>CM067378.1:54617973-55947120 GCA_034510155.1 Eucriotettix oculatus
CAAGCATTGTGATGCGCTGCCGGCCACCGGGGCGGAAATTTAGTGAACATTCCGGCTACAGCCTTGGGGAATCGATGCAACAGACTCTCTCAGGCCAGTTCACTTGGATGAGTCACATCGCAAGGCGATTTCCGACTCCAGAGGCTCTGCCTTAGCGTCTCCGTCGGCGACACATGCATCCAATTATCTTATATTAATTACACCGCCGTTTATGGCACATCCGTCATCCTGAGCCTGCGTACTCTAATTTGAATCATCAGCTTCTAACGATTTCTGTGCAACCTGTACTATTCGACCGCGCCATCAAAAACACCGATTAAAAATATTAATTATTTTTCCATCTCAGCAAGTTTTATGCATGTGTTCGTGCATTGGTGACAAGCTGGAAAAATCTAGATAAATATAACATACAATAATTTTTAGGATCGAGTACCTTTTTGAATGATTTAAGGTCAAGATTGTTGTTGTTGTATTCAGTCATGAGACTGATCTGATGCAACCCTCCATACTAACCTATATTGCACAAGCCTTTGATACCGCATAACTAGCAGATCCCACATTTGCTTAGTGTATTCCACCCTAGGTCTCCCTCTTCTGTTCTTACCCCACACACTTCACTCTAATGCTAATTTTACACGACCCTCTTATCTTAAAACGTGGCCTATTAATCTATCCCTTCTCCTGGTCAACGTCCTCCATATTGTTCACTCGTCCCCTATTCTGATTAGAACGTCCTCTTTAGTGATTCTATCCACCCACATGATTCTCAGCATTCTCCTATAGCACCACATTTCAAATACTTTTATTATTTTCCTATCCTCAACTACACTTTTCACACCCATATAATGCCACTTTCCATACGAGCATTTTTATCAATGATTTCTTAATATTCACACTTGTATTCCCTACTCTTTATGTCTACTACACTTCTACCATCCAAAGTTTTACGCTTCCCAAGTAGCGGAATCCCTTAACTTCGTTGTTGTACTCTTCCTCAAGGATCACGTTCATGCCATTTATTATAGCTTAATATTACAACATCATCAGCAAACCGGAGGGTTTTTATTTCTTCTATGATTCCTTTCCATATTCCGTTTTAACATTTTTCATTGTCTGTTCTATATATATGTTACACAGCATGGGCGACAGACTGCATCCTTCTCTTACTCCTTTCTTCATTTCTACTTCATTTTCTTGCCCTTCAATTCTCATTACTTCTTATTTCTCGATATTTGATTCTTTCCCTCTTAAAATCCTTAATAGTGTGTTACAGTTCACATTATTAAAGCTTTTTCCAAATCTACAAATGTCATGAACGAAGGGCTGTTTTTTCTTATCCTGTCTTCTACAATTAGACGCAGAGTTAATATTGCTTCTCTTGTCCCTACATTTTTCCTAAAACAAAACTGATCTTCTCCTAACTCGAACTCTATTTGTCGTTCCATCCGCCTATATACTATTTTCGTTCTTATTTTTCATGCATGAGATACTAAACTAATTGTCCTGTGCTGTTCGCATCTATCAGCCCCAGTCTTCTTCTTTTGTCCCCCAGCTCTTCTTCCTCTCTTCCTCTTCTATTACGTCTTATCTAAATTTCCATCGTGATACAGCTTTTCTAGATATTCCTTACATCTTTCTGTATTTTCTTCTTTATCCAGAACTGGTTTCAAACCGCTCTCCCGATGTTTTTCCTTATATATTAGATCCAAATTATCTTTACTATATTTGCCAACATATTTTATAAGAGCAAGTTGCTTTGATGAATTTTAAGTTCAGCGGTCATCTTCATGACTTACTATGAAGCCGCCACTCACGAGAACGTCTTGAAATAAATTGAAACATAAGTAGGAAGGTTGTATCTATGAATTACTTAAATTGAAAAGACGTAGAATGAAAAATAAATTTAAATATAAATAGTGAGCATTCTTTTTGGAGTGACCCTCGTATTTCAATAGGTGCACCTGCGCTCTATTAATATTTTAGAAGGTTCTCTAGGATACAAAACGGCTGGGAACCACTGCTATAAGAGTTGCGGAATTCGTAATTCCTAATGGAAAGTTGAATAGTACAAGTCTATGCAATATCAGTACTTCAGTTTATTCCAGAATACCCATTAAACCTTTTCCTAAACCCTATTCATGTAAGGTCCTATGAAATTCTGTAACACTTCATTTTGCTGGTTATTTATGTAATTTTCCGTCGGAAATAAAATTTGAATTAAATTCAATTTATTTAATTTAAATATATTACATAGAACCGAATATATATTAAATTTAAAGTCATACTGAAGCATTTTCGTCTAAAATGAAGTCGTAAGTATTTACAAGCTATTATAAACCATTAAACTATCGATCCATGATGCAGAAAAACTTATTGTATCACATTGGTAGGACACTAGCTCAAGCATGACTAATAAAAAGGTTTTATGTTATTTAAGTGGCATGAAAATGCGCATATTCTGGGGTAGATTCTGCATTAATTCTTTGTGGTGCTATGAAGTCGCTGTAATGAGTAGATTAACATTTGAAGCTATTCTTTCTTAAACAGGCTATAATTTTACAAACCCAGTTTGTTTCAAGATCAAGACGCAAATTAACGACACACTTCCCCATCAACATGAATATTTACTAATTTTAAAACACCCACAGAAAGACCATTCTTCAGGTCTGCGAAGTCGAAAATGTCTTATTAAATATTCCTGTAACACACTAATTGGAGAGTTGGCACTTTATACAACCTGATTAACACAGAAATTCAACATTGAAGAAATTTTTGTAAAAAAATATTTTATTAAGGTCTCATTTTTCAGCTGATGAAGTCACAAATAATTTTATTAATATAATTTCACTGTAACTTTTTATGTAAATAAATATTATTAAAATTGTTCTAATGTATTGTTCAGTACATAAATTTTTGTTTTATACGTAAAATAAAATATTAATAGTTCCAATTTGCAAGGGTACATTTTGGGTATATTTCATATCTAAAAGTGACTTTACGCACTGTTTTCCGAGCTTGAATAACTTATACTAAATAATAGCAAAGTACACTGAGTTTTACAGTTTAGAAGCCACTGTCGGCGTTCTTGACGTAAATGATATTGCCCACAGTCAACGACAGTGATGTTAATCACGAATAGATTTGAATAAATTTAATCTCCAGTTTCACACCAGGAGATCCTTTTAAAATCGCATACCATTACCGTTTGATAAAATTTCACTTGAAAATGTACGTTCTAAAATTGACCATTTTTGGAACTGTAATAAATTAATAAATATTTGATTATATATTAGTAATAATACTTACATAAAGAAATATGGGTTAATAATATTTTCTTTGGAGCATCAACTTTTATTTTCGAGTTTTTACTGAGAAAACGATGTGAGTTTTGCGTTAAAATATTGTTTAATTAAAGACTTAATAACGTATAATTTTCAAATTGATAAAAATTCATATAAAACTATTATCGTATGAACAATTAACATTTAAAAATGACAATGACAAGTTTTGTTCTTTTTTAACTAGACTTTCTGTTCCGGCTTATGGAAAGTGAGAAACAACGGTTGCGAAGGATTAAATCCTACGAACGTTTTGTTATTTTATTCTGTTATAGCACAAACACTCTTAATAAAGTTATGTTCGTTACGTATGAGAACCGAACGCAATTGGGAGATCTGGTAAAAACAGACATCTGGCGGCCCGAGAGACGCCGTAATTGCCACCTGCGTTCGGATAAACAAAGAAATTGAGGTCTCCGTCCGACTAAATCATATAAAATCCCACTGGAACTTGCAAAACGTGATACACGGAACTTTCAAAATCTTAAATTAAATAAACTGTGTTAGTAAGCAATTTAATTTGTCGGTCGTGAAAAATATTAATTTTTGCATAAATTGGATATAATTAAATCTTATAATTAGCTTGGCAGCAACAATTTTTTGAAATATGATTATTTAACAACAAATACCTGCCACGTGACAAATGTTCTGATTACAGTCTTGGTACTCTGATAAATGGTCGTACCTCAGTAAATAAGATATTTCTTTACAAATTTATGGGTAGGTACTGAAAACCTCTAGCGGGGTATTTAGTTATTGAGAGTTGAAAAGTAGTCGGCACTCGTCTCTTAAGATATAATTCAATTCACAACATTTTTGTTTTGTATGTATTTCTGGATGTTTACTCAACTCCCATCACATAGCCGAGGTTAGAGGAAACAAAAAACCAAAGTTAATAAAATAATTTACATAAAGACAGAGGGGTTTACATTCCATGTTCCTGCGGCTTTCAAAAAAGTTCATTTACAAGTTCTTCGTGGTTATCCGTCCCCCGAAATTCATTACGACCTTTTGAAACGGCATCAATGCTGCTGCTCCAGCTTCTTTCAAAACGTTCTCAAATGCAGTATCCTTCATTAGTTCCGTGATCTGAGCACCAATAAAAATTTCCCGTCTTTTATTTATTTATAATTCCTTGCGCATTTCGCTGACATGAGCTTAAATTGAGCCGGAATCTTGAAAATTTCCCCCTTCATCACCTTCCTATTTGACATGATTACAGATTCCTTTTGTTTGGCATTGCAACCTTAAATAGAGGCTTATTCTGAGAAGCATTGTAATACTGAGAAGGTAACCAAGATTAAATTGCAGTGTAAAATAGGTATGTTCGATACAGTATAATTTTATCTTAGAGAATACCAAAACCATGGTTGTTGTGTTAGGAACAGCTAAAAACGTCTTCGAATATTCTATTAAATTTTACATACTTAAAATGTCAATGAAAGAATATTTCAATTCAAAAAAGGCACATTTAAAATTTTTACAAGAATATTGAAAATTATTGTACTCATAAATGCGTGATCAGTGTGTCAGTTTCTTGTTACATACTTTCTTTTGCACAAACTATTCAATCTCACTAATTTCGAGCTTCGTATACGACTTTTCAGTTTCTAAAAGTCTTTTCAGAATTTGTTTCATTGGTGCAGTTACAGAGGTATTTCTTTAATGGATATTTGCTCTTTCGCATGATCTCTGAATGCACTATTCTGCATCATATGGGGAACGGAAGCCGAAGGCCTGATCGATCACCTTTGCTGTCTGTAGTTAAGAGAAAGCATTCACACAGGAACACAGGGATTGGACAGTCAAGCATTGGAGAAACAAAATCGAGAATCACGTTTCCAGGTTCAGTTGCATGTGGCAAACCTTCAAGCTGTTTGAGGCATTGTTTCTGTTTGATGAATATTTTCCTGGAATTAATTGGGCCCTTTAATTCGTATGTTTAATCGAAAGATTCTCCAATTTACTTAGGAACACAAATATTGGACACTCAAACATTATCAGGAAACCACGAATCACATTAATATTTGCCTCATATAATTGCTAGAGTCGGAATTTTGTGGAAACAGAGAGAAATTCTGGATCGCAAACTCGTCGTCGCAATTATTCAAGCTGGTTGGGGTAGTGTTCCACTTAATTTGTGTGGAACATTGTCTGAATAACAGCACACCACAGTATCGTTGCTGATCAAGTTAATCATATGTTACTGAAGATGACTACGTAAAACAAGATATTGCTGGGAGAGGTTTGAGCAGCATGAAGGAGACTTTGATTAGGTGATCCATGCAATCACCAGAGTGTATTTCTGGGACGAAGTAGAACGAACCAATCGTCAAATGTCACAAAATTAGACACCTCTATTTATCAGGCAAGGTGTCAGATTCCTCCAATCATCATTTAACAATCACGTGGCGTCAGTGTCAATAAAAATTACCACATTAATAAAGTAAAAACTGATGATGCGGTTATAATAACCAGACCAATCAGTGTATATTGTCATCTTATTCATGTAACTCATTATTTCAATTCAATTCTTCCATTTTCTAATGCCGTACATGAAAAAGTACAAACAACGGGTAGCTTAATTACAGTTAGAAATACTCAACTTTAACACAATTATAGAGAATTCACTGAATAATAAAACTCAATTGAATATCCACGTTTGGCGGAACGTTTATCTTGTTTGTTTCTATGAAGACCACAACAGAGATTGCGTAGATTTGTTTCAAAGATACTAAGGAAATATTTTTCTGTTCGTAGTTCCCAACAATGTTGAAAATGTAAAAGAGGATTTCTAAAATTTTCAGCGACGTCATACGTATGTAGAGTGATGCATACTTCCCTAACAAACTAATTAAAAAGAACTGCGTAGATTATTCACTGTTTATCTGAACTTTAGTTCGTGAAATAGCCACTTCGTGAACAAACCAGATCGTGAACTATCACCAGTTCACGAGCTATGGAGTTCGGGTCCAACACTCTAGAAGAGCTGTGGCTCGGTTGTTTCGTTTGTTACAAGTTTTAGTGTTCGTTATTGTTGTTGATTGTTGTCCTTTCTTCCTTTATTCAGTAGGTGTTTCTTTTATCGTCACTTAATCGTCTCGTAGAAAGAGCATTATAATATAAATAGAGTAGTAATATCAGGGCTCAGAACGTGACACGTTTCCGCTGTTCCTTGAATTTTAATTATCTCGGAGCTTCATAAGCAGCAATGTAAATTCAGTGCTATTTGAATCCCGTGATATGTGTCTTAAAGAACAAAACAGTTAATTAAAGTGGATTGTTTGTTCACAAAATAACTAAGTACTTTAAAAATACGGTAGGTTAACAAAATGACTACGTTTTAAAATAAATATTGCCTGATTGATACGAAATTACATCTAAAAATTTATTAAGAAATGTTGAAAATAAATATCGATTTTACTCTCAAATGTTAGAGAAGAATATACATTGTTTATACTTGGTTCTAATTTTGAAAGAAAGATGCTCCCCATATCCTTGGACTAAATAGTAATTTTAAAATTAAAAATATCTCATTAATTTAATCCTCTTATTTAAATCTCATCATTTTCAATACATGATAAAAACTTGGAATAAGTTATTTAAACATTGAGAAAGTAAAACTAATTATAAGCACCCAAATTTATAAAATATAAAATTTTCGGAACAATGGTTTTGATTGGAAAATAATTATTTACTATCCTTTAAATTATTTTTTCGCTTTGATAATATTTTGGACTTATTTACTTTTATATATAATACTGAATAACAATTTAAACAACTTTTGAGAATGGTGTTAACTTCGTGCCCAATGTTAAAATAAAAAATTTATATTTTCATTATTTGAGTTATTACAATTAGTTTTACTAAGTTTTATTTCATTATAGTATTTTCCCGTATAGAAAGTGCTTCACAATATATTACCCCTTCTCCTTCTTTTCTCAAAATTTAAGTTGAAATTAGGTTATTTTGAAAAGTTATATAGTTTATTTGAAGTATTTATGAGGACCCTTAGTAAATTTAATTTAATTTTCGACTTTTTAGAAACTTTCAATTCTTTTACGGTACATGTAATTACTATTATTTTAAGTATATTATACAGAATAAGCTAGAAATAAATAAAATTCACTGAAAACTTAATGAATTTGTCTATGTCTATGGTGAGTAGTTGGCCACTGCCTTTCAGATGCAATTGTCAGTAATTCTGCTTCTATACCTATTTGCAAAAAAACATTGTTCTGAAGTTGGAAATGTAATTTCTCTTTTAATTCAGTTCTAGTTTCACATTTCTGGTTTAAAACAGGAATGTTTTTGAAGATACATCAGTACAGGAAAATGTTTTATACTTCGTGAAAACGTTCTAAGACTCGACCCCTGACCATCTTTCTTCTGTATGTAGATAGAAGATTCCGTACTGACAGTCTTGAACAATAGTCTCTGGAAGGTTTGTGCCCTTAGTCATAGTTTCAATGGCAAGTTTTTAGAAACTTCCCACTGATCAATCGCACAGTGGTAATATAAAGTGGTTGTTTTCCTTCGACAGCGCTACAAGTTCCAAAGATTGCCGTGAACCTTGTCCGTAGCTTGTTCATAGGGATCCCATCCGACGAAATAAATGATTTCAACGCAGCCAAAATGTCTTCTCTTGTGCGATTTGGAGCAAAATATATTAACTGACCAAATTTTCCAGTAATAGTTAAAGATAGTAGTAGTTTGCGAGCTACTGTTTGGCGACCTCTGTTCTATGTTCTGCATACTGTTTTATCTCGACAGAAATATCTTCAGTTACGATGCTTTGTTTGAATACCGCTGTAAAGAAAAACAAAGTCTCAAGCTGCCTTGAGGTCAGAATAAATTTGCTTTATAATATGTTTGCATAATCTTTTCTGTGGTAGTAAAAGGATTTCTTTTTAATAATGTGGGCTAATTACCTCAAATATTTACTCCGTCTTATAATGACTGCGAAATTGCGCCAAGCAGTGTGTTCGCATAATATAAAGCCTCTATTAAAGATATTGTTTCTTTCTGCGTAACAGAATGCCTGTGGTTATAATGCGCGGCAATTAAATGCTGCGCGGAAAACGCGGACGTTTTTCCAGCTCCGCTCCGCTTTTTAAGTAGGCCTGTTTGCCATAGAGACCGCTAAATAGAGGATTGGCCACCCACATCAGCATCATTCCCGGGAGTATGAGGCAGTAATTACGACATAGGATCCTGGGCCAGCCTGGGGCGAAGCAACCCCATTACCTCATCTCCCCTTAGACGTTAAATCAGTTTCCTCGGGAAGGCTACCAGGTGACGGCATCCGGAAGCTGGTCTTGGCCGCTCAGAGCGCGCCAGCGTCGTGATTCTATCCCTGGACGTTAACGAGTTTAGGGCACGTAACGTGTATAGTCATAGACAACGCCAATATTTAATATTTTCAGATACGATTCGATTCCCTGGTCTGGTTGTCATTTTTCCATTCTTGTCTTTCTTCTAAGAAATTAACTATATGCTTTACTGGGCTTAAATTGAGCATTCCCACTAATTTAGTTTAGAATTCAATGCAACTATGATCAATTTACGCAATGTCCGTCTTCACGTTTTCCTAGAATTAGGACGTGAGGATTGTGATTAGTGAATTGGTAGGTTAGTCTAGCTTAGGTTTACGGAATGGAGAAGTGTTAAGTCGGTCTTATGACGTCGACTCGGATTAGATCAGTTGGTAGAGCATGCGGCTGGATATCGCAAGGTCCTGGATTCGATTCCCTGGTCCGGTTGACATTTTTCCATTCTTGTCTTTCTTCTATGAAAAGTTATTTAAACTTCGTTCCAAGCATATTGGTACACTCGCCACAAAAGTTGAGCGTCCATTGCTGGATGCAACACGCAACACACATTTATCCAGTTTGTTTATTGGACTAAGACGCCCTGAGAAGGAGAATAGATCCTCTAATTTCAAGGATGCTGCTATTCTGATATTTCCTTGCTGATAAATAACCGGAAACGGCGATTTTCGAGTTTCTAACTTATTCGTATAAATTGAGAAATCAAACAGATCACCTGTTTTTCTATAGATACATTGTTTAATGTAGTTCGTTAACATCTTTAAGCTAGCAGGTGCAAGTTTAACTCCGATATTCATTTCTTATTACGAATAAAACTACCTCATATTTATTGATGTGTCTTTTAACATTAACGAGAAATTCAAAAATAGTGTTCTGACTTTAAGTAAATTTATTACTATTTAATTAACATAAAACGACGTTTCGCCTCCCTTTTGAGACTTCCTCAGGCATACTGTATCTTAACAGATTTATATGCAAACTCTCAGGCCAAGCATCATAAATTCAAAAATAGTTTTTGTCTTTAAGTAAATTTATTACTATTTAACTAACATAAATACGATGTTTCACCTCCCTTTTGAAACTCAGTACGTTTGTAATAAATATGCTGACTTATTGGTCGCCTTTTTATTAAGATTAATGGGCAATATTAACGAAAATGCTCGATTGGGCAGTTCTGAAGAACTGTAAAATAGATATAATAAAAAAATAATTCTTTCTTAGTGTAATGTTTTGAAATACTTCATACAAATTTAAATTGGGTTAGCAAATTGAAACGAAATTTGGCATATAGAAAAGCCCGGGAAGAAACACTGGCGGGGTGAGAAATTTATAGCTGAACGTGGAAGGAATTGAACTAAGAAACGATAGTATGTGTCAACACGTAAAAGTTTATAACGTCACCGACTATTGAAACTGGGAAACATCGCTATTGCGCAATATGGCTGTTTATTTTCCTTTTTGAAGCGTTCAATCTCTACCAGTATTATTTTGGAATACAAATTTAGAAAATATCTAAGGGTTATAAAAACCATAGGTAAGCTCTTAATACTTAGATTGTAATAGATTTGTTGCAAATTTAATACGTAAGTATTTTTGATAAACTTTTTATGTTGCGTATTTTGAGTATGTTGGGTTTTTCAATTGTTAAGTCTAAAAATATTTCCAAGTGATAATTTAACATTACAGATATTTAATATTTTTTACTGGAAAAAAGAGGTTATCCCCATTACTTCTGATGTGTTTATATAAATAATACGTATTGTGTAACTATCTAATCATTCATTACTATTCTGCAGTCACGAACTTACAAATTTCAGCATTACAAGTCTGAACTGCCAATCACGCGTCTGATATTGGCAATATTTGCCTTCTGAAATACAGATAACTGAGGATGCACAAACTACAAACGGTAACGGATTCAGTAATGACATGCAAACATTCCCAAAATGTCAGTCAAAGCAGAAAGGACCAATTAATGAATGTGACAGTTTCAGCTCGACCGCTGAGTTTCTCCATATTGTGCATTAATAATATTGCGTGGCGTCATGAATTAAGTAAAGATCATGTGAAACAAAAATATTAATTGGATTAGTTTGGTCATCCATCAGGTAGTCTAAACTTTTACAGGTTACTTACTCTCATCATTAAACCCTACCTAATTCAATCTAAAATTGTGTCCCAATATGCACGTTGGACTTTCTGATAATACTTGAAACTGAATTAAATGTTTACAAACTTATGATTTATGTGATGAAATTGATTTAAAATATCTCACCAATTTAAGTAATTGATGTAATGATAATACTAATTCTAAAAGAAAATAAATTAAACAAATAAGAATTCTTATACAACACAAATTGAAAACTGAGATTTGAACTGTTCTGTAAAAATAAATAAAGAATATCTTGTTGCTGTAAGAAACCAGAACGAGACAACGTGGCAGTTGTTCACATAAACTTTAAATCATGGTCTCTGGCCACAGATGGCATCCATTAATGATAGAACTCGATTCTAAACATTCCAGTCTGATTTAAACTGTCAATAAATCGAAAATATATAATGGAATAAATGGAAAAAATAAATAAATTAACGTTCAATGCGCCTTGAACATTTGATGTTTAATAGCACAGTAACTGGCTGTCAAATACGTTTCGCAAATTTATGCTCTCTCAGCGACGACTGACTACATTCTAGGCAACAGCTGAATAGGTAAATCGGAGAAAAAAAGCCTCGCATCTGAAAATTATAGCAGGTACACTGTACTTTCTAATCATTTAAGTACAAGTTTTAAATTTATGTAGCACATTAGCTGGGTGCCTGACGTTGCTCATTTATATTAGTTCGCCACAGTATTTGATTCAATACTAATCTCTTTGTCAACTGCTTGTTTATACCACAACATGATTGAAAATTTACCTTTCACTTCCCATACTTTTCGAGATCTGAATTTCAACCATTAACCAGCGCCGTAATTCAGTATCTAAATCGAATCAAGAAATCCTCTGGTACCGTAAATTACAACCGTACTTAAAAGTAGTCTTCAAAAGTGTACAATACCGAGAGACAATCAATTCACTAACCGCGAAAACAATTAAAATATTTGCCACCATGTCCGTTTAAAATTTTCGTACCATCTACCCTGCTCCCAAGATGTCACCCCTACAGTTCTTGCCTGCTTTCGGATCGCACGGAACACGTGTACAAAATTGGGTCGACATTTCTCCATTCGTTTAGATTTGTATGCGGCACATGCATTCACAAAAATACACTGAAGCAACAACTTTACCAAAACTTACGTCTGATTACCTTGAAATAATGTGTATAGATCCACATACATAAATATAAAAAAGAAAATTGAGTTTTCTTGGGTAACAGGCTACATGACTGGTGTCTTATGTAACGTGCCTAAATCAATCGCACTGCGATTTATAAAAGCATTTTTCATATTTAGAAACTAATAAAAAATACAATACCTATGATTAAATACAATTATAAATGAAATTTTATTCGACTATTAATACTTCTTGTTTTCCGCTAATCTAGCATCGGATAATTGACTCGACTTTTAGCTACAGAAACAGTCGTCTCTTGCACAAAAGTCGTATTCCTCAATCATTAGCATTGCGACTCTTAAATCATTTTGTATTATTATTAACTAATTAAAAAGTATTATTACTTAAATAAAATGTTAAATAGACTAATTTAGAAACCTTTTCTGGGCAGAGCACTACATGGCAATCGGATAAATGGTATATTAAAACATTCGGGACAACAATAATGACACAGAGTGATCCTTTTTGACGTTGTGTTTGATGTGATGATATATATAAGGACTGGACCTCGTTGCAATCTATGCCTTTTAGTTATACAGATAAGACACACGACGTTTTCTCATTACCACAAAAAATATGTTATCGCATAAATACGAAACTGAGAGTTATCAACTGCTCTTTTCCAACAGATCTTGCTTTTAGTTTTGGATTTATGACAAAAGAAATTTTGCATCTAATTTTTACAAACAAGACAAAAATTCGGCATTATAACTTTTAACATTCTATTAAATTAATTATTTTGGAATCGATTTTATAATAAAAACAATGATTCTTCTTTTAGTAAAGGTGTTTAGGGTCCATTTTTAAATGTTTTATGGAAAAAGAACACCTTGATCCTACTGTTAAAAAGAGAAGAAGTGTAATTATTTCTGAAAAAATATTAAAAACTGAATTAATCTTACGAAAGTCTGTAATTAAAGACGACGTAGACTAAACAGACCTGCCGCAAAGTTACGATGCAAGGCAGGATTCCATTACTTTAAGCAGCTCAAATGTCGATCCATGTTCTACAACTTTAAAAACTAGATCAGAAAATCATGGCTGCGTCTCCCCACAGAGATTGTTCAGTTTTTCGCACTAGATCAAGCTGTCTAGACTTCCCGCTTCGAACTCGACTCGGTCAGTTCCGTTTGCACAGTAAGTCTCTCCAACTGGTAATTTACGACTAAAAATTGTAATTTTCACTTCAATTATACTCAAGGAATGAGAAGTCCTCTTAATCGAATAATTCCAAAAGCTATCACAGTGGTTTAATTATGCAGGTGACTACTGTTGTAGTGGAGGTGACTTCTTCAGAGAAAATTATCTAAGGATAAAATAAAATGTCTGGATCGTATGCAGTTAATTATTTTTTATTTATATGCAACCAAATTATTTAATTCATGTTTAATGGTTTTACCTCCCCTCAGGCAGGACTGACACTCCATTGAACAAGAATACTGGTTCCAGAACTTGAAAACGATGTTTTTTAGTTAAAAGACTCACTTCATTACCGTAATATCGCTTATTAGATAGTAGTCAGCACAGGGGTGGACTAATATTATTTCCCAAAGCTCTTAGTCGCTCAACTCAAGTGAATACTGTACGTGTACGGTGCAAAAAAACTTTGTGGATTATATTTTTTAAAAAAATCGAAAGAGACGTACTCGAAGAAAATAGAAAGTGAAAGACATAATTGGTTTTGTTATAATCTATTATTGAAATCCTAACGAGGCTGACGTACACGCTAATGATAATGCAGGATTTGTTGCAGGAATCAATGCGCTCCAATCGGGATTTTCATTTCACGGATGGACTACTCTCGAAACTATGCCGAGGTGGCAAAGGCAAGCGATAGAGAGGACGACGCTTTGCCTCTACTTGATCATTCAAACGTCTATGGACGGTTCTAATCCAGTCGAGATTGCAATCCGCGGAGAAAATCAAGCTCATTGAACATGTAACAGTTTGTGTCGCTCAACTGTGTTAGAACTGTTTAATCTTACCCTAAATAAGACCCAACGTGCAATCAGTCAATTAATCCCCGATTAAATGAAACGATATTTGTTGTTTCGATTCTTTTCATGCTGATTTCTGTCATGAAGTAAGTTTGTATTTTACACAATTTTTAGTAGTCATTTGACGTACTTTTAAACAGGAATTTGGAGTACATAATTGCGTGTGATTTGTTTCAACTAAACAAAGACAATTAAATTAAGAAGTGATAGACAAAAAAACAAATTAAATAGAAAAATAATGTTTTACCAAGCTTCAAAATTAAAGTGTTACATATATTACACAATTCTGCAATTAGGAAGCCAATTTTATAATGAATTGGGGAATTAAATTTCAATGTAAAATTTTAAACAAATTATTTGGTTAGATTAAATAAAAATCAAGTTAAATTAATGAACAGAAAACAACAATTACAGAACTTAGGATCTCATTAAAGATTTACCACGACTAACGCAGCTTATAATTAACCTCATAAGAGACATTTTGTGGGGGTTTTGAAGCAGAACGACAGTCATGACTCATTTCCGGCAAAGACACAGACACACACCTGTTTTTCATTTGTGAAACGGCGGCTTCCTCCTTCCTTTTCGTAATTCAGGTAGCTTCCGCGTTCGTCAGACGACTACTTCCAGTGATGAATTCTGCCGTCGGTACCTGGTCTTCTTTCTAGGAATTATGGGGTCCGGGTTACGTAGAGGGGGCACCTTCCGCTAGATGCCGTCTATTTTTTTTTCAGTTTGCCCTCAGATTATACTGAAAACTTGTCTTACACTCAAACTACGCCTTCCTAATTTCAGATTTTCATCGCCAAATTCCAAACTCTATCCCTCATCTCACCACCACCTTCATTCTCCCGAGTTTTATTCCCGACTGCCCACCTTCTTTCTTCTTCATATGTTCATGTCCAACTGCCGTGCCGTGGATCAAACACCGAGAACCCTCCAGACTTCTTCCTTCTTCAACTCTCCATGCCCAACTGCCCAACTTCTGCTACTTCACCTCTCAATGTCAGCTTCTAATTCCTCCCACCGTGAAGTGCATGGTGGATTACCTGACCCTCAGCCTCCAATTAAAACCCAACACGCAGTTCCTCTCCCTAATTTCTGGAAAGGAACCCACCCTTCAAAATTCCCTGGGTCAAGAATCTGGATTCAGGTACCAGGTTTTTAAGACGCAAACGATCGGTGTGTCACGTTCGGTACTCCGATATCTCGCCTCTCTGGAGCCTTGGTGTTTACATCTACTGAGAGTCTCCAATATGGGGAACTCTGCACCCAGTAATGAACGTAAATGGAGATTGCCACACCCACTCATTACACAATGATGCTGGTTATTTACATTTCGGCGCTGGTATTTCGTGTAGTTGGTTTTATCGATAGGAGCTGCGATTTCCAACTAATTTCAATTCATTGTTGAATATGATCCGCTCACGTTCTAATTGTGAGGTTACGACACAATTTAAAACAATTTATTTTTTTAAAAAAAATAAAGTTTATCGTCCGACCGAAGGTACAATTCCAAATACAAGATTACATGTTTAACTCAATTTAGAATATTTGAAGTGGTACATAATTAAATCAAATTAAAAATATTGTTGTCCTTAAGGAAATTTATCACTTTATTTACTTCTTCATCTTCGTTCATTAATCTATACTGTCATCTGCTGAGATGAATTCTAGCTTAACGGCGAAACGACCGATATGCTGCATTATACACATATAAATTATTTTATTCCATGATCCATTAATGGAAAAAAAATCCACAAGACCCAGAAAACCAACTGAGCTTAAGAAACTTGTCTCTAAGCGTACAAAATTTATCAAAATAATTAGTTACTCATAATTATGACCTGAGAATAATTTAATTCATCATTCAATTACGTCAAGGAATGTTGGCCCTTTACGAATATATAATTTCGAACTCAGGTGAGTAAATTTTTAATCATAATATTGAACTCGATATTAAAAGCGAATACAATCCAATTCCTGGACCTGCATTTTGATAAAAGACTGCTATAATATTAAATCGTACTCTTTTTGTGTTTGTTTAAACCTTATATATACAAGTTTCTATACTGACTGAACCTTTCTGAAGCTTACCTTTTGTTTCAATGTAATTATATTTACTTTGGCCCGTGGCTACAGAACTCAGACTAAGATAATATACCGACGGTAAAAAAATTCTACGTGGTTTAGATTCTTACGCTTCTAGAAAATCTATAATCACATTTAATGTCCATTCTGGCATACGTCTTTAAAAGTATTTCTTTTCAAATAATAGCGCATTTAAATGAAATTTTGTTCTTAATTTATCTGAATAATTATTTCAGATATTTAATCGATAATTACTGACGCTTCAAGGTTTGAATGAAGTGAATATCAATATGTAAAGATAATTTCAGCGAGATAATAATTGAAAATTATAAGAATCTAAACTACTTAAATATTTTTTTATAAAACTCCATGAAATCGTGATACAATTATTCAGAAAACTAAACATAGTGATGTCATATTTGGGTTGAAAACTTTAAAACAATCTTACCAATTAAGTTCTAATAAGTGAACGTACAAATGAGATCAACGGTTTAAGAAGTCAGAAATGAAACAAAAGATAATGATTAGAAATTAGAAAATAGTAATAAATTATTATAAATATTAAAATGCAAATAAGAAACAAATTTTACTAACATGATATAACATATATACCATTATAAAGTTTATGGAAAAAAACTTCCACAACTTATTAATGACATAGAAATGGACAAATTTTGAATGTGTTCAACACAAAAACTTTGCGGCCGAAAAGTCCGCAATGAACGTTCAGCTGTTAAGACTATTCTTTTTTATTGCTCTTCAAAATTTTAAAACTTACGCTGAATCATAAATCGTCAGTAATAGGAATCACAAATTTTTATTGAATTATTATAATTAAGCAGTAATAGCCGAATTTATCTGAAATGTAATATTTTACTCATCTATACAAATAAATAATTAGTTCCACGTGTAACACTTTAAAAATTCTACAGTCAATTTTATGATTATTTAAGTATCTATGCTTGGACACCACTAACAAATTTTGAATGATGATTTTCAAATTAATATTGTTTAATTCGATACGAGCCTTTAAAGAACGTTTTGTTTGCCCATTGCAACAAGTTTTACAATCACAGAGTCAATTTTCTACTTAAAATTAAGTTGTTGATATTAAAATTTTTTTTCAAGTTTGACTCAGTTTTAATCATTACGAGATTTAAAATTTACTCGAATGTAATGATTGTCAAGAAATTTAATGAATTTACTCTGTTGCAAACAGGGTATAACAACAAAAATCATTTCATTACTATGCTTTTATAACAGCTAAATTGTTAATTTCATATTTAATTTTAATCATTATAATTTTCATATATTTGTAAATAAAATATAATGGCTGAAAGTTTCGTAGAAAAATATTAAAGAAAAAATTAACTTTTTTGAAAGACGTAATGTTATGTTCAAAATTAATTGTTTAGATTGTGATGCAATGTATATCGGACGAACTAAACGAGCATTAAAGACTAGTAAATAATAACATTAAATTAGATATTCAAAAGTAGACAGTTGTGTGCAAACACAAGCACCTTAAGAATAATAATTTCTATTTGCAAAAAGTGGAAATTTTCCATAAAGAAAATAATTACTTCTCAAAAATGAAGAGTGAAATGTTATATATCAGGTGCAACCCTCATGTACTCAATGTGAAAAATGATACGTGCAATTTGCACAAGATACACAATTCTTTTTTGTTATAATATATCAATCTTTGTTAAATTATTTTCCTATTGTTAAAATTTTACGGCTTAAAGCACATCATTTCAGTCGTAACCCGCGCAGGAGGTTGTCCGCGACAACATATTCCTTTAATGTTGATAGTTAATCCATTTAAATAATATAAGTCTGTCATTTATTTTACTTTATATTGAACATTTCACTTCATATTTTAACAATTTTTTATGTATTCGTAATTAGTTTTGGTTTTATAATTTTTTTGGTGATAAAGTTACCTTAATAAGTCCACAAAATAGGATGAAAAGTTGTATTTGTATTAATTAAATAGTAATTAAATTATTGCTAACGTTTTACCGTTTTTTTTAACTTGAAGTCAGAAAATTGTGTTTGAATGTTAAATTATTGTAATAACCCGATTTTCAAGTGTGGGAAATAAAATTATCCTCCCGTATATCAACGTTTCGTAATATAAATATGTTCTCGTGTTGAACGTTATTGACTTCAATATATCATGATTTCTAGAAAATTCTAATCATTCCCATGGATTATAGCGCAGTAACCTTTTGCTAGCGCTTCCGTGTGATCCTCATACATCAACACGTGAGTATTTCAAACTCATGTTTGTCACTTCAACAAATATGTATAGATGATAGAATTTGAAGCGGATGCTTTCAGGAAACTATTGAAAAACGCCACACCAGAGAAATAGGTTTGGGGAAGTGAATGGAGGCACCAGCCTGTGAGAGTCTGTGTTGTGCAATAAGCGTAAACACGTGTTTCACACCTGAGTGGGACACAAGCCTCATTTGTTCTGGCGTAAGAGATGGTTTGCCGAGATAAGCTCCGACGTGATGCTCCATTGTCTGCTACGGACCACGCCCTCAAAGCTACTTGACATCAAAAGGAATTGCATTTAATACCAGTCCATTTCTATCGAAAGGCTTACAAAGAAAACTATCCAGTACAAAACGTCAAGAACGAAATTATTGAGCATTAATACTTCCATAATTATAATGTAATCGAGGGCGTGAGAAAAACCTACAGACATTTGCATAATGAGACTCTAGCTAACCCGCGTGACTTCATTTGCGTGGAAATAGTTCTTTTTATTTTGTCCTGAAAACGAAACAACAGGTACAGAATTTCCATAAAGTTAAATTCATTGAATATATAAAAAGTTCGCTATCATCTGTTTATGGTCACTTCACAGCAAACCTTATAACTCGCAGTTGGTTTTAAACAGGTCCCGCTTTCGAAGACAATAAAATGAGCAATTAACTAAATATTAAAATTTAACTGACCCGATAAATTATACCAATTTTCGTACACATCGTATTGATCATTCGTTTAGGAGACAATAAAAATGAGCTATTCCGGCAGCAATTTAATGTATTAATATAAATATCTTCTGAACTCTTCAAGATATCGAAATGAAACTTACACGAAATTTTAAGTTAAAATTCCTTTTTCAGTCCCTGGAATTTTCATTGAAAACCGCTGAGCCGTTTGGAAGCATAAACATTTCAAGGGTATAGGCAACCGGCATTCATTTTGAGATTTTAACGCAGGTTAAGAAAAGAAACCTTCATGTACTATACTATATACTAACATATATGTATATTATATTAATGTCATATATGTATATTATATTAATGTCATATATGTATATTATATTAATGTCAATATCGAAATGAAATATTCACCACTATTTAAGTTAAATTGCCTTTTTTTAAACTCTCAAATTTTCAATGAAATCCGTTCAGCCATTTCGGAGCCAATTTGAGACAAACATACGGACAGACAGACAGCCGGACAGATAGACAGACATATACTTCAATTTTATTTATTGGTATAGATTAGAAATAATCCTTTTTAGTGGTGCAAGAGAGGGCAAAGAGTTTCTACTGATTTACTCACAAAGTGTAAATGGGGATTGCAACCTTCGGAGATGCATGAAATATTTCAAATAAGAATTCTGACGTACAATATATACAAATTCCCATTAATGAGTTTTACTATTTCTACACAAAATTTTAACTCTTTGTGAAGTCAAAGTACGACAGCCAATTTATTTTTGTGGAATGTTCTCATAGTTTAGAAATATCTGCAATAAACTTTTTATCTAATTAAAGTGAATTTTTGATAAGGCCTTTATGAAATTCATACAAGGCCTGTAGTGAAATTCATTCTATTATATAGATCATATTTCCTTAAAAATTTCTGAAATAGAAGAAACGTTTTCTGAAATTTTTATACATAATTAGATATTTACTAATATAATAATATATTAGATTGATCATGTATATAACACGAAATAAAACCCAGTTCTTTAATAGCACGGGATTTTGTGACGCATTTTTCTCTCTCCTCACTCTTAATCAAAATTCTATTCCGAGGTCTACGAGATTACGAAGGGAAAAATTTTAATCCAGCTCTCACACAATATACCCATTGTCCACTGTGCCCCGGGCAGATATTTATTCCGTACTCGTCCGTTCAGAATTCAATAGTATCTTTTAATAAATGTGATGAGGCTATTCGAATATTCGGGAACCAGTATACTCGTATTATAAGCCATGAGCGAGGGAAGTAATAACCAAATTTCATTAATCAACATATTATTCATCTTCTCGGTATGAGGATTATCGATTTTTAATACTTTTCACAATTTTTAAAATCCACTATACTCCTTCCTGCTAACTCTATGAACGTAACCACAATGCGCACACAGTTAAATGCATATGATTTTTAATTGTTTTTGAAATAAACGATTAATTTTATGTTAAGTAGTAATAAAATTAGAATACAATTATCTACCCTTACTTAGAGTTTAAAAATAAATAAAGGTATATGTTTCGGATGGTCGATTAAATGGATGGGAAATAAAAGTATTTTGCACTCAACCACTGTGATCTTAACAAATCCAATATATATCGTAGATTTTATAATAGTTTCACAATAATCCAAAATGATTATTATAGCGTATATGGTGAACGTTACATCGCATAAAAATTTTAAATAACTGCTTTCCTGATGACTCTATTACTTAGATATTTAAAAATCGAATTTCATATATTTATATAATATAAAATGAGCTCATCGAGTAACCAAAGGTTTTAATCAGGTATAAGTAATTTTTTTATAATTTTATATATTTTTATTCTATTTATATTAATTTCTACTTATTCAATACAAACCCCAAATTTCAATCTACAATTAAACATATATATATTTTCTTGAAGCGTTTATGAAAATTATTTGTCGAAAGAACTTTCTGCAATAAACGTTAGTTATCTTCTACCGGTAAATTTTTTAATTTATAGTTTTAAACCTAAATTTTCAATACACATAGTTACAATAAAACGCAGAAATGGCCCCATATGATTCTAAAATTTTATATCTAATAATAATGATCCCCATATTTTCTTAATGAAATTTAAGTTTTTTCATTTCTTTGATAACTATGGAGATTTGGAGTTGATATTGCTTTGAAACAACCGACTTAAAATGTTTGAGTTAATCTTATACAAATTACAACGAGAATTATAAACGAATACGACTTAGTATGGATACCCGTTTAGTTAAAAGGAAGTTAAATAATGAATTGTTTAGATATTTTTATCTTTAAAAATTCATACGGGAGTTGGAATGAGTTGGTTTCTATCTTCCATGGAGAAAACCGATCGATTAATTGACTACTTGTGTCTACATTACTCTATGATGAACTGAAATACGCGGAGAAAATGTAGGGCTGCGAAGTATTTTTTGTGTCGGTCACCGGAAGTGCGAACAAAGGGGCAAGGACTTTTTTCTCGGACACTGCAGGCCAGTGTCTCATTTACCCCTGTCAGCATGAAGCTTGGGACAACTAATTTTATATATCTGCTACTTCTACTAACTAGAAACATGCGCGAACACTATTGATCTGAAAAATCCAACCGATGGAATTTATTTAAAATTGAAGCTAATTGGCTATTAGAAATATGAGGGGGAAAATGCATAGAAATAGGAGATGATGTGAAAGGAAGATTTGAGAGAAGAGAATTATTAAAAATCAGACAACGAGCCAGGGTTCTTGTAATTTCAGAGATGTTAAAATTTGGATAGATGTCTCGACAATTCCGTCCTAAGCCGTGACCTGCTGGAAAGACGCCGAAGGCAGAACGTCGTGCAGACATTCCATCCCGACGCAGTTTCAACCAGAAACAGACCCTCAGAACATGCGCCAAAGAAAGATACGTTTCGGTATCGTTGATTTAATATTTTAACTCACAAACGTAAAATATTTATACACACTAAATGGGTTTTCAAATTCTTATTTTTGATGCATTCTTTTTAGCATGTTCTGACTTACGCTGGAATTTATTGATAAGGCGACCTGATGAAAGTATGAAAATGTTCTCAAATATTATTTAAATAATTAAATAGACCTTTGAATAATGTTTTCAAAGGTGGCTGATTTAAACCTAGTTTGGTTCATAGTATAGCTCATATATGAGACTGGTTCAGGATGGATCTCGCACAAAACATGGAATACAGCCGTAGTAAGGTTATGTCCAGGGTTCAATTCCTGATCTACTTGAGCTTTCTCCGTCCCGATACTTCAATATACTGAAGAATGTAAGATCAAAACTTTACTCAATCATAATACTTAACTTTTACAGACTTCGTTTATACTAGTGTATATCGATTTATTAGTTTGAGGTTTTACGTTCACGACTCTTACGATTTCTACAAGGCGAAAAGTTTTTTACTAAAATAATATTCATGACTTTTAATTAGTTTTAGAATTTTAGGAAGAAATAAAAGCTTTAACTTCTTACAATTGTAATAATTTTGCAGAAAAATTGTACTTAACGAATGTATATTATTTGAATTCACAGAGATTTCCGCAAGAGCAACCGGAAACCACGTCAATTCAGCCGACAGCTATCAGCATTCAGTGCTTAATTGCTAGGTAAATGTTTTGGTGGTCCGAGCTTCCTGCGCTAATGGAAATTAATACAGCGCAATACGCTTGGACTAAAAGCCCGTCATCCGATTCAATGCCAGTTAACAGTTTTCACCACTGTTGATATATGGTAGAAGTTAGAAAAATATTTCCATAGTCACACATATACCAATTTTTATGAAGTTTTTTTTAACATTTCGTCGCATTTCAACTACTGACACCCGGGTATAGAATTGAGATATTTTGAATAATTAAAAAGATTCTTTATTATTAACAATGAATAACACATTTTAAATCTGAAAATTTAAAAATTAGTTCTTAAGTAGCCAATAAAATTACAAATTTCTATAAATAATACTTTTAATTCCCTCACGAAGAAAAATTTAACTATTTGATTTCTTGCTTATTGTCCATATCTCTTAGCTTTTCTATTACTATCAACATTATGTGGCGGTATTCGATAATCACTAACATAATTTAACACAGTTTATTTGATTTACCGGAATAATTTTGATTGTGACAGAATAATAACAAAAACAGGCAAAATTAAGTGTTAGAATTTATTGGTAGAATTGACAGAGGAGAGAATAATGAATTCTATATCCGTAAATCATTAGGGAAACAAGAATGTGGAAAATGTCGATGATAGAGGTTCAAGATTTAGATTTAGATTTATTGTTGTTTCCATTAGTCCTCGATTGAGGAAATAGGATACATCATACATTAAAAATGAACAAAATAAGGTACATAATTAAAGACAAATAATCTTAAAATAAATTAATAAAAGAAAATGTATATAGACAAAAGTCAATATAAACACAACACGGACACACAATGTCACACACACACTGGGAAGCACAAACAATCACACACTGAGAAACACAAACAATCACACATTGAGAAACACGCAATGGAGTTTTAACTACTTGGAGCTCTGCGACCAGGACACTGTCCTTCCCTCTGTAGTAGCAGAGAAAGTAGGAGAGATGAAGAAATGAACAATTAATAAGTTAGTGTTGATCTAACTAAAAGGGAGGCGAGCAGAGGTGAGCATTGCTTCTCTTGAGTTAGAAATAAATCCCGAACTTCGGACTTGCTTGTAAGATGAAAGGAAGCGGTACTAACTGCGATGCAGTGAAGATGGAGGAAAACTGGGTTTTCGTCATCCGCCAGTCCAGAGTCATCTTCCGTCAACAGAGGGTAAATCCACAACCTGCACTGGAAGTGTGAGAGTGGAAGAAGGAAAGCTACTATACAGAACTTTCTGAATTGCTGAGATGATGAAACAGGTTCGTTACGAGCGTGAAATCTCTGCTACACGTTGTTACCCCAATAATTAACCCTGGCGAACTCTTTGAAATATGAACAATTATATGAAATTGTAAAGTGCGCAGGACCAACTAAAGTATTGTTATGTAAATAAAATTGATGCTATTTTAAATGCACAATTAATTTGTTAAACAATTTTAAATAATTAATCCTCCCCTATCATTTACAAGAAACAAACAGAAAATTTTCATGTGTCTCCGTGTATTTTAAATATAGTCTAGGGTCCGTAATATATATCTTATACTATCTAGGAAATACTCTCCGTTTAGGATGATAATTTAATTCTATCTATTTAAATCTCTACTCCAAGAATGTGCCCCTGATTATTGACCAGTCTTTGAGAAGCCCTTTTGTATGTCACAGGTTTGTGATAGGTAATTACATTTAATCGCATTACCTTTTACCTACTTTTCAATGGTTTCTTGGATCTGAATGGTGGACCCACTTTGGATAGAGGAAAAACCGAGGTAATGGAGTGTAATTTGGGAACAGTGGAATAACCTCTTAAATTTTCAACACGATATACACGCTTAGACTCACCCCAGACCGCCAACTTACGTGGCTCCTTAATCCTCTGTGCTAAGTTAACAGCACGTATTATTTCACGAAGACACAACATGCTGGAGTCGGGACTTTACCTTGTTACTTTCTGTAGCCTTTATTCCCATAATAATAAATATATGTAAAATTTATCCTTCCATCTCAAAATACGCGCGTCACGGCGCTAACAGCGAATAAACAAAAATGCACTTTTATTTTTTCAAAAAAAACCTGCATGAATGTCGCTTATGAAAGTGTGTATTCTGAATTCTTATTTCGACTCCCAATATGTAAACATTTTTTTCTGCATCTTCTATCCCATTTTGCAAATGATAATGACAAAATAAAGAAGTAAATTATTTTTGTTTCTTGCGTTTATTAATTTTAAGAGGTTTCCAAATTTATTGTAATTATTTGTAACGATTAACATGAATCGATATGACAAAGTAATATAATTAATTGTGATAAAAATATACTTTTTATACGAGTTTATAATTTATTTCTAGCAGTGTAATTTTATACTGATATATTCGTCTTTTCTGCTAATTCCATGCATTATGTTTTTATATTGTTTTAAATTTCAATCTGTTTTATACTTCCAGTTTCAAGAGCTGTTAATGGAACATGGTGCTTGCGACACCTACCTGACGCGTTTCAACCTTGGCGTAAACGACGACAAATGTTACTGTGTAATGGACACTAAACATTATGTCATCCATTTCATTTCGGAATACCGAACGTATGAGATGCAGCTACTACAGATTTGTGACAGCCTAGGAGAGGTTGACATCAGCAAAACATGATTAATTTGTCTCTAGAAACGGCGCGGGCTGCATCCCTGAAAGCTAGTGATATTAATATAAAAATATCAACAATTAATTGTCTCATTAGTTTAAATGGTACATATTATTTTAATACACCCCCAGATCCTATCCACATCAACAAAAGAAGAGGGAGGCTAAGCAGATTAGGGAGGATGTGGGATGTGATAGTTATGAGGCAATTAAAAGGCTTGCGCAAGATAGGGTTGGCATGGAGTGTTGCATCAGTCTTAGAACTGAATACAACAACTACACTTGAAATAACAGACATTAAATAAAATCTGCTGAAAAGATTTAAAGTTATATTGATTAATTAAATATTATACTAATCATAAAGATACTTTTCTGGATCCGCTACTGTAAACTAAAACAATTTTGTAAATAAAAAGAACTATTTCGCCTTTAATATTATGATGTTTAAAATAGTCTAAGTATAAATTTATTTAAACTATCGAGTAAATAAAACAAGAATGAAATTAAATTAGTTAAGAACTTTGCATCAGTTGTCGTCTGACATGTCCTTGAATCCTTGCTTCACATGTCAAAAACTAATCTAATCTCGGGTAAGTTCTGAGAAATTCTAAGTCAGATCCAGTTAAATTATTTCACTGTTACTTCTGATGTTGCCATTTTCTCTGCCAAACTACGATTCTTCGCTACACTCATGAATTGTTATGCTCAGCTAACGGATTAGCATTAGTTTTATCTTCTTTTGTGTTTTGTTGTATTGTATTAGCAAGTATTGTAGATGATGTGAATATTGTCAGCTGGCAGTGGTGGGCGACGCTGTTGGGAGTCCGAAGCGCGGTGGTTGCTTGTCTGTGCTCTGTGCTGTATCTAATATCCGGCTGTGTCCGTCCCATGGAAGTGAGTGCTCAAGACAGACGCCACCTCGCCACAGATAATCGATGAACGTAGGCGCTTGCGTATCTCATTTCCGCTTCACTTCTGCTCACCTTTCGAATACTCAAAGTGATTCCATTCAGTACTTATTATGTCTTACCTGATTCAGGAGCCAATTAGAAGCGAATTCGTTTCCTACAAATTCGAACGAATCTGTGAGGAATTAAATTAAGCACAAATAAATAAATATATATATATATAATTCCTTTTTCGTACACGTATATAATTTAATTTCCGATTGGAGTGATCTGGATCAAAAATTATTTATTTACCATGGTAACGACCAGTATTAAATGTGAATCATATATCGAAGAAAGTCGAGTGGACTACTTTTTTACTAAGAAGTTTAGAAGATTTAATTCTGAATAAAAATCGACACGTTTCTTTTAATATGGCAATTTATGATTTTTCACTGACTTTATTTCCTAAAATTTAATCAACAACGACAGTCCAACATATTTTCATGCCTTCTTCAGGTTTTCCTCCTATTGAGGAAATATTATCAAATGATGATGAAATTAATGAAAAGATACACATGAAAGCTACTCACAATACACACAATGACATGATTAATTTAAGAAATACGACTCGTTATTTTCCTAAATTTCATTTTTATTTTAACTATTTACCATTGTTAACTTTTGTAAACTCACGTTTTATTTATTTCTGGTTTACCCCTTAAATCTATCCTTTTTGTGCTAAGATGCTTCCCGTTACACAGTGTTACTCCAAGGTCACTGGGATCGAGGTAAATCCCAGGTGCCAGGTCAAAGAGTTTAATTGCTATAGTTGCCTTGGATATCGCTTGCTACTATTTCAATTCGGACGTGTTTTTTTACTGATTTGGTGGGTTTGATTTATTTTCCGTCTAAAGTTTAAGCTTTTTAATTTCATTCTTGGCATTTTTAAATTTTTGTAAATATTTCTTGCATAGGAAGAAAACCTGAAGAAGGCATGAAAATATGCCGATACGTCGTTGTTAATTAAATTTTAAGAAATAAAGTCTGTGAAAGGGTATGAATTGTTGCATTAATTTATAACAGCCGTTAAATTTAAATCTTCTTTTAATATTTGTTGGACTTGTTTCCCATCTAAAGTCTCTTTCGTGTCGGGTTTTGTGTCCATAGATCATAAGCACGGGAAATAAGATAATTATAACAAATTGAATCTTAATCCCATTATATCTCTAAATGCAACAAGATTCCCCTTAAACGTATGTACTAAACACTAATTATATGTTAATTTTATTAATGACTGAGTGCCCGTCGTTACCAAGGTACTCACTTACATTAATCCGGCACATTAACCAAGGATAAAATACAATTTAAGTTTCACGTTGAATGATATAATCGATCTCAGTGTCTTCCATAACTGCGGATTAGAGCAAATACCGGTTGTTTCTATGTTATTTTATGGAACGCCCCTTCACCCCTACCGCTATGGGTGTTCCCCTCACATGACAATATGATACAGAGAGAACATCAAGTGAAGTACTATTGTTCTAATTGATTCCAACACAATTTGGTGCTAATTGCTCCTCCCGTTTGTAAATGTACGTGGAGCTTGGTTTCATCCCTTTCCATCCGCCATTTAGGGACTGAATCACAACATAACTGTCATTTTGAGTATCATAATTAATCTCAGCGATACCCATAACACTGTTTTCTACACCACTGTCGATTTCTTGCTTGTTATTGTCATGTAACGCCCCTCCACCTTCATCCATATGGAAACTCACTTTCCATGCAGAATGAAATGCAAATGAGGAGAAACAGTATCAATCTCATTGACCTCCAATAATCATAATTAGACTAAAACTAACGGCCCTTATTGATATTTTTAAAATTTCCATCTCCTTCACCTCTATTCTCGTCACTTATCCTGGCAATGTGTCTAGCCGGGTAGCAAGGAAAAGTATTCAAAATTTCAACGAAACTGCTCCATGGGTTTTAATTTTTATGCGTAACATACAAAAAATACACTCAACAGTCTTAAAACTACTAGCATATTTATGATTTATAAAGGCGTGAGGATTGTAAATCTAAAAACAGTCTTAGGTGCTATACGAAAGCGTCACGAAATCTGGAATGAAAAATCAAAACTAACAAGTAAAAAAAATTAGTTTTACTCCCAATATTTCTGTAAAAGGAAACTAGTGATACCTCAATTTAATAATCACGAAGTCAATACATTTTCCTTGAACATATTTTTCGCGTTTCATGCTTTACATTCTGAAATTGTTTTGATACACTTATAATATATGAGCTCTTTTCCATTGAAACTATATTTTTCTATCAATTACATTGTATTTAATTGAATTTACCTATAGTAGCAGTTCCTATTGTTCAACGCTCTTGAGATCAATCTGGCAAGGACCTAATAGTGACGTGCACTACATATCAAGTGCCAATCATGCAGTGTAGTAGGCAAATCAATTGGAGTGGGCACCTGACAATTTGATAGATGACTGTCAAGCAAACGCCAATCAACAGCAATAGTGTACATGTGAGTACATATTACCTAAGCTAATATCAGTACACACTGCTCACAGCAATAATGTAAATTGATATCAAAATTATCATCATTAGTGAGGGTCAAGATTGTTCTTTTAAGGGAACAGTTCTATTATAGTTCTTTCATTGTACTGAACTAGTCTATCATAAATTTTGTCGGTTACAAATACAGACTATGATACTAAGTTGTCACTCATATTCCAGACAAGAAAAATTCTTAACAAAACGACGATCCATAATGTAGGCTCCAGGAGAAACACGAATTTGATTGGTCAAGGGTTGAAATTCTTGATTTTGAAGATGATTTATACAATCTGAAATGATACACATTAGAATCACTCAGAACACGCTCAATTCACAATATGGTACGAGTAAAAGTTATACTTATAATATGCTAGTTTCTTAATTTATGTTTTATATATATTTTTATTATTTTAGTTTAACTGGGTTATTTACCACTAGTGTTAACTATAATTCCTTTTTCCCTCTTGTTATTTACATATACGAGATACGACGCTTACCGTTACAGTTTGTCACTCCAAGACCTCTGATAGGGAGGTTTGACATTCCCTGATTCCTGGCCAAAAGTCAGTCTGGCGATAACTACTTGTGGAAAAGGAGTTGAAGTGTTACGTGCTGCCTCGGATCTCTATCACTATTGGACTTTTGATTTTTTGTTGTTTTGACACTATTGTGGTAAGTTTAATTTAGTCTCCATATATGTTTTTAAATATTTGTCTTAATTTCACCTCCCTAGGCTTACTTTTCTGTACATTTTTCCTTCTCCGGGAAGGAAAAAACCTGAAGAGGCATAAAAACATACCGAAAAGTTGCTATGAATATATTTATCGAAAATAGTCGATACAGTGTCATCAATTTTATAATTATATATTACCTTTAAAAACAAAGTCTTTCCTGCATTGCTGTATTTAACCATTAACTTATTATTTATGGTATTTTTACTTCCATGCGCAACATATAAAAATATTTCATTTTCAAACCTATGCCCAAATTCGATTTCAATACTCTTAAAAACGAACGGTAAAGGTAATATGCGTTGAAACTGAAAAGAGAAGCCCGGGAAATATTTTATTCGCGCCGGTTATCTCAAGTAGACACGAGTACGTTAATAAACTAAATATATACCAGAAATGCGAGTTTCTTGTCGGGCCCTCCGCTATAAAGACATAATTATCTTTATCAGAAACAAATTTTGCCTGTAAATAATTTAACTAGATGTTTGTGTCAGAACTAGTAGGAAACGCTTGTTGTATCATTTTACTCTGATACCATAACCTGCGATACATTTTTTTTTAATTTAAATTATTCATGTGTAAGATAGACACTATGTTGAATAAACAAAAATTCGTAGTTGTATCGACAAATAACCGAACATAATTTACCCGAACAAGCAAAGAAATGGAACTGAAAAACGTGTCATTATTTTGTACGAAATCTCATATCATTAAAAGAAAGAACAAAATAGAAACATCGGTTTGATATTCCTGAAGTTCACGGGAAGAGAGGACCAGAGGGGTTAAGTAAATTCCCTAAGGGTAGACTTCCTTCTACATTTTTTCCTTCCCCTTTAATCCCAGGTCAAGGGTTTTAAATTAAGTCTCCCACAAGCTGAGACATGTTTCAGCAGCTTGAGGGGTGAATGCACCGGGATAACAGACATTGGGCATATGGTAAGAGTTATTAACTGATCCCATTGGACTAGTCTGTCAACTGTCCGCTAATTTAACTGAAACATGGAGTCGGATTTTTTGTGTCCCCACAAAAATTGATTCTCTCCTGTCATCAAAAGGGCCGTGAGAGTAGTACCAAATGTTCAGCCTGCCTGATTCAGGTTTCTGTAGGTTTTTGCTACATCTTTTTCTGTTGCAATGTCGGGTAGGATCCTTAAACAGTTTAATGCAGGTTTCATGTGGTTTTCCCAAGTAGGAACGTTAACTATAGCCGAGAAGCCCTAGAGTTAACAAGTGGGTGTCAACTAAATTATAAATCAAGCCTTTTCTTATTAAAACGATGATTAGAAAATTAATGAAGAATTCGGCTCCAAATATTGACTTCTATACTAATTAGTTAGGAATTTAAAATTATTTACGAAGGTTATTGTCGAGGAAATTCTGAGATCTATTGTCTCCTATTTCTCGGAGAATAGTATACTGGAGTTATAATTATTAGAAACTTTGGCCATATTGTTAAATTCAGTGACTGATATTAATCAAAATATATTATCATCATAACGGAAGCAGCTTAAAGGTTCAAAATCAAGAAATGATAGGAATTTTTTCTCTAATTCTCTCATCACAATGTCAACAAAGTGAAGAGAATAAAGACTTCCCATTAATATGAAGAAAAAACTGATTATAACTGATGAACATTGCATTGAGTCTTGAATTTAAAACGATAATAATTTCATTAACAGGGACATGGGTGTATTGATCATAAAGATGCCACTGTTACTGAAATAACTAGTTACAATCAAGTATCAATAGGTATTGGAAACTTTGTATTGTTTTTCTTAAAACACTGTCTCGAATTGGCCAATTATACATCCAATTATCTAAAACAAAAGCTTACGACACTCATATTTTATGCCTTACGATATTAGTTAATTAAGGAATGACACTAATAGCACTGAGTAACGGAAATATGCAGGGCTGATCAAAACAAAAAGTTTATATACTTCAAAACTTGCTATCAAACCATACGCTTTGAAATCACGATGCGTATGGGTTCAACGTTACGTAAAACTTTTTTTCACATGTGGCAGTAGTGTTGAAAGCTTTCTTTAGACTCATGGTAATACTGTTTAGAATATTTAAGCTACGTTTTATCAAAGGGAGTATACATGTTTTTATAAGTCCATATTCATCGAGGATTAATTTTGAACGTAATTTAAATCACATTCTACATAAATACAAGTGATTTATGAATTTCTACATTTTAACAACTAAAGTAGATCAGATATCACTACAGTTTGTTTGATGCCGTTACGAAGGCTGAGTGGAGTTAACATTATATCATGACTTAGCCTTATCATTTTCTGGAAGTAGCAAGAAAAAAATAAAATATCTTGTCATTTTATAATGATATCAAGGTTTATTTCACGTCTCTTAAAATACAATACGATCACTTCGCTTCATTATGGCTTTGCTTTCATAATATATGCTATTTTTAAATTTGACATTTAATTCCCGCTAGCGACGTTACGTTTAATCCAAAATCCAGATCTCTTAATGGCTAACAATCACAATATGCATTTTCTGTCTCAAGAGTACACGTATATGGAGTTCTTCGTATTTCGAGTTCTACTTTTTGACAGTTCAGCTTGAGGGAATGAGAAATTCGGATACTTGAATCAGCTGAAAAATTGAAGAAGACAGGGACATCAGTATATTTCATGTTTAAAACAATTAGGATTGGGATAACTGTTTAGTGATCAAAATGCTATACAGAATGATGCCGTGCCTTGCTTCCGTGGCAACGGTGATTCCCTGTGCTTCTTACTATCATCGCAATATAATACGGTTGTCTAAGTAAATCACAAGAGTCCATACAGTGGTAATTAGGCCCGCAATCGCAGGTTATGAAATGACTAATTCACTGCCGAGCTTCACCGCGGAGTTGTTTATCTGCAACTGTAATTATATTTGGCATAGAGTACGTGAAACTTTAATTATGTTTACGGTTTCGTAATACCGGCCAATGAACCTTGGGTCAAGGATGTCGCCTCTACTAAAATAATTAACTGCTGCTCTCTGATTACTCGTTGCTGTTCCTAAATTGGCTAGTAATGAACCTAGGTCACGGACACCGTCTGGACTATAACCTGTAATTGGATGTGGCGTGGTTTACCTTTAGTGTAGCAACAACCCATTTTCAGTTACACCGACCCGACCGCCCAGACTTCAAATATAATATTGTTTTAATAAGTGTGTGTTTATTTCATAATTAACATAGATACTAAACGAGAAACAACGTAATATTTACTTTTCACTAGTTAAAATTATTTTCATTTACAAATTAACACCATTAGACGTATTAAAAATAATATTTCATAAACCTTCATCTTTTAAGACAAAATAAATACTTGCGCTCTCTCTAGTGCCAGGTCCACACAATGCTCCAAGTAGTAATTGGCAATTGTTGGTGACAAAGATGAATCCATGGCCACTCCGTCCGTCTGTTCATAGTATCTTCCACCGTACTGGAAGTACGTGGGCGTCAAAACATGTTTAAATAAGAATGTTATTCCATGGGGAAAATGTCTGTCTTTATCGTATCTTCAATTGGAACCAGTGTTAATTGGGATACCACATCCAAACTCACCAATAAGTTATGCATATGGAGTATGCCATGTTGTTTCTCACGAACTGTTCTAGAATGTATTATGTGTATTATGCATTATGTATGTGAAACACACACGATTCGTACGCTCTCTGGTTTTGTCAAGGTACTCACATGCCCAGGAACCTTCATATCTTTTAGGAGATGTATGTACTGGGCTCGAAAGACCTTGGGCATGCGGTAATAGGTGTCCGGTATTCTCATTGGGTCAGTCAGCCAATTGCCTCCTAAAACTATGTCAGACACGGAGAATGGAATGCTGCGACCCCACAGCAAACTGATTTCCCGCCATTCAGAAGGGCGTTAAAATTGTACCCCACCTAAAACAGGTTTACCAGTTTTCTTTACATCACCTTTAAGTGAAACACCGGGTAGGATCTTTAAACTATAGTCTGGGGGCCTTAGTCAACCCTTGGCTACCTTTCTCTACCTATACATACCCCCGTTTTCAATGCCGTTCCTATGCTATTAAGGGGATTTGCCTGTTTCAGGATCACCCACATGTAACCTGTTACCCCCCCCCCCTCAAAATACTCACACCGTGTAGGATCCTTAAAAAAACATAGCGCATGGGCCTTAGTCAACCCTTGGCTATATTTCCCTGCCTTACATATCCCCCCCATTTTTCAATTCCCTTATTTTGCTATTAAATGGAAGTTGCCTGAGCAGGATTACCCTCATGATCTGTTACTAAATAATAGCCTGACCGGAGTAGCGACATGGCTGTGAGAGTTATCTCTCGCAGGGATTTCTCCTCAGATTGACTGCGTGACCAACATTGGGAAATGCCTCGCATTCTCTCTGTTTTCCTTCAAGGCATCTTGCGGTAAGAGTTTCCCCCTGATCCCATTGGATCAGTCAGCCAACTGCCTCCTAAAACTGGTGGAGACACGCAGAAACGAATGCTGCGACCCCACATCAAACTTATCTCCCCGTCGTTCGGAAGGGCGTGAGAATAATACCCAAAAGCCCGATCTACCTGATACAGGTTTTCTATTGTTTTCCTTGCATCACTTTTAGGTGAAACAGCGCGTAGGATTCTTAAATTGCCCGAGGGCCCTAGTCAACCTTCCGCATCCCCCTTTTCAATTCCCTTCCTATGCTATTAAAGGGAAGTTGCCTGTTTCAGGATCACTCTCATGTAGCCTGTTAACCAAATAAAAAATAGTCAACCCTTGACATCATTTCTCCACCTTCCACATTCACCTTTTTTAATTCCCTTCCTATACTATTAAAGGGGAGTTGACTGTCTCACAATCACCCTCGTGTAGCCTGTAACCCCCAAAAAATTAATTTCTTCTTGAGTTTTTCGTAATGTATTCCGCATGAATTTCGTGCTGCACTGCTGCTAGCCCCGGGGGGCAACTTCAATATTTCGTCTTGGGCGTCTCAAGTGGAGGTAAGAGTTCCTCGTTTCTTGCTGTCTGGATGATGCAGGACAATCACTAAATTGTAAGGTGGAAAAGTCTCATTTCACTGTGTTTCAAACGTTACATATATGTTTGAATTTTTTTAGTGTATATATAAAGAGAATGTTTTTTAACAACGAACTTCTGATTTCAAAGAAATTAGTTGTGGTTACAGACCATTTGCCAAGAGATTAAATTAATTTGTGTTTCATTCATTGGGTGTAGTTTTATTTACTTATTATTTACTTCCAGTTCTTTTATGCGAAAGAAAAACAATTGTTATAATTTGTTTTGTGTGTATGCCAATACACTTAATAAAGAATTGGCACCCAATAGGTTATCTAAATTTATATAAATTTACAAACTGTAATAGGGTATATTCGAAACAGGTTATTAAATTTTCCTATAACTTTGAATTTTACGCGAGCCAACGCACTCTAAAAAAACTAGCCTGAGCAAAATCCCTTGTTTATTTGGTTTTATAAATTACGACTTTGTATCCGAATACAAGGATTATAATTTCGCTGATTCGCAGGTTACGTAACTCATTGCGAGTAGTCAGATGTGATAATATATTAATCGTCTTTACTAAACGTTACATCCAAGTATTTGCGCTATAAGAAATTGCATAATAGGGGGTTTTAGGTGATTTTAAGGAATAGATTCAAATTACTCACTTATTGCCCTATAATGATAATTTTAATTAAGATTTAAATTTAAAGCGCTATAACAAATTAGATACAATTAATGGATAGATAAAAATTACTCATTTATTAAATTTAAATACATTAATTATTTGAGAAAAGCATAATAATGCTTTAATTTTTATTTAAATGAGAAAAATGGAAGTATTAAATAATTTACACCCTCACAGTTCTTCTATTGTGTAAATCTCATTGATTCTGGTGTTAAAGAAAAAATATTTATTATTTTCTGGATGAAAACCACTGAGGTTTTGCGTGGAATGAATAAACCGTGCCGTGTTCTCCTTTTGTGGTGTAAACCGTGTAGGTTTTGATTTGCGGCAGTCTGCGGAGCGTAACACGCGTGCCGACCGTGACAATTGGCGCCCGCAGCGCCTTATTGCAGGACCAGCTACAATCGATTGCGCAGTAGCATGGGGAACTGGTTATTACACGAGTTTGATTTGTTTGTGCTGCCGGGAGATTAATATTCGAGGGTCCGGAAGACGGGAGACCGCTGACCGCCTGCGCACTTCCGTCATGGCGAGGCGGTTATTAAAGGAGCGTCGGAAACTGCGAGGATTAACCCACGTCGAGTAATCGTGACGCAAAGGTCACTGACGCGAACTCAGATGACAAATTCATAAAATTCAAACATCAATGGTTGTCTTTCCCATTTATTAATTCTGCGTACACTGATTTCCAACTTGCATTTATCCAGCCGTGGATCATTTCAATTTTTTTAGAACATAAAACTAAAGTAAATATAATACTACTACAATTATTGCGTTCAAAATATAAAATAATAAAACTATATTTTTTAATGTCTGCACGACGACTAGAAAATTAATATTGACATGAGAAAATTAGTGAAATAATTTAAACAGGCCAGACGTTTCGATGCGAGCTTAGCAAAGAGCGGATATAACATAAAAGCTAATATTTAAACATAGGAACAGTAAACGACCAAATAACTTAAAATTATTCATCGTACAACTTATTGATAATATCAATGTTGTTCTTAACATTCACACTATGTTATTTAAGTTATAAAAAGTCGCTAGGCTCAATGAAACGTCCGATCTGTTTAAATTAATTCAACAATGTTCTCTTTTCAATTATCATCCGATAATGTCAATATTTAACATTATTAAAATAATGAAATATTAGTATGCCATACATTGACTGCCAAGTAACGTCCAGAAAGTTAATATATGAAACCAATATTAACACGCAAGTAATATGGAACTTGGGGGTACAAAATAAAATGCTTGAGAGAACTTGTAGAATGTTGCATACGGTAGACAGTTTTGCGCCGGTTAGGGTTTTCTAAAATCGCTGAGACTCCTAAACACTTGGCTGTGACGAGACCTGGTATATTCCCAAAACATCGGTGGAGTGGGGTGAATGGCTCCTCCCAAAGTCTAAAGGTAAATACTTTTCATTGGAGATGATCGGGTCCCCATCACCAAGAGCATTAAATAATAGAGCGGAAGAAGATTATGAAAAAAAAGGACGCAAATGGATTTTGGGGCATTGTTAAGCATTAAGTTTGCCGTCGGCGATTGGCAATGTGCTTTAAGAATCAGACTACTAAGAAGTTGACAATGGGCAATGGGCTTTATGATTATGTGATTGATTTTTCATTCTTTTCAGCGATCGTGAACTGGATGATCAAGGTCAAAATTCCATTGATCTTGGCGGGAAATAAGAAGATAAAAGAGAAGGTTGTTAATTTCATAACAAGAAAGCGGACTGGTGCGAGTTCCAGAGGCAAGTTCCAGGCAAAGGAAAGACGGTAATTACTCTGTTTTTAACCTGTAATACAATATCCCAGTACTGCCAATTCCGAGTACGACCCAAAATTAGATATCATTTTTCTAAATGTTTGTTTGCGTGTAATTTAATTTTTGTAAATATTGTATAAAGAACTAATTGTCAATTCTAACAAAATACCAGCGTCATAAAAATAATTTGCATAATAAATTGTGTCATATCAAATGTAAAGTTAATTCATTTCCTTCTGTATATATATTATTTGTTATACAAAACCAAATATTCATTTCAACACGTTTCATCCTTTTTTGTAATTATTATCAATTTGCTCAGTTAAGTCAAATACTTTAAAAAAAGTAACCTAGAAAAAGATTACTAAAATTACTGATAATTTCAAACATAAAAACGATTCCTGTTAGTCTTTGTTATACACCAAGATATAGAAGAACTGAGATTATAAAGAATTTAGAACTGCGAAGAATTATTTTCGCCTACATCTTGTGTTGGCAAGTGGCAATTTTGGAATCCAAAAATATTAGCAGAAACTCTAGTCTGTAATCCAGCTAAAACATTTTTAATATTACAAGTCTAGAGATTAATTTTACAAATTATAATGACGTTTCAGGAACTTTGTTCAAAAATATCTTTGAACATGTAATTGTTGATAGCTGACACTAAAACATTGAAGTAAATGGTTTGCATAAATTTGGAGTTATATAAAGAAAAACATGCTACTATTCTTTACTTATATGTGAAAATGGTAGTAGTGAACTCTTCTGCATTTCACTAAATTATGAGATGAATTTTAGTAAGTAAACAATTTTATAACAAAAAAGTGTCCTAAATCAAATTAACGACTAAAAGCAAAGTTAATACAAAAAAAATTTAGGAAAATTAAGTAATAAAGAATCCCAATCATACGTATTACCAAATTCTTTATTCTGAAGGACATTTCGTTTGTCTAAAACATCGTCGAGAACAATTTCCATAAAATCAAATAATGTTTTTTTGCTTCATCACGTTCTTACCATTCATTTTTTGAGTTTATGATGGTCAAAAAATAGGACATTGGCCTGAAAGTTTGGGACTTCACTCTCAGTTATTATGTCAATTGAACCTGCGTTTTCATTGATCTCATAATTAAGAGTTAAATGTCACTCTTTTCACTTATGATTGCGCGTACGCAAAGAAATATTTACATTTATACTGTATTACATATATGTATATATATATATATATCTTCTGCAATATCTTTAAATTAATTATGCACTAATATTTAAGTTAAATCTCCTGTTTTTAAACCCTCAAATTTTTATTGGAATCCGTTGAGCCGTTTTGAAGACTATTTGAGATAAACATACAGACAGACAGAGAGAGAGAGAAGCGGACAAACACTTTTTATTTATTGGTATAGATAAAATTAATTTTAATCAGGCATAAGATGCTTCGTCATAGACCATATAATAAGAATAATTAAGTTTCATGATCATAGGGTTAAGTGAAAGCTCATCGACTTTGTTAAGAAAATTTCAAACATGTGTATGTAAGAAAAGGAAGGCTGCAGCACTAAATTCTACGCACATGTAGCTAAAGTTAAAGACAAGTCAAATTAATATAAGCTTAAACAACTATCAGTCACATTATTGACAGCTAACTTAATAAGAATCACCAAACATTGCAATTGTAAAGGTTTCCGTTTGGATGCAAGGAAGAAAATAGTGCACAGCTGCGAAGCTATTTTGATACCAGTATCCCAAGTAACCCAGTGACCTTATGAAATTGTCGGTTCCCCTGATTTAACGTCCCGTAACATTTAGTGACTCCTATTCCCTTCACGCTCTCTGCCCTCATAAAAATTCTGAACCCCTTTTTATAAAGTACAAAAATTTCTTAAAAGTATAAAGGTAGCAAACATTATGATTCTGATATCAATAAGGCAAGAAACGAACTCAACTAACGCTATTGATTGTTTCTTGCTCATTAAATTTAAATTTGAGCTTCAGAATTATATATCATCCCATCAATATGTCATTCTCTAATTGTAATTTATACGAAACTAGCTGATGATCCGGCGTTACCCCGATAATTATTTATACTGTCCCAGTACATTATTCATTTCTGGGTGACACATGATTAAATGAGCAACGAAAGCGTCACATTATCAGTCTCAAATATATATAAGTATCTATGGAAAGTCAGAAATATTCCCGATACAATAGCAGGGATACAAATATTTTCAGTACTCCAGCTGATTAATACTTTATAACAGCAGAAAAATTCTTCCGGTCCAATAAAGAAATAAAAATCGCAACCAGTAATTCTGTTAACCAAATAGAGTAAAAAACACTCATTGTTCCTTAAGAAAGGTATTTTAAAATGGTAATAATTAGATTCGGTACCATAAGACAGCTAATATGAATTTGAATATATTAAATTTGCCAATACATTTTATTTTTTAAAAATTACAACTGTCTTGTGATGAATTGACAATACTAAAAATTATAGTTACAAGATAAATTTCAACTTGCGTCATTTCATTATTCCTTTATAGGTTTTACGTGCTTTGTTTTAAACAATGGTTCAAAAATAAGCAACCTTTAATGTAATTGATTGTAATACCTTGTATAACATATTATTTGATTTATATTTCAGTCTGGGAATTATCTAATTTGCTGAATTTTTCAAATTATCTCTTCGTAAAAATATTAATAATGTAATAAAATGGTAGACAGCATTTCTGGTATGTCCGAAAATTTAATATCCATAGTATCTACGTTTAATTGTGTCAAAGCAAGACGTTCTTATAGTTTAACGCAATTGAGACAGTAGTTTTGAGTGGTCAGTTTTATCACGGTAGATGGTAAGATTGCATTAACATAATTAAGGAAGTGGCATCTTTGGTCAATTGTACGCAGGGCAAAAAGTAAAGCTTATTTGGAAATTATACGACGTAAGAACACTTAAGCTGCTAGGGAAGAATATAATATTAAAAGAAAAGAGGATACTCAGATCAAAAAATAATAATTTGAAAACCAAAATAACAGAAATGAAACGAAGAATTTTTAAAAAAAAATAAAGCAACGTGTAATAGTAAAGAGGGTGAAATTATCAACGGAAAGCAAAAAATATTAGAAAGATTGGCTCAGTATTTTAACAAATTATTAATTGATGATAAAGATGTTGTATATGAAATTTATTGTTTGAACTGTAATGTATATATATGTTACACAGCGATGGACTTAAAAACCAGGATTTATAATCATAAAGTTTAAAACCGAAATCCAAAGTTAATACGGTATAAACTGCGGTTTTCGAAACTTTAAACTATAATTTAAATTTTAGAGAATAACCATCTTATATAAAAACAACTCCAGAAATAAATTAATATTTTCTGAGATCATCCATCTTAATTTAAATAGAGACAACGTCATTAACTGTAATAATGAAGATTCCGATATTGGAGGGCTGAAATTTTAAATAAAATAATTTCAAATTGTTTTGTGACTCAAATTTAATTAGTATTTATATTATTAGTATTAATAAGATTTATTGTATACATGTCTATTAGTCCTAAAGTTTTTATATATTGAATTTAATTCATTGTACGTGAATAAAATGAAGATCGGTGTAATTTGATTTTATATTGTAACTTTTAATTTAATCTTCAAACATTTCAAATAATTCCAAGAACATTTAAATGTTAAACTTAGAATAATTATCAATCATAAATAATAAAAAATTATAATAGTATGTATATTGCATTATATTAATATGTATGTGGCATATTCAGAAGAATTCGGCTAGTTACAGTGAAACTTGCTGACAAGTTTGTAATTTTAGAAATAATTTACGTACATTTCTAAATTCTTATCTTTATATCAGCCAAATATTCTTTAAATAAATTGTGTATTATTTTCAAGGTATGGTCTATCTGGAAATTATTTACGTTTCGTTCCCGCCTAAATAGCAATTTTTATTTTCCCTAACAACGAAAGTTGAAATAACTGAATATTTAACTTTATCAAAATTCTGTACCTGTTGTTTTGTTTTTAGGGCAAAATCAAAACCACTATTTCGTATTAGGCGTTCGTACTCCATTCATTCCACTTACTCTCATGTTATAATCTATTTACACATTGGCGTGTAAATTTAAACAGGTATACATATGTATTTGTATACATATAAAGTGATATACAATTGTCATAAGATTTAATGATCATAATATCGTTTTAAGGTTGAAAGTGACAAACTAGTCGAAAACTTCTTACTGATAATAAATACTGAATATATATAAAAAAGGTACGGTATCATTTATTTATGAACGATTCAGAGCAAACCTTATAACTTGCAATTGCTTTTGAACAGGTACCACTTTCACACGTTTCGAAGCCGATTCTATGCAAACGTCCTGACAGAAACTGCAATTATATTTATTTTATTTACTTTTAAAATGAGGAATTACTAATTATAAATTTATTGATGCCACAAATGAAACCACTTTATGTATACATCGTATCAACTATCCAAAGACGCTAATCATTTCTCAAACAACAATAGGTTAATTACGGCGTGAATTCTGCTTCAACAATAGGTAGTGTGAGAATGCTCGCCATCTCTCTCCCTCTTATGCTGCCAAAATTACTCATATAATAACACAGTAAGTTCGATTAATGGTGTAGGAACGCCTAATGCGACTTATAATCGCAGTTGGTTCTAATGCCGGCTTTCGCGCAGTAATTCAATGGATTTATAAATATTTAAACTAATATCTTCTGAACGCTTAAGTTAGGAAGGGCGCTGCTGGAGTTTCCTCGCAGGCGCTTCAGCCCAGAGTGACTGTGGGGCTCACCTGATCATGTCGGGAATGCCTCGCACTCCCTCTGGGTACTTTTTATCAAAGTTCTCATATGCCGAGACACCTTCACCTATTTTAGGAGGTATATGTACTGGGGTCATAGACCTTGGGCATATGGCAAGAGTTGTCCGCTGATCCCATTGGATCAGTCGGCCAATTGCCTCCTGAAATTGGTGGAGACACGGAGAAGGGAATGCTGCGTCCCCACAGCAGACTCGTCTCCCGTCATTCGGAAGGGCGTGAGAATAGTACCCAATGCCCGACCTACCTGATGCAGGCTTTCTAGGGTTTTCCCTGCATCTCTTTAGGTGAAACACCGGGTAGGATCCTTAAACCATAGCCCGGGGACCCTAGTTAACCCTTGGCTACCTTGCACTACCTTCCGCATCCCCCCTTTTCAATTCCCTTCCTATGCTATTAAAGGGGAGTTGCCTGTTTCAGGATCACCCTCATGTAGCCTGTTAACCAAAAAAAAAGAACGCTTAAGTTAAAATTCCTGTTTTAATTCCTGAAATTTTCATTGAAACCCGTTAAGCCGATTTAGAGATGTATGCACTTTTTGCAGATTGGCTGTGCGTATGTCAATAAACCATTCCGTAGAATAATTTATATTAATACTTATAATATATTACATTAATATCTTCTGAAAGATATTTAAATGAAACATGCATGAAATTTAAGTTAAATCTTGTGTTTTTAAACGCTCAAATTTTCATTTAAATTCGTTGAGTCGTTTTGGAGCCTATTCCAGATACTTCCAAATAAACAGACACTTTAATTTTATTTATTGATATACATAACCCTTTTCCCATACTGTGAGAAAATTTCGACTGCTGATATTATTTTTTTCGACGTCTGTGTTATTTAAAAGCACACTCTTATTACGTTTTACAAGTACATAGTTTCCAAAATGTATGTTCCACGTTGTGTTAAAATTCCAAGAATTTTAGGAAGACAGATACCCTTTTCTCTGACATCTTAACCACGAAATATCCCTACCTTAGTTCCTCTAGATTAAAACAATTACAATAAATATTTGAACGGAATTGTGATAAGAGATGTGAACAATATCTCTCTTCTTGACTTGCACATACAATCCCATTCAGATGTCTGCACAGATGGCGACTGCGATCTCTCGAACGGAACCGGGGAAACTTTCTGAATTAAAAGTGTCGCTTCAAGACATAAAATTGTCAAGTTTTACAACTTTGTCCTTTATCTTGAATATGCGCACCTCGTGCTTATTCACTGGCCTCATTCTCTTCAACTAAAAGGCAGTACAGAATCGGATCAATGACAAGGAAAGTTCTCTGATAAAAAAGTTATAAAAACTTTTAAAGCTTTGTACTTCCCACTAGATGGTAATCAAATCAGAAGTCACAAAATATATATATCTAACAAACTTTTTCGAGGAGGGTAAATGTCTGTTACATTAATTTGATTAAATTATTGAATTTTCATGAGCCGAAAGTCTATAGCAAAAAATTTCAAGCTTAGAAGAATGGAAGAACCACGTGTATAATTCAATCTTAAGATAAGTTTATAAAAATAAAAGGAGGATTCCTTAGTCATTCTTGTGTTATTTATACTCCGGTGCCACTTTTCCTTTCATTATGTAAATTACACATTACTGGGTAGTAGATGATAGATCTCTTGTTATACCGATTTAAAAATGTATCTTTCAAAATATATACCGTTACTGAAAATATGGTTGCAATTTCACTAAGTGGGGAAATATTTTCATATTTGTATGAAATTTTTAATAGTCATTTACATAATTTTTTAATATTCAAAACAAAATTATATTAAGCTTTATTTATGAGCACAGTGTTTCCGTATATTTCTTAACTCATTCCAGGTATTGGTCGGACTGATGGCTGAGGAAATATTTTTAACACATAGAAGGTACAAAAAATATGTACATAATCGTTGAGCTCTGCGATAAAAATTTTATATCATTATTAAAAGAAGGCGTCAAGATTAAATATTATTTTTTGTATTGGTATTTATAAAAATATATTCCCGGTGTTGAGCGCTAATTGAAACAAGACCCCAAACAAAGAGTACATACAACATATTTACGATTTTTTTATTATTCTACGTGTTCCGTTATATGAAGAATTTATTCATGTTATTTCATATTCACAGGTATCAATTTTACTACAGTGAATTATTGCGTGTGTAAGTACTTCATAAATTCTTAGAATACATGCTACGAAATTCAGTATGTTAGAAGCACCTATGTAACAAAGTAGGTTAAAACAGGCTTAACCATTAAGACGTTACTCTCCGTAAATTTATCAACTTTTCACTTGTTGTTAGAGAAACTCATTACGCATTCAGTCGCCGCTAGAGACTCAACCACTAGGCCAGGAACTCTCAACAAGGTCTGTAGATCATTCTACGATAGAAGTATAGCGTTCTGTCGCTTTATTATTAATATTAATTGTTCGGGTTTCTTGAAATTATCGCATTTTACAGCAACAGAACATAATCATAGAAGATTACCTTTTATTTTTGCACAGAGAATTTAAAACAGCATGAGGATAATCATAATTATTTTGGTAAACAAAGGATTAAATTTGAACCATAACAGATACGTAGTTACATTGTCTCAGAAAAGAGAGACTGCTAAACCCAAAGCCAGAATATTATCGGTTAATATCAATTTAATAATTTATAGGCTGCAAAAATCATGACAGTATTTTAACTAAATTTAAAGGAGCTTCAGTTTCTCTATTAGCACATTTCACAAAAGAATCATCAGTTACAACAAAATTCTTGATAATAGTGAAAAAATGTTCTTACTAAACGCCTACATTACACTGATTGAAACATAAGCCCAGGGCATTAATTTTAGCAATAATTTATTTCAAAGGGGCTTTTCCTATTTTAATTGCTTTACTTAAATGATTATCTCAGTTTCTCGTTTATTCCTTCCTTTCTATCATGGAAGAACGTTACGTGGCGTTTGCAAGATGCTTGTGACCGGTGTATGTCTAAGAAGAACAAAATAAAACGAGGTCCAATTCGTCTTTTGAAACATAGTAGTTCAAGACTACTCAGCTTCCGTTGTTATTGAATCAGAACATTCACTTCATGCGCCAGACCAGATATAAATTTCGAACACTGTCGTCCTCGGAGGCTGACTGGTAATTTCATATTATTACACTGCCCATATAGTCACTTCTGCCAATAAATTCCAAAACATAAAATAAAAATGTGCACTTTAACTCATATATATATTCAAAATTGATTTCATGGTAATCATCGTAATATGTATGCACGTAGAACGTGGATTTATTTTTACAAGTATTTCGAACTATGATAAAATTATCCAATATGTATTAATTACCATTCTACAGAATTCATAGTGTCCGGAATATAATTGTAACATGGTCCATAAGATTTCCAAATATAAAATTTATCAAACTAAATCGGTCAGCGATGTTTCAGTTTGTTAGGCATGATAAAAAATCTCATATCTTTTGACCGTTTCTCACACATTTAGATTTCTTATGAGTTATTTAGTTTTAATAATTTTTAATCTTCCGTGCCTGTGTATTACATTACTTTAAATCATTCCTCTGAATATGAAGTAGGATACACTAACAACTATAATTAATAATTTCTTCTGGAAAAGCATATACACCAAATAATTCACTCGTAGTCATTCGTTTAGCTCAGTCTGTAATGATAAAACAATAAAAACGATGATTTCTAGAAACATTGAATAACTGCTGCTTCTTTTAATTTCGTTTCTAAACACAAATATTTCGAACAAACTCCTCAGATACCCATTGAATCTATGTCCAAACGCAAAGTAATTACAATTTCTTAACAAGTACTAATAGGGATATGTACGATACTTTATTGTAAATTACAAGTTAAAAATTCTCTTTGAAGACAAGAAAGCGTCGTACATCTCAATGAAATATTTACGTTGCCAAATGGAAAATGCATTACGCTCTGCACTCTGCTAAAGGACCCAGTTTCAGAGGAAAGATTTATGTTTAAACTATAAATATACTACAAGAAACTGTGCATTATATCAAACACTCTATGTAAATTGGGATCATCCATGCAAATAAAACGTTAACGTGTATCTTAATCGGCTGAGAAGGTTCCAATTAATTTCAATATATGTATTTTTAGATTCTAAATGTAAACACTAAGCTATAGAATTTACCAAATTTCAATCAAGAGTAGTGTTTTAGGAGAAATTTAGAAGTTATAATTATTAACTAGGAATAACTCAGTTATATTTGGATTAATTAATTTTTTATCATCATTATGAGCACTTAGAATTACAGTATAGTTGAAACAAAACAATAAAATAATACTAAGAACAATGCTGCGGTTCTGAACTTCAAAGGATTCGAGACATTTATCATTGTATTTTCAGAGCCAATACTCCTTCATAACTCTCAATTTAATTAGATCTAATTAGCCAAAATTATTTAAGCATCTTAGTGTAATGCAACATTATAATTTATTTTGTTTTGACGAATATTTTTTCACTAAATTTTGTAACGAGTGATAAAATTGATGGAACGATCCGTAAACGTATTTTAGAATGATTTTTCTTATTTGCATATTGGAATTTATTTCCGATTAAATCCCAATAATATGTATTTCTGATGTGAGTACACTTAAAAAGACGAAATTTTTAATGCAACAATAAAAGAAACCATTACTGGTAGGCGCCCGAAAGTTTCTGTCATTTGTCAGCGAAACAATTATGATTACCTCTTTTCCCTTCCGTACTCCCCCCCATTCCTTATCACATTACACCTTTAATCCTTTATTACTACAGTCACCACCCTGAGTTATTGTCATTTAGCGCGTCACTTTAAAAAAGCGTACCGAGTAAGAGCTTCTGAATTTCAATGCAAAATAAGTTCAATGACCATGGGTAATAATATTCTACAACGGAGTTGTAGTCTCCATCCACAACACAAATGTTGCCTGACATTATGGTATATACAAAGTAAACGATAATGCTGCGGAAGGCTGGGGAGTGAGGGACCAGGTATAAACGGGACAGACACGGTCTTGGGATCAGTCACATGACGATAGCGGATATAGCTATCAAAACGTGGTGCTACACGAGTCATATTACACGTCTCACTTATGCATACAGAGTAATTATCCTGACAAAGATTGACTGCGGAGACCACATTTATGTTTCTGCACATAAAGGACAGCTTAAAAGACAATTTAATCCAATAGAATCATTATGGGGTGCGTTCGATACTCCCCGAAGAGAATCGAAGAAAATGATGCCTCCCTAAGACTCCTAAGTAAACTCTCTATCCTCTCAAATTCAGCTAGTGTCGCATCCAACAAATTTATTCGCTTCTGGTTGGATAAGATGAAGTATCCTGTTTGGAAGATAAAATGAAACAATCAAGAAATTACCATCTACTAGATCCCGCCTCACGCGGGCATCTTGAGAAACGAATATGCCAACAAAGCCGCTAAAATAGAGCCCTCCTAGCAACTAAACCGCTCGGATCTTCCTACCTGCTCAAGGACAGGCATACTGATTGGGTACATCAACCTCCTGACTGAAATTTGGAATAATGGTAGAAGAGGAAAAACGTAGGAATCCTCTATAAATAAATGGAGTCCTACAAAGAAATAACTTCTGCACATAACACATCGAGAATATGTCGTTATTACAAGACTAATCTTTCCACTCCCGCCTTACTTTTCTAGTCTTTCTGCTCCGATTGTAACACCGCCCTGACGGTGCCGCACATCCTCTTTGACTGCCCCCGTATAACACCAACAGAAAATCAACCCAGACATCAACTGTGTTATTCTCCAGTGACAATTCACAGTCTTCTGAAATTCATTGAAGAAAATGGAGATCTAGAAGATATTTTAGAAGTGTCTATGTGCCTGTGTGAACGGTAAATCTTTTACAAGTAAATTTAAATATGTGTCTCAATTTATATTAAGCCGCAAAAATCCATCTGGCCCTTCCATGTTACATAATTCTTCGGTAAGATAACTTTATATTTTTAATAAACTCTTCAAATCCATAAAATATACTTTTTGCTTATAACTGAGAATTAAAATTAGTTATTGAGAAGAAAAGCGAGTACAAGATAAGTGAACTATAAAGTGTTGTGACAAAAGTTTGTGATCGCTTTTTCTTCCTTTGCGCAAAATTTGTCCACAAATGTTTTTCATACTTCTCGACTATGTAGTTCTGTTCGTAGCTTATTTTATATTCTATTTAAATTTCTACCTTTTCATAACAGGAGTAAGAAGAACCAAATTAGTCCCTCATTTGGCTTCATTATTTAATATATGGTAATTTATGGCTCTTGTTGTCACAGATGGCAATGGACGCCAGATACAGGAAGAAAAATAGGTAATATGTGAAGGGGTGGATGTATTCAAATTTAGATGGTGTTCATTATGATCTATTGCAAAATTCTTACAAACCTTGGACATAAACGTCCTTTATTTCTTTGCCAGTCTCTGCTAAAAGGACGATATTTATAAGTGGTACATACGTTGAAACAAATGTTTTCGAGGAAAATACACCGACGGGTAAAGAGCAGAAATTCTCTGAATTATTCTACTGGGATTAGCAGAAGTAATCATTTAGGCTTATTAATTATTTTACAAGCACATTAGGAGGACTAATTTACCATTCATCACTTAACTCGAAATTATTCACGTCCTATAGCCAGAACACGAATGTAGTATTCAAACAACAAATATCGTAATCTTCAAAATAATCACGAAGTGGAGTAAACTGAACTCATTAAATGAAATACTAGTAGTAAATTTATAAATGATGATATCTAGTATTGAAATAGACAATTTGCTAAATTGACATAATTTATAATTCTTAATAACTGCCTAATTATTGTCAATGAAAGAATTTTTTGCTAACTTGCAATTTACGCTTGATTGAGTCCTAGCTTTAACTCAACATTGGTAATGGATTAGAGAGCAAAATCAAATATTGTTTCAGTCTGGGCAATTGCGACTGGTGTAAACGTTCACGTGTAAAACACTCATCGGGGCTGCAGATTATTATGCATGAAAACATAACGTGATTCATCAAACAAGCATTCTCCAATAATTGGTACTAATTTCGAAACGCATCATTTGAACAAACGTCTGGTTGATTTCCCACTAAGTTATCAACACTTTCAAGAATAAAGCATGCGATTCAATATTTTTATCTTCTTAATATTTTTTAATTATATTTACTATCGCATCAACTGCTAATCTTACGATTCGGAGAACTCATTTCTTGTTAGCCTTAAGGGTTTGACAGAATGGAAACTCACATTACCATTATACTGCACCTTCCAGGATTCGAACCAGGGTCTTTTTTTGATGTTGACACCATGTGACGTTAATTTCTACTATTACAAATGAGTGATTAGTCAAAAGATAAATAACTATTACTATATTTTAAAAATAACATTCAAAGAGAGAATAATTGCCTGAATTGAAGTTCAGTCAAAGGCCATGAAACTAAATAAGAAAGGAAAACTGATTTGCAATGTCCATTCTTGACTGATTTCCCAACTAAGGTTTCGAATATTGTGATTAGGTTTACAAGTGTGGAGGAATGTGGCATGGTATCTGACAATCGACCTGTACTAGCGCTAGAACATCCACCCGGTAAGCGAGAGGTCCTAGGTTCTATTTCTTCGTCCAGTCGGCATTCTTCGATTCTAATATTATAAAAAGCATTTAAAAGAAATACCAAAATCTTTATTGCCGTTAGGGAGCTTTCAATCTTAGAACATAATCATTCAGACAGATAAAATAAAACAATAAATAATAAAAAACGGCAAATAAGTCAGCATTTTAATTTGTTACTATTTAACTAACATAAATACGACGTTTCGCCTCCCTTTTGAGACTTCCTCGGGGCATGAAATTTATTAATTAATGCCATATAATCTAATTGTACTTCAGTATTTCACTATATTAAAAGAAAACTATTTTTCTAAAAGAAAATTAATAGAATCTACTGAGTTTTCAGAATTTCATCAATTTCAAGGATATGAGATATAGATGAATATGGCTATAAATTAGTCCCATGAAACTGAATGTAAATAAATATTGTGATTGAAATTCTTGCGATTTATTTCATACTGTTATTGATTTAAATATTTAAGTGTTTGACAGAAAGATGAATTAGGAGGATTAGCTGGGGGAGTTTTATCTCGAAGGTATTTCCCCCCACCTGTCTCTGTCTGGAATGCTTCCTACTCTCAATGTTGTTTTTTTTCCAAAGTTCTCACATGCCGAGACACTTTCACCTATTTTAGGAGGTATATTTACTGGGGTCGAAGACCTTGGGCACAAGGTAAGGGTTGTCCGCTGATCCCATTGGATCAGTCGGCCAACTGCCTTCTAAAACTGGTGGAGACACGGAGAAGGGAATGCTGCGACACCTCAGCAACTCGTCTCCCGTCATTCGGAAGGGCGTGAGAATAGTACCCAATAGTCCAACCTTAGTGATGCAGGTTTTCTAGAGTTTTCCCTGCATCTCTTTAGATGATCCTTAAACTATAGCCCGGGGACCGTGGTCAACTCTTGGCTACCTTGCTCTACCTTCCGCATCCCCCCTTTTCAATACCCTTCCTATGCTATTAAAGAGAAGCTGCCTGTTTCAGTAGCACCCTCATGCAGCATGTTACCCAAAAAACATAAAAAGGCGTTTATAAATAATGCCACGACGAATAATATAATTTTTTTGTTTTGTTGGCTGCCAATAAACAAAATTAATACAAGAAATAGAATTAGTATTAAATAATAATAGTAAATCATAATAATGCGTCGTTCATATAATTGGCATAGATTCCAAAAGTTTATTTGACCGAAACAGAATTGGCAAACCTTAATCCTGTTCGAGGGATGCAAAAAACATCGTGAGCTTGCCCGGCTGTGAGTATAAGCACATTCTCCGCATATAAAAGTCTGATAATGCATGCAATACGTACTTCGCTAAGGCGGTAAGTTATTACAGCAAGGGAATGAAATATGGTTTGATCTGAAAGTTATTTCCACCTCAATAGACTCAACTGCAGGACTGTGGCCGCGATTTCCCCTTCAATCGCTTTTCCTGGCAGCGATTCAACATTCCCAATTTCCTGAGTTATTGGACGTCATTTCATCAGCAAACCAAAAAACGTACAGATTAGAAAATTCTGGATTGTTTCCAATCACCCGAAAACGGTGATTTAATGGAAGAAATTAATCCTTTTAAGTGGTAGAAAAATCAATCAGGCGTTCTTTATATTATTGTATGTTAAAAATTGTATTACGTACTACAACTCACATAATATTCCTGAAACTTAAAATAGTTACGTTTCGACCTGCCCGTAGGCCATTCTGAATCGCAAGATACAGATAAACTATGGTTAGAAAATTAACACATGATCAAACGTCAGCAATTTTTTATTATATTTCCCCATGTCTCATTTTAATTCTTTGAATTAAAAATATCATTATTCAGGTACAAGCCGGACATATTTTTAGCCAATACAGGTGAACGAGATTTCACAACAAATGGCTAACTCAGCATAATCTCAGACTTACGGTGTGACTCCAATATTTACAGTCATAATAAGTCAGAGATAATTTAAAATCCATCAGTACACGTTGGAAACAACGTGAAAATACACCAAACAAAGTTTTAAATCCGTATTTATTATTTCAACCAATGGACAAGCATCGCCTTGCCTTTTACCAGAAAGGTGTTCACCGTAACGGGATAATTTTATATAAGTCTTCATGAATAAGTGTATAATAATTCCATTAAATGACGCGTTTTAAGTTGTACAGGAGTTTCTTGATCGTTCTCCTAATAGTTGCAAAACTGTTGAAATCGTTGCTTTGTAAAATATCCTATTACACATTTTTAAAACTGTCTGTATAGTTTTTCTTTTCCTTAGTTTGTTTCGTTTATTGCCTGAAGTTACTACAGGAGTTCAGATTCCTCGTCGTGTAGCTCCAAGAATTGTCATTTCCTTTATTTATGAGTGTTTGTGCTTTTTAGTGTGCATGCCGTGTTTTAAATTATTTTATAACTATTAACCCGGTACAGTATTTAATTCTTGGTCAACAAATAATTTAAGCCGACATCGGAAACGTCTCAATATACACCCAGAATCTTGAGAGAGAGTTCAAAATACCCCCGGTAAAATAGCAGGAATAAATGTATCTTCAGTATTCTAACAGAATAAAAATTTTCCCCACTTAATGGTTAAATTTGTATTAAATCGCATATTTAAGGTCATAATGTAACACAGTGACTCACATTACACCGGTTTCGACACCAAACTCGATAGTTTCCTTTTTACTTTCATATTAACTATTACTAAATTTTAAAATTTACCTCACGCGAGAAATATAACCATTTCATCAATTTATGAATACATCGTAACGGCGAACAAAAGTTTATTTTTTCTCAGTCTGACGCAATAATAAACAGTAAGTGGGATGAATGATATAGGAACGCGTAATACGACTTATAACTCGCAGTTGATTTACACGCCGGCTTTCGCGCGTCAATTCCAAGAAATCTTCCCGTAGAATTAATATTTTTATATTATATATTATATTATATTAATATCTTCTGAAATATATCCCAATTAAATATGCACGAATATTTAAATCAAATCTCTTTTTTTAAACTCTCAAATCTTCATTGAAATCCGCTGAGCCGTTTCGGAGCCTATTCGAGACAAACATGCGAACAGAGAGATAGAAAGACAGACACTTCAATTTTATTTATAGGTATAGATATATCTTGCTTACTCTAGTAATATATTTAAGGATTTTTGGTAGTTAATTATGTTATTTTATTTGGATATTATAATTATTTGTTGCTTGATGTATTGTATGACGTATCCTCTTTCCTCAACCGAGGGCTTATGGAAATAACAATAAATCTCAATTTTAAAAATACATAAACTAGACAATTCTATTGGAATCATAGAATTTTACATGGACTTCACTTAAGCTACAAAAAATCCTTTCACTTACTTTAAATGATTAAAACTACGCAGATAAAAAACTTCCTTTCCTTCATTAACAATATTAGTTCATCAGACCTACTCATTTATTTAGATGTTATTTTATAATTCCCATCCAGTCTACATCCTTTAATTCTACAAAGGAATAAAAAGCTTTGAACGCGTTTGCAAAATGTAGCTCATTAAATGAATCCACATATGTAATAAATGCTACATATTTTACATACAATAAATTATTCTTAATAAAAATTCACCATGCCCCATTCTTCTGAGATAGTTATGTCAATTATAAAAATTGAGTGTCCAAAGGAATGAAATTTTCTTCCAGTTTATTTCAGACATGTAGGTGATAATTTAGATTCACTTTCTATAAAGCAAATTTTACATATTATAAAATAATTCAATAATTACCATCCATTCACAGAACTTACATCTAAATCTGAAAATATTCAATGTTTAAATTGAAAATAATATGATTACAAAATATAATATCAACGCAAATGGGCGTATATTTCATAAAATTAAAGTTTAGTGAACAATAATACATTTCAGATAATATTTGAAACAAATATTAAATTGTCTACATTAAATATTTGTAGTAAAACCAATACAAATATTAAAAAGCATGAAATTTCACTTACATTCAGTATCAAATATGTAATTTAAATTATGCCCTTAAATCATAAAAACTAAGTTTTTAAACCGAATAAATTAATGGTCAAATTAAAGACAAAGTTTTTATTGAATTTACCTGACGTTTCGGTTACAATATATGGGACTTACTCGCATTTTTGTTGAATCTCCCTCGTAGGCATTCCTATTATGGTTTTTATACTTTTTGAATTACGTTTTTCCATAAATGTTTCAAAATTAAATATTATGAAGAAATTATCCTATAATTTTTAATTGGTTAACTTTCAACAATTTCAGAAATAACAGGAAGTTTTACAACACGGCATTCAAATTTATGTAGTCATTTTAATGTTCTAATGATTTCCTAATATGAAGACAAAAACTCGTGTACACGTATGGGAAAATTTGAAACATAATTTGTTATGATTCATTAAACTTTATTTATTTTTACTTATAAGCATGCAATAATGATTTTGTATTATTGCATAAGTTTTCTTTATGTTCTTACAGTTATAATCTACATAAAATATATAGAAATCGATACCATTAAGTAACTTACTCTAGAAGAGTAATAATTTTACTTTATGAAAATTTAAATAATGCAAAATTTGAGCGATCAATCCATGTTTCTTTCATATCACTTGTAACAGGGTTATAATAAAGGTTGAATAAAACGTATACTTATCTGAAACCATCATTAGCTAATCATTTAATAATAATAAAGGACACAAATTAAGACAATACTAATAATTATCCAAATAAACTATATACAGTCTAAGAATTTTATAAAAGTAATAATTACATAATTTAACTGAACTATTCGTTCCTTACAGCATTATAATTATTAGATAACATAACGTTATTCTTTATACTTCGACTATACATATAGAATAGTCACATTCACTTCGTTATCCTCTACGTTTTGCAGCTGCCGTTTCTTTACGACCCCTGCCCACCAATAAAATTCCCGTGCTCTTTATCGCTAATAATCCCTTGCGTTTCATTTCTTCCTTGGCCCATTGGTCGTTCTCACATAATGTGTCCTGACCTCCGTCATTTGAAATATTTTGTTATCTGAAACTCTCAACGTGCATAACATGAAGTCTTCTCTAACAATGCCAATATTTTATTTACTTAACAATACTGACGTACATATCGATCAATTAACTGTCTCGTAAGATATAGTGGAATATCCATATTTTACATCATTGTTTTTTCTGTTAATTGGTTTCCATCTAATATTCTAATACCTGAGTAAAACGGCTAACGTAATTACTAATTAATACGTTACCAATTATTTTAGTGTCAGGGAATCAGAAGAAGACTTGGAAATCGTAATAATTGGTATGAACGTCGTCCTGGAGAAAGAGTTCAATATCAGGATTAATAGAGGGACAACTAAGGTAATGAAGAGTAGTATGAGAAACGGTGGAATAACAAAGAGTGTTAATTTGGGAAGGGATGTTTTGACTGCTACTTTAGAAGATAACTAGGGATGGTAGAAGTATAGTAGACATAAAGAGTAGAATAGCACAGGGAAGAAAAGCTTTCCCGAAAAAAAATGAATTTACTGAGGTAATATTAGGATTCCAATGCTAAAAATGTTCATATGGAGTGTGGCATTATATGGGAGAGAAACGTGGACGATAGAAGTTGCAGAAAGGAAACAATAGAAGTCTTTGAAATGTGGTGCTGTAGGAGAATGCTGTACAGTCTGAACAGCCGACGATTTAATATTAAGAAATTACGATTTAAAAACCTTAAAGTAGATTATGTTTATTATGAATAACTTTCCTGCACAATATTCTTTGAAACAATTAAATTAAAATATTATATTTCAAATGTAAATATATAAAAACTAATCGAACTTGGATAAAAGAATTACTAAAGGTCCTATTCTTATTATAATTTTCTGATTGACATTTGATTATCGTTGTAAAAGCTGTACATTGTTGAAAAATATTTAGTTAAAAACATAAACATACTTTTACCTAAGGATATTTATTTCAAGACAAGCAATTAGATTTATCTTATCTATTCCACGTTGTATGTGACCTTAAATGCTCAAATCGGAAGGCTTGAAATGAACGTCGAGACAATAGCGTTGACGAACAATCGTATAGTATTCTAATATTTGAAATCAACTCCATACGAAGTACATTTGCGATCACGTCCAAGAGGAAACCCCATGCGCCTTATAATATTGTAAAAGAACATCTACGGCGCCTCCCAAAACTCCATTGAAAAAGAAGTGAACCTGTCCAACGAGGGCAATGCATTAGTTTTTCAGCTGCATTCAACTTTTATTTACAAATCAGGCTCAAAGGTTTTTTAAATATACCTAGTTCTAATTCCATTCACAAAGGTAATAGGTTTCTTCAATGATGTACATCATTCTAACTACTTCAAATTGTAAATTCAATGGTTAGTGGAGATCTGTTGAGCAAGAGAAATGATTCAGCATTTAACGAGATCTTTCAAGTCAGTTAATCCGCATATAATAAGTGGTAAAAGGTTGATAAAATGAAAGTCAGATGCTATTATACGGAACCAAACGTGACTGCCATATGAGGTCCACCTGTCAGTGAAAAGGAAAAAATCAAATACTTTACGAAAGGCATGTATCAAAAGCACTCTACCTCTGAAACACGAAGTTTGTTCACACCTGGTCCTTTCTTTGTTCAAAAGAGTGGTCGGCTTCACTTTGAGGAGCAAGAGCCTTCCCTCTTGTGTTAATAATAGCATTGACGTCGCAAAGACCGATGTGGCACTGCGAATAATAATAGCTGGTCGAACGGTTCAGCCCGTTGGAACCGTGATTTCCATATCGAAACTATACTTCAATACGACACAGTCTACAGAATCACAGAAACTCCGCGGAACTATCCAAAATACATTATAAAGGATTAATACATCGACACGCGCCACACGAAAATTCCGGACTCACGTTCGACTGGTTCAATTCAATGTATATTTTTCGACATAATTTTTAAAAGAAAACGTATTGAAAATTATTAAAACAATAATCAGAAACTGAAAATGAATCAAAGCGAGGTGATACCGAAACTAAATAATGGCGACGACCAAAACAATCTAGAAATTTAAAAACATCAACGTATTAACATAAAAAGAGGTATCACATTAAGTATATACATATTTTTATCGTCAATTGTCATTCACAAATGAACAAATGCAAATATTGTATCAATACGAAAATGTAAACCAAGATAAAAATATTTACAACTAAAAACATTCTTAAATCACGAATTATTGTTATTTGTTAAGATAACTTTCGAACATAATTGTCATAATCATTCTTATGTACCTTTTTAGCATTGCTCTGGCCACATTTCTGCTAAAAGAATTTAATGACTGATACATAAGATGTTCTATATGCCAATAACTCACAAAGGAATGAAAACTTAATTTATAAAATCTGGATCTTCATTCTTTATTTTGGAACTCCATATGGTAATCAAGTATATATTAACGTAAAATCTTCGTATTATTGAATATAATGTTTTTCTTGTTATGCTACGTTCCTCTTATAAATAATAAATTATTTATTCAACTAATTTCTAATAAATACAATTATTAAATACTTGATGCTATATTGTAAAGAATATAATCAGTATTATAATATAAAAGCACTATTGTTACTATTGGGTAATATACTGTATATTTATATATAATAAAGTTATTTAATTTGTGATAAAATAAATTAAGAGAAATATAATGATTAATAATAAACTCTTTGTTGGTCACGTTTCAACCAGTCGATGTGTTAAGCAACACAAATATTATAAAAGTTAACAACCTATTTTGTACGGGGAATAGTGTTAAAATTGAACTGTTTTAAAGTACAAGGATAAATATGGCAATATAAGCTGCCAAAATCTACCACTTTCGAAATAAAATAGCTTCTCAAAACCGTGACTGACAAAGAGTTTCTTATTATCCATTATATCAACATTTATTTTTGTTTTCTTTTTTTAGAGAACCTCCACCACAATGTTCACAATGTAGCTCGTGCAGGATGAACATAACCATGGACCTCATCATCTTCCCCTGTCCCAAGTATCACAAACAGAGGGCAGATATCATGGGATTGTGTGGACCTAAAGACATCACATCATAGGAAGAAGCTTTTAAAAAAACTTTACAATATTTGAAATATATTAATATTTATGAAAAAATATAATTTTACTTTTCACCTTTTGTTACTTATTTACCACAATTCTAAGTTCTATTCATGTGCCCGTATGTAATTTCTGTTCAACGTGCCAATGAAATTTATGTTGGTCGCTAATGGCTTTATTGTTGATGCAACCTAAAATAAATTAAACAATAAAAAAACATTTATACGGTCAAACAACCCAATGCAATTAACAGAAATAATTTGTAATTATAACGGACAATTATAATTAATAGATCTTAAGCTGTCATATAGTCTATACGCTCTTAAATTTAAAATTACCATTAAATATTGGTACATATTTATGAAAAGCATTAATGGGAATCGATACACTGGCCTCGTTTTTTCCCTGAATACTTCAAGGAATTATAAATAATTATTACTTTGTTCTTACAAAAATAATCCATGAAATAAAATACACTATTTTCATTTTAATCCTAGACGCTTAACTTCGTTCTCTGAGTGTTCTTAACCCAAACAGATAGATGTCTCGTATGTAACGAAGGAACAAGGACATTACTAAAGAAACTTATTGTTCGCAACACAATGAAGTTCCACGTAGACAATAATTTTAATGTTTATGACCTTTCTCTAATCAGTCTTTCTTGAATTTAAATTCGAAGCAGTTGTAAAAGCCTTCAATGTGCCTTTAGAAATTATAAATACATAAACAAAAATTCATTTTAATCTTTTCAACCGTTTTGTGTTCAACCTGTTCCAACGGGGTCAAAATTCATGAACGGTTAATCCTTTATATTGAACGATAAGAATTATATAAAAACTGTATAATATTAAAAAGTATTTTCAGGTGTTTGTGCCACTATTTATTGTTTTTATATGTAACTTTTCATGGCATTTAATAAAAAGCCAAATTGATGTTTTCAGATTGATGATTTATTGGCTATTGACTGTCTGCTAGGTTTTATCTGCAGCTTTTTGTTTTGAGTTTCACCTAAATACCAATTCTTGTCTTGAAATTTGTTGAACTATATTGAAATATATTGTCATATTTTAGTTTATTGCGTTCAAAGCGTTACCTTGTTATTTATATAGACTTTATTCCAATCGATAAACCGAACTCAAACATAAATAGATTTTTTCCTGTTGTTGTGTAACAATCGATAGAACTAACTCATACATAAATAGATTTTTACCTGTTGTTGAGTAACAACAAATTGCTTACAAGTTACTTGTAAACTCCACAAATGCATGGGAGGGCTGGAAACTTTTATTTAGGCCAAGCAAAGTTGTAAATCCATCCAACCGTAAAGCAGGCGACACATGCCGACGTAGCGTGTCATTAAATTCAAGAAGCCAGACGGAAATAAAAATGTCTGCCCATTACCGGCCAATAGCAGACTCCGTTCGAACGGAAATACCTTGAAAGGCAGGCGGCAAATACTGCGGAAGTCTGGCCGAACGCTTCGGAAGAAGATATCACAGCATTTTTAAATTCAGTCTCATAAAGTTTCTCTGATCGTTTCGGCTCGTATTTGATCACAATGAAGCCGAAAGCGCAAAATGAAATGCAATTTCACACTTAAGTGTCAAAACTTTGTATGCCGACTAATATTTTCGTAAAACTATTCGAGAGAGAATAAATTGGACAAGCTCCTTAATGTTAGAGAACAATAACTTTTCAATTATGTATTTATATGTTTGAGCTTGGGTCTATCATTTTTCTTCAATTCATTGTTCTAGTTTTCATTTAATGTTTTTATTGCTCTTTAGCTCTATATGATCATCTCCTTCACTTTATCTTGATATATTTCCTTTGCACTACCAATAATAATTATTGTAAAAATAGCAGCAGATTGAACAGACTAAAATAAATTTTTAACTCCTTTGCATATATCGCATATTTAATTTTAGAGTTTCTATTTTCACGATATATATTTCCACAGGAGGCCGAATATGAAAAATAGCCAAAATATTCTTAGAGAACTAAATCAAAAAATGTTTTGAAGAACGTAGAAGTATTTTAATGATATGGATCTCTGTCATGAATAAATTATATGAACATTATGTATTTGCGATAATTTGAGTAGTTAACTTTATCGAAGATTATCAAGAATACAATTTTTTAATAACATATATGAAACAAGAATGTTACTTAATAATAGTCCGGCTTTAAAATCAATGCCAGGCATATTACTAAGATCACAGATAAATCTTAAACACTAATTCTAAAAGTCATAAAAAACAGGAACTTTATATGGCGAGTCCAAAAATAATTCCGGAGATAGGCTGCATTAAATATATAATCCTTTTATGAAGCACGCCTTCCGTTTATTTACCCAAGCTTTTAAGAGACATTTTCATTAGCAGTATAATAATATACGATTACCTGTTTTGTTTACTAATTTATTATCTATTATATTTTAAACTTAGTATATTTAGATGTATACATTTATTCATTCAGAAACATCATTTACAAATTAGTTGTTCGTGATTAACGTTATCTGCTTATATATAAATTAATGAGTTTGTACGATAATTGAATTAATCGTAATAAAAAAGCCGTTATTATGATTTGGCCGATTTCTAATTTCAATAAACCCTACGGTAATATTAATAATGGTAAAGCTGCTATGCAATTCTGGTTTGGCCGATATTGTGCAATATTCCTCCTCGATATTTTCGCTTATCGGTCAGTGCCGAATATTAAAAGGGCTAGAGAGGGCGGCGCCGTAAAGATAAAACGTTATTGTTGCCATAAAGGCTCTACTCAACGGACGGTAAAACGTTCAGAGGTAGGTAGCATCCGTCTATCCACAACGTATAAATTAAAATTGCTGATCAAAGGGATTGTTAATATTTTGCTTTCAGGCCAGCGTAAATTAAAAGATTCTCTCACTTTTGTATATATATTTTTTTTGTGAACGATAACTACCACATAATTGTATCGATGGAAAGTTTACATATTACGTGCCAATACGTTGTTTAGTTTCGTGATATAATTAAACTTTTCTCAAATAAATTCTGAATTTTATATCAATTTTCTGTATTCCTCACTCATTAATAAATCTGTGTAGTAAATTAATTATCAGTTTTCTTTTACATAATTTTATGTTATAAAATAATGCACTTCATTATATTTACTGTAGTAGACTCTAGTCTCAGTATATTGCTTTGGCAAATTTATAATTTAATTTATTGCTGGTACTTTCAGGTCTCCCCAATAGCTTCAAACACTATCTGCTATATAAAAAAACGTATTTTGCTTGCTAATAACACAAATCATTATAAATTATAGAGACATAAAATTAAGCATAATAAAACACGATGTGATTAACAATAATCTTTTGGTTGTAAAATAACTGGGCGCATCTGAATATTCGCAGAGACTTGATGTCTAATTGGGAAAAATATAAATCTCTCGGTGATATATGATTTGTCGTTTATTTAGCGGAGCAGAGGCGCTTCATGGAAATAAGTTCGCTAAAATTAGAACAGGCGTAACGGAATAGCGGACATTTTTATGGAATTACATCCTGGCGTGCAAATCGGCTGCCGGACTTACGACTGTCTTTGTATTTGTAAGAAATTGCTGCAATTAACTTAATGCAATGATAATTTGCAAATGTTGCATACGTATCAAGTATTTGTGCAAGAGCTTGCATGTACACACGCTCCGTGAGTAGTAGAGTAAGAGACGGCCAACATGGGTAGTGCAAGCTCTTGCATGATTAGAAACCACTACCATTTCTACTTGAAGCTTTAAGAAGCAACGTGGGCGTCAAAATCAAGAATTTTTCAGCACCAATGGCATGCTAAGTTAAAATTGTTTCCAAAATTATTTTATTTTGAAATATATGTTTCATAATTAAATAAATGGACAGTCAGTTAGATATTCCTTAAAATCTAGTCTTCAATTATTTATTACTCGTAGTTGTTTGCAAATAAAATCTTAATTTTATTGATATTAAATTCAAAATCATTAATTAAATATTTTTTTCTCTCTTCGAATACAACGTATAAATTAAACCAATAAATATACATTTTTTTAGAATTGTCGCCCAACTTCAGAGCTTAATTAATTAACTAAGTAATAAGTAAATTAACCGCCCTTTTTATTTCTTACAATAGTAACTGTGCGCCCACGCAAACGATTGATTGGAAAGAATGTCGATTTTTAAAAACATATGCCCAAGAAACAGACAAAATAATTCAAACTTTGTAACCATTACTTAATGGCGACATACGTCAATAATGAATTCAATTAATGTTTAAAAATTTGCGTGTTTCATTGTTAATAAATTAATAGTTATAATCAACTATATAAATGTGTAAGTATATATATATATATATATATATATATATATATATGTTCTAGATACGTCATTTTAGTAATCAGCTGTTGAAATCCACGAGACGAACAGCAACTGATTATACTGAACATAGAGTGATGCTAATTTGATAAATAAATTACACAATTCTCTATTTACATTTTAATTTATCGGGAAAATGTAACACAGATTTTATTTTTTTGTTGGTATTCCTCAAGCGAGGTGAATAACGCCTAATTATTATGCATTCAAACATCGTTTTATGAATGAGCAAATTCAGCAAATGTAAATACTACGTTATATCTAAATAAATACGAGCTGCTAACTTTTATGTGAAAGTAAGCTTCTGTAATTAAAATGGAAAAATTAATTACCTCATCTTTGTTAAAATAAGACACATAAACAACAGCAAACGAGCTCATCCGTGCAGCGAGGGCGGCTGTAATTTTCGCGGGAAGACATTTATGGGCTACAAACAGTCAATTTTTCTCTCTACTATTGTTTACAAAACTTTAAGGCCGCTTCCATGAAAACACGTATTTTCTGTTTACAGCTAGAACAAGAACATAAATGACTTAATTCATTTTCTCTATTCTCATTACATTAGGATCTTGTGTAATTACGTAGAACATTTTCAATTCTCGTAATTTCAAGGTTCAATGAAAGCACATACACCACTACTCACTCAGAAACTGTTTCGATTCTGTCCGTGGATATCGTCTAAGTTATCTTGGTTCATGCCGTGGTTAAAGATCAATTTATCTGTTTTTGTTGTTGTTGCAAAGAATACCTTTCTAGTTCACTTAATAGGTTTTGGATTCTGATTTAAAGTATAACATTAACTTTTTTTAAAGCCTTTAGAACATGTAAAATAGGTTCTCCCATTTAAACGTATTTCTATAATGAATACTATACTAACTACTCGAGTGTGAAATTTTCAAAGGAAGCAAACTTTAGTGATTGTGCAGTCGTTGCTCTTCGTTCGGGTATATTTTGAAAAAACCTATGTACTAGATATTTTAGTTAAATTGTACTTACAGCGCCAAAAATTTAATTAATGTGGAAAAAAATTAAACAAATAAAGTCGGAAAAAGAAAACTTGCAAATTTGCAGTAACAGCCACTGTAATATTCCGTGAGATCGTGTTGTCAATCAAAAAATTTCGTTTTAAGCTAGAATTTAATACACCGTCTATTACCTCATATCGGACTTCATTTATTCTGCTTATTTCTTACAACAACCGAATTTTATTAATTGAGTGGGGAAAGCGTAAAAGTAAAAGGATACGGTGAAGCAAAACTGAAAAAATATCTACCCAAGAACAGAAGAAATGTTATCAAAGAAGCACTGCCATACAGTTGATCAAACTGAATTAAATTTCCTTTAAATAAGATATTATTTACCGGGACCTACCGGGAATCAATACCCTGTCTGATCAAAAATATTTTATTCTATCTAAGAGGCAGAGGTTAATTTTGTTGAGTGTTTAAAAAATGGAATAGAACTTATATCCGGCTTACGAGGAATAATAAGTGTTCATTATTGCGAAGAACACATTAATAAAATATTGTTTAATTGGATTTAAATCGTATGCAGTGACGCATTTCTTGCAATTTAAATTTAAAAGTTTAGTAATTTTTAAGCAAAGAAAGTATAGCGTTATAAAAGAAAGAAAAAATATTTTAATGTAAATCCTATACTTTCTTTATCATAATTGAAACAGCATAATCATTATTGATAAATAGGTGAATGGCTAATTTATTCAAAACATTAAATCTTTGGTTAAAATCAAATTCACAGCACCATTACGGAAAATTTTTTCTCCGAGGCTTAATATTCGAAGGATTTCGTTAATGCCTAAATTTTTTTAAAATTGTTTATAACGGTCACATCGTCTCCCTGGTCAGTTAATACCTAGATTAACCATTAATCAGGATACCTTAACAAATAATTAGAGGGTTAAAGGAAAAAACAGTAAAGTTGTCACAAATATAACTTTAATTCAACCCTTCATAATTTAAAAAAACTTTCTTCATTTCAAATACTATCCTACTATTATTTTCTTCTTTCCTAAGTGCATTACTTACTTGATTTATGAAGGCAAATCACATTTAGATTAAAAAATTTGTTAATAGAATCGAGATCATAATATTTTTTTTCCACAAAGAGACTTTCTCTTTCTTTAAGAGAAGCTTGATTTTGTGACTGGCAAGCATTAAATCGATTTCACTAGGATTAGGTATAACGGTAAAATGAATAAGTTTCTAATAAATGTGTTAAGTCATCTAAAAGGACATATTGCTATTATTTTCAAACTCGTTGATATTATAAGAAAAATAGTGTGAGTGTTATTTGGTGAATTTGTAATGAACATTTTCTCGTTCTTGTTAAAATAGCTTCGAGTTAACATGAAGTAGAATCATAATGGCCAATTTATGCTCGCTACGTACTTCATGTATGCTTTCTCCCATGGTAATTCGTAAACGGCTTACCAGTGTTTTGCATGCGGAGGTAATTAAGTGGCACCTGCGCTGGAACAGCAAATAACGTGAGAAGGCTAACACCTGCATCGCTGGGATTTATGGTTGTCTCCTCTGCTGTGCTGAGGTTTAAGCACAACCTTCAACATCAATATCGAAACTGATATGTTTAACTCAGACATCTTTCCGAATGCTAAATTGCAGTTAAAAAAGGTTGACGCAGAGACAGATCAAACTACCCGTTGAAGAACGTTATGAACTAAAAATAATTTGTTCTAAACGCGCATTTTGTGGGACAATTTATATTATTAAAATATAAGTAACTTTTGTGATGAAATAATTTTTTTCAGTATTAGTCATAACTATAAATTAAGAGCATTTGGTAATATTTCAATCAATCGATTTACAGCGTATCTTTTCTTCATTGAAGGTACAAAAATTGATTTAAAATGTATTGAACAACACCATAATATATTGGTCGTTGTTTTCTTCGGTATAATTACTATATTATAACTACATTGTTCTTAATATATTAAATTTATATATCATACTGAAATGAATATAAGAGGATTTACTTGTATAAAATAAAGAATTATTATGCAGGATGTAGCAGAATAAATTTTCAAAATTTTCCATTCTTGTCTTTCTTCTAAAATATCTATAAGCTCCTGCTTGAACTTCGGGTGGAAGCATTTCTACTTCCTTAGACAGATGAATTCTTCCTCACTCTTACGTATTTTGTAGTCTTAGAGTATATTTTTTTCACCCCCCGCCCCGCATTTTTCCCGATCATTTTCAAAACTTTTATTTAAAATACGCATTATAGAAGAAAATGGAAATTTTTGCGTTTTTTATCGTGAATATCCTAGTAAAAATTGTTTCTATGTTAAAGTAAGTTTTTTGCTTCGCAGGATAAGGAGTTAAAAAGACGAGTTTAATTGAATAAAAACCTCTTAAATAAAACCACAAACGGCGGCACGAATATGATACTCAAGTAATTTTTAATTTCATGAATTTTTCCTTCTTAAAAAAAACTAACTCTTTCCCGAAACAAAATATTCTTGTCTGGCCTCTGTGCTTAAATTTCACGGAAATTGTGTTGTGTTGAGCTGTGAATGTGGTCGTGCGCAAATTGGGGCTCATTTAATTTTCGTCATCTAAAAGTTAAAGTGACGTAAAACTCTTTGGATATTTTGGGGCTTTTATGGCCTAAAATACAGGACCGCCTTGCTCCTGACATTTTCAATAAGACTGCACCGTTGCCACATCCATTAGCTCCCACCGCGAGATTATTACGTCACCTCGTGTGCGATATTAAAACCTTGTCCAATGTGCGGGGGTCGAAAGAGCAGTGAGGAAACAAGGGAGACAGGAAATTCTAAGAAAGCGGCTGTAATAGAGTTGGTAATAAAAGTACTTTTCCTGGAAGTAGTGCAGTTGTGTTAAAATTGGAATCCTTTGGATCTATTACAAGTCCTCGGATTAATATAAAGGCACTGTATATACGCTAATTCTTAACGATTGCTGTAATACACACATTATATTGCGCAAACATGTATTTTAATAGTTCATACGAACCATTTATATTATTTCATTACTGCCATTTTAAATTGGTATGTAGCATCAACAATTTCCATAAATCTAATTTTATTCCTCATATGACACTTAAAATAAATTTTAAATAATTTCAGTTTGATTGGCATCCCTACTTAACATCATGATATATTCAAACATGGATACTTGATTTTTCCACCCAGTTGTCGGGTAAATACTCGATATAAATCCTATCTATAGCTATACATTTTCTACAAAATATAAGGAAAACTAATTCCATTAACTTGAAATTTTTTTAACCCGTAGTACTAATTTAACTAAAATAAACGGAATTTAAATTGAGATATAAGAACATTCTTGGAAAAACTTATGTACCTTTACAAAATGAGACTTTTATTATTCCCCAATATAATCCCCACAAATATTAATGACAATGTACTAGTTTCTTTTATACCTGATGCAAAACTTATATCGACGCAGAAGGTCGATGGAATGAACAATCACAATTAGATTTCCCCAAGCGATTGATCCCATATTTGTGATATCCCGAAAAATTGAAGAGATGAGAATAGGTGAATAGGAACGTGGTACCATAGGATCGCTGTCACCTTGGTGACAGTCAAGGATTGGTGTCTTGATAGATGTTTCAAAGATATGCTAAGTAAAAAAAGCTATTTTATTTCAAGCGAAGGAGTTGGAACTTCATCTGGCCGGCCAGGACGTTGCGCGTCAATCACTAAGGTCCAACCGTTTTAAAACAGTTCTACCCAGCTCAATACGTTTCCGCAATCCATACAACTTTCATCATACTGTAAAATCATTCGAGAAAAGATTTCAGCAGTGTTTAACAATAATAAAGAAATAATTGGATTTATGAACGTTGTTCATCTTATGTGAAATCTTCAAGCATACACTCCATCGTTAAATGTAATTTTGAAATTATAAAAAGAAATTTTATCCTTCAGGTGATACCAACCTAAAGTCATAAAGATGCCAAACATCTAGAAAACTTTTACATCTATTTATCTTTTTAACTAGTGAATGACACCTGTAATGACACTAAATACAAAATGCTCGATTCGTTTATAAATTGAATCTGAGTCAGTTATCTTGAAGTTGAAATGTATTAACAACACTATATTTAAATTATTGTAAAATCCAATTATTAAAAACTATAAAATTGTTGTAATCATTAATTTCTTTCTACCAAAGTGAGGCCGGAGGAGGCACTAAGAACTTATCTAGTCAACAGTTTGCGCAATAATTGGATGTTAACAATAATTTGATTATAAACCTGAAGAAGGCGCGAATATGCGCTGAAACGTCGTTTAGGTAAAAAATAAAAACTGTCTGTAAAAATCGGTCGGAAATTATTTAATTTGTGATTTAATAGTGTTAATCGATTTAACACTATAATTATAAGATATATAATAAGATACTGTGGTTTATTCTAAACTATGAAAGAGATATTAAAATTTAAAGTAAATTTGTTAAGTGCAGAAGGAACGCTTTCAATCACAGCACATCTCTTCGGCTATGAAATTGAATTAACTGGAAAGGATTGAAAAATCTCAATAAGTCTGGAACGAAGTCAGGATCTCTGCTAAGTATGCAGTTGTTTTATATTCTAGTCATATACCAGATTTCTCTATTCGTTGAATAAACTTGAAAGACAGGTTGACCTACAATTGTTTTTATTGAAGAATTTATATTTTGTGTAAATATATCATGGATATAATGATATAATTTAGTATATATAAGATTTTATAAATTTTAATCCAAGATTATTTAAATTTATTAACTTAATTTTATAAAATTTTTAAATTGTTTCTCAAATGGAGCTGTAACAAATAAAATGCACAGCATCCACCATAATTATTTCACTGGAATTTATAACTTCAATAGGAAAATTTTTATTTTTATTTATTTCGTTTATTTATAACATTAATAATTTTGTGAGCAATCTTTGCGGTACCGGCAGAGCCGGAAAACAAAAAAGTCAAGTACTAATGGTTTAACTCTTGCCGAGAAAGGTAGCAGTTGTTTGAAAATAAAAGCCGTCAGCAAAGAAAAAAAAATACCTCAACAAAAACATTGTATTTAATCTTTTCATGATGTAATAGTGTGTTTCGAAAACCATTTACGATTAATAGAATTTCATTTTAAATAATGTTTTTATCTATCGATAAATTATTGATAGTTAAATTTTCAGGTAAGGGAGCTCACTTTTTGTTGATGTGTGTGTAAAATAAATAGAAATTGGAAAAACCTCATTATAAATTAATAAAATTTGTTTATAATAAAAATGCCAAATTAATTAATAATATTATCTTACTGAATATTATAAATAAAACACAAAGAATTGTCAAAAGTTAGGAGTAGAATAATTTAATTACAATAGGTCTCGTCCCCCAACTTTAGGGTCCTTTTCAGTTCTTTCTACAAAAAAGTTTAATTATATATACGTAGTTTAATACAAATGAATAAATAAACTTGGTCAGATTTTTTAATTAATTTGTGTTTCGCTAATATATATATATATATAGACGTAACTGAAAAGGTCCCTAAGGTTAAGGGACGAAACGTATTCTAATTAAATTAATCCACTTCTGATTTTTGGTCATTATTTGTGTTTTATTTAGAATACATGGATTACTTGAAATTAATAAACCGGATGGAGTATTATCAAAATATTCGAGACATGTCTCCTCTGAAGCATTATAGAGTATTCGCGTGATATATTGTATAGTGTTGCTTAAATTTATTTGAAAGTATAATTATTTATTAAGGAGCCTTTGGGAGACGGTGAAGATTTTTTAAAGACAGGATCAATATCGAATTCAAACCAAAACAGCAGGATATTGTCTAATGGTAATTGAGAGAGGAATGTAAATAGTTTGTCCTATAGACGTCATACGACGTTATGTTTTATACAAAAATGTAAGAAATTCTGCTTCTATTATGCAAAACTCCGATATGTCATGTTCAGTTAGTTTATAATTAACATTATATTCTGTGCAACGTTAATGCCTCAATTATTACTTCATGATCAAGGCAATCTACGCGTGAACAACTCCTCCTAAATATGCAATGGCTTAATTAGGGTCCTGTGGTTGCAGTCGGCAGGAGAGTTGTGAACTCAGGTAGTTGTATAACATTAATTTTAGTGAAACAAATCCTGACATCAAAGTGGATTGTTCACTTTTACACGAACGATAGTATTTTCAATTTTTAAAAGTTATTACTAACCTGTGTTCAATTCATACCATTAACACGAATTAAAATATTCTGTCATAAATTATTAAGAGTCGTTTTGTAACTCTGAGAAAAGTTCCAAAACGATAGTCTTCCCTTAAGAAAGATTTTGCAAACAAAACATTGTAACAGTAAAATTGTGATTAGTAAATTTTTTCTTGATAAAATATTCTGAAATAATTAGATATTTCGAGTCAAAAATTCACTTTCTCGGAGATTTATGTGGTTTTGAAGGTAATCCAATACGCCCGGCATAAAAATGTAATTATTTATTAAATTTTTAAAAATTGTCTGAACAAAATATGGTATTCTTCGAAACAAAAAGAATACCTTTCAGTTTAGAAAACAAAAGTGCATTTTTATATCGCACTTCAATAAAATCAATAACAATAATAATGATTAAAAAGTGATTGCAGCGATTTCCGATCAAAATCCTAGTAAACCAAAGAGGTTCTAAATTGCAAAATGTAAAATATATTTCTTCAAAAAAGATGAAAAAAAAATTGATCTAAAAAACATTGATGATAATAAGTGTATTATTGTAAATCAAAATACTTTGGAGACTGATTACAATTTGCGAGCCATCATTACCTGATATGTTTTATAAGATTAATTAGGAGTACTGACATGACTTGAGATTTATTGAGATTAAAATAAAATTGTTCCACAAAATTTCTCAGATTTCAATAGTTTTGTAACCTTGACATTTCTCCAAAGTGATAAAGAAAGCAGAAATCAAGAACATCCATAAATATACATGTTGATTTGATATAATTTGCAACAGAAGGTTGTGGCTAAATTAGCCGAAAGCTACTGCTAATGAAAAGTTGTGTCACTGTGAATTGGTTTGAATTACTGTAATATTAATGTTTGAGCCGAAACAGTTTATTTTAAATTGAATTTGTTTGTAATTTTCGAATTCATGAGCCAAACTTCATGCCAAATATCCTTTTAAGTAATTTGTTTTAATTGCTCACTTTTGGTTATAATTTACTTTTGCATGGCGAATTACACTTAATCAGGAGAGAAAATGTCCCTTACTTCGATATCCTTGTTTTATGGAACACGATTGCTCCAAACATTATCACGATGCACGTTCGATTGATTCAATACATGAATTCATGCATGTCGGCTTTCGCTGATAGCCATTAGACCAGAAGGCGATTAGGCAGTGCGAATTATCTTCTGAAATGACTTACTCTAATGATATTGAGTAATGAAACACGTTCCGACTCTTTATAAAGCACAATGTGATTAAACAGCCACAAAAATGTTTTCATTGAATGAACTAAAACTTACATTAAAAAGTTAATAATTTTCAGTCAACAATAAAATATAAAGCAAAACGTAACGTTTTACCCTATATTTTATATATTGTAAGGAAACAAGCTCACATTTGTTTCAAAATTCTTAAATATATTAGAGGATCTATACGTTTACTTATAATATATAATTTAGAATTTATGAAACAACTTCCTTGACAGGAAAAAATTCTGTTTGCGTATTGTTTATAATCATACATTAATTATTTAATATTTCTATACATTTCATGTCTTTATTTTAGTGAGTTCAATTCGAACTATGAGATGATTTTCTTTTTTTTTCTTTTTTTTCTCCATGGCTCTACAGCCCATAGAGGGACTGGGCCTACCGAGTCGATTGCGGACTGTCATCTTGCATGACACATTCCGAATTTGGAGTGACAACTGGTCAGCGTATCGATCGTCCAACAGTCTTAATCCCGGTCTTCTTGACCATAATGAGATGATATTGGTAGTTAATTTCTGATAAGAAGCGTCTATCGACACTCTACTGCCATATTCCGTGATTAAGTGGCCTCAATTCGACCTGAAAAATCGAAATTCTGGTGATTTTCTACTTTCATACATGACTTTAAAAGATCATTGATCCGACCCAACACTGCAGAAATACAGAAGGTAATTTTTGCATGCGATATGGATCTGACGAAGTTAGTGACTCTGAAAAAACTTGTAAGGCTTATCCACTCCCTCAGTTCATTCTATTTACGAATGCCATCCCATACTATTAACTATATTAATGTGACAGTCTTCTTATAAACTACTTACAACGCGAGATCAAAACATGGAGCTTGTAACGATAAAACAAATCTACTCGGCATTTGTCGGTAAGGAATCAAAAGCAAGCTACGTGAAGGTTACATACGGGGGTAATAAAAGACAGACACAACGGCGCTACTGGGGTTTTTCCCACGTCCCATAAAATTTTGTAACAGCGAATAGTAAGGAGGTTGGTGTTTTTCCCCAAAAGCGTCGGTGAGGGGTAAAATGGCTCTTCCCAATGAGGACAGACAATAATTTTGATTGGAGAATATCGAGCCCGACCACCGATGGAACATGAACTAATAAAATAGGGAAAAATTATTAAAACCCCGAGGAGATATGAAGGAGAAAATGGTTTGATGATAAAAGACGTGGAGGTTATGATAGGAGGTTAAGAGTGGGCAGTTAAAGATTGAAAATTATTCTGAGCACTGTCAATAGCAACGGCAGTAAGGTGTGATCCAGTCCGAAACAACGAAAAAGCGGCAGTAGGAAGGTCCAGGAAAGCTGAGTCGGCGCGGTGAATACCTCTGTTTGTATCCTTTTGCCGATTCCCTGGTACTGAGAGTTCCGAATAGAATTATTGTGATAGTTATTTTTCTCTGTGAGAAGGCCCATTTAAAAACGACCCTTAGTGTAGAGCTCTTGGATTTAGTTGTAAATAAATTAATTTGTATAAGTTTTGTAAATATATATAGTGTTTATCATAAAAAAAATTGCCGGTTTATAACTTAAAAATGAGAAAATTGTAGCATAAGTATACTGTAAAATAGAATTTCATCCTCATAATAATATTTCATTATAAATAACCTCCCCCTTCTTCATTTGAAGCTGATAAATTCATTGCCGAAGCACGTGAGAACGTTTGCTGCCTGAGACTCTCAGGGGTCATGGGTTTGATAGATTATCGTAGGATTACTTAAAAATAATAAATGTTAAATTTAAAACAAAATTTAATTGACAGAAGAGGGAATTTAAAATTCACAGCTATAGCTCCTTAATTGTCTAGCTTAAATCTAAATTCAAAAAGTTATGGTATGAGTTTAGCCAAAATTTATTCAGTTAAATACATCCCTCATGATAACTTCATTGTATTGGAATGAAAACTAGAAGTATCATCTACACGTTGAAAACTGATCATTTGGAAATAATAGGGAAGGGGAGTCACTAATTTTCAGCTCCTGGCACATCGGTAATGAGGCCGGTTCATACTGGACCCACACGATTACACTTCAGAGACGAGTCCTGTCATATATTGGTTAATATAGTTCATTTTTACAACCATCAAAACTCTAACGTCTATAATATTCCAATAGAAAGGCAGCCTGATGTGTTTATCTGGGGTTTCACATTTCGAGATGACGGTAAGTTATAAAGACCCTTTGTATTTCAAATCTGAGCTTGCAAAAATTCAATTATAACTAGTTTTCGAATATCTTCGTGACCATCTCTTGGATTGTTTATTGGTTCCCCTCCGCGCGTTACCGATGTAAAGCAGTCTGAGATCAGTCTGAGCTATGGTAAATCAGTGTTTGATCTGGTTTCAAGAAGTATAGGCTTCTGAGTTCTCTACATCTCAGTAATATATTTGTCTTCTTTATTACACTAATTCTTTAAATATATTCTAGAGTCGATTCTGTTCAAGTTCGATCGGTTACTCGAAACTATGTACCTCGCGTATCGAATCTTTCCTGTTGTCTATCCTGAATTCTCCTTACTTCGATCGCCGAATAAGGGGCGACAATGAATATTTCCTGAGTCCAACTCCCAAATAAACTGATCATTTACTTTCCTAAGCTAAAACTTTGGTTTTCTCAAATTTTAGCCTGGAAATATATTTCACTCTACCTCCTCTCGCTCTCCTAACTTTACTGATACTTAAAATCAAGAGATGGTTATACAAATATATGAAAAAACAAGGTCCGTTACAGCCATGGCTGTGGAACGGTCTCTATTGTTCTTACGTACAGTCCCCCTTACGGCGTTGATCTTCTTAATACGGGGCACAAAATTGACCTGCTGAGGGCTTGGCTAAATGGCACCATAGACAAGGCCTAATTTCAACCATACCGACTTCCCATATTTCTCTAATGTCATGCGTGCAAACAGTTTATACCATAAAATATTTATAAATTAAAAAAGAAACTAACAGAGTATACACGTATTACACTACTAAAACCATGTATTTCTTTGATGCATATGGAAATAAGGTTTTAGTAAAAGTTATTGATCTACCCTATAACTAATTATTCAATAATTCTATTATCCATTAATTACATTTATTTTCTGTATCTGTATACCATATATAACGTTCCATTTAATCCCATTAAAGTTAAAGAGAGCCTTTCGTGACATCAAAATTAAATATTCTGAGAATTTCAAGTACCATTGTTGTTGCATATAATTTTTTCGTAAGCCACTGCCATAGTTTCCTACTCGTAATTTGGCTCGTATTTAAAGAATGATAACATTTTACATAAAATTTATTCCACTGTGTATCTTTTAAATTTTTTCCCGGAGATATTCGTATTTTAAAAAACCCGATCTTAGTATACCTATTTACAATCTTTTAATTTCGCGTGATGCGTATTCCAGTAAGTAAAATGTATTATGCATCATTTGAATTCGAAGACTTCGGTAAATTTTTATTCGTCTCTTATATAACAGAAGAAACCTTTTATTCAAACGTTCTCATTCAAATCGCATTCATAATGGTATCCATTATCCTCCTTTCAAATCAGATTACTTATTCCACTCAGTAAGACTGAAATATTATCTTTTAATAAAGTCTCTCAACAATTGTTCATCGTAGGAAAGTCCAAAACTTAATTATATGTTAATTCTGTCACTCTTCGCTATTATTTGTGAGAATAATAAATCTTAAATTATATTAATAATGAAAAAAATTACATTTATCAAAAAATTTATGCCGCAAGTATTATGTGAGCTACAAACCGAGCCCAAAACAATTATATAAAAATAAAACGGTCGACAAGTAAGGAACAACTTAATAAAAAAAATAACATATAATTCCATTTTATTTCTTAAGCTTATTCAGGCGTAGTAAATGTGAAATAATATAACAAAATTGGTATGAATGAACCTGTCAATATTTAAAGGAATCAATTTCTATACAAAGATGAATCCAAAACTTTATAATACAATTATGTAAATATAAATCAAAATGCATACCCTTTTATATGATAGAATTTCAAATAACAATAAAAGTGTGATAATTGAAATTACGTAATATAACTGGAAAAAATGTACATATTTTTTTTATTTATATTTACATAATTGTACTACAAAATTTTGTACTTCGTGTATTCATAATCAGTTTTTCTTATTTTTAGATATTCACTATTGCTAATTTTTTGTTATACTCGTACATGGGGAAATTAAAATGAGCACTTCAAAATTTGCTACACATGTTACAATAATATTAATTAAATCTTCTGAAACTTTTATTAAAATTTTTAAAGACTTGTTGAGCGTTTTACGTATTTAAAATAGACATTTCGACCAACACTTGCGATTCTTGCCAATACTTGTAACAAATTGAAGTAATAATAACTAAGGTAATGCAAATCAAACGTGTATTTAGTACTAAGTTTTAATTTTTGTGATAATTTTAATAATAGTCTGTTATACAGGTCGTTAATAATTGTAAATTTATATTGTTTAAGACGTTAATGAAGCGGAGAAAACTAATTTTACGTTTGCGACCACTTTAAAACCAAATAATATGGAAGATGAGAAAGAGTCTTTAAAGGTGGATGCTCTAAAATGGCGGCTTTGGTCTAGCAGTATAACAGAATATATTAAACAGTCATTAAAATAATGAAAGGGAAATGCGAATGTTTCTAAAAACTCCTTCGATGAAGGAAATGTTTTATAATTCCTGAGAATAACTCGAGATAAATTAGTAGGCATACTCGTCATCCGCGATACCGGCGACATGTAAACTCCGTAACAGAGAATCGGCGGTGATAAAGAGGGAATGTAGAAACGATCAAAGGAGAGCAATTTCGACCGCTTGGCCATTTATCCACATGAAAAAGTAATCATTAAAAACGTGTCATTCAAAGTTATATGGAATAGCTTTGTAAATCATAAAAGGATATGAATATAAAAAAGAACGCATGCTGCTACCACTCCACGAAAAACATTAATTGTTAAATCGATGAAGCTTCATTTGCTGAGTAATCGTACTCGGTTTTATATCCGTACGATGTTTATTTTCCACTGAAAGGTATCTCGTTTTAAACATCTATGTTGTGTGTTAACGTCAAAAGATGTCATTCAACGCAATTGAAGCAACATTGCATTCATTCCGTGATAATAATCTTTTGATTTATTACTTAATTCCAATAATCAATATCGAACGTATTTAAAAATAGTACATTTGAAAGTGTTCATTGAAGGCGATGCAATTAATTTAAAAAATTTAATTTAAATCTTTTGTAAATAATTTGTCGCCTATGCTGTCAGCTTATATATAGAACAAGCAATGAAGGAGGTTAAAACGGAATATGGAAAAGGAATCATACTGCAAGGAGAAGAAATAAAAACCTTACACTTTGCCGACGACATTGTAGTATTTGGGAAACAGTGGAAAAAACAAAGGGTGTTAGATTGGGAAGGGATATTTTGACGGAAGTTAAGGAAGTATGCTACTTGGGCAGCATAATAAGTATAGTAGGCATAAAGAGTAGGATAGCACAGGCAAGGAAGGCTTTCGCGAAAATGAGGAATTTCTTTACGGGAAATATAAGTGTGAACATTAGGAAATCGTTGCTAAAAACGTTCTTATGGAGCGTGGCGTTAAATGGACGATATGAGTTGCGGAAAGGAAAAGAATAGAAGCCTTCGAAATGTGGTGTTATAGGCGAATGCTGAAAATCAGATGGGTGGATAGAATCACAAACGAGGAAATTCTAAACAGAATAGGGGAAAAGCGAACAATATGGAGAACGTGGATCAAGGGGAGGGATAGATTAATAGGCCACGTTTTAAGACACGAGGGTCTTGGAAAATTAGTTTTAGAGGTAAGTGTTCTACTCTTCTTCCAGGACGACATTCGTGCCATTTATTATGTTTTACAAGTCGTCTTCTGCTCTCCTAATAATACAATATCATCGGCAAACCGTATGGTTATTTCTTCTCCTTGCAGTATGATTCCTTTTCCATATTCCATTTTGACTTTCTTCGCCGTTTGTTCAATATTAAAGTTAAAGAGCATGGTCGATAGACTGTCTTACTCCTTTCTTGATTTCTGCCTTCTTTTCTTGCACTTCAATTCTAATTACTGCTGACTGCATTCTGTAGAGGTTATAGATAACTCTTCTTTCGCGATATTTTATTCCTGTCTGTTTTTTTATCATTTCTTCAATAATTATACGCTGAGTCACTGTTGCTTCTTTTGTCCCTACATTCTTCCTAAAACCAAAATTGATCTTCTTCTAACTCGAATTCTATTTGTCATTCCATCTTTCTTATATACTATTTTCGTTAATATTTTGCATGCATGAGATACTAAACTAACTGTCCTGTGCTGTTCGCTCCAGTCTTCTTCGGTATGAAAATAATTATACTTTTACTAAAATATAAATATACAATATTGTATTTATTTTTATTTCGTGACATAGTCTTCTTTTAGTTCAATAAACTACTACTTTTTAAAGCTGAGTTAAAAGCAAACTTTCCACAAAATCATCTTTTGATTTAGAAATAATAAGTATTTTTTATAGTAATTTCATTGTTCATATTGGCAATGTACGCAATTTTCATACTTGTTCTAGTTCAAATTAGAATATTATTTCGTTTTCTCTTGGATCATGGGGTCTAATTACGTCGCACAATAGCACCTTTTTTTCCTAACTCATTTTTAAATACTGTCATGACCATCACCGTTCCAGCCAATTGCATAGTGTTCAACTTATTCGAAACCGGTTCTTGTTTCATTGTTTGGACAGTTAGAATGTAGGGGAGGAGACATTTCTTCAGCGGTCTTGAACCGATGTATTAATCTCGTTTATATTGAGTCGAAATTGCTTGAATCTAGCCGCAGAGTCGACCGCGATAATCATCTTGCCGGTATTTTTCATAACGTGCAACAGAATCAACAAATCCATCGGATGCGAAATGTGGTACTACACAGAAACAAATATATTTCGATTGTATCATCGTCACCTCTACAATGCATCCTAAATAAATACAAAACCATTGCTTCTTGTATAGATAACTTTTTGATATCATATACGCAATAAGATTTATACAAATAACTGCTTTATTATCCGTTTCTTATAAATTTATCAATTTTTCACGTTTGCTTTCTAAAATATTAAAATAACAACTACACACTCGATTTAAATTTACTCTAGTTTTCGTGTTTCAGTAAAACGTCAGCTCATTTCCTCTCAATTTATTTTGTTTCTTATTTAACTCAAGAAGACAATAAAATCTAACCAAGTAATTTGAACTACCATTTATAATCTCGGTAAGTGATTTCATGCAATTAATAAATTTATTTAAAAGGAAAATTCAGCATTCAACAGTTTGTCTAAATTTGTTGATGTGACAGAAACAATAATCCAAGCCACTGTATATTATTAAGGATATGCAGGAGGTGTCAAATATTTACGTTATTTCTAAAATCTATTAACAGTTAATGGTATCTATTATATACGCGTATATATGAATACGATATAATTATCTGTAACTTGATAAGTTGCTACTTCTGCACCATCCTATTCCGAGTCCGCAATGCTAGATCGTGGCTGACTTCCTAATTGACGAAGATTAATCCGATACTAGTCATTTTACCTCGCCTTTAGTTGAGCAGCAAATCCCTGACGAACTATAGAGGGATTTTCTCTGCTGTAAAGAAAGCCAAGATAACGGTAAATGACTTCAACGCCTGAGAAAGGGGAACTGGGTAAAGAAGAGGAAGAGGCAAAAGTCCGCGAAAATCACATTTTCAACCCTGGATATTCTTCTACGCCTCATTTTTCATTGAAAACGACGTTAGCTTTAATATCATCAGCGTGTGCGATGATAATGAAAATGTATTCTCAAGGAAGTTGTGATATACACGACGTGTAAAACATGGAAACACAACTCACACAGATTCACAGTGAAAAGAGGTCTCATTATAAAAATAAATTGTTTAATAAACGTAATTGATAACAAATTCCCCGTTTAAGTGCAGTAAATCAATTAATTTTTGGGAAGAAATGGCAATATTAATTACGGAAGAAAACGTTCTTGGGTTCCACCTGGGTAAAGCAGCGATTATTGCGCGACATTTCGACGACCATATTCACTGAAATCGCCCACAACACTGCTATTAATTAGCCATTGCGGTTGGGTAGATCGAGGAGCCTGGCCCATAGGATTAGGAAAGGTCCTATTCATGCTTTATTAATCACCAAGAGAGACCATACAACATAAAAGGTTTATTTTGTAGGGATGGCCACACTGGGTAATAGCAACTCTTTCGCTATTTAGTCTCAAAACATCATACGTGCACTGTTTGCACTCGCAAATACTTTCATTGTCGTCTTCTTGACGTATTGCCACACGAACATCATTGTCATCCTATGACACGTTGCCACACCAACAAAACCAAATAATTATAAGCTACATAAATTATCTACAATTCAATAATTCAAGGGACAAGTTATTGTAGAAAATACATTTTGTATGAGGTATTTGGTACTTTCATGAATTTAGTTTACTATCACTGGTATTAGCTGAAAACACTTGACGGAAAAATGCTTTGCTTATACCCTCAAAATTACATTAGCGATAGTGAATCTACTTGTAGTTTGCACCTTAGTTCAGCAACGTATAACGATTCTGTGTTTGCTTTTTGATGGTGAAAACCCAGCTAAAATCTTTTATATATGGTGAAAGTTTATATGAATCGCGGAAATTTGTACAACTGGGGTAGAACAGTTCAGAAACGGTCGTACCTCAATAGCTGACGAGCAAAGTCCTGGTCGGCCAGTTGAAGCATAACTCCTTCGTTTGAAGCAGGGATTGAGGATATTATTCGTGAAGACCGACACACTAATGTTAACTATATAAAAAAGTTTCACAGTGTTGTAGAAGTTCATTGTAGTAATAATAACAAACTTAAGTACGGCAAAACAAGTGCAATATGGATCCACCAAGCTGACCCAAGAAACGTTGAAAAACAACAGGACAGTATCTTATTTACAACAGGTATAGGAAAATTAGTTCATCGTTGGGACAAGTGTATTAGTATTCGTGGGTATTCTACTGATAAGTAGTAAACATTTCATTTCTTAAAAATATTCACTTTTTTATATATCAATTTATCTCTTTAATTATTGTATTATTTAAAAATATTTAATGTATACAAAAATGATGCCAAACAGTTTATAATTTAGTGAATTGGAGCCTATCATATTATCTATGTTTGGTACAAGTTGAATGTACGATTATTCATTTGCTGATCTTCTATTTTTGACTATATTGTTAAAGTAAATTATTGACTGAATTAGACGTTAAGTTGACGAGTAGGGACTGTCGTCAAATCTTGGCTCTATAATCGCAGTTTTACCCAGGTGGAAACTCGGAGGCCAGAATCTTCAGCAGATACATACGGCAGGTTTTTGATACTTAACATTAATTTAGTTTCAGAGACACTAAAAACATTTTTTGAACTTACTAAATGAATTTATGGCATTGAAAATTAGAAGATAAACTTTTTTCCGACATTCGAACCATACAAATAGTAACGGTTCTTCACGTTTTTGCGACAATAGTGTGGTGATTCATGACCCTTACAGTCGGGTAAAGCAAAAATAATTTAGTTTTTGTTATTAACGTATACAGGACAGAAGACGAGAATGGCTTGGTGGGGCTGAGTAGGCAGGAAATGTCGGCGGGAAAACGTCACCGTCTGCAACATTGTTGGCTGCAACATTGTTGATGGCCTGGAAGAGATTAGATTGGACAGTTGTTGCAGAGAGGCTGCCGGAGAGAGACGTTAGGGAGAGACGAAGCAGTGGCAGAACAAGGCGACATGTAAAATTTAGTTTCTGCACATTTAAGAAAGGAGATTCATTTGGTGGGAGTATAGAAAATAAAAAGACAACATTTGATCTGAAGGAGAGGCACTAGAGAATCTTAATATGAAGAAGACGTGACCCAGGAAAGGAACAACCGGCATACGAACAAAAACGAAGAACGACGTCATCAGGCGTTAACATCCGGTAACGGCAATTTACCTCGGTTTTTCCACACAAACCATTCTCGTCTGATTCGCGAATTTAATTTTCAACTATATCGTTCGTCTCCCGCGTTCCCGGGAGCAGCCATTTAAGAAGCTGCGTAGAGTATTATTTTTGCTTTTACCGACTGAGCTAATGATTAAATTGATATCGTAAATTTATATGTTTTCCACTATAACTTAATTTGAGTTATATTTCTATTCAAATTAAATACATTATTATTATTATTATTGTTCGTTTGATTGTACAACAATATTTTGATGGTGTAACCAACGTACACCACAATAGATTGATTATAATTGTTGAGGTGGGGCAATACAAACCTTAAATGCTAATAGAAGTCAGAAAAATATGATCATTCTCAGGAAATTCATGGACTCCCTTTCAGGTTCACATGTATACGCACCTCCAGAATATTATTCCAACCTCTGTGATGTTTGGATCTGGTCGCTATTCGCCCTCTAGTAGCTTTTTTCTCTATGGCGTAGCAGTAATCATTCTGGAAAGTAGCCATATTATCAGCGGGGATCCTGTTCTGGAAGCCCAGGGGGAAAAGTCGCTGTCACAGAGGTCGTAAACAACCCTCACGAACAAAAATAAGTAGAATAATTGGGCGCAGAAAATGTAATCCATATGAATCTGCGGTCCAACCAAATACTGCTAACATGAACTCCAAATTTAATAATAAGCTGCGTATTGTATTTGTGTACCGATAATGCCACGTTGCGCTCTGTTCCATGAGGAATGGATGACGATATACAATATGAGGAACGTGTGAATTTGTCGGTTGTCTGTCGGGGAGGCTCGGCTTAAAACACTGCGTATACGTCCATTTGCTTCCACACTCAATTCTGCAATTCTGTGCCATGGTATAGTTTTAATAGTTTAGATGAAAAAATGAGTGAAATAGTGGGAGTCGCTAAAAACTAGACGGTATAAGGCACGATCTTTAAAGTATTTTTAGACCAAAGTTACTTGTAGCGACATAAAATCTCTTCAAGCTATGGTGGAGTCAAACAAAGCTTATAATATAATCTAGTGTGTAAAAAATAAATATACATAAATTCATCCTTGTTAATAATTCAATCCAGCCCGAGAAAGTTTTTGAGGCACAGGCAAATTATTTTAAAAAGCTATCTGGACAGAAAAATAAATTTAAGGGAAATGCTCCGAGTAACATTTTGTTTATTTTAGGAAGGACAAGTATTTAGAGGATTACATCTTCATATAGCAACTATTTTTAGTTCAATAAAGACGCCTCCTTTGGATCAGCACCATCGATGAAATGTATTCCACCTTCTTTGCTCCGTCTAATCCACTTCGTCATCAATCCATCACTCATTATTTTTCCCCATATCCCTCACCCGATTGCCAATAAATGTTTATTCCTTCTTTACAAACAGTAAACTAATCACTGATCTGTCGTAAACATTTAGAAACGCTCTAAAGAAAGGAAAACAACATGACGACGCTTTACAGCTGCGTCTGGCTTCCTAACGAACGGAATGTGTGACCGTGCATGCTCAAAATCGAAACGGCAGAGCTGCAGCGACAAAATATTAAAATAGTATAACTGACGAAATGTAGTTAGTCGAGTATCAACACGATGCTCAGTAGACAACTTCCCTAATATTGTAGTGTCGAAGCTCGGTTTACCTCGAGCCTTTGTTGAGACAAGTTCGTAAAAGTAATTCTGAAAATATCATTTCAAGATACTCGTCTAAAAGTATAAGTATGAGGTGTAATAAAAAGACGTTGCCTCAGTTTGTATATCCTGTTCGAAAGAATATGATAAATAAATAATATAGTCAATTTGGCAGTAAAAAATTAATTAATATATGCATCGTTTCCTCCATGTTTTGTGGGCTTCATCAGATAAATTGTTAAATGGATGAAATTATCCACATGGTAATAGTTTTATCCATTTAAAAATTTACCGGGTGAAGTCCACAAAACACGGGCGAAACGTCGTACTTATATTAACTAAATTTAGAAGAATGCTGAAAATCAGATGGTTATATAGAGTAACTAACCAGAAATTTCTAAGTATAACAAGAGAAGTGAGCAATATGAAGGACTTTGTATCCTATGAAATATGGGTAAAATCTTTTAATAGGCCACGTTTTGAGACATGAGGGTCTTGTAAAATTAGGATTAGAGAGGAAGTGAGTGGTATAAGAACAGAAGGGTGGTGGCAAAGGGTGAAATACGCTAAGAAGATTAGGCAGGATGTAGAGCTATGTAGAAATGAAAAGGTTTGCGCAGGATATATTAGCATGGAGTCCATTAGTCCAGTCTTAAGGACTGATTACCACAACAACAACATTTGACTAGTTTAAACTACTAATTACGGCTAATAATTATTAAACAACGTAATAATTATAAGACTCAATGTGAATTCCACTGTAAAACTTCTGGAGAAGCACATATAGCTTTCTGTGTAAATGTGAGACGTATTTTGTCAGCCATGGAATTGTTTAAGCCTCTGTCTCCACGTCACTTCCTTCGATACACACAGAAACTCGGGAGTTCCGTTCTCCGGAAAACGCGCCGCCGTATCCTCATTAGCATACAATTCAATGTGCAAATAAAGTATGTACACTGTGCGCGTAGTCCATTTGCCAACACTGCAGGCTTAACGGTAGATAAACACACCATTGATCCTTGTAACACATTACAAGTTGCTTACATCTACAGAATCTTCGTAGACGTTCTCGGAAAACGGTTCTATCAGTTTTTCCCGATAAAAAAAACTGAAAAAATGAACAGTTATTTCCCACACATGAACAACGCTCGTAGAACACAGGAAATGTTGGCCATCGTTGTCAGATATGGGTAAAATATTTTACCTCATTGAAAATTAAGTCCCGTGCAAGATTCTTGAATCAAATAAAGAACGATTTCAAGCCGTCAAAATTCTAACCTCACTTCATTGCAGTGACTTCAATTTATATATTTTCAACAATAATATATAATTACTAAAAATATACTTTTGTCTATATCCAATTATCTTTAAATCTAACTTATTGTGGTCCATTAAAAATAAAAAGTGCCTCAGTCGATTCAGAGATTGAAGAAAACCAACAATATTCGGTTCAACGAAAAGAATCATTCTACTTTTCTGATCCATATCGATGTGAAAGTATAGGATTTTTTTAGGAATATAAACTTTAATTTGTGTTTACATTGGGGCGGAATGTCTTTGTCCGTAGAGAGAAAAAAATTACCTATCAAAAGAGATTCCAGTCACACTGCCTATTATTGTATTCCATATTTCCGGCCCATCACTTAGTGCAGAGTTGGCCAAACCGAGGCGCATGTGCCGCTTTGGACGATTAAAAGTGGTGCATCGCATCCTTGAACCTGTTTGTAAAGAGAAGTCTCTTTACATTTTTACATTGCATTTTACAAGAATGTCCAAAAGTCGCAAATAGAATAATTTAATAACAGAGAGAACAGACGATTCCAAGCTCCAAGTCGATCCCGCTCTCAGTGCCAACCACTGTAGTCCAGAGTTACCTTCAGCAAACGAGCATCATGAAGCTATCAACCTCTCGTACAGGAACATCCTTGTTGAGTTTTGTAAGTTGGTGCTTCATTAAGCTGGCGTAAATTAATTAATTTAACTCCGTCAAATTTTTTCCTTTTCATCCCCTAACTGAAGCAGATTCTATCCTCATATCCATTTACAAACCCGTAACCATGAATGAATGACGCTATAAAATGTGCTAGATTTATATGGCGCATCTGAACTAGTCTGTCAAAAATTTGGCGCTTGGCTTGCAAAAGGTTGGCCACCACTTACTTAGAGGAAAACAAATATTTTTTTAATAAAATAAAATGTGTTCCGCATCGTCAAGATTTCTTCCAAATATTTCGTATTAAGAAATATGATAATCAATTCTTATATTGACTCCCAATATTTTTAGCTATGTGGTTTCTCTGCACTGAAAATTCTATTTGTGATTCAATTACTTTAGACGTGAACCAATTTAACTGTAAACAAATTTTGATTTCGGACATTACTAATCGATTACTTAATTTCTTTTCTTCGATACCCTTTCGATTTTTTTTCATCACACATTTAATATAAAACATGAATATACCCTAATAGTCTGGTTCTCAATCAGATAATTGACTAAATAGTTATTTGACGTGATTTGACGTAATTCTTCGCAATAAATTATTTAATTTGTTTGACTTCACTTCAGTTTTTAGGAGTACTCTGTACAAATTTTGCACCTAAAAATATTCCACCCACAAAATATGTACATTTTATGAATGTTTAATAGTAAATTTTAATAAAATGGCTGACCGTGATATTGTGATACGGAGGCCACCGTATGACCCCCGGGTCGGAGGGTATCGACCCGTGCCCTGTATAGAGGCAAAACCGTCAAGTAAATAGCGACAGCGAAGAAAGGGGCACAGAAATACTTAATTCGATATAAATCATAGGAAAGGTACTTAAATTGTGTAGGAGGCAGGAAACGTATAATTACGAAATACTAATTACATTAAATAGAACCAATGAACTCAAATAAGGAAATTTATAAAATTAGCCAATACCAAAAATAATGTCTAACTGCCAGCGGCAGTAAGTAATCTGATAATGATTCACAAGTATATTTAGAAACATCTATATTTCACATATTCCGGTATAAAAAATGATACATTATTTACTGTTACCTGGAAATAACTTTAATTTACAATAATTACGTCCTTATTCTTATGTTATTTTTATCTACGAAATAATGTCTCCTTTTTTATGTTTATAAAGTAAATATCTGGGTACCCGGCGTTGGCAGGTAAAACATTTATATTAGCCCGCTATAGTGTTTAATTCGACTATGATCTCTGTGTCTACACGTCATTAAACAATCAGATAGATCTACTCATTTGTGATACTTTACCTTCTCAAATTAATACATAAATAATTCTGTCTGTATGAATGTAATTACAATGCATGGAATATATCAGAGTTCAAGAATCAAAAAACGAAATATCAAGCTAAGACGCAATAAACTTTCTGTTGTAAGTCAAAATTATGTGATATAGGCACAAAATATTTTAACTGAACGTTAGTACGATTTTTTTATCTTACTATCCAGAATATCATCGTATAAATCCTTTCTGTATTTTTCTGGATTGAATTTCTCTATTGTTTTTCTGTTTACATTGTATTTTCTGTAAAAGAATTATAGTTCTCAATTTCCTAATTTATGAAAAATAATTTCATGAATGGCAATGCTATTTTAAGGTAATAGGAAACGCCAAAGATTATATTTTGGAGAAAGGAATCTCAAATTTTCTCTTTGCGTTCTAGCTTTCCAAGTGGAGAATGTTTTTCTTACCTAACTGCTTAATGTAACTATTTTTATTCAGTGACATAAGAAAATAATAACAAAATAATAAAATCCCATTCCATCCGAGAATATTCAAATACTGAAATTATAAAAATAAATGTTGTATAGTCTTTTATTTTATTCTTATAATTATTTATTTACTAAATAATGAATAACGAAAATTGTATATATTTATTAAAAAATAAACAACTTAAATATTCACTCTAAAATCATGAGGATATTTCCTGGAAATCGGCTGCGGTATAATTAATAAATAATAATCTGAATATATACAAAATAGAAAAAAGTAATGTCCTAGAAGCGATTACTAAATTAAAACCCAAAAAATCGGCTGGATCAGATAAAATTTCTCCGTACGTAAGAAAAGGGTTTAAAGATCTTATCAAACCCCTTCTTCACATTTATAATCTATCACTACAACCATATGGAATCAAAGGAAAGTGACTCCCATATTCAAAATTTTAGAAAATCAGAACAATCGAATTACTGGCCAATCGTGCTTGTCTCTGCTCCAACATCAATTTTTAAATGTATATTACACAAATTTCAATAACCATCTTGGTTTTATGAAGGTAAGATCTACGGTAACTAATCTAATAAATTTTTCTTATGTTTTGACATTCTTTTGGTACGTTTTTGTTTCCATATATGCTTTTTTTAAATCTGTTTAAATTTCACCTCCCTAGGGTTAATTTTCAGTACATTTTCATCTACAGGGAGGAAAAAAACCTGAAGAAGGCATAAAAACATACCGAAACGTTGTTACAAGTAAATTTTATAATAAAAGTCTGTAAAAAGTCATCTATTGTTTAATAAATAATATAATAAATTATATAGAACTATTTCATAATAGCCTAGACACTGGAGGCCAAGTTGAAGTCATCTAAACTGATTTCTAAAAAGCCTTCGGATCAGTTAATCATAAAATACTAATAGAAAAATTAAACTGTTTTGGTCTTTCAGACAGCCTTATAAAGCTTTTAGAGGCCTACCTACAAGTCAGGCAACACTTCGTATGTTACAATGGTTTTCTCTCTGAAAGTTTCATTACACGATCAGGTGTACCGCAAGGATCGAATCTTGGACCATTGTCATTCACGTTATTTATAAACGATATTACCAAAAAAAATAACTGTTCTTCTTTATGCAGACGATCTAAACCTTTTCATAAAGATAAACTTGAAGGCTGAATGTGCAGCTCTTCAAGAAGACCTGGACAATATTTTTGAATGGTCTCAAAGAAACAAACTTTTCTTAATAGAAAAAAAAAATTGTAATATATACCTGTACACGTAAAAAACTATGTTAAATACAACTACATAATGGCGACGGATCTATTAGCAAGTGTAAACTCGGTTAAAGATCGGCATAATTTTCGATCAAAAACTCACTTTCGGTGATCACATATACAAAAGCACACGAAAAGCGAACAAAATCATTGGACTCATTATAAGAAACTCCAAATTGCTTAGAAGTACATCCACTCTGTTACATCTTTATTCATCTATACTAAGGTAAATATTACAGTCCGCATCATTAATTTGGAATCCCGTCTGAAAGAAACAAACTTACGAAGTAGATAAAATTCAGAAAAAGTTTTTAAGATTTCCCTATGACACCGACTCTGCGCGTTACAGTTTTGACAAATTTTCGTGCACCATCGTTTACTAACAGACACGAGTCCTTCCTTTATAACACAAATTTTAAATCAGTAACAGCCTCAAAATCTCCGATGCTCCGAATGGCTGCTGTATGGAATCAATTACCACCAGAGTTAGATTTATTTCATTACAATTCCATAGAAATTACTTATTATCCAACAAAAAGTCTCAACTAATATTACTTAAACATCTCTTTTGCTTGTATGTCCAACTGATACTTCACAATTGTTTATTTCATGTGAATCGCACGAGATTTTCAGTCACTGAGAAGAGCTGCCAGTGAAAATATTTTGATTTTGAATAACATCTTGTATTGCTCATAGTACAATGTTACTTGTGCAGTAGTGTATTCAGTGTTACTTGTGAAGTTAATTTTCTACTAATCTACAAATAATATCTTCTATAGTGATTTTTCTCTAAAACCCTAACAAATTCTCTTTTATTAACCTATTTATTTATTTAAGGTCGCATGAACTACGAGGTCATTAGCGACCAAACTGACTTAAGGGTTACAAAAAGTGAATATTGAGCAAGTTATATTGCATCATAACAATTAATTATTTTCAAGAATCTGATGACTCTTTCTTGGTCGTCCGGTGAGTGGTTGATCTGGTCTGGTTTGTCTTCTCCGAGGATCCGGTGTCTATCTTCAATAAATTTACTACAGGAGTTGATAAGGTGCTCCATGGTGATGATTTTGTGGCAGAGATCGCAGGTTTGAGGAGGTCATTTGTATATTAAATAGTATTATTCATATGAATAAAATGTTTTCTCAATAATCCCATTTTATTTTTTTTCAAATATACTCTTCCAATTATTTATTTTGCCATTCCTAATTGTCTACTATATATATATATATGTTTTTTATACTTGAAAATAACCTCAATTTGAAATGTTATTGTAAGAATGTTGACTGTTGTTATTTTATGTGGATGTTTATTCTTCTATTGTAACACTTGTAAGGTATTTACGTAATTGGACTAACGTATGTGTAGTACCTACAAATAAATAAATAAAAATCGGCTGTTTATCATCTTTCTACTGTGCGAGTGGCTCCCATCTGATCATCTCTATTGCACGGTGTGTTAGATAACCAAAATGATCCTTTTGTCATTCGTGCATTCGCTTATCTGTTGTAACCTTGTAACAACACTCTACAAAGCTTACAGTTGATATTGTTAACTTCTATAACTGGGACAATGTTTTATGGCTTCCCTGTACGTCACATAAAGAAACGGCGTCATTCTGCGAACTTGTGGCTTCCACGTAGTTACTTGTTTAGAGTTCAAATGTAAACATTTTAATGGTGCATCCAGAAAGAGAACCGCAAATCACAGTTTTATTTTTTTCTACATAAGTCTGTAAGATAATTTTAGATTTTTTGTGTATATCTTTAAAATACGAACAAGGAAATGCTCGAATTGAAAAACTAAATGAGCGAAAATTTTAATAACTTGTTAGAAATCATATAATGAGAGGAGCAATTTTCTTTAAAAACCATTAATTAAAATAAACACTCTGCGCTATGAGTATTTTCCGTCGGTAACATTCTGTTAATATGAGAGTACATACAAGAGTATTAGTAAATATAAGACTAAATGGAAATAAAATAAATAATATCTTGCTGATTTTGATTGGACAGCTCTTTTTAAATTATACATTTATTTCCAAATACAAGAGCATTACACACCAGCCGGTGTGACGTCTAGAAAAGTTTATTCACTACCAGAGAGTCCAAACATTTCATTGTACAGAAGGAAACATTTACGGAGAGAGAGAAAATGTCTCACTTTGTTTTGTGAGCTGAATGTTCGGCTTTAGGTTCTGTTGTCAAACTCTATACACGAGGTCACAATATGCGCCGTTTTTCAGGAAATTTGTTTTCCGTGAATCTGTGATGAAAAACAGTTTCATCTCCTTTCTCAAATAGTAAATTTATATCAAAGTTGCCAGGAAATGTTACGTTCATTAAATATTTTGCTGTGAAAAGCTTATAAATCTACTACGTAATATAATACACTTATGAATCCGTATATATTTTAATTTAATAAAATGTTAAAATTGCAACTTCAGATCACTTTTAAATTCGAAAATATTGTAGTAGAGAAGTCTTGGCGAAAAATACATTATTTCAATTATCCTAATAATTTGACGAAAATTGTAATTTGGATATAACCTTAACAGACAACTATTGGATCTAAATCAATAAGTAAGATGATGTATTAAAAATAAAACTGTTTCATAGCAAGTGTATTCAAACGTATTAAGATAAACATAGTTACTTAACTTTTATTAAACATAGTTACAATATCTAAAACCGATATGTTCAAACAATTTTAAAAATTCATAATTTAGCCATATGTAATTGAAAAATGTACTGCTAATAAGAGAAAACTCTGTAGTTTCGTTTTTTTAGTTTATAGGCTTCCTAGACGATGGATTGGCCGTACTGGAGAAAATTATTCGGCCTCTGAAGCCACCGGACCTTGATACATATCATATTTACTTGTACATATTTATAAAAAAAACTCCGTTTATGTCCCTCCACTTTCAAAAACAACGGTCAACCTGCAGAACCACATAACATACGTGGAGGTAGTAACTGTATACTCGTTGCGGCGATTTCGATGTTACATCTTAAGGGAGGATAATGAGAACCTTTGAGTTATGTTCAAAAAGTGGATGTATTTTTCTTGCTTAGAAAATTAACATTAATTTTATGTGTTCATTATTGTTACAAGCACCTTATAAATTTATGAAGCTAGAAACTAATTTAATTACATTGGTTGTTATAAATAAATAAAAATTAAAAAATAAGAAAAAATAGTATCCTGTATTATTTACACACGAGTAGACAGAATGTAGCCTTTTAATATGTAGAAGACATAATTTACAATTATACTTATTCTGAATATAATAGTAATCGTAAAAAATACGGCTTACACCTCATATCATGCGCACAGTAATAATTATGAGGAACTTCCTTATCAATAAATACATAGAAAAAATAATGAATTAATGGTTTATGCTCGAACTTTAATTAGTCGGTGTGTTGACAGATAATCAAATATACAATTAATCGGGAAGAAGTAATGCCTTTACAGATTTTGTTTCAAATTATACTTGAATTTATAAAAGATAAACACTTTTAACGCATACAATTTACGATTTTGTCGGCATCTCCGTTACAGTTCCTTTCTCTCTCCAAATTCTTTTTATAAAAACCTTTCCCAGCGCGCTCAAGTTTTTGCTCGTTGTACACGGAACAATAAAATCTCAATACAAAGATGCGCACACCAACAACTTGGCAGGCTGTGTTGTACTTACAGCTAAGCGAGAAGAGAGATCGATTATCAAAGTTCCTCTGCCTTGCATACAGGGTTTGGACAAAATAATAACACCTGCATGTACACAATATTTATTGAAAAAGGAGTATAATAACCATTTCCTTTGAGAACAGCTGCAATTCGTAGTGGAATAGATTTGTAGAGTGTTTGAATAGTTTCCAACGGAAAATATCCGCCAATTTTCGCAACGATGTTGGAGGTGAAAATCTGCTCCTCAGTGTCTGCTCTAAAACTCTCCATAACGGTTCAGTGATGTGAGGTCTGGCGATTGTGCTGACCAGGGAAGATGCTTGATGACATTCTGACGCTCCACAAACCACGCTTGAACCTTTTTGGCTGTGTGTATGGGCGTATTATCATCTTGGAATATAGCAGCGTCTGACAGATGTAATCCACTTGGTCGTCGGAACGTCGCATTTTCATCGCACCTGCACCCGAGTGGAAACCCGAGTACTATTTCTGCATCAACTACACCGGGAAAGCTTCAGCTCACTTAATAGCAATATGCTGGTCACAGTAAGCACTTTATTGTTGAGGATTTCTAGATATTCATTCGCAGTAATTTGGCCAGTAAGGGTAATAATCGGACCAGCTGAATACCACTTCAATGATAGCAGAACCTCCCCGTGTTTGACTGTAGGAAGCAGGCAGGCCGGATCGTAGGCTTATTTTGGTGTTCTCCAGACATAAACTCGGCCGTTTGTAGGAAAAAATGTAAATGATGATTCATCATACCATACCACATCCTTCCAGTCATCCAGTGTCCAGGTTTTATGATCGTGGCACCACTTCTTTCGCAGCTTTGCGTATTATTTTGTTTTGAAACAGTATTGCTCAAGTGAGTGTTGAGTTACTTTTGCCGATGATATTTTATGTTGTCTGGTCACAATCCTTTTTAATGTTCGTTTGTCTCTGTCAGTTAACTTCGGCATTTGTCTACTATTCCTCTTTGCTGGTGATCTTTTACCATGTTTTGTGAATTCTGTCATTACTGCAGCCACGTCGCAGAATTTACACGTACAGAGTGGTGCTAATCTTCAACAATCCGTACACTATTGCATCGTGTTTATATAATTTTGTCCAACCCCGGTATATATAGGAAATGGATTAATATAAAAAAGGTTATAGAAACTAAAATAAATTAGATTAAATCAATAATTAAATTAATACACGCTGGAACCCTTAAGTGATATGTGAAATATCTTTTTTGAGAGATAATATAGGTATATTACAGAACTATGGTTCACATATTAATTAATTAGAGGTTTTACTAACAGCAGGACAAATGTAAAAGTCCTCATCAACGAACCTTTTCTCCTTTCAAGGAAAATTACATTGCGGCTGCCTTCCGCCGGCAATGCTCTACCGTGCGAACGTGGCAGCGGGAGCTCTGCAATGGTTTTGGTGATTGTGAAAATGCATTAGACATTCACCCAAATTTCATTCCCATGCCAGGATTCAAACCCGTGATCTCTATGTTGCGAGAATTTAAATTTCGTTTGCTTCAGTGGTACCATTGCCCCGAATAAGGGTAAATAAGTAAAACTAGTGTTGTAGGAAAATAATTAAACATATAAAATAAATTTTAGTCGAAATAAACCATAATCGGAAGTACAGTTATTTCGTCTTTAACTAAAAGAAATTATTAAATAATAAATGAATCAGCAACACTTATAAGAATAAAAAAAGTAATTAGTTTTAAATGAATTTGTTACGTCATAATAAAGTTCTTTTACAAACTTAAATACGCCACCAAGCTTGATATTTTTTTTATTAATGTAACTTTAGAACCTGGATTACTCGACAATAAAATATTAAAAACTTTGTTTTAGTATAATTTGAAATAAAGAAGTAAAGAGGAATTAAATACACATGCCTATATTAGTTCTCAAACAAGATCATTCACATATCACTTGAGAGTTCCAGCAGGTAAAATGACGAACAAGCTAGATAGCAAGCCTCATATAAAATTCATTAAACAACTAATTTGCACAGTCTGTCAGAATTCTCTTGTACCATCTGAAGTGCTGATATTACAGTTAGTTCATGTAGTGGAATGAAACAGAGAATCCACGTGACACTTGTGAACCTGGATTAGCCTGAAAACGAGAAGCGACTGGCACTTGTGATGCGAGGATTCCGCAAACGTACTTGGTCCAAATAAATGGCAGTGCTACGTTTATATTAACAATACCCAAGTCTTGCTATTCCGTAACAGAGAAACACACGAAATCAGACATATATAAGCAAGGGTTCCTTGGTAATCCAAAACCTCAGTCCATTTCAAGGGTTAAAAACCCAATATTCATTGAGTTAAAATTACGCGCAACAGAAGTTAAACTTCACGCGGTCATGGTACTATAAATTAGCACTTTCCATGATGAAAGAGAGAAAAATTCGGGTCAGAGTAAGCAGATGGAGTGTAATGCTTATCCGAGCCCTCGGATCATTTTATTTACGAATTCCGCGACAGATTCCACTGCGTACGTAGAATTAATTTGGCTATAGATATCAATTAAACAACCGTTTTTGAAAATACGCGATCCGCGAGATCATAAACAGAGAGATGATAAACGTCTAGCCTAGACACGTAATTAAGCCGAGCATGAGACTATGACTTTGATCGATTGTGGGGGTTTATTTAATGATCAAAAAACGCGTAAACATTTAAACTACAATTTGTTTTAAAAAGCGGGTTTTTACAAATCATGGACAATGAACATTGGCGTGGCTTCTTCAGCTTGTGACTATTATATGCATACTCTAACAAAACTAAGAACAAAAATTTCCGAATTTTGATGAATATGGCCAAAATCTGTTCAGCTTAGCAAGTCCTTGATGAGAACTGCAAACACGTCGGTTTGTAATAGCTGGTCCAGGTTCGAGCCCTTGGAAAATCAGTAAAGGCGGCTGGTTCCTCTCTGGACTCTCACGGCTGCACACCAGAGACGCGTCTCTCTCCGACCACTTTCTCAAATTATCTCTCTCGTTCTCCAAACTTTACTGACAGTAGACACCGTATGCGTATCCAGCACTTCACGGCGACCCAAACTAACCCCACTTTGAGAGTGTTTTAAAATATGTATAAAAAAAGAAGTGGGTCCGTTTCACACTTAGCTTTTGGGCGGTGACTGTTTTTTCTCAGGACCACTGTTTCAGCTCGTTGACCCTCTAAATTCCGGACAAAAAAAGATCTGCTTGGAACTTGCCGTAATGGCACATAATACAGTCAGTAAACTGGAACTCATTTCAACCACACCGACTTTCCGTCTCAATTGCCGGCATGGCATCAGCTTAATGATTTTTTTAAAAAAGATCGTTTCCACGTATTACAGTGGTATATTCAATATCATCTCAAGTTTTATTCGACTACAGTTCTTCAACACGGACGCCGAGAAGTTAAAAAAATTCAATAATGATACAATTAGAAAGCTGCAAGAGTTTTTGGGGGAAATGCATCCAAAGCAGGAGCTGATATTGTTTGGCTTCTTACTTCCTTTTCCCCAGCGCCATCATTTCCATAAAAGAAAAAGTCCTACATTTCTCAGCTTATTCCACATATAAAAATATAACATCAAAGCTTTATTATACATTAAATAACTATTGTTATTCAGCACATTTGTATTTTAAAAATCCAACGCATAGCATATAAGAAAGTTGATATTAAGTTAAATGGATTTACCTTGCAAAAGTTCTCAAATTATTCATATTCATTTCTTTGCATCCGTTTCATCCCATGAATGTGATGGCGCCCGTTAAAAATTTTTAACATTCAGAAATACATGGCAGTGTCTTTCGCTGTACTCAAGATGGCAGAGATTATGAGGCTTAAGTCGCAGAGGACAAATTACAAGCTTAGAATTCACTTGCTCCCATGAAAGCTGAGCTCGGGAAGCATTAGAAACAAGGCCCACGAATCTTGCCGCCCATAAATAGCGCAGAATCCCTTCTTCCATAAGCTCTTTGCAGAGTACGTGTGCCGCGCTAGTGCAAAACAAGAATATTATGCAGATATACGACGTCGTCATGAAAGCATAAACGACTACGCTCAAAGGTGTCTTTTCATTCCCCCGTATCGCATACAACAAACTGGAAATCTACACTTACTAAATGATTGTTGAGTTTTTACTCCCTAAAATTGTCCTAACGGGTGAAAAAAGGCGTATCGTAAGTAGGAACGATATTTACTGGTATCGATATTATTTGGACATCGATACAAGAACTTTCAGTACTTGACAATTTTTCTTACGATCATTTCAGGTATTGTTTTCATTGTTCCAAGTTTTGAGCCGTTAGTTCTGGTATTTTGTTTGTTTATTAATCAGAGTATCGTCTCGAGTACATGTGACTAACTTCTAGTAAAATTGTGTATAGTGAGGACAAGATCCAAAATAAAACGAAAGCCCAAAGCTAAAACCAAAGCCTCATCAAAACGTAAATTCATATTTATTTCCTACTATAATAATTTGTTATTACGTCAAATACTTATTTAAAAGAAATTATTATTCGTTGGCCACGTAAAGAAATTACATGCATTGTTGACCAGAAGCTCAAGTCAGTTCATTGAAAAGATCCGAAGGGGTGTACTAATACCCAAAATTTTTCTATACTCATACGTATTGGGGGAAACAAAAAACGATACTCGAAATTATTGCTGAAAAAGCATAAAGCTATAAACTTTATGAGTAGTTCCGATGGCCAATAATCATATTTCTGGGAAAAAAACGTAAATTTAGGGAACACTAACAGATCCCGTTCAGTTTTTTAAGACAACCAAACTTTATCCTTGCCTTTTCAATCTGGCAGGATAATATTATATTCTTTCCACGAGAACAGCACCAAGTGAATTACTATTTTATTAAGTCTTTAAAAAACTTCAAATCGTTTGAACCCAAACGACCGAGAAAGATTTATTCCTGCGGGGAGGAGCGGGGATGTCAATTTTTGTAATTTTTTATGTATTTTTTACTTTCACTACTTTAAATTCATATTAGTATGTAGGCCTACGTCCCTTAAATGTAAATATGCTTTTGTTAGTTAAAAGAAATCAATAAAAACTGAAATACGCAGAGAGAAAATAATTTCTAATGCATAAACATAATAATTATTTGCATAACTTCAATATAACTATTAAATTTTAAAAATAAAAAGTAATTTTTTCAATACTGTAAACAGTAAAGTGACTAAACGTTATGTCTGCCCTCTATTAGACAAACAACAGGTAATCTCAATAATAATAGCATTTCAGAACATAATTTTTAAAAGAAACATATTTTCTTCAACCGATATATATCCAATAATCTCAAGTATCGATACCTTAAAGTCGATACATTTTAGGATTCGATACTATCACTGAGTAAAGTATAGATTCTTTTCTTTCGATACGGATCCCTAATCGCAGATGAAATAAACCTGTTTGGAAAATATTTTTAACCCACCGATTATTGCTACCTATTTTAAAGTCAAAAACATTGCGTAAAAATGTAGAAATAACCAGTAGTAATTTTTAAAAACATAATTTTATAAATAGTGTTCACCCGCGCAGAAAATTTAACTACTGTATTCGTACACGCTATTCCGGCCTCCGTAAATCCTCAGTATAAAACGATAATCTGGAGGAATCCAAAGGATTTAGGGCAGTAGATGATTTGTATTAGGAAAGAGAGGCTAGAGCTGATAAGAGGATTTGATGGAGATTACAGTTCCCTTCAGCCTCAATCATTCGGCCGCCGGAAATAGAGCTCTGCTACGTATCCTATTTCAGGTTGCTATATTGTCCAGTTGCGAAAGCGAATTGAAAAGATAGTAAAGTCTATAGCGGTTAAATCTCAAATACAGCGTCGCCGCTATTCGTGAGAGATTGTTCACGCATAGAGCCCCGATTAACTTGATGAGTTTTACTTTTATCCTCATTCGAAAACCGAAAGCCATTATTTCCAGTTGTCTTTATCTTATTCACAATAATAAAAGTACTCAAAGACTAACAAGTTTTAATCTACGCAAGATTTCTACCATTGAAAATAAATTTGTTAAATACGGACGAAACCAGAAACTATCACTGATGCCATACATGAGGGATGTATTGGACAAGAAGAAACGTGTTTCTATAATTTTTAGTACATTCAGCAGAATAGTTTCTTACTATAAACACATTTTTATTTTCAATCTAATTTATGACCTTATTTGCAGTATTGCTTAGAATCGGTAGGAAAGTAGGAAACTCGTTAATCCACCTTAGGACCTCCTCCCCTTCCCAGACTACAGCGATGCAGATAAGACACGCTCAGATTTATAAGATTTATTCACAACTTTCTTTGAAAGGGTTCCTCTTGTGTCAGCATTTATGCAGACTCGGGCATAAAGGCATAAAGGATCTTATTTGGCATCACGAAGTTTCCAGGCACGCCTGAGCACTGTCACATATTCCTTGAGCTTATATCTATTTATAACACCCAGGCTACGATGCACAATAAAGGACTAGGTTTTATATATATTCTTATTTTTTAACTGTCATTAACATTAAACTCACCTATAAATTTAACCACCTACACGGTTACTACATTTAATTACAGAAATATTCACTTCAGTGTAAAATATATACATTTTTATCTTTTAGTAATGAAATATTTATATTCGTCTTCTTCTTCTTCTTCGGCTGTACAGCCCTACCTGGTCCACTGCGGACTGTCATCTTGCATGACACATTCCGAATTTGGAGTGACGCGTGGGCAGCGTATCGATTCTCCAGAAATCTTAAGGGACACGGGGACTGAAGTTTCACCCAAATATATGAAAAATATCGATTTTCTATTATTTCTTTCATATTAATATGCCTATAAGCCGTACGGATCACATAGCAAAACTTTTAATTCAAATCCGTCACTTTTAAAGGTTCAGGAATAATTAAATAGTTTTGATTCTAAATTAATGAATTATTACTTTTTTCAGAAAAATGTGTTTTTCTCAGCTTCAGGATTTCTGGTACCAAAAATCTTCTATGCGTCACAAATATTAAGAAATTGTCATCATTCATTTTGTACACAATCTACATGTTAATACCTGCAAATAAAAGCATTAGTTTTTTAATTATTCAACTATTTTAGGTGAAACATATTTTCAAAGTGATGGGAAGTGCCCATTTTTAAGTAACCGTATTTTATTGTTATTTTGTCCCTACAGATTTAGTCAATGTCAAAAATAATAATGAAAATTGATAACAATTGTCAGCCCTACACATTACTGTGGGAAAAGCAAATTACAATTAAGTATGGAACGCAAAGAACATTTTAAAAACTGACAAATTTTGAAAATAATTTTCAAAATATCTCAACAAAAAACAAGTTTAAAAAAATGGTAATTGGTGGACATGTGTGTTTTTAACACAAAGTTAAAATTTCAGCTCAGTAGATTTACATTTACAGGAATTTAATCACCGTCTTCCCGACAATTATATTCGCCTGCTTTGTACAACTTATAGAGGCATTTTATACATTTTTATAGCGTAGTTTCTCCTTAAAGAGTTCGTTTAACTTAATTTATTGGTTATTATAATTCACTGACTATGTTTTGTATATTACCTTCCAATGTCTTTTTGTAAAGTCTTGTTATACGATCGTCGATTCATTTTTATTGTATACACACGCGTTCGTGTGTCATTCCTACGTAACTTGACGTATTTTCTTGATTTTATCGATTTATTTTTTCATGTGTCCGATCCCCTCACCAAATCCCTTTTCTGGCCTATTTGTATGTATTTCGAGCGATGTTTCTTATCGTCATGTACAGTTTCCGTCTTCAACGGATAACGACGGAAGACCTCAGAGTGTACATATTTTGTGTAGAAAAATGCGATTCTTTTCAGTATTTATTTGTCTTGAAAATTCACAAATATTATTTACAACACTTCTGCAAACGTCCAAATTTGATTGGGGCTTTCGTTTGCCTATCATATTAATAATTCTAATTTCATGTCAACGTTTTGCAACGTGAAGTCACCTCCTCGATTCTCTTGTTCGAGATAAGCGGAATCTGGACACTACTTAATCTGATTTCGTGCGGGTCAGTCCTGTTGTGGTTTTTTTTTTTGGGGGGGGGGGGGGGTAACAGGCTACATAAGGGTAATTCTGAAGCAGGCAACGCTGTCACAGTACATTGTTTTTTTAGGTTTTGCTTCCCAAAACCTAGCTAGCTCCCATATTCGAAATTTAACTTTGTTATTCTTAAAGCTCAATATATCAATTGCTATTATTTTTTAAATTATCATCCAATTTGTTCTTACTCGGCCCTATATTTCCCACAGCAACGAACCAACGGCCGTGGAAGTTATTTCTATTAAGCTAGCGTGAGATTTGTCGTTAGTTTATATATATATATATATATATATATATATATCTGTGTGTATATTAATATTACTCGACGTTTATTTACAGCAGCAACTCACAGCTGATAAATCTCCAATTTCTCGTCAGTTGTGGAATATCTTTGACAACACCAATTTCACAATTTCACACTTATTAATTATCCGAATAAATTCTCTTCGTCTTGGGCGCCAGCTATTTTAGTTTCCTCAGACAACTAACAACTCTATGGCTAGCTTGATACCTGTTTACGGAAAGCAATAGACCCGTAACATAAGGCTAACTTATCTATGCCTATAAATAAAATTGAAGTGTCTCTCTGGACGTTTGTCTCGAATATTCACCGAAACGACAAAACGTATTTAAATGTAAAATTGAAACAGGAATTTTAACTTAAATTTAATGTATGTTTCATTTCGATATCTTGTAGAACTCAGAAGATATTAATATAAAAACTTATAAATCCCTTGAATTCTGCACTAAAGCCGGCGTGAAAACCAACTGCGAGTCATGGCTTATTAGGCGTTCCTATGTTATTCATCCGATTGCCGTGAAGTTTTGGACGCACAATTTACTGTGTTATTATTCGAGTAATTTTGGCAGCATGAGAGAGAGAGAGAGATGGCGCGCATTCTCAGTCCATGCAGCTGGAGTTTTGTTGGAGGCCACGGGATTGTTGTTGAGACATCATTGAAATTTGTAAACCATTAATAAAAATGATGGTTTTATAATAGATTGTTACATGTAGCCTAAATATCCGACCAAGAATACGCCTCGCAACCGGGGACAGAGGTTTGAAACCAAGGGGCAGATGGTCACTCTAATATAATTGAATTCCCGGGCATCCAAGTTTCGTGCGAACGAAGTTGCGGGATAGCCAGTATTAAATCATTTCTCGTGGTTGCGACGGCAATGTATAACGTCCGCTGCGCAAAACCTTAATTTTATTTGCATTCCCACTTCGAAAACAATTATCTCAAAGTTTCCTTCCCGCCAAATTCCAAAACGTAAAATTAGATGCAGACTAAAGTGATAATTAAGTACCTTTTTGCTGAACATAAATTATTTATTTGTCTCAATATTTCACAATCATAATTAAATTAAAACATTTTCACGCATCCCGCACACCAACGAGATTTTAACTTTCTTGCAGCGATAATACTTAACCTCTCTCACGTCACCTTAGACACAGGTAAAACAGTACCCAATAGCCTGGCCTACCTGATGCAGGTGGATTTATGGAAATTTAAAACTTGAAATCAAATTGGCATAATCGGTATGTTTTTGTCTTGACAAATGGCACAAGAAAATTATTTTTTATGTCTTGAAAAACTTAAAACTTAAGTTTGACAACTTTAGATGAATTCGCTGAGAAGCTACCAAGTAGAAATGAAAGACTATTAGACCGCTACCAATTTAAAACTGAATTGGCCAATGACATAGAAATTTTAAACATTCTTGCATGGAACTCAGACGTTGACTCTCAGTTATAGTTTCGTTACAGGGGTAATAAGATGCAAAGTTATTCAATAAACGAGTCAGATACAATGCAGGAGTTAGGAGTTGGAGGAAGTTAAGATGGATAGTTAGTTAGTTAGACAGTCAGCTACAGTTGGAAACAGTGAAAGTTGGCTATGAAATGTTACAATTAGTGTCAGTTACAAAATCAAAAGCGTGATTCGTTGAAGCCGAACTATAGCAGCGGCGAAAATTGTAAACTAACGGCTACCTGCGTTAAAGAAATAAATAACCTACAAAATGGATAACAATTTCAAAGATCCAGCTAGAGAAAAAATAATCCTAAAGTCACTTGGCCTATACAGTGATATCAGTAGAAAAATTCGCACTAAAGAGCAAAAAATATAGATGCGAGAAAATTCTCATTTGTAAATATAGTTATTGAAATCTGGAACGGCAAGTAAATAAATACAAGATATCGTTAGAATAGCGTAAAAGAAAATATTATTTTTAATTGGGTAATGACATCTGGGACAAAGAGGTTTCCGGAATATAAATACTTAACAATAAAAGTTTATTTTAAATGTTATTAATATCATTTTGTTATGCCATTAAATAAACTTATTCAAATTTAAACATAAAATCTTAAGCCGAATTTTGTTTTGATTATTAAAAATTAATCTCTGTTTATTATTCATTTCAGTAATTGGCCTAAAACCTCGACTCTCGCAAGACAAATATGTAAGTACCAAGCTAAACTTATTCTTAAGTACTTTGCCAATCTCTTAGATGAATTTTCTACCCAGGTGCGTCTCGGATTGGTCCGACGCCAACTTCTAAAAGTTTGAGTCCCTTGTGCACATGCTTCGTATATAAAAGCTCGCCAAACTATCACTTCATGTTATCATTCGTTGCTGCTTCGGTATTTTCAACTGAAGTAGAGTGATTGTTTTTACAAAATATTCAATTTCGTGTTGGCCATATTTCATTTTCTACCGCGTTATATACTACCCATGGAGTATTAGTGCTACCGAAGTGACTGTCAGCTTACGTTACACTTTCTAGACTTCAAGAAAAAGTTGTTACTGTGCTGTCTCGACTCATTCGTGCTCTCCGTTTTCTTTGCGCCGTTAAAGGGGAAAGTGGGAAACATGTTGCCCTCGTCTCGTTTATTCCGCTATGAAGCTGAATAATTTTGAATAAACTGCAGTTAAGCCAATCAGAATCAACTGACTGGTAATCCAAACACTTCAATTAATTTCAGCCTTTGGTTGGGACAACTTCGTTGTAAAAAGGCTTCAGAATAATGAACTAAACGGTACATATTTACGATACTGTTTTCCGGGTGTTTCAGAATTCCTGTTACACACTTTCATGGTCTGCGGAGGTGACTTAGTAGATAAAATTTTGATGAGGAACATGTGTCTGGAAATGTACTATTTGGTTGCATATTAAGTTAATAATTGAGCCGAGCGTGCGGATCGTCCGTGGAGAACCACAGTCAGCTCACCTAGCATCGAAGGTACCCGTTTCTCAGATTACGCAACACATAATCACGATCGTAGCACACGATATCAGCAGCCACCCTCAGACCATTTTGTTTGAGTACCGTGAAATCGATTCGGTCTTCAAATTTATTTTACATCCAAATAGTACATTCCCGGGCATTGGTTACTTATCAAAACACCAAGAAGTCTGCAATAGGAACTCTGAAACATCCTGTATAGAGATTTTTTCTGGGCTCTGCAGCCCATTCAGGGCCTTAACCTAAAGGGTCGACTACGGACTGTCATCTTACACGACACATTCCAAATTTGGAGTGATACGCTGTCAGCGTATCGTTTCTCCAGCAGTCCAATTCCCTACCATCGTAAGAAGAATGAGAAGACAAGGAAATGAAGAATGGTTTCCTTCAGTCTCTACACGAAAGAACGTGATCAGAAACCATATAATAATACCCTCCCTATTCTATTAAAATTAAATGGGAGTTTCAGGATGACCCTCATGTAGCCTGTCACTCAAAAAAAGGAAAACTGATCACTCTTATATAACGTGAACATATACCACTAAAATATCTTACATGCTAAAAGTAGTTTTAAATATACATATATTTATTTATTATCTTTATAATATATAGGTATGTAAAAAATTTAAAGGTATCAGCAAATTAAAACATTGTTAAAAACACCCTGTTATTGAATCTAGAAAACAGGTAAACTAAGTTATTATAAAAAATTTAAATGTCCTCATCAAAGTCTCCGTGATTATGACGACACAAACATCCAAGAACATGCCATGATTCTAACCCGGGACCTTTGTGTTGTGTTTCAGCGACGCTAAACGCTAAACCACAGGAGGTCGGCGTATAGAGATGGTTTATGTAAAGTATATATATGAAACTAGAATTTTATTAGTGACTGGTCTTAAAAATAGTATAATAAATTATTTAAGTCATATATATTTGTACTTTTAATATAATCAAACAAAGAATAGAAATTTAGGATAGCTCTTTTAAAATAATTAAACATATTAATACGGACCATGACGAGATAGCATGACAAAGTCTGATTTCGTGGCATATAGGTAACATTTTGTGGCACACAGCATATAAAATAATTTTATCTTATCTGATTGTCCGGAATGTTGTCTTCCTATTCGAAAAGATTTGTCTTCTGAACACCACATTCATCAAGAAAATCATTGTCCTCTACTTTCAACAAAAAAACTCAATTTTCTTTTAATCTCATCGTTGTAACTATAGTAAGTTTCCCCACGACGTACATTGATAAACGACTACTTCAAATTTTGAAACTACTTACGCTTGGAGATAACAAACTACGCACACAACTTTTACATTTTTTTTTCTTTAATTTCCGTCCGCCTTAGATGGACTCCGCCCATTGCCCACCGACGTTCAGAAACTACTCTACAAAAATCTGCCACACGTCTGTTTAAAAATTAATTTCTTCCCTCTCTCTGGAAAATATTTACTCACCTGATACATAATATCAGCCAATCTTTTCCGTTGACTTCTTGTTTCAAAATAGCATCAAAGTTCACATCTGGGTTGTTCACATCGATCACCATAAGGATGAAAGGACAATATTGATGAAATCAGTAGAAGAGATGCGAGTGTAAATAAAATGGTAGTAGTTTAAGAAAGTGTAAAAAAGAAAGCGTAAGGAGTCGTAATTATGAAACAAGCTGCTACTGAAACCATCAGTTAACACTGTTCTGAAAAACAATGGATATTCATTGAGGACAGAATTACCAAACCTTATACTAACGTAAGACAAAAACTAAATCCACTTAACCCCTATAGGATTCCTGTGTGGATTGCTGCCAACAGATGCCACACTTGACTTCTCCTGTGACAGCTTGCAGAGTTATCATTTCAGTTCTCACAGTTATGTTGCAAAATAAACATGGCCTCGCCATCGTCCATTATTTCTCAGTATCCTTTATGTGATCTGAATTCTTGAATACTTCAATTAAAACCAGAGAGTAAACGCTACAGCCTAAATTTCCTTTGAAGATTAATTTCAACTCTAAAACGTCTCCCGGAAAAATAATTCTTATATTTGTATGACACAAGGGATAATTCTGAAGTATTATCTGTAAAAATGATCAACGGATAAACGAAGTACATGGGTTGGGATTCAGTCTAAACTCTGTTGGTATGGGAAAGATTGAGTAGTCACAATCTTAACAAATAATTTCACTATTAAATTTGTATTGCTTCTCTTAATATTCAAAATTTTAGAGTCATTACAGTAAAGATTCACAACCTTTTCTCTGGAATATATTTTTTATCAAAACCCGATAATCGGTTTTATTAAATGCGAAAATAGTTCTACGTAAAAAGTTACCAAGTATACTTTACACTTCACTAATGATGATTCTTTTTTTTCCTTTTTGAAGAAACAGCACACTTGAAAACGCCGTTTACAGCCAGCGTATTGATCGAATGCAAGCGCAAACACTGTGTCGTGTGCACGGTCCGTATTAAAATGCAAAACCGCTGACGTGTCCTCGTGTCTTTATTTTCTGAGTGGCATACTGTATTATTAAAATAACGTCAGTCAATTAGCAATTGCATAAATCTGACTATAAAAAGTTTTTAAATCGTACAGGACGTAAGGATATTTAAGTTTAATTGCTCACTGGAATTCACAAGTTACCTTTGCAGTTGTGTTAACTCAGTCTTAAACCAATTTAAAAGAAGGAATTCAAACAAATTCTAAGAATTAACTTATGGGCTTGCGAAACTTTGTTGGTTAACTAAACTGTCTTCTGAATTTTACGTTATAAAAGACCAGCGTACAAAAGTACTAAATTTAAAAGCTTTGAATTTCATAAATAAAAATTTTATTCCTGATATTACAAATTTTTACCTGAATTCTCATACATCGTGGAGAGATTATCCTATCATAGAAACTAGGCCAAGAATTATTTTCTGTGACGCTGCTTAACCATTCTAAACAAACATCGCTTTACTTTGCTTCCGATAGCTGTTTTTATTTTGGAGAGACGTTGATGAAACTACCTTTGATGCTCAGGCAGTGTGAAATCCTAGAACCTTACCTTCCGACAATAAAGTTTGCACGCTTTTGAGGAATTTTCTTACAATGGGAAGTAAAATCCCTGGGGAAATTCCAATAAATCCATTCAGCACCCCGGATATGCGAATTTCTTTATTGTTGGCATTCCCATCAGATATTTTTAGATAAAGAAACATATAAACTTTTCAGGCTTTCAATTACTTGAAAGGCGAGATTAACTTTATAACTTTTAATCCGTAAATTGGTTTAACGGTGTTTTAATTTTTTGCCTTTACAGAACTTTTGTTTCCGAATAACTTCTAATCAAAAATTATTTTATGTATAGAAATAGTAAATAAATAAACCAATAGTCCAAAATAAATTAATTCTGAACCCGGAAAAAAATCACATTTCGTCCTTAATGTAGCAATTCTTAAGGTTTACGATGAATTTCAAGCATATTTTATGTAGTGGCAAAATTTTCTATTTATAATAATCAAAAATATATTTTTGAAATATTGTTAAATTTTTAAAATCTTCTTCAAAATCCATAGTGCGCATGTTGAAGTGCTAAATTAATTACGGAACGTTATATAGTTGTATTTTTGTCAGTTTCTTAGTTAATGTTTTTTTAACTTGTTGACGATTTATTTACCTATGAAAACATGAATTATGTCACATAATTATAATAATAAAATTAAGGGCCATTGTATCATTAAAGTTTTGTAGTATATATCCTTAATTTAAATTATTCTTCACGTACTGAATTAAATTCCGTGCACCTGCAATCTTCATCAGTAAAAATGTGCGCTCCTTTGTGAATGCATTACTCACCACACATTTTGCCATTTGGTTAATATTTATGGGGTGTTCCATTTGCTCTTATGTTGTACTGCAATAATATTACTGAAAAAAAATGTGCCACTGATTATGAGAACCATAAATGCTTTTCTCGTGATACACGAAGATTACAGGCGTTTCTTATAGAAAATTACGTCCCTCGATTCAATAAATCTACAAACCATTTTTGGTGTAATTAGTTGACATTTTTATGGTTTTCTTGAATTTCCGACAATTTGACATGAGAACAAATTTTAATTATGATTTTACATGATTCAATAACTTTTAGCTTCTCCTTCAATTATGGAATTATTTTAATACATTTTCGTAATCCTGCAGCCAGATGATGAAGCACGAAGACATGTGATATCCTTTAGCTACCTTAGCAACATAGTCCTTACGAGCGAGAAAGTAGCAAATATCCTCCAATTTGTGTGGATTCTTATCCGACCTTTGCCTGATGGCGCATCGAATTCGGTAAGACGATTTCGCTCGCAGGTCCCAAATGCCAATCAGTGTCTCCTTGCCAGCAGCTGCTCCGTCTCACGTTGGATTGAATTTCTTGCCTCAAAGAAAAGAAAGACCAATAATATCTCTATTCGAAAATTTCACGTATATTAATCACATTTCCTAATATAATTCATGAAATCAATACAACTGGCAGATAAATTACGTTTAATAAATTTATACGTATTTCCATTTCTCCCCCTCGCAAAGTAACAAAACTGATTTTAAAATAATACCTTTGTAAACAAATTATTGGAATCGAGTGATTGTAGTATATCTTTACACTTAATGCTTGCATGTGTGTCTGTCGTACTAAATTAATTCCCTTTTTCGAAGAAAATTATTTAAATTATATAGATTATAAAATCTTAGCTATTTTTTGTTATCACCTTTTGATATTTCATTATATTCGTATTTCATATTTGGGTAAAAGTCGAGATTATGATGATAATCGTATACCGTGGTTCACTGAATACACGCGGTATGTCATGTTAAAAGACGGCCCTAAATAACACTGACATAAACAAACATATATTTTTTAAAACGTCTATTTTATCATTTATCATACTTCCATCTGTTCGTATTGTAGAAAATAGATGATCAAATGTGAAGTAGCAAAATGTAAATAAATAGCCCTTATATATCGCAAAATTATATTTGACAGATTTCTCTGCATTGTATCTCTGACGTAACAGAGTGACTTTTTTTAGTTATAATTCATTGCTGTGTGCTGGAGGTTTCTCACCCCTAAGTATTTTTTCATGGGTTTCAAAAATACTCGTATATAACCAAGTTTTATTGCATCTAAACTTGTATAAACAGTATACTGACATACAAATAAATATACATATTTTTCATTACGTGAAAAATTGTATTCTTTTCATAAGATCATTTGAAATAAATGACCTGAGGGCTACAGTTACCTAAGATCTTATCTGTATTAATGGTGTACAGCTTTAACATGACCCCCTCATTACGGCTTACGATTCAGATAGGGTTTGATCTGAAGAATTCCCATAAGCGTTACAATTAGAAGCTTTTCTCCTGTGTAATGAACTACATAATTGGAATGCGGATCACATTCCCTAGACGAATCAAAACGCGTCTTTGCACTCAGCTCGCATTTCATCAGAGATTACTTCCGCGAGGAAAGTCTGCCTCTAAAAGGATTTTCCTGCGCTTATTGAACTTATATTACGAGCTTTGAAAAAATTTAGGATAAGATTCTTTCAGTTCAGGTGAACCTTACTCCAGAACGCAGTTGTCGTTCAGTCACTCCTTGTTATTTCGTAAGCGAAATTTTATTTTCAACAAATTGAAATAATTCTCGATTATCAAGAAACGTTTCCAGTTCAAATCGAATAAAACTATATAAACCCAAATAGAAATACACTTGTTCATTTATTAATATATTTATTCTAATGTGTTCGAAGGTTTGCAATTAATAAAACATATTTTACTGTCTGGAATAGTCTGAAAAGAGGTGTTTCGCTGAGACAGCAATACTGTACCCTATAGAACGTCGGTCTCAGCTCTTCACCTTCATCCTCGTTGGATAATCCTCGCCGCAGGGGGAGAGTCTGAGCCGGGTTAATCCTACTCAGGCCTCAGCTGCCATTGTTCCACTTAGACGCTGGTCTAGGATTGTTATACAGCTAATGCGTCGATCTTTCACACATGCAGCGCCTGCTGGTGTAATGGATGACTTTAATTAACGAAGACGTGGCTCAGGAGGAGTGGTGCTTGCAGAAACGAGGCCGTTTGCTCCGGAATGTTATCCTTGACGAGTACAAAGGGCTTCACATGCGTCAAAACTTGGAGTAGCTGGTATATGGTAACCTTTGCCATTTTAGCTACTAAAAAACGCGACATAACGGCGGGAATCTGTCCAGCAGTTCAGGTAGTGACAAACATTTACCATATTAACCACATTTCCAATTTCGTCAATAATTCCAGGGAGATTACTAATTGCGGGCATGATTTCAGTTAATACTATTCCGATTCATGAATATTAAATCACCGTCAAAACAAACTTAGTCTCTTTATCTACTATAAACTACAAATCTAAATACAATAAGCACCACAACATGAAATTAATTTCTAATAAGTAGTCACGTCATTTTAACTACTTACCTTTTCCGCGCATATAAAAGATGACGTAATAACATTTAATTCAACTTCTTCGGTTCATACCTTATTTTGTACGATTAATTTCTTCTAAATCTCAAATACTTACTTAAATAAATTAAAGGTCTGGAACACACTACTAAGGATTTTGAAGAGCACAGGAATAAAATATCGAGAAAGGAGGCTTATACCTCTAAAGAAGACAGGCAGCAGAAATTAGAATTTAAGATCAAGAAAAGGAAGCAGAAATCAAGAAAGGAGTAAGACAAGAATGCCATCTGTCGCCCATGCTCTTTAATATATATATATGAAGCAGGTTAAAACTAAATATGGAAAATGAATCATACTGCAAGAAGAAGAAATAAAACCCCTACGCTTTGTCGATGATATTGTAGTATTAAGGGATTCAGAAGAAGACTTGGAAACCATAATAAATGGCATGAACGAAGTCCTGGAGGAAGAGTTCAATAACAGTGGAATAACAAAGGGTGTTAGATTGGGAAGGGATATTTTGACGGAAGTTAAGGAATCCTGCTATTTGGGAAGCGTAATAACTAGGGATGGTAGAAGTATAGTAGACATAAAGAATAGGATAGCACAGGCAAGGAAGGTTTTCACGAAAAAGAGGAATTTACTTACGGGTAATATAAGTGTGCATATTAAGAAATCGTTGCTAAAAATGTTCGTATGGAGCGTTGTGTTCATATTTGTGCGTGATTCGTGGAAAATATGAGTTGCGGAAAGGAAAAGAATAGAAACCTTTGAAATGAGGTGCTAAAGGCGAATTCTGAAAATTATATTGGTGGATAGAATCACTAACGAGGAAGTTCTAAACAGAATAGGGGAAAAGCGAACAATATGGAGGATGTTGTCCAAGAGAAGGGATAGACTGGTAGATGCAAGCCTCCATGCTAACCTATCTTGCGCAAGCCTTTACATTTACGCATGACTAGCACATCCCACATTCTCCCTAATCTGCTTAGCGCTTTCCATCCATAGCTTCCCTGTTCTATTCGTACCCCAAACACTTCGCTCTAATGCTAATTTTACATGTCTTAACATGAAGTCCATTAATCTATCCCTTCTTATGATTCCCCTAATACTACAATATCGTCGGCAAAGCTTAAGGTTTTTAAATCTTCTCCTTGCAGTATCATTCCTTTTCCATATAACATTTAAGCATTCTTCACCGCCTCTTCTTATATAGTTAAACAGAATGGGCGACAGACTACATCCTTGTCTAACTCCTTTCTTGATTTCTGCTTTATTTTCTTGATCTTCTATTGTAATTACTGCTGCCTGTCTTCTGTGGAGGTTACGTATAAGCCTCCTTTCTCGATATTTTATTCCAGTGCTCTTAAAAGTCCTTAATAGTGTGTTCCAGTTCACAACACTCTAGAAAGGTTGGCAATTCGTACGCACTCTATAATTACAACACAGATCTCTATTTGATCAGTTGTGTCCTCCTTCTTCGTGATACATTTTCACAACATTGATGTGATGCTAAATTTGTTCCAAGCCAAACGAATAAAATAGGTTGAATGCTTTAAAGTTACTGTTTTCAATAACTTGAAGTTCATAATTTACCAAGTCGCTAAGCAGCATTGCGCGGTATGAACGTGAAGGCGTGGATTATACCTTGATCGAAAGTTTGAATTAGAGCAGTGCTATTCCGCGCTATATCCAATTCCGAATTATATAAACCCGCGTTATAAAGTAGTTTTACTGTAACAAAAATTACGACAAACATCATTTTGTATGCAGCACACATTTCAACTGCATTGTGCGTGAAAAGCACGCGCTTTTGAAATTTCTCTCCAAAATTTAATTATCTATTTTAAATCAGATGAAGTATTGTATTTATTATTTATATTCACATCATTGTATCTTTTTTATTTCATGTTGATATAATATTTTAACTATGCTTTCCTGTAGAATTCATCTATACTTAATTTTTAATGCTTGTTCACCTGTGAAGGTTTCTGGAAAGGGAACTAAACTTCGTGTCCTGTTTTTTTAATTAAATTGTTTCTGACATTCTGGTCAGTAATTTGTTTTTAAAATCTCTTTAATTTTGTTGCTCTATAGTATGTTTTATTACTTGAGGATGTACAAGAAATATTTAAATTATCACTCGTAAAAGTGAATTGAATATATTTCCCGGAAACGATTCTATATTGAATATAATTTCGAATTGAGTAAGCTAAATAAGTTTTGTATGTTTAAATGTAGAACAAAAATATAATAAACTTAACATTAACGCTCTGTATCCTGACTTTTAATAAGTAAACGTGTACTTAAATACAACTTCACAGCATGTGCTTCTCGACAAATTAATAGCTTTTGTGTATTTCCTCGACGCAGGTACAACGCAGAGTTAGTATAAAGTAAATCCCTTGGAAACTTCCTTGCCAACACTTAGACCAACCTCCGAACCGTTTACATTTTACCTGGAGAGGCAAACTTTGCTCGGAATGGCAGCAAAATTACATATAAAAGACACAGAGTTTCCGACTTTATTATGGAAAATATTAATTAACTGTACTCGACGCTTTGTGCACAAGAAGGCTTTCGTAACCCTTTGATTCCAGCTGCGCTGAGTCCAACACGGAAACGATTAAAAGCATAAATGTTAATAAAGGTCCACTGTATTCATCACGGTTAGAATTAATTTTCATGGTTGCGGCTAAGAGCTAAATGAAAAATACGTTTAGTACCAGAGCACAAAAAATTTTCTTCTACAGAGAGATCGTCATGCATATACACGTCGACTTCATTGTGTCTGTTAACATTAGTTTTTCATTATTTGTATTGACTACCACAAGATAGTATTACCCTTCAAATATGTACTTGTCACTTAACGTCTGGAGTATTGCGGACTTCGCAGCTTGTTTAACATTTTGTTTTCTCAATAGCAACGAATGTTCGTTGGTGTTATTATTTTTCCTCAATCTCTTCCAAGTTGATAAATACTTTCATACATCTCCTTATTTGACATACAGTCAAAAATTGTTCTCCACTATATTTTTTCTGCGTAATTATCTACCGTTATATTGATCTTCCTCCACTGTTCGCTCCATTGATCTCTTATACACCGTATCTTTAAAATATTTAGCCTATTTCATACCTTTAACAAACGGCTCGGGTTTCTTAAACACGTCATTATATTATATTATAATAGATCTCCATGGGAAGCAAAGCTTCAAAGATGTGGAAAGTGACGTAATCGTATTTTATCCATATAAAATTAGTACTCATTCAGATTCACTGGCTTAAAAATGTGTTATGCTGATACGATTTCATTCGCTCTTATTTCGGATTTAACGCATAGTTCTCAAGGAACTCTGTGAGGGAATGTAACCCAACAATCCACATTTGCATCGATCTATTCGGATCACGTGCGTTGGCTGTCACGGTCCATGGGATACGCAAAGGTCCATTCCTATGCAGCATATCAATACCACATAAAAACTCTCTCCATCATTAATGCTCTCATGCCGCAATAAATTTCATATTCAAAGACACTCTTTTTAATCATTACAAAAGCAATATGACGAACAAAAGCCATTTTCTATAAAAGGCGAACCCCTGACGGTTTATAAATCCCTGTGATCTTCTTATTAACTGTTCACCTAGATCAATTTAGTCAACAGATTAAATGGTAAAATCTGGAAAAAAAATTGCAGATCCAACTTAAACCTCACCCATATGTAACTTTATTTTACAGTTCACATTTTTGGACTTACAAATATTTCCAGTCCTGTACTATTGACTCTGTGTCATAGTACACGCAACTGGTAAGATCAAAACTTAAGAAGTCCTGTTTATTAAAAAATGAAAGAGATTTACGGAATCGTGAGACCTAATCCTAATATGTTTTACTTTTCATTAATATGTGAATGTTTAATGTTTAAGATTAATAGAAGTGGGTCTGCAGTTAGTTTTTAAACCTCCGCGAACTTAAAGAGAACTTCGTACTTCGTAGGAGTGAATTAAAACGGCATTTCTGATTTCTTTATGATAATTACCCGCTAGGCTGCTTGTGTACGTGCTCGTGGTTTATGAGTGTTTGCTGCAGGATGATGACAAGCAAGTTGTCGAGTAATCATACACAATGTTCAGCGAACAACCGAAGAAGCCGTACTGACCTGGAGTTAACTTAGCCCAGTTACACCACACACCTTACGTTACTGTAATGAATCTGAACAATTCAATCTGGATTATATTGTAGATGTCGCCGTTAACACAACACTGAACTCGCTTCTCTCTCTCTCTCTCACACACACACACACACACACACAGTCACTCACTCTCTCACTCTCTCTCGACGCATTATGACCCCAACATCATTGTCGTCCTATGACAGCGCTGTCAACTAAACCAAAGTTACATAAATTACCTACAAAATCTACGGCATGATATCTACTAGTGTATATCATCCATTCATTGCAATTTAAGTTCCCACGTGATTTTTTGTAAAGCATCATTGTATCCATCAATTTTCAGTCTTATGGCGATCAACTCATATGGCTGAATCAACTAAATCAGGGAACTTCTTTGGAAGACAAAAGGAAACAACCTAGAAATCACCATCTGCTAAATCCCGCCTCACTCGGGCATCTTGGGAAACGAGATCGCAGACAAAGCCGCTATTCTGGATCTTGCTACCTACTCAAGGAAAGGCATAATGATCGGATGCATCAACCTCCTGACTGAAAGTTGTAATATAGGTAGAAGAGGAAAACACGTAGGAATATTCTATGAAGAAATGGAGTCGTACAAAGAGATTACTTAATCACATAGTATCTCGAGAAGACAGCAGGTCGTTGTTGCAAGACTCAGAGTCTTCAACTCCCGCCTTACGCTTTTATTTATTTTTTCTATGTCTTCTCAGCCTTTCTGTTCCGATTGTAGCACCGCCCTGCCGCATATCCTCCTTGACTGCCGTCTTTACAACACCATCAGAAGGTCCATGCATGCAAACCAATCCAGTGGCAGTTCACAGTCCTCTGAAATTCATTAAAGAAATTAATGTCCTAGAAGAAATTTATGAAGTGTCCATGTGCCTATGTGAACGATTTTTCACTGGTCTAAGAGTGATTGTCTCCTTCTTCAACGTTCTTCACAGTATCATATTGTAATTATTTTTTGTCGCCAAGAACGTCTCCTGGAAAGCGACTTTAATCTCAAAAAAATGAAGAATCAAATACAAATTAATGGATTTACTAGATGAATGAAAGGTAAAGTTTCATACTTACAAAAACACGAAGTAGATATAGTCTAGTCCGGGCTGATAATTGTTGGTTACGATGTCCAGCTCTGTCTCTCGGGACAGGAAATTTTTTGCCATTAATTACCCATTAGTTGTCCAACCAGCTATTATTTTTCTAGTGGGTTGGTGCGGTCAATATGTCGTGTTGTGACCAGCAGAACTTGATCATCTAACTGCAGAACTGTAATCCAACAAGAGTCTGAATCCAGCTAACGCTTGTCCGACTTTCAATATACCTCCTTGAGATAATACTTCCCCAGACTACCAGTTGCAAAGTATGTCAGTTGACAATAGCTGCCAGTTAGCCTTGGAAAGACTCAAGAAATCATATTAACAAAGACAAAAAAATAACATTCCGGTCATTATACCTTTAATATATTTTTACAACTTATAATATTATTATTTAGTCAATTTGTAACTCCCTTTATAGGTTCACTTTATTTTCTTCAAGTGTCAGAAATTAGAATCTATTTTAGCGTTAGTTCTCAAATGAAAAGATAATATTCGTCAGACTTACGTACAAATTGCAAATATTTTTATTGCCTCTTATAACATGTTACTTATCCGCAAGAAAAATAACAATCAAAATCGCAAGAAATTTACAAGTGACGAACGTACTCGTAATATTGGTATTTATTGGTTTCAATGTAAATCTCATTCGCGGTTTCTCATTAAAATTCGTATATTTACATCTACTATTCGTTACAAGGAAGAATCAGAAATATAAGAGTTACATGAACAAAAACCGTTCTGAATAATTGAAAAGGGTGTACTTCAATATTTTAAATGTAGTAGTTTTTAATAGTATTAATGATATTTCTTGCTTTGACATCCAACGCTCGCCGCTTAACGTCAATTTAAAATAAACTGAAATTTAAACCACCATATAAAGAATAGAAACTTTAAATTATTAGATTAATTGATCACTAATATAAAACTCGTTTTTTTCTTATGGAAATCTATTTTTAAATGAAAATTGTATAGCTGATGTCGTCAACGATATTTAGTAGTGCCCCTTCAAAGGGGAGGGCTCGAATAATTTGGATATTTAATCTGTAAAAAGCCGTTTTGAAAATAAATGCTTTGTTGTTCCAATTCTAGAAAGTCCTCTGTCCGAACTCTGACGGAAACACGTCTATCTGAATTTCGCATGAAGTTGCGTGTACGTCTCTAACGGGAAATCGAACACACAACGCCAGTTTTATCGACATGGTTTGCCTTTGGCTGAGGTTTGTCACATTTTGGAGTGCTCTGTGTAATGTGTGGCGAGGGTAATTATTGGATTTAAGGTCATGTACCTTAAGCACACAGTACACGTGCAACTAGAAAAAGCGACAAACCTTAGCCAATTCCATTAGCCAGAAATCGCTCGACATATTAGTAAGCTACTTAAAAGTTAACGAAAACTTTACTGATACGTCAGATATATTATTTCTATTTTCATAACTGAGGTAGTATTAAATATAGAAATCACTCGCTTCTTCTAAAATTCAACTCGGCTAAAATCATACTGAGTTGTATCACTTTGTTTTCTCCTCAACTACGAATCATTGTTTCAATCTCGTTTCTTTTTAATTTCCAGTACTACAAGGATTATATACAAATATAAAGATGAAATTACTTAAAGTCTGAGTTAATAAACAAGGATGGTAATCTGTAAAGTAACTTTCTTAACATAAATGAATAAACAAGACAACGTGACAAATATTTTTCATTTCTTAAATACATCATTCTTATTTTTTATAACCTCTTCTAGAGCTAAAATATTAAATACTGGACTTTATGTCTAAATCGCACGTTTTATAAAGTGCTCGCCAAATTATTATTCATTTATTGTCATTTCAAGAAATTATTCAACTAAATAATTTTTATATTTGTATGTATGAAGAAGTTACGAAAAAACGGAACGACGCGTAGTACTAACTTCTGGTATTAAAATGCTGTAATTTTTATTTTATTAAAATATTTCTGACAAGTTAGCTGGTTTATTCATCTATACCAATAAAAAAACAATAGTTTCTGTCTGTATGTTTGTCTCAAATAGGATCCAAACGGCTCAACGGATTTGAAATAAAATTTGAGGGTTTAAAAACAGAATATTTAACTTACATATTCCTGCATATTTCATTTCGATATATTGCATAAAATATTAATATTACATAAATACTAATTCTGCGAAAAGGTTTCTTGGCCTACATGCGTCAAAGTCTCCTAAAAGTGAATTCGGGTTGCCTATACTCTTCATCCGTTTATGCTCCAAAACGACTTAACGGATTTCAATGAAAATTTCACGGATTGAAACTGGAATTTTAACTTAAATTTTCGCGTATGTTTCATTTTGATGTATTGCAGACTTCAGAAGATATTAATGTAAATATTTATAAAGCCGTTGAATTGCCGCACCAAAGACGGCGTGAAAACCAACTGCGAGTTAGAAGTTCTATTAAGCGTTCCTCTACCATCCATCCAACTTACTGTGTTATTATAAGCGTAATTTGGGCAGCATGAGAAGTAGAGTAAGGGCGAGTATTCGCAATCCATCTATCGTTGCAACAGGATTCGCTCCGTAATAAACTTATCCTTGGTGGAGAGCTAACTCCCTGAAAAATAATAAACTTCTTTGGATCGTTGATACGATTACTACAAAAATTGGTTTTATTTGTCAGGTAAATTTTAATATTTTAATATTTTGTTATTAAAAGAAAAGAACGTAAATATAATTTATCCTAATAAATATAATTGAAGTTTCTGTCTGTCTGGAGGCTTGTATCGAATTCCAAAGCGTGTGAAACCGGGACCTGTTCAAAATCAACTGCCAGTTATTTTACCTGAAATAAACATAAATAATTGATACCTTACTTTTTATATATTCAATCAATTCTCCTTTACAAAAATTCTCTACGTCTTGTTTCGTTTTTAGGGTAAAATAAAAAGAGGTAATTCCGCGCGAACTAAGTGGCAGGCTCAGCTAGTTTATAATGCAATTTAGTACAGCTTTTGTAACCCTAATTATTAAACGAAATGTCAATTATTTTAACATTAACATGAATTGAGACATCGAAAATCCAGAAAATAAAATTTGGATTATCATTAATGTATTGTGTAGTTAGTTATATGCTTAATCCCTTATTATGAATCCATGTTCCATTAACAGAAGCCGTTGATCTAACTTCAGTAATCGCAGAAACCAAATATTTTATGTTTATAAGAAATACATATTTAATATTAAAATCTTGTTTACAAAACTATGTCCGTATGAAGATTAAATTTAATGGCGAATGATGAAAAATAGATTGTGACGATCGCGCAGCTTCATAAATTTGCTCTCATCTTTATCTATTAAAAGGTTTTCTTGAGTCTATTGTATTTACCAATACTTCATTCACTAAATCGTATCTCCGGGGAAAGTAAACAAACAAATATTGTAGGAAGAGATTATAAGACAATCATATCTTCGTAACAGAATGCTTTCATTTGAAAAGACCGTATTTCATTTATATATCCTGAATATTTCATCGTAGTGTATTTTGTATAAGAGAATGAGAAAAATACAATGCTTTGGTCCCTTTTTCTCAGATTCGAATAAAGTCTTCAATGTTCTTGAAATGCCACATGTACTGCATTTTTATAATACTTGTAATGCTTCTTACAGGAGCATTTTCATCTCATGCATATATTCGCGTTAATGATACCCTTGCGTGTTGGCATATATCAACGGTGTTAGACAAAATTACACATAAATGGTTTCTGTTTTGATAAATATGATAAATAAAACCTGTAGATTTTAATTTCAATTTTTTTTCTTGTTTTTTATTTGAACTATTAGTATCCTCTCTTCCTCTCTCTCTCTCTCTCTCTCTCTCTCTATATATATATATATATATATATATATATATATATGGATTTTATAATTTATAAATATATTAAAAATTCAGAATATGTATTTAAATTAGTGGTCGCCAATAAAACTCAACTTCAACATTTAAAACAGTTTTATTATTAACAAATGTAACATACTCAACAAATTACAATAATTAGAAATCAATTAATTTTAATGAATTTTTTCTGTCCAGCTGAGCCCTAACCAAAGAAATAACATAAGAGACTATTAAATTTCATCTCCTTTACTCTGGGCTGTATGGCGTGTTTATACGCATATCAGAGCGAGAGATTATTGAATTTTGTTTCTTGCTTTGCATTCATCGTCTCTTAGTCTCCTGGTTGACCGGCAATCTTGGATTCAACGCAGAGGCAGCCTCCGGGTCGGCAGTGTGAACCACGCAGGCCTCTGGTGTGTTTTCTGGTGTCACGAGCCAGATCGTCTATCCTCTCTGATTCCTTGAAGCCAGCCAGTCCAACTTATCGTTTCCTCGCTCTTCTCTTTGGCCTCCTCTAACTTTTTTCCGAATCACTTTTCGAGGTCCTCTCCACCTCGAGCTCACCTCTTCTGAAAACCTCCTTGGTCCTCCAATGGAGTTGGCGTCCCTACCCTTCCTCTTCAAAAATTAAAAATTTGGGAGGCTTCAAGGCTTCAAGTTTTATGACTGTGTTTCTCTTGCCGGGTTTACCCCGGAGGGTGCCTTGCGAATATCTCAGGATCCGTCCTCTATGGAAACTTCGTACAGAATGGTTAATGTTGAAAAACTAATTTAAATAAATAAAAAATATATATGACTAAAATTTATACGCGTCACTATATATATATATATATATATATATATATATATATATAACAGCTCTGAGCAACGCTCTTCGTGAAACGCTCGGTCTCGTGGTTACGCTCGGTTTTAGCTTCACAAAGAAACTACGCTATAGAGAGTACACTTGAGATCAAAGTAGTTAGTCAGAGCTACTTCTACTTTGATAAATTAACCTATTTTATGAACTGACGCTTATTGTCATCATCGAAATAAATGTCAAGTCTAAACTTTTGCTTTCATATACCGATCAGTGTTAATTCAATAGATTCTTAACCTATTTATGAACCGAAACTTAAATAAAAATACGAAAACATGACACCAAATATGAAATATTTCTTAAATCCTTTCATTTTTTCCACATTTTAAGTATCCACGGTAAATTTAAAGCTGAATTTCTCTAAGACAAGCTTATTTTAATCATTATAATTTAATACAATTTTTGACTACTACATAAGAGAAAATTTTCTATATTCTTCGTTTTAAATGTATTTTTAATTTTATTTTTTGTAATTGTATGCTTTTGACACTATAATAAAATTTCAAAGTTGATTAAAACACACTTTTGATTGGGTCTAGTGCGAATCATTAAAACGGCTATTGCGTAGCGAGTGAGCGGTGTCGTAAGAGTGACATATCTCAGTAATTACGAGTCAGATTTGAGAAAAAAATACGCGAATATCTACAATAATTTTTTATAGTTCATTAAATTTTTTCGTATTTATTATCATCATTCTTCTATTTCTTCCTATTTTGGTTTGATATATTGGGTTTCAGATCATAAAATCTATTGAATTATCACTGCTAGTTTCAATGGTAGCAAAGGTTTATACATTATATTTATTTCTATGATAATATTAAGTTCCAGTTCATAAAATGTGTTAATTTATAGTAATATATAATTTATAAAAAAGTCGAAGTAACATTAACTACTTTGAACTCGAGTGTACTCTTTGTACCATGGTTTTGTTTAAAACACAATTTGGATGTGTGGTTATCTTTTGGATTGATTGCACGTCATGTAAACGGTTTAAAATTGTATCGGCCTGGAGTGTTGTCATCGCAGTGAGATATCTCCGTAATTACAATTAGAAATTGAAAGACAAATTTACGGCTATTGGAATCATGATGAGTATCTACAAATGGCAAATAAGATGAGATTCACACAGCACCATTACATTTATCTTCCTTTGCTAATAATACTTTCTGAAATCGTTCTTAGAATCATGGGATAGGAAGGTCTGACACCGCACTCTATACCTGCTCAAATCACTTTAAATTACATTACTGTGGAATTAAATTCTGTACCGGGCGAATGAAAATAAATATCTGCTGTAAGACATTGTTTGACCTTCATATATTCTTCAGTTAGATATCAGAAAATCGCTGTTCTTAATATTCGTCAAGAAAGATCGGAATGGGACAGTAATTAATAATTATAAAATATCATCCACAAGCAATATATTTCTCAGAGTATAATAGATTAATGAGAGTGGTTTTGTGGCACCAAATCAATAATTTATTTCAATACTGAGGATATACATTACTCATTAATGAAAATACGGACTCTCGTCACGTATTAGTGATAAATACAATGTTTATCAAATTCCTGTAAAATTAAGAAAGTTTTAATCCTGTTAAAGTATAAAGCAACAACATAATTGCTGTACGAACTATGGTTCAGAATAAATTACTGTAGAATTTAAGGAAAAGAAAACTTTCTTAATTACGTACGCACCGAGTACAGAGGACATTCAGTTTAATTACAACTTTTAAATTCAAGCTTTCACGACAGAACTAGATACGAAGAACAGAGATGAAAATACACCACCGAATTAAATGTTTCCTTGTTCATACACAAAGACATGTCTACGAAAGCTATTAAATAACATATTATACCTTAACTATTAATTTCTTGTACAAATCTAAAATAATAACTGCTATAAGACTATATAAACACTAAAAAAAATTATGACGTAAATAACCATCAGTTTTCATATGTAGGCGTAAATAACAGGTTTTGTAAATATTATACAAAAATTCAACCAATTTGATGTCCGTAAAAATTTTTCCTATCGATGACATTTGTTATAGACTATAGCATACATTTTTCTTCTTTTATTGCAACTTTAGCCGTATTTAAGACATTGGCCGACCAGGATGAAAATCTTTCATGAAACATTCCTGATTCCTTTTTGGAGTGGCACGTGATCAACATACTGATTCTCTTTCATTCTTAGCCCCAGACCACGACGTGCACAAATATGCATGTGTCGCTCGGGAGTCAGTCAGTCGTTTAAAACGAGCCACTCCTCCCAAGGAGCGGCCTCCGGTCGCTCTAAACTAGGGAGCGAAAGACTCTCTTTACCACTCTCGCTCTGAGTAGTCTTACTGGGTAAAAGGACCCCACTTCGCTCTCGAACGAACTAGAGTGCAACGCTATAACTCCGAGTGGCATCTGTCGACGTTTAAGATTCTGAGCGGGAGTTTCATCGCTTCAAATGCTCTATTAACTTTCAAAAGCTGTCGACAACGTTTCAGTGATGACTTATTAGTCTTTCCTTTGATGCAATAATTTTCATTTTAATCTTTTCGTTCTTGTGATTATATTTGAAGTAAGATTTGATCGTTTGGGTTTTAAATCAACGCAACATCATCAACGTACTTCAGTATATAATTAATAATGTACCATCAATTGTGCAAGAATAAAATAATCACATTAACTTACCAACGCAATCAACCTTCAGTTTCATTATTATCTTTCTTTTTACATACAAGCTCCTAATACATAATATACATGCACACATGCATACACACAAATATATATGTATATATACTTTTTATTAGATAATCTAGCTTCTGTGAAAATAAATGTGTTGAACAGCCTAATTAAGCATGAATAAAATTTAATTGAATGTGAAAATTTAGTACATAGTACGTCTGCATTTAATTCTAACCTAGATTATAAATCAAACGACGAAAGAAAACCACATTTTTCTACCATGACACATAATGTGATTATTTGAAACATTACGTACAATTTATTTCACGAGATGTGAACGGATATAATTTTAATGTACTCAATTCACGAACATTGTGGCTTTCATGCGTATTGATGACGATAAAAAATTAACACTTAAAAAAATTAGTACATTAATTGATAAGAAAGTTCATAATAATAAGGTATCATAAACTTTATTTCAATTCTCTTTTTCATTTTTCACGTTAATAGCGGTTAATGGCATGAGACATTTCACTCAACAACATATAAAACAATAATTACATTCTATATCAAAAATATTAACATTATGTCAAAAAAATAGGTTTATTTAATATTTGGACACAACTGAATATTTTTAAACGCTGAATTTCTAGTTATTTTTAGTTAGTTTAAATGAGATAATAATGAGCGTCTTATTTGCCTGATGTAAAAAGCTATACAGTCTTAATAGATAATTTTGTATGACAAATTACGTTTCTCTGTATTGTTGATTATGTCTTTAATATTTTTTCTAAGTTTAATTATTACAAAATTAAAGAAAAAAATACCTTAATTACGAACAAGTCAAAAAATTTATACCATAATTTTCCCAAAGGATACAACTATAAAAAATCAATCTATTGCTAGGATTTAAACAGGTAAATTGTTAATCAGTATAATTTTAATATATTAGTAAATAAAATGTAATGGATAATAATTTTTCTGAGGGACAGAAATTTTTTTTGGTTAACAGGATACATGAAGGTGATCCTGAAACAGACTAATTTAATACTATAATACGGGAATCAAAAAATGGGGGGCAGGGAGGATGGTAGAACAAGGTAGCCAAGGGTTGACTAGGGCCACCGGGCTATAGTTTATTGATACTACCCGGTATTACACCTAAAGAGATGCAGGGGAAACCCTAGAAAACCTGCATAAGATGTGTTGGCCTTTTGAGTACTATTCTCACGCCCTTTCGAATGACGGGAGACGAGTTTGCTGTGGGGTCGTAGCATTCCCTTCTCCGCGTCTCTACAAGTTAAATTTATAATACCTCTGATTAGAAAATTTGACTGCGTTATCAAACAAATTATAAACCATAAAGAGTGGTTAAACATGTAATTGAGAACTCCACCTGAGTAAGTGTATTTTTATACCAATTGGTAATGATCTTATTCATTGAAACTAGACAAAAGCATCCAGAAAGTTAGGAGAGTAATCCTACTCAATTTAAGTGAGCTAAATTTTTGTCATTAAATTTAAACTTATTTATAATTAAGTATGTCGTAGAACTCATTTTCTGTATGTTATTAGTTTCAAAATTGTAGCTGTGTCAACAGTTTATTGACACGAGAAACTAAAATGATTATATCTCCAATTAATGACGAGAATTATCCACTATAAATAATCTTGGCCGTTTCTTCCTTTAATGTTTCCTTATTGTGAATCAGAAAGATTTGTCTTCCAACCTTCGATGTTGTTTCAACGTTTCTAAATACTTTTTATAAAATATCCAATTTACTTAACAATAATAAATTATTCGTGTGCATTTTATGTGCACTTTCCACATCTATGGTTTTAATTAATCCTGTTAGTCACATTTGCTGCATAGTATCATGAAAAACAGGTAAACTACTTGCCCGCGTTTAGGATTAGATTTAATTTTAATGTAATTGCCGCATCAGTGGGCCATCTCTCTGCTAATAATGGTTTGCGGGCTCTGCTGTAATGGCTTTGGCTACGAACCGACACCAATAGCTGTGGCTTGAGTGACAGACACCAATCACGGCGTAATGATCTCCCGCAGCGGTCCACTCAATCGCGTCACGGTCACTTCAGGATATTGGATTTATGTCTGTGCGACACTCCATTTACTTATTTCTCGTTACAGATGTTTATCCGGAAGAATGGCTTGCGCGTCGGACATCAGCCTAAAAGCTTTGTCCAGCGTATTATCTCCAATCACAACATCATCAAAAAATCGATACCTAAAACACTACAAAATTCTAGATGCTGCTTAGGTTACAGTGAGAAGTCGCATGTTCTTTCACAATAATATAAAAATGTAGAGATTATAGAAATTTCCGGTGACCAAGTTTAAAAAGTTTTGGTGATGGCTAGGGGCACGTTTATGAAGACTGGTCGACAGTTTATCTGATTTGATCTTAAAGGGCTGCAGGCTTCAACACCGGGCCTGATCTCCGCCCTTTCATGTTTTTCATGCCCAGGCGACCACCTTCGTTGCCACTCCGAGTCCAACCCATTTGGGAACAGACCTGTCACCCAGTAGAGTAACAGCTGGGCTAAAGCTCAACCCCGGAGTACCATAATTTTTCACTGAGGGAATGAATTAACCCAAGGTCACCTACCAGAACCCAGAATCCGCCTCCTTCCCCCAGTAAGATACCAGGAACTGACATTAAAACTTCAACTTCCTCCAGAAGAAAAGACTGGTATCCGAGGCCAGCCACTTCCTCGTCGGTGAAAAAAAATAGCACAACCGCCCAATCAACGGGGAATTACAGCCACGACGTTTCAACATCGGATACTAAGGCGGGACGATCAGTTCCAGACTCGACACCTTAGTCGAGGACATGTCGACTTCCTTGAGTTAATCTCCGATTGCTAGCAACTGCTGCGCCGGTTGCCGACCCGTCATTGCCAACACCCGTGCTTATAAAGAATAAATAGTTCTCAGCGAGCCAGCAACGACAACCATACCGTTCCGCCCTCTACTCTTAAGTTACACATACCCAGGAAGAACCACCGCCACCAGCCGGTCAGGAACCGACACCAAGGCACATGAGAACTGCACGCTGCTCCTCTCTCGCAGTGACCTTTTCGTTAAAATAGGGGCGCTACGAGTAGGCATCGTCGTCGAAATGGAGATAAGATGCTATATATTCACATCAATCCCCCATTTCGCTCCCTCTATTAATGGAATTGAAAATAATATTTTCTGTTCAAATTTTTCGGTTTTAGCCTTTCTCACTCCGTCTCTGAATCTTTTTTCTCTTTAAGCACCCTCATTGTAACAGACAAACAATGAACACTCCTAATAAATCTGTGAAAATTGCTTCCAATCACAACTTCAAAAATAGAAACGTGGACTTGTTTCCAACCTAATTTCCTCTTTCAAAGTCATTGACGGGAACATTTTTACAAGACATATTTACTACGTGTTTGGAGATAGTGTATTCCTCATACCATAACATCAAAATCGCTTCTTCCAAGCATATAATTCTATTTTCCTTTCCACAGAAAGCAAGCACACAGTTCCTTTTCTTTTACTTAAGCGTCTATTTTCATATTACTCTATCTAAGATCACTGAATACCATAAAATCCTAAGAATATCTCTCCAAACTCACCTGAAATCGCATTATTGGAAAAATATGATTTTTTATAATCACTCAACAGATGTTATCCTATGCTGGAATAAACAGGAAAGTCTTGATACATTATATTTGAGATGTATCTTTTTAATTCGTCCAAGGAGGAAAGCGGGATTGCATTAATTACTATAACCTGTCTTCATAACAGCTGATGGTGAAACATTTTCAACGACGTAAACAATTCTGTTGGAGTATTTTCTTTTTTCAAAAAAACTTTTTCTTTAAACGGCCAGAGCACCATACGGACTTATATGAGTCAATAAAATGAGTGAAAAGGTCAGTAAGTGTATAGGGGCGATACAGGTAGATTAACAACAGACGAGACGTGGTTGGGATTTAGTGTGGATCTATGAAATTGGAGGAGTGAGAATTTAAGTTAGTTGATGATAAACTCTCCTGAGAACATTTTTTTTTCGTTTGAGATCTTGGATTCACAACTCACCACGCAGCAGTTAGATCAGCAAACAAGTCTCACCAACCAAAACAGCCGCCTTATGTCAACACTTCACTACAATTTTACAACCACAGTAAATGCCAATATTCAGAGTGATCAAAAAGTGTCGTAAATTTTGAGAAGCGGTATTAACCATCAAAACGAAAAAGAATTCCAATAAACATGGGTCCGGAAAACATACTTTCTAAAATCTCCATTAAAAAACAAAAATAATACGTTTCTTGATAAGACTATTAATTGAATAACTTAAATAAAAATCAACCTTTATTAAATAGTCCTCTTTTTTTATTTGCGAAACAAAGGAACAGGCAAAAATTAAAACAAACAGAAGCTTTCGCTATTCTGCTCTAAACGTAATGTATTGCCACGAGTAGTAGCGAAGTGCGTGTTTTTATTTTTATGCTCAGAGCGGATGATTATGCCAGTGAACGGCAAAAGCTTCTGTTTGTTTCAATTTTTGAGTGTTTGCTATGTTTTGTAAATAAAAAATTGAAGACTGTATAATAAAGGTTGATTTTTATTTAAATTTCTAAAATATGTGAACTTGTGAATAGTGGCCGAAGACGTCTAGTTGTGAATATGTCCTAAAGACTCGGGTGAACAATGGAAGGACTGGATCAGTCCACACACCACAGATGAACTACACTTACTTTACATTTGGTGGACGAAAGGCCTGGAGTCTGTGTGCGGCAATCGACAGAAGCAGAAGGATCAAGTCATCCTCTTGCCTGAGTGGTACTAAATGATTAATTGCTGTATCCATAACATCTATAGCGCGTCCAGGCGCCAAGAAGACCGCCGTAGCAAATTTAAGTTCTGTCAATAGTGTCCTACAGATTCACCGTTTGCCCCGAAGATTTTATTAACCAACGAATTAGAGTTAACAAGAGGTAGAGTTGCGTCTTGAACTTTTATAGCCACATGTGCGGGATGAAGCTAAATGATTTTTATGTATTATATAAATTAACAATTTTATTTTTGAAATTGCTTTTTTCACTTTTGTGTTTAAATTTGTTTTAATGATGTGGACTGAATTTAATTGTTCAGAGATTAAACATTTGATTTAATAAATTACGAAATGTCAATTGGAGTCAAACAAAAAATTACAGTTACAATTATACACTCAACCTTTCTATAATGTTTCTTCTTTTGGTTGCTTTTAAAATATATTTTATATTAAACAAAATATTCGCTTGGCAGTCGTTTTGTACTTCCAAGCAAATTTCAATTGTCAATACACTTGTTGATGGATAAATCTTTTATTTACACTAGCGACGTAATCTTCTATTGTCCTGTTATCTGCTTTAGTTTCCTGAAGGTTTATTGCCACTTTTGTCCAGATGTAGTAGATGTGAAAGGTACAGTACAAACATTCTAAAGCTAGTATTCAGGGGATGAAGGCATACGTGTGTGTCGGTTTATTACTCGCTGTAGGTAAGAATTGGTTCTATTTGGATTACAGTTATTTCAAACTCTTCATTCTTATGTGAATTTCGTAAAAGTTAAACGATGTTTAAAGGTTTCGTCGAGGCACGATCTCCGAGAATCAGAGGCGGTGTAGAAGCTGAGATTGGTGAATTTCCTGGTCAGGTAAGACATCAATGAGAAAACGGAAATTATAACTGAAAAAGTTAAGAAAATTCCAAGAAGTCGTCCCCATGCGCACTTTATGAAATTTAATGTGTTCTTATTAAAGCCAAGTCCCGTATCATAAAATCATGACCATATAATATATCATAAAAATTGCATAACTGATCGATAGCGTCGAACTTTACTAGACATAAATCCAGTGATCTAAAGATTTGTCAGTTCGTACAGAACTTTTGGCAACTTATTGCTTCATTGCTATCATGTGTGGAATTCAAATCCATTTTAATTAGGAATTTGACAATGAACTCCAGGTTCACTATGAGAATTATTTTATTAACAGTTAAACTTTTCGAATAATCCATTTGAGGAGTGTCAATCCAAAATTGGATTAATACTCTCTGGTTGAAATATGGATTTGACTTGAGAGATTTAGATGAACTATTTTACCAGATAATTGAAAACTGTAAGTTGAAGTTAGCTCTGTTGTTGTTTACAACATAATTATACCAACTAAACATTTCATTCTATTGCTCGTGCTACAGCACATGAATTAATATAGGAAATATAATTTACATTAATAATATTTTTAAAGCGTGAATTTGTGCTCGATTTCGAAGACTTTAGCCAGGCCGCCTACCTGTAAGCAGCATACGCTTTGTGCTATCATGGGCTGTAGCGCACGATTTCGGTCTGTAATGAGAAATGCTCATGTAGATTACTTTTTTCTACCCAAGCTCATTTAAAAGAAAAATATTTAAGCTTAGAAGACTTTTCATAACTACGAGAAAATTACTCCATAATCCTGCATACAATATTTTTATATATGTTTATATGCTTTTTCACAAAATTAACTTTCTTTATTTAAAATATCTTTGAAGTAAATATACTTATAAATATCTTACATAATTATCCTTGTAATAATTGTTTGCTGTAATGATGTAGTACACACCTTTAAAATCTCACGAGCTGCCATTGCAACTAAATAATGATGATGAATAATCCTCCTCATAAACATTATACTGCTCAGGAATTAATATGAATACTATTCAGAATGCACAAGAATATTTCAGCTGTTTCATTGAACATAAGTGAAATGTCAATGATCTTAGTTACAATGCAGCAATAATGAAAGCAGTGGACCAGTACAAAATTATACAGATAGTAAAATAGAGTTCAGTTTCTACATACTTTTAATGCATTTCCCCTTTAACTAAGTAAAGTTTTTTATGATTATAACTTGTGATTTCCATATACAGATGTGACAAATATCAAACTATTACAGAACTATAAGTCAATTATTATGCCACCCTCATCCTGTTGAATCTAAAGCTAGAATAATCAGATCAAAGTTTTTATTAAGACATTTCTGAAGGAATTAATGACACAGTTGAATATAGAAACATTTAAAATTTCTACTTCTGTTGTGGCTTGTTCCCATGCTTAGTTTTACAGTTTGTTCAACAGTTGAGATATTACATTCTGATACAAACACATTATTATTATTAGTATTATTATCATTATTAAGGGCAATATAATAATTCAAAAACTTAAATGGAATTTCTACTTCAGTTTTGTTTTAGTAAGCCTACTTATTTGTTCCATTAACCATTGTACCAGAAATTCCATCAACCTCCTGACTCTGTTTCACCAAATAAGCTAGAAAGTAACTATTTATTTTATTTTTGTTAGCTAAATTTATGCTGGTTCAGTGTATAATTCATAATCTCAACATGTCTGATACATCAAATTTGAAGTTAGTCTGTTTCTGTTTAGTATGATATAATACATATTTTGTTTTCAAACTGTGGTTTGTGTAGTTTGCAATTTATCAGCTTCCATCCTATTCTGTTTGATGAATTCATTCTGTAAAAACATTTTTTTTTTCAAAAATACAATAATGCAGTGCTGAAAACAAATTCACATTAATTTATCATAATTTGTTTGTGGTTTGAATATAATATATAATAATTTAATTCAGCATTTTATTCAGATGAAACCAAAGATTTTTTAATCCAAACATTCTAAAAATATGTGAATAATTGAATCAACATCAGTCACTATTTTCAATTAATCAATTATCTGACAATCTTCTGATTGGGTTCACAAATTACTGAACACCAACCCATTTCATCTAATGTTTCATTGTACAATCATTCTAAAAGTGTTTTCTAAAACATTAATATTTTTGAAATCACATAATTGCTATTTCTTCAAAAAGATTCCTTTTCATTATTTTATTGTTTTCTCGTTGCTTATAAAAATAAATGTATTTTCATCTAGTCATTTAATACTTTTTAAAGTGATCCTTAATCCTTTCTTTGTTCAACAAATACAATATTACCATACCTCTTAAAATTGATTTATTTGAGAGTATTCGGAACAGGATGGAAATCAAATTTCAGGCCTTCTCATGCAGTAGCAAATATTAAACACTTTATATTTAATTTATTATTTCCATTTTATTACTTGTAACAGCTGATAACCTAATTTTCCTAAAACTAAAATATCCTCTGAAAAAAAATGAATAAATTTTGTATTCATCACAGATTACTTAAATTATGTTCTTAATTCCTGATAATTCACTCCTTATTTATAGTTACGTATTATATTGGCACCATTTAAGCTAAGATGTGTAAGTATGTCAGTGAATCTTCATTGCAGGAGTTAAACAGTATCGTAACAAACAAGATTCTTATAATGCATTAAATAATTATTCTCTTAATGTCATAAGAAAGATCATTGAATATATTTTTCTTTCTCAGTATTTTCTTCCAAAATTTTTCCACTAAGTTGAATATATAAGTGACCATGTAGATCATTTTCACTCGTCTACTTATTATACTGTGAAGTACTGAATTTTTTTAAAGTTAAACACTACAAGCCTCATGAAGTATAAAATAGAATTTTTTACTTGGTTTTAGGCCTGTTTGCCATATATTTAATATTTATCTATTTGATTTTAAGTTACTTTCATAAATTTGAATGTGTTAGTTGAAAATTAATAGTTTCATACTTAATATTAATTGATATTTAAGATTCAATGAAAATATTTCTATACAATAGAGTGTTCAAAATGAAAAAGAATAAGTATTTGGGGAGGGGGAGGGGGAGGAGGGTGATTCTGAAACAGACAATACCACCTTTTAATAGCACAGAAAGGATATTGAAAGAGGAGATATGGAAGGTAGAGAAAAGGCAGCCAATGGTTGACTAAGGCCCCAGAACTGTAGGATAAGAATCATACCTGGTGCTTCACCTAATAGAGAAGCAGGGAAATCCCCAGAACACCTGCATCAGGTAGGTCAGACTATTGGGTACTATTCTCATACCCTTCTGAATGATGAGAGAGGAGTTTCCTGTGGGGTCGCAGCATTCCCTTCTCTGTGTCTCAGAAAGGCAGCTGGCCAACTGATTCAATGGTATCAACAAACAACTTTTACAATATATCCAAGGCCAGCAATCCCAGTGCATATATATTCCAAAAGAGATTATAATAATAATATATTTATATGATGAAGGTGCGTCAGCATGTGAGAACATTGAAATCAGAGTGAAAATGAGGGGGATCCTCAAGAGTAAGTCCCATCATTGCTCTGAGGAGAAACACGTTGTGAGAACATTGAAATCAGAGTGAAAATGAGGGATCCTTGAGGGTAAGTCCCATCATTGCTCTGAGGAGAAACACGTGGAAGGGAAAGCTCCCAAGGTATTCCTATCAAACAGAGGTTTCTATATTAAATGAATCTAGTCAACTGTGAGAAAATATGAATAAGGAAATATGCTGAAATAAATAAATAACAAAACCTATTAGTTTTTATTAATTTTATAGGTAGAGACTAGAAAAGAGTTGTGAATATTAAATTTGAAGTTTACTATTTCAAAATATTACATAAACATTTTTGAAGATATTTTCTTTCTTCTTTAACAAAATAATCAAGGGTCCTGCAGATATGGAAAGTATGTCTGCAATCATTTTACTACCTATGTGATAAAGACAATTACAGAAGAAAAATGAAAAAAGACTAAACTCGATAATTTAAAATTAATTGATTGTTTTGGGGAAATAAATTTATTATTGTCATAGGACTTCTAGCATCTCTTAAATAAATCATGAAACAACAAAATAATGTAGATAAATTATGCAAAGAACAGTTTTATATACATATCATTTACTAAATCTATTATTTTAGCCATGTCAATTTTTATACACAATGACATACTAATAGAAAAAATTAAGATATTCATAATTATGTTTGAGCGTAAATCTCTCAATAATTAAAATATTTAGTTGGAAGATTATGAGAATGTACTCTTAACACTTTATTTATTTTCACTTTCACTCCTTTTCTACATTCATTTTTTGAAAAGGAAAGCATCAAATATATTTCAGGTATTCTTTCTATAATTACCTCATTGCACACTGATATATCTTATGAGTGTAATATTCTTTATTTTATTAATGAAGATTCCATAGTTGTTATATTCATTCTCATTTTTAATAATGGCTGGTTATTACAGCTTTCTCTGGAGAAAGATGGAATTCATGATTGTGGTGCATCTATCTTAAATGCTGACTGGTCACTTACGGCAGCTCATTGTGTATCTAAGTGAGTTTTTATATTATAATAATTTCATGACATTGAAATATGATTTATTTCAAATAATTTGTATTTTTATATTAAAGTAATATGCATCAGAACCTAAATTCAAGCCTTTAAATTTACCTCTTATTCTTGGCCAATAATTATATTCCATTTTTAATGCAATGTTCTCAGTAGATTTAGATGACTAGCTGTTGTGGCTAATTTATTAATTTCAACCTTTGGAACTTCATCACACTGAAAAAAAAATCACTAATGCTTTGCTCATTATTGAATAAGTGTACCAATAAATGAATATTAAAAAGCTCTTAGTCATACTTAAGGTTCAATTCTTCCAAATACTTTTTTTTAAAAAAATCAGTTCTTTAGCCTGGCTAATGGAATAGCATACAACAAATTTTTTACTACTATACTTGCCCTTGATGAAGTCCAACAATACTGATCAAGATTTAAGGCAACACTTAACATGTAAACTCCTTTCACATGTAGTTATAGCCAGACTGTTGCATAAATTTAAGTTGTTAATAGAATTAAGTATCTGGAATCTGGGATTTCCAAAACTCCCTCCTAGTGGTCTTGGTGTATCAATGGCAGAGTCTTATCTCAAAATATATTTAAGTGACAACAAAGAAATATTAACAATATTTGGTAAATGAACACAGTTGAACTAAAAATGAAAATTAAGAAAATTAAGTCTTAAGTATTACTTAGATTACTCATGTTATTTTGTTAATTGAGTGTGTCCTTAGTGGTTCTAATGTGTATCATGTCTGATAAATTCCTTTTGTACTAATTTTGCTCAAAATTGGACTTTATATGTGATTCTATTGTTATGTTTTGGTACTGTTGTGGAAAGTTTGATTTAGTTTCTGTATACATTTTTTAATATTTATCTTAGCTTCACCTTCCATGGCTTAATTTTCTGTAAATACCCAATAACTTTTCCCCCGTAACCCTTCACATTGTTATATATAATTTATTATGGATGCACCCTTAGATTTTAAATACCATAATGATAATATAATTTCTTAATTTGTTCATAAGATTAAAACGAAATATTCTGCTTCTTCAGCGTACCAAAAGGAAGACTTCGTCTGAGGGCAGGGTCCATTTTATCGGACAGCAGTGACGGGTCTTTACATGATGTTTCCGATGTTATAGTTCATCCACGCTACTCTCTTGCAGATTCCTGGGCGAACGACATTGCTTTATTAAAAGTAAGCTTTTACATACCTTAAATATAAAATATTTTGATAAATATTTAAATATATTTGATGATACGTTCATAGAAACGAAGTAGAGAACGTTACCAAAACGAAAATTTTTATAAAATTCTTGTTCCCTGACAGTATTGAATCCAATCCACAAATAATCTCATGTGTCATATTTTTATAGATCTGAAACCCAAAATGTTTGAACAATTTGTAAACAGTAATATTAACTGTCTAATAATTATATGAAGAGAGTCGTACCTCTAAAATTAAAATTAAAGACTAATATGATGTGTGTATATTATAATTTACTGATCCGGGCCCTTAAAGTGATCCGCTCATCAAAAATGTTTTCATTTTCGTCAATTTTCAAGAAAGTCGTTAAAATGAAACTGGTACTACTATTCCAATGAATTCGACGGGTCTCATCCCTTGTCGACTATATGTACAGGGATAATTTTAATATATCAATTACATCCTCATAAAATGGCTAAAATTCTTGAGGAAAACGGTTCAAAGATAATATTACTCCATAATTGATTCCAAGAACCATACAACTTCTATACTTTAAGAACGCCAAGTTCAACGATTTCGTCTTTCTTCTTCGCGTTATATCATCCCAAAAACTGCTCATCTGACGAATTCTGTCTGTTCTGTATTTAAAAACTCATACAAGAATTCATTTTCCCTAGGCACGTTAATTTACTAATTGAATTGAAATAAATAGTCATAAACTATTTCCCCCAACAACAGATCAATTAGATCCAATTCGTTCTTGGTGATAAAATCCGCACCAACTGCTGACTTTTGTCAGTCTTCCTAAAACCCGAGCACTGGACTTAAAATGAAATTCAACTTGTATTAATGACGAAAAAATCTTAATGGTCCAATACAATGTGAAATAGATAAAAATTGTTACGAATGACGTGAATTTCAGCACGATTCAAAAGAAGGTTTGAAGAATTTGTTCCATAAACTGTACAAGTCAGAAACACTTCACATGCATCTGAAGGTCCGAGTTTAAACCTCCCCATCACAATAGTTACTACCGAGTGCTGTTGTCGTTTGTAATAATTAATAAATGCAAATGTTTTTTAAGAATTTATTTTTTAATGTAGATTATTATGGTAGTGTTTTCTGTTTAGGTAGTTAATCCATTCCCTATTAACGGCTGCAAGGTTGCTCCCGTGACCCTAGCAAGAGAGGATCAAGATGTCACTGAAGGAACAACAGCCACCGTCATTGGTTGGGGTGCAATGGAGGTATGAGGCATATTTAGAATCTTGCTTGTATTAACGCAACTAAAACACGGCTCTGTCTGAATGAATCTGTTGTCCGTCGTAGCCTGGAGGACCTATTGCTAAACGTCTGCAGAAGGTTAAAGTGACTGTGGCATCGCAACAATTATGCCACATAATGTACGACCCGCTTAACTACCACGTGCATGATGAACTAAACATCTGTGCTCTCGTCGACGACGTCGGTCATGGAGCCTGCAATGTACGTTACATCTATAATGTTCAGTCCTAAAACTGGTCTGATGCAACCCTCAATGCTAACCTACGCAAGCCTTTTCATTTATACATAACTGCCATAATCCACATCTCCCCTAATTTGTTTACCTCATTCCATCATTGGCCTCCTTCTATTCTTACCCCGCACACTTTCCTCTAATGCTAAAATATAATCCCACATTTTATCCAACTTGAAGTCCTGACCCATATTCCTTGTAATAATAGATTTTTTATTTTAAGTTAATTTTATTTTTATTTTAATAAAATAATATTTTATTTAATATACAACTGACATTCCCTATAATGAATATAGGGGGGATATTAATTAATAATTAAATAAATGATAAGATTTTGGAAATAAAAACAAGAAAACAATTTACTTTAACAAAAAAACATATTTACATTAATAATTACAATTTTTATTTCGATATTTATGCCGGCACTTCTTTCGTCAATAAAAACTACATAAATATTTACAAAAATGATTTACATAAATTCTTTAAAACTAACAATTTTAACTCTAATCTCAGGGTCGCATTTATGGGCCCTTCTCATAGAACAGAAATATTTTACACTAATCTACTCGGACCTGGCAGCAAACAGAAAATTACAGTCACAGGTTTCAACTTCTTCATGGTTCTTCCTCCCTCCAGAACAAAGCTGCCGACCACCTGTTCGTCCCTTTTCAGGAAGAATTTCAAAATCTTCCCTTGCCGCAATTCCAACCACGGTCATGAGTGAGAAGTTTAGCTCCAGTTCTCCCGTCTCACTCCTCTCGAACAATCTCAGGAAATTCGCCTCCTAAATTCTGCCTACATCTCTTTCTACAATCAATCTGTCGAACAATCTCCAATCTCTGAACTCTCAACCACCAATTTCCTCAAAATAAATGTCTCCGCCTGCATTTTTAAAACTTCCCCACCACTTCTTTACTTTATTTCACTAATGTGGCCAATAATATTTAGGGTTCTAATTGGGGAAATACGCCACATGATACCGCCAAATCTCACTCAAATTGGGAACTCCCAAGGCGCGACACTAGGTCTGACATTTATTGCCCCTGTGTCAACTGCTGTCTCCTTTCTTTTGACTCCTCGCCGCAATTCCCGAGCAGATGTATATGTCCGTTACATCTCACTGGACAGTCAACAAATGCATTATATCCAGAACGTGGTGAAGTACAAGTTCCATTTTAAGTCTGAGCGTCTGAGGAAAAACTATCTAATGAAGTCTTTCCACTCTTTCCTTATAAAAACGTCCTGGATCGATGTTTACATTCGTTAGTAGCTGGAAAGTTTGATGTGATAAAATTATATCAAAAAATTCAATCAAATATGTCAATATCACATATATTTTAAGGTACAGTTCATTCATATATGGATTTGTTCCCACTTCACATATATCCTGACCAAAAAATAATCTACGTGTGTTACTGTATATATGTGTATATTGTGGCGTGCATTGTTGCCCAAAAGTTATATTTTTATAAAAATGTATCACGATGCCAAGATAAGAAATTGTAATTTTATTGAAAACTATTATATATTTTTTCTGATTTATCTGGCCTGTAATTATTATATTAAATTTCAAGAATAACTAGTAAAAACTTTTACTGCTATATATATGCTTAAGTTCATGTTCCTTAAACTTGATATACGTTGTTAAAAACATTTCAGTCTTTCTATATATTAATTTAATTTTCAGGGTGATTCTGGGGGCCCACTAATGGTTTCTGGAACTGTAGTGGGATTAGTTTCGTGGGCAATGATTGGCGGTTGTTCCACGTCTGGATTCCCATACGTCTACACGCGTGTTTCATCCTTCAGAAATTGGATATTTGAAAATGCCCAAGTTTAGTAGAAGGAAGCACTCTAAACATGCAACTGACTATAAATTATTTTTAAGTAGACTATTTGTACAGAAATATAAAGTGTAAAACCAAACGCCAACAGTATTGAATTTATGATTCCTTCCCTTTATCTTAGACGATATAAAAATCGAGGTTGCAAATACATACTTTTTATATTATTTTCCATTATTGATTTAAAATTTCTATTTTCTTAATTACTGTCAGGTAGTAAATTTTAATGGAAAATAAACAAACTAAAAAAGATACTTTTACGTAAGTATAGGATTAAAATGATCTTAGCAACAGTTACAACGAGACGGATCGAAGTAATTTTACATTTGCTGAAATACGACACAATATTAATCTAAAAGAATTTATCAACATTATAATACCCCATATTATATGAAAAACTACTTACTATATTACATTTTTAGGCTTGTGTTTATTGATTACGATTTCAGTATAACAAAGAACCTATTGTCACAGCTATAGGCATCCAAACTACTTGTCCGAATTTGACCAAATTTATAACGCGTATTCCACAGGGCCCTAAGCTGCACATTGTTTTTAAATTTAAAAAAACTGAAGCCACTCATGTGAAAAAAGTGAAAAACAATTTACGTCAAAGTTGTAGTGTCCCTTGCACGCGTCCAAATATCTTCAAGTGAATGTGGGTTGCCTATATTCGTGATCTATAATACTATTTTTTTTATATTATAAACATTTCGCGTCGTAATTAACCTATAGTTGGCAGAGACCTAACAACCTTTGAATCGTTCATACGATGTATAAGTAAATTAGTTTTATTTTTCACGTCAGGTAAAATTTAATATTTAGTAATTGAATGGTATAGGAACGCGTAATATGACTTATAACTCGCAGGTGGTTTTCACGCCACCTTTCGCGCGGCAATACAATCAGTTTATAAATATTTACGTTAATATGTTCTAAATTCTGTAAGATATCTAAATGAAACATACACAACAACTTAAGTTAAAATTCCAGTTTCAATTCCTTTAAATTTTCATTTGAAATCCGTTAAACCGTTTCTGAGCATAAATAAATCAAGATTATAGACAACCTGCATTCAATTTTGGAGATTTGGATGCGCGTATGCCAAGAAACCTTTCGCGTAGAATGTTTTATATTAATATCTTCTGCAATATATCGAAATGCATCATGCACGAATATTTAAGTTAAATCTCATATTTTTAAACTCTCAAATTTTCTTGAAATACCTTGAACCGTTTCGGAGCCTATTTAAGACAAACTTCCAGACAGACACTTCAATTTTATTTATTGGTATCGATTTGCACTTATTCCAATAATTTTCACGGCTCAGCGCATAGTACTTACTTAAACAGTTAAATCCTTTAAATGATGAGAAGAAACATTTTCTTCTAGAAGTTAAGGCCAGTTAACAAGCTCAAAAATGACCGTTATTCAATTGCCAATACATTCCGATGGAAAAGCATGTTTCATATATTCCGTATCATTTATTCAGTATCTAAATGTTAAATTAATATTTAAATAACGTCGTAATAGATTTAACATGAAATTTTAACAACATAATTTACCATAGAAAGTTTCACTTATTTGTTAAAAATAAATTTCCAGAGCTGATTCAGGTAATTAAATTCATTTGTTAATTGAATAGCTGTAACGTTTAATCCCACAATAGTAATTATATTTGAATCAATTTACCTTAACAGCTTTTATAGTTTAAAAATTACTCTTCAAGTAGGATTATATTAAAGAGTATGTTACTTATTATGTAACAATTTTAAAAATATGCGAAATTGAGTAAGGAAGTCGCTTCAAATATAAAATTTAAAAAATGTAGATTATAATATTCATGAAGGTCTGAATATTTTTGCAGCCCCACGTTGTTTTATGATTAATCTAGGCAGAGGAAGTTTTTAACCTAGGCTTAGCTTTTCTCTCAATTGATATAGACCAAACGGAATAGTAAGGGAGGATTTAATTTCCATATCTTTAATAAATTAAAAGGATTTTCAAATAACCCTACACTTACTTTTAATGGATGCCTCATTATATTACGGGAAATAAAATAAAACTAGTTATATTTGAGCCTGAAATACATTATTAAATTATCATGATCCACTTACTTGAACTACATTATTGTATTAAACTTCATAAGTATATATCTAATTGAAGAATTTAGTTTAAATGACTTCTTTTGTAATGTTAAAAAGAGAAAAACCTTTAAACAGTTGCTTCCAAAAATTTAATTTTGATACTGTTACGATAACTTTGGCGGAATTTTGAAGAACAGGAGCTTTTGACGTATTATGTAATATTTATTTGTACACAAACTCATTATATTATTTATTCGCTTTAAAATTATAAACTTTTGACAGATACCAGAGTGATTATAAAACATTATCTGACCATATTATTGCATTTTTATAATTTTAATATGTTCTTTACTTAATAAGTTCGGAATACTAATTCTTTTTCACTTAGCTCTCAGTTGTGATATGAATACCGAGCATCAAAATCTTTTAGAGCACTAGATATAGAGTTTTTATATAAGGGTGAGTGGCTGCTGAAATGTTGGAATGGAAAAAAAGCTGTGTGTGTGGTATTAACGAAATTCATTTTTTATGTGCAAGGGCCTTTCAAAAGAATTTCGTTAATACCTCAAACACTGCTTGTTTTATTTTAACATTGAACCGCCTTTATTCAAAAATCCCTATAGTACAGACATTTGTGTAAAAAATCGATTTATAGCGGACAGCTAAGTAAATAAATAAAGACGATTTGAATTTAACGGTAACAAAAATTTATAATAACAAATATTCTTCAATTAATATGGCTGTAATCGTGTGGACAAAATATTAACTAAAATCACAATTTTTTGCTCATTTTAATTGTTTCTGGATGATTACTGTGCCTGTTGGTGTGAGTTATACTTCTTCCATTTGTACAAAAGAAAAGCTAGTAAACAACAAAATAAGAATTAAAAATGACAACAGCACAATTTACAGTCACACAGGAAAAAAATTTCAAAGAAATTGCAAAATAATTTATAATGATTTTTTTCCATGGCTCTACAGCCCATTGAAGGCCTGGGCCTATCGAGTCGACTGCGGACTGTCATCTTGCATGACACATTCTGAATTTGGATTGACGCGTTGACCACGCGTATCGATCCTCCAACAGTCTTAATCCCTGTCTATTTCACCATGACAACACAAACATCCAAGCCCATGCCAGGATTCGAACCCGGGACCTCTGATTTGTGATGCAGCAACGCTAGCCACTACATCACAGGAGGTCAGCATAATGATGTTATAATTTGTACAAATTTGAGAAATCTCCGCTTAAACTGAATATTGCTGAAAATATTGAAGCACTACCGCACACAGTCAATACGTTGATTAATATCCCCACCACTTTCTTACGTTAATCAATACAAATCTAAAAATTTAAATATTATTGAATATTCAATTTCTCAATCCACTCCACACACGGTCGATATATTAATTAATATTATTCAGAATTAATCAATATGTTGATTGTGTGCGGTCAGCTTTACATTATCGTCGATATTTAATGTTATCATCATGCAAATTTCAATTACAACCAAATACAATGAATATTATTGTTACATTTTTCTCTAGTGACGATAATATTGACCATGTGATTGTACCGTTCTGAAAAACAAAGGTTCTTGTATTCTAGATCCTCGAAAATCAGGATTTAATTTCAATAAAATCCTTTCGGTTCAGGGTCGCCCCGCAGGTAGTAGGTACAACTGCCATTAAATGGTCCTTGGAGCTAGTCTGCTCATTCCGACGAACCCGAGTGAGCTTTCAAGCTAGGTCTACATAATGCTACTAACAGTATGGACAGTGCTGCCAGATGCTTATGGCCAGGCGGTTTCAACATCGGATAACTAGAAGCCAGCACAACCCAGGTGCCCCAAACCCAATGCAAGCACCACGCCCGGAGCCCCCGTTATTTTACCAGTCCTCACACTTCCGACACCTTAGTCACGAATGACTTGACGACCACCTTGAGTCAACCTTAGCTGCTGTTAACGGCAGGACGGCTTCCCGGATTGACCCCATGGAGAACCACGCGACCTCCCTTCATCGTACGCGAGAAATTCTGTCACCACCTAAAGTGGTTTAACACGTGCGCTATGAGAAGGCATTCACCTGGTCTTCAAGGAGCAGAGGCTCAAACTTCTTTTGCACCCTCCTGAACACCCAACCTAGCCCTGGGGCGAACCCCATTGACCCCCCAAAATGATAAACCACAGAAGGAACCATACACCGGGACATGACCCCGGAACACGACAAGCCATGATCAGTGGCCAATGCCCCGGTGAGTCGTTAAAACGGTAAATGGTTGGAAATTTTAGAGATTCGAGTCTGCAATTCGCTGTGAAGATTTATGCTTACTCTTGCCCGTGGGGGCAAAGCAGAAAACTAAATGAGCAAGGTGCTCATTGGTCAACAAGGAAAGCTCGGTTGGGCCAATCAGCGTGATCGGTACATGATCTATGAATGAATGGTGGTTTCCAACAGCATATCAGGCTAAGGTGAAAAGCGGTAATTACTCTCTGTGAAACCTTTTGCCAATTTCCTCGTACTGCCGATTCCGCGTAGGGTTCGTGTATTTACTGTTCTATGATAAGATATCTAATGTGAGTAAATATTGTAAAATATATTTTTTCATCGTTAAAAAAGCCAACTTTGTAATTACAAAGTGATCCAATTATAGTATATTGTAAATTAAATAAATGTTAAGTAAATGGATTTTTCAGTCTTATTTTAAAATAGTAAACACCTTATATTCGCTACAAATACAAGTAGAAGATAGTCGAATAATTAATTATGCGAGTTGCAACAATAATTATGATTGCTAAGATTTCTTTAGGGTGTGATAAACGGAGAACTCTTTAAATGCGTAGTAAAGTGGGTGAGTAGCCATCGAGGAAAATTGCGGCTGGGTAATTGAGTTACTTCGGTGGGTCAAGGCCCTGCCTGAGTTTAGGAAGGAGCGCATCCCGACATAATAGTACCTCGTTCCGCGGTAGTTTGGTTTGGATGGTTGCTGGTAGCGTCAATCACGTGTTCGCGTTCCCAGTCACGTTTCTCGCTGCTCAGGGCGGACGTAAATAGCCCGGGGTCCCCGACTCCGTGACGTAGAGACGTCGTCACGTCGCCGAATCATTCAGTCTTATGGAGTACGGCAGAGCGGCCAGCCCGAGGCCTGGGATCGAGCCACGGACCTGTGAATCGCCGTCTTGACCTACCCTCAGGTTAGACATACATATCCCTTGACATATATAACTGTCAGACCTAGCAACCATTCGCATGATTCAGGCTTACTTCCGGTTTTAGGTATTTAAGTTCCATATTCCACCATTCTTTCCATCAGTCGCGCGTCTTCTTCGTTATTTAACCCCTTCTCTTTTCACTCACTACTCTACATGTTTGGTCCACTTGGACCGCTACGTTTGGTCCATCCGCCATTCAGTCTTTAACCCTTTTGTCTGCCATTTAAATGGTTACAAGTTCTACTTAGCTAAACACATTTATTTGGTATGTCATTTACTAAATTTTCTATTCGTGCAACGAAATCTATTCTACATTAGTGTAATATGGTCTCATGAATTGTTCACACTTTTTAAGTTTACCTGGCATTGTACATTCCTTAATTCCCCGTCAGTTCCAGTTTCATATTAAATTTCAATTTGGTCGTCTTGCAGAACTTAGCAATCTTGTCGGTTATAAATACCGGTGTCCAAGTTCATTTGCATTGTAAAAACATTTTCCATTGTACAAATTACGATGTCACAAATAAATGTAAAGGAGTGATTCATGTGTTATTTCTCTATGGTAGACTTTCCTAATTTTGTCCTTCTACAACTTGAAATGTTAACAGTCTGACTGCCATGGCTCAATCTCTATCATCAGAACCAATTGAGTTTCGTCAGCCAGTTTGTGAAGTAGTCGCATACAATTCGTATATATAATCTGCTTGAATTTACTGTTTCTTCGCCTGTGACATCCGTAAAGCATGAATTTCATCCTATACATATTGTAGCTCAAATGAATATCCTCTTTTCGCCTTATGATTTCTTATGTTCCGATCCACCACTACCATATTCAATTGGCCACTTTCGTTATTTCTCCTTCACTCTATTTATATAAATTGCATGTTTTGCTGCACATCATTAGTGGCACATACTCAGTCACTTTATGTTCAATACGAGCGCAAATATTGCAGTTCAAGATTTGTGTCTCAAAAATTTATATCTTAATGACATACGTCCATCAAATATTCATATTTGAAAAAATTATTGTGTAAAATCATTTTTTTATATAATTTTCAAATCTACTGTGATACTGACTACATAAGGAACAATCATTTTCATTTGAGGTAGGAAAGTCTGTTGGACTATATGTGTTTTCAATTATTATTTATTGTAAACGAGTTATAAATATGTGATTAACGATATTCCCACGTTTTTCAGTTATAACAATTAATGTGTATGTGCAATATTACTTATTTCTTCAAAATTGTTCGTATTTGAATACTCTCATTATTCCATGTAACACTTTATTTTTTAAAAAAACTTGTTGAGACTTTAGAAGCATCGCTGTATAATTCAATAATGACTTTCTAATGTCCCAGTATTCAACTCTATTTTCTATAATACCATTTTAAAGAAAACGAATAGTTTTTGGGAGGATCTGTCACAGAACTTAATCAAGGTGATTCGTGTACTGTTAACTGTATTGCATATTTAATACCGTGATGATCGCTATTAGTTTTCTGTCTATTAATAAAGTAAAATCTGACTTTTGCAAGCTTCTCATTGTAAAAGTTATTTTAGGTCATGTGAAACGAGTTGAGCGAGCCCGGGGACCCTGGGGTAAGGTCATAGACAAAGTTTATGAGGAGAAATAGAGTCGCAATGCAATTGAAATTAGTTTCTCCATTAAAAAAAGGAAACATTAAAAATTGTAGTTCACGACCAATAAAATACAGTTTATTAAAATAAAACAGTTTAAAATACCAACAACGTTTCGATGCTTATTTTTACTATTCTTCATGTTGTGACCGTGTGGAGAAATTGCATAAATTTTCATTAACTCTACCATAATATAGAAAAATCATAAATTGTTTAAATACTGTTATCGTTAGCTTTTTTGTTATTTATACTTCTATATTTATAAATTATTTTGCAATAAACCTGTTATAATGAAATAATTTATTGTTTGTTCCCTGCACCACATAAGACAGAAAAATACTGTTGGCTTTCTATTTATCTTTTAGTCTTGACAGGGCAGCCTTAAAGCAAAGTTCTCAATTGAGACTTACATAATAAATGATTCACATTATTGAAGTGTATTCTGAGTTATTTATTTTCATTTTGATACTTTGTTATAGGGTTTATCTTGATTTGGCTTTTATTTTCAACGGTTGCAAAAAATTAAACAAAATACTATTTTAAAATATGGAGGACTTTCACCAAGAGAAGGGATAGATTAATAGGACTGAGTACTACAACCACCCTTTTATATCAACAAAAAAAATAAACAGCTAAAGTAAATTGAAATATAAAATGTTCAAAGAAAAAATCGTCATAGATAAGCCATAACTACGTTGAATTTTAAAATCAAAATAAATACAGTGTCTAATTACCTTTGCACTTGTTATGTTTTTTGAAGGACGAAATATACAACTGTTCACTTTTCAATGACGTTGAGACTGCTGAAGATGAAAATCCAAACCTTTTTTACAATTCTACACTTTTAACTCTTATGTCTATATCTCTTAAGATATTCACTTTTTCACTGATCGAAAGACATTTGCGCTTCTTTTACTCCATGTCCATAGAACTGAAGACGATTGTGCAGTCTCAGTCGTATAAAGGGCATGGAAAAATAACCTACGGTCGAATTCCAGGTTATAAATTTTTTTCCGGGTGTAAAAGGAATCTTAACTTAATTTTGATCTCAAAAGGTGCTGCCTGGAATTTCCCGAAATAAATCAGTCATTATAGCAGTGCTTAAGCTTAGTTGATACTTCCGTCTAGCCGCAGCCTTCCAAAGACAGTTTCCGAAGTTGGAAAGATTCGCTCGTTTTAACCTGGTTTTTCCTCGTTATAACTTCGTTAATTTATACAAAAATTATTTCAATTGAAAAAGAAAACTTGGCTTTTCTTGCACCAGAGTTCGACTGTATTGTAAAATCTTTTTTTGATGAAAAGTGTTTATTTATATAACTTTTCGGTAGAATCACGACCTGAAGAAAGTTGAAATACGCACCATAAAGTTGTTATTTAAACTTAATGTTCTGTTAATAAAAACTCTGTTTTATATTATAATAAAAACATACTTGGAAACACTAATATTAAAAAACAAAATAATTAATTTATTTTGCTGTTTCTGATACAATGCTAGTGGTATACATTTATCAATTGGGTACTGAATTACCCTCTCTGAAATTAATTACACACGAGCACACTTTTTAATTTTGTCATTAAATTGAGAAAATTGATAACTTTGTAAATTATATTCCTTTTATTATAGCTTGTTTTATTTGTACAATACACGTAAACTATAGCCAGGGAGCTCTAGTCAACCCATGGCTACCTTACTCTACCTTCCACATCCCCTCTTTTCAATTCCCTTCTCATGCCATTAAAGGGGAGTCGCCTGTTTCAGGATCACCCTTATGCAGTCTGTTACCCAAAAAAGTTATATCATTGTTTTCGTATAAACAGTTTAAATTAGTAACAATTCCAAGAGCAGGCAATAAAGAGAATAAATTAATTTTACATTTTTCAGTCGTAATGTTGACCCTCATATGGTTAATAAATAAAGATATTAAATAGTAATTATAAATGTAAAAAGATATTACTGATTGATATACAATCTTCTAACTCTTTACACAATTAATAATATTTAATTTCAGTTGTATATTATTTGGGTATCAACTAAAATTCAAGCTAATATCTTTATTTATTAACCGAATGAACGTCAACATTCTTATTGAAACGTGTTACAGTCATTAATTATTTATATAATTGTTTTTGGTGTTGACAACTTATTATTTCACCAACGTAAATATTATTATAACTCAAAAAAGGAACGGTATCTTCAACATTATTCTTCACAACACCTTTAATTAGTCCTCAATCACAATGTGATACACATTGATCATCAATTATTTAAAACCTTCAGGGAGCTTTTATCCTCACGGGCATCCCATCATCCCATCATCAAACTAAAGTGACGATGAGATATGTCCGTAAGGACGAAAGTTCCACGAAAGTTTATTAATAATTGATGATCATTGTATATTACATTGAGATTGTTTGAGGACAGATTAAAGGTGTAGTGAAGGTAAATATTATTTTTAAACTTAAACTGGACTTTGTTTCCGAGAAATTTTGGACATGTTTTAATGATTTCATTCTTGTCTGTTGAGATTTCCTGTTCGCAAGCTATAATAGATGTTCTTGGAAATTCTTCTATGATGTTTTGAGTTATAAATTTTGAAATTTCAATAGTATTTTTATAATAATTAGTAAATATACAAGACGAAACCTCAGAACGTATGCTAGAAAACTATTTCAGTAGTTTCAACACATCTATCATTACGCTTCAATTAAGACTGAACTATCTTAAAATTTTAATAAGGATTGAATATCAATCAGATTACTAATGATACAATTGTTGGCTTACCTTTCACTATTTCCGTAAAACACTTGAGGTGACCTCTTTTTTAAAATATTTTACTTCATGATTTCAAGAGGAAACCAGACTAGTGCAAAATTGTGCTAATGATAATTTTAGTAAACCTGTAGTATACTTGGAAATATGAAGAGAACTCTGGGTAGTTATGAAAGAGAAGAGCTCATTAAATCTACACTTTAGCAAAGTGAAGCCGACATTTCACTGATTTTGTAAGGGTTCTCTGGCAGCGGCGCACGCATATTGCAAGAATAAAGGACAGTGTTCCTTTGAAAATAATACTGCTGTAGAAAATATTTACAGTCCATCAAAGTTCCTCTTTGCGTTATAATAATCTTATGTACCAACGTATGGGGGCTCTTTGAACGTAGCTTGCAGTGGATTTTATTGGAAGCTTAAACCGCCACACAGAGATAACAAGCGTCTTTCATGGATAAAAACGTTAACTTGTCAGTTTTAAAGTTAAAATCTCATGCAGAGTAATTTTTAAGTATCATTACTTCACGTTAAACAGTATAGTGTTTTCATTTTTCATATGTACTGAAGTTGTAGATAGGCAAAACAAGGTACACAACGTAATATCCCCTTATTATTTCCAATATATATTTTCTACTCTCTTTGATTATGTCATGACTGCTTAGTTTGTTTCATTACCTTTCTTTTCACAAACCTTTTGATGGTTCAATTATGTATTTTCATTAATTAAAAAGTCTGTTTTCGACTATTTTATTTAAACTATTCAGATATAGTTAACTTGGTTAATGTTTCGTACTTTTCTTTGTAAAATCAGTTTTAACTAGTTACCCTAGAAGGAATAATGATTTGCGTAAAAATAATAACGAAACCCTATAATTATTATTTGTAATATGTATAAATAAGCTGACATTTTGCTTTCTATCATAATACTGTCTATAGAAATGATTGAAACGAGCCACATTTACCGGAAATAATTTTATTACAGGAATACATCAAATTTAACGAGACGATTCGACCGAAACCCTAGAAGTTCATCAGGTGTACTATGGATTAGGAGTATTATAAATAATTTACCTACATTTCCAAATTCTTCTCTTCATATCAACCAAATATTAATATTCTATAAATAAATTTTGTTTATTATTTTCAAGGTATGGTCTTTCTGGAAATTATTTACAACTAACTATGTTCGCAAAATAGATATTTTTATTTTGCTCTAAAAACAAAACAACAGGTACAGAATTTTGGTAAAGTTGAATTCAATGAATATATAAGAAGTGCGGTATCATATATTTATGATCACTTCAGGACAAACCTTATAGATCACAATTGGTTCTGAACAGGTCCCGCTTTCACACGTTTCGGAGCCAATTCGATAAAAACTTCCAGACAGACAGAAACTTCAATTATATTTATTGCGATAAATTATATTCATTTTATTTGTATTGAAAAATGAGCAATTACTAAATATTAAAATTTGCCTGACGCGACAAATACAACGAATTTGCGTATACGTCGTAACGACGTTCCAAAGAAGTTAATTATTTCTCAACAATTATTGCCAAGGATACGTTAGTTATGGCGTGCATCCTGCTGCTACAGTAGATATTATGAGAATGCTCGCCCTTCCTCTGTGTATGTGTGTGTGTGTGTCAAAATTACGCTTAACGCTTATAATAACACAGTAAGTGGGATGAATGGTATAAGAACGACTAATATGACTAATAACTCGGTATTCGTTTTCACGCCATCTTTTGCACGGCAATTCAATGGATTTATAAATATTTACATTAATATCTTCTGAACTCTGTAAGATATCGAAATGAAACATACACGAAAATTTAAGTTAAAAATCCTGTTTAAATCCCTGAAGTGTTTAATTAAATCAGTCAACTCACTTCGAAGCATAAACAGATCAAGAGTATCGTTAACCCGTAACCACTTTTTGATATTCAAACCCACGTTTTCCAAGAAACCTTCCCGTATAATTAGTATTTATATTATAATGTATTAATATCATTATCGAAATGAAATATGCACGAATATTAAAGTTAAATTTCCTGTTTTCCTTATGTTTTCATTCAAATCCGTTGAGCCGTTTCGGAGCTCATTCGAGAAAAACATGCGTACAGACACGTCAATTTTATTTATTGGTATAGACAAACTATATCTATATTCACTCATGTACCACACGTCAAAGTAACAATTTAAAAAAAATTATTTATCATCACGGAAATAGAAAAGACAATTAGGCTTCAAAGATAAAAACCAAGTGACGTAAAAAAATCTGAGGAAGACTTGTCACTGGAAAAGGCTCATGTCGGAATATTCTGATTTTTAAAACGATAAAAGTAAGAAAAACTATTCTGGATTTATTCAGTTTCGGTTCAGCGTTTATTGTGAAGCAATTATTTTATGTTTATATCAATTAGTAAGGACATACTCTGTTTATTTATTCGGATGTCTAATAGTTATTTAGACAACTTTGTGAAAGTACTGTTCAAAACAGCACAGTGATAAATGAATACTTTAAATCAACAACAAAGTAGATGAGAAATTATCAGAGAAGGCGTTATTTGGTAATTATGTCTTAACACTGCATTTATATTCTATTTTGAGACACGAAAAAAGTGTCATATTTGATACCAAACAATCCATTATATTCTCATTGTTGTCGAAATGTAAAGTGAAATTACCAGTATCTACAGAACCTCCTGAAATGTTTGTGTAATGTGTTTTATCAAATTCTCGAACTGTTGAAGCAAAATATTTTAAGAGAAACATCAAAGCTGCTGGGCGTGTAACACTCAAGTAAGTGTTCCAAAAATCTCCTGCGTGTTTAATGAAAGCGAAAACGGCTGTGACCAACGAGTAGACAGTCTAACAGACTGCACTTGGCACACGAATCCCACAACGAATATTTCAGGAAGAACTTGCTTCTGAGGTCGCCTAGGAAATGGAAAGTGTCTGTGGTCAGAAATAAACTTTCGACTATGCAAAACACATCTGCCGCTGACTGAAAGGTTGAGAAGTGCCAAAATTAACATCACACAGCTGTGAATGTATTGTCCGCAAAATTATGCTTTATGAACATCTACAAATAATAAACGCTTAACTGTACTGCGACTTATTAAGCTGATTTCACACTACTGATTAAATGTAGACTTTATAATTTTGATAAATCCCACAGTTTGGAAACGAACTATTTGTACTAGTTATTTATACACTTTATCTTGGTGGTTTCGGGTATCAGCATAATTATTAAATTAAAATCCTCCCCACAAAATAAAATTTACATTGATCACTTTTTGTGTTTGTATGTTACTTATTATCATCAATCACCGTTCATAACTATAACGAAAATTATAATTTTCTAAAGTATTAAAATTTTTAAATTATCTGGAACTTTCGGCAGTAATCGCCATAATCATCACCAGGTATAACATTTTAAAATATAAAAGAACTTAAGAAATTTATTTATTATAAATGAATAACCAGACAAATTTGTCAAATGTATATTGTAATCATTAAAAAAATAGAACACTAATAAATCAATGCCCCGGGCATTAACCCCTCGAAAATTTCGAAGGACGTTTCTCCCTCCGCGAATTCAGATGGCCTTGAAATTTTATTGGAGCAGGGGGTCATGTGATCTGGCATCTACCCTCTTGGTTTGGGTATGAGAAGAACTGACCTGGGGAGGAGACGAAGTGGAGAGAAGTCAGTAAGGAAATAATTTTGAAGAAGGATGGTGAGGTGAGACGTTGTGTAAAGAAGCAGCCAAAAATGGATCTTTAAAAGAGAAGAGTGTGAACAGATAGTGTGGGAGTTGAACTATGAGAACCGACAAGTTAGTCTGGTCGTAGATTTATAGAGAGAGAAGGAGGCGAAAATAATTAGTCGTCAGTGAATCATACGTGAAAGAAGTTTGTCTTTCATCTCTTGAGGCACACTGTGAGAAGGAAAGAAGAGAAGGTAGCAGCAGGTGGCATTCCCCGTCCACGTAATCATCGCCGGAGATAAGGAAGGAGGTCAGAATTCTAGGAAGGAAGACCAGGTACCTGTGCCGACGAAAGATGCAGCTGCATACGAAACATAAATCAGGTCTTCATCAAAACGCCCACATACTCATGACGCTGTAATAGATTGAGTGTCTTGCTAAATTTTAAATATGATTTATCCGTGCATTTTAATGTTTCTTAAATTTGTAATAGTCGTTATTGTTTTGATAAATTATTTTTCTTAATGCTAATTTAATAATTTTATCATTATTTAAATTAAAAACTCATTCCCCCCAGCTTTCTATTATAGTACCACACCGTTTCTGAAGGATTGATTCTATTAACCCACGCTATACATGATACTGTTTAAATTGGTCACAATTAGAATGACTTCCCGCTGATAATATTATATTCCGTTAATACTCTGAGAGCAACAAAGCAAATAAACAGGCGTGATCACGATTAATTATTGATTTTAAAACGTTTCCAAACTGACTCATATTGCACTTTATCACAAACCTACAATTACTGACACTTAAATTTAGATTCTAAAAGAATTATAACCTGTTCAACGTATCACTTGGAATGCTGCCCAGTATTTTTATTTGTAATGCTTTAGGAGCCTCCGATGCCAAAAGACTACGTAAGAGACTATCTTTCTCTAACTATTACTGCCAGGTGAGTTTATACTAACATATACGGTGGCGCAATTAAAGTTAACAATTTTTTTTCTAAATCTGGAACTAACGTTCCCTTATTTCTTTCTGTGGAGTACAGAATACTACGAAGACCTTAGACCTTAGAGACTGAGGTGAATATCAGGCTGCCATTAAGCCACACGAGATGCACGAGGCCACTGCGCTCATTCTCTTCAGTTTTTTTATATATATATAATTTTTAACTGGGAAGTGGAAACCATTGTATGCCAACATGTTCATGAAATACAGATTGACTTCAACGCGTGATACACGGACCGGTGCCGAATCATTTAACCAACATGATCTGTTACGCCAGTGTGTCGTATTGTAGCTATCATAAACATACAAGGCAATTTGCAAATATATAGTGTAGTTTATAAAATTGAATGTAAGGAATGATAACGGTGTTACATTGGCGAACTAAACGTACATTTAAAAAAAGGATTAAACATTACCAATCGCTGAGTTTCTACTGGATACTGAACAATGTGTTTATGATCATATTTTGAGTTAAAAGGTCAACCCAAAGAAAAATGTGTTGCTGCTTTTCTTTCGTTCTTAACGTTTTTCAGTCGAATTTAGATATAAATATTGAAAAATTGTTTTAATTGCCATTCTTTAACAGTAATTTTCTCTTATATACAACTTTTAAGGGTGCAGAGGTTATGAAGGCAGTAACGTTGGGTGATGTCACCTTATACTAGCAGACCCTAGGTTACGTACTGTAATTAATTCCTTATATAACAATCGGATTCAGTAATATTTCTTAATAATCATTATTTATGAACAACGCACGAACTTCTGCAATAATCCAAATTTTTAAACTCAAAATATTATTACAAATACTTCAAAGCATCAATTATTTAGCTTACAAATAACCTGTCCCCCTATTTATGAAGTTTTACTTCTAACGCTAGCCATTACCTTTTATGTTTTCTTAATTATGAGCATGAGATATGCATAAATACTGATTTAAAACAGGAAACCGACTACAATTAAATTTTAATTTGTTAGCTTAAAACTTGTTCCAATTATTTCCGTAAATGAAACCCATGAATTTATCATATAAGGTGGACACTCTTGGAAATAAATAATTTATTGGATAATAATAGAAAAAATGAATACTTATTTTATTTGACATGTGCTAATATAATCATTAATAAATAAACTTGTCATAAGTTGTAATAAATAAAACTTGAAAATGAAAAAAATATATATCACGATGTGTCGTCCTCAATTTGCGACTTCTTCCAACTGTATATTAATTCTTAAAAATATATTACTTTGACTGTTCATAATATATAATCAATAATTTAATTAGAAAAAACTACCAGCAGACTTTGTTAGCAAAAATATTTACTGGTAACACAACGTTTCTTCCACAATCCGTAGATGTCATCAGGTTAAAAGAAATTTGAAAAAAAAACTATGTAAACAAACATATAGATAAACAAATATGAGCATTAAGTTATTATTTAAGAATACCGTCACAAACATTTCTGAGATTATTTGTAACAGTTGTAACATTAATTAATGTCCTATTGCATTTGATGTGACATTTGAGACATTAATCTTACGTAATATTTAGTTTCAGAATTTAACTCTGTAACATTACTCCAATCAAAATTGTGGCTACTGGACGCGAAATTTTTATTGAGAACAGACTGTTTCAAATTGGAAACGTGTTATTTAAGGTCCTCTTTGTTCGCCCTATGTAACAAACATGGCAGTCTTTACGAGAAATTTTATATTGTACATTAGGATATATTATTCCAATTTATCGAGACAATCTTTGCAAACTTTAATTATTCATTTTTAATCAAGAGTTTATTTAATGCAGTGGAGTGTTGTGAATAATTAAATAATTATTTGCATGAAGTATATTTTTACTAGATTGATAGTTATATTTCTTAATTTAATGAATAAACCGGCCAAAATCACAGAAACAGTTTACGAAAGTAAAAAAGTAGCTCTGTGTTAAGTTAATTTTCTTGAAACCTCCTCCTGTAATGTGCATACGTTAGAATTTCAAAACAACATTTAAGCAGTAATTTAATTTACAAGAAATAAATTGGAAGTTATTTTTTACAGTCGTATAACTAATACTTTATTTGTATAAAAAAATTTCTCCTTAAATTTTTTAGGTATTAATTTTACTACGTTGAGTACACCTGAAGAGGTTCCAAGGACTATTGTTAAATTATTCTGACTAATGACCCAGTTATTTTAATTAATAATACAAAGATTACGGTTTTCATAAATAAATTTATTAGTTGAGTGTTTTCATATTTTCTTATATTATTATATTATTAATCGATCACTTTTTGCATATGCTTTTCTTTATCCGTATGACCCCCTCGATTTTTTTAAATTTAGTTTTACAATATAGAATTATACATACTCATCGTTCTAACTTTGGGTTCAGTCTCCAATCTGTATGTTAAAATAATGGTTGAATCTCGCCGTTTTGTTTGGTTAGAGTTAGACGAATCCTTTAGGTCACAGAGTCTGAGTTGAGCCTATCCAGGAACGGAAATCAATACGAGACGCTGTGAGCGCCCACAGCGGCGAGCTTCTAACAGTTGGTGCGCTTCTGCCTGTCTGAAGCACATCTTCCCCGTCACATATCGCCCTTCTCAAGCCCTCAAAGGCCGAGGAAAGCAGGAGTTTTGCATTCTCCGCGCATCAGAAAATTCGTTTCCCATCGTAGGCACGCCTAGTGCCACCACAATCCAGTCAAAACGGTTTTCCAACGAGAGAAGCTGTCCGCCCCTTTCCGCGACGGATCCCACCAGATATCTCGCCTCATGGAGAAAATGTTTCACCTTCCAGACTCCATTCTGTCCAAGATGGCGACTTCTGGCGGGGATTCCAGCGGGCAGCGGCGGAAGTCGCTCAGCTGCGGAGCCGTGAGGAAGTGTATGCACGACAACATGCTGTTCATCCTCACCATAGCCGGGGTCGTGCTCGGCATTTCTGCAGGTAAGTGTCCTGCGTATCTCACAAAATTATATTAGGTTTTAATCTATTCAGAAAGTCGGCCTTCCAATATGTGTTTTCGGGTTTCACACTGTGTGTAACAACCGTCAGCATCAACATGTCCACCTTTCATAAGTAAAAGGCTATAATATTGGTTAAGTAATATTTAGAAGAGGACAGGAATAAAATATCGAGAAAGAAGGCTTATCCATAACCTCTACAGGCGGCAGTAAGCAGTAATTATATTTGAAAATCATGCAAAGAAAGCAGAAATCAAGAAAGGAGTCAGTCAAGGATGCAGTCTGACACCCATGCTGTTTAACTTATATATATAGAGCAGGTGATGAAGAAAGTTAAAACGGAATATGAAAAATGGATCATACTGCAATGTGAAGAATAAAAACCCTACGGTATTATTAGGGGTGTCAGAAGAAGACTTGGAAACTATAATACATGGCATGAATGTGGTCCCGGAGAAATAGTTCAATATGAGGATTAATAGAGGGAAAACAAAGGTGCTGTATGGGAAACAGTTGAATAACAAAGGGTGTTGGATTGGGAAAGGCTGTTTTGGAGGAAGTTTAGGAATTCTACAACTTTTGCAGCATAATAACTAGGGATGTTAGAAGTATAGTATAACATAGGCAAGGAAGGCTTTCGCAAAAAAAGACGAATATACTTACGCGTAATATAAGTGTTAATATTAGGTAATAATCATTGCCAAAATGTTCATATGGAGAGTAGCGTTATGTGGGTGCGAAACGCGGAGGTAGGAGTTGCAGAAAGGAAAAGAATAGAAGCCTTTGAAAGGTGGTGCTATAGGAGAGTGCTGATGGGTAGATAGAATCACTAATGAGGAAGTTCTGAGAAGAATAGGGGAAGAACGAACAATATGTGAAGGACGTTGACCAAGAGAAGGGATAGGTTAATAAGCTACGTTTTGAGACACAAAGGCCTTGTAAAATTGTCATTACATGAAAGTGTGTGGGGTAAGTGCAGATGAGGGAGGCTAAGCAGGTTTTGAAGGATGTGGGATGTGGATGCGGAAATGAAAAGGGTTAGGGTAGAATAGGTTAGCACGGAGGGTTGGATCAGACCAGTCTTAGGATTGAATACTACAACAACAATATAATATTATGACAAGTTAATACATTTTCCTCAACCATAATTATTGTCAAAACTGTCTTCGATTATTCCATGTAAATTATGATGACAAAATTATTCTTGTATGAATACGACCATAAAAGCTGGTTTCTTGGAGTGCTTACCTGACGGCTGTTGGTCGTTGCCCCAGAGGAACAGAAGTGTGAGAGATTTCCAGAAAAAGAAAAATGGAAGGAATAGACGAGTAGAGATAGAAGTCTTCTAATTTAATAATTTATTTATACAAGTTACCTAGGCACATAACTGGTGCTCTTTAGTCAGTATCAGGTTCGCAGAAATCAGTCAGAATTCCCCAGAATAAAACACGCCGTTTCTTAACAGTTTTCAATTTATTTTTATTTTTCCGGGCTTCGGCGATGAAAATATAACCAGTCGCTTAGTATGGGTTTAAGTCGTCCTGGGCGTAGACAAAGTCGCGGCCCCCTTATTTAGGTATTTAAATCCAAAATTCTCAGAAAAATTAAAACAAATATGATAAATATCGATATATTTGTTAAAAAAAAAGGAGTTCATCCTTTACACATATTTCTATTTTCTTTTACATTTCCAAACTCATATCAAAAATTTACGGGAATAGGTGAATTTTGTCCCGAAAAAGACTTTTTTCGGGCTATGAAAAGGAAAGAACGAGGACAGGGGAGGATGGAGGTGATAAATCTGGCGAATTCGACAGCTGGAACTTCATTGTAACAGTTTTCGCGTCGAATATGCCTCAGTGGATTGTCTTTATTATTGTTATTTATTTTTAGTCGTACCAACAGCTACGGTCATTAGCGACTGGTTTACAACTTACTCGATTTTGGGAACACAACGACGCACACAAACACCCAAGCCCTTGCCAGGAATCGAACCTGAGGCCTCTGTGGTACCAGATAGGCCTGCTGGATTGTCTTCGTGGAAGAGAATTTTCTCCTTCACATGATCTGTACGTTCGTTCTTTATTTTTTGGCTCAAGCGGTTATATAACGACGTATAAGTCTTCGCTTAACGTAAGTCCTTTTTGTAAATAGTCAATTGCCGTCTTCGACGTTGGTTCGCCTGCAGGAACCCACTCTCTCGACTGTTGTTTTTTCTATAGAATGGAATGGCTGACCCATGTTTTATTGAGGTGGGAACTCATTTGTATTGCGAACTATAAGCGCCAAATGAGCCGCATCACTTTGAACAAAGACGGCACCCTTCTTGCTGATATTTTTGATACACAATTTGAAATTAAAAATTGTAACCTGAACCAAAAGCTTATGACAGTAGGACATTACTGTTCAGAAACAATGTTGTTTCGACACTACCAACGCCTTCAGTTGTTGTCAAGATAACTCCTTAAATGCTTCCTCACTGCAGCTTTCATCGTATCGGCCTTTAAGGCAATTATAACAAACCTGGCTGGTCACATCGTCATTAAAAGAATAGGCTAGTACTCATAGGAAACCTTTATTCTCAAAGTGAGTAATGCAACCGTTTCGCCGCCCATTTTTGGCTCGACGTTTTACTGTGGAACGTTTCTAACATGGACTGTCACCAGGACTCCAAGTATCCCTATTTTTAGTTTGTAATCCGCGACATAAGTTGGCCAAGGCACAACTTTGAAGCCACGTGAAGTGACTATTTTTGCATACATCGTCACTGGTATGTAGCAGTGTTGAAGGTGTCACTGCCTAATCAGCTATTGGAAAGTTCCGATGGTACAGAAATGCCCAGTAGAGAAAATTTGATAATTAAAATGAAAAATTTCTTCAATAAATAAATATTTTATCAAATAATCCATTTTTAAGCTTCATACTCGAATAATTAAATCGTAAGGAATAAAACAGAATTTTGCTTACAGTGCAATATTACGATGTGTACTGTGTTAAGTCACAGGTGACGCTACTTTTAGAGGATGGCCATTGCGCATTGCTATTATAATAACACGAAATATACACGTGACATGGATAACCTATTCAATGTTATCGAGGAACATCTGAAAAGGAGCTTGTGAAATATGCGGAAGCAGCAACTAAATAACGCATGAGCTTTTAGCCAGCTGAAGAAATAGATCCAAAAAAACTCTTTCTTAATAATGATGTGATTATAATACTAACATAATTTTGAAACATCTTCACTGGAGTTATCAACCTTGATATTTAGTGTTAATAAATACTTTTGGTACTATAAAACATATTGACCCGATAATTGCAGAGTTAAGGTAAACATCAGAGCTTCATGTGTTTCATACTAAACAATAATTAAAAATGATTCTGATGCAGAATTAGCAATAGCAAAACTTTTTCACAGTCAAGAAATCTGAATTTAGATCTCCTAGCTTTATCTGACTACATCAACGAATATGATATCAAAATTCTACATGTCGTGTAAACTGCTAGGGGTAGTGCAGAGGCGAGATGGAAATCGGGTGATGCCCACAATAAGTAAAAATTATTACGCATTTCACATAAAATTGTCTACTTTATTCTGTTTCAGGATTCGCTCTGCGTCCATTGAATCTGGACAGAGATGTCATTATGCTGATTTCCTATCCTGGAGAACTTGTCATGAGACTACTTAAACTTATGATTTTACCTTTAATTATCGCCAGTCTCATAGCGGGTAAGAACATCGTGCAAGTTGCCTAAGATATTATTCGTAGTTAATATTTGAATAAATTATACAAAATCAGAGCTTAACGTTTTAAATTTCTGTTTTTTTTTTAAGAAAAGTTTATTAAGGCTAAGCGAAAACTGTAGCAAAATGTCTAGAACGTTAGTTAAAATATCCTATTCCATATTTTTATTTGTTGCTCTAGGCAGCATGTTCTTGTAAATGACGTTCGCTTTGCAAACGACGGGAGACTAATAAAAAATTTATAGTATGAAGAATAAGGGCTTTATAAGACTTTCGTATAAAACAATCGACGACAATAATTATGGACTTCTTTCAATGAAACTTTTAAGCACTCAATCTTTTGTTCTACTGATATATCAAAATATAAAAATAAATGTTATACAAAGGAAGATAAATCAATAAAAAGAACTAAAATAAAGTCCTGACGTAACTCATAGGTGAAAACATAGTTATGTTTAAGATCCAGAAATAATTGGGGACAATTAATGAGAGGTTTTTGTTCGCATGGTTCTTGAGACGATTCGTTGAAAATATACTGCATTGCGCTGCTTTAAGCTTTGTTTTAAACGTTATAAAAATTTTAGTTTGGAAAATATAATAATTATTGAATTAATGGAGTTCTGAGGAAAAGTGGATCATTTACCAATGGCATAACAATGACGTATCTTCTTCTCTCCGACCTTGACTCTGCAGCCTATTGAGGGCCTTGGCCTACCTGGTCGACTACAGACTGTCATCTTGCATGACACATTCCGAATATGGAGTGGCACGTGGTCATCGCATCCATTCTCGAGCAGTCCTAATCCCGGTCTCCGTGGCCATAACGGCCCGTGCCATGATTCTAACTCGGGACCCCCGTGTTGTGAGGCAGCGACGCTAGCCACTGCACCACAGGAGGTCGGCATAACAATGACGTATACGCTAACTAATTATGAAGTCTGTAATAATGACCAGAAATGGACGGGAAAGTAGGTCACAAATGTCATTATACAAACAACACATCTTTAATCAGTTTATTGCATTCTAAAATATACAAGTTTGTAAAGAATTATTTTTACAGGTTTTCAATTACCTATAATGAAAACGTGATTTAATCTACCGTCGTACATTCTTTCAACAAAATAGCTAAACATTTACTCATATGTCAGTGGCAAGATGAAATAAATTTACTTGTTCAAGATGCAAATTAATGTCTATTATTTTCAAATATTCCATTAAATATTTCCAAATATATATTTGATAAATAAAAATTGTTATGAAATGAAAACATCTTGCTCCAATTAATTTTTCTTGACTCAGTTTTATAAGAAGTTTGATTACTTTCAGATTTGAATAAGGGCGGTTCGATGTTGAAATGGGGTAAAACAAGCTGTGTGTGAGGTATTAATGAAATTCATTTTTTGTATGAAATGCTCGTGTATGCCTATGTTCAAATGTCCGCCGCGGCTTCTCACAGTGGCACGGATCCGAGTGGCCCAATTTTCAATTACTCTGGTGTTGAGATCCGACTGAATTTGAGCGATGACCTGGGTTATGTTGGCTTTAAGGGCATCGGTCGATTGCGGCTTATTAGTATAGATCTGCGACTTCAGGATACACCACTAGAAAATGTCTTTTTTTTGGGGGGGGGGGGGTAACAGGCTACATGAGGGTGATCCTGAAACAGGCAACCCCCCTTTAATAGCATTTTTTGGGGTAACAGGCTACATGAGAGTGATCCTGAAGCAGGCAACTCCTCTTTAATAGCATAGGAAGGGACTTGAAAAGGAGGGATGTGGAAGGGAGAGCAAGGTAGCCCAGGGTTAACTATGGCCCCCAGGCTATAGTGTAAGGATCCTACCCGGTGTTTCACCTAAAGGTGATGCAGGGAAAAACCCGAGAAAACCTGCATCAGGTATGTCGGGCTAGTGAGTACTACTCCTGCGCCTTTCTGATGACGGGAGACTGGATTGCTGTGGGAACGCAACAAACCCACCTCCGTGCCTTGTTCAGTATTGAGAGGCAGTTAGCCGACTGGTCCAATAGGATCAGCGAACAACTCTTACCGTATGCCGAAGGTCTTCGACCCCCATACATACACCTCTCAAAAAGCCCAAGGTCTTCTCAGCTTGCAGAAGTCTTAAATTAGCTACCTTCGACCTGGACCAAGGGGGGAGGGAAAGGAAAACCAGAAAGGATGAAGTCAACCTCCACCTGGCTCTCAGGATATCCTCCTGCTTGTAATTTTAATAGCATAGTGGAGTCCTCGCACGATATTGGTGGCCAATTCAAGTCATCTCTGCGAGAGAGACCCATACCCTCAAATCGTTCATGCAGGACGTTCATCGTCGCGTTCGGGGTGTGGCATGTAGCGACGTCCTGCTGGAACCACACGCAATCATTGCTAACGGTGCTGGCCTCACCGACGTCGTTTTCAAAAAATGTCCGCCGTGTCGATGTTCTGGGCCGATCTAGCGTGTGGGTTTGGCCACTGTCGTCTGTCGTAAAATGGAGCGCAACGTAGATTTTAATAATACAGTTTTTAATCATTTAGACGTGCTGCTCGAATTTGTAACTTGCCATGGTGATTTGGCATCATAATAAACAGATTAGACAGACGCCAACAAAACAACATGGCCACCACAGACCCGCCCCAAATTGAAAAGCCCTATATATGTCCCATCTCAATATCAGCACTCGATCTCCAGCAATGCTCACACTGACAATATAGCTGGCAGTTCATACTTTACCTCATGGATCTCTCCTATGCACTTTCAAGAGGAATAAATATCCCTGTTATTAATTGTGCTTTGTCCTCAGTTAGGTTCTAGCTGCATTATTTTCTAGCAAACCAAACATTTAAAATAATTCCTCATTTCATGAGGCATAATTATGTTGTATGGCTGTCAGTATTTTATTATTACTAACATTGAAAAATTATCAATGCTGTGTATATTGCTGAGTAAATTTAATACATATGTATACAAGGTTTGCTTTTCTATTTAGTTATATGTTTATAGTTTTACAATATTTATATAAAGATATTTTATTTACTAATAAATATTTTATTATGAGCCTTTCTTATGCGTTAATGTTAGTATATCATGCAAAGTACAGAAAATCGTCATTCTTTTTATTGAAACTTTTATTAGAATATATGGTGCAAAATTTATTTTATAACAATCTGTTACATTGTTTTCAATCCTGATTTCTTTTTGCTCATAAATAAGTAAATAGCCACATTTAGAAAATTAAAAGTAATAAGAAAAATTATCATGTTCAATTCAACCTCATCAATTGAACCTCATCATTTATTAATAAATTAGGACTTCCTTCTCGAATACAATACTATTAATTTTTATTTGATTTATAACAATCAAATATATACCTGAAGAAGTCTCAAATGAGAGACGAAACACTGTAAAGTTTAACTCATTAATTTTTATTCTTATTTTGACTGCAATACTTAGATTTTAGTGTAAATAAATAAGTGTAAATATAATTATATAAGTATTTTGTAATATGTGCCATTCTCAGAAGAAATATTTCAAAATTTATGACTTCATTACATGTACCCATAGGAGCAGCCCGGTTGAATGCTAGCATGAATGGAAAAATTGCTCTCAGAACCATGGTTTACTTTATTCTAACATCATTGTTAAATGCAATCTTGGGGACAGTTCTTGTCCTTGCCATTCATCCTGGAGATCCATTAACAAAAAACAGTGTGGAATTTGTAACTGATAACAGAAAGGCAAAAATACTCGATAGTTTTCTAGACCTTGGAAGGTAAGTTTTCATTGGTACAATTAATCATAAATTTTTCAATTATTTCCAATGCAGAATATTCACAGGAAACTCACTTTACCATCTACAATCCATCTCAAATACTTTTTTCATACAATGATTAAATCCTCACTTTCATATCATTTTTCTATACTTCAATACATAAATACATGTAACAACATTACATGTTAACTAAACAGAGAACTTTGTTTATTTACTAGATAACATTCGGTTGTTTGACCATTTAATGTTGATGATGAAGAGAGAATAAAAAAAAACATAATAATTTTTTTAAATTTATTTATTCCAAGGTAGCTTTCAGCAGCTTAAAACTGCCATATTCATCCTATTTTACTTAAGGAATTCTACTTTATTAACATTATCAGTACACTGTACTTCATTAAATTTAAAATGTTTGTGTTAATCAACACATCAACTGGTCAAAACTGACAGAAAAAGCTACCATTGAAATAAATTAATTTATGGGGGGAAAAAAACGGTGACTGTCAAAGGGTTTATTATTATCTCTTCAAAATTACTAGATAACATAAAATAAAGTTTTACATTCTAGGAAGAATTCTAAAATCAATTGAAAACACTAGACATATTAATTATTTTGATTCAGTCATTGAGATAGGTTTCAGTGAATAAAAGAAAAACAAGTTGAGCATTACCTTATAATTTTAATTCTTTTCATTTGAATATTTATAATAGAAGCACTCATTAATGTTGTTATGTTATTCAGTCCTAAGACTGGCCTGATGCAACCCTCCATACTAGCCTATCTTGTGCAAGCCTTTTCATTTTTGCATAACAACCACAGCCCATATCCTCCCTAATTTTCTTAGTGTATCCCATCCTTTAACAATGCACTATAAAGCTGTCGTCACAGTTTCAGAATACTGATAGACTATTTTTTTTTGTTACATTGCAGGAATGTTTTCACTGATAATTTATTCCAAGCAGCATTTCAGCAGGTAATTGATTAATTTTTATGTCTCACTTAACTTTTTACAAAATACCACTTTATATTCCTTGTCATTGAACTAAGGTGTGCTAATTTAAAAAGTATAAGAACAGACATAAATGCATGTAGTTTATTAAATTTCTAATTTATAAAAAATGGTTTAAGTGTTTAGTCTCAAATGCACTTATTATACTGAGGAAGTCTAAAACAATCTTTGATGTTACACATCATTCCATTCATTTCATGGGTTATAGATAATAATATTGGTAATGAATGAGTTACTAAATATTTAGCACATTTGTAATGGAAAGAATCAATATATTTAACTTTTAATCTCCAATGTTATTCAGAACTATACTATAAAACAATACTCAGAACTGCAAAGAATATAAACAAATATCCTTTCGGTACTATATTCATCATGTGATTGAAATTTAATATTTAACCAATAATATAGTATTGCAGTGTTGTTGTTTTTTAATTATGCCAGTATTGTGAATAACCCACAGGCACACACAGTGTATATACCAAAGATAAACCAGCAACTTAGAAATGCATCAGATTCAGACTCAGAAGCAGTCCAACAGGCAGTCACCAGTGTCCAAACAGAGCTTATTAGAACCATTAAGTACAGGTAATGGTCCTTTAAAAATATTTACTTTAATTTGAAATTCAGTGTACATTGCATACTGCTCAATTGGTATTCAGAAAAATAATGAACTAATTCAATAATGACTTGTATCTGCTTAAAACCAACACTGATCAAGAATGGATTGATTTACATCTATAAAATGAACCAGTTGTCTGTTTATAGTATCCTAACCACGAAAATAAATCTGAAGATATCCATAAGCAGTATTCATAGGTAAAATTTAAAAGTTCAGATATACAAAGACATTTCATATAGGTTAATTGAGAAAATGAATTATTTAAAAAATAGATCAATTATATGGATAGTATGACACAGTTAATTTATTGTGAAATTGAGAAGGGAAATAGAAACTGTGGTTACCTGATTGTTAAAATAATATTTCTTAAGATAGAGAATCCAAATAAATTTTCAGATAAGTAAAATACTTTCTCTAGCATTTCCTCTTAATAATATGGTTTATTACAGGATAAGGAGAATTTTCCTTAAAAATTCATTTAGTTGTATACATAGTCTCATGGTTTCCTGTATATGACAAGTTCATGCAAGGGTGTGTAAGAGAGAGGTGGAGAGAGAGACTTAACAAACAGCTGAAGAACATAATTTTTGGAGTTTAAAATTTATTTTTAATTATAAACACATGTATTTTATATTATTAGAAAGTTAAGAATACTCTAGGGCTAACAAAAAGAAGTTATAAGATGAAGGCAGTTTATGTAAATAAACAAAGAGAAGACATACTTAAAAATGTTGCAGGAGCTGTTTCATCATGGGATTTTTTTTAAGATTAGACTGTGAATATAGAATTTAGTCATACTCTCATATTAATTTTGTTCCTTAAGTATTTTGCATCTCCTATCATATTCTAGAAATGTTAATTTATCATGCATTGAAATATAACAATGAATTTTTTAGAATTAATGAAGAAATAATATAAATAATAGTCGGGCATTGCTGCTAAATAATAATTTCAACATTTTGCTTCATAACAAAAGAAGCTTTATCATTAGGAGCTACTGTACCCAGTTACGTATTATTCTGTGTTCAATTTAATAATATCATCTTTGCTTCAATTATTACTTTAATAAATAATCATTTATAAATATAATTGTTCTCCAGGGAAGGCACCAATACACTTGGTATTATATTCTTTTGCTTGGTGTTTGGAACAGTCTTGGGTACAATGGGACGCAAAGCTCAAGTTGTGCTTGAATTCTTCATAACAGTTGATGAAGTTATCATGCGCATAGTTAATGGAATAATGTGGTAAGTTCTCTGGCAATTTTATGAATGATACACTCAAATATTTACAGAAAAAAACACTGTGAACAATTAAATGCCATGTAGAAAAAACAGAGCTTTCACTAACAGGAAATAAATAAAATTAAAAAATTATTGTGAACTAATGCATAATGCTTGCTTCAAATACTTGCAAAAGGAGATTGACACAATATAATTTTGTTAATTTTATATGTAAACAGCTACTTTATTATCTTATCAGTGCTACTCATAAAGCAAACAATGCTGAAATTATAACCTATTAACTTCTTGAGATTTATGCTCAGCTATATAGTATTAATAACAATCAATAAATAAACCAAAAATATGTACTCTTACATATTCTGTATACATGCTCCTTGAAGGGCCTACAGAATATACATATTATGTTATGTAGAGTTGACAATCAGGTTTATAGGGCAGTGAGAGAAGCTCTTGCAGACATTTTGATTATATATGAATCCTTAATTTATTATTCAACTTTAAGTTTTAAGCATCTATATACCATTTCAAATACAGCTATTAAAACTCATCCCTTATCCCTTAAATACCTCCTACAATCGAACATTTCATACAAAGAGTAATGATGTAGAAAGTACTGACATGAGTAGCAAGGGCTTATACTTAACAACAAAACTTCTTTCTTACAGGTTAACACCTTTGGGTATTGCCAGTGTTATCACAGGCAAAATTCTTGGTGTTCAGAATCTCCAACTTGTAATTCAACAGCTCGGTTGGTTCATTTTCACTGTAGTTCTAGGAGTACTTATATATCAACTGATTATAATGCAGCTAATATACTTAAGCATTGTTCGTCGCAATCCCTACAAATATTACTGGGGATTGGCACAAGGCACAGTAACAGCTTTTGCTACTGCATCAACGTAAGCAATTATACATTATAATAAATAAAGCAAATAAAATGAAAACAAAATTAAGTTTAAATAATTTTTTTTTGCAATCATCAATAGCATTAAAAATATAGAATGACAAGAGAAAAATGAAGACAAGAAAATCAAAGCACATAAAAAAATATATGAATAATTTAAATTAAGCGGTAACAAATGTTTTATTAATATTGGATTAATTTTATCCTCCCTTTCAGAGCTGCAGCATTGCCTGTCACATTTCGTTGTATGGATGAGAAAGTTCATGTAGATCCAAGAATATCAAGATTTATCTTACCAATTGGATGTACAATTAATATGGATGGCACTGCTTTATTTGTGGCTGTAGCAACAATTTTCATTGCACAAATGAATGAAATATCTTTGGGAATTGGAGAAATATTAACAGTTTGGTAATAATTACAGTAAAAAAAATAGTATACACTTTTATGCTACAAATATACAAATGACCTGCAGTAATGTAGCATTGTATTTCTCATTACAGTTTAGCATCTACAGCAGCAAGTTTTTCATCAGCTAGTGTCCCCAGTGCTGCTCTTGTTCTGATTTTCATGGTTCTCTCTACAATTGATGCACCATCTAATGATGTTTCCCTTCTCTTTGCTATAGATTGGTTTGTGTAAGTAGCATTTTTAGTAATTAATCATTTATTTAAGCATTAATTAAAGAAAAATGCATTTTTGTAGTTTCAACCAATAATTCTGTATCTTTTATAAAATTTATCAATAAAATTTTATTATAATAAATAATTTTTTTACCACTTTCAGACTTTGGTACAAATAAGTGCCAAAACATTTTCTCATTTTTATAAATTGGTTTAAGTTTAAAGTCTGAAAGAAGGTAAAAATTTTATTTATTATTAGATAAATCAGATGTAAAAATATAACCTTTAAACATTTTATAATAATGAAACATCCTGTAACTTTAGATCACTTTTTTAAACTATTTAAATTTTTCCATATTTCATATGAGGATTCTGATAGTAATATGCAGGGCAATTATAGCTTAATCTCTTCTTTTTTTCATAATTGCAATAAATTTTTATTATTTACATCAATAATATTCTCTAATTAGATTTTTGTTAATTAAATATCTGAAAAAAGCTAGTCCTTCTGCAAATAAAATATTATATATCATCTGGCACTTGTATATCAAATTTTATAGTTCAAATTATATGGGAAAGAAAAAACATATTGATTTTATTTGCATTATCATAAGATTAGAAATGTGTCCCAAGCCTGTAACTACTGTACTGACATTGGTAACAACAATGTCGACAGTTCAATTTCTATATAAAGAAATCTATTTAAGACTTATTTTTTATAGAATTGAATATATTTTTGTTAATAGCATTTATGTTTAAACATATATTTTTTATTGTTCCCCTGTTATTAAATTGCAGGGATAGAGTTAGAACAACAAACAATATGCTTGGGGACTGTTATGCAGCAGCAGTTGTAGAGCATTTATCTAAAAAAGAATTATTAGCATCTAGCTCATCAGTGATACAAGTAAGTAGTGTATAATTTGTATTTCTTTTTTCAAAGTTTATAATTTAAATAATAAAATTATAATTTTTATGAAATTGATCATGTTTTTACTTTTTTAAATGCACAAAAAAATATAACATGTCAGTCATATTTGTTAGTTAAGAAAAAAGTTTCATTTTCATGTTTCTCTGGAAGTTTATTTATAATAATGAATACCACTAGACAATAAAGCAGACTTTATTGTTTTATTTCTTTCATTAAATTATTAATCATTATAACTAAGATAGATGTCAATGTATTTTCATAGGCCAGTTTTATTGTGTATTTGGATAAATTATTTCTTTTATGCTCTAACTATTTTCTGTTTATATTACAATATACATTGCAATAAACAAATATATCTGATTTTTTATCTTCTCAAAACAATCAATATAATTAAGGTCTGTGAATAACAAATACTTATGAAGAATTAATGACCCATATAAGAGACTTATACACAAAAATTTATTGAAAATTTTTCAACATAAAGTAGACATTTCAACCATCCATTGTGGTCGTCGTCTATAAACTAAAAGTTCAATTTTTTTGTGTAAAAGTCTGTTATATGGGTAGTTAATTCTTCAAATGAATCAATATAATTATAATAATCTTGTAAAATGAGTTACTTCATTAAGTTACTATATACTTCCTTACATTCATTAATAGCAAATAATAGATGTAATCAAGTACATAATAAAGGCCACAAAGTTTGTTATTAGAGATAAAAATAAAATTATTTGAGAAAAATACTAAATTATATTAATACTAACCATTACAGAGCATAGGCTTTCACAATGTAACTGCTGGATTAAAAGTTCTCAGGATTCCAGCAAAGTGATGACATTTGCTTGCCACTCTGATTGGCTCTGGTACCTACGTGGTGGAGGTGGAGAGGGACTCCAGCTCTGGTATCAGTGGCAGTGGCTGTATAAGTGAGCTCACTTGACCTGGTAGGCACTTCAACTGTAGATGGTAGTGATGGCCATTGAAATGTTGTGGCAAACAAATTTCGTAACCTGGCTGGAATCCGAAGAACACTTCATCTGATACTAGAAATAATTGGGAAAAAATACTATTCACCTTCTCAGCATAGCATATTAATTAAAATTTATTTGTACTATTCTGATACCCTTTTATGGATAGTGTCCTGACAGCCAAAAAGTAACCAATATTAGCCGTCACAGTTTTTATTAATTCATTGTCAGAAGCCTTTTGCCTGTACATTCATACTCATCTGTATGTTGATTTAGGGTGTGATCCAACTCTTTGATCCTGTAATTTTATAAGCATATAGCCAAACAGGCAGAAATCTTTTGTCAATGAGTTAATAAAGACTGTGACTTACAAAATTGGTTTATTTATTGTTTTGTTTGAGTACCATCCATAAAAAAGCATTGGAATAAGTAAATAATAAAGACAAGTTAATTGTTTCCTTTTATTCCAATCTTTTTTTTAGAGATTGAATATAATAATGTTTTGTTATATACTTGAATTACACCTACAGAAGTAATAAGTTTATTTCATTGATCAAAAGTTTAACACGCTATTTCTACAGGCAGAGCAGATGACAATGCAAAGTAACTGTTTGCTTCCTATGCACTTTGACGGAGCAGCTAAAGGTTTGGAACCAGAAGTAATTGTTGTGGAAGTTCAAGCACACATGAAAAATGGATCAGTAAGAAAATTGTAATTGTACAGTAGACTAACAAAGACACAAAATATACTTAGCAGAATCATTCCAAATTAACAATGTAGAATGAGACATTGATGTAGTAGATTGCATATATTCAATGATTTGTCATATTAGGACCAATAATAAAGTATTGTATTTTAAAATAACTTATAAATTAATTTCATGCCAAATAAGAATCATAAGATGAATATATAATTTCAAACATAATCGTAGAGATTTTTTATATTATAATACTAGTAGAATCCCCAACCCATTGAAATTAAGTTTTAATTCAAAGAGAAAAAGAGATAATAAAAATGGTAGTTGGATTTTATTGAGAGAAATTTTATGTTCCCTCAAATATAAGTATTAAAGATAAAGGAACGTTGGAGAAATTATTTACTCAGATAGTAGGTTTGCTGGGAAACCAAAACAGAAATCATACTTAAATAAAACTATTATTAGTATCCCAATAAAGAAGTACTTATGGAAGAGAATTATAAATAACATATTTATTATAATATAATTTTATTACTGTAATTGTACAAAAAATATATTATTATTATTTTATGAATAACCATACATATTGCAACTTAAAGAAGTGTGATAATACTCAGAAAAGGTTAAATACCATACAGCTAAATCAACAGTAACCAAGCGCAACATATTATATCTTCATAGAAAGATATTTTAGAGAACAATAGTGAGAAACAGAAAATCAAAAGTTTATAACAACATATTGATTCTCTGCTAATATTATTATTAATTCTCCTTTCTCTAAATTTTACAAACTCCAAATAAATCACTACTGATTAATCTATTGTCAGTGATATTACAAACTGATTAAACAATCGAAACCTATTCATTTTGGCAAAAGCAGAAAAGCACAAGACAAATAATTAGTTTCTTAGACATTGTTATAGTAACTTTTTACTAGTACATGAGAAATAAACTTAGCAGTACAGAATAATAAGTTTCATATATCTATTGTGCAACTATAAATTAAATTTGGCCTAGTACTAATGGAAAAACACACTGACCATATGCTCCTTCAAATTCAGAGTGGGTCTTGTAAAATTACAGCCTAGAAGTTTTGAAAACATAAACTACTTTAACATAAGATTTTTAAATATAGAATGGTTCAAATAGTATTTTGATTTCACTTATTATGTTATTTCGTACTATGCCCAATGATGTGGCCGCCTGTCAGTGTCATAACACAGTACAGTCCTGAATTGATAGGAAACTAATTAAATTGCTGTACACTTAAGTTCTATCTTAATTTTCCAATGTAATTTATCTTCAGTTTTCTTTGAATTTAATAATAGTATATTTCAAATTAATAAAGTATTTATATTCCCCTAAAATCTATTTTTTGTATGTATATAATACTCTCCTGAGGAATATAAAGTTTATAAACTTAATATAGACCAACTATGTGGAAAATTATTATAAATCATTGTATATGTTATTAATTTATTGAGTAAATAGCATTAAAATCTCACGTACAGCATTCTTGATTTAAGTGCTTAATTATAAATAGTGCCTTGGTAACTGACATAAATTGTTTACTACAATCTACTTATAAATCTCAGTGATTAATTTTGAGAAATTGATATAACATTTTGTATTGGTAATTCCAAATCTATTAGGCTGACACTTGAAGCTTATTTATTACAAAACTCAATTTCCAAGTATGCATAGCTACTCTTAAATGTCATTTAAAAGTATTGTAATGGTAAACAGTATTTACAAAGGCTGACAATTTTAATTTAGCTTGGAATTATACCTGATATATGGTATTCCACTGTGCTTGAAACTATAAGAATCTTTTATATGCTCAGTAGATTTTACAGAAAATTATAACACAAAATTAATTAAGTTAATTCAGAGAAAAAACATCAAACTGAAATACAAAAGAGAACTAAAATTAGTCTGTATATTTATAAATCAATTGTATTGTCATAAACAAAATGACTGCTATTTTAAGCTTTAAATATTTTTTGAAACAATTATTGAAAATAGTGTATGGAGAGTGAAATGATCATTCTCTAGAAAAATAGTTTATACATTCCAGTAACTTAAAATTAACAACATTAATCAAGTGTATTGAGACTGATGAAAATGTTCTTCTTCTCTCACACTCAAACTCGTGAAAAATATATTTAATGAGAAATGTAGTTAAAAACAAATTTTGATAAACATGTTTATTGCATGTAGTGAGTCAATGACCACTACTCTTTGTATTTTATAAATGCAACTAGCAACCATCACATATCTAATAAAACCCCCAGAAGCAATCATATATTTATTACTTTAATGACTGGACTCACTGTTGTTGTAAATACTCCTAAAGATACTGATAGTTTATCATTCATTGGGCAAGAAATGAAATATCAATGTTTGTGTTCTGTTGTTCTTAGATGGTTGCATATGTTTCCCAACAATGACAATTATTGAGTGTTGAGTTTGATGTACATACACTACTACTAATATTTAGTGATATTGTTGGTGCTATCAGTATTGAAATGTATTTAATTTATACTTACTTATTCTTGTAATTTACAACTGTGCTGGTATTTACAAAAGGAATTCATACATGGCAAACATGAAATTAATTTTAAATATATGAACATATTTTAACATACAAAATTGCCTTCATTCATAATGTCTATATTTTCACTTTAAACATATTGTAAATTTTATACATTTTGGATAGTCAACGGCTCAAATATATATAAAAATATTGCTGTGGTATGGAATATGCTAAATTTAAAATAAAAATATCTATAAACATACTTTTTTGAAGTCAATTCTTCTAATTTCATGATTATGAAAACAGTAACTTGGCATACTTGATTATTAAATTAAAATAAGACATTCATAAATAGATTTGAGAACAGGTAGACATTTTAAATGAGTAAATAATTTTACCATAGGCATTTCTTCATATGGATTGTGCATCTTAATATTATCAGCATAAAAAAATTAATTACATTGTTTTTATAAAATGTGAAAGTTTGTAATTTATCATTGTAATGATTTCTCAATGTTTATAGAATAAAGTGAATTTGAGTAACCCAAGATCATTGAACCACTTTTGTCATTCTTATGGAATATTTTACAACTCATGAATTTAGCAATGCAGTTTTTATTAAATAATTTGATGTTTCATTCAAAGTATACCTTAATATTCATATTACTACAACTTTTAGTTTATTTCCTGCCTGTACACTACTCAATGATATTTGATACAATAGCCATATTAAATATGTTGTATACTGTATATTAAATGTTCTACATATATGTTTTATGGTTATAAAATGTACTGTCAAAACAGTTCTAATTTATGGATTTTTTTAAAAAAAAAAGCTCATTCTTTAATAAATGCATTCAATACTTCTGAATTTTAATTTATTGGTGAACGTTAGACCATACACAAAAAGTTGGCAATCATATAAAGAATTAAACACTACAACCTAAAACAAATTCAATTAGAAAAATCTCGAAGAGCCTTGAATTTGATTCTGTAATAAGTGTATAATTTTTGTAGAATGTAAGGAAGTAAATTCACTAAATTTGGAAAGATAGAAGAAATACACAAACACTGGAAGAAGTAAAATCTGAGCTTCAGATTGAAATAAATATGTGGGGTTTAACAAAATTCAATGAGGAACAATATTTGAATGATGAAAGTCTGATTATCCCAAAAAATAGAACCTAGTACCTTTCCTTTAGTTCCACCTTGGAGAACTCTTTGCCGACAGCAGATGCATTGTTGCTCAAAATTAAAAACTGAAAGAATCAGATTCAAAAAGGGAATGAAGAACTAAAAAAGTTGAAAGAAGAAACGATTAAATCCGTGGAAAGTAATTGGGAGAAAATCAAGTGAAAAATTAGGAATTTTCCTCAAAGACTGTAATTCTAAAAAAATAATTCACCCTAAGGACTTTTCAAAAAGACAACAGGTGGTGCTATCAAGATTGAGAACAATATATTCAAAATTAACTGACTTGTTCTTATTTCCAGAGATCCCCCTCCAAGCTGTCATCATTGTAACATACGATTATCAATACCACGTCTAATTTTTGAATGCCCTAACCTTCAAGCAGATAGAAAGAAATTTCGCTACAAGAAGGATTTCACCTGCTCCGGCCAAGCCTGATAGAATTAACATGTAACGAATCGTCGTTATCGCGGAGGTCTTTTCCCTGTGTGGATTGGCGCATTCTTTAAGAAGTCTGCAATGTAGGTCGTTAAACCCGGCAGCGACGTAGGAATGCTGGCATAATGGGTATATGTCTGCAGCGCTGGATATTTCGAAGCAATGACATCTCACAAACGTTTTAAAAACCCTTGCAATCCCGCTTTTTGGCGAAGTCGAATTTCTCACCTAACAGTCTTTTTTTCCTTTCCTACTTCCTTACAGTGTATATTAGTAACTGTAATAATATACATATCTAAACCGCATATCTGTGTTTAACTTATAAATATTTCGACCTTCCGATTCTTATCTGATAAAACTCAGGCGAACTCACACTAACAAAACCGTCCTAATCGCTCATTGAATCTTTACAATCCTTGGAGATAAACCTTGTTATTTCCTTTTCACGTTCCAAACCAGCTTCGATAGAAAGGTCAAGGCCAGACTCTGCTACACCGAAATTCTGGCAAAGGATCCCTATTTTTCTTGTTAACGGATCTTTTAAACCTCAGGTGAACACGTGTCAAACAATCAGAGCAGAACTTTCTGAGAAAATATATTACGTAAATATAAGAAAATGTCAATTTACTTATATTGTCTGTAAATGTAACAAATATTGTCTGTCGCTAATGCATGGTTGATGTGACTTTGTAAAAAAAAACTGAAAAAAAAAGATGAAATACAGCAGTTCATTTGGTTTCAAACGTCGAATCAATCGTTTTAAGTTTTTCTTTAGCTTATGCTTCATAGCATCCTTCTGAGGACATCAAGTTATCAAGTGTTTCGATGTTTTGAAGATTTCAAATTTTCATAATCTCTGTCCACAAGTCCGGACATACATGTACCACCTTGCAGTGGATTGTTCAAACAATTGTGAGGAATTGTCATTGTTGAAAAAATGTATTTGAGTAGCCTATACCAAATAAATCACCTTTACCAATACTTTAACAATTTCTAACATTTAAACTAGACAATCAACTGTAATGTAAATCGTATATTAGAAAACGTGTTCCTCTTCTTTATAAGACTTTTTTTATCATATAAGAAGCTTTATCGATGTACTGTGGTTTCACAAAAAAATATCGTTTTTCAACAAAGCATTTAATAATGGGCGCCGCTGTTTCAAATGGAAGGTAATATAGTACGGAATTGAAGCAGTTTTGTAACCAAGGCAACAAACAGTAGACTAGTTCCTTGTCTTACTGATCGAGAGTTGCCGCAGGGAATCGGTAAATTGGATGGTTTTCAACATAATTATAAGTTTTAAAAATTACCCATCTTTCTATGAATGAAGGATGATGACGTCATTTAGTGTTTTATATATATAAGAAAAACACCAATACAAATAAATATCTTTGTATGCTTTTTAAAATTTTAACAAGATTCTGAATATATACTGCATATTATGCAGAGAATATTACATGGTTATAAAACATTCGAACCATTAAAATTGAGCATACATATTATTACTGTAGCTTATCGTAGTTGCTTTTTCAAAATATTAACTACTCATTTAGGAGTGTGTTATCAGGAAATTGTTAATTTTGTTCCAGGTTACTGTAAATTAAGAATACAAAGGTCTCCTCTTGCAAAGTATGCGTAAAAATGTTTCACATGAAGACCTTGATATGGATCAAATGGCCGAGGCCGAACTTACACGTTTACAAAGACAATATAGAATTATGGAAGGTGATAGGGAAGCTTATTCACAGGAGACCAAAGTTTTGTTACAAAAGCAGAGGTGTTTTTTTTTTGTTAAATTTTTTATAATAACATACATAAATCTATTTTAACATTCACTTTATTCTATACAGGCAGCCACATGCATGCATAAATAAATATTTATGGACTAATTAAAATTAATTACTTGGGCCATGGTTTTTTATTTAGTTTCCAAAGCAAAAATTTCAGTATGTGTTGAAATGTTTTAGCTTTTTCTTACTTAAAATTTACAAAATAATGTGTTGCATATAAATATGATTCTGTTAGCCTATGTATGGTCTACTGACAGTTTGTGTTATATGTGTAAGTGCATTTTAGTAATAAATAACGACAGGCAATGGATGAATAAATAGCTGTACACTTCTATATTTTTCATCGTGTAGTGTAGGGAAACCCGATTCAAGCAGCCCTTTTTCGGAGCGGCAAAATTTCACAATAAATAATAATTTGTAATCGAACTAAAAATTTGAAACCTGTACAATACACAGTAACAAATTTATTCTCTCCGAAAAGTTGTTTAGAATTTCTATAAACTTTAGAGCCTTTCGGATTGAAAAATATTAATAAGGGGGGTAGCGAATTTGGCATACGCCCCAAGGGGCTGAAATTGACATTGGTGAATGTTTTGTCAGCAAGCCATATATTATTTTTTATCAAGTTCTTTATTCAGCTTTGGATTTTTTTTCTGAGAAATTATTACAGCGGTGGTTTGCCGTTTCCTTCCGCCGATTTGATAAAAGATGTGATGCCCAACCGTGCGAGATGTTAGCGATATTGTGCTTGAGAAAAGTTATTAAAACTTCCGGTCATTGTTTTTACATCCCGATATACCCAGGATGCGAGCTGCAGGACGACTTATTACCTTATTTAATGAATAATTCGGTTATAAACTTTCTTAAAATTCAAACTTTGTAGATGCAGTTACTGAATTGATACATGCATTACTGTACAAATTAGATATTAAACTTCAGGGAATAGGAACATTTTTATAATTATCTAAAACCTTTGATTTAGTTGATCATTCCACACTCTGCAATGTTTTATTTATATATAAACTACAGTGGTGTGTGTGGTACTCCTCTAAATCTATTCGTCTCATACCTAAAAGGTAGGCACCAGCACACAGAAATCCCATTTCAAGATGATAATATCAAAAATAAAATAAAATCATTGCGAGGAATAATCACACAGGGTGTACCACAAGGTTCAGTTTTGGGACATTTATTGTTCATCATATATATAAATGATATGCCAATTGTTAAGAATAGTATGTTGGTTACCTAAGTTGATTGATGATAAGATAATACTGAACTGGCATAATGATATGCAAATATTAATAAATATTTAAGAAAAATATTTTATATTTCAGTAATAAAAAGCAGACTGCAGAAATGAGAAAGTATTAACTTGTGATTGAAAAGACATAAATTTTGTTAAGTACACAAAGTTTATAGGAATTAATGTGGACTCCAAACTACCATAGGAAGATCACATTATTGAATTATACAACATAATAAACAGAAATGTGTATGCATTAAAGTGACTGTCATCTGTTCTCCCAATAGAAATATTATTGAATATATACTACAAGTTATAGAATAGGAATTTGAGGAAGTGTTGCTTCTAAATATATGGACAGAATTCTAACCTGATAAAAAAGTTATTTCACAAAATAAAATACTAACTATCAATTCTCTATAAATTTTGAAAACTATTACAATGGTAAAGAAATCAAAAAAACCTCCGAGGACAAACTATAACTATTCCTTATAATACTAGGCAAAATGCAGACTATTTTAGAGTGCATACTAATTTCCTGAAAAACTGAACATGGTCCATTTTTGAAGGGAAGGTTATTTTATAATAAACTGACAATGTATATAAAAGAACTGCAAGTCAAGCAATTTGAAAGAACTTTGAAATAGTATTTAGCAAATAAAGTAGTATATAAGTTAAAGGAATGGCGATAAAATTGTAAAGCTGAAACTGATTAATTAAAATTCCTTCACTTTTTTTGTATTTATATAAACCTGATTTTTTCCCATATTCCATTTATGTACTTGTATTCTTATTATTTTCAACAAAAGTTTTAGTAATTTGCAGTTTGCCATAAAGCAATAAATAAGAATATGAAAATACTGCATGCAATAATAATAATTACAATTATTGGGGAACATTATAAATAAATAAGATTGTTACAATTTATTGGTACAATGTTTCCACCAAAATTTAATAAATAGTACATAACAAACACTTCCATTCTCATGCAAATTTGGGGTCAACTATCATTTCTATATCATATCATTCATAAGTGTCTAAATAATGTTACTCCATTTCTTTAATACCCACTGTTTACACCATCTAGCAAGGTAATGATTTTATATATACAAAAAATAAATAAAAATTAATTCAGCAATAGAATGTAAGTAATTATGGGTACACTTTTTCAGTGCATTAGATTAAAGTAAGTACATTATTTACACCAATGAAATCATAACAAAAAATATTAACCCTTCTTAGGATTATAAAGTAAATAATTCAGTATATGATGTAGGTATTTTATTAAAATAAAGGTTTTCAGATCTTTTCAAACTGGGGCTCTTCATAATGTTTTATATTACTGAGTAATTTCTTAATCAGAATGGATGTTAAATGAATCTTTCTCTGCTGGAACTCTATTCAAGAACACCTGTGATAGTCAGTACTATTTCTTGTGACAGTAAATAATGAAAACTTTATCTGAAATAAAAATTCAATCCCTTTGCAATACTCAATATCAAAAAATTGTTTACACATTCTGAATTTTTTTAAGTCTTCTGGAATTAAAAGTCTAAATAAAGGAGTTGTGAATTTGGCCTATACCCCTGGCAGCTGAAATCTATGCTACACCACTGACAATAAGATGACCGATAAAAATTTTTTCCTTGACAAATATCTCTCTGCACAATTGATTGCCAATTACTTAGCATGTGCACAGATCTCGAACACTTTTTCAAAAACACAAGGACTCTCTTAATGATTTTTATTTGTTAAAGTTGTCCCTTTAATAGTCCAGCAAAATGTAATAGTCATTATTTTTTCATAATTTTTATTAAAACTATACTATATATTATCTCCATCCTTCATTGTGATGTAAAACAACATTTCTCTGTTTCCATAAGCTCTTTTAATTCATAAATTGATAGTGTCAGCTGTATTTTGAAACTTTATAGTAACTGTAGAATTTTTAGGATTGATTTAATTTAATATTGACAAAAAAATGGATTTAACCAATACTTGATATTTTTAAGGAATATGATTTTATCTTTGGAAAAGGAAAAAGAAGAGCTTGAAAAAAATCTTAAAATTGCAAAGTCAAAACAAAATGAAGGAAAAGATAGTAAGTTGAAAGCAAACATTAAACGTCTTATAGAAATTGGAGACAAATATGAGTCTGAAATAAAAACTGAAAAGGATCAGGTTAGTAGTACATAAGAATATATTGTTATTCAAATTATTTCTCAAAAGAAATATGTTACAAATAAAATAATATCATAAGAGTGTATTGAATTGTATATAAAGTAAATAATGTGACTAACTATTACCTTACAATTACAATACAACATATGCAAACTTCATGTAAGTGAATAGTAATACACAAATGTAAGTAAATTGAATATCATATGTTGAATTTCCACACATTTAATTGCTGATTTATATTCTGAATGCTTATAGGATTATCCTGAAACAGGAACTCCTCTTTAATAGTATTAGAAGGGACTTTAAAAACGGGGGAATGTGAAAGGTAGAACAAGGTAACCAAGGGTTGACTAAGGCCCCCTAGACTAGTTTAAGCATTCTAACTGGTGTTTTACCTAAATAGATGCAGGAAAAACCCTAGAAAACCTGCATCAGGTTGGTCGGGCTATTGGGTACTATTCTCATGCACTTCCGAATGATGGAAGATGAGTTTTCTGTGGGTTGCGGCATTCCCTTTGTGTTTCCACCAGGTTTAGGAGGCAGTTGGCCGACTGATCCACTGGGATCAGCAGACATTTCTTACCATATGCCCAAGGTATCTGACCCCAGTACATACACCTATAATAGATGAAGGTGTCTTGGCATGTTAGAACCTTGAAAATATCAGAAAGAGTATGATGCATTCCCAACGCAGTCAGGTGAGCCCCGCAGTCAATCTGGTAAGAAACACCTGCAAGAGAAAAGTCCCACAGGTATCCTCGTGAACTATGTCGTACAGCCCACCAATATCACTTCGTAATAAATAAGGAATCAAACATTATTCTCACGTATTTTTATCTGAACTACAATTTCTTTTGTGGAAATGGAGCAGGAAGGAATTCAAATTGTTGCATAATTGTAATGATTATTGCTGCAATTATTTATTTTTATGAAGATCACATACACTTGAATGACTGTAATGATTTAATTTTCACCATAATTGCCTAGTTGACTGAAATGGAAGTCCAGATTCGGAAACTAGAGAAAGAAGTGTTAGTCCTGCGAGCTAAAGACATATCTGACAGAAAGTCTTACCAATTAGCAATTCAAGCTCAACAAACAAATACAAATCTGGAAAATAGATTGGATGTTGTAAGTAATTTTATATATTTAAACCCCTCTGTATATTAGACGTTCAGTAATTACACTGAAATGTAAAGGAAAACAAAAAAACTATTGCAACTCAATACATAATTTTCTACCTTGAAAATGTAGTCATAATAGCAGCACAGATCCATAACATTTATATTTCATAAAATAAATCATTATTTGAGCATATGTTAGTATATAAACTATAAATAAATGAATAATTTTGAGAGAAAATATGTATATGAATCTGTAAAAGAAATAGAGGATTACGTTAAAAAAGTTTTTATTTAGCTCCATATCCAAAAAATTTTAATTATCAATTAGATATTTTATATACTTTTTTATACATATTTCTTATTGTGACTAATTGAAATAAGTATATTTTACTCTTGTATTATTGTTATTCATATGTATATCAAGAACTCTCTGTGATTAATGTATAAAATATAATCATTATGTTTTCATCTAATTGTAACTAGTGACATATTTTCATAATTAAAATCATGAATTAGGTCACTGTTAAAAACATAAATTTATTGTCTTCCTATTGTTTAGGCTACTGTCAAATTCAATAAAATATTAGCAGAAAATGCTACTCTCCGTGAAGAGATAAATCATCTCTTAAAAGAACGCAATCATTTTAACAATCTATACCAACAATTAGTTACACAAATAAATACTGGTAAAAAAACAATATTGGATCTGATAGATCAGGCCAGCCTTGCATATGATCAAAGGTAATAAGTCTTTTTAAATACACCTTATATTTTTGTTTGTGATTAGTAGCACTAGAATGATTTTGCAGCTACTGAGTTGTATGGCTTTCTCATATGCCAAACCTTTCAACAAAGTTCTGAATCTGTAGAATCTGATAAGCAGATATAGGTAGTAAATTGTAAAATTATTAATTATTTTTGTTATTGCAATTAATTGCTAGAGAAGAGGCTCAGAATAAGCTGCAAGCTTTGAAAGAACGTGGACGACTTGACCTCTTACTCCATAGTCAAGAAATGAGAGAGCTGCATAGAAAGTTAGATCATGACACAAAGCTGCAGGACTTTTTAGGTATTAAAGCACAGAAACGAGTTATGGCAGACTTAGAAGCTCGAGAAGCTCAGAAGAAACGTAAGTTTATTACTACTTTCCTGATTAGATTTCAAGTTTACAGTCGCTGGAATCCTACAATTGAAGTAAAAAATGCTTAGTACTTTTTACAGAAACATGTCATTACTCACTGCTTTACATTTATATTATGTACAATATTTTTAGTAGTTAACTGCATTTAAAAGATTACTATGCAAGAAACCATTACAACTATATGTATATTAGAAATACTTAAGTGTAATTGAAATTTATTTAGTATTAATCCTGACAGTTATTTGGTATTTTTTCTGAAACCTAAAAACAATAAGCATTTTTGTATCTACACCAACTTTATTTCCTAAACATCTGGTTTTCATCATTCTCACTAGAGTATCACCATTAGTAATACAAGTGTTTTTTGTATTTAACGTCAATATTCTTTCATAAGATTTGTTTGACTCATTCCAGGTTACCTAGTGTACAAATTCTCTCTATGATAATGATTTTCTCAGCAGATGTACAAGTAAGAAATTAAGTTTTAAATACACTCTGCATCCCATTCCATTGTATGACCTCAAATCAAGCAATTTATCACAATAGTTCCCTAGTTTCAATTTGCAAGAAAGTTCCAACACAATTTCAATGACTGTCGGAATTCTTTATTCATTAGTGTTAACAAGCTATTAAAAATTATTTATCATATTTATGGAATATAAAATTTCCTTATTGCAGTTAAGCAACTACAACTTCATAAAATTTCAAATACCCAATTGTTTTCAATTTCTTTGACAAACAGATTCACAGATAAGTCAGGTAAATATACTATTTCCAGATTGTTTAAAGGGATAATTGACTAATTACTATGCCACTTCTCTGATTTAGTACATATTCTCCTTTTTTAAAAAGTACCTAAGTTATATCTGCTTCAACACACAATTTCATAAAATACATCTTTTACAAAACTGCTTCATTACCATAAAAGGTTTCTACAAGAAGTTTTAAAAAAAGTACCAAAATTCTATTTTAAAAACTAACTACCACAAACTGTGTTTGAAAAATTTAAATAAATAAATGGCCTTGAGTCAGAAATGTCTAATTCCCAACAATGTTTCATACTTTTTTGGTATAAATATCCATTAATAATTTTAACATGAGTAAAATTTATAAGCCTATTCTGACCAAACAAAAAATGAAAATATTTTTGTTATAATTCAGGATTATAATGTACTAGTTTTAAAAAATACTATGTTAATCAGTGCCATGAGTAATTTAGTACACATCTAAGTATGATATTAATAACACCATTGTATCTTTCTCAGAAATTCAACGAGAAGCTTTAGAAAAGATGATAGATACCTACCATGTAATTCTTCAGAAAATAAAAGACTTCTCTGGTGAAGATGATGTAGATAGACTTGCTGCTCAATTTATTAAGCAAGAGGAAGAAAATTTTGCTTTATTTAATTATGTTAATGAACTTAACAATGAAGTATGCATTTATATTATTTTACAGTAAAAAAAAGTTTTTTGTAATACAATTTTATTTTCATCAACTGAAAATTAATATCAAGGCAGGCAAATATGTTTTTACATTTCAATACTTACAACGGATTTTATTTTGTAATTTTAACATACAACTGTATACAAAATGTTGCAATGTTATTTAAATGCTTTAATTATACCAAAGACCCTTTTTACCTTCTTCATGTGGCCTTAATTTGTCTCTCATGCAGAGTAGATTCAATTTACAAATTATTAAATTCAGTTGTAGTTTTGACTAATATATGTTAATGCTATTTTGTTTCAATATATAAAACATTGCACCATGACCTTAAACTATATTTGAGGCCATTGGATAATTTAATCTACATTAACAGGAACTTAATACGATATTTCATTTACAGTTGGAAACACTTCAAGACCAAGTAGATGAATTACGTGTGCGCATTGATGAACAGAGAGCTGTAAACAGAACTAGAGCACAACAGCAGCAGGACTGCCTTATTGAATTAAAAACTCTATTAAATCAAAAAATCAAGGAGGCTGACTGTAGCCAAGAAATGCTGGAGGAAAGGGAAGATATTTTGAACTTGGTTCTAGGTGGTATTGAAAAGTTATTTTGCATTTCACATTGCATACACTCACCTGTGCTACAGTTATTAGGTAGTCACAATTTGCTTATTTTATATACTCACATAATGTATATTAGTACAATAATTTCTCAAATTATTCATTTCCTGCTGTCTTTTAATCTCTAAATGGTGCTTCTACATCATAATAAAACTCTTAATTATTATTATTATTATTATCATTACTTTTGTTTTAGGTGAAACTTCCAGTGTAACAACATACAATGTTATGTTATACTTGGGAATAATAGAACGCTACACAAATGACATAGTGGAATTTTCAAATACTGTCACATATAAGAATGCCAACTAAAATTATTCTTCACAATTCCAAATGAAACTTAACTATTATAATATATATATTATTCTAATATTCATATATTTTATGTTACTCATACCACATTTATCTGTAATAGCAATTTCTTAAATAATTATAAATCAGTTTTTAACATTTATATTCATCATTGAGCATTTAAGTTACAATAATTATTTCCTCAATAATACAACTGTAATTAAGATATAGTGAAATAAAGGGACAAAACTGCAACATTAAAATCTTTCATATCATTTATATATATAGATAAAATTGTTCATAAATTCAATTCATGTATTTTTCTGGTACTTAGAACCATTGCATAAATTAAAACTCTAAAGAAGCTTGTTACAGTATGTTTTATATTTTTTTAAGTAGAGTTTGACTACTTAAGAGTTATCCAAATCAAGTCCAAAAGCTATCACAATAACTATAGCTCTTAGGCACTACTAATTTCTATTGTACAATACTGTTTATTTCTTTATATTGAATACAAAGCCTGACAACAGAATTTGTGATAAAGAGATAACATATAGCCTAATTTAATTAGCAGTGAGCCATCCGAATAATTGGAAATGCAGTTTTAAAAATTAAAAATTTTAAGAAATCAGTAGCTGAAATATATTGATTGGGTTTCAAAGAAGACTATCTTGTCAATTCATATCAATAAATACTGTAAATCATTTTGTCAATTTCATATAAAATTTAAACAAGAACTGATATCTTTTGCATGAATTTAATTTAATAACTTTGTATGTACTCCCTTATTCACTCTGTAACCCTTTTTTCTCTTATTTTTTTATTTTGACCAAAATATTATATGCACCAGAACAAAGTTTTCTTGGTTGAGAAGTCATAATTACTTCTGAAAAAAAAGCACTTCATCTAGATGTCCACCCAGAGTCTATCTAGATTTCTCTACTTCTCTTGAACATTTATGGTGACTGGTCTCAATTTGACCTAGATCTACTCCATTTGTGCTCTATCTAAAGAAAAACAGATTTTGTTATATTTGAAATGACTCATCAATATGAAAAGTAATAGAAGTGTTGCACTCTGCCTGTGCTGAAGAAATGCTGAAAAACAAAAGTACCAGACCCACAGAACTAGTCTACAACATAAATTAAATCTGCAAACTGGAATAAAATACCACAAATTAAATGAATTAATATTTATGTTGACTCATTTAAAATATGAAAGAGTTTATTGGTGCCAAAATATGTATATACAACTTATCAGTAGTTTCAAGAAAAATATAGTAATATTGAAAACTATTTCAGTAGCATCTCAAACAGCAAAAGTAATGTATTATCCAAAAAAATTACAATTTTTTATGAGATAGAGAAAAGTATTCCTAGTATTCAGGAATGTAAACGAGTATGGCGTCATACATCCGTTATTGGGAATAGTTACCATCATTTAGTTAGAAAAACTGTTCTAATTTTGGAATGTTTCCAAATTTTTATGTAAAATTTTGTAGGATACAGGAATATTACACAGCAATTTGGTCTTTTTATTCGAGAGGAGAAAGATGGGAATCACAAACGATACAAGTTAACGTTATAAAATAATAGACCTTTCCGTGTGATGCAAGATTTAGGAAAATTATGGAGGTGAATTTCCACGTTAAAACGGTATCTGACAAAAACAGAATAATCTTAAGGTTTTAACAAAAGCCAACACGGTTCAATATTCAAAAATTGTCCGAAATTTGTAAAGGAAAAAAATCTATTCACGACCGTACTGACTTAATCTGGAAAACGTGGATTCCTTTGGATATACGAAAACATTTGGGACTGACAAGAAAAATGACGTCAGTCGATGGTGGGGATGAGTCGAAGGGTTATTCTTCAATGAATTCAAGAGCTGAAAAGGATATTTAATAAGATTACAATGGAATGACTAATAAAATATTCTTCAACATTATTATCGAACAATAAATTGGTTTTTAAACTAATTCTTTCTAATCAACGGGTTGAAATAAAACGCTTGGCGGACATTTGAGGAACTATGGCTTGATGTTGCTGTGATATAAACGGGCCAGCACAGGCGAAGTTGTGTTTACATCTAAGAATCGCTCAACGGGCTTACATTCCTTCAGTTGGTAGGTGAGATCCGGCATTCATGGTAACAGCCTCTGCAAAAATTTCGTTCTCAGTACTTCTCTCATTCAGTTTCAGGAATCCGCAGAAAAACCGATACCGATGGAAACTTTCAAGAATTTATTAAGTTTACCCGTAGTGAAGGCCGCTGTCGATAAAGTTGCGGACGCTTATAACAAATTGAAATGCAGCAGTTCTCTCGTGAAAGATGGCGTGGAGAAAGTGGAATCTGTCGTTAATGAAGTTAAAGTTAGCGTATCTCCATTAACGAGAGAATTGGCAGGACCAGTAAATGCGCTGGATAAATTTGTTTGCAAAAGTCTAAACTTTATCGAGAAAAAGTTTCCTATCGTGAAGGAACAGCCGGAAGTTGTGAGTGTCTTCTTCAGTTTTACTAGAAGGTGTGCTTTCAAATTCTGTATTGGAATGTTTTTACGTTTCAGATGTACGGCGCCTTCAAGAATTACATTGAAGACACCGTGACGCCAGCTATCAAGACTACCTTGTGTATTGTCTCTGAATGTAAACGCAAATTGAGCCCAATTGCAGGATTTGCACTTGTCCAGGCCAATCGAATGGCGGTCGTGGTGGACGTATTCGCAAGATCAGCTGAAAAAATGGTCGATTATTTCTTCTCAAAGAAAACTGAGAAATGTGCTATGCCGAATGGATATGGTAATCGTTTACATAGTTGCTGTTTAAATGTAAATGTAAATTTAAATGTATATAAATACTGAATTGCGCTTTTGCAGCCGAAGAGCTTGGATCTGGATCTTCCACGAATTCTGATGTCGATGAAGAGCCTTTGCCAAAGGTTGTCCAAACTGCCGAAACCTTGGGACGTGTGGGATTCAAGTTGGCCCGTGCAGGGTTCATAGTCTCTACCACTCCCCTTCGCTGGACACTTTCGTGGTTCGTTTGTAGGAAAGTAGCAGCAAAGGACAACAAATCGTCGCAGGTCGCGGAGAGGGCTGGATCAAGTACCCTGACTTCTGGCGCACCATCTACTGCCTCTCTAGATACGAGAAGATCTGTCTCTCCTTCAACAAGTCTTTGATACTATTGCACGTGTATAATATGGTCTTGTTACATTTCGAAATTTGATCTTGATGGTATTACTGTACCATGTGTTAATATTTATTTTAAAAGATTTTATCATGTTAATCGTCAATAAAATCTAAATTCAATTTCAAATTTTCAGTTCAGAATTCATTTTTCCTTTGCTACTGTTCCAAAGAATCTCGTCAATAGTTTGAAATATTGTATGGAGTCCTTAAAATCATTTTCCCGTGGTCTTTATAAACGTCCTCACTATTGGCTTTATATATTATTCTAAAGTGCTAATGATTTGCGGCATGTGCGGCACTTAAATCTAGTTATTTATAGCCGCATAATTCTGGTTCTTAATCTTGCAGGTACGCAACGTTGAATTGCTTCAAAAGTAATGTCAGAAATTTAAGCGCCGTCTTACGCTTTCCTCTATTGAATTAATTATGTTCTTATTTATTCAATGCTAAAGTGTTTATGAACCATAAAACTGAGTAGTTAGTTCAATTAAAAGATACGGCGTTTGTGTGGCATGAGGTAAAATAGGTCCGATCAGTACAAACTTTTTCAATGTTTCACATGCTCTTCTGCTGAAGCGATAGCTGGTCGAAGTATTAGACTTCGTGGAGTTTTTCTGTTCGTTTTTTCAGAAACGCTGTAGCAAATCTAGTTTCTCATAAAGAGCCGACAAGCACTTGTTTAGAAACATTTGTCGATAAACGCGGATGACTCTGTAATCTCGATCACTTCTGAATGTTCTCTGCTACTATTAGGAAGAGTGATTTCAATAAATAACTTTGCAAACTGATTTTCCTAAAAGTATACCAGATAAAGACGGAAACTGTATAAAGAAACCAAACGAACGAGCAAGATGCGATTCTATTTAAAGATATAAAGTCAATATGCGGGCTCAGGAAAATAAAATGAAAATGGAAGGAAAAGCAGCTCACTCTCGTTTACAAAACGCACATTGTTAAATGAGACAATATAGAATAGGTGGGGAACTAATTCCAAGGGTAACGAGCTGCAAATATCTGGGGATATATTTCAACTAGACTTTAGTGGGAGGAAGAGATGAATCTCACGGCCCGAAAAGCGTGGAATTCCTTACATTTCATAATGAAGAACTTAAAAAAAGGTAATTTCAAAATCAAAGGAGGTGGCATGTTTATCCTTAGACCAATTTTGGAATACGGTGCGGCTTGTTGGGATTATTATAGAAGAAATCAAACAATAATTAGAGAAAATTCAGAAAAGTGCTGCTAATTTTGTGCGAGTAGAGCCGGGCCATAGGAACGAAAAAGTAGAACTAAGTTGGGAGATATTGTCACAAAGGAGGCATTTGCTATTCAAAGCTTATACGGGGCAAAAACCATGGATTGGAATTAGCTCCAAAATGCAAAAGCCCAGTTATATAGGTAGATGGGATCATTAATTCAAAGTAAAATGTACAAAGCAAAAAACATATGTTGGCAAATTCTCATTCCTAAATAGGACCATAAACGACTGGAATAATTTACCTGTTGGAATGTTTGAAGGAAATCCTCTTCAGGAAAATATATTCAGGAAAAATCTCAAAAAACGTGTGGAGTGAAGCGGTTATTTTGAATAATATAAATGCATATTCGATTTAAATGTTAAAGTCAAAGTGAAGTGTTAAGTTAATATAATTCTTGTAATGTTTCTTTTTTAATTCAGGGCTATAGAAATTTTAAAGGACTATGATTGTTTCTTAGATTAAGAGTATTTATGTTTAGGTAATTTCATTTTGTATCTGCCACCGAGCTTGCGACTAATTGTAGACCAACAATAAATACAATAGTAAAGAAATGTAAATAAGGCACCTTGAATTATGAATTTATAAAATTATTCACCTTGTCCAAAATTTCGTTTGTATGATGGAAGTTGTTGCCACAAACGCAGAATGACAGCTTTTGTTTTCATTAAATTCAGATCATCGTCTTCAAGTCGTAGATTTATTTCTAAACAAGTCTATCAAACTGTCATTTTTGGATTAAATGAAGTTGGCTCGTAAAGCAACAGATTTGTTTTCTAGGAATTCGGATACTGAATTAAAAACCTATTCAAACAGGCATCCAACTTCTGTATAAAACCGAAACAGTTTGAATTCTTAATAGTTTTTAACCACAAAGTTGTCTAAACAATTTATTCTCCAATATTGCGAGGTTTCCCCGATAAATGGATTAGTAATGAAATTCTGTAAGAAGCACACAACCCACCGTCATCTTGTTTCAATCTTGTTGAGTACTGCCAATGTCGGTTGTGTCAAAAAAAATTTATTGCTTGGAAATGAAATAAATCCTTACATTTTTTTACCAGATGAACTCTTGTAAAATGAACTTATCTTGAGGCTTCGTAGCTTCATTAATAAAAACTTTTTTCCAAATCATGCACATTGCTAATAGGTTTGTAAGCCACTTGATAAGTCCATACTTAAAATATTTAACACTATTGTATACATTTTTCTACACGTTACCTGTAGCTAATAATTTTTTTTAATTGTTGCGTTAAACGACACACTACTGAAGCTAATAGTGGGTTAGATTATTAGTACTCATATGCAAGAAAATTTATAAAACTGCCGTTTTATTAAAGCAATAATACAATTTTTGTGACATGTAAGAACCTTTTGAGATGGTAATGTCACATCGAAACGTCGGCCTATCGAATTCTTTTTAATTCATTGTTTAAGTTTTTCTGTTAAATAAGGCCGTATCTACTTAACAATTTGGAACAATAGGTCGTAGTTTATTTTTACAGGACTATACACAATTTTGCCTGCAGCGTAAGCAACACGTATTACTTTAAAATCCTGCGGGGTACCTAAGCGTCCGGGGCTTTATCGGAATTTTATGTTAATTGAATCCACTTCTTTAATATGCTATAATTGTGTAACCAGTTTCCATTCTTCAAATATGAATATCCATCCGTCAACATGAAACCACCTTATATTGGCAAATTGGTAAGCTGCCATATTTACCGCCTTGGGTATGCAGCTTTTACGTTAATTTATATCAGTTTTAGATAATTCAAACCCTGAATTCGGTTATTTTATATGTCTATGGGAGTGGCGAAACACTCAACCGAATTGCGCTAGGCAACGAACGTGTTACAAGAGATTGGAAAGAAAGGTCTAAAACGAATATATAAACTTGTATAAATTACGAAATTTTTAATTAAGATTGACAGATCGCAGTCCAAACAAACATTCTAAAACAGCTAAGAAACAAGCAGAATAACAAACTCTTGCAAAGCGAAAACTAATTAACATGTGCTTCAATATATATTCATAAAACTAACTTTGTCCCAATCGTTACACAAACAGTTGTTTGCAAAGACTTCATGGCGAAGCCGATCTTCCAGTTTCCAGAGAGGCAGCAGACATGGAAGAGGAACCAGAAGTTAAGTTAACAGATTCCACAGTCTCTGCGACTGACGAATTTTTGGGTGCAGTAGCAGTAACAACAGTTTTGCTACAAGCGAACCAGGAGTGTGTCCAGCGAAGTGGCGTGGTTGAGACGATGAATCCTGCTCGGGCCAGCTTGAATCCTACACGTCCCAAACTTTCGGCAGTTTGGACAACCTTAGGCAAAGGTTCCTCATCGACATCAGATTTGGAAGATTGAGATTCATACTCTTCGGCTGCAACGGGGAATGAAGGAATTTACATATATCCAATTTTAAATTTAAAAAGTCTCAACATATCAATTTACCATAACCATTTGGCACACATTTCTCTGCCTTCTTTCCGAAGAAATAATCAACCATTTTCTCAGTTGACCTTGCGATCAAGTCCACCACGACCGCCATTCTGTTCACCTGGACAAGTGCGAATCCTGCAATTGGGCTCAATTTGCGTTTACATTCAGAGACAATACACAAGGTAGTCTTGATAGCTGGCGTCACGGTGTCTTCAATGTAATTCTTGAAGGCGCCGTACATCTGAAACGTAAAAACATTCCAATACAGAATTTGAAAGCACACCTTCTAGTAAAACTGAATACGACACTCACAACTTCCGGCTGTTCCTTCACGATAGGAAACTTTTTCTCGATAAAGTTTAGACTTTTGCAAACAAATTTATCCAGCGCATTTACTGGTCCTGCCAATTCTCTCGTTAATGGAGATACGCTAACTTTAACTTCATTAACGACAGATTCCACTTTCTCCACGCCATCTTTCACGAGAGAACTGCTGCATTTCAATTTGTTATAAGCGTCCGCAACTTTATCGACAGCGGCCTTCACTACGGGTAAACTTAATAAATTCTTGAAAGTTTCCATCGGTATCGGTTTTTCTGCGGATTCCTGAAACTGAATGAGAGAAGTACTGAGAACGAAATTTTTGCAGAGGCTGTTACCATCAATGCCGGATCTCACCTACCAACTGAAGGAATGTAAGCCCGTTGAGCGATTCTTAGATGTAAACACAACTTCGCCTGTGCTGGCCCGTTTATATCACAGCAACATCAAGCCATAGTTCCTCAAATGTCCGCCAAGCGTTTTTTCTTCAACACGTTAATTGGAATGAATTAGTATAGAAATCAACTTCTTGATACATAATAATTACAAGAATATTTTATCCGACTTTCCATTGTAATTTGATTCAATATCCTTTTCAGCTCTTGAATTCATGATATTCGCTCATCCCCACCATCGACTGACGTCACTTTTGTTGTCTGTCTCACATGTTATGGTCGTTCCAGAGGGTTGTGGGAAATAATCTTGATTCAGAATTAAATATTTTGCGAATTACAAGTTAGTTAATACTTAACTCTATTTGCTTCACTTAGCAGTGGTTAAATGTTTTCCCCGATCAATCATACCTTCAATACAGTATGCTATAATTTTACAACTTTAACTTGCATTGTTTGTGCAAACCCAATCCTTATATACTCAAATTAAATGACTAAATTACGGTATAATTAGCATATTCCATAAAAAATCGTGCAAAATGATGACATGGTGAAATATTTCCAAGAGGGAGCAGTTGAACAGTGACCAATATCGAATACATATAAAGGGAGGCATCACCACACGAATTTGGATTCCAGAATACAATCTTTACTTATTCGATAAGCAAAAAAAGAACCTCTTTCAATCCATTTTAACTCTAATTGTGATCCTGAGTTTGATTCCCTGTTATTTAGAGATTTTTCTATCCTTATTTTTTAAGCATTAACTTTCACCTCCCAATAGTAATTTTTGTATTGATAATTTAATTAAATGGTGTGTGTTAATATATTTTGCTTGTTTGAGATGTCTCCAAAGTAGTGATGTTAACTCTTGATATCTTTTTCTTGCAATGTGTCTTATGGACTGTGTCTTATTTACTTTAGGTCATCTAATTTATATCATACCGCCACAACAAATATTAATTCATATAAATTTTATTCCAATTTAAAATACATTTTTGTAATAGATTAGTTTTTTTTCATGATGGCTCATAACTTGAAACATTTTCATAAGTTTTTGGAACATATATCAAAATGTTCTGAAACACACTGTTTTCAGGGACAAGGTAATTTCTGAGTGTTGCTGAACTTGAAGGGAACATAATTGTGCACCGTATTGTATAAATTCTGCAAGTATTCTACTGTGTATCAATACTTTACAGGGCCAAAATTGCACACGATACACAAAATATATGTTTGATATGACTGATCTAAAGATTTATATGGTGAAGAATTGCTTATATTCCATTAAAGAATTTGTAGTTTTCAGAAATTTTTAAAATTTTACTTTTATTAAGTTATAGGATTTGTTTTAATGTGTGAAAACTGAAGTCTGGAAATGTGTAACAAGATTATATGCATCAATAAAAAATAAATCAATCATTGCCAATTGAAATTTACTTGTGAAGTTTACAATACATATCCTTGTAATCACATTCTTTGTGTCACACAATTTTAATTTGCTAAAATATTTCACAATTATAACTCATTCCTGAGCAGCTAGTTGCCATGCTGCCCAAACATCACTGCCTGAAGAAGAATTCAGTTGTCTTTCAAACCACCAATCCTCAAAAATCCTCCCCCAAATTGCCACTGACAAAATTAAAGAAACATCACCTGCCTGTTCTTCCACATTGTTTGCCAGATTGATTGCAAACTCTGCCCTGTTTATATATTGCTCAAACTAAATGATATCTCCTTGAAATCATTGAAAACCACCGCACCATTGACCAACTGTTCAAAACATAATTCTCTACAGTTACTTATGCCAAAAACCATAATTCCAATATTTTTTATGTGCTTCACACTAATCCTCCCCAAAAAGCCATAACTCCCAATTCATCAGATGTTGAATTACAGCTTTAGGAACTTACTTAACATATCCTTCAGTCAAGGCACAATATTTGCTAACTTCCTTCTTTTTACTTTTTACCTTCCTCCTCTTGTACTTGTGTGTGTGTTCCGTTTTTTGTTTGACCATTTTTTCCATTTCTCTTCAATAACCTATCCACTATTATAATCTATCCTTGAGAGATAGTTGTTTACTTTTTTGGATGTCAATTGTTTCCATCTAATGAATGTCACACCGTAATTTGAATCATCACTGAGTGACTGACTGCCCCACCACTCGGACACACTATGTTTGAAGAAGGGTTGTTTAAACTATCAAAAATTTACATTTTTGTACTTCCCCATCAATCAAAAAGTACTATCAATTTGATGGCCATTAAATTCAACCTCTTAATATATTTGTCTGTCCTGCTCAATAAAATGTTTATTAACAACTCGGTAGACAATGTCATCTTAATATTAATTCACTTATACAGCTCAAATCTCAGACTGCACCCAATTTTTTGGTAGGCAAAGGAAAAAAAATCCATATAACCTGTACAGAAGTAAAGTTTCAAGGGTGTGGAATGTGTCAGTGCACATTTTTAATTTTACTTTAATATGTAAGTAACTACATGTAATCATATTTGGATAATATACAACTATTAGATTGTGCATAATGTTGTTAAAGTACATTTAACAATTTATAATTATTTGATTTCTTATAATATGCTATAACAAAGATTTTTTTAAATTTTTCATTAGCTCTTGCTGGCTACTTGCAGTCAGAATGTTAGTAATAATTCATACAACAAAATATGACTGACAATTCATAGTTCATGCTAACTATTCACATTTATCATAACTCAGGTTCTTCTATAAGTTATTTTATTGAATAGAATAAGTATGTAATGCTTTAAATTGACTTAAATTATTAATTAATTGTGAATTCATATACAGGTCTGAATAATAGACACCATTCTGTGTAAATTACAATGATTTAATTTTTTATATAATTTGTTCTTGTGCTTTAGTCATGTATTTTGAGATTGTAATATGACCCTGTTTTAAATCATAAATCACATCATGAGCATCAGTACAACTCTGTGAAAAGGCTTCCTCTCGTTTCATGAAATGATCATCGTTCAGTCATATTTCTGAGCTACAATAACCTGACCTTTGCCTGTTGAATCATCTAAAAAAAAATCTGTATAAAAAACAATGATAATATTCAATATAAACTATTTTTATTTTTCTAAAATCATTGTCGTTGCACTCAATTTTTACTGAATATGTGGGGGTAGGTAACAGAGTTGATAATCAGGAATGCTAAATTGTTATATTAAATGCATTTGATAATTAACCTTGAATGAATTCCTCAAACTAAACCTTTCCAAGCCGACCTCCTGTGGTGTAGTGGCTAGCGTTGCTGCCTCACAACCCAGAGGTCCCGGGTTCGAATCCTGGCATGGGCTTGGATGTTTGTTTTTGTCATGGTCGACAAGACCGGGATTAAGACTGTTGGAGGGTCGATACTCTGACCACGTGTCACTCCGAATTCGGAATGTGTCATGCAAGATGACAGTCCGCAGTTGACTCGGTAGGCCCAGGCCCTCAATGGGCTGTAGAGCCATGTAGAAAAAAAACTTTTCCAAAACTTGGAAATAACTTTTCACAAAGAATTGTCCGCTACACTTCAGTATATAAAATTAAATATCATCATCCATCTTCCTTTGCTAGAAATATGTACTATAACCATTATCCAATCATTAATATATGATCAGTATGTCAAGTACTGAACAATGAAAGCCTTGTTTTCTTCCTTACATGGCCAATAAACACACAAAAGGATGAATACAAATTGCTATTCATTAAATACATCATTCCTAAGCAAATTTTTCAGGACTTGCCAATGGCATATGCCATTCAAATTAAACTATGAATTTCAGAGCATTACACTATACTTGCATCCAGCATTTAATAGAAAACAATGGTCATTTAAAAAATACAATTATAAAGCATTGAGTAGTCCCTAGTCGCAAACATTAAAAATTAAAAGCCATAAGCGATCATAATTGCAAGTTTAGAAATTTACCTATGCTATTTAGGCATTGGCAAAGTTTTCTCAGTCTTGAACTAAGAACATTATAAAGGGCTTTCAGCTTTCTTGGTTATATCCAACCATTCACAACAATGTAAGTTATTATTAATACATAAAGAGCACTGTAGTCTTATTTTGTTTTTCACACACTATTATGTGATAGCATCCGCACTGTTGGATGCACTATGAGCATTTGCAGCTTCTGTCAGGTTGGTGAAATCATTGTGTTCTACACATCTTGTGATGGAAGCCATGGACAGCGAATCTGATTACCACATGCCTTTGGTCTTGGCATGTCTACCCACTTCTGGTTTGTCATTGCACATTGTAAGTTATAAGACTAGTCAAAGTGAGGCAATTGGTGATGTACAGTTGACAATGGCTCCTGATCTTTGAAAACTGAAGACTTGTGGCAGTTTTTATTTTATCAATTGATTAAAAGTTGTTTTGAGTTTAATAAGTTAATAAAATATTTTAAATAACCATACATTGCCTGTCAAATTAAGTTATATACCAGTCTAACCTAAACAATTGTTGGACAATACTGGGCATTGTACTACTTGTTAAGATGAAACATCAAGTAAAACATAATAGTATACAAACAAATGATAAAAAAAATTATCATGCTGCTATTTTGAAAACTTTATTTTACAATAGATTTATAATAGATATTTCTTCTTTGGCCTTATTATAATGTTAACATCATTTGCAAACTACTAGTTCATAATTAGAAAAATGATTTTTAAATTGCTAAATGCATTAAACAAATTGTTATAGGCTATACATCTACACCAGCCATTTTTAGCATGATTCAAATGAAGAATGTAGACCTAATTACATTTTTGTATATTAAAAAATTGAATTATTCTCCAAATGGAGCCCAATTAAAACTTGTTGAGGACAAACTTAGGATTTGGGAAGCAATCAATAGGAGAGTTAAGAAAAAAAACTTTTTCAAAACATAGGCAACTTAAATTTAAGTTTGATATTTATTTAACAATTTTCTATGTATTTTAACTTTTATTATTTAGTTATTTTAATAATTTGAACATTTAATGTGACAACACTTCTGGATTAGTATTAAATTCAATAAGGCCTTGTGCTTCATGCTTGCTGCATAGGTTTATTTTGGATTCAAGTCTCCCCTATTCGAAAATGCAAGATGACCGTGGTGATACACGTTGCACCATCCAATACAGTAAACATTATTGCTTTTAACTTCAAATTTTCTATAGCCTAAATCTTATTTAAAATTGAGATAACAATAATTTTTGTTTTTGTACAAGTATAATCTTAAAAGGTGGTTTGTTTTTAAATTCTAGACATTTTCATTTCCGAATTACCCCCTCACCCTCCTAAACAATCAAATTGCCTTGCCATGCCATGTGACACGCGCTTTGGTAATCACTGGTCCACGTGGTCTCATTAAAGAAGTTTTTCAGAATAAAAAAATAATTAAAAGTTGGCCAATACTTCGTATGGATTTAAGGACCCAGTGTCCATACAAAGTTGTAAATTTCCTCGTATGCCGTAGTTGAAACACGATGCTTCGACGACTGCGACATCTAGAAGACAACGTGTGTCGCCGGAAAGTCGTGTTTTAAAACGCCAACCGGCTGTATACCCGAAAATCATTATAACAACTTAACCAGGAAGACCTATGGAAATTAATAATTATTTATCTGGCCCACTTTCCATTGTTCATAGCCTTTTTTAAAAAAGGTTATATCCAGCAGCCTTAGTTTAAGGTTATGTGCTACATCACCCCAAGGAACCATTTTTACGAGGATACAGAAGATACAACAGCTTCAGTGTTTATAATATTCTACTACCCATAATATGGAACATTTCTTTTGTCTACATAACGTGTAATAGGGACGAATTATTGAAACTGTAAAAAATGTCGAATCAAATTGGCACAAATTCCTAACACTAAAGTATTTTTATCATCGTGCATATTTTGATTAAATAAAGTTAATGCTAGGAAGAAGCCACATAATATGGCAATATTGCAAGCAGGATCGTGCGGTAATTTTCCGAGTCTTCGAAATACCGCGCCTTAAATGTAAATTCTTTAAAAATAACCTTTAATTAAAATAAGCCACAACCTCATAAATAGTCATCTTTTTATTAATTCATCAAGAACATTTAAAACTGTAGCCTGAGGAGGCCGCCTTTGTGCTGCACGCACGGCCCAGCGCTATGTAGCTGACAACTAAAAGTTTCCACTGCACAGCGTGAATACTAAAGTGAATAAAATGGAGAAGTAGTTGCCCCGTAAAAGGGCAAATCCTCATTTAATTTCAGATAGAACCGTTCGGGCTAATATTAACTTATCGGACTGTCAGAAAATAAATATTACTGCATTAAAACATAGTAAAATGAGCGCAACTATAACTGAGCTCACGGATACAATGCTGTATAAAATAAAAGAACCACCGAGGTTTCTTACAACTTCAGCAATATTAAAAAACCTATCTACAACTCCTACATCATTACTATAATTCTAGGACCCTGTACAATTATGTAAATTTTTATACATTTATATTCCATAGAAAATTAAAATTACAGGTTTTAACTAAACTGAAGAAAAAAATTGTTAGAATAGTTCAATCGTGTTATTTCGTATTATGCAATTAACTTTTATACCAATTTTTCATTACTTAAAAAAAATTAATTCATTCACGTTGAACTTCACAGAATTGGTCACATTTGAGCGTTATACGAAGTAACGTAAATTTTACGTTAAGTTATTGTGAAACGATTGCATCGCCCATCAAGTTTATCTTATTCATAAAATTTCGGAATACTGTCACAAGATTAAAATTAACAAAAATTAAACCACGGTGGTATGTACGTATGCACGCAACTCGCCTTCGCCGATGCGTAACATTAACTTGAAGGGAATTGGTTGGTGGGGAGTGGGGGTAAGAGTAATGGATGTGGTACTATTACTGTGATTGTATTATATATTCTGACTGTCATTACAATATAATTAATTCTTAGAAGTATTCACTTAAATATTATGATTTATTTTTATTTGTAGGCTTTACTTTTGAACTGTATAATTAGCGACAAATTATCTCGATTTGTATTACGGATTGCCATTGGCTCATCCTTTTTCACAAAACGACCCTGCTATTGACTGGAAGTTTGGAAACGGACGTATAAAAAGGGTTGAACGCAGTACTACGAGTTAATCACACAACAACCTGGGCTGTGTAAACACTTCTGTAATCAGCGTGCTAAGGTAAGAAACAACATTGCTCCTGCATTTTGGCAGCGAGAGATGCGTGTCTGTCTAATAAATGAATTTATTTGTAGATACAAAGAGTTGAGCTAATGGCTTCAGAAGACGATTGTCAGACCGTTATGGGATCTCGTTGTGTGAAAGAAATCGCGAGACTCCCAGTTGTAGAGTGGGTTTGTTCAAAGATCTCAGTTGCTTATGTCAAAATTAAAAACTCCAATCAAGCTGTTAATACAGCTTTACACGCGATGGAATGTATGTCTGATGCAGTCATAAAAGTAGTTTCCCCGTTGGTTAGGAAGCTACGGAGTCCATTTAATGTCATTGACGGTTTTATGTGCGGTACTTTGTGCTGGATGAAGAATAAAGCGCCGGTGATTAATGAATCTCCCCAAAAGGTATTTTCCGCTAACGTCCAGTATGCTGGTTAAACTTAAATTTTAAATAAATCCTTATTTCGCAGGTTTACGATTTATTTAAGAAGAACGTAGGAAGTCTTGTGAAGCCATTCTCAAAATTGGGATCGTTGTTAATGAACGCCTCAGAATTTCTTTTAAAGCAGCTCTCGAAACTGCCTGCACTTCCATTCAGAACCCTTCAGTCAGCCGAGAATTTCGTGGACAACTTATTCCCAATGGAATCTCGTAAGAAGCTGAAATGTGAAAATGGTAAATTCCTACGGTTAAAATATCTTCTCCGCTGCAGTTTCCTTCAAAGAGCTGATATTCGCAACTCTTTGTTTCAGATTCGTCTAGTGAAGTGTCCTCGCATAGTAGTAACGTTGCTCTAGGAAAAAGTCTGGTTCACACTGCAGAGTCTATTGGCAGACTGAGCTTCAAGTTGGTCAGGGCTGGATTCCTGATTTCAACAGCTCCCTTTCGGTGGACTTATTCTCTACTGGGCTCTCAGTGCGTACCACAAGAACTTGTCGAAGATGAAGTTATTGTGTACTCGAGAGAACATTATGGAGAATCTTCAGCTATGTCTTCGGATCATGAATCTAACCTAAAGCGCAAAAATGTTGCCTCAACCCAAAGTGGTTGCTAGTAGATTGTGGATCGCATATTTTATTAAGTTTTAATTGAAATGTTCCTTTAAATTTTAATGTACTCGTTATAAATAAACTTTGCATGCATTTACAAACTTGTGCTGTTCGAGATTCCTATTATCCACTCAAAATGACGCGGTCGTTGCTTTGAAATTTTGTGAGTACCCCTTTTTGTGATGCTCGACTTGATCGTTGTTAACCATACGTCAGGAATTGGTTTGGACAGTAGTGGTTAAGCCTAATTTTTTTTTCTTTATTTAAGGTTTTAAAAAATTTTAGATTCATATGTTCGCTGCGATATGGACGGACCGGCCGTTCATCACTCGGATGATCTTAAAGAGCAAAATATGCCCGGTGTTATTTAGAAGGGTGAAGAACTTTTTATTAAAGGTTTATTAATTGGTATAGATTTGATCATTGTTAATAAAACTAAGTTGTTAAATTGTGTGGGTTGTGATTAAAGTTCTGAAAAAGTACCAGGTACTATAAAACAAATGTAAACTGTTAAGACTTTCAGAAAATATGGTAACAAATGCAATTTAAAGTATTGTGTTGTCAGTGTATATGAAGGCTGAATAATAAATTTGTTGCAGATCTGGTTAAAAACCCTGCCTGGCTTTTTTAATTTAGGTTCAAAATTTTGAATACTAAGACCCGTTACATTTGTTTCTCCCAGAACTGTTGCCATTGATAACATTAAATCTTAAAAAATGACTATTCACAATGGAGATCTAAACTGGTTAACAAATGTAGAGTACTTATTGCCACAAGTTTCTGTAATGAAAAATTTGTGAGGCCAATGTCAAATGCATCTCAAATTACAAAGATTGCTATGAAATTGGTTTTATATTGTGAATTGAGCTGTAAGTGAAATAGAGAAATTTAATGTTGGTCTGTCCCAAATTAGTCATATTGTAATGACTATTACAGACCTAAATTTTAGGAATCTTATCACTGAAACCAATATGTTTTAAACCATATGAAGCTGTAAAGTGTTAGAAATGCAAGACTAAAAGGCAAGTTTGGAAAATTTTTTAAAAATCCAGTATGATGATCTTTATTGCATTGTTATAGTGATTGCAAAGTGACAGCTGAAATTAAAAAGTGAAATTATTGAATAGGAATTTTGAAACCAAAAATTACTCTACAAAACATGGCATTTTATATTCTATTTGTTGCTCTGTTAAATTCTACATAGATTCATCCAAATACCAATATCTTATATCCACTTACCTCTACTCTTTTGAACCATGACCTACACTTTCTGTATTTGTATGTTTAATTTCAAATTGTTAATAATTGGTTGAAACATGCTTTCAAAATTAATATTAAAATAACTTTAATGCACATCTTTGAAGATGGTGACCTTGAATATTACAGTAACACTGCTTAAAAATGTAAATATGGTTTTGTTTCCTGCGCTTGATCAAAAATTTGAACAAAATGTAAGTTATATTTTAGCTATATATTTAAATAAAATATTTATGATGTTCCTGGCTTTCCTCTGATTGCAAAACGTTCCACCCACTTGAGCAATGTGAGGACAGATTGAGTGTTAGAAAGGCGTCGTTGAGCAGCTGTTCTAATTATTGTAGATGAAGTTACTCTGAATGTAGCAGCCATTCCCTTTAAAGCCTATAAGTAGTTGAAATAAATTAGCATTTAAATTATTGTATTCATTTAAAGTATTACATAATTTTTTCCAACTGACTAATATAAGGTAACGTTATAGTTTGTAAATGACTACACCAGCCAAATTATTCAGAAATGAATTTTAATCAAATAATTTTGGAACATGTTAATATTGGTCCTTTCTTTGGAACATCTTCAGGTGCAAATATAAATTATAAAAAATTATTTTATGAAATTTAAGGGGGAAATTCTCATTACACACATTTCCCAGCTGAAATGCTGCATTTTTATATTGTTCTCATTTTTATGTTCATGTAGTGCTATGCTTTATCTAATTCTCTTAAAATTTTCACTCAAAATCCAGGTAGTATAACATCTAATAAGCACCAGTCAAATATTAGATTTAACATTGTCATCAATTTTCAGTTTCAAACTGTGTTGTATATTCCATACTTAATGATTACCTGATCCAATGAATTGAAAACCTTTGGCATAGTTCTGAACATGAGATTAGTTTTTGGCACAAATATCAATTGAGAGCATAAGACTTGGGTCTGTCTTTTTGTTTTACACTTAATTGTTCTATAATCAAATTTTCTTGTTATAATAAGTTTTGGCTTTATCTTTATGGGTATTGTGGTATGGCCATTTTGTATTGTATTTTTCTGGAATGTCTGTCAATTTGCCTTCAACTGTAAGAAGGCTGCTAGTGTCTTCAATCACATGACAGCAGATGAAAGTTTTTATTAGTGACAAGCGCTCTCACAAAAGTAAAAACTTCTAGCACTTACCATTAAATGTAGGGGAAAAGGTTATGGTCAATAACTTTTTTAATTTATGATGAGCTAAAATTATTTAATATTCATTTTCATTCATTATACATACACACAGATTGTGAGAATCACATACCTCCATTGCATCTTCATCAGTTACATCATCACCAACATAGATAACACTCACAGCATCAGCCCAATTTGCTCCAAACTGACTTTTCAAAATGTATAAACAAGCTCTTCCTTTATTCCATTGAACAGGTGGTTTTACTTCAATTGCACAATGTGCAGGTCCTGCCTTCAATCCATACCTTTCAATGAGGGTCTGTGCTTCAGCTATTAATTTTTGTCGAACATGCATGGGAGTTTCTCTATAGTGGTATGTAAGGGACAATTGTTTATTTTCTACCCAAGCTCCATCTTTGCATACCTTAAGTCATCAATATTAGAAAAAACATCAAATTAAGTATTTTAAAATATTTACTGAATTTACATAAATGATGCAATATATATGCATAATAAATAATAAAGAAAGTCAATAATTTAATAAAATAAAATGATTCAATTTTTTAATATAATAGAAAGTATTTTGAGGAAGCAATAGTAGATATAGACAATAGAAAGTAGATAGTGAATGTCTTGTGGGTAGTATTTGCCATTCCCAAAGTGTCCTGAGTCAAACAACAGATTTCCTATCCCCGTCCATAACAGTCACTGCCCTTAAATCAAAATTCCTTCTCACTGACCTAGTAGTTTAATTCTCACCTACCATTTGAAGCAAAGGGGTCCAGTCTGAAGCCTCCCTCCATCGCAGGCAGAACATGAAGCATCTCATCTATGTACCATTCCACAACATAACCAAGTACTACTTACATTAGTATTATTAACCAACCACACCTACATATTTTATATGTCAGTGTCAACAATTATAATAAATGAGAAAAAAATTAAGTAATGTATAGCAGTTTCCCAATGAATACTTATAAACAAGAAGAAGAATGTAATTTTCAAATAATATCCTCCAAATAAGAGTTTCAATTGTATAATCTAAAAATTGTGCATTATTCCTGTAATATCAAACTGTTATTTTTAGTAATTCATTTCTGAAGTAACTTTTTGATGATAATATTGGATTTACGACCCTTAAATATATCAAGAAAGCAAGTTTAGTAATATTTTGATATTAATTAAATAATCAAATTAAAACTATTAATCTTGTAAATTTATACCTTTTCCTGCAATTCATTTGCTAATGTGGTTATCTTTTCTGCAAATTCAGTTGGTAGGGGTTGGACGAAACTTTTACCATCTGCAAACAATATCTCATGACCATGGTTTCCTGCATATGTAAGACCAGCAATTCCAACCTTTAATCACATATAAAGTAGCTTTTATACAAAATCAATTTCAAACATATTAATCACATAAGTTGACTATAGTATCAGTTTACACACTTATAATTTATAGACATTACAGAATATTGAACTGGTTTCATATAATGTAATTTGACTTTTTGTGTCTATCAAAGTTTGATATATGAACTGACAGTTTATAGTCCTATGGATATTCCTTTTTTCTGCTTACAGGCTGAATGTGTCATTCATGCAGAAGATAATATGTGGTTTGAATTGTGGTTCATACAAAAAATGAAAAAGAAGGCAAGCAATGGGATGAAACGGTGAACTACAAACCAATCTCATGGTTGATACTTCATTATGATCTCTCATTAATATCAAATTACTAAAAAATTTTAATATTATCAAATACCCATAACTTACAGTTCTACTACTATACTTTCCTCATTGATAAAAGAAACAATAAGTATACACTTAACTCCACAACAAAAATTATGTAGTTTAAAAAATCTCCAGTTATGATTGCAATTCTTGCTACTTTAGGCAGAAAAATAGGTCTCCACATGTGTATAAAACTTTCCTATGACAAACATTCTGTAGTCTCCAAACATATCAGTAATTCAAAACATACATTTGATTGTCATAATGTTAAGATTTTAGATGTGGACATTCGGTACACTTCCAGAAGTACATCTGAAATGCTACACATTAAATCCAACATAATGTAAAGGCCAATACTGTGAAGCACAACATAGCTTGGTATTGTCAGGCTAACTTCTCTGATGTTGGTACAATCATTTTACAGAGAAAAAACATTTCTTTAATGTTGTACTACCCTTGATTAAACTTTGCATTTCAGTTTGTCACTTTGTTTGTGCTGTGTCTCATTCTCGTGGTTCTGACATTTTTATCACCTGACAAAAGATACAAGGCTAGCAGGAGCATTGTGTGGTATTTATTTTATCACTAATTTATTGTCTGAAGTTTTGGTACTTCTTTTTATAATTTGACACTTCAAACACAGTTTTCAAAAATAAATACTATATATGACATTTGTAAATAATCCTCACCATTGCTTTAACATTAGCTGCAGCTCTTCCTGAAACAACTGCCATAAATAAATTTGTCATTTTTGATAAACGTTCAAGAATTTCTTTTGTATCCTTTGGTAAAATTGCTTCATCAGGATGAGATGCAAGAGGTGCCAAAGTCCCATCATAATCCAGTAACAAAGCCAACTTTTTATGTGAATCGATAAGACTACAAAAATAATGGACATGTCTTGAGATGGATAAATTTGATGACATCAATGTTACAAAAATGTATAAATATACATAGTATGTCAATTATAAAAGAAAGCAAAGAAGATATATATACCAAGAAAAATTAATTTATAAATACATATTCCAGAATATATGTATACAACAACTTTTAATTATATATATATAATTAAAATAATTAAAAGTTTGTTGGTAAGTGTGAATAAATATGTTCAACTACATAGTTTCAATTACTAGTAGCTGCCATAAACTGGAAGATTAAATTAAAGTGTAGTATTTGTGTGTGTGGGGGGGGGGGGGGTTAACTGGCTACATGAGAGTGATCCTGAAGCAGGCAACTCCCCTTTAATAGCATAGGAAGGGAATTGAAAAGGGAGGATGTGGAAGGTAGAGCTAGGTAGCCAATGGTTGTTAGGGCCCCCAGGCTATAGTTTAAGGATTCTACCTGGTGTTTCACCTAAAGAGATGAAGGGGAAACCCTAGAAAACTTGCATCATGTAGGTTGGGCATTGGGTACTGCTCTCATGCCCTTCTGAATGATGGGAGATGAGTTTTCTGTGGGGTCACAGCATTCCCTTCTACATGTCTCCACCAGTTTTAGGAGACAGTCAACCTGCTGATCTAATGGGATCAGCGGACAAGTCTTGCCTTATGCCCAAGGTCTTTTACCCCAGTACATACATTTTTTTACTAATATACAGAGTGAATTGCACCAACTGACTGCAGGGAGTACTTCCTAATTGGAAATGAAAGAAATAAGGTCATTTTACCATACGTCTGGCACTATAGCCAACATGTGCGTGATATCTGTATGTATTTAGTTAATTGGAAGAAATCTTTAATTTAATGGTTAAAATTAGAGGTCAATTGGTAATTATTTGCACTGTCAACTAATATATTGAATATTTTCCTTAGTTAAAAGTATTTTTACGTGGATAAATATCCATCAAAGTCTTCCATTGTGACAGGTGCCATACTAGGTGCTATTGATTCATCAACATCATCTTTCAAAGCACCCATTGCTTTCAGAAATGAATTCATCCAATAGTCAACATCATGAAGTTTTTCACGGCGTCGCAATAAAGTCATTCTCAAAATCCGTTCATCTTCTGGCATAGTCAGTGCTCTGAAATTATGGAATAATTCTGTTAACAATGATATTAGTGAATAATAACATCCAAGTCAACATCTGACAAATCTTAAAGATAAGTAAATCTCTTCTTTTCCTCACCAACCTTCTGAAATTCAACCCAGATGTAACTAACTGAACTCCCTTCAATACTACTGAACTATTTGTACTGAATGAAGATCAATCAAAATTGAAAACTTCTTGTCCTACCTTGGAGACTCCATTCTCCCTCAAACTTAGTTTTTCCATCTACATGATGGGGCCTGATTCTATGTATTTCGTAACCACCAGTCATCTTCCATTGACCATAGAAATCTTCTCAGATAAATCTACATACATTCACTCTGAGAACATTACTTGCATTTTTACCTTGTGCCACATAAATTTTGTGCTTTGTCCTGATTTAGATATTTAGACACTTGTAACAGGAAACCAGTCAAAAAAGGTGTTTGTGATGAAACCCAAAACTTCAATTCCTGTTTCACATAATCATTTTCAGGACTATCATTAAACTGTCTAATCCATTTTACCCACCATTCTAATACTCATTATTAGTTCCCTGTACATCTCACTTAATTACTGATGAACGATTGTTGGTGTAACATCCATTGCATTCTAGAAATGAATCACTGATCTACCTTCAAAGTCCATGAGTTCTTCAATTACTTTGAACACTTTGAAAACTCAAAGAAAAGGAAAACAAAGTGGCAATGCTTTACAGTTGCCTCAGGATTCCTAATGAATGGAATTTGTGACCACACATGCTCAAAACAGCAACTGGCATGGTAAAATATTTAAGTGGTACTTACTTTAAAAATAGCCTTCGTACATGCCATTAGTTATTTAAGTAACATTGTGTTATTGACAGATGCTGTTTATTATGCAGTGAAAATAACTGTCCTCTGGCTGATTGTCAACTAAGATATCCTGTATTAGTTTGCATCTCAAATAGGTAACCACAATTATTTAACTGCACATGACAGCCAAAAATGGTCAAAAACTGTATGATATCTAGCAAAATCACATTATTACTTTGTTACTATACTGACTATCATTATCATGCTAATGATGTTGAATTCAATTTTAAACATGATCAGCATTTGCGTTTATATAACAATTAAATTAATACATGTAAATATAATAATAGTAATGCATATAAATACATATCATAAGCAAGCACCTGTTAAGTATATCTGCTGCTGAATTAATCTCATATGGATTACAAATTAAGGCTTCAGGCATTGTCTCAGCAGCTCCAGCAAATGAGGACACAATTAAAACACCAGGCGATGGATTTATTTGACAAGCAACAAATTCTTTGGCCACAAGGTTCATTCCTGTTATAAAATTTAAATTTGAAGTGATATATAACATAACCCATATTCTTTTGCAAAAAAAATGTAGTATTAGAAAAGCATTTCAGTTTTATGAAATTGATAAAATTATTTTATAATATTTATAACCGAATGTAGTGAAGAATGGCATCATTTTGGGATTAGGAGAGGGGGGAGGTTACATAAGGGTTATCCAAATAATGGCAAAAACTCTTTAATAGAATAGGAAAAGAATTGAAAAAGTGGTATACAGGAGAGAGAAAAGGCAGCCAAGATTTAACTAGGGCCCCCAGGATATACTTGTCTGACACCTTTCTGAATGGCAGTAGAGGAGTTTGCTGTGGGGTTGCAGCATACCATCATCCACATCTCGATAATTTTAAGAGGCAGTTGGCTGACTGTTACAATAGAATTGGCAGGCAATTCTTACCATATGTCATGATTAAGATCATGACAGCACAAACACCCAAGCCCATGTGAGGTAGAGATGCTACCCACAAGACCACAGGAGGTCAGCATATTCTGAGCAATGGTCAGCTGTCTGCATCAATGGCTGGCCATCATTTGGAATTCTTTTCCTTCTGATATGGTATGGTATGGTGCCTCTGAAACTTTAAAAATCCCACCTGCCAACTATACACTTCAGGTAAGCCACCAATTGCCCATCTCTCTTTCAGTCCTTATTGTTTCAATTAGTCTTACAATATATATATATAGCCGACGACTGAGAGCCGATCACTGGAAATGTCTTCCTAACTTTCTGATGAAGGGGGCGGTGCCTCCGAAAATTCAAGTTCTCTAAACCTCACAAGGTGTCTACCATCTATGAACCTCAGGTAAGTCATCTTCTTTCTATCTCTCTGTCCTTTCCCCATTAATTCTTTTAATAAACATGACAATGTCATTTCCTATCTCATATTTATATATATATATATATATATATATTAATCTGTATATTTGTAAATATTGTACCATAAACATTGTGCAATATTAGTATTATAGATTCAAAAATGCACTTTGTAATAATATAGTTCCTTAATCAGAAAATTTATTTGGCAAAAATTTATAAATTATTAAATATAAATAGAAAAGAATACCATCCCGTAATGGAGTGACTAAACATACGGCTGCATCTCGGTAAAAAGCTGCTAATTCATCTTGAGAAACACAGCCGTAAATGTATCGGATTGGAGACCAATTATATGTAGTAAAGCTACCATTAATCCGACCAACCAATTGATCCATCTCTTCTTTCAAATCTTTATATTCTTTTACATCTGTTCGTGATGGAACAGATATTTGGAGAAGCTTAACCTGAAATCATAATTGTTGAAAATATTGATTTTATATTTATTATTTGACAATGTGTCAATATGAGAACAAACTATTCAAGAATTGAACAGTTGAGTACAGTAGTTAAAAGCCATAGAAATTCAATATATCCTGTTACTGGTAACAGTTTTACTTTATAATTCTATATTATCAGTCTTAATTTTATGAAAACTTAGTTGTTTATAACTATCCCCTTGGGAAATCCTGCATTGGAATATTCACTCGACTCCTTAAAGCAGATCTTTTAATGCCCACAAAGTGGGAGGGTATCTGAAGGTATGCTTTGGGCAGATTAGGTTGATGTTTTTTATGCCTTGATTGGATTTCAGTCCAGTGAAGGTAAGGTGGAGAACGGAGCTAAGTATTTTATAGTTAAAAAAAGTAGGTTATAGTGAGGGGTGAACTACATAGTCCATTGATTGTGTGAGTTTTTGTCTCATCTGAGACTGATGGTTTGGTTTCGCCAAGCGACACACAATCTGTAGTTAAAATTTTCAATACTGTGTAGTTGGCTAACACAAGGAGTGTATAATAATAATGAAATACCACACACAGTAAGACATTAATATATAATCTCACATTTATGGAAAATTCTACCCTTAATATCTCTGATGATGAAAATAATAATAACAGTAATTATCATAATTATAAATTTTATTATGAATATTATGACATGCTTTAGAAATGAATATTTTAATTGTTATTCTTAAGAAAAAAGTTTATATTCAACACAAAGAATAAAGTTTTTAAATTGTCTGTACTACTTTTCAAACATATAAAGTTAATCAATTAAACCAATAGAGTATTGGAAATTAACATTTCTTTCTGCCTATATTTTCATAACTGGCATGTGTAACATAAGTAAAAATTTTCTCAGATTTAAATTAAAATTGGTAGAGACAGTAATATTAAGGATGCAAAAATGCTGTTTTCAAATTGTTTTTAATAATTGAGTGTAATACCCATAATAGATTAGCATGGAGGCTTGCATCAGACCAGTCCAAGGACAACAACTAAGGAAAATAATAAAATACTATTACTGAAATTTCATTTCAATTTTATTACCTTTTCACAGTGTTCTGGGTATACTTCTAAAAGTTTTTCAAAAGTTTTAAGCCTGTGAACAAGCCCTTTTGTGTAGTCCAATCTATCAACCCCCAACACAATTTTTTCACTTATTTGCAGCACCTTTGGAGCAACTTCTGCCATTTTTACAAATCTGTCATAGGGAATCCCTATGGGAAGAGGACGAATAATAATGGCCCGGCCACCATATTCAACTAATAGATCTTTTCGATTTACACGGCACCCCAACTGCCGTTGGCAACAATCGACAAAATTAATACAGTAGTCTTCTATATGAAATCCAACCAAATCACAACCTGAAAACTTTTTTTACTTTAAACTATGTGGATTCCAACATATAAATTATTTTGATAAATAGCATTGAAATAATATCTACTATTAATTATATTACTATTTAAAAAGTTTTTACATGTCCTCTGTTCACAATTTATCAAATGACTCTATTATATCATATATTAAATACAAAAGTATATTATATATATGTTAAATACCACCCAGCCAAAAGAAACGCAAGCAGGGAATGTAGCTTGCGAGTTGTTACATGTTGGGGAGTGGCGCCATCCAGAAACGAGCCAACAAGGTGGGTCTGACGAGCCGTTGTGTTGTCCGCGAATGCGGAATGCAGTTGTCAATTGTGTTAATTGTAGAAGCAGGTTGTGTTACACTAAGAATGAGTAAATGACAGAGAGATAGAAAGAAGGTGACTTACCTGAGGTTCATAGATGGTAGACACCTTGTGAGGTTTAGAGTACTTGAATTTTCGGAGGCACTGCACCTTTCATCAGAAAGTAATAAAGACATTTCCAGTGATCAGACACGTAGACTCGGGTTCGAGTCCCAGCCGACGTAACCATTTTTATTTGTTTAATTTATTTACATTGTTTGCCTTTAGTTTCTAGTATTTTCTGTTTCTAGAATGTTCTGCTTCTAGAATATTCCATGTATGTATAAATAGGACTGGATTCCAAATTGGAGTCAGTCTTAAGCAGTACGAGCTTTGTACAGCACTTCGCCGTTGATTAAACGCTTATAACCTCTACGTGTGTCCCAACTAAATACATCGTATTTATATATATATATATATATATATATATATATAATTAATGGGGAAAGGACAGAGAGATAGAAAGAAGATGACTTACCTGAGGTTCATAGATGGTAGACACCTTGTGAGTTTTGGAGAACTTGAATTTTCGGAGGCACCGCCCCCTTCATCAGAAGGTGCCTCCGAAAATTCAAGTTCTCCAAAACTCACAAGGTGTCTACCATCTATGAACCTCAGGTAAGTCATCTTCTTTCTATCTCTCTGTCCTTTCCCCATTAATTGTTTTAAACATGACAATGTCATTTCCTATCTCATATTTATATATATATATATATATATATATATATATATATATATATATCCAAGACTGACTATCTTCGACGCACCGGCGACGTAGCCTAAATGGTTAAGGCGCTCTGCGGCTACAGCGGAGGCTCTGTGACGATCCGGGTTCAAGTCCCGGCGGCGCCAAATATTTTCAGTCTCTCTCTTCCTTCTTCCTTTCTTCTCTATGCTTGACATATGTCTTTCCCTGAGCACAATTCTGTGCCAAACATATGTTTCAAAAAGCGTATTTCCTATCTTTCTCCCTCATTTACTATCCTTACTTACTATCCAAAAACCTGTGACTTCGTCACGTTACAAATGTTTCATTAATTTATATATATGCGTCAGGAAATGACAATGTCAGGTTAATTAAAATAATTAATAAGGACAGGAAAGAGAGATAGAAAATAGGTGGCTTACCTGAGGTTCTCAGATGGCAGGAACCATGAGTTTTTTTAATTTTTGGAGGCACTGCCCCCTTCATCAGAAAGTTATCACTGGAAATGTCTTCCTAATTTTCTGATGAATGGGGTAATGCCTCTGAAAATTTAAAGAACATCAAACCTTACATGGTGCCTGCCATCTGTGAATCTCAGGTAAAGTCACTTATTTTCTATCTCTCAGTCCTGTCCTTATTAATTATATATATATATATATATATATATATATATATATATATATATATATATATATATATATAATTCATTTGAATTGGAAAGAGAGACAGAAAACAGCAGTTTCTAAATGATAGAAGGTGTTGATTAGCAGGGATGTATGGAAACATTAATTTTCAAGATACTAATCATCGTTCATCAGTCTGAACGGCATGATATGTAGGTAAGTGCAGCTGGTTCATATGTGCCCATGTGCTACAGCACAAAAATTAATTTAGGATGAATTATTTTGTTTGTAATTTAAAGAAACTTAAAAATAATAGTATTTTAAGAGTGAATTTCTGTTCTGATTTATGTATTTTAAACTTCCTTCCTTTCAGTGCACAATAATTCTATCTGTAATGAGAAACCGCTTGTACAGTATTTCCTTTTTATCACTCCACCCTACTCATCCAAATTTAACAATTATATGAGCTACAAAATGCTCAGTGCCAAGCAGAGCGTGCATGCTGACAGAGGCATGGCCTTATCAGATTACAGCTTTAAATGATTTGATGAATTAATAATAACATTACTGCTTATGAAATTGTTGTGCTTTATTTGAATTAATCAAAAGTTATTTAAAATGAAAAAAGATTAGCAGGTGGCATTTTGAAGACTTTCATAATTTAGAGAAAATTACCATAAAATCCTGCATACAATATTCCCATAATGTTGCTTCTTTCTAAAACTAACTTTCTTTATTTAAACTATGTAAGAAGTAAAACATCTTTTATGTCAGGAATTTGCACTAATTTGATTTTATATTTGTACATTTTTAACAATTTATTCCTATTACACCTTTGTGTATGAAATTAGAAATGTAGCATATTAACAACACTGTAGAAGTTGTAGTATTTTGATATTGTACATAAGGGGAAGTATCCTTGTAAAAATTGTTACTTGGGGTGATGTAGCATGAAACTTTAAATACTCACAAGTCGCCACTGGTGTAAGTTCAACTTCATCATTAAGAATAGAAGAAGGTTCTTCAAATTTTCAGATGCATCACCATTATAATATTTTATAATAGTTTTTTTATGGTGCAATATATATAATAAACTGAAGCATTAGTTCTTTTTTATTAACTTAACATAATAATAATATTAATGCATTATAATATTAAGATGAAGTATGTTAACATACTTAACATTCCTTGTAATATTTCATCACACCATGGTAGCAATCTAAATATATCCCATGATGGAAAAGGAGTGTGAAGAAAGAATGCAAGTTTACACTGTATATCGGATCTTTCCATAGCCTAAAACAGAAATTTGAACCTTATGTTCATGTAAGTATATCTATATACATCATAAAATGACATTGTCAGGTTAATTAAAATTATTAATAATAAAACAAAAGAGAGACAGAAAGCTGGTGACTTACCTGTTCAGTTACAGATTTAATTTTTGGAGACACCACCTCCTTCATCATAAGGTTAGGAAAACATTTCAAGTGACAGCCATCCATTGAAATTTTTTCCTAACCTTCTGATGAAGTAGGTGGTGCCTCCAAAAATTTAAAAAACCCCACACTAAACATGGTGCTTGCTAACTGTACACGTCAGGTCAACCACCAATTTTCTCCCTCTCTTTTTCCTCTCCTAATTAATTGTTTTAATTGACAGGAAAAGAGGTGTGTGGCCAATGTCCGATGTACTCCAAATAGCCAGCCTACATCCTACTTTGGCAAGCCATTTCACAAATTGGCTAGAAATCACAACTGTGAAACACAAGTTTGTGGTTTCAATAATTATGAATTCCTAAATGCCCAAGTATAACTGATACTAATCATGTATCTATTAAGATCCAAACAGTCTCCCAAGTAAAAATAAGAGTTTTAGTATTATTGTTGCTATAATTTGAAAATATTATTTTGTACTTATGTGACATATTATTTAATAAATAATATGTAACTATTAGAGTTATAAAACATGAGCTCTCCATTGAACAAATAGGTTGTGAAAATGTCCAAGTAATTTCAAGATAATAAAAATTCAGGCATACTTAATTTCATTCCTAAATTCATATTTTTAGGTAAAATAGCTTTATTACATGAATAGTTACATGTTAAAAACTGAAAATTACTTAACGTACTTGGCGTATCCAATTTGAAGCCAACATCAAATGATAATCATGCACCCAAACTATAGGAGCATTGTCACGGCTTTCATTTTTTGCTGACTTAAGGGCAAATAAAGTTCTATCTGCAAATATTTGATTAACAGTACAATATGCCTAAAATAAAAATTTCAACAAAAAAAGATTAGAAGCATAACTTTCCATTTTAATAAATATCATGTTCATGAAAATGAATAACGTAGTTTATTACTGCTCAATCTAGAGAATAAATTTAAAAAATATTGTGTGAGAAAATTCTCCATTTCAGAATAACTAATTTGACAAGAAGTTGCACTGGTTTAGGTTTTGATGCAAGTTTTAAGAACTTATTTTAGTAACATAAATTATGAATGTAAGCCATCTAAAATTAACATTTCAGTAATTTATTCTGATATTGTTTTTTTCTAATCATCATTACTTGTAGAAGTTGTTGTTGGTGTAACTCATTCTAATATTTCAATGTTATATTTATATTTAGTGTCAACAAAATATATTTAAACTTCCTGTTGATTTTTAAGAAAAAGAATCTTACCTTCCATGTTTCTTGTAGAAATACTGTTCTACCAGGCATAGAATGAAAGAGGGGCCAAAATGTTGCATTGCAACAACCATTGTAATATAAATCTAACGTAAGTGAATCAACAATTACAACAACAACCTGTAATAGATATAATGTTAAAAAAAACAGTTATGCTAAATTTTCTTATCCTGTATAATCCCAAATAAATTTAAACATTCTTACCTGTTTTGATAAAAGACCAGCTGTAGGAGTTGTATCAGTTGGATCTGATTCAGGTATAGGTTCATCAGGATTATCTAAATGAATGCCTGGCCATCCAACCCACATTCCTTTCCCTTGTATCACAACTGGTGCAACTGCCGTAACCAAACCTCCAGCACTAAGAGAATATCATGCTTAGTATTTAATGATTTAGGTATATGGTATGAATAAATTTTGGTAATCAATAACCTTGCTTTCCTCTCCAATTTTCCAGTTTTTGGATTTCTCTTCAAAACGAATGGTAATCTATTTGCAACAACAATTAAACATTTTTTGTTTTCTTGAGGACTCATTTCAACGAGCCAATCCTTTGATAAAAAAAGGCCTAAAAACTCATGGATAAAACATACATAAAATTGACTTAAATGTTATAATGTATTTCTATTATTAATATTTTAAAAAGGTATATAGAGTACTGTAATATAATTTTAATATGCCTACCTCCTTATAATCTTCACTAGTGCTGATTACTCCTCATAATTGTAATTGGAGAATTTTAATGACTTGACACATTGTTTGATCATTATTTGAGGATGTGAACACACAGCACCTGTCTTTGAATATGATAAAAATTGTTATTATGTATTTGACATGTTGTAGTATTTTGAGATAGTAACTTATTTATAAATTTTAATATTTAGAGCATTATTGTTTACAAGTGAAGACAAAAGTTTACATAAATTAGAATACCTCATCAAGTTGTTGATTATGCTTGAAAATTATAAAATCTCACATGGCTTAAGTATCATACATACACTGTACTTATTCATGTATTTTTGTGCTTAATGATTCTTGATGTGCTCAAAATTAAATCTTTGGTTAATAGAATCCCTGTAAAATACTATGTGCTTGTTTATGCACCTTGAAGAAATTTATTTTGGACATAAGTTCTACCAATGTATCATGCATTTTCCATTACCAGCTATTTGGCCTCATTTGGCAACATACCAAATTCACTTGCTGTTGACCATCAAAATAAAAATCACAAACAACTTCTAATTTGATCTCATTAATCCAACTATTTCTTAGTGCTATTTTAAAGCCATTTTAACTCTGCCGTATTTTTATACTAATGAATTCAATGCATCAGAAAGTTGGCATTTAGCCGTTTTGTAAATGCTAAGTAATTTAGGTATGACCACACTATTTCTCAAATAAAATAACAAATTAAGTTTAAGTATGATAAAATGTTTTTGCAGGAGATAAAGAAAACATTTTTCTACTGTTTTTCTTGAGAGAATGAAATTATACAAAGAAGAAAATATTGTTTGCTGTTTATCGAATCTGAGTTGCAAACGACTCTTGCAAAACAAGATTTTCCCTGATCTTGTATATGGTGTAACCCAAAATCATGTGGTAGGAGAGGATTTGGTTTTTTATGAGATGTGAAGAGGCAAGCAATGATTATTTGTCCTATTCTTGTATCTCAAAATAATTGGATTAAATAAATACAATACTACAAATGTTGCATAATATCTAAATAATAAAAAGAGAAAAGTCAGTGTGTATAGTCAAGTGTGGTCCAAGAGTTCATTTTATATACAGGTGAATTTGTGTAATTTATTAATTTTTATTATTTTGGAGTACAAGTGTTAAAATTATTTAACCATAGATTACTCCTTGATGTTAGTACACGTAATAAAGTTTTTTATTCATAACATTATGCTTGTTGTAAAGAATTACATTTGTATAATTTTAAAATCAAAATTGTTGGATGAAGCCTTCTCGGGATATCAACCGGGTGGTATCATTGAGTCAGTACGACATTTCGGCAACTAGCACCATTGCCATCTTCAGGTGATGTACCTGCTGGGATTCCTACACTTCCTTATATAGCTCTCAGTCTAGTTCGCCTGAAGATGGCAATGGTGCTAGCTGCCAAAACGTCATGCTGATTCAATGATACTACCCGGTTGATATCCCGAGAAGACTTCATCCAACAGCTACACCAAGAGAACCTCCGATCATTAACATCAAAATAGTTCATGAACAATTCTCGGGTTTTCAACCGGGTAAGTATAAAGTTTTATTTATGTATTTTATGTATTATATAAATATAATGTATTTATGTATAATCAAAATAGTTATTGCGATGACAGGACAGTTATGATAAAATTTTGTTTCCATATTCCTCGTGACCCAAAATCAAACACTTTGAAAATAGATACAGGGAGGGTTGGCATTAGCAGAATTTTTATTAATTCCCACACTAAAGTTCTCTGAAAATTTTTGGCAGGCATAAACTTTCTCTTGCGAAACTTGAAGAATGTGCTACCACTAGAATACTTATGCACAGCATATTTTGCTCTTTTCCAGTCACATACTGTATGGCGTGAGACTGTGGGGAATCTCTAGTGGTAGCTATGCTATTCTCACTGCACAAAAGAGAGCAATCAGACAACTGTGTGGACTGGATCCTTGAACTTCATGCAAACAACACTTTCTTAACCTACGCATACTAACAGTGCCTGGAATGGAGTCTTGAAACCAAGGGCAGAAGATATGAACAGTAAGAACACCACTACTATGACACTAGAAATAAAACACCTGTCATTTAAGGCTCTAAGAACTACCAAAGCTTGGTATTAAAGTATACAATTCTCTGCCTACACCTATTAGAAAACTGCTGAACAACATAATGATAAGAAAATTAAAAATATTCCTATATGCTTATCCAATCTACAGTGTGGAAGAGTTTTTCAATTTGAAACATAAAATCAACAGACCGATAATTTGAATATTTTATGTGTATTTATGTATGTATATGTGTAATATGTAACCCAATTAGTTAGTAATTTTCTAATACTGTATTGATGTTTGCTTGACAATTTTGTCTTTTGCAATAAACTTATTACTATTAATGGCTCATGTGTTAGTCAAAAAAAATTCCTGAGATCATAACTTTTATAATGTTTTCACAGCAATTTTATGTATAATTTGAACCCCTTCCAGCACATGAGAGGAGGTGGAAATCAGACGAATGAAAATAACAAGGAAACTTTCAAGTTTGGTGTCGAAACCAGTGTAATATGAGTCACTATGTTACATTATGACATTTAATATGTGTTTTATGTAAAAATTCATTGGGGAGAATTTTTATTTTGTTAGAGTACTGAAAATATTTTTAGCCCTGCTATTGTACTAGGAGTATTTTTGACTCTCTCTTGATACTGGGAGAATATTTGAGGTTTATATTGTGACATTTTTGATGTTGGTTTAATCATGTGTTGACCAAAAATTAAACAATGTACCTGAATAATAATAAAAAATACCCATTAGTTTTAAATAAAAACGAACAGTTAATATTCCCTGTATTTGTTAGTAAATATATCTTATTAGTTGGTGGTAATTGATCAGAGAGAGTTGTTAAGAAATAAAATCTGATAAAATCATGAATTTTATTATTCATTAGGTGAATAATATTGATCCCTAGAAGCAGGAATTTCAGGATGTTAAAATATTCCGAAGAATTCTTTTGACTGATTTAAAAGGTATTGATGGTCACACGTTGGGGTAATCCCCTTCAGGCGATACATTTTGGGGCGGAAAATTTTCACAATAAATAATATCTAGTAAATCAGTTAATGTCAGTTGTTCACAATAATTAAATTAATTAACTACCAAGGACGAAGTTTTTATTTAATTGAACCGACGACATTTCGTCGCGACGTGTCCGAAATATAGTGACGAAACGTCGATTCAATTCAATTAAATCTTTGTCGTTAATTAATTCGATTTGATAATAATACTTTTAAGTCATTATACGTTACTTTCTTACCAACAAAATAGAACTTAGGGTGTTTATCATTGATTAAACCTACATATAATTTAATATCTCACGATTTGGTCTATTTAAACTACAGCAAATATAATGTTCCACGTCTGCTGGATTTAATCTAAAAATGTTATACTTAAATTTAAGTCGCCGTATTCTTCAATCTCACTAAAAATAAATACTACTACGTACTTTATGATCTTATATGTGTAAGCAAGTGTATCATTTCTATTTTAATGTGAGTCACGTATCTGCGAACAATAAAAGTTTCGTCCCCGACTTTAGGGACCTCCTCCGTTCTTTAATTAAAGTAATACAAAAAATTATGGTTTTATTTATATTAAGTCAGGTAATATAATTTCTTTATTTATAATAAAAGTTTTAAATAATTTCTGTAAATGTGTTGATAAAATTTTGATTGCGTGTGCTTGTAATGATATTTTTTTAAATAAGCAAATGATTTGTCGTTAGGAAATATTTTATATTCTATACGTTTCTAAAGCATACATATTTTTATTTTCAAACGCCAATTGAAAATTTGGTTGAAAAAACAATTGGCTATGTTTCTCCACCTGCCTCCTAAAAGTTGACCTCTTCGCCAGAAGGCAACAACACTGGATGTTATCGAAACGCGACGTATTTTCCAACGATCTCACCCGACTGGAAAAACCCGAGAGAATTTCATACTGCCTCCTAATAGTTAATTTTCGAAACTAATCTTCCATTTCTTATCACGGTTGTCTGCTTCACACTTGGTATGGTCCAATACATGTTTATAATTCCAATTCATACTACATATACCAGAACGTGAATCATATCCGTAATTCTATTCAGTGATGCTGGCATCATTGTCATCAATCGTTGTCGTGAATGCACAATTCCAATCAACGTGGTTTTCTGTTTGCGACTGTGAATACACCATTCCAATCAACGTGGTTTTCTGTTTGCGACTATTTTCCCAACTAATCGAATGTACGTCGACTTCATGTGGTGTAGTGGCTAGCGTTGCTGCCTCACAACCCTTAGGTCCCGGGTTCGTATCTGGTATGGGCTTGGATGTTTGTGATGTCATGGTCGCAAAGACCGGGATTAAGACTGTTGGAGGATCCATACGCTGACCACGTGTTACTCCAAATTCGGAATGTGTCATGCAAGATGACAGTCCGCAGTCGACTCGAATATACAGTTAAAAAACTCATCTTTGTAAATAAATAATTATGTGTTTATGAACAAGAAAACGTTCCGTGAAAACTCAGCAAATTTTGATCTCAATCCTTCTTTCTCTTTGTTATCCGCGATTACGAGGTAACTGCTTCCAGTCAATATTTATTGTCTTCCTCTCCCTTCAGAATCAAAACATGTATTCGTTTTCTGTCTTCTAATTGCTGCTGTCACTATCACATATAATTCTGTTCGAACTTTCAGATCACAAAGTTCAATAGAATTCCAAATCGAAACCTCGCCTCTCACCAATCTGGTCAATTTTACAGACAATGACGGAAAAGTAAACTTCAAGTACGACGCTTCTTTCATCAATCGGTGGACCTTCTCAAGTACAATACAAAACTATTTTTATGTCCACCGATTTACGGAAGAAACGTCTTACTTTTAAATTTACCTTTCAATGTCTCAAAAATTTGCCAACTTTACTAAGAAATATATTGAACAACAGCCGTAAATTTAATGCAAGCCCGTTTAACGACTTATGGTTATTTAATTGCTTTTTCTATTAATAGCATTTTTTGGGACTGTCAATCACCCAGTATGATCACTCTGATCCATTGATTTTTTAATGCCTGGGACTGGAATGCAGTTTATCTTTGTAGGAGATAATTTTTTTTCTATAGTGATATTTAATATAGAAAAATGAATTGAACCCGATTTTCATAACATTGAGAATAACTAATTTTTACCTTATTTTTTAGATAACTTATGTAAGTGCAGAAAGGTCTGCAATTAACTATATATTCTTTCGTCTTCTATAATAACTGTTTTTTTATAATTCATTATATATTGATGCATTTTAGGATCAATATAAAATATCATTTACATAATAAATTCTAGCCAAAATAAAAACTAGCAATTCATGATACTATACTTATTCTATTAGATGTAGAGTGCAAAAGGAAATATGGCTAAAGGGCAGCAATCACAGCTTGTTTGACACGTTGATTGAAACCATCAGGCTGAAATAATTGATCTTACAATATACTAGATTAATTTCCGTACGTTTAACTATTACCAAAGTACTACATTTCAATTGCAATAATGTTCTACAATCATTAAAACGAACAAACTCTTGGAGTCTGGAGTTGAAATTGACAGTATGAGAAATTCGTAACGAAAATGTTTAAATATTTTGTTGGGATGAACTTAGAATTATTGTTGAATTCTTCTAAATATTTCAAGAGGACTTTCGGGCATTTCGGAAAATGAAATGTCAATTAAATAGAAATGATCGGTTTTAGTAAAATGGTCATTACCTTAATATGAATAGTTACAATAATTTTTTAATTTATAAATTGCTTAAATTGATTGTTAACTATGTTTGGTTGCCATTTGTTACATTTGCAGGATTTATTAGATGGCTTCATTACATAAAATTTCAATTCAAAACGTCATTACGGCCACTACATAAAATTAGTATTTGTTATTAAATTTAAGTCTAATCTGAAGTATTATTTACCCTTAACGTAAGATAAAAATCAGCCTCACGCTTTAATTTTTAACGTCCTCTTCTCCCTTCTATTCTATGATCTTCAATTTTTCTACTCAAGTAAAAATGCTTGTTCCAACATAATATATACATAAAAAATATAAGACTTAATTCAGTTTCATGCGTTCACGAAAAAAGCTCACCATAAGAGAAAATAACAGGTGCTTAAATAAATTTTTCTGAATGGTACTTTAAGGACTTCTTATTCGAATTATCACAAATATTCTCTTAGCACACTATAACACGCTCTAAACGATTGAAACGAGTAACTGTGATATTTTTCAAGTAAACACAATGATGTTCACTCATACCAAAGCATTTTCTTCGTCGCACTCAAAGATAATTTCATTTTGTGGATAACAGTGAAATAACAGAAATAGTGGTATCCTTGCAGAAATAATCGTTTTTCTCATTGTAATATTCTCGGGAACTTAGAATTTACACTTTTCACCTCTGAATATATTTCGATACCCTGCCTTGCACTAAGCAAATGATTTGTCTGTATGATCCTCCAAGGAGTTTACTCTTCCGGTTTCCGTGACAGATGTGGAGACAGTAAAGAGTTCATAGTTTCTTAAAATTCTTATACTTCTGTTCGGATATATTCAAACCGGGGACAACTGGCGTTACAAAGGAAGAATACGATACGGAAATAATTATAATGTTCCGAAGTAACATAAGACGCAATGGTTCCACATGAGCTGTCCCAAATTTGCGGAAACTGGTTGACAGAGACGAACTAAGGTGCGCTTGTGAAAAACCGGAAACTACCAAAAAGCATTTACGGTGATGCGCTAAGAGGGAAAAAATCATGATTCGTAATTTAAACAGCGATTATATTTATATAAAGTTTGGTATTATTATTTAAATAATATTTGGCGATTTGTTTACACGAAAATATATTAATTCTATTTGTCTGTGTGAAACTCATGATACTCAAACTTATTACAACATGCGTACCGTGAACATTAAATTGTATTAGGGTTCTATATTTCCACCTTTGACACTTTGTATACAGACGCAGTATTTATTTAAGTAATGAAATTTGAAAGAAAAAGTCTAAATTTTATCATTACAAATTTATATAGCAATAAATACCACAATTTATTTGACTTTGAACTGCATTCAAAATGCATCTCTGAGCTTCAGGGTCGAGTATAGCTGCACGAATTGACTAATCAAAGGTGGGATAATAGAATTTATTTTCTGCGGTGTTCAGTTCTCAGTGGGCAGCATAAATTATTATGGTAATAAAATTAAACGGTTGCACACTTCGGTTAATTTCGGGAGTTAATTTATTTCCAATCATTTATAAGACCAAGACTTCGCAACACAGTCAGTCCCAATTCCGAATTCCTTTAAAAATACCTTTAATGAATTCCAGGTGCGAAACGTCGTGGCCAATGCCTGTTCTGACCCAGTCAGAAGCCCAACACACCGGGAAAACCTGCGTTCTTGGTTAAATGATATTGTTAATATTGGCGAATAATAAATAAGAAAGGATTGTTTTCACTTCTGGGGTTTTAGTTCTTTCTTTATTATGGAGACAGGCTACATTAGGGTAATCCATATTATGGTAACAAAAATTGGTTATTAAATAGGTATGACTGTATTTCACGACTCCTCAAACACAACTTTACTATTAATTGACAACAGAATCAAGTTCAAAGTTTTGACGTGTGACATATGAACAGTACAATAATGGGAAATTGATATTCAATATATTGAAATAAGTAAGATTCACCACGTTTACGTAACAAAATTTTTCTTCTCAAACGTTATCTATTATTGCAGTGCTCTTTATAACTTGCACTGGGTGGACCCGGCTTCATCAAGGTGATCCACTGTTCCCAACCTGTTTGACTACTGCAAAAATTATAAAACTACTTCGCTCAAACAGGTATAATAAAGAGAATGGAACGCCTCGTCCGCAAATAAGTGATAAACAATTGTATCGATTAATTTAATTTGCAAGCATTCAAAGGGTTCCGTTTGCAAATTGGCTTTCCGTCTTTTCTGTAAGATCAATTTTATTAATAGAAAAATATTTTTCATTTGCAATCGGCAACTACAATATGCCATCCTTTTATCAGGAGCTGTATTACTAATTTATTCCTTGATTCATGCTCAATCCTGCCTTAAAGTTCGGCACACATGATTTCAACATCTTACCACGTCTCTTCTCTATTACTTACACATAAGCTCAGTTGTGTACTAGCACATTTCTCCCAAAAATCCTTGCGTCTCTTTCGTTCCCGTTACATCAATAGGATGGTATGATATCAAACTGTTTTCGTCACATAACCACAATAATTTTTATCAAAGCCCGGGAAATACAACCATTTGTTCTATTGTTGTGCCATTCCCAAAATTCATTGGCCACGCCTTCTGTCTTTTGAAATATATAGAAACCCTTACCGTACTCATTTCCTGTTATTATCATACATTTTGAAAATATCAGTAGTTGTAATGTCAGGCAAATTTTTTATAACTTCCTCCGTTTGTTTCACATTGTACATTTCAATGAAATTGATAGAAAGCTTTTCGCTACAAATAATGAAAAATTGAACCTTCTTCTATAACAAATTGTGGCACGTTATTTTTAATGGATTCTGTCTGTTTAAAGTTTCAAAGTTGTCTTTCGGAATTCTTGTGAACATATATAATAAATATCGGTTTCATTCATATACATTCTGTAACTTTTCTGCGCTATTATTGATTTAAACTGCATATTTATTTTTCAAAACATTTTAGTTCTATGCTGTATTGCTTTATCTTCCTTTTCAATGTTGATTATTTCTCTATTCCTATATAGTAAGCAATTTTACAGAAAATGAAGAGCATTAGTATATCATTTTATATTTAAATAACTAGTTAATTTGCAAATAATGACTCAAGTGGCTGAATAATATCTGTACAACAAGAGTATCGTATGATGTCATTCGTTCACTGTTGCTATTGTTGAAGAGTCAATTGCATATTGACGGAAACACTCCCGTATTTGTTTGGTAGTGTCTGTGGGCATTGTGGTTGCCATGGGACTTGCGCCTTGCAGGTTTGAAAGTGACATCTAAGTGATAAACAGCTGACAGTCGGCATTAAGCCCCAGCTGTTGCTGGGTTTTTCGATTCCTTAATCTCTACAGCTTTGTGTTTTTGTCTCAAGGATACTTATGATGTTATTTGCATAATATAGTCATGACGGCTAAATGACTCATTATCGCAGGACGCTGTTTTAACGCCCAGTTCTGTCTGCTATTTGATGGGATATGGACATTTTATGCTAACGCAAAACTTAACAGCATTGTTAGAATGTAATATATTCAATTTGTTTAGTGCAGTCATACTGTTTCATATTATCACTTGCCTAGTAGAATTTGCGTAAGTATGCTCGTTTTTTAGTAGTTGATACCATGAAAGTGCTTCTGTATTATAATAATAAATGACAGTGAATTACTTCTGAATTGAAACTTCCCCTTTATTTTTATTTCTTTCATCTAGTTTTTTTTTTCAAGTAAAAAATTTAATGACTTGTGTATTGTTCATTGAAGTGTGTATATACATCAATAATACATTTCCTCTGGATATATACATAATACAAAAGTCAGTTCATATTGCTCTTTATTAACTAAAAATCTGTTTTAATGGTATGGTATATATTATGAATAGAATGTGTTTATTTTTTGTAAATTACGTATTTCTTATATTTACAGTTATTAGAATTTTATGATGGAGTATTCTGTGAATACAAGGCCATTGTTGCAACAAAGTGAAAGTGATAGTGATTTTGAAGAAGGAACTTCAGATACCAATAGTAGGCCAAATCTTGAAGAAGATGAGCATGTTGTTGTTACAAAAGATTCAAAACCCCTTTTTAAAATCAGAGAACCAAATGACAGGTAAGCAATTATGAATCTGAGTATGTATGTATATATATAATAAATTGGATAGGAAAGAGAGGCAGAAAACAGTTATTGACTTGCCTTAAATTCAGATAGATGTCAATTTGCAGGAAAGTATAAAAAATGTGAATTTTCAAGCTTCTTCAGTGTCTGAACATTAAGACAGCCATCTGTGTTAATATTAATACTAATTGTCATGTCATATATTATGCATAGAATCTGTTTAGTTACTTGGATGATAGAAGGTAAGGCTGCTTTGAAATTTTAATTATTTATGTATTGGACAGGTACGAGGAATAGAGCATGACTGATTAACCTTCAATTGTTAATTGATGTTAAGCTATAACATGTTGAGTTTTGAGGGTCAAGCTCCCTTCCTCGGGTCAGTAAGACTGAACTTCATTATGTGGCTATCCAGCATAATGTCCAATCATACTGTCCTGTAGAAGGACATTTTTTCGCTTCCCAGCTTGGCAATATAATGTAAATCAGTCACTCTCTCTTGTGTCCAAAATTTGACATGTTATTGCTTTCCAACCTGTCAATGTAAATGCCAATATACTTATGTAATCAGCTGGTTTGTCTGATGTCATTCTTATGGCTCTCGAATTTTTCCATTACCAGATGAAAGCAACAATGATTGCAGAAATATTGTGTGATATTTGTGTTATCACTTACATTTGTCTGTAATTTGGCTACATCTTTGTGCAATTAGTATACTTTTAACAAATGTTTTATATTTTCAATATTTCTGTTATCTTTGACAAATTTAAACATTTTACAGCATTCATTGTTTTATGTTTAAATCTACACATTTACAGAACTTCATGCCATTGATGTAATCAAATTATTTATGTTGTAACAGAATAGAAAAGTTTGTTAATTAAATGATATCATAAGCAGTTCTGTATCTAATAAAAGTTATTTCTTCTTTGGAATTATTTAACTGATGAGCGTGGTAAGGAAACATAAAAAATTTAGTTAATGAATCCTTTAACTTATTAATGATAATTGACGGAAGCCATTCAGATGTCTCAGTTACTGTTTTTAAAAACTATAAACCCAAATGGGTAATTCAATTTGGGAAAAGTTTACTTTCTACATGTGTATAATTATTGTTGCAAGACATTTTAGATTAATCTTATTGAAGCTGTGACATTTTTTTGTATGCTTAAAAACAGTCCGCATTCACTATATCCATTTCTGGTCTCTTGACTATATCACTGTGTCCTGATGAAATGGATCACTTTTCATCTCTGTTTTTGTTTAAACATATAGTATTGATGTTAATTTCAAATCATTTAATTGTAGCTTTCAGGATTTCTGATGTTAATAGATATGGATGGGAATGATTACCAACCTTATACTATACAGAATATAATCTTTTGTGGTTTATCATGACTATGACATATGTAAAGAGAATACCCACAAGTGAAGTTCAGAATCAGGTTGAATTAGAAGACAGTCCTTACAATAACTTAGTTCTTAATCAGTTTTAAATGTTATTAAAACTATAATTGAGGACATGTGCTTTGTTATTGCTTATGTAACACATTGGTAGCGGTGAGATGAGAAGTGAAACATTTTGTAACCTTCATTTCTAACACTAAAATGACTTCATGATTGTACTTGAAATTAGTAACATAATTTACCATCTTGTAATTTTCAATTTTTAGATTCAACTTGGCATACATTATTTTTTATTTACTGGGTATGACTACACTTTTGCCTTGGAACTTCTTCATCACAGCGGAGGATGTAAGCACTACTTACTAATTATGCTTTCATTAAGAATTCTTAGTACATTATTATTCTTAGCTGTTTTCTTTTCAGTACTGGATGTATAAACTGAGAGATGTAAATTCTACACATCCTGGGAGAGACGATGAGAAGACGGATTTACAAGCAGGGTTTACAGCCTATTTGAGTGTTGCTGCAACAATTCCAAATACATTGTTTTTAGTGCTGAACTCTTTATTGAGCCACAAGTAGGATGCTTTAAATATGATATTATTTTGTATCATGATGATACACTTCTCAGATGCTTTTTTGTTTTATTTTCAGAATAACTTTGAAAATTAGAATGGTTGGCTCTTTGTCCATCATTGTTATTTTATTTGTATTGACAACTGCTTTGGTAAAAATTAATACTGACAGTTGTAAGTATGCTATGGATTTTACTTTGTTTTGTGTTAAAGATTTGTTTGATGTCTATTACAAGTTCCTTTTTCTTTTTACAGGGCAAGAAATATTTTTTATCATTACACTAGTAACTGTTGTAATTTTAAACAGTAAGTAGCCAAACTGTTTTGTACAGCTTATAGACATTCTTTAGTATTGTTTTGTTTATACAGTATAGTGAGTGGAATAATTAATATTGTGACCTTATGTAATAAAGTTGATTAAATTAGTTAAAAAAATATAATGAAATAACCGAAAAAAATTCAAGTCTATGTAAGAATAAAACATATTTCTTTATTTTTTTGAATCTTCTTATTCATTACAATCTGTCATATTTTGTTTCTGTTTCAACTTTCTTTACAAATCAGAAAAATGTTCATTCCTTTTGAGTTCAGGAACTTATTTTGTCATTTGTTTAAGATTATGGAAATATATAACTAAAATGTATTTGTTCACAGTTGCTAGTGCAGTTTTGCAAGGTGGTCTTTTTGGAATTATTGGAAAATTTTCAGCCCGTTACATTACAGCTGTTGTAAGTGGGCAAGCTTTGGGTGGAATATTTACAGCAGTTGCTGAAATAGTCTCTCTGTGGCTTGGTGCATCTTCAACCACAAGTGCATTTGTTTACTTCATGGTAGCAAATGGAATGTTCATACTATCCTTACTCTCTTACCTCATCTTATCTCGTGCAGTAAGTATTGTTTTAATTTAAATTAAATAGTTTTAATTAGAACATGGTAATATTCATATCAATTTACAGGTTTTCTTTAAGTATCATATGCGTGACAAACCAGAAGCTGGTTCTATTCAGTATGAGACAACGGCCACAGAAACAACAGATCGTCCAGTAACCAGAGAGATATCATACAGATCTATTCTCAGCAAGGTACAAAGCTTAGCAATATAGTCTGGCGGTGTAAACATTATACTAGTGTCTTCAAATCGTCTATTATTTCAGTTCCTAGATATTCATTAGTTCACCAAGCTAAAAGAACATAAGAAGGAGTAATAGAGACTATAACTAATGTTAAATGTCAAAAAGGATCTTTGTTGCTAACATAATATAGTCAAAATTAGTAACTAATTCCTATCTAATACAAAATGCTTAGTTTAGAATAATTTATTTATTTATAAGAGGAAATAGTCTGACAGAAAGTATATATATATGATAATCTCACTTATTTGTTCCCTAAAATAATTATTTTTTACAAATCTGTTTTTTTTTTACAGATGTGGGTATATGGCTTTGCAGTTTGGATGACTTTCTTTATAACTTTGGCAGTTTACCCTTCTGTGACAGTCCTTGTAAATTCAACAAAGAAAGGTCATAATAATCCTTGGAGTGGTAGGACCTTAATTTATATTCTTCAACTATTTTTTGTTCAAAATTTATGTTTGTACTGTTCATATTTTTGTTTCTATATGTATAACTTTTGTGAAAAGTTATCATTTTCCTATATGGCCTTCATGTTAATATTTGATTCAGTTACTTCTTAGTATACTATCTGGTTGTAGAAACTTTTTAATTCTATTGTATAGGGTCTTTCAATTGGGGCATGTAGATGTTGGTGGTGGGCATGTTGTTTTGATGGCGTCTGTCTAACCAGTTGTTTATTATTCAATCACTGATGCCAAATCACCCTGGCAGGTAACATGATGGAGCAGCACATCCAAATGATAAAACTTTATTGTCAAATTAAGTGTTGGTTAATGCAAACATTGGTCCATTTTATGGCAGACCGTGGTGGCCCTTCAAAGTCAACTCTCTAACATTTGGTGACCAAATTTGAGACGACCAGTTTGGTAAACATCAGCAATTTTAACGGAATGCCAGATCAGCTGAGAACATCGTCACGGTCTGTGAAAATGTGCAGGAGAACCCGAGGTAGTTAATGCTCACCGTGCATGAAAACTTGAACTTTTGTAGACTTTAACATGTTGACTGCTGGAGTCTTCAACAACTAGCCTTTCGTAGTGCTGGTGTTGGATACAAGCATGTAAAACATAGAGGGATGTTATGACATGTCGTCACCTGCACAGAGAAAGGGATAATGCATGACTGCATATTGTCACAGTCATCATGTTAACTTGGCGAATTTTGCGTTGGGACTTGGGGCCTACACCAATACAAGATCCAACTGACTCAGGAACTCAAAGTTAATGACCGCATACAATGCTGTTTGTTCATTGAATGGACGTTGGAGCATTTGGAAGAGGACCCCAATTTTAGCTGAAAAATCACCTTTAGTGATGAGGTAAATATTTGGATGTATGGCTGTTAACAAACATAATTGCCATATTTGGGATAACGCCAACCCACATGAGTTTCACCAGATGGCAATGCATCCATAAAAAGTTACTATTTATTACTGATTTTGGGCTATTGGTATCAAAGGTCTGTACTTTCTTGAAAACAATGTTGGTGATCCCATCACCATCAACAGCAAGCTCTACAGAATGATGATAACTGATTTCTTTCAGCCCAAATTGAACAATATGGACATAGATGACTTGTGGTTTCAACAGGATTGCACCATGTGCCACACAGCAGATGCCATGATAGACATTCTGCATGAACAATTTTATGGTTTGGTCGTCTCTCACAGAGGTGACGTGAATTGGCCACTAAGATTGTGCAATTTGACTCTGTTAAACTTTTTCTTGGGGTGTTTCCTGAAGTTGCAGGTCTATGTTAATAAGATTCAATCTACCAAAAAAAAACAGGAATTTCATTAATACCTCACACACAGCTTGTTTTATTCTGTTTCAACATCAACCCACCCTTATTGAAAAATTCTTTATATTTTGTGAAAAAGTGTAAACAGATAGCTGAAGTAAAAATATGTGAATGCTAATCCATATTAAATGACTTAAGAATGCCTACTTACTCTTCTTGTCTGTCTGTGAGATTCAAAATTAATAATAACGATTAAGCAAGTTCATGCTGGTATATTTGTGATAATTCCAGATTTAGTACAGCACGTATAATGTCTTAAATCCTATTTTTACAGATGTGTACTTTGTGCCTGTAGTAGGATATCTAATCTTTAGCACTTGTGACTATGTTGGGAGAATATTAGCAGGGCTTTTTACTTGGGTAAGTCCACTACATTTGATTTTTTATTATTGATGTTAGTCCTTCTTTCTTTTAATTTATTTCAGTAGATTGTGAACTATTTGATTAGCAATGTAAGGGTTATTTCAGGCCTATGGTATATTTTACCTCTAGATATTATATAACTAAAACTTGCTTAAATTAAGTGGTAAAATCAAGTATCATATTTAACAAGTATATAAATCTTGAATATTATCTTTTCCAGCCTCGGGGAAGTGCTTGGATGGTAGCTACACTGAGCATTCTTCGAACTGTATTTGTACCTTTGATTTTATTTTCTAATGCTCAGCCAAGAACTCATTTACCTGTTCTGATAAATGCAGATGTCTATTATATACTAGTTATTATATTCTTTGCACTGTCAAATGGATACTTGGCAAACATTACTCTAATTTGTGTTCCAAGGTAAGAATAACTTAATTTCATTAAATTCTTATTATTCATCTTAGAAGTTAGTGGTCACTAAATTACTTATTTGTATTTCTCTTAAATAATTCTAATTTTTTTATCATAAAAACTTTAAATATTTCTAAAGGAAATAAATATCAGCTCCATAATAACTTTATATATATTATGTTAGGGTATGGGGTGAAAATATCCTTTACTTTTTAAGAATTTATTAAAAATAAATATAGTAATCAAATATGCCATTGCTCTTGGCAATATTTTTTATTATAAAATCTTAAACAATTTTTAATTTTTGAAATTTATAGAATAATTACATTATATGCATATATTATTTTCAGTTATTAACATATTCTGTGTTGTGTTTTCCAAATGGCAAAAGTTAATATGACTCGTCAATATATAGTTTGCTCTTTACCATCTGGTACTTTTTAAATTTGTGTGCAGCTCCATACTTCAGAAAGACTTTGCTTTTCAGAGTTGTTGATGCAAATGAACAGGAAACTGCATCTTCTATGATGGCTGCCTTTATGGGTGTTGGTTTAGCATGTGGCTCAGCACTAAGTTTAGTGATGGTAAATGTTCTATAGCAAACAGCAAGTCTTCTCCATCCATAAAATTGCTATGACGATGTAAAATCACAGAAAAAAAGAGAATGAATTTTAAATAGATTTATATAATTTTTTTCTTAGTTGCACAAATATATTTTAAATATTGAACAAACTTTTGAAATTTATAAGGAGAGTATGTTGTTCTATTTTTTGTTTTTGTGTACTTTTGGGTTGCTTTATTAACAATCTAATTACTTTTATTTAAGTTATATGTTATTTTTTATGAATTGACACACATGACAATATATAACAACTATTATATGAAAATGGGGAATATATTGAATTTTGCCTTAATGTGAAAGTTGGATTCTATTATTGGAAAGTATTGGTATATAAATATGATTAATTACTGATATTGCTCCATTGAATTAAGTAAACCAATTGATCTCCTAAAAGATTTTCTAAATTATATTCAATTATGGACTCCCAAAATTTAAGTCTGGTAAAATTCAATATCCTTCCTATTCTTGCAGTTAATAGAAATATGACTTTTACATGCTTTTTATGTAATGTATGTACTGTTGACCGTATAGTCTATTAGGGCCTGGAATCAAACTGTAACTTATATTGTAACAAAGATTCTTTTTTAAATTAATTAGTACCTTTAGCTAAATGTCATTGTTACGTATAAATCTGGCTGTGAAAAATTACTATGTATCTTTAAAGTTTACATTTTATCAACTTTGCCCATGTGTTTTAAGTTTTGCAAGTCTTATGGGACTTAATTGTATAATTTGCATCTGCCATAATTAAGTTGCATACTTGAAAATTGTGTTCAAATAAATTTAATGTTAAGTTTATTTCTAAGATTGTTTATAAAAAACATATTCTGTAAAAAATATTTCTTGCTCATTAATTTTATGTTGTAGTACTATTCTATCTTTTAAGAGGAGTGTCTTACATAGCAATTTCTTCTCATAATTCTGTCTTCTTTACCAGAGTTTCTATAAATTGAAAATTCAACAAAATCAGCCAAGCAATCTTTCATATTTAGAATAATGCAATATGGAATAATTGTTTGAATTTATTTGCTAATTTATTTAGCTGTATTCTTATTATTAAACTTAACGTCAGAAAAATGATTTTATAAGTGATTTTCTGTAATATTTCAATCATATTGTTGTGATAATTAATATTACATACATTATAATCTTCAAATTATATATAAATCTGGACTCCAAATGATTTATTTTCAAAATTTATATTAATTTTCATATATAATTAGTATTATAACCTATACTGACTGACTGTCCAGTGTCGCTCAGTTATTTATTTATATGAGACGGGTAAATGAATTAATTCAACACTAAACTCTTCAAATACTTTAACTAGCCCCTTTTCACCCCTGTGTGATTCCACTGACAGAAGGAGCATCATTGTTCATTTGAATAACACTCATAACTTTGAATACTATGTGCCATTTTGGACCATTTTTTTCCTTGCCCCCTCTATGTTCTTGGGGAAGCACTGACATAAGTAACCCACTCAGTCATGAATTCCACACATGTAACAACCATTTTTACATTTTTTTTGTAGTCTTCCATTCCTAGGAATACTACCTTTTTAAATTAATACGGAAGAAGTATTGCTTCCAATTGAAACTCAGCCAAAGACCATGAAATTGAATTTAGAAGATCTGATTGGAAAAATCTTGTCTTGACCAGTGATCAAACCCAGGACATCCTCCTTTCCAGGGAAGTGCTCTATCAACTGAGTTAGACCAATTCAATCCTGAAACGTTGTGAGATCCCTGCACCTTTGTAGATAGCCTACCTAGAAAGCAGGACGTCCCATGTTCAATCTACTGTCCAGTTGAGATTTTTCTATTCTCACCTTCTAAATTAGACATATTGAGAGTGGTGATCAATTTGTGTTTGTTTCTGAAATTTGTGCCCCAAGAGTGTTTGAAATTATCTGTTAAAGATTGTATTCAGAATGTGCACACATACTTATATCCATTTTTACTTCTAAATGTATGGTTGGTCGTACTCTATGTGGTGACAGAGTCGGTAAGACGCACGCCCCGGCTCTAGTGGCAGTTATACTGCTGATTTCATGTACCCAGGTTCGAGTCCTGGCCACATCGAATTTTTTCAGCCTTTCTTCCTTCTTTCATTCCCTTCTATGCTCAACATTTGTATTTCTTTGTGCATGATTCCATGCTGTACATATGATTCAAAGAGTGAATTTCCTGCCTTTCTCCCAAATATTTCTATCTTTCTTTCTATCCAATTATCCAATATGTACATTTATATATATGCGTTAGGAAATGGCATTGTCAGGTTAATTAAAACAATTAATAACAGGAAAGAGAGATAGAAAGTTGGTGACTTACCTGCGGTTCACAAATGGCAGGCTTCCTTCATTAGAAGATTAGGAAAACATTTTAAGTGACGGGCAGCCGTCGACTGGGGGCAGTGACTCCAAAAATGTGAGAATCTGAAACCCTACATGGTGCCTGCCATATGTGAACCTCAGGTAAGTCACCAGCTTTCTGCTTCTGTTTCCTGTCCTTCTTGATATATATATATATATATATATATATATATATATATATATATATATATATATATATGTTACAGCTTTTATCTGGTGTTTTGTGATTGGGAAAGTAGTATGCCTCTGCTTTGATCCAAAGTGAGGAGTGAATTAACACAACTGTAGATCTCATTTCTCTCAATTCTCTAGCACATGCTCTCAGTTGGGACAATTAAGTTAGCTAGTATTTATGTCTCTGAATAATAGTCTCAAGGATGCTGATACACAGAAGCTATAAATAATTTGTTAACAAAATATGAAAACAATTATTTTATTTACTTGTTATTCTATGTTATTTTATTATACATTTTTATATACTTTAATTGATTCCTGAGTGATTTTATTTTCAATCTATTTTATATTTTCTCTACACAAACACTTAAAATATATTTACAAAAGTTTTGAGTTTTCTCAGGTCTACTTACGTAAGTGTTCGTGAAGTCTGTTAACAGTAAATTATCTTACTTATTCCTTCTTGAAGGAATCTAGGAAACTTAGTGACTTGTAATTAATAAAAATAGCCTACAGCAGTCGTATCTATTATCAAAATATAATTTGTTTACATTTTGTGGCATGAATATGAACTGTAGTGTCAAATGTCACATGGTGACATTGAATTAATGCTTATTTTTAATTGTTAAAAGTGCATTTACTTAACTAGTTACTATGTATATGATTCTGATATAGTGTTGATCTGTTTAAGTATGTGAGATGTGTGTTTAATATTGATGTTTTCAAATGTTATAAAATGCTAATTGCTGTTTTAAATTGATATATAAAAACTTATTCACTGCTTTAAATTGTCATTATGAAATTATATTTGCTGTTGAAATTATTGTTAAGCAAAATTCAAAATGTGCAGTTTGATACTAATCAATGGAGAAAAAAAATTGTATGTGTTTCAGTGGACAGTTAAATATGTTGTAAAAATTAAATATTACTGGCAAAATTGAATGTGATGTAGATTAAGATATTTTACTTTGGACAAATAATTTTACTCCAGTTCACTAAATTGAAAATAAATATTTTAGAATTTTATTGCCAGAAGACAAAATATCGATACAAACTTACGTGTGTTTCAATTAAAGCAGTTGAGATATCATTCAAGTATTCATATAACTAATGTCACAGTATCAGTTGGAAAGGTGCTGCATGAAGCTATTTTTATGTGGAGAGAAAAATTGATTAAATATGGGAAATGTTAAAAGTATGTACAGTATAAACCAATATAATGTAAAAGATAATTAATGGATGATGACTTAGTATCCAATAATATTTTGAATACTTTAATGTTTATAACTTCTCAGCCTACCATCAGTATTTCACATCTTTGGAAAATTCTGGCCCAATTTGTAGCAGTAAAATTGAACACTCAGCAAGTGACATAGGATACAATATAAGAGATGCATGTTTTTTTCATTGTATGTCTGGTGACGAAACTGGAAAAATGTGTAAAATAATGTAGTATCTGAAAATTGAAATTAAATTTATAATTTTTTTGAACTTAATGGTTTATAAGTATGTGTTACTTTGTTTGGTTAATCATTTCAAATCTTTTAAATAATGTGTTACAATGCACGACAAGCATTCTCTATCTTCCAAAAACAATTGTTTAACATTCCTTGTTTAATTAACACATTCTGCAATATCATTATAAATGACAATTATCTATTTGTTCCATTTTTATAGTTGTCAATATTTTTATCAACCATATTGGTTAAGATTTAATTACTTGTTACCTGATTAAGGTTTTTAATGGTTTTAATTATTTTTATAATTATTTAGTGTTGTTTTATATTTTATCAAGATATTGTATAAACAATAATGCCATTGCATTCCAGGTTGAAATGTGTAATTGTAAAATATTTTGTTAGCCTATAAAGTTATTTGTAAATGAATATATGTTCTTTTTGTACATTATTAAATTTGAAAATTATGTGAATAAATATGTTTACATTATTTAATTGTATATTTTAATATAACGAAGAAAATATATAAAATTATATTGTACCGAGCATCTACATATTACTGTCACATCACATTTCTTTACACTGAAACAACCCAATATGATTGAAAAACTAACTTTGAGCTAGCCACTGTTAGAGAATGTCTGAAGAATGATGAAGTTATTTTACGTATTGTCAGGAAGTCATACAAAACTAGTGTGAACAATCGATTTTGGCTCTAAAATAACAATCGCAAAATATAAAGACAGAACAGACTTCTATAAAGCAGTGACATTTATTTTATCAGACTTGGTTTTATATTTTCCTTTTCCCTGGTACCTTAGAAATTCAATCAAACTTCCCAAAGTAAACTCTGTAATCTCCAAATCCATAACCTCCCTAATTAAAAGCGCCCTCAACCACCCAAATTCCATAGCAATCCACCTCCATGCTTTTGTTGCCTTAAAATAAAACTCACCTCCACGCTTTTGTTGCCTTAAAATAAAACTCCCAATTAACCTCATCCTTCCCCCTGATCATTCAGGCACACCCTAACCCACCTTACCATCATGCCCGCAAACCACATTCTCATATATCCTCCAAAAATCAGTTCACTGCCTGTCACCCCTCGCCCATCCATGTTGTATGCCTCTCAGGTAGTCACAAAAATAAATAAATAAACCAAACCCATTCTGCTAAAGTAGGTTAGTCAATGGATTAACCTTCCCCACATGCCAACATGTTAATTATATACATTATTTTAATCTTGTATTGACTATTTAATGTACATACTTTGTCATTATTGTAACCATCTGAAAATCAATTCGATAAAAGGTTTTATATAAATAATAAAAAATAAATTTACTGTTTCTATTGTACGATAATCTGAACTTTGATGTTAGTGTCCATCCAGTTAACATCAAAAGTTGTGTCAATGAAACAATGCTGGATACAATATCCAGTACCCAGTAATATTATTTGATTTTGGTTGATGAAACATGTATATGAATAAAACCTATATTTGTACAACTGCAAAATATAAAAGTAAAATGCATTATCAATTTTTTGATACTTCCAAAATATCTATAGTTTTGTCACCTGTTTCCAAAAGGGGATGCATACAATTTTATCCAGGATATATGTGAGCAAAACCAATTAATACAGCATTGTTTGTTATATGTTGGGAATATTTTCTTATCTTAATTCTTCCTCTGGAGAAGTTCTGTGTACTGTATCAAGAATGGAACCTTGTAAATTTTATACGATGGATAATAATGGACATAATTACATCAAGTTAGTCATGCAATATGGTTTTATTTACCTGTAATTAGTTGATCGTCGAAAACAAATCATCTGAGGTTAAATAATCATATGGTAAGTTCATTTTTTTTTAAAGTGCCTCAGCTTTGTTCCATGAGATTATAACATGGTAAAATACCCCATCATCTCCCAAGTCAGAAAAAAAAACTAATAAATAACATGGAGTGTTAAAAACTACCTGAGGTGAAATTAAATACTTTATTAGTAATTGCCTTATTTTATGTAGATACTTTTCTGTTCTAAGGAGAGAGAACAATATAGAGAACTTTGACCAAGAGAAGGGATAGGTTAATAGACCACATTTTGAGCGTGAGGGTCTTATAAAATTAGCATTAGAGGGAAGTGTGTAGGTGGGGTAAGAACAGAAAAGGGAGGCCAAGGATGGAAGCAGATTAGGAAGGTTGTGGGATTATATAATTATTCAGAAATGAAAAGGCTTGCACAGAATAGGTTATCATGGACGGTTGCATCAGACCAGTCTAAGGTCTGAATACTACTACAACTACTTTTACGTTGTTTTTTTTAAATTTACTAGGATACATTAAAATGTTTGCTTCTTAAATTTGTAATGGTTTCATATAAATTCAGGGAGAAATATATTTTATTTGCAGTTACTTTCACCAGCCATAGCATCGTCTAGGAAAGAACGAGGGGAAATACCCAGCCTACCAATATTTTGCTTGGGTAACACTAAGGTGGACCATGACAAAGGAGCATCTATAAAATTTAGAAGTCAGTCGGGATAAAGAAAAAGATAATACAATCATAGACAAGTGGTGAACTATCTGGTTTAAACTGTATTAAAATAAATAAAAACAGTATGTCCATTACAAGTTTAAAGGTTAATTCAAATTTATGTCAAAAGAGTTTAATCTCTTAACATTACTCTCAAAGGAAGGAAACAAAGGATTCAAGTTTTGAAAAACATTTATTTTTCTTAACTTTTGAAAAAAAAAAGTTCATGTCATGCAATCGTCTTCAAAATATTTTATGGTAATGCACACAAAACATTTCCCAGCATTATTTTTTACAAAATCAATAACTTAGTATTCTATACCAAATGTGTAAAATTTTATTATTTTGGCTTTTTGAATAAATTATCCATTATCATCAATTTGGGTGAAAGTTGACACACTGATTCAATCTATTACATAAAACAGTAAAAGTTGGATATGATTACAGTTGAATACATACATTTTCATAATCAAATTCTAATACTTTTAGATATTGTTCATATTACTGGGTTTAAGCAGACATATTGCAACTTATTAAGAGAATGTATACAGTACTTTTACTTATAGGAAGTACAAAAGTATAAAAATAAACTTACTTAAAATAATTTAAATTAATACTTACTGTCAGAAAGCAGTTTTTTAATTAAAAAATTTCCCAACTAGGAAAGTTAGAAAGCACACACAATTCAAAATGTCAATTATGTAGCTATCAAACAATGCTTCTACAAAAGTTTTATTTTTAAGTGAACATAAATGATTGCAGAAGCATATTAACATAAATGCAAGTAACTAGTCACAGTATTATAAGAGTAAAAAAAACTTGCAATGAGATTAAATTGGATTCATAATGTTTAACATTACTTGCCATCAATATAAAATAGTTCATAAATATTATTTATAAATAGGTCATTCACAATGGTTGTTTTCCTTAATAAAATACTGAATTCTCAAAATGCCACGAAGGCTAACGTACTTTACATTTATAATTAACTAATAAATATATTGTATTAACATTTTTAAATATTATTAACAATGAATATTATCCTTATACTTCATTTAAATTTCTCATATTATACACATATATAATATATAAATTAAAAATACAATCACAATAGCTTGCAATAAACTGCACAGCTACAACAATCATTCAAGCTTAAAATAAATGGTACTTTCATCATATTAAATTAACACAGTATATTTGCAATATCACAGGCTATGGAAGATTATGTTCAGCTATCCTGCTGTCTTATTAGTGATAATTCCCTAATAACTAAATTCAGTTTCTATGCAGAAATCCAAAATATTCCATAAAAATAAAATCTTAAAACTTTTTGGTTGGTAATATACACTTGAATTACTGTTGTTCTAACAGGATATACACAAAGAACAATGCTTGAACATAATATAAAAATAAATAAGTATCTACAAACAAAATCATAACTTCCTTCTTGTATAAGAACTTAGTATCAAATAAGTAGCATGGAATAATGTTTCAAAACTAATCTTTCCAAATTTTGATTCAAAATGTTAGGATTAAAGATTTGAATCTAAATAATATAAAAATAGTGAAGAATATCACACTTCTCCATGTACAAACTGTATATGACACACATTAATATACTCCTCTCCTTAAGCCCTTGATTATATAATTCGATATTTAATAAAAATTAAGTACTTCATTTATATTGTTCAGGGTCAACAATGTTGCAAATGCTAGTATATGTTCCAAATGCAAAACCACACACTCCAAATATTAGGATTCCTATGTCTTTCCAAAGAATCCAGTTATGTTTCCCTAATCCTTCGTGCCAAAAAGTTATTATTTCAATAACAGGAGGAAATATTAGAGCTAAGGTTGAACTGCTGACAGCTCCAACTAAGGATATAACAGCAGACAAATTTGGAATTGCAATAGCTAAAGCAACTGCAACAAAGAGAGAAATGTACTTATATTTAAACATCAAAGTAAACAATATAGCCAATGTTTCAGCAAACAATTTTATATTTGTTTAATACATTTAAGATGTTTTGTCCATATCTGTATCTAAGAGTAACTGTTGCAGTACATAGTCCATTCTTAGATACACATGTTATTCATTTGAAATGTACCACAAATATGGGCAAAACATTGTGTATGTATTAAGTAAACATAAAATGTTTCGCTGACACATTGGCTGTATTTATTATTTATTTATACTTGTCAGATTATTTATTTATTAAACAAATTAATGCTATTATTAAGCAACAAAAAATAACTATTTTTAAATCTGAAAAATAATCACATAATAAAATTGTGTGCACATTTAAACTTTGATACCCAATATTAAATGAATAAATTAATTAATTCCACAACTTTTAACATATTAAATAAAAGCTGAAGTCAGGAACTTTGATTTTCAACATAAAAACTAACAAATTTGATAATATTTCATTTACCCACTGTTTAAGTCAAACTTCTCTTCAAATAAATTAACTGAACACAAATATATTAATTAAATATTTTCCTCGGTGCTTTAAGCATGTAGATTGAATGAAAAACTAAATTTTTACATTGTTCATGTATTCAAACTTCACTAATATGATAACAAAATTGTAAATTATATGAAAAATAAAGAAAGAGAATACTGGAATATTACTAGATAAATATCATTTGAATGTATTCATTTTTACTTACAAGTAAATATCACCAAAACTGTTCTTAGGGCATATTCACCAACCATCTGAGCTCGTTCACTCTGTAGATGTGGTCTAACAAGAGGCCAAATAATACTCATTGGAACATAGAACTGAAGTCCATATGAAAGAAATATTGCTAAGGCCATCATTAACCTCACTGATTGAGCCAACCTAAGGAAGATCAATAAAATCAATAATAATTTATTTATTTCTGTTTGTAAATTTGTACCTGTTTAATACCTTAATAGGGATAGATATGCCAATTACTTATTTAAAACTAATTGATTAATGAATACATAAATATTGAATAAAATATTTTTATTTCAAGCAGAACCAATTGAAATATAATTTGTTGCCGATAAATATGCCCAAAAATGTTTTAATAAATAAAAATAAATAATACAGATTTTGAAAATATAAAAACATCTGTCAAAATTAACTCATGGAGAATCAATCATCAGCTGACAAAATCAATAAGCATTTCAGAAATGTTGTGTGGTGTTTATTTTATCAATTAGCTTAGTCTATTTGTTGGCTATCTCATTAATTATTTGTTAAGTATTTATCTTCTTTAATATAATTTGTGTTCATTTAGGTCACTGAAAAAATCATACTTACAAGTCCTTCTGAGGTAAATTGAGTGTAATGCTTCCAAGTTTTACTTGGTCTCCATATTTTAGATATCCAAAGAACCCAACAGATGTATACAGAGCTGCAACAATTACCATTCCAGTATTCAGTACTCCGGTCCAACCCCCAAAATCTTGTGGGTTCTTCATATTGTTTTCCAGAGGTAATACCTAAAATTAAATCAATAGAATAATATCAATATATGCTGGCATGTGTTAATAAATTAACTCCATTTATATGGAAAATAGTTAAGGGTCACTTTCTTCTTAGAAAGAAATTTATGTTATTAGGAAAGTTGAAAGTAAAATACTTACAACACCAATTCCTTCAAATGCATAAATTGCTGTGCCAAAAAACAATGGCCACTGATGCCAATTTGCAAATGCCTGAACAGAGGATGTTCTTGGTAGACCTTGAAGCATGTAGAAAAAAGTTACACCAAGTCCAGTAACAGTTAATATTGCCGCAAATAGAGAAATTGGTGTGAGATATTTTAAATTTTTTACCAAATTTAAAATTATCATAGGAACCAACATAATGAGTAAGTATTCATCTATATTCAGATGGAGGTCAAAGTAATGTGACATGACCTGAAACAAAAATCAAAATTTATAACTCTTGTATATATGAGATTATACAATATGAAATAAAAAATAAATGAGCAAATATATTCCACAAATAATCATTGTGCCTTTAATTAACATATTATGCATAATATTTCTTTTTAATATTTCTATTTACTTCATACTCATACATACATCAAGTTGATCATTTGTTTGTTTATTATAGTTCAAATATTGTCTTTTGAAAAAAGATATGTAAAAAAATATGAAAACTGAGAAATTACTTTTTTTTAAATTGCATTTAACAATTACCATCTCTGATTTAAATGTAATATCAATTAAACCTAAGGTAAAGCATTTTACTATATTAATTTATTCTTTCATAATTCCTTATCTCAATCAACTACAAACATTCTTCAAAGTTTTCTCATAAAATAAAATTTATTTATTCATACAAGTTACTCACATCCTTCACATTTGCAGCAACAAAGACAAAATATACACAACAGAATCCTAGTTGTGTAATACAAAGAAATACATTGACCATAATTTTGGTATAACGTGCATATTTTCTTATAGGCATGGGCCCTGTTTCAAATGAAGCTTCTACTACATCAGAAAAACCAAGAGAAGGTATTTGATTGCGTCTACACAGCTCATGAGAACATTTAACCTAGAATCAAATTAAAAGCATTTTATTTATATATAATATATATACCAAACAATACTATCTTTAATCTTATTCATTGTGACAGAAATTATATTGTAATAGCAAAGAAGGTAAAAATCATTCATTCTTACCAGCATATGCATGCAATGAGTGCAAATAACACCCATTATAAGAGTGCCAATTGTTCCCAAAACAAGACCAGCATTTCTAAATGCATCTGGCATAGCTAAAATTCCAGTTCCTACATTTCCTTTCAACAGATGGATCATAGTATCCAAATTTCTGTAATTTAATACAATACACTATATGAATGAGTTATGTACTGACTACAAGAGCAATATATTTAAATTAATAATGAAATATGAAAACTTCCATGTAAACTGTTAATAAGAAATTTATTTCAAACTTACGAAGTTGGGTGTTCCAAGTTTCGTTCCAACAGAGGGTCATAGTCTGATCCTCCTCCTCCTCCTTCAGATACTTTACTTCCCACTTCAGGGGTCTCCATCTGGCCTGGCAAGTGTACCAAGACACTGTCTGGAGAAGTTCTAACATCTGGTCGTGCAGGTGAAACAGCTGGTGGACGTTTGTCATAAGAATCATTGAGGGGCTCAGCTGGTAATAAAGGTTGGCGCTCATCACGTCCCTTTATCATCTTAACTCCAGGTGGGTTAGATGCACCAAGCTGTAATTGCAATGAAAATTTTAAGTTAATATAATAATTATAATATCAAATTTGACATGAGTTACTGAGCTGTTCAAGCTCAGGAATTAACTTGAAAAGTTTCAAACATAAAATAGGTTGGGATACACCTAAAATCACCAAATTCTAATTAAAAACTTGTGTTTAAAATATTATTTTTTAAATCTTGTTTTATACTTATGTTTAAATTGTGATTTTTGACTGTAAAAACAATTTAGTTAGAAGTATGCCGGAATGATTCCTTCATATCAGACAAAGAAAGATAAGTATACTATTATCTAGTTTTGTGGGCTTAAGTCATCACAATCTTAATGTCACAAAGGGATATGTATGTTAAAGCCTCTAACAATTACACAAAGGCTGAATGTACAATTGAATCCATCTTAGACTTCCTGTGGAGCTTCTATTAGGGTGAGAAGATTTCTTGCTTTATATGACAGGGTTAAATAAATCTACATTTGCCTGGAAGAGAAGCAGGAGTAGAGGGGAAAACTGTACCATTAATGGCAACTTGTTTAGTGGGATCCATTTGAAAAAGTCTTTGGTGGAAACTTGTGACATGACTGACTCACTATGTCTGTGTTGGTTTACCACATACCATACATTTGAAGCTGTTTCCAACAAGATATAGATCATTAATCAATTAGAGTGCAAGCACAAAATCTCAAAAGAATGAAATTCTGTTGCACATCTCATTCAATGTGGAATATTTATATTCTCCTAGGCATATACAAAAACTGGTCAAACTCTTTCTATTTAGTTTGGAAGAAGCTTAATATAAAATTAACTAAGTCAATGAAATAAGTAAAGAAACTTGAATTATAAATATGGTGTCAGCCGCTCGTTAGCAAAGTTATACAAAACTGACACACAATTAAAAACTAAGCATAGTTTAAAGATAAAATAGGCTACTAGTGAATATGGAAGAAGCAATTGACATTAAAATAAATTTTGTGACGCCGTCATGACTCAAAAATTTGTTCAGTTTAGTTTTTCTTTTAATTCTGTGTTTATAGTCACACCAACATCAAACTTCATTAATGACTTTCTAATTGTGGAACTGATTTGCTGATAAGTCCAGTTTGCTAAGCTAGGGAATGTGAAAACACAAACACAAACGCCCAGGTCCTTGCCAGGAATCGAACCCGGGACCTCTGTGATGCTAGGCTAGTTTCGTTTTGTTACCTGTAAGACACAACAGCTGCTGTTTTGACAACTAAAACTATCAGTAACCTATATTCATCTGGCTTTCAGATATCAATTCATCTCAGTTGCTTATCTCAATGAATCAGACGAAAAAAAAGCAAATGGCGACAAACGAGTAAGCTGATTGTTTTCTTCATAGTCAATAATCATCAGATAAGACGTATCTAAATTCCATAAGTTTGCCACTCATTGATAAAAATGTTAGCATTAAATAAAATGAAAAAGAAAAGAAACAGGAGAAATGTCACAAAACGCAACAAAAAAATTTTTTCAACAACGGATGTGAAGAATTTTTTCTTCCCACAACAAAACCATTTGTATTTGCAAAAATTTATCATCAGGGTCGTTGTAGAATACAAGATTTCTTAATAAATCGGATACATCATCAGGAGTACCTCAGGGTAGTGCTTATAGGTTGTTCCTGAACTTAACGTATGTAAATAGCATCTGGTTCGCAATTGAATGCAAATTTCGTCTATTTTTGCTGGCGATTGTATAATTTGTTGCAAAATCAGGTACGAAGAATATCTAAGGGCTCATTATATCCTTGTACCAACAAACTCTTCGTAAGTTCATCTGAATAGTTGAGAATTAAATATTACAAATACCGTATCTCAAAACTGGAGTAATATTCGTAATGATTTTTCCATTCTTTTAAATTGATTACAAGTAACAAACACTTTTGAGTGAGTGGATAGGGACAACTGACCGACGCTACAAGAAATGAATGAATCTGGGTCGCTCGACTGATGATTAGCTTAACTGCGTTGTATTCTAATTAGGCGACCAGGCTAGTGGGAAACAATGTTACGATAGATCAGTGGAAACTGACCGATATCTGTTAACTATTGACCCAGTTTTTCTCGGATTCTGTGTCCTCGTTTACTGATCTATCGCTAAAATATTTATGTCTATAAATAGAGGCAAACAATGAAACCCATTAAGTAAATAATTTATCGGTTTTCCACATCTGTGTCCTTGAGCAACTCTAAAGAAGCCTGAGAATTTTGGGGATTCACTTCAGAGCAAATATCCCACGTTATTTTAAAAGTAATAAACAATTCTCAATTTCCCCGTAATATCGGAAAATTAAAAGATAATAAATTGGCCACAAGTCAGAAAAAGATTATAAATCAATCAGTGCAATAAAAATGTAGTATCAGGGCTTTCGTCCCTAACTACAGGCTACATCAGGTGTACATTACTTGTTTAAATAGAGGAGAGACATTCATTATTAATTTAAGAACACAAATTTCTTCAACGAAGTGGAGTATTATGAATAATTTTTATACAATGCCAAGATCAGCCATTAATAGCTTTAAAAAATTAATATTATATATAAATAATAGTTATATAATGACATCAATTGAGTCAATAAAGAAATAAACAAACTGGCCAACGTGTATTTAGATAATTGTTTTAATTTGTTGATATATTATTGACATGTTTTCTTTAAATTTTGAGATTTGTTTTACTTAATCACCTGAGGATGTTTCAAACAAAGGAACGAAACGTTGTGTCATTGTTTATCACCATTTATTATTAATTTGGTTCTGACACGTTGACCGGATTATTTATTTACTGATTATATTAAATAAATTTAGCTTATATTAAAGGTCTGACAGCCCCGAAGTTTTTCAAAGAATTTATTCACATACGACTAAAACTTTCAAAGAATATTATGTACCTTAAAAACAAATATAAGTTCACAAACTGAGATTAAAGTTAAAACTTTTCCAAATGATTGACGGGAATTTAAGAAAGTTTCAAAGGCATTTACCGTTCAGCCTTTCATCGAACAAAATCCTTGTCCAAGAAGTTAAACAGTGGTTATAGAATGATCTCAGTTAAATCTCAAGATGGCTGATGGCAATTGGATGTTGCTCAAAATCTTTATACGACTAAACATAACTATAGAAATCGGGTTTGGAGCCTTCCCCATTTTATCAAAACATGGTAGTTCACTATTGCTAAGAATATTTTCATGTGTCCGTAAAACTAAGGTAACATTGAAATCGATTCGACCATTCTCCGCTGAAAAGAGAACAAAGTAAGAGTTAAATTCCTTACACGTGGTACGTAAAATCTCCCGATTCTGAGCAGTGTCAGGACAAAATTATCATTTTATTTGGATAAAATAGTTTGAAATTGCTTCGTGCTTAAGGCATTATATCCTATTTCAATTAACGACACATAGTGGCCTGTTAGGTTATCACTCCAGGAACTGAGTAGGTCCCAAGATTGAACTTCCTGGACTGTGTTATCCTGGTTTACATACATCTTCTATTCTCTCGGTTCCAAACGAATTATTTTCTATAAACTAAGGTTTCCATCCCAACCAAATATATGCACATAAAAACCAACAGACTACTAAGACCATTTTATTTCTTAAATAACGTGACATTGTTATGTTATAATAATTTTCAGATTATTTATAACTCGTACAGTTTGGCAACAATAGGACAGCATGGAAAGGGAGGTTATTATAGTTTTTAATTTGCATATGTCGAAATGCATAAACATTTATACTTTATAAATATGTTGTTTCTCTCATATGTTATGCATAACCTGGCAGGAACTCATTGCTTTTCAGACGAGAACGATGTTTTCTGCACCAAGGTAACAGTGGCGAAATGGATTAAATCTGTGATTTTGAGATTGTGCTACTTTTGACAATAAGTAAATAATAAAAGTAAAATTTTAAATTAATACATCTGTTTCATTATTTTTAGAATTTTTATCCATGACGACGATTTTTTCCTTTCTCATTTATGTATAAATTATTTTCAATAATCGAATTTATCTATTTTAATATGTTTTCTCATTTTCAAGTTGTCAATTTATATATGTTCAATTAGCGTATTTAGTCATTTCTATTTTTCTTTATATGTTGTATGTATGTCGTAAATACATTGGCTTGTCCTATTTACTCAGTAACGGACAAATGGAATCTTCATAATATAAAATAAAATTAACGTGTCTTTGTTTATACCCTTGTGCGTTCACCATTCATATGATATGATATGCGATGAAATTTTGGTGACGCAGTTCCCACCCCCCGAAAAGGTTTCTGCCGATATTTCCTCCCCCCCTCCTTTTTGGTCAAAACAGGCCCCTTCTAACCCTGCTGCAAAATGTTATACCGGATGCGGAGAGAGCCACCGCGAAGATTACAGAATTTGTTCTAGTATTTTGCAGTAAGTGGCTAGCCAGTCGTTTCAAGAAACCTTCGTGTCATATACTTAATAAATATGCACACTTTATAACCATAATTTAAGATAGAGAAGTACCTTAAGGTACCAGGAATATCTGTGACTACCTTATTGTACCGGGATTGTTCTAAACTTCTTTAAGTTAGCGGGAACATCCTTATCCGTTAAAGCATCGGGTGTATTTTGGTTCGGTTAAGGTAGTAGGATTGTTCTTAATTTCCCCAAGGTACTGGGATTATTTGCAGTTCTATAATCTACCGCTAGTGCTTTGGACTCTCCTAGGACAACTGGAGAAGTTTAACATCTGTTTTTAATTCTCTGAATGCAAAGGGAATACTTGTTAGAGAATCTCAAAGGAATGAGCTAATTTAATATAACGGGAGAGTTATTGTATTGGCTCGGTTAAGGTATTGCCTGTTACCGACCCGGTTAATTTGAAGCTAACCCTAAATCGACCCGTGCCCATCAAGGAGTTAATTGTCGAAAAATGTAATCACGTACTGACGAAGACTTAAGTGTGGAATTAATTCATTTTCCGGCAACACCGAACACTCAGACAGTCAATAAATAAATCCAAAGAGAATCTGAGGTAGAGAGTACCAGGATATAATCGTCTGGGAAGACCTACTAATGGCCTGTTATAAAACCAATTAAAATTCCATGAATGTTGTCACTTTTTTGCGAGGAATTGTTAAATGCGAAAAAGATAACGTGGTTTTACAGGTTTGGCAGACCTCTGAAATACGGCGACAGTGACATTGGGATGACTGAAGGATAAGCTAAAACAGTTCAAGGTGAGAATATTTTCAATCCTATGCGACGGAAGTAAAACCGAGCAGTACGTTCCACAAACGATAAATCTATTGTATTGTTTTTACGTATCCGTAACTTATATCATACCAACGCTTTCACGATTTTGTGTAGTCAATCCGGTTTTGCCCATTCCATAGCCACGTTCTTCAATCGTGAAACAGATAAAATATGCTTTCGTTGATTTAGTGCCACAAACAAGCCTAAAAATTTTACTCTCGTTGAAAAAAAAATAACGTAACTTCAGTAAAAATAAATAAGGAATCCCTTTCCACATTTCACACGGTTCGGAATCATTAGAGATGAAAAGCCGAGGACAATGACCCTTACGATCATTACCTACGCTCAATGTCTAATAAACAGTCCATGGCCTGGTCCTATCAAAATTTACGATTAAGTAACAAGGTCGGGTCGATAAGCGGTAAGTTTCCACAAGAGTTAATCGGAGGAACTCTTGACCTCTGCGCTAAATGACAACGTCAGATTTAATTAGCATGCCAGCGTGGAATATCGCACAGATGAACGAACTTTAGAGCCTAAAAACACAAATATAAACACGGAAAATGGAGGTCACATTGAATTGAACAATACAGCAGTACTCGACACGTGGCGTCTCATCTTGATTAAAATAGATTTTGGAGAACGACTGGGCCCAGTCGTGAATTGTAGGAATAAGGTGGAAGGAGGAAGGATACCAGTAATTGACTTATGTTTCTCTCCATATTTTCTTCCTGTATTTTCTCTTAATTTCCAGCAACGGAACACTCGACCAACACTAACAAAATATTATATTCACCATTTCAACCAATTGCAAATCCCAATTGTGACAATCCGCTCACCGCTTGGCAATCGGATACATTTCTTAATTTTAAAATGTTGAAAATTGCAACTTCAACGTTTGAAAGAGAACTTTAATAATAATGGTGGTGGAATTCAACAGCAGACGTGGTCAGAGAAAGAGACGTACATGAAAATTCTTTCAATTTTTCGTTAATTATAAAAATATCCGTTCTTGTGCACCTAAATTATGATAAAAAGCTAAATGCGCATAGTCTTATGGTATTATATAATTTACAATGAACATCCCTTCACTACTATTTATCGTCCAACTTGTAACTTCACAGCAAGGAAATTTGGTTTCCTTTGCTATTAGTATTCCCCCTCGTATCTTATGACAGATCCAGGCGAAAGAAATACAAAATGAATACGTGAAGTTTTTCGTCATAAATCGTAAGTTCTGAATTTAAATAAATGATTTCTCCATCCTCGGATAGTAATAATTTTCATGTTTTACATGCCTAAGAAATGCTAATGGATTTTTCACTGCTATTAAAAGAACTCCGAAATTTTTTAAGTAGAGTCTACCAATAAGTTTATTGCTATGCTACAAGTTTCTCATTCCACCTTACCCTTAAAACACTACACAATGAATATTTATTACATATTAAGAAGCAATAGTAGAATTTTATGTAGAAAATAGAAATCTTTGATTTGTCAGGCGGATTCTTGTGACTCAAGGTGTGGTCACTCTTTCAAACATATCGTGTTGAGTGATTTTGAAGAAGAAGAGGAAAGAGAGTGCTCTGGGCGAAAGTGGAATGTCGCTGACTAGCTTATATATCTCTGGGAGAGAATACTTTTATTTACAACCAGTTAAGTTTTATTTTGCGTATTGACTTAATTCATTGTGTGAGGAGTTAATACATCAACGAATACCGAGATCGCAGGTTTTTCTCTTTTAAAATATATTTTCTTACCAATCAGTAAAAGTAACAGTTGTTTCACATAACCAAGCCTTGAGATCCTTAAAATATTTATACTTTCGTATATATAATGCCATCTGTCTTCAGTAATACTCTTAATTTCTTTAACGTCTCCTGTGAGTTAACTATATTAATTTGAATATTAAGGGGCATGTTTGTTTATTATAATTATAGTGTGGTGAAATGGTTTTGTCGAAGGTCTAGGATCGGTCGTGTTTCATTCTCCTAATCCCACAGTCCAAGTGAGGAGATCGCACAGTTCACATCTCCATCCCGCAAATAAGAAAAACTTTTTTCCCCCGAGCAACAGCGTACTAGGTGTGCTGTGTGATATGTGGCACCGTGCCGTGAGGATTGTTCACCAATAGTGACTACAAAGTAGCACAGGTGACGCATTATTATAATACTGTTTTATGATTTCCAATCAATGCTGTGTATCTCTTCCAAACGATTTGCCACACAGCAGAAGGCAAAAATGCAAATTAAGGTATCCAATGTGACCGTCTAGTTCTAACACGTATTGATAGACCCAATAGATCCTTACTATGTAAGCTATTTATAACCAAATACGAATATACATATAAGTCGCCTAAACTTCATGAAACCTTAACGCCAAGTGTAATATAAACCAATAAATAAAATTGAAGTGTCTGTCTATCTCTCTAATAGGCTCCGAAACTGCTCAACGGATTTCAATGAAAATTTGAGGGTTCAAATACAGGAGATTTAACCTAAATATTCGTTCACATTTCATTTCGCCATATTGTATATGTTAATAAAATATAAATATTAATTCTACGGGAATGTTTTTTGGCATACGCGCATCGAAGTTCCCAAAAGTAAACGCAGGTTGCCTATACTATTCATCTATGCTCCGAAACGGCTTAATGGATTAAAGAAAATTTCAGCGATTGAAACAGGAATTTTAACATAAATTTTCGTGTATGTTTCAATTAGATATCTTTCAGAGTTCAGAAAATAGAAATGTAAATATTTATAAATCCATTGAATTGCAGCGCGAAAACAGGCGTGAAAATAACTGGGAGTTATAAGACCTATTACGCGTTCCTATACAATTCATCCCACTTACTGTGTTATTATAAGCATGAGAGAGAAGGGGAGGGAGAATGAAGGCGAGCATTTTCATTCCCTCTATTGTAGCAGCAGGATTCGCGCCGTAATTAACCTATCGTTGGCAGAGAACTAACTCCCTGAAAAATAATAAACGTCTTTGAATCGTCGATAAGATGTATACGTAAATTGGTTTCATTTGTCGCGTCAGGTAAATTTTAATATTTAGTAATTCACATATTTAAAAGGAAATAAAAAATATAATTTATCCCAATAAATATAGTTGATGTTTCTGTCAGGAAGTTTTTATCGAATTGGCTCCGAAACGTGTGAAAGCGGGACCTGTTCAAAACCAACTGCGAGTTATAAGGTTTGCCCGAAGCGATCATAAATAAATGATACCGTTTCTTTTTATATATTCAATAAATTCAACTTTATCAAAATTCCGTACCTATTGTTTCGCTTTTTAGGGCAGAATAAAAAGAGCTATTCCGCGCGAACGGAATCGCGTGCAGTTAGTATTTAATAGTGAAAAGATAAAGAGTAGACAATGGTGCCCCAGAATCATTCAAATCATTGCAGAACTTTCATAGAATAATACGCCAACTTTGACCGTATGTAGAGTTGAACGTAAGCAGCAAGTATAGAGGATTTCCCCATAGCTCGAGAGGATTGTCACCATAGCAACAGAGTTTCTGTTTACCAAGGTTACTGACGCCCAATGCAGTCCATCCAATTGCATTGTTTCATGTAAGAACAGTTTATGATTCATCATCTAGTGTTACAGGTCGCTGCTTTTCTTTGAACAGTTGATATCAGTTGCCAGCTGATTGTCCCCTATACATTCTTTGGAAAGTATAACTACTTCCTGAAAACGATGATGATAGACTAAATGTTTTTCACCGGAAACGATTGATGTGGGGAAACTGCCATTAATTATTTAATTAATATTCACTTTAAGGAAAGTATGCTAAGTTCTAAACGTTGATCAATTGACTTGCTTTTATTTTAAATTAATCTGAATTGTTCCAGGTCCTAAAAGCCAAAACAGTACAAGGTAATGTCTCGAAAACCTCGTCACTTATATAAATTATTTAGCAATATTACAATGTAACATACTGAAAATAGAAATACTGTTTTAATTCTTTCTCAAAGTACCACAATGGATCCCAGAAAATAATAAACTCGTTACCAAAATCCTTCTCATTATTCCGGTCTTCGCTTAGCGAAATATATTTACGTCCTTCCCTAATTCATATCATCGCTCCATCAGCTTGTTCTAATTCTAATTTATAAACTAGAACACTTTACTAAGATAAAAATCTAAGAATTTGTTCATCATCATTGGTTGCTTTCGTCGGGTTTTGACGCTACTTTCGCAACTGTCGAAAACAATCTACAGATTCTTGGACACGAAGAAACACACAAACATGGGAAATGTGGTATTACGAGGTGTCCTCTGCCTGAGAACTAAACTTTCTCCGAAACTACGCTCTGGAGTGAAGATGAACATGTATGGACTACATCCATATACGAGACGAAAGTTTCCATGTGCTATACGTGCAGTAGTAAAATAAAAACTCGCGTATTTAGTCTGTAAATTTATATTCAATTAAAATTTCATAGAATCTTTCGACCTATCCTGGTCAGTCATATAACATAACGTACATTGAATTGAAAATTATCTTTAGAATATTTTATTATTTATATCGTTGCATTATCTTTCATTCATACATAATTAGTATTTAAAGTAACAAAATATATTTCTTTAATTCTTTTTTATAATAACATAAACAGAAGCTTCCGGCTGTATTCATAATTATCATTCTGTTAAGTTATAATTTATATATACATATATTTAAATCATTATGTTTTGTCGAGAAAAATTAATTGATAAACTTTTTATATACCTTCTTGGCCATAGGTTATTTATGTATTTACGTCACGAATCATCAAAAACTATAGATTGATACTTCAATATACAAGCATGTTTTGTTTTTATACGGCCTAGAAGGTGAAAATGTGTAAATTTTTCTCGACAAAATTCTTATTATAAATTTTATTACTCTTATCAGGAGGCATTTTCATTCTCAGATTTTGTCACATGGTCATGTTAAAATCCTAAATAATGGCCTAACATAAACTCGTAAAGAAAGATTTTTGGGTACCATATTAGTGAGTTACTTTCTTTAATGATGTAAGTGTTTATTTCATGCTTTTTATACTTTAATTAACATATATACAGTTTTAAAAATACCCATTTTAAAAAAAAAGCAGTGAAAACACAGAAAAGAAGCTTAAACTGAGAATGAACCAATAGAAGCAAGATTAAAATTATATATTAATATGATGTAAGCAGTCTACGATACTTGAAAACTCTTGATAATGAGTTAAAACAGCCTACATCTATATAAAATATTAAAATAACGCGTTTGTTCGTCGATCCGTTAAAATTGGATAAATTCAAAAAGGGCTGACCAGATTTACATAAATAATGAAGAATGAAAACTTTCTCGTATGTATAAATAGTTTCCGTGATTGTATTTCTGCGTTCTTAAGGTAGTCTATACATGTTTACTGCAGAATTTCAGTCAAGGTTGGGGACTAAATGGAAAGTTCAAAAACATACTGAATTATTGGCCACGAATAACTCCATTGCTTCTGGATTAATTCCACTTTGCAAGTGAAGAAGGTAGACGAAAATAAAAACAATATTTTATACAGTAAAACAATTAACGTATTTTTCACAATAATTAATTTGAATAAATTACAATTTCAATTTAATTGAACCGACGTTTCGTCACTAGATTTTGGACTTCCTCAGATAATTTCTTCAAATGTTAAATTTTTATGAACAAAATGAAGCCAAATGTTTAAAAAATTTTACTTGACTGCCTACAAGGGCAGCTTCAACCGGTTGACGTCTGTTCAATTAAATCAGAACTTTGTCTGTAATTGATCGTATATTTATTCTATTTAATATTTTATGTAGTTAGGATGATCCAACTGATTTCTCTCGTTTTCTAGGTAGACTAAACTCTCCAGCAACTTATTCCTACTTCTATTCGGCTTCTGTTTTTTCCTGACATACTGACTGTCGATAACAAAAGAATGTACTTAGATATAAACCGAGCATAAAAGTCTGCTATCGCCAAGCTATGCGTCAGCCATATCAGTATCCTGTAGCATATGACGTGTTTGTAGCAGTCGTAGTTCCACCTAAAAAATTATACAATAGGGAAAAATTCAAGTATCTTGTGCACAATTGATAATATTCGAAGAAACCTAATTTCAAACGTCAAAATTTATTCCAGTGCGTGGTACCCTCCTATCTCTATTGGAAAGGAAGAGAAAAAAATAGTAATACGTTAAAATATTACAAAGGCGTGAAAAGTTTTAATCAGCAGATAACAAAGAATGTAATTATAGAGCGAAATCAGAATGGATGTTAGTTGGGAACACGGCTATGGAATAAAAATAAGAGTAGGCGTTTATTGAAATAGCGCTCGACCTAGGACATGCCGAGGGACTACAGTCTTCAAAGACCACCACCAGAAGATGTATCAAATTCGAACGTACTGGTTGCCAGTCGCAGTTCTTGGTCGAATACGGAGGTGGTACCTGTTGCTGAAGAGGACTGTGACAGTGAACGTCATCCCCGCATAAAGGAGTAGAAGCAGGGAGACGCTCCATCCTCCCTAACAGCTGCTCGTCATCTGCGCTCACTGCCATGTGAGTGACGCATGCCTCACGTCACCAGCGCCACGAACACTTGCTTCACTTTCACACAAAAGGCTGTTTAAAATTAGAAATCTGTCGATGTGAGCAGTGCGTCGTCATCATTGAACGGCTGAACAGGGCGAAATAAAATAAAATGTCAGTCCGACTACGCTAGAGACAATTTAACAACCTCAATGAGTTATCAAAAAGACGGCTAATAAGTTAGCAATTAATATTAATTAATTAATCCAAATACGGCGTTTCGTCTCCCTTTTGACAAAATGTTGACGAATCGTCGTATTTGGATTAATAGTAATAAAATTGCTCACTTATTGGCCGCCATTTTAATGATTAAATGTCTCAGTGACTTCGACTGTTTTCCCATACTCCGCGTTTCCCTTCGTCGAACTTTTGGTAAAGATGTTAAGGATTTTCCATAGTATATAATGGAATGAAAAATAAGAGTCCTAGACGGAAGATATAATCCAACATACCTAATTGTAAAAAAATAACTTATCGCCTTCAAGGGAAGTTAACAGTCAAAGATGATCTTTTATTCGTCTTCGCACTGGTATTTTACCATCCAAATCTAAAAAAATCCTAATCATCCAGTCTTCAAAAAAGAAATTTCACTTATAAATAGTTAAAAAAAGAGATTTCGATAATCAGTAATTATTCCGACCTCTTTGGAAATAACTAAACGAGTCAACAGCCCAGTTAATCAAAAATAAAATTATATTTGATACGAAAATTTTACTATCATGTAAAGTACAACACACTGCTAACGATTTTGAAGATGACATGAATAAAATAACCTCTACAGAAGGCAGTCAGCAGTATTTAGAATTGAAGGGCAATAAAAGAAAGCAGAAATCAAGAAAGCAGGAAGACAAGGACGCAGTCTGTCGTCCATGCTGTTTACCTTATATATAGAACACGCATTGAAGAAAGTTAAAAAGGAATATGGGAAAGGAATCATACAGCAAGGAGAAGAAATAAAAACCCGAAGGTTTGCCGATGATATTGTATTATTAGGGGAGTAAAAAGAAGACTTGGAAAACATAATAAATGACATGAGCGTGGTCCTGGAGAAAGCGTAAAACATGACGATTTAAAGGACAACCAAGGGAATGGAGTGTAATATGGGAAACAGTGGAACAACAAAGGCTGTTACATTGCGAAGGGATATTTTGAAGGAAGTTAAAGAATTCTGCTACTTGGACAGGATAACTAGAGTAGAATAACACAGGTGAGAAATGCTTTCACAAAAAAAGTGGATTGATTCTTGCGGCTGACATAAGTATGAATATGAGGAAACTATTACTAAAAATATTCGTATGGAGTATGGCGTTGTATGAGTGGGAAACGTGGGCAGTAGGAGTTACAGAAAATAAGAGAATGGAAGCTTTTGAATTGTGGTGCTATAGAAGAATGCTGAAAACCAGATGAGTGGATAGAGTAACTAACCAAGAAGTTCTAAAAAGAAGAGATGACAATATGGAGGACGTTAACCAAGAAAAGGGAGGGGCTTGTAAAATTATCATTAGAGGGAAGTGTGTAGGATAAGAACAGAAGAAGGAGCTAAGTATGGAATCGCTAAGCAGATTAGGAAGAACGTGGAATGTGGTAGTTATATATAAATGAAAAGACTTGCGCGGAATAGGTTAGCATCAGATCAGTTAAGAGCTGAATATACACAAAACATACATTATCATGACGTTGCATTCCTTTCGTTCTTCAGGTGCAATAATAAATAACTATAAATAACTTCCAGTGATAAAAAATAATAAAATTTTGAATGTTCTCAACACAAACATTACGGCCACGATCAGCTTATGTGCATTGAATATATTTATATTTATTTATTATTGCACCTGAAGAGGTTCTAACAAATGCAACGCAACGCCATGATGTACTAAATTCTTCTTATTTAATTTTATTTCTGTCTAACAAGGATGTTTTCTCATTTATTTTAAAAAATAGCCATTTATATAGACATGCACATCAAATTACTCCGGCGTAAAGTAATCTTTGTCGTATAAAGTTATTTATCTTTTAACGATCTGTATGGATTACGTAATTTACGAGGGATACGTATATATACATATATAAATAATAAATTATTTAGTTTGAACTGCAGCAGATTATTGCCGAAGCTAAAGCTGTGACTATTTCTAATTGAAAGTAAATATTTGAGGATGAGATGAGATGGCGTTTTTAAATTTGAACGTAACTTTCACCAGTCTTGGAAATTTAATCTTCTACAGCTGTCAGATCTTTTGTTTGCAGATATCTTTCTCTCGCGCAAATACTTCATTAACCTCGTTACAATCTGTAATGGTTAAACTTAAATATTGTTTATGCCGAGTAACACATTTAAAAAAGAAGTGTTTAAAATGACTACGTTTCGGTACCTATTTGCATCTTCTTCAGGTTCGGACTTGATTAATAATAATAAGAAATATATGGATTTAAATTAGTGGGTGTTTGCAATTTCAAGTTCTCTAAGTTTAATGCACATCTTTTACCTCAATATTGTACCAATAGGCACCGAAAATTTGTCATTTTCAACTGATTATTTAAATAAATGTCATATTGGCCATAAAAATAATTTTATTTTTCATAATAATGCTATTAATTTAAATATAACAATTGATAAAGGAGGGAGGGGGAGGCAAGTGCATGATTGATAGTGGTCTTCAAGGGAAGTTAAGAATTTGCCGAAACGGTAGTCCGTCAAAACAAAGATGATTTTCGAACGATAAGACCACAGACGAGGAAAATTAATCCTCCCACAACAAATAAAATTCAATCTTTTCCCCTGAGAAATTAGAGGGCAGGGACATGACCGGCCCTACAGGGGCGGCAAAACCACCTGAGCTAGATTGAAAAAACATATCTCAAAACCGTCTGATCCCTTTGTAATTGAATGAAAAAAAATGGCCGAGATTCACTTTCAATAAAGAAAGAATATCCCGTTGACGTTCTTTAAGTTCATTACTTCCCTTAAAATTAATCCATATGTGAGCACTGTTTTATAAATTTTGCAAACGATTCTCATAACTAATGCTACAAGCGAAAGATCCTAAATAATTATTTTACAAGCATGACTATTTCAATATAGTCTTAATGATTCAGCCATGTTGACCACCGAACACGAATTGAGTACTAAATTAGATCGCGATTTTGCAGAAGATAAACTTCGAAAGAAACTTTGTAATTTAACTAGCTTTCTTTAATGTTTTAAATTTGTATTTAAATCATCTGTGAAACTATCCATCACTGCCAATTAACCGAAAAGTGTCAGCACCAGAGCTATCCGAACCAGTTGCCAATGTACGAGAGCATCGGTCCAGGCAGACATCAAGGTTGTCATAGAGAACAACACCAATTATCCAGGTACAATGACCCACTGGGTCAGTCACTCTACATGAGGGTGATCGTGAAACATTCAACTCCCCTTTTATAGAATAGGAACGGAATTGAAAATGGGGGATGTGGAAGATTAGATTGACTAGAGTCCCGGGCTATAGTTTGAGGATCTTACCCGGTGATGCACCTAAATGAGACGCAGTGAATGAAACCCCTATTTTTAGAAACCTATAAAGAAATGTAACAAAAGAAAGTAGTTTCACATTTTTATAATTTCTTTGATCGATAAAACAGACCTAACAATCTGAACAGCAAATTCTATATATATAGTTTATTTCTCCTTCATTGTTTTGATTAAGTTTAAATATTACGACATTTTAAAAATAACACGAATACCATAATTATCAAACAAGCCAATAGGTTTTCAAAAGAAGGTCGAATCTGGATATCAATTTATTGGTAGACTTTTTAACAGTTAATTTTTAATTTGGTAATTAATTTTAATCAATCAAATTTGGATATAATCGTAAATAAAATGCAATGTATAAGAATTTAGTAGATGAATATTAACAATAGTGTCATGGTTAAAACAACAACACCGTTTATGAGGTAACCTGATTGTCTAATCTACTAGCTTATAAACCACGGGAGAATGGCTGGTTAGTGTTTTTCCTGAGTAACCTGATTTCTCATACCAATATCGTATTGTTAGAAACTATGACCAAAAACATCTAGAAAATTCAGGGTGTAATCGTTTAATTTCGAAACTGAAGCTTAATTTACGATGGTAATTGTCAAAGATAAGAAATAAATTATTTAATTAAATGTTAAGGATGATACAAAATACATTATGCTTTGTTTAGGGGGGTGGAAGAGGGGGGGGTAATAGTATAGGAATGGAAATGAAACGATAGAGAGAAAGAGCAGTCCAGACAACTTCACTTATCCACAATACTTGTCACCTGTTGTTGTGGTATTCAGTCCTAAGACTAGTCTGATGCAACCCTCCATGCTAACCTAGCTTGCGAAAGTCTTTTCATTTCCTCATAACTAGCACAACCCACATCCTCCCTAATCTGCTTAACGTATTCTATCCTTGGCCTCTCTTTTCTGTTCTTACCCCACACACTTTCCTCTAATGCTAATTTTACAAGATTCCTCGTGCCTTAAAACGTGGCCTATTAATCTATCCCTTCTCTTGGTCAACGTCCTCCATATTGTTCGCTTTTCCCCTATTCTGTTTACAACTTTCTCGTTACTTACTCTATCCACCCATCTGATTTTCAGCATTCGCCAATAGCACTATATTTCAAAGGCTTCTATTCTTTTCCTTTCCCCAGCTCCTATCGTCCACGTTTCGCACCCATATAACGCCACGCTCCATACGAACGTTTTTAGCAACGATTTCCTAATATTCACACTTATATTACTTGTCACCTAATGAAGAGATTTCTCGAGCCCTACTTTCTCAGTCGAGCAATAATAGCTTTAACAAGTATGAACAAAAATATTGTGTTTTAAATAAAACAGAAGTAAGCAGATCTACCTTTCTAATCAAGCATTACGTGAGGACCAGAAGTTGCCTTCACTACGTTTGAATGATTTATTACTTACGTGATTCGGACCGAGAACCCTTCCACATCACATCACATCTCCAACACAATGTGATCACGTCGGATTTCAATCAAATCCTGAAATCTAGAGTTGAGCAACTACCCACTAAACAAAAATTCATTTTTTGTGAATACTGCTACAATGGAGACTGCTTCCAAATAATTACGGGGATTTCTACACGATAGCAACCGTCACAAATAATTTGGCAAATTCAGGCGAGTGTTACATCAGCCAAGGGTTACTGGCCCGACTTTTACGAAAGCTTTACTGAAGCGCGATCACTTGCTGAGGTGAACTTACGCAGTGAGCCAGGGCCAGCTGTTTGTTGATGCTTCCATAAGCTCTTCCGGAAGACATGGTTCTGCAGTGCCAAAGCAGTAATCTCCAGCACACTTGTGGCGGTGAAGCTGTAGAACAAGACTACTTATGTAAGTCACACTGAAAAACCTTGACTATTAACTAAAGGTGACTCCGATAGCAATTCTTGGACAGCCTCTTGCCAGACACACATAACGCGTACGATTCGTAAATACTGTCAATATATTGCAAACGCGGCTACTGAAACCAGCAACAGACATTCGTGCTTCAAACAGCCCCTACGTACATTCAAATGTCTATAAGCAAACATGTTGATATTTATTTAAGACATTGACAACGTTTCGTACATATTCGTGGACTTCACTTAAAAAATAATTATAAATTTGAATACTGAATATAGCTTTCACTTAAAAAAAACTTTGATTTTAAATGGATAAACATCTGAATAATTTTACGTCATAGACTGCGACCAGCGACGTTTACCGTCGAAATGCTATATAACAATGTGTAAGTAATAAAGGCTGACAAATGCAATAATACCTGATAAAGTCCACAAATATGGACGAAACGTTGTACATGTCTTACGTAAATATCAATGTTGTTTGCTGAGAAAATGAAAATATTTTTCAGTGGTAGAGTGTCCGCCCGGGAAGCTGGAAGTCCTGGGTTCGAGTCCGAGGTCCGGTCGACTTTTTTCCATTATTGTCTTTCTTCTCAATTTAGCTATATGCTCTTTACCTCAGCTTCAATTAATCATTTCTACTTCATTTGACTTGACTTTTTAATTGTGATTGAAGAGAGTGTCAGATTATCGATTTATTGGATTCAAGAAGAAATTTATAATTTTAATCAAATACTAACGAGCTCTCGCGGTGTCCCGTCATGTAACTTCATTACATAAGGTGTTCTTTGTAAACGAGAACGAAATATTTTCCTGGCACAAGATATCGGTTTAAATAATTTTATATTAAACATGCTTACATTAACCGTATCTATCTTACATAAGGTAAAATGGCTATTAATCTAATGTAATTCTTGAAATTAAAATTGGTATTGTGCCAGGAGAGAAAATTTCTCCTTCATTCTGAGGGAGAGGGGGGGTGTTGCAGTTTAACAAATATAAAACTGGACTCCTGAAGACATTATAGTAATTTTAAGTTGACTGATCCATCAAGTGTTTCACACAAAAAAAACTATGGAACGCTTTAAATTCGTTCATAAATAAATTAATTTACTCCTACTAATTTCGTTCGATAGGAAAAGCAAAAGAAGGTATATATTTATTTTTAAAATTCTTCCAGAGGTTATTCAGAATTAATTTACATGATGGAGATTTCAAAGCCAGCCTTCGTGTCTTGGCTCAAACTCTAACCAAAATTTGAAAATAAGGCACTGCTGAAATGTCAACAACGAAAATACATTTCAGTTATAAGCGCACGATTATAATCTTCGTGAATGTTTTATAGGCCTGCCCAAGTAAAAGCGCAACGATCGAGAGTGATTTGTATTGGCAAGAGAATTGCTATCGGAGCATCGAATGGCCCCCTGTGACTTACCGGTGATCACGATTCCTAATTCGCAACAAGACTAACGGAAAGAGACCGGGACTCCCGATATATGTGAAATTCCTCCCTCTCGACTCCGGAGCAGAAGCTTGCGCGCGCAGCCTCATCCAAGAAATTTCCTTTGGAGGTTTATCGCTAGCCACTGGGCATCCGAAGAAACCACGAGCGCCAAAAGATTAAAGTGACTAATAGCATCCGTTGGCGACCTCGACCAAATCACATGTAGCAAACGGTCGCTTTAGCACATACTGGTACTTGATGCTGTTGAACGCTACGGGTCATCGGAAATGAGACCCCCAAATCTATAATAAAATACGGCGAGAGTTGGAAAACAAATTGGATGAAGGGACACATTTTAAGATTCCTGATGCTCTGAAAATGCTTGGAAACCCCAGGGCATCAAAAGTTAATCGATTAATCAATTTTTAGAAAAATATTTAGCTTTCTAATCGGGCGAGAAGTATATTTTCCACCACGGGAATGTCGGCAGACAAAGTCAACGTGTTATAATTTATCTATGATAAACACACAAATTTAATTTTAATAATTGTGCAAAGAGTTTTACTTGAAAACTAGCTGGCTATAATTATTATTTGTATTAGACAATTCTAAGAAACACAAATTATAGGGTCGTATAAATTTATTTAAAAAGCGATTAATAACGGGGTCTTTAAAATCCTGCGCTAACTAAACATTTGGAATCATGGTTCACCGTAAAACCCAAATGTAAAGAATAACAAGATCCACCACCTCTTTTTTAAAAAATCATTATACTCTGTCGCTAATTCTTTGCAATTATCACTTGAAATTATTTCGTCAGTCCTTACACATCAACAAGTCTATTAAATTATATTAATAGTAATTGTTTCGTTTTTATATACTAATACACGAAAAAAGGAACACTAAGAATCTCAAAAATTATGTCGTCAGTCTTTACAATTGACAACACTGACGTATGATTAAAAAATCATACTTACTGCTTTTTATCACCCTTTGATATTTTCTGCCGTTCGTATTGCAGGATATAATTAACGAAAGTCGAGTTTGAAAGCATAATCTTCTGCCGTGCTAGCGTGAAATGTCATATTAATAGGCGGTTCTAAATAAATGCATATTAAATCAATTCTTTCGTATTTATTTTGTAACATCCTTCCATGTGTTCCTAGGGTTCGTGTTGCAGGATATAATTGATGATATGTGATAGTAGAATAATGTAAACAAATAGCCGAAATTTTGCGCTTCAACTGGATGCTAAGCACACACAATCACCTAAACCCCACGATCCAGCAATTTCATAACAATCCTCCTCCACCTCCACGCTCCCGTCGCCTCAAAAGAAAACTCCCAATTGACCTCATCCTTCCCCTTGATCATTCAGGCACACCCTAACCCACTCTACCATCGTGCCCGCAGACCACATCCTCATTAATCCTCCAAAAATCATTCCACTCCTTGTCAATTCTCACACACCCACGTCGTATGCCCCTCAGATACAATTAAACCTAACCATTCGGCTAAATTAGGTTAATCAAACGGATTAACCTACTCTCACGTAACTATGTTAATTATATACCATATCTTATTTTCATGATTTTTTAATATTGTATGTACTGTATCGATATTGGCCTAACTGATAATCTGTATGGTAATAGTTTATATATATATATATATATATATATAAAATATAAATAAATAAAAACTGGATGCTGGCCAATAATGATAATGTTTATGGTGTTATTTTGTGATATCATCTGTTTCTATTATTTATGGTTGTTAATTTTGTATTCTGTACTTCATGGTTCCCTTGTATGCATAATCGTTGTTAAAGGGCAAAAACTAAGATCCAAAGGTATTGCATTGTTTTTTTAGTTCAAACACTCTGATCGTTGCCTGACAACTTACAAATCGAAGAATAATGTTTTGCTCTTTCATCTTCAGAACAACGAAAGAAATATGCTTACGTCAACTGTTTTATGAAATTATGCAGCAAAACAATGAGTATTCGGCTGATTTGTGTTAATATGAAAATTTAAAAAGAAAACTGACCGGTAAAAAATTTGTTGATAAAGGATAGAACGAAGAATGAGTGTATTAAATGATGGTGATATGATAAAAGTTAGAAAAGAAATGTCAGTCCAGTTATTACAATTGAATACCTCAAAGAAATGAAAATTCCCTAACGATATATGACAACGACCCTATGTGACGGACAGGGATTATTCTTGACCTTGCCCTTGTGGTTGACACCACTGAAGATGCATAGTAAACAAATGCGACAGTAAAGAAAGCAGTGTCAGAGTCTGTTTCGAAGAGAAACATACGGAAACATAGAGATGAATCAATATCGTCATAAGATTTAAATAAATTATTGCTCAATCATTCAAAATACATGTTGCCGTGGTCATCAGCTAAGTAAGTTATTACATTGCGAATCGAACGTTATGAAACATTTAACCTTGCCTCTCTTCGCCGAGATATATCTAATTGGATCCTTCATATCACGCCATGGAATGCAGAGCCAAAGGTTCTCATTAAAACGGCAAAATGCTCTACTATCTATCGCCCAGTAATAGGCAGAAACATAACCCGAAAGGCCGAAGCACTTCGCTGATTTAACTGTACTTCTTACGTCACAAATATTGTTTCTCAATGGTGATTTATTTCTTGTTTGGTGTATTGATTTGTCACAGACGAGGCGCGTGTTTATACACGAAGAGTGAACTAGTTTTGGTAAGTTTCAGCCATGATGGCCACGGTAAAACTGGTTGGCAAGACATGTTTATCTTCTCCCAACCGTTCCTTTTTGTGATTATATAACGTAACAGGTCAAACTTTAATAGCTTCGCCTCTCATTTGTGACACTTGGACGAGTCAAAACCATGAAACCCGCTGCAACATTTTTTATAAGTTCCATCTGGGAGCGAACGGTCCTATCTTCTGAATATCAGGAGAAATCAATATGATTGCTATTGTTGTAGGATTCAACGCGAATATTCGCCACAAGACAGGACGGACCCCCTAGTTGATATTCCAAATCCATTTTATCTATTTCAGCGAGCTGATATTGAAAATCTCTCGGCAAGTAATGCATAAGTCTAAAATTCGTTCAATATCGTTAGCGAGGACTTCCGTACTTCTGCAGGACAACGTCCTCATATTAGCTATGAACCGACCTCCGAAATCAAACGATATGGGTCATCTCCCTGCATAAGGCAAGACCCCCTCCCCTCATTTCAAATATTGTTATGCATACCGCCTCCATGTACCGCCCACTTCAGGGAGCGGGGATTATTTTTATTTTCACAGCCATTCGTTCAGACAGTTGTTGCTACGCAACTCACCAAGTTAAGTTACGGTGAGTCATGACGGACAGCAAATGACAATCTAAAATATTGTTTGTTACAGGGGCGCAGACAATGAAGGTTCCGTTTGGCATTAGCAACGTGTTGTAGACGATCTCAGAAATATCACTATCCAACCACATATTTTTCATTTTCAAAAATAGTGTTCTTCACATATTTAGTTCAGTTGACCAAGAGATAGATTAATAGACCACGTGTTGAGACATGAAGATCTTGTAAAATTAGCATTAGAGGGAAGTGTATTGGGTAAAAACAAGAGGGAGGCCAAGGATGGGATATGCTAATTATATTAGGAAGGATGAGGGATGTGGTAGCTATGTACAAGTGAAAAGACTTGCTCAGGATAGGTTAGCAGGGAGAGTCGCATCAGACCAGTCTTAGAACTGAATACCACAACATTTAGTTCAGTTCCAACCAGATTAGTAAAGGAGAGAACTGGGATACGAATGCCCTTACTGAATTTGAGACAAAATCTGAAATTCCAGGACGGCTTCGTCCCCAATTTCACAAAAATTGTCGTGGGAAGGCGAGAAAGAGAATCGACAGTGGCCATGTCTCTCTCTAAATCCAGATATGACAGTCTAGCAGTCGTCTGCATATCTGAACATGAATAATAACTAATAGAGATCGTGTTGAAAAAATATTTAGAGTCTATTTAGATTCACAAATGTATAAGTGCAATTTTTACTCGAGGATAATGGGATAAATTCTTGTCATTAAATCCGATAAGCATCCGAAAATTAATTTTATAAAATGATTTAATGAGATATGCCTACTCCCTACAGTTGTACGATGGTAAATTATTAATATTTTATTAGTTTTAATGAGTGTTAATGAATGTTTAATTTATCTTATTAATAAAAAACAAAAATGAGGTACATTCAACGAAATGAAATGTCTCATTATTTAAATTTTATTCTTTCGGCTAGATGTTTATTTAATTTCAAGTGCCTTAACATTTATTAAACGATTTTTTTCTTCTATTTTACGTATTAATAGATTTTTTATGATTAGTCGTCTATTTTTCTCATTTAAAAATTATATTTAATATTTTTCTGGTATATTTATTTTATTTATACGTATTTTGCGTGTGTTACTCATATTTTTTTCTCTTTTTCATAGTTGTGCATATATCATTGTTGTATTTTATCTGTGCTCTGTGCTTTGACTTGTCCAATTTCCCCAGTAGCGGAGTACCGGAATTACCAAATCCAAAATCATAATTTTCTAAGAACCACAGAAAGCTCTGAAGAATACTGAGAGATATCTCTAGGAAGCGTTGCGAAGCAAAATATGTGTAAAAAAAATAAAGAGAATCTGCAAGTTGATTCAGCGCTTAGCTATTGCTACGCTGCGAAGATAACCTTTACGGAGGTCTTAACAGCTTTGCTACTGAAAACCCAGCCGTCTTGAACTGACTCCGAGTAACGCAACGATTTCACCATGGCGGAAAGCACGTCCAACATGGAAACCACAATTAACGAAATCAATGCCGAATAAAAAGTGATTCCAATTACGGCGTAGAAAAAGCGATTTTCCAATTAGAATACAACAACTGATATACCTGACTGTCACATTATATACCATGAATCCCTATAGTGGGTCAACTAATTTTCAGATTGAAATGAAAAGCTAGTACTAAACGCTGAAATGCGATGTGTTGCTCTATACTAATACTGAAAGTACAAAATTAAAATAAAACTGCTCTACAATCGCTATGTTTTAAAAATTTATCAGAACCGTTGTGTGAGAAAATTTATTGATAGGGGCCCTTTTGTGCCCCTTCAAATGAACTTATATCTATAAATTCAAATAAAAACAACAATTTTGCCCTCAGATTTCTTTTCAATTGTTCAACCATAAACCATAATACTATGAAAGAAACATGCATGTCACAATTTCTGATTGAACACAGCGCAATTACGACCAACTATTGTTGATAGCCAAACACCTCGTATATAGAATATTTCAATGCCACTAACAAACGAGCCAAACGGCTTATATCATTCCCTTTCATAATCATAACATTTTAATATTTTATAACACAACAAAATTAGCTTAACAATATTATTTAAACATTTTTAAGTTAACGACTAATTCACACACAATCCAAAATTTTTATTGATACATCGTTTCGTCAATAATTTCGGGACTTCTTCAGGTAAGGACAAGCATAATCAATTTTTTCTTAAGTTAAATTTTGAATGGATGCAAATACATGATTATTAAGCGTTAGAGGTGAAAATAAAAAATGCTTCATGAACTGCATTTGTCTTTACCTGAAGAGGTACCAAAATTGTGGACGAAACTTCGTATGAATGTAAATAAAAACATTTCGGTACTTGTAAATTGGTCGTAAATTTTATTCCACTCACATTTCTAAAATCAACATTTACAAGTATTTAAATATTCGTAATTATTGTAAGCACCTAAGTACATCGCCATATGCTTTCCCTACGTCTATTCATCCCAATTCACATATTGACATATGAATTTTTCTTGCAGGTTATATAGACAAAAGATATAACACATAGCGAAAAGATCAAATTTACAAAAACAATTTAACAAACTATCATGTAATTTATTAAGTCGTAAAGTGTCATGTTTAATATGTACAGTAAATTTGTTGCTTTTTTTTCTGAAATCGATATTTTCTTAAAATTCAGTTCCTTATCTAACATAATAGTATTATCAAGATTAAAATAATGATTTTGTTCCAAACAGTACTTTTAATTTTGATAATACTATTGTTTTAGATAAGGAAGTGAATTTTAAGAAAAATAAATTTCAGAAATGTTGTATATTAAAAGCAAAAAATTTACGGTAAATATTAGATGTGACACTTTACAACTTAATAAATTATATGATGGATAGTTAAACTGACTTTGATAATTTATCTTTTGTCTAAGCTCTTCTATCTTTTGTTTATTTAGTTTATTGACGAGAGTCTCAAGGGATGGTCGAAACGTCTACTTTATGTTCAAAAAAATTTCAAAATTTTGTAAAACTCTGTTATACGGGTCGTTAATTCTTCATATGTATTTATACACAGGCATATATTGTTCCTATAGTTGACAAAAGAGTAAATAAATAACCTCATTTCCCTTCATATGCTATTAAAGTGGAGGATCACCCTCGTGTAGCCTCTTACCCCAACCCCCGCTTCCCCCCCCCCCCAAAAAAAAGACAGCCTTGTTGTTATGATATCATTTTCGGTGTTTACTGTCTACTGGCATATGTTAAATGATATCCCAATTAAGATTGAGTTACATGAAGAAGAGGTAAGAAAACTATTTAGTAATGTTACAAATATGCTTACGACTTTTATGCTAGGAATCTGGCAATAATAAAAAAATATATTTTCACTGCCTTCATTTACTATCGAGAACAAAAAAAAACACTTTAAAAAACTGAAAGCACTCGTCTGAACAAAGTACAAACTGGATCGATTTATCTCCGGAAATATCACATGCAAATTTAATAAGCGTAAAATATTTACGTTCCGAGTATATATATATATATATATATATATATATATATATATATATAATATGGATGGATGCTTACTGGAATTAAATTGGAGCGATAAAACGAAAACCAAGAAAACTAGCGAAACAAATTGTGCATACACAAAACTAAACACCATGATACAAGATCGAATGAAAAATAATAATGACAAACCAACTGGAGGGGTTTGTATAAAATCAAGGATCAAAATAAGAAAATAGTGTTAGACAAAAATAGTTCAAAGAATCTCTCTTTTAATCACATTAAGTTAGAAGAACAAAAGCTTTGAAACGCAACAACAATATGCATACAGCTGTAATTCGGCTACATACAGACTTGTTCTGAATGCGAATAGTTACGCATATTTACGATAAATGTTTTTTATTTCTACGGAGCTTTGTCTTTGTACAATTGTATTAAATTTCAACAATCAGACTTTTTAACCAGCTCAGCGCACAATTTTCAAATAAATTAAATAACTAAAAAGAAACAAATTATTACTAAATCCACAAACAATAGTAACTATAATAGTTTAAAATCCTCATAGACATAGAATTGAACTTTATAGGGCAAAAATATTTTTTTAAAAAAACTAAATCAATTTATTTTAAATAAAACTATAATAAATTTTGGGAGTAAATTTTCATTCGATAATGTAAGTAGTTGTAAATGCAATTTATATCTCGGACTCGTATGTGGAGAAACCCCTTCTCCACAGTCGCTGACAATAGTTAGCTTGTCAATATTGCTTCACGTTTAGTACTTTTCCAGCCAGTCTTTAACCCTAAGATTCTATTCGTTCGGAAGTTTATAGATATCGGCATTGTTTACTCGGAAATTTCCGAACGACTGATAGAAACATCGCGCCATTTGAGGACACGATAAAATTTTATTGGCGAAACTATATTGAAATGGCGGAAGTTAAACAACGAGCAGCTGGCAAAACAGTATATTCCATTCCAATTAATGCAAACCAAAGATAAATCTTTCCGAGATACCAGAGAAAAGGTCAAATATGGGGCTTATGAGACCTATACAGTGGATGGAATAGAGCACATGGAAACAATAATTACACTGTGAAGTATCTGGGTGCCTGGTGTTGCCCGGTACATTTTTGTATTACCCTGGTACACTATAAAAACCAACCGTGAATGATGATTTGAAGGTGAAATTATGAATTTTGTTTTTCTGTTTAGATCAAGTGTAATTAAATAACAAAATCTGCCAACTCCTCAACAGAAAATTATTAATTATGTAATGTATTTATTTGAAACTTTAAATTATTTCGGCACACTTTACACAACGTCAATAAAAATCTATTAAATTATAATGATTGAGAAAATAAATATAACAATTATTTAATATACAAAACCTAAAAATAAACTTTCTCCTTTACTGGTACTTCAAATCAATATATATGAATCAACATAACAAGTTGGTACCCGATAGGCGCCAGCAGCTTAATTTATAGACTAAACTACAGGTCCTATGAATACGTCAAGGCTTTGTCAATAGAATCTCATATATAAATTTAAATAAGACCAAAAACAGACAAAAAATAGTGAAACAGAAACTATAATTTAAAAACAAATCCCGATTAGTTTCAGAAATGCTTCACATCAAACTCTTAATACATTAATACACTTAATGTAAAAACGGACACTGATTTGCTCACTAGATATATAATGTCTTAATTCATGAAATGTAATATATAATTATTATATTTACATTTTAAAATATATATATTTTTGTCTTTATTTACTGTATGCATTGGCTCTACTGTAATATCATTGGAATGTTATAATTTTTGTGCATTTTTATTCAGTTCAACCTGAAGAGAGTCCAGATCAGGACCGAAACATGTAGTTTTAAAATTATAGTTTATGTTTCACTAATTTTTGTCTGTTTTTGGCCTTATTTTAAAATTATATTAAACTTATACATTAACTATATAATCTGATATACATAACATTCTCTTGAGATTCCGGATCGAGTAATTAAATCATCACTTTACTAACCTGCTCATTACTTTCGTGACTTCGTTTATATATTTCGTACACGAACAGGAAAATATGTATTTTCGCAATAATTAAATGAAACTTCATAAACTCCCCAACTTACGTATGAACACATAGATGCCTAAATTAATACATATATTTCATCAAACCATAACACAATTTCCATATAGATTAATACTTTTCAGTTAATTTATATGCTTTTTAATTTATTTACATTTTACCCAATGCTTATAACTGTAACGGTCAAACACATCTGCACGGACTTTTGGCGGTGCTAAGTCAAAAGAAAGGGCCAGGGGCAATAAAACCCAGACTTCACGTCGTGCATGGGATATTTACCAATTTTGGTGAGATTTGGAGACCTCTCTCTCCCTCTCCCCCTCCCCCTCTCTCCCAATAAAACCCAGACTTCACGTCGTGCCTGGGGTATTTCCCAATTTTGGTGAGATTTGGAGACCCCCCCCTCTCTCTCTCTCTCTCTCTCCGCACCTTATGGAAAAACTCTATATTTGTCATACTCGAATGGTTTTAGGAATATTCATTTTACTTGTCATTTATCCTATAATTCTTTTACTACCACGATAAGATAGCTAATTTTTATTGTTGAACCTACTAATGCGTTTCGTTACATTCTCAACGTAAGGAAGGAGGTATATTATTCTGCCGAGTGTTTTTTTTTTGCGAGGATAAACGTTATCAACTTGCTAAATTATCTGGTCTGCTTCAATCCTTCAATACTTATTCCTCAGATTTAAATGATATAATCAACTTAACAACCAAAGTTCATTAAATTATTTGTAACAAATCGTCAGAGAACATAACAACGATAAAGCAACCACATTTAGTTGATTAATAATTAAGAGCTCTGTTATATAAGATATAAATAGAGAGGCATAGCGATTTAAAGAAATGTACAAAAAAAATTGGCAATGCTCCAGAGTTTACTAGATAAAGAGCGTGGAAGAGTATATTCAAACAATCGAGTTTGAAAAAACAAGAGGCAACTGACCTTTAGTAACGTGGGATGTTTCTGATAGTATCGAAAGATTTCTGTTAGGAAAAGTAAATAAAACCAACTCAAGATTTGGTAAGTGCAGGAAATTAGTGAGATAAGTAACCGTTAAATGTTTTTGAACATACTGAATTTAATATTCGTTAGTTGTTAACCTAAAAAAAATCGATAGTTTTCGCTCATCTTGTGACAGAAATTAGAAATCATGCATCATAATAAAGTCCTTTGCACCTGAAGAAATCATATTGAACGAGCCATGTAATAAAAATTAGCATTACAGAATCGATCAAAAGAAAGTTGGACCAAATTGTTCTCTTGCGATAGTAGTAGACTGGAACACGATATTGAATATCTTTCACACATCCTACGTCTTAAAATTTCTATATATTCACTTCAGCATAGTTGACTCGAGTTTGTGTACTGATTTACAATTACCCATAAGTTACCTGTTATTTCAAATAACTTTTATGTTGTACAATCAGTTTGGTAATGCAGTGGTGGTACTAGATTTTGTTTGTCTCCATCCCATTCCCCGACCTATTAGAAAAGGAATTTTTTTTAAAAAGTACTGACACTGCAAGCTAAGATAATGTTTTTTAAATCCAAAATATCGGCATGGAAACAAGGAAATGTCCATAAAACTCCGTCGGACATAACCCTCCTTTTCCGCGTTGATTACAAAACGTTTTAAGAATTTAGTTACGTAATTAATAACAGCTTCCAGGCGGCTACAATTTTATGTATCCGATAGATTTCCGAGTAAAAGAAGCAATGAGTTCTGGATTCCAAAGTGGAGATTTAACAGTTTCTCTGTCAACTCATCTTAAGAATTCATTCCATGAATTAATATGGTTTCCAGGGATTTTCTTTGTACTGCGATATTAGTAGCAAGAATTGGTAGTAACATTTAGCAATTGTTTAAAGTTAATAAAGCAAATTAATTTTCAAAATGATAAAATTGTTTACTCCCTGGCGTCGGTATAATTTTTTTAAAAAATCAGTATGATAGTGGACAAACATCTAACGATTTTTAAATGACGGATGCATGTAATAGTCCTAAAAAATTTTCGTCATTGTACTAACACTGATTTTATTATTTATTTCTGTTGCGAAGAAATAACTGCAACTGTAAATAATATAAAAAATACTAATTGTAACATTCAGCGAAAACTGTATTTCAAAAGTGAATTCACTTTCTCTATACCCCGACCAAACACACATCTTTAATCCATGAATAGAAATATCACCAAAAAAATTTGTTCAGTAATTTTTTCAAATCTTTTATCAATACTTTTCCAACGTCAGAACAATAATTCATAAAGTGTATTATAATCATTGTTTTACTGTGCTTTGTGCCCTTTTCTAACCACATTTTATTGAATCGATAGATATTAAATTCGTACTTTCCGCAAAAGGTCCATCAATTTGCAAAATAAATTTCAGGCCAACTTATCCCTAAGTCCACTTTACCTTGTTTTTGAACATCCGACATGTCTAAAGATTCGACCTAATAATTTCTGTATTCATATTACAGACGTATTTTACGGTACACGGCAGTTCACTGGCCTGTTCAAGGATTTTTTAGTGTTCTGATAGTGAAATTTCTGAGGAAAACAAAACTACGGTCTTCCTCATACGGATCTTATATCGTGACCTTGTTAGTTCTGGCACAGAATGAACTTACTTCAGCTAAGTGGACGTCATGTCTGGTGTTTGTAAGGTGTAGCTACTGTTGTCTCTACGACTGGCGATTTTACTTGCGTAACTCGTGAACGAGTGGGGGCAATTTCATGGCCATTGGGCCTGCCACCAATACAGATAGGTAAGTCCATACTTCCCAAATTTATAAAGGGCTTAAATTCGCTGATGGATGATTTTAGACTTTTCCTCGTTCATTACTATAACATGCTTTAGATTTAGGCCAAATCTCGGTACAGTATATTGTTGGAAGCATCACACGTTCATTCACTTTTCAAATAAATATAATCGTGAATTTACATCATAAGGGAGAGACTCTTACGAGAACAGTAGGGGTTTTCATGGGCCTGTCAAATAAAAAACAAAATCGTTAATACCTCACACACAGCTTGTTTTATTCCAATTCAAGATTGACCCGCCTTTATCAAAAACACCTATAGAAACTGTTCACATGCATCATATGTAATTATATTTAAAATATGTACCGCCAGAATTCAAAATAAGACAGTTTACTAATAAACAAGTAAACGATCTCGAATAATAAGAACAACAGAATGTTGGAACTTGCTCCACAAACGAAACTTTCTATAACCCAGAGATAAAAAAATGCCTCATTTACACTGGTATGTAGCTCTGTAGCCTAATGTTTCGTCGACGAACTCTGATCAGGGATTTCGAAATAAGAAAATATCGAATAAGTTATACGAAATTGTATTGTCCCAGTTCGACTCTAAACAGAAAAATTAATGCCGAGCGATATTAAAAAATTGTCGAATATCTCATTTTCTCCACTTAAAAAATTAGGCATTCATATTTAAATTTCTTCTCCCCCACGTCAGTAGTTTGGCAGACGACCTGTTACAAGCAAGTTGCGTATAACCAAGATTGTTAAAATGCTGTTGTTGTGGTATTCAGTCCTAAGACTGATCTGATGTAACGCTCAATGCGCAAGCCTTTTCATATCCGCATAACTGCCACATCCCACAGTCTCCCCAATCTGCTTAGCACATTACATCCTTTCCCTTCTCACCACACACACTTTCCTCTAACTCTAGTTTGAAAAGTCCTTGTCTTAAAACGTGGCTATTAATCTATCCCTTCTCTTAGTCATCGTCCTCTTATTGTTCGCTCTTCCCTTATTCCGCGTAAAAATTCCTCAGTAGTGATTGTATCCACCCATCTGATTTTTAGCATTTTCCTATAGCACCACATTTCAAAGGCTTCTAATTTTTCCCTTTCTACAACTCCTGCCGTCCGTGTTTCGCACTCATATAACGCCACACTCCATACTAACAATTTTAGTAATGACTTCCTAATATTCACGCTTGTATTACCCGTAAATAAATTCCTCTTTCTTACGAAGGCCTTTCTTGCCTGTGCTATCCTACTCTACTATACTTCTACCATCCCTAGTTATTATGCTGCCCAAGTATAAGAATTCCTTAACTTCCTTCAAAATATCCCTTCCCAATCTAACACCCTTTGTTATTCCACTGTTCCCCATACTGCTTTATTACCTTGGTCTTCCCTCTATTAATCTTCATATTGAACCAGTACCACGTTCATGACATACTATGGTTTCCAAGTCTTCTTCTGACTCCCCTACTGCTACAATATCATCGGCAAAGCGTACGGTTTTTATTTCTTCTCCTTGCAGTATGATTCCTTTTCCATATTCCGTTTTCACTTTCCACATGTACGCGGGAAATTAAAGATACAGCTGTAGTTTCCCCTTGTTAATATATGATACAACAAAATGCAATATCACGGAAGACACTATAATCGTCCATTTAAATCGTAAAAAAAAAAACAGGTTGACGACCCGAAAGTTTTATCGCTTGGTTTGGCTACCATAGTTCTCGAATTGCTTGACCTTACTGGTCTTCAGGAACGACCTCGCAGCTGAAAGTTCATCAGCCAAACTGAACGCGCCAGTTAACGCTTATGTTTCATGAGTCAGTGCTATTTCACAGTGAAAGGCATTTCATAACGCGAAATGTCTCCAGGTGAGTAATAAGGTCTGTTGTTCATTACAATTGAACTTTTTCACCATAGAGATTTGAATAGTTTTAGGTCTGTTACATGGAAAGTGTACACTTTCATAGCGTCATTCCTTACTCATATCTACTATATAAGAAGGTGAATTACAAAAAAACCATCTGTTATCGATCACCTTCATACGTTAAGTTTAGCCGGATGGCTTCATAAGCCAATAAGGGTGCTTTAATTTGATGTTTTTGAGTAATCAATATTTCATTGAAAGAATTCTGGATTTTAGTGAATGGTGTACAATTTTTTCATATTTTAGAATTATTTATGCATTGTATAATATAAAACTGTGTATTTTTAAGGATATCACAATATTTCGTGCTTCTGATCAGGGTTCACAATTAATTTACAAGTAGTCTCAGATCATTATTTACTTCTTAATAATCAAAAAGAACTAACAAGTCTCCATAATTGCAAGAAAAACCTATTTTTTTATATCAAAACATAACAAGCGCAGGGTTGTGACTGGTGCTGAATTCAAGTACTAATCATTTTAAAATATTAACAATAATATGGGAGCTTTATTGATTGGTTCTCATAAAACAATCACATTTTCTTTAAAAATTAGTCATCTAAAATTTATTTTCTTTCCAGAAATATTCTGGTTCACTCCTTGTTTGTTATTTGTAATAGTAAACAATTTAACTATATGCTATATGGTGATCTAACATTAGGTATGCTAATAAATATGGCTGATAATGTAAATTTGCAATACACACTCTGTAAAATAACTTACTGATTACATTGAATCTTCAATATGCAATAAGAAAATGGATTTGATATTTTTCACAAAACCTACCACTATGAACTCAAGTTTAATAACAAATTAAATGAAATCTTATAACTATTAATAAATTCTTTATTTCAGTAATTACAGCAAACACAGAAACATTTATCAGTCTTGGCAGCACATAGCCAAACAAAATTCGACCTTGTATAAGTTGTGACACCACAAGATAACAAGTGAGCCAAACTGTCTGAAGAACTTAGATAAATGAGGTAATCAACTGAAATAGCAGTGATGGAATAAACATATTTTTTATTTTGGAATGGCTATCATTACATTTAGACATACTGTCCTGAAGGAAGGGGTCCTTGAAAATTTGAAAGCTTATTGCTTCCCAGTCTGATGATGCCAACTATTGATTTAAGGTAAGTTGGCTTCTGTCACTCTTTTCCTATCACAAATGAGTTAAGTAGTTTGACAATGCCACTATCTTTACTTGCTATATGTTTAAGAAACTAAGGATGAACTACCATTATCAGATTAATTAACTCATCTAGTTTGGAAAGAAAGAGAGTGGCTGGCTGGCTGCTGTTAAATTTAGAGCTGCCATTACCTGGCTATATAGTAATGAACATGTCAAAATTTAAAGGGCCTGAGCTCTCTTTCTGGGACAGAACAAAAATTTGCATGTAATACTACACATTGCATTACACACATTATTGATAGTATTGCCTGAGTTTATATTAGAATTAATTTGAAACTTATCTCTTGGTGTTTTTGATTATTTAATAATTAACTCCAAGTGAGTAAACATGTTAATAACACAAAAAATATATATGGATTTGACATTAGTATAGGTCACTTTACATCAGATTTCCATTCTCTCCCTCACCATGCATGCTGATGGGGGCTGAAATTATTTAACTGGCATGGTGAATGGCAGCATTAAACACAAAACATTGATTTGATGCAAATTTTGATGATTTTCAAATTCTATACTTGATAACCCTTTCCTCTCCCATCCCTATCTGTTGGAGAGTTCCAATTTCTTGGATTTCTTTTTGTCACCTTCCGTAAGCAACTAGTGCCACATCATAAATGTCATGTAGTTTATTTGTGATGTGCTTATTCTATCCTCCAGTGCACAGTATTTTAACAAAACCCAGTATCATAATTAACTAGAAATGGAAATGTCCTCACACTTCGAATAAAATTTAAAAATTTGATATTTTATATTTTTGATGGGGCAATTATATGTTCTGGCTAGTATATCAGAAACACAGAGTTTTCCAAATTAGACAATTTTTTATTGACTTCTTTAGCAGGTATGCAAAAATTTCTTTTTATTATAAACTTATTTCATGCTGATTTCAAATAATTTACAAATTTTTCACGAGCATTACTTCTTATAGTTCCATTTAGCTAAAACACTGAAAGCTACAATTAGGCACATTGCAGTTAAAAACAAAATTTTCTCTACATGTAGCATAAACTATAAAGCAAATAGCAATTACTGTGAACACATTGCAATACACACACATATTGATTTATAAAATTTAAATTTCTGCTTATGTATTAAAATTAGTTTACTATGAATTATGATACATTATTCATGTTTAAATAAATAAAAGTGTTTATATATACAACATACTGACAAAAATTTATAAATCCATTACCTTTGTATTGATGAATTGTGTTCAACCAGAAAAGCATATTTCATCGAAATAAACTAACATGATCATCAGTTCCTTCATCTGTAATGGAGATATGGAAAAGCAGAAGTTAACATGCAAATGCAATATCTTCATGCGTTTTGTATAAATAATATGAAAACAAGCAGCATTCATCATAATTTTTATTATCACAAATGCTTGTAGTAAAACATAGATAACTATAATTGTGGTTTAGAGGTTTAGTCCTGTAAAGCCAAGACTCATTCATGCATAGCTACAGCAGCACATGCCAGTATCTTATATAAAATTATACTCTGCATACTATTTGCAACATAGTGTTTTAAAATGAAACTGGATATTATATATATAACAAACCTGTTAATGGAAATATTCATGAAATAGAGGAAATATAAAATAAGTATGAGTATTTAGAGAATACAATTATCATCTCAGACCATTCCTAGCAACTCCTGTGATTCAAAAAAACATATTCTGAAAGTCACTTGCAAAAGTGTGTACAGATAATGCAACAGGTTTTGAAACATAAAAAACACTGTAAATGGAAGTTTCACTGGCTCATTATCCAATACTAGTTCGTATAATGTAACTCAGAGCAACAATGGATTATGGTTGTGATTTATAAAATCTTTCACTATCAAAAAGTAAGAAAGAAATTACCAATTAGATCCTTAATCCTCTTAATTATAATATATTTACATGGCATGTTTTACTTTTGTAAAAGTAAGGGCACGTTATGTTTTGTTTTCAGGATATATATAAGAAACTTATGGCAAATGTGAATAAAAATCACACACAACAAGCATTCAGCAACAATTGAAAAGCACATAGTCAATAAAACATGCATAGAACACACATTCAAAGCAAATTTGGCACAATGCTGACATCAATTCCTTGTACTCCAGCATAAATCATTCCATACTCCATTTGATTTGATAATATAAGCTTGTAAACTTAAGTTCAAACAGATTATATACATTTTACTGTATGTCTTCTCCATCAGCTACTTGCATAAATACTCTAAAATGGTTCAACATATATTTGCTTACTTTTTAAATTAACATAACTGAATTTAAATATGCTGTTTGCTCAACAGATTAGTTGTTATTCATTATAATAACAACATACGGTTGACTTAAGTTAATTTTATTTTCATAGTTACTTGGTTTTAGAATGGAATATATTCTTACCTGCATTGGCTGTAACGGTGTTAAATCTCCCATTTTCCTGTAAGAATAAACCCTGCATTAGGTTACAAATTAGTAAACAAAATATATTACTTTACAATAAAATGAATTCCTTCAATATACACAGACATTCAGTTTTGAAAAATATTTATGGGCTGAAGATGAAAGTTATCCCCCAAACTTAATACGTCACAATAAAGCCCCTCCTGACTTTATAATTAATTTATAACCATTATCATTGACACTTTCATAATATACTGAAAGTTTTACCTTCTATTAATATAATTTTTTAAAACCCATTAACTAAAATTTTGTAATTAAGTAGCAGTTTTCCCTTCCAATCAGAGGATGGGGGATAACTCTCCACAGTTCATGAAGTACAAAAAGTAAATATAATGAATTTATTTAGGATAGGCGTTCTCAGCTAAAAGAAATTTTGCCAAACGTCAACTCTAAATATGATAGAAAAATATACACCAAAAAAATATTTAGACTTAGCTGTCAATCATTAACCTCTAACAAAAAATTAAATCAAATGAGAAGTCATTACACAACTCACAACTGTCACTCGAACAGCTATCAAATTTTATCATGTCATTATACCTTAGCTGTCAATAATTAACCTCTGAAAAAAATTAAATCAACTGAAACGTCATTACACAACTCAGATCTGTCACTGGAACAGCTGTTGAAATGTATCAAGTCGTTATTGCAAAGGTTTTCAGCTTTTAAATACTTTGTAAACCAACTTACTCAATTTAATTAAGACAAATATTATTCTTCGTATTTTAGAATATGGTGTTAAATATTATTGTCGTAAATTGACCAACTAAAGGATCGAAAAAGACGCACACCGATACTATTACGTAGTCGATATCTACTTGGGTATAGGATGAAAAATTTATGGATTCTTGTTTAGTTTACCGTCACATAATTACTTGTTCTCCTTGAACAAGATTAGTACTTTTCTTAAGCCATTTAATGATAAAAATAAGAAGAATACCAGATTGTAGGCTGTTAACGAGGTCCTGCATCCACGTGGATTACTCTCATGTAGCCTATCACTCTAATAAAAGAAACTATTATTATTATTACAATAGTTTGTATATTTGTAATGGTGACATTATTAAAGACCAGTCAAATAAAACGTTTGTCTACAAGTCTAGTACAATTCTGTCACAGCAATTGAATCTTAAAACAGTTTTTCATATATTATAATTCTGTATGTTTCGTTAAATATTATAACGCCAATGGGTTCCATTTATTTTATAAACAATAATTTTCAAATAGAATATCAATTAATATTTAAATGGATTAAAGGTTCGACCCTCCTGAGCCCAATAGAGGCGCCATAGTCAAGCAACCTGAGGTAAATTATATCTGTACATGTTTTATGACTAACAAATTTTACCACATTTTCAATTTCAGTCGTCTTATTGATCATTGATTGTCAATTATATCAGGGGCGGTCCTAGGCGGAAGGTGACTGCGTACGGCGACAAAACTACCTGAATACAAAGAAAATCCGACAAACGTCTTGACACACGGGGATTTTTAAGGATCTTAATGCTTTAGAACTGGTTAACGAATAATGCCCTGTTTCATAACTTTTACCAAGAGAGAAGATACAGTTTGTGTTCTTAAATTCGTTAGATGCCTTAGAATTGGGTCAAACAGGGGAATTACGTTTAAGAATTTCGTTAACACCGCCTATAACTGTGTAAGAAACTTTCATGATTTAAAAAGTATACATAATTATTATAGAAACAACTCAGTTCAATATCGGCTTAGTAGCTTAGCCATGTTCCCTTTGAATTAATAATCTGAAAGAAGTTACTCGCGATTAAACAGATTTATAATTAGTATATTCTTTAACTACTTTTGTTCAGTGTTAAAAATGTATTTTTTTCTAAATGTTGTACTAGTTTTACTTTGTAATTTAATTATCGTAATCATTAACCATGTAAAATTTTTCGTAAATTGGTTTGAATTAGTATTGGCTTAATTGAATTATTTTTCTACTAAACACGGTTATTTTATAATTTTGTTTATTGAGGTTTCTTAAGCTTCGAAGCTGCAGTTTTTGGGGTCTGCATTCGGCGGCAAAAAAGGCCAAGGTCGGCCCTAATTGTAGCCGTGAAATTAAGGAAGTTGAGAAAATAGAAACGTGCTAGTTAATTGCTCTAATTTTTTTACAGGTTGTAGTATCTTAAGGTATTCAAAATGGTTGCTGCAGAACGAGGTTTCAACATGGAGCGAATGTTTTTTTTATTAAACTGTGAAAATATTTCTGAACTTGAGTTTCTGCGGACAAATTCTGTCACGTCAATGTCGTCTAGGTAGCCTAGCAATAAAATTAGTTACTAATATGTTTAATCTCTTTTAGTGTATTTTTAACTTAGTGTAGAGAATTACAACACGAATAAGTTAATGGTATCTGACATATTATGAACTTTTATTTACATTTTCAGTTATATTTCGAAAAATTGAATAATTTTTTGTTACTTAAAAAAGAGACATGTAAACGACTTAGCACAAAAAATGCATTTGGCTTCCAGAAGTATGAAGCGTAATATTTTCACATAACTATAGTGTAATGAATAACAGAGTGGTGGGGATTATTTTTAGTTATAATGAAAATTCGCTACAAAATTGTGAATAACTTTAAACTTTAAATTTTTTATGACAAAATACACTAATTATATCAATCTTAACTTGCATAGCCGTTTTTATAAATATTGACAATATATTTACAAATTTTTTATACAGATTAAATTATATATAAACTAAATACACGATCTGTACACTAAGGGTCGTTTAAACCGACCTTGCCATAAAGCAAAATCACTAACACAAATCCTACTAGCAGTACCAGGAAATCGGAAAAAAGTTTACAAACAGTAGTATTTACCATGTCGTCTCACCTTGCCTGGAACTTGTCACTGTACTCTTGACTTCCGCGTTGAGTAATGATGAACACTTAGGAGCCACGGACCGTTTACTTAAATGATTACGGCCAGGACAATCTCCAATTTCGTATTGCTCCTCTCTGAATAATCACAATTAATGTTCAGTCTTAATCATAATGCCAATCATAAACTCGACGTCCTTAATGTTCAATCTTAACCATAACGTCCTTAATGTCCAATCTTAACCTCTTAATATGACTAATTCCAATTATCTTGGAGTTTTTAATATGTCCCCACTCCCTTATTTCATATTCCAACTGTGGCGAGGCTCGATCCTGTCAAATAAAAATGATTATCTCCCCTCTCTGGAAGGAGTCGTTTGCCCTTCTTCACCAACGTTTTTGGGGAAAATTACCTTCCGATTCCTCCAAATCTCACAATACTTGGGATAATGCCCCAGTCGTACTTAGTTGTGTTTATCATTACATTGTTTTACTTTGGATTTAAATTCTGCAAATAAGACATTTTATATATCCTTCGACTGAATGAAATATAATAAGAAAACATTATCTTGTTAAATTATCAATTTTTAATTCATGATGAAATATTTTAATATGTCATTTAAACATTTTGATAGAAAACTGAATTTCAGCCAATTTCCAGGAATCCATTAAAAGAAACTAATCATCGACAGTATTTTAATAGGTATATATGAGACCCTATACTTTTAGTATACCAGCGTTATTATGAATAGGCGCAATTATTTCAAAATTAGATTTTTACCAGTGTTTAATCGCGTGAGTATTCAGGAGATTCTAAGCACGACTATGTTTGAGAATAAGGCTAACATTCAAGATGCCAGGCGCGACGGTGAAAGCAGACCCTCTATTGCCCAACTGGCAGAAGCCCGGGGACCCTAGGCAACCCTTGCTCTGCCTTCCACATTTTCAATGTCCTTCCCCTTAAACTATTAATGGGGAGTTGCCAGTTTCAGGATCACTGTCATGTAACCTGTTACCAAAAAAGATAGAGGGAAAAACAGTCGTGGTCAGAACATTGAAGTCGACGGTCAACGAGACGGAGCCGCACAAGTCCACTATCCACGACGTCGCCGAGATAAGTTCAATGGTAGCTCAAACATCTTACTGTTACGCAGGCTACATAAATTCGTTTTTCCTGGGTCAAGTTTATCTCACGGTCAACCCGAGACCAAAGAATTTCATATCGTTAGTGTAATATTATATAATTTGTAATTTTTGAGTAGGATCAGTCTGCCAAATTGATTTAAAATAAATTTCATATATATACTTTAGCTCCCTCCCTGTTACGATATTTATATGAAAGGCATTTAGGACGTCCTGTCTGGCGCCCCACAAAGTCGAGACTAGATTACGCTACATTAGAGGCCATATTTAAATTTGGCAGTAATAAAGGAGGCCGCACAAGTTGATATGCCAATAAACGCGACTTCTGTGAAGTAATAATAGTTTTTGTATAGTTTCATCAATATATTGCATTGTATGAAAACACATTAAGCGACTTTTTATTATTTATCAAAAAATTCGATATAAACTATTTTTGTATTCAGGTAAGGACAATAACTTGTTATAACATTATTCTTTAATCATATTAAATAACTAAATATTCAAATAACAATTCAAATAAAAGCAATAAAGTTAAAGCATTGTTAAATAAATTTATTACATTATAAAGAAAAATTATAAGATTAAGTAGAAGTAGTAATCACATATAATCACAAACTGATCAAGATTATAGGCAACTGGCTTATCTTTTTGGAGACTTCGATGCGCATATGCCAAGAAACCTTCCGTAGAATTAATATTCATATTATAATAATATCTTACGCAATATATCGAAATATGTTTGAATATTTAAGTTAAATCTCCTGTCTTTAAACCCTCAAATTTCCATTGAAATCCGTTTTGCCGTCTTGGAGCTTATTCGAGACAAACATACACAGACAGACAGGTACTTCATTTTTATTTATTGGTAAATATTGAATCCTCGATTTTAATTAAATTCGGTTGTTGTCGGTTTCGGTCGAATTTCATTATTAACCTTTCTTTATTCTATAAAGAATATTTATCATTGTTTAGTATTTGGAACGAATTTATTGGTTTTATATATATATATATATATATATATATATATATATATATATATATATATATATATTGTAGCGGATTCCGCGTTCCTCCGTATTCGAGGCTTTCTCATTCCTTAGGGCGCCAGGTATTTTTCATAAAAAAATACCAAAATTGATTAATAGATTTTAATTTCCTATCAGAGCATGAGAAAAATTATATCTGCAGGGCGTGGTCATTCCTCGTTGTCCCGCCGACACAACCTGCTCCTTCCCCATGACGACTCTCAAGTCTCGCCAGACTACATTGTTGGCCCGGGCTGCGTCGTTCCTCGACAATTGCAACTCGCAAGCTGGCCTGCATTGTTAAGTGTAACTTTTCATGTTACTATATATATATTAGTTTATTTTAACTCGTATCAACAGATAATGTGGTTTGCGACTTCTTTACCGTTTTGGGAATCTTATCTTCATTGTGTTACTCGATTTGGGAACACAAAGGCACACACACCCAAACCCTAGCCACTTGACCACAGTGGTCTCACATTTCGTCAATCGTATTCGGTCGGACTGTCGCCGAAAATCGAGGCAACAAAAACCTCTATGGGGCCGCACGTTCCCCAACAATGCCCTAAGTTATTTGAAACATTAAACCATTTTGAAGTTCAGATAATTTATGTCGGCGAGAAATATGATTTTTGGTTATATAGAGGATTAAACTGACATACAATTTAGTAGTATACTGACAGTTGGTCGTTTGATTACAGGAATTACTGGAAAGAATACCAGCACCTGACTCCGTGTATGCCATTAGGCTTTACGGGGTGAATGCCCCTTTATGGCGTACAGAGCCCCGGAGGATCCACGCCTAAGGTGATCGTGCGTCTGTTGAATACCGGCCGAGTGGAGTTAACCAGGGATTGCTCCGAGGCACTTCTCCACCCGAAACGGCTTGCGAGGTGCGGATTATGTTGCTCAAGTTGCGTACGGCTCCCACTCCCGAGTTTTTGACCTGTCGGAAATGCACTCCACCCGCAACGGCGAAAGTGCCCTGGGGGCCGCAGCCTTACCCAAGCGATGATAGCTTAAATTTCCGGGCCTGGACCGTCCCTTACTCTTAGGTTGCACATACCCCGGCACCAACTTGATAGCACCACCACCATGCGTTTTTGAGCACGTCACTGCCCGACAGAGGCCAACCCAATCGTGAGCAGTGGTGCCGCCCAGTAGAGCAACAGCTGGGCTAAAGCTCACCCCTGTCTACCTGTATTTTTCCCTGAAGGTTTAGGTCAACCACGTGTCACGCTTTGAGCCAGCCCAGGGAGCCTCTTTCCCCTACAAGGGCTGCACATGTAACCCCAGTGGGGAAGAGAACCCCCCTATGACGGGCCAGGCTCAACCTTAATGGTAGCACTGGCACTTCCAGTCTAGGGTTGCCTCTTTCCACTATAAAAGTGACTGCTCCACCCTGATAAGGGCGAGTACCACCACACGACTAGCATTCGAAGCTTCCCGCTACTTCCAGGTTGCAGCACTTGGTTTCAGAGACCCTTTGGAAGTGGAAGCTAGCAGCTATCCCCTATGGATGATCTGTTAGTATAATGACAGTGAAATAATTAATCTTTAACTCAAAATCACTTGTGGGAGGGTAGGGGCCCTATGCTACAGATTGTGTATGTCATAATAAATACACCCATGCCAAAAACATTGTGTTAAAGAACTGTTTAAACCTGGGCCATTAAATTCAAAATTTTATATTTTCTGTCACTATGATTTCAGTTACCCTTAATTTTCCAACATTAAGAATGTTCTGCATGAGTATTCTTCTATTTATGTAATCAAACATATGACAATGAACTTTAAGCTGCCTTTGTTGTGACTGGGAGACAGAACATTTTGAGAAAAGTGGGATGAATAATGATAATTTTCCTCTTGTTTTTATCAGTCATGCAATAAAAACAAGGGGGAAGTTATCATCATTATTAATTTAACTATCGGTCTTAAATCAAATAATTAGGATAAAAAATATTCCTTGAAGAAATTATCTCAAGTGGGATGTATGTGCCTATCATTATGCTGCTGCCTGAATATAAGATAATGTGTGTTAATTTACATTAACAAAATATTAATCATTGTTGCTAGATGATATATATCTCAGCTAATCATAGATACCAACCAGTCATTTGCACGTAATAAATCGTGAAACCACATCTATTACATCAGGAAAAAAGTGTGCTTTCAAATTTTTATTTAAAAAGTTTCATGAAACGATGTTTCATATATAGTCTAAGAAATGTTTATTGGTCTTTCAAAGTGTTGAAATATAACATTTTGAAACTGAGCTGATTGACATATGAATTACAAGATTCATTTGATTTATTTAAAAAGTTTCATGAAACGATGTTTCATATATAGTCTAAGAAATGTTTATTGGTCTTTCAAAGTGTTGAAATATAACATTTTGAAACTGAGCTGATTGACATATGAATTACAAGATTCATTTTCTGAAAGTGAAGTGTTCAAATAGTTGCTACAACAATAATTCATATTTAAATTAAATTGATTCCACAATTTGCAGCCATTAAACTTATTTTATCTTTCTTGAGGAACATTAATTTCAGTGTGGTAATATTTCCAGATGCACAATTCATTTCTTCAGAGATTTTTAGATAAAATAGTCCCCATATTCAAGGATTTATAAAATATTGAATTAATCATTTAAATTGTTTACTCACTAACATTCACAGTGTAACGACTTAAAACCTAATTAATATATCAACTTTTCTATTATGACTCAAAACCAAATATTACAGGTATTCCCAAGGATCTTACAGATGTTATATCTGATTTTACACTGGTCTGGGTTTCTGACGAGTTGAATTCTTTTTCATGAGAGACAATGTAATCTCTTTTATTTTAGGTTATACATTTATTATTCATTCATTTAGTATATTTTGAAGATTTCTAATTTTATGAAGGTAATTTTTTATGTCAGGATCTTTGACTAAGAATGTCAAGAATGAGTCTTTTAATGGTTCCCATCTTTAATAACTTTCAGTTCATCATAAATGAAAATTCTAAACAAGAATAATGTCATAATAAACAGGGATTGACATAATAAAAAAGTACAATTACAATGGTTTCTTACAATAGATTCACACAAAATGCATTTGTTTTTGGAAATAGACAGCTCATGAATGAGAATTTTATGTCATGTTATAGATATCATAAATTACTGATTACTATTTTATTAATAGTAATCATTACAGGAATAAATTTGTGCTCAAATAAATTTAGTCAGGAAATGTTTTTCAGAACAATACTGTGAATATACAACTACTGATAAAAAAAAGGCAGGATTCACATCAATATTGATGATTACATCACATTTGAGAAACAGTTTATGGTGTACAGAGTTAAAAAAACAATATATAGATAAATCCATGATAAAATAAATGATTTATAAAGCCTCTAATTAAACGTCCGTCTATTATTAATGGAGAAAGAATTATTCAACATAAATACAATATAATTAATAAAATATTAATACTTTGTAACATATAGTCAGTATTTATTTCTGAAATGTATGTCAGAGAGTTGTTTCACTATACAAATTTGTAAAAAATTATTTACATTTATTCTTTTAATTAATGCATTTACTTTATTGAAAACAATTAATAAAATGGTAAATAATTTAATTTTAATATTTGGTTGTAGTATTAGCACCATCATATAAAATATCCTAAATAGTATAGTCAGATAAACTGATATTATATATGTATAACATAATTTAATAGTTATTAATCAGGTACATAATGCTTAGGCTATAATAAGATTCATATTAGATGGATACAAATCTTATCATTATTAAAACTGGTTTCACAATTAACTAGCTTTATTTCATGCCAGAAAGATTATATCTACTTATAAAATGCTGGATCAATTTAGTAATTATCTGGTACCAACTGAACACAACAAATAAGAATCTCCCATTCATTTCAAAATTTAGTAATTTCAATTGTGTTGACAGCTCATATCAAATAAATTACTTTGTTTAATTAGAAATGTGTATGCTGGAATAGTTAATATAGTTAATTTAACTCTCTGTGCATACAAAGGTTTACAAAAAAAAGATTAAAATATTTCTGAAGTGAACTGTTCTGGATACTGCAAACCTCAGAATTCCTTTTTTATTCAAAACCTACATAAATCTCCAACAAATTGCTAACAGTCATAACTAAAAATGAAATATTTTTCTTGATAAAATCATTCCACTGTCAAGTATTCAAGTTGAACATAACTTTTGGATCCTTCTGCCACACATATCAGATACTTTTAAGACATTTTCTATGTAAAAATTTAGTGCATAAATATATCAAGTTGCACTTCTTCCAAGAATTGATCCTAGGCAAGATGTCTATCACTCATTTTATAAATACTATTACACGCTTTATACTTTCATTTGGTTTTAGCATTCCCATTTAATAAGTAAACTTAAGTTGGATGTGAGTTAGAATTCATATAGGGACCCTAGACATTCTCTCTGAGATAGAATAAAATTATTCTCTGTGCTATTTGTATAATAGTGCATTCTTTAACTTTAATTTGCACAAAAGTCTTTCTTTTCTTTGCAATTCTTTTTATAATTTGTCTTTTTACATGCCCACCATAAACATCAATAACAGCAACTTTCCTTTGTTTCAAGATTTATTTAAGTATTATATATTTATAATTTAAGTAGTACTTATTAAGTAATTACTTCAATGTGATGAAATAATCTATAACCTAACCACCTTGCATTATGAAACCAGTAAGATTTAGCAAATACTTATTTTTCATTTATAATGGGACAAGTATTAAATTCCCTATAGAATTTTTGGAACTAGAAGCTGATATCATGTCTTCTGCCACACTCATTTTTCTGTTCCTTCTGAAATGTCACCACCAATTTTTCCATTTCAACTGATGTACAAGTTCCAAATTATAACTTTGCTATAGCATTTGAATTATCAAAGACCAATGTTTTCATTTAGAATATTATAAAATGATGCTACAGATTTCATACATCTTAATAAAATTAGGAATAAAAAGTATAAAGGATGTATTTATGCACATATTTTAAACAATGCTGAAAACTGCAGATTGAAAATACTTGTGGTTTTAAGCAATATGGGGGAGATATTAATTGTATGAGATGGGTGGAATGTGACTAGGTTAGCTTAGTTTCCAGTTCAAGTTACAGATGTAACCAAAACTGTATAAAAAGTAAAAAAGGATTTTACCTGGACAAAGAAAAATTGTAAATGAAATGGATGCAAAACAGTATTCTTCAACTTTTATATTTTCAATGATCAAAACCATCACTATGAAGAAATTAGGTAGATTAATTTTAGAATCAATATAACTGTTACTATCAATAAAAACCAAATAACTTTTAAAATACAGATTATCCTGTAAAACCAATATTATATAAATCAATTGAGAATATAGATACTTGAATCTGTCCAAAATAGTAAAGCTACTTTTCTAAATTATTTAATTACTTTTAATATCTATAATATGTAATTACTGCACCAAATAGAAGAAATAATGGAATTGGGCAGGACATCAGGAAGACAAAAAAAAGTGTTCTAATGACAATTAATGCACATGATTTAAGAAAATAGAAGGTTGAGAAATGTAAAGATTAGAAATGGTAATGATCAAATGTGGTGCACAAGGAATGCTGATATAATTTTGTTAATAATAAATTAAGGATTCAACATTGTATTCCAACATGCGCTAAAACAAAAATGTTTAAATTAATTACATTATACACACTTTTTCCTCTCATACCACATTCTACTTTGGTTCTACCATACTTAAACTGTTAAAATTGGGACACATGAGCCAAATTTGTTCCTTATGTACTCATTCCATTTAAAGCAGAATGAAAACTGTTGATACCAAATATTTTCTCAATATGATCTAAGAACAGTTAAAGGATAAACTATTTGTGACTACTGTCACACACAGCAGTAAATTGTATTAAAATTAATCAGATTGGTAAGTTACAGAATTACTGAAACTTATAACATTGCAAACCTTTTATTATTTGAGTACCTTAATGTCCTAAATAATATATATTCATAAAATATATGCATATCTTTAAAGGAATAACAATATCACCATCTCAAAAAGTAAAATATTTGCATCAAGATTATATCTCGCATAATATTTTAAGAATACAAAAAATACTTATCTATGTCCATAAAAATTGGACCACATCATACATTTGGTGGAGCAAGAACATGGTAAATTATGTATTTCTTTCAACAATAAAGGGATTGCAGTACACCATAAAATTAAGCATAGGTGAAATAACCAATTATTGGTTATTTTTCAAACATTTTAGTCAAAGTATTCTAGTTTCTGTTATGAAGAAATAGTAGAAGTATTTTGCTTCATCACTATCAATTTTTAAAAGATTTATAACAATATATTTATTTTATCACAGTACATAAAATATGATAACTTTCATTATCATGGAGGAACTAAGTACTATTAATTAGGAACCAAATGAAGAACACATTCAAATATAAAACTGTTTCCTACATTACTAAACAAATTGCTTATAGTTTAATATTAATTTTATTGAGGTTTTTCTGACTTCAAATCTTTTGATTAAGTTAATATTTTTTGCTTCAAAAGATTCATTAATATTTTAAAAATATATATATAGAATGCATATATTTCAGTTTAATCCCCAAGGACTTTACAAATAACTTTCTCAATTTTATAAGCCATGATTTTCATATTCAAAAATCCAATAAAACTATCAGTCGATAAAAAGATTTTAAAAATTTGACATGAAATTCATTCAAAAGCTTTGGTAAATGAATTTTAATGAAGGTAAGTAAATTAATGGCTTGTTAAATATTATGCTTTCTTCTGTAAAAATAAAATATAAAAGAAAACCCTTTTCTAAGTCATTTATAATTTTCAGAATATTCAAATATTATATATGGAAGGCAACAATATTTTCTCTAAATAACTGGAAGATAAATTACATACATATTACAGGAAGTGTAGTACAAACACAGCATTTCAGAAGACATTGAACTAGAATCACAGGTACATATGAGTTATAAATATTTTTACGTCCTTATGTAACAGTAGCCTCTCCTGTATTGGGACTTGATTCATCTGAAATTCTATATCCCCAAATTACAGCACCTTCTCTGAAAAATGAGCAATATTTAAAATTAGAATCAATTATTAAATTATATGGCATTCCTAAAATTAACAAATAAATTGTCAGAATGTTTTTATATATTTTTAGATTTTAGATATGTTTTTTCCATAATTTTGGACTCCTTCAAAACAAAAGAGCTTAACTACAGAGCATTTTTTTTAACATTTTACAAATTTAAATTATCAATAATTTTGTTACAATGCAAATTATTCTGTTTATTCTATGTATTTAAAATAAGTCAACTGCTGTAAGTTGCCATTTTGCAGAATAGAGTAAAATACAATAAATGAATTTTCTGTAGATCCTCTTGTGAAGCAGATCTTCAATGATGTGGAAAGAGACAGAGATACATCTTACATTGATTTACACCCATATTAATTACTTATAGAAATATAATAACATACCATTCTAATATTCCTTGATTAAAATTTAATTTTATATTATGAAATCAAAATTATTATTATTATTATTACGTTTTAATTCTAAAATGCCTACCAATAGCCTATACTAACTATTCACACTAATTACAAAAGATTTCAAGTTTATTAAGAATTACAATTTTTTAAAAACTAATTTACAGAGTAGAGTTGTAAAATAGAAATTTTTTAAGCTCGCTTTTGAATACAACTGGATTGTTTCTTAATTCTTTGATGGCATTGGAAAGTTTGTTAAAAATTAATATTCTGATATAATCCAATAGTTTTTGTGCCATCAACAGAAGGCTATAACTGTTATGTAATTATTTTTATTCCTAGTATCAAATGAATGGAAATCCGAGTTTGTACTAAGTTTATTATTACTACTTATAAAAAGCAGTGTCAATGAGTAAATGAATTGACCAGAGAGAGTAAATATACCTAATTTCTTGAATAGTTCTCAGCATTAAGTCCTGGAGTTTGCCTGACATAACCTACTTAAAGACTATCTTTATATGCTTTACAAGTTAAATAGAAAAATAATAGGCTTATACACCTCATTTAAAAACAAATGACAGGTTTTATTATTTTCAAAACAAATTACAGTTCATAAAGCTATTTAAACTTTCATATTTTTATCATAATAAGCAAAAATAAATTTTCATATAAGATAATATAATAAAAGTAATAAAATAAATAACTATTGATCAGGATTAAGCAATACACTTACTTTAAACATTCTGCAGGAAGAGTCTTTACTAAATACCATAAGGCAATTGCTAACACAATAGACCATGTTCGGAGAGGTCCTAAAAAAAATGCCATGGTGCCATATGCTAACCAAAAGCAATATGCAAACATCATCTGGAGAGCAATTATTATTAAAAATGGCAAATGATGACACATATGACATGCCAAAGTGCATGTTGTGTATCTTCTAGATTGGTGATACCTACAGGTATAAAATACAGTTCCATAACATGTATAATATGAAATAATCAGGTAGATAATTCAATATAATAAAAGCAACAAACATTACCTCCTTTCTGTTTGATGAGCCAAAAACACAGTTAGGGGAAATTGAAATGTGCACATCTATTGGAAAGGACAAACTATTATTTGTAACATTAAAATTATCTCTATTTTATTTTCTGAAGACAAAACATAATTTACTACAAACAGTAGAGCTACACAGAAATAGATTAATAGAATTTCTGTATAAAATATATTATAACTATTTTTCCCAACAAATAAAAATATATGAATGTGTTGGTGATATTTGTTGCAGGTGTCTAAAATTTTCAGACCCCAAAAAACAGTCATTCATGGAATGATGTCAAATCTACTGACATATTTCAACTAAAACCTGTATAGATATTCTAATAGATCATATTTTAGTCTACTCATTACTATTATTGATATGCATTACCTAATATGAAAAGTTTAATGGAATCCTCCTCCACAAGACCATTGTTATTCAGTTTACATTTCTGTAATATTTATAAACATGATATATTACTTACTGCCCTCTTGGTCAGACTATTAGCTAATGGAGTTATAATAATAATAATAAAAAAACTGAGTGATGTGATGAAGTGAAGGTCCTTTCATTGTTGGAAAATTTTAGAGCAACTCAGAATTGGTATTTATGAGAAATTTTGCCTACAGCTTGTATTGAACCAAAAATTTTTGGTGTGTTGGTTGATGAGCCATAGAGCCTGGTGACATGTTTAATCAGGTGAAATAAGCTGTGAGCCTCTGAGTGTTTCCCATTTGACTATCAACAATGGTAGCCTTTGTAAGACACAGAAAGGGGTGAGGAAACATTCTATAAGCAGTGTCACATGTCAGACTGATACTAAAATGAGAAGAGGCGCAGATCAAAATTTTAAGTCAAAAAATGAAGTTCAGCAGACAATGTGCTAGAGGCTTGTAGAATATTTGTGCCAACTAATAATTTTTTCAGCTAGCATGTGAGAAGAAACTATTTGGGACATCATAAGAGACTGCTCATGCTGTATGGTGACCCCCACAATATCTATAGTCAATCTGGACAGCCAAGGTGCACTCTGTTTCAGTGAAGTGGTCCATGGAATTTAAAATTTTTTTATTGTAAAAATTCCATAATTTTAATATTACAGCCAAATTCCATATTTAATAGGAAACCTATAAAATACTATTTGCTGTTAATAATGAAGTTCAGTTTTGGAGCAACCTACAGGAACCCTGTGAGAAAAAATATTTTTACTTTTAAATTTCTTTATGTAATCAAGTTTTTTGCATTTCTCTTTTTGGTGTTATATATTGACAAAAATATTTGATAATAAATCCTATTAAATATATATATATATATATATATATATATATACATATTTTAATGCAACAAAAGCAACCCCCCTAAACTTAATTTAATACATTCTTTGTGGAACCCAATTGGAAAACAATTGAGATCCAATTAAGGTTTTTCTAGGAATAATTTCAGGGGCATCAATTACTTTAATACAATTCATGAGAAATAGAATTTACAGGGTTAATCATGCACCTCATTAACAACATGTTAATCTGCTTTTCCTCGAGTACAAAATGTAGCCAAAAGGAGCCTAGTTTAAATCAACAGAAGGTGTGGGGGGGCAAATATGACATCACAGCAAAACAACATTGTAAAATATGTATTGTAGAAGAGTATATATTAATGTGAATTTACATCATGTATGAGCAAATTAATTTTGATAGACCTTTTATTAAAAACTGTATAACCATGCATATTTCAAGCAACAGCAAAATTATGATTTTTTTTCTACAGTTTTGACTGACACAGAGGAAGAATGTAAAAATTGATATCTACTCTGAGAAAGTCTACATTGTTATCTTTTTTTTATTAAAAGTGGAAATTAATTTTCATCCACTTTCACATATTTTGAACCTTAATTTTTTTTTGTTATTATACTTAATCAATTACATTTGTACTATTGAACTTTTTTTGTGAATGTAGATCCCTTATATTATATTTTCGATAATATCATCCAAGATCAAGAGATACAAAATTAGGTTCTGGTTGGACCATAAAAATTGTGTGTGCTATATGGAAACAATAAAATTTTAAATATAATTTCAACAAACCTGAAGAAAACCATAAGCATATGTGAATGAACCTGGTAAATATGATCCATTAATAATAGTTCCCCAGGCAAAAATAATTCCAGTATATCCTTCAATAATTTCGCCAACTGACCAAGGACCTGAAATATTTCCTTCACATAAATACAATAAGTTCAATTGAACAAAGAGAATTGATGAGAATAATTTTCATTATAATAATAATGAAACTCTATGCTTTTGTGCAAAAACCGCACATGAACAATAATAACAATAAACTTAAACAGAGCCAATATTTCATTCCATACATTTGTAGATTAAAAAATATATTTTAACATTCATTACTTAATATTAATATGTTTTCATTTTATGATGTTTAAATACTTATACATTTGCAGTGTGTCACAATATAAAGTAACTGTTAGTTCACATTCCAAGACTATATATATAAATACGAGTCAGGAAATGACACTGTCATGTTAATTAAAACAATTAACAGGGAGTCTTCATTACTTTCGGATGAAAGGTGCAGCGCCTCCGAAAATTTTAAGAACTCCAAACTTTACAAGGTGCCTACCATCTGTGAACTTCAGGTAAGTCACCTACTTTCCATCTCTCTTTCCTTTCCTTATTAATTGTTTTAATTAACCTGACAATGCCATTTCCTGATTCATATATATGTATATATCTTTTGAACTTACCGACTGTTAGGTACAAAGGGTACAACACCAAAGGATAAAAAATTCTGTCAACGGTTGATAGTACCCACAATTTTTGAATCCACAATTGGAGGCATTTTATTGGAATTTTGGGTTTTCGTATTCTGCGAGCTAGAAAAAAAATTGAGATTATATTTAAAGTCTATTAAGGACAGTTAGTAATTTATGGTGTATATATATTAAAAAATATTAAGTAAACCATTAACATATTTTAGTGCCTGTGACAATTTTATAATATATTCCAGAAAACTAAAAAGTCGGAAAAAAGTAGTTTTACATACATGAACCACAAATGCAAAGGTTTTATCAATAGTAACTGATACTAAAATACTAAAAATTGAATAACAACATTAACTTAGGAAAATAGTTCGAGAATAACAAATTTGTCAGAAAACTTTAACTGGTAGACATACCTTTGACCAATTTGTGTAGAACTCTCATGATGCAAAGAGGAACAATGCAACCAACTAGACTCAGACCAAACAAAAACTGGAACTAGGAATAAACATTTATTTTTATTTGATGTTGGTAAAAAAAGTAAATGTATTATGCAAGTTTATAACAAAAAATAAAATTGTTTGAACTAAAAGAAACAGAATGCAAATTCATACAACAGAAACTATGAATGCAATGTTTCAAATATTGCATATATAAGATATGGTAGCAAATAACAATCTTATATTTTCCTCAAGTTGAATTATTCATGTCAATGAAGTGCAAATTGAATTAAGTTAAAATGAATGAAATCGAATATTTTAAGTAATGAAATTTTATATGACAATATTTTGTAATTATTTTAATTTATAAGCAATATATATCAGATATTTCCATTATTTCACATGCTCTTTTATTTGATTTAAGTAAGTGACAAATAAACACAAACCTACAATAGATTGAGATGTATTTTACTATGTGCATTATTTTTGTTAACGCACTTTCAAGCTTACACAAATTATTATATAATTATATTCTTCCCTCCAAGAAATAATCTACAGAAAATAATGACTAACTCCCAATGTGATAAATAATAGAAACAACATTCCTACTGCCCATAGTGTGCAGTAACTTGCGCTACAACTTTTGGTTAAATTAGTGTAGGCTGAGCACACTTATAACATGTTGAATACAGAATAAACTCTTTTCTTGGGTATCTATTGGCTGAAACAATGCCATTTCACTTATAACGAAATGATTATTGTACTTTAGCCAGATTTCGCCTCTTTCTCAGTACACATATGGTACATGGGATAAGCTGCCATTTTCCATCAAATGTATTCAGGTCACTCAAAACATTGTATGGACACAACTTAATCCCTCACACCCTGGTATGTACATAACTTAAATACTTGTACCTTTGTGTACCCTGCCAAGCACCATCAGAATGGTTTACAATAGATTTGAATTACCCACTAACTGAATGAATTAATATTAAATTAACAATACAGTCAATTCATCAGCAAAATAATTTTATATTTATTTAATACATCTATGTTATTTCACCCATATTTGTGCACTTAGACAAGTAAATTTTCAAAGGATTACATGTATCTAAATATTGATAGTTTTTCATTGTGGACTGCATCTTGTGGCAGTTACAGCTATAACCGTTGCAGGGCACAGTTCATTTCTCAAAATTATCCACTCTTATATAAATGTATTTGACTTAAAATTTACCTGCTGAAGCCCATAAATAAGGACAGCGTGTAGAGATATATTAAATAAAATTAAAATTGTTTGCTGATAAATTAGTTATATTGATAATTTAATATTACTAACAAATTAATACCGCTTCCACTACCCCTATGTGAACTAAAAGGAAAATGTTCCCAGGATGAGCATAAAATGTAAATATCATATACTGAACAATTAATACTTAATGGCAACTGTTGGGTTGTACACTAATGCATGTTTTCATGTTACATTTTCAAAATATTTGGAGACTAAATAATATTTTGAATAAATAATAAAGTCATCTTTTTTTAAAAAAATAAAGTAATAATAATACTGCATCTTACTGCTAAATATGTACTTAAACAAGGTATTAATATAATTTGACCTTCATGAACATGATATAATTATTGTGATTTGACAATGTTTAAACAATATATAACATTCTTAAGCTTTCCATTGTATAAAGTATACAATTGAAAAAACAGAGAAATGAAGCACAACAAAATAAAATAAAATTTTATAAATTACTTACCACCATGCTAATATTTGACATTAGGGCAATTCTTGGAAGAAGTTTGTAACTCATTCGGGAACCATCTAATGAAAACGGCTGGGTAATGGTTTTTTCCCTTCCTTCAATATCTTTGACGTAAACCTAATAATAATAAATAAATCGAATACAGATATATATATATATATATATATATATATATATATATATATAATAATAATAGAATGGAAGAAGGAAGAAAGACTGAAAAAATTCGATGTGGCCAGGACTCGAACCTGGGTGCACGAAACAACAGTGCATCACCCCTAGAGCCGGGGCGTGCATCTATCCACTCCGCCACCACATCGAGTATGACCAACCGAGCATTTTCAGTCTATATATCTTAGGTTTTCAAGTTAGGATGGATAGAGAAGAGGGATGGAAGAATTAGGAGCATCCGTTAGGATAAATTAAATATATATATATGGGATAAGTGACGAAGTCACGCATTTGATAATTGGATAGAAAGAAAGATAGAAATATTTGGGAGAAAGGCAGGAAATTCGCTCATTAAATCATATGTACGGCATGGAATCATGCACAAGGAAATACATATGTCAAGCGTAGAAGAGAATGGAAGAAGGAAGAAAGACTGAAAAAATTCGATGTGGCCAGGACTCGAACCTGGGTGCACGAAACAACAGTGCATCACCCCTAGAGCCGGGGCGTGCGTCTATCCACTCCGCCACCACATCGAGTATGACCAACCGAGCATTTTCAGTCTATATATTAGGTTTTCAAGTTAGGATGGATAGAGAAGAGGGAAGGAAGAATTAGGAGCATCCGTTAAGGATAACTTACAAATAAATTATATATTGGATAAGTGACGAAGTCACGCATTTGATAATTGGATTATTTCTATCTTTCTTTCTATCCAATTACCAATATATAATTTATATATATATATATATATATATATATATATATATATATATATATATATATAAACAATTAATGGGGAAAGGACAGAGAGATAGAAAGAAGATGACTTACCTGAGGTTCATAGATGGTAGACACCTTGTGAGGTCACAAGGTGTCTACCATCTATGAACCTCAGGTAAGTCATCTTCTTTCTATCTCTCTGTCCTTTCCCCATTGTTTTAATAAATATGACAATGTCATTTCCTGACTCATATATATATATATATATGTCAGGAATTGACATTGTGCAACTAATTAAACAATTAATAAGGACAGGAAAGAGAGATAGAAAGTAAGTGACTTACTTGAGGCTCACATATGGCAGGCACCATATGGCTGCCTGATCATTGGAAATGTCTTTCTAACTTTCTGATGACGAATGCAGTGCCTCCGATAATTTAAAGAACATCAAACCTTACATGGTCCTACTATCTGTGATCCTCAGGTAAGTCACCTACTTTCTATGTATCTTTCCTATCCTTATTTATTGTTATGTATAATGTTCAAAAAACATAATTAATATACTGAGATATGAAAAGTAAAATATGTTTAGGGAAATATAAAAGCATATAAAATTTTGTATTTTGACATTATTAAATTAAAATTCGATATTATGTATTATTTTAAGAACTAATTTTCAGTACACTCCTCCTTATAAAATGGTCAAATGAACTAAAGTAATGAAGCAACATGAGATCCACATTTAACACAATTTTAATAAATGAAAAATAACATTAACTATCATTTACATGAAAGCAGTTTTAGTGGAACATTAACTTTAAATCCATTTTGTTTGAGAACTGTTTGAAGTATAGTTTACATATCAGTACATTTCTAAGCAAATCAAACTAAGATGAAGTTCTACTCCAAGAATGATTATTCAGTTTCTGTCTTTAAGATGAAATACAGTTTATACAAACATAAAAAAATCATTATAGAATAATATGACATACGTTAATGTTGTGCAATCCCACAGAGAATATTTCTGGGTTCCAGGCAGCAACATACAATGGTCCTTCCACTTTTTCACATTCCTGCCATACATTTCCATCTACATTTACTACAACTTTTTCCAAAGGTGCCAGAGAAAAGGCCAAAATCCTGAAGAATGAATCATATAAGAAGCTGAATGTATACTATATTTTAAACTTCATAACAACAACATATAGCAGATAGTTAATTGAAATTTACTCAGTCTGTTATTCTGGTAGTGTTCATTGCAAACTAACTTCTAAACATTTATAAAGAATTTATGATCAGAATAAAGCATTTTATTGTATATTGATTGCACATTAACTATAGAACCATACTCACACTTTTAAAACTAAAATGTTTAGTCTACTAATACAAATGCTACACCAAAAACTGATATTTTCCTATGTAAATTTTGCACTACAACACATTTTGATTCTATATTTCCTCAAGCATATAAACTGCAGGAATTCTGTTTACAAGAAGTTGGGGAGGGGGGGACTCAAACAAGTCAATATAACCATAACTATAAACCTGGATTCATTTTCATTTCTAACCTCATTATATTAAGAAGGAATAATTGGGTAAACTAAAATGTGTACATAGCTACTGGTAGTCTGTAAATTCTTGTGTTAGCAAAAATTACAAAAACAAAATCTTACCCTACTGCTCTCTTGAACTTACTAGTCTTCAATTGCTTATATAATAACTTCTTCAGAATTTATTTCATTATTAAGGCAAATTAATAGAATGAAGCTTACCTAATAAATTTAGATGATCTTATCTTTTCTAACGGTTCTCTGCTTGGCATTACATATAGAGCATGCTTTGGATTGGTGACCAATACCACAGGCCAATCTCGATGTGCAACATCAACAAAAGAAAACAACCCATGATCTATAACACCCAAACGGTACCTGTAGAAAAAATAGGAAATATTTTACTAATAATAACCCCATACAATCTGTTTTTAACACCCTGGCCCCACATTTGTTTCACCTGTTACACTAACTGAATCTCAAGAAACTAAAGAAACAAATTTCTTGAGAAATATCAACTGATCCACAACACATGACAATGTCAAACAGAATCCACTTAAATTATAGTTTGAATGCCTCATTGGAAACGGTCATAAAGTTGCTTAATTAAATGTGCTAATACTTTACTGTACAAAATATGAAATTCAACAATTAATACCATGCATATTTCACTGAGAAATGAAAAATAATCTTTTATAGATTTACAAATCCAGAAATAGTTTGTCAAAAATGTTTTGGTACCAAAGAATATAAAGTCAACAAATACTGTAAGTTACTTACATCCTGTTATCTTTCCAGTCAGCAAGTTCTAATTCCAAGAAGCCAGCATGCTGTAATGTGTACATGTTGGGGACAACACCACCTAGCATATGAAAATGCCCACAAAGATATGCCAAAGCTTCAGGAGGGTGACCAATCAATCCTCTAGCTCCTTGAGGCCCAGGAGAAAGAATACATGAAGTAGGGTAGTGTCCAAACCATATTATAAAATCACTATTGCCTGAACGCTTTAAAAGATTTTGAATGTGTTGTGTTTCTTCTAAAGTAAGGACACCAACAAAATTAAAAGGGCGGCGAGGTCCAGGTTCCAAACATGCATCAAGTGCTATAAAGGAATATACTTTTCCACCTTTCTTTATTTGTTTCATATATGACTTTGGGTAGTTTCGTCCTTGTATAGAATAATTTCTATAATAATTTAAATTTGAATATAAACTTGGAACATTAAAATTATCTGAAAAGTTTGAAAGAAAAATTATTTTTAATTTTAATATAAAAATAAATAAATAGATCATATTTATATCAATCCTATTAAATATTTATGATTATTAATCCACACTATAAATAGTAATACACATACAGTAATCAAGTTGGTTAACAAGTCAAATTTAATTAACAAACTATTTTAACTTTCACTAATATGAACAAAATTCTCAGTTTAAATTTGTATTATTTATATTTATTTATTCAGTCCTTAGACTGATTTGTTGCAACCCTCCATGCTAACCTATTCTGTGAAATGTTTTTCATTTCTACATAACTACCACATTCAACATACTCCATAATATCCTTGGCCTCCCTCTAATTATACAAATATTCCTATTTTAAAAATGATTCTATGTATTTTTAGACTTTGTAGTTTTTGTAAATATGACATAAGTTAAAAAATGCATTTTTCAACTTTTTAGGTATAGGACTATCATGTAGGCAAACAGGCATTTTCATGAAGATTGTAATCCTTATGTATCAACCAATTGATGTTGGAAATCAAAAATATTCTATTCTATTCTTATCCCATACAAATTCCTCTAACGCTAATATTACAAGACCCTCGTGTCTCAATACATGGCCTATTCATCTATCCCTTCTCTTGGTCTCCTCCATATTGTTCTCTATTCTCCTATTCTGCTTGGAACATCCTAGCCATCTAGCCACCCATCTGATTTTCAGCTTCTTCCATAGTACCACGATTCAAAGTCTTTTATTATTTTCCTTTCTACAACTCCTACCAACCACATTTCACACCCATATAACACCACACTCCATACAAACATTTTTAATAAAGATTTCCTAATATTAATACTTATGTTTGCCATAAGTAAATTCCTCTTTTTTGTGAAAATCTTTCTTACCTTTGCTATCCTACTATTTATTTATACTATACTTCTACCAACCCTAGTATTATGCTTCCCAAGTAGCAAATTCCTTAACTTCCTGCAAAATATCCCTTCCCAATCTAACATCATTAGTTTTCCTTCTATTAATCCTCATGCTGTAGTCTTTCTCCAGGACCACGTTCATTCCAGTTATTGTTTTCCAAGTCTTCTTCTGACTCCCCTAATACTACAATATCATTGGCAAACTGTAAGGTTTTTATTTCTTCTCCTTGCTGTATGATTCCTTTCCCATATTCCTTTTTAACTTTCTTCAATGTGTGTTATAAATATCAGTTAAACAGCAGGGGGACAGACTGCATCCTTTGTCTACTCCCTTCATGATTTCTGCTTTATTTTCTTGCCCTTCAATTCTAATTACTAACGACTGCCTTCTGTAGTTATTTATTAATAAATACCTACTATTAAATAATGAAAATTAATCATACAAAAAGTACTGGTATTATTAACTATAACAAATTGTTTTTGCTTTTAGGAAGACTATGGTTTCCTTCAACATCAAACAACAGTAAAATTTTAGACACACAAAACTATAATATAGTAAAATAAAATGAATCTGAATAAAGTACAAACACAAACCATGGTTCCCTCGTATGTCAAGCCAAACTGTTTTCTCTGTAATTTTGCCTTCTGACAAGACACTTCTATAATACTCCCACTCTTTAACAAACTGCCGAGATCCCATGTTGTCTTCAGATTTTGCATCTGTGAGATCACCTGAAAACCCACAATAATAATTCCTCTAATCTCAGATTCAATCCAAATTTGTAACAATGTTACGAACCTGATGCTAGGACAACTGTAGGTTTGATAGTATTAAGTGTTAGGTCACAAAATTCTTTGAATTCTGTCACACGTGACATGTCATGAAATATACTTATATGTATATCTGAAACCTGAAATACAATCATTTGATTAAAAGTACGAAGGTGTCACGATACTACCTTTCAGAACGGAAAATGTACACAACCTGTAGGAACCATAACAAGTGATCGGAAGAATTGCCAATTTCTGGAAAATCGTTCTCCGAATTTTCGTCCTTAAGACGTCTTGACGTGAATGACATTTCGTCTTCTGGAGCACTATTCACATTTACCGTAATTATGTTTGATACACTAGCACAAAATATAGATATAATAACTATAGACACAATAAATATTAATGCTACTCTAGAAATACTCATATTAGTAATAAGTTTGGAAAAATTGAGGTATTGTCTGCATTTATTTCCTACGTGCTCAGCTGATCGACAGTGTCAGTTTGTTTACATCTTAGCCAATTGAGTTCATCTTATCTTTGCCTTACAATATCTTAAGCTAGGTTTACACGGGCAGTGATGTTCGTCGAAGTTGGATTGGCTGTGCACTGCCTACCGTTCACATCTTAGGCAGATAACTGCCCACTTCTTCACTGACAATTCTGTGCAAGTGCTGCCCTCACTACAGAACGGTCAGAGAACTCTGTAGCATGTTTATACTTCTCTGCTATTTTTTTTGGCAACTACGACCGCTTGGATTGTTGATGTTGCATAGAGTCGATATATTATATTGTTTATATCAAGTTGAATATTTTTCCCCTTTGTGTTTTCGCGAACGCATAATGTCCATAAACAGGAACTAATCACTTTGCATTAGTGATAGAATAGACGTGACGAGGAGGGGTTCCTCAATTCTCACGAAAAAGTCAAACTCAGTATTACGCTACTGTACTATAGATACATAAAAATGAAAGCAGTTGTTTAGTAATATTGCTTTATATTATTACTACAGAAATCAAGCAATAATAAAAACAGCACATGTACTTTGAAGCTGGTTTTAATTGTTTAATTGGCTCGGTTTCTATTACTTGTTTTATTCCCCTTGAAGGAGTCAATTACTGAACAAAACGAAATGAATTATTTTTCATTACGTGTGATAGGAGAATGTTTATAGCTATAAATCATTATTTTGCGTATTTTTTTTCTAGTTAAAGTTTGTGCCGTTGGAGGGTGGACAATAATTCTTTTTGGAAAGTTAACCTAAAAATTTATAGGCGATTAGGTGCAACAAACGAACTCTATCCTAAATGTTTCTGAACCAAAATTCTAGCCGCTGTTCACAACAAGGATTCACCTACTCCAATCGCACACTATAACAATAAAAACCCAAACCACATTTCCAATACAAATTCCAACCTAGGTTGAGTCATTAACCTCCAAATAACTTTTGTTATAATTTATAAATAAATACATCCTTGAGGCTAAAATTAAGCATATTTGCAATCATTAAGCTTTGCCAAGGCACAAAGTCACTTTTGAGATATGATTAACACCCAAAAAATACAAATTAATAGAAGATTTTCTTGAACATGGCTGCAGAATAACTTTTGTTATAAAAACACCAATAAATACATTCTTCAGGCTAAAATTAAAGTATATTTGTAATCATTAATTGGTGTCATGCACAGAGTCACCTTTGATATATGATTATTTCAGTCTGCTTCATTAACAGCAGTTGTCCAGTTGTTGTGGAACTTCTCCATCGCACGTAAACAGTACACACAAGGAACACGTGCATGTTTGTGGGCGAGCCATCCACCTAAATAACATAAACCTCAATTTAATGGTTCTTGTATTCTGTTTAGTGGATACTCTACACTCCTGAAATATTTGTTTCCTACGAGGCATATGTGTGTCGTTTACCTGCAAATACTGGATCCGACTGTCTGAGAGCTGCTGAAATCTGTTTTCCAATGCATGTAGTGGTTAATCCCAAAGTTTATAAACCTAAAAATTAAAGCAAAATTAACAATCTCTTAACCGTAGGTTGTTTACCATACACAGACTTTATGAATCTAATAGTTAACCTTCATGAATTACCTCAGATTTCAGCTTTACAACTGTACAATTACAGACTCTGAATTGTTTGCATCTGAAAGGAATCTGTCGAATGAAATAAGAAAGCAGATGAAGCGATAAAGTGCTATGAAAACTACATACGACGATATAAGCTATGGGGTATTTAATAAGTATGTCATACTGATGAATTTACAGAAACCAAAGAGGACTGGAGGCAGGAAACAGGAAACTCGCGTTTAGTAGGATAGGAAGGGAAATGGAAGGTATAGTAAGGTAGCCAAGGGTTGACCAATGTCCCCGGGCTATAGTTCAAAGTCCTTCCATGTGTTGCATGTTAATGAGATGCAGGGAGAAACTTAGAAAACCTGCATGAGGTAGGTTGGTCTATTTGATATTACTATCACATCCATCTGAATGACTGGGGAAGAGTAAGCTGGAAAGTCACGGTATTCCCTACACAGTTGTCTCCGCCAGTTTCAGGAGTCAGCTGATCAAATGGGATGCCTAAGGCCTTTGACCACAGTATATTCACCTTCTAAAAGAGATGAAGGAGACTCGGCATTTGAGAACGTTGAAAAAAAAACCCAGAGGTTACGAGGCATCCAGAAAGGAAAGCCTGCAGTGAATTTGGGGAGAAACACCTGCGAGGGAAAGCTCATTGTTCAATGGATGAAAATTAAATTTAGTTACAAGAGAAATAAATGACTACAGTATTGTTATTTTTTACTTTATTACTCCAAAAGCTTTTTTAATATAAAATGAGCCAATTTATTAAATGAGTTATAAAAATATCTCTACTATCTGCCGAGGTGTGGAATTGTTTATGGAGTTGAAGATATTCTTTGAGAATGTTGTCTTATAGTAAAATATATTCCTGCTATTTGTACACTCAAATGCCACTCTAATATTGCAACAGTATTATACAAGGTGTGTCAGAAAAAAAGAGGTATTTTGAAAAGGCTGTAAAAAGAATCTGCCGTCAATCTTTTGCAAATTATTATTTTCATTCCTTTAATTTTCTTCAAAGTTATCTAAAAGTAACAGTTTAAAAAATGGATTAAGTCTTCTCTTAGTAGATGATTCTGTTCCTTAACTGTTGATGATTTATCCATGAGAAAAAGGTTATTTAGTTAGTTTTCTATTGTAGTATTAGGTGGAGTCAGAAGTGTGAACAGGAACACAATATTCTCGATTTTCAAGAGGGCAGGAATAATATATCCCGAAATAAAGGATTATACATAACCTGTACAGATGGCAGTCCGCAGTAATTAGAATTGAAGATGAAGAAAATATAGCCGAAATCTAGAAAGTTGCAGTTTGTCTCCCATGCTGTTATATATAGAACAGGCCATGCAAAAGTTAAAACTAAATTTGGCTTTTATCAGTGAACGTATTCCCTTATGTATCCAAGTGTTGTGAATATCTGCTGATGGATTGCCTGGGCCTTTTTCATGTTAGAGCTTTACGCCTTCTTCTTTTTTGGAAAACAGGTGAGAGATCCTGAAACAGGCAACTCCCCTTTAATAGCATAGGAAGGGAATTGAAAAGGGGGGATGCGGAAGGAAGGTAGCCTAGCAAGGGCTATGGTTTAAGGCTCGCGGTGTTTCACCGAGATGCTTTTGATTTTTCCCCTTATATATTCTTCCGTAGTGCGCTGTCTGCGCCGGCCAATCAAATTGCCGAACCGCTTCAAAATTCCTGCTTTACGCGTTCTGATTGGTCGAATTATTCACCTCGATGTCCCGTATATTGGCTGATAATTTTCTTCTTATTATTATTATTATTTTGCTAATGTTTAATACTAGTTTTTTTTGTCATTCTGAATAGGCGCAGGGAGGCGTCGAACTCAGGACAGTTAAGTTGGAGCTTGGCATTGTCATTATGTTTATTATTTTGGGTAGTTTGGTTTAGTTTAGTTTATTGGAGTTTGCGTGTGCCACGCTGGCCTCTACAGCCCGCTGTTGGATTTTGGCTCTTCTTTCTTCGTTCATTGTTGTTATTGGCCGTGGAAAAGGTGGTCAGTTACTTCAGCTTGGCGTCGGAAGTCCTGTAGGTTTAGGTATTAGGGTAACAGGAGATTTGGAGTCCACTTTTTTTTGTGTGTGTTGTGTTGTGAAGGATTCTCGAGAAGGGTAGGGTGTCCACATTTTTATTTTGGGTATTGTCTCTTTACTTATCATTGAGAAATAAATAATTATGTTTGTTGATATAAATGGCGGTGAAGAAGCAGGCCATGGATTTACGTGTGTGAACCCTTCCACGTAAACGCTCAGCGGGAGGAGCTTCTTCATCCAATCAGCGGCCTTAAACGACGTCAAAAAACCCCGATCTGCAATCTGATTGGACGGGGTTGTTTATAAATATGCCCCGTTTCCCCGAATTCGAATAGAGCGCCGTTGACATTGTCTGCGTCAAGTCCGCGTCACCGTGCTCCGTGACGTCAGCCAAGGCGGACAACCTGACGGCGCCATCTTGCCCAAGTACGAACGATATCTCGAATTTGAATAGAATATAATTATTATTATTAATATACATCGCAGTTCCAAAGTAGAGATTCAGTTTACTTGATTCAATTAATTTTTTTTACAGTTTTAACGAAACATTTCTATTTAAATACTTCAATTTAATTATTTTAGAGTCAATCAAATTCAATTACCATCGATAGTAGTTTTAAAAGTATAATTTATTGGACCCGAAATATATGTGTGCGTGCGTGTGTTATAGTGGTATTTTGCTAGCCTATATTGCGCAATCTTTCACATTTCCGCGTAACTACCACATCCATCCTAATCTACTTATCGCATTCCATCCTTGGCCTCCCTCTTTCGTTCTTACACTTCCCTCTAACACTAATTTTACACGTCTTAAAACTTGATCAAAGTCCTCCTCTTTGTCCGGTCTTATCCTATTCCGTTTAGAACTTCCTCGTTAGTGATTCTATCCGCCCATCTGATTTTCAGCATTCGCCTATGGCACGACATTTCAAAGGTATCTCTGCAACTCCTATCGTGAATTGAGGCACGGGCAACAGTTTGGGACTCTCATTTTGACAGTTTTTGCATTTTAACTCACATTGTTTGAGGTCAGCTAAATAAATCTTGCATCGTAGACGGTAATTCATGTCGTTCAACTATGGTGTTTGGTTTGGGGCATGAATACTAATAGTTTCTTTATATGTAACATCACCGACTTTAGGTGAGATGATCCTTGAGAGAAGTGAGTACTGCTTTGCACCCAGACAATTTATAAGAATTTTTGACTTTTTCTCTCATCTCATTTAATATTGACCAACACAAAATATTTTTCTAGATGCTCAATGTATTGAATAAATGTTTCTACAGACTAAACATGTAATTATTGTTTGCATTTTCTTCGATTATTGTACCAGTATTTTCCAGTGATTGCACATGAAAATGTTTGGTTGATTTAGTTGACGTTACTTAACCCCATTGTCTTTACAAATACTTCCATAATTAATTTAATGTTTTTGTCGCATGTAGATTCTTGCAATCACTAACGTTTTTCCTGATTACAATTCTCGCCGATTAAGAACTGATTTGAAATATTGAACATATCTGTCAAAAACTTGCTTCTTGCAGATTGTCTGTTGTGTTTCCATCTTATGAAATCTTCAGAAGCTGAATTTCATCAATGGGAACTTTCATTTCAACATGTCTTACAATCCAGACAAAGCCCTGGAGTCAATATCCTATAGATAGTACCTATCACCTTTATCAGCACGAGCACATGTATATGGTAAAACCTTGATGTGTGTATACCTTGGATATATGATAATCCAGTTCCTAGCAAGGGCGGTATTTCAATTAAAGAATCTTGAGTTAAAATTAAATTAAATAGGCAAAATATTTTTGTCTATCAAGACCCCAAAATTTCCGGTGACTGCCTTTCCGGACGTTCCCCATATTGTCAGTTTTGATTGTGCCATCTGTTATTTGTGTGCTATTCACTGTATGCTAAATGCCATAAATATTCATTAAATAATTTCCTGTTTTTTAAAAAAATCTTTTGAGATTTCTAAACCGTGTTTTTTCTATTCAAAGTTTACCCGAATGTCGTGGGAGCCTGCCTGAACACGGGGTTGGTTGCAGACGAACTGGAGGGTCAAGATCGACTCCTCAAAGATCCAGACACTGCTGATCACCCAACAACTGCCTGAGATACCTGTTAGCCGAATCTTATGGGAGGTTGCCTTCAACGTCTGTGATGAGCAAGTTTCATAAGGTAATCTCGGATACGAGAAACATGTTAAGGGTGTTGTAAATAAGGTCAATGTAAGGTTAAGGACACTATTTATAATGTATTTATTTCAGATTTTTGCATTATTAAATGCTCTTTATTTTTAATTGAAATGCAATTTATACTTTCAACTGTAAAATTAAACATCCGAAAGTTCAAAAATCCAGACACTGCTGATCACCCGACAACTGCCTGAGATTCCTGTTAGCCGAATCTTATGGGAGGTTGCCTTCAACGTCTGTGATGAGCAAGTTTCATAAGGTAATCTCGGATACGAGAAACATGTTAAGGGCGTTGTAAATAAGGTCAATGTAAGGTTAAGGACACTATTTATAATGTATTTATTTCAGATTTTTGCATTATTAAATGCTCATAATTTTTAATAGAAATGCAATTTATACTTTCAACTGTAAAATTAAACATCCGAAAGTTCAAAAATCCAGACACTGATGATCACCCAACAACTGCCTGAGATTCCTGTTAGCCGAATCTTATGGGAGGTTGCCTTCAACGTCTGTGATGAGCAAGTTTCATAAGGTAATCTCGGATACGAGAAACAAGTTAAGGGTGTTGTAAATAAGGTCAATGTAAGGTTAAGGACACTATTTATAATGTATTTATTTCAGATTTTTGCATTATTAAATGCTCATAATTTTTAATTGAACTATTTAATTGAAATGCAATTTATACTTTCAACTGTAAAATTTAGCATACAAAAGTTCAAAAATCCAGACACTGCTGATCACCCGACAACTGCCTGAGATACCTGTTAGCCGAATCTTATGGGAGGTTGCCTTCAACGTCTGTGATGAGCAAGTTTCATAAGGTAATCTCGGATACGAGAAACAAGTTAAGGGTGTTGTAAATAAGGTCAATGTAAGGTTAAGGACACTATTTATAATGTATTTATTTCAGATTTTTGCATTATTAAATGCTCATAATTTTTAATGAACTATTTAATTGAAATGCAATTTATACTTTCAACTGTAAAATTTAGCATACAAAAGTTCAAAAATCCAGACACTGATGATCACCCGACAACTGCCTGAGATTCCTGTTAGCCGAATCTTATGGGAGGTTGCCTTCAACGTCTGTGATGAGCAAGTTTCATAAGGTAATCTCGGATACGAGAAACAAGTTAAGGGTGTTGTAAATAAGGTCAATGTAAGGTTAAGGACACTATTTATAATGTATTTATTTCAGATTTTTGCATTATTAAATGCTCATAATTTTTAATTGAACTATTTAATTGAAATGCAATTTATACTTTCAACTGTAAAATTTAGCATACAAAAGTTCAAAAATCCAGACACTGCTGATCACCCGACAACTGCCTGAGATTCCTGTTAGCCGAATCTTATGGGAGGTTGCCTTCAACGTCTGTGATGAGCAAGTTTCATAAGGTAATCTCGGATACGAGAAACAAGTTAAGGGTGTTGTAAATAAGGTCAATGTAAGGTTAAGGACACTATTTATAATGTATTTATTTCAGATTTTTGCATTATTAAATGCTCATAATTTTTAATTGAACTATTTAATTGAAATGCAATTTATACTTTCAACTGTAAAATTTAGCATACAAAAGTTCAAAAATCCAGACACTGCTGATCACCCGACAACTGCCTGAGATTCCTGTTAGCCGAATCTTATGGGAGGTTGCCTTCAACGTCTGTGATGAGCAAGTTTCATAAGGTAATCTCGGATACGAGAAACAAGTTAAGGGTGTTGTAAATAAGGTCAATGTAAGGTTAAGGACACTATTTATAATGTATTTATTTCAGATTTTTGCATTATTAAATGCTCATAATTTTTAATTGAACTATTTAATTGAAATGCAATTTATACTTTCAACTGTAAAATTTAGCATACAAAAGTTCAAAAATCCAGACACTGCTGATCACCCGACAACTGCCTGAGATACCTGTTAGCCGAATCTTATGGGAGGTTGCCTTCAACGTCTGTGATGAGCAAGTTTTATAAGGTAATCTCGGATACGAGAAACAAGTTAAGGGTGTTGTAAATAAGGTCAATGTAAGGTTAAGGACACTATTTATAATGTATTTATTTCAGATTTTTGCATTATTAAATGCTCATAATTTTTAATTGAACTATTTAATTGAAATGCAATTTATACTTTCAACTGTAAAATTTAGCATACAAAAGTTCAAAAATCCAGACACTGCTGATCACCCGACAACTGCCTGAGATTCCTGTTAGCCGAATCTTATGGGAGGTTGCCTTCAACGTCTGTGATGAGCAAGTTTCATAAGGTAATCTCGGATACGAGAAACAAGTTAAGGGTGTTGTAAATAAGGTCAATGTAAGGTTAAGGACACTATTTATAATGTATTTATTTCAGATTTTTGCATTATTAAATGCTCATAATTTTTAATTGAACTATTTAATTGAAATGCAATTTATACTTTCAACTGTAAAATTTAGCATACAAAAGTTCAAAAATCCAGACACTGCTGATCACCCGACAACTGCCTGAGATTCCTGTTAGCCGAATCTTATGGGAGGTTGCCTTCAACGTCTGTGATGAGCAAGTTTCATAAGGTAATCTCGGATACGAGAAACAAGTTAAGGGTGTTGTAAATAAGGTCAATGTAAGGTTAAGGACACTATTTATAATGTATTTATTTCAGATTTTTGCATTATTAAATGCTCATAATTTTTAATTGAACTATTTAATTGAAATGCAATTTATACTTTCAACTGTAAAATTTAGCATACAAAAGTTCAAAAATCCAGACACTGATGATCACCCGACAACTGCCTGAGATTCCTGTTAGCCGAATCTTATGGGAGGTTGCCTTCAACGTCTGTGATGAGCAAGTTTCATAAGGTAATCTCGGATACGAGAAACAAGTTAAGGGTGTTGTAAATAAGGTCAATGTAAGGTTAAGGACACTATTTATAATGTATTTATTTCAGATTTTTGCATTATTAAATGCTCATAATTTTTAATTGAACTATTTAATTGAAATGCAATTTATACTTTCAACTGTAAAATTTAGCATACAAAAGTTCAAAAATCCAGACACTGCTGATCACCCGACAACTGCCTGAGATTCCTGTTAGCCGAATCTTATGGGAGGTTGCCTTCAACGTCTGTGATGAGCAAGTTTCATAAGGTAATCTCGGATACGAGAAACAAGTTAAGGGTGTTGTAAATAAGGTCAATGTAAGGTTAAGGACACTATTTATAATGTATTTATTTCAGATTTTTGCATTATTAAATGCTCATAATTTTTAATTGAACTATTTAATTGAAATGCAATTTATACTTTCAACTGTAAAATTTAGCATACAAAAGTTCAAAAATCCAGACACTGCTGATCACCCGACAACTGCCTGAGATTCCTGTTAGCCGAATCTTATGGGAGGTTGCCTTCAACGTCTGTGATGAGCAAGTTTCATAAGGTAATCTCGGATACGAGAAACAAGTTAAGGGTGTTGTAAATAAGGTCAATGTAAGGTTAAGGACACTATTTATAATGTATTTATTTCAGATTTTTGCATTATTAAATGCTCATAATTTTTAATTGAACTATTTAATTGAAATGCAATTTATACTTTCAACTGTAAAATTTAGCATACAAAAGTTCAAAAATCCAGACACTGCTGATCACCCGACAACTGCCTGAGATTCCTGTTAGCCGAATCTTATGGGAGGTTGCCTTCAACGTCTGTGATGAGCAAGTTTCATAAGGTAATCTCGGATACGAGAAACAAGTTAAGGGTGTTGTAAATAAGGTCAATGTAAGGTTAAGGACACTATTTATAATGTATTTATTTCAGATTTTTGCATTATTAAATGCTCATAATTTTTAATTGAACTATTTAATTGAAATGCAATTTATACTTTCAACTGTAAAATTTAGCATACAAAAGTTCAAAAATCCAGACACTGCTGATCACCCGACAACTGCCTGAGATTCCTGTTAGCCGAATCTTATGGGAGGTTGCCTTCAACGTCTGTGATGAGCAAGTTTCATAAGGTAATCTCGGATACGAGAAACAAGTTAAGGGTGTTGTAAATAAGGTCAATGTAAGGTTAAGGACACTATTTATAATGTATTTATTTCAGATTTTTGCATTATTAAATGCTCATAATTTTTAATTGAACTATTTAATTGAAATGCAATTTATACTTTCAACTGTAAAATTTAGCATACAAAAGTTCAAAAATCCAGACACTGATGATCACCCGACAACTGCCTGAGATTCCTGTTAGCCGAATCTTATGGGAGGTTGCCTTCAACGTCTGTGATGAGCAAGTTTCATAAGGTAATCTCGGATACGAGAAACAAGTTAAGGGTGTTGTAAATAAGGTCAATGTAAGGTTAAGGACACTATTTATAATGTATTTATTTCAGATTTTTGCATTATTAAATGCTCATAATTTTTAATTGAAATGCAATTTATACTTTCAACTGTAAAATTTAGCATACAAAAGTTCAAAAATCCAGACACTGCTGATCACCCGACAACTGCCTGAGATTCCTGTTAGTCGAATCTTATGGGAGGTTGCCTTCAACGTCTGTGATGAGCAAGTTTCATAAGGTAATCTCGGATACGAGAAACAAGTTAAGGGTGTTGTAAATAAGGTCAATGTAAGGTTAAGGACACTATTTATAATGTATTTATTTCAGATTTTTGCATTATTAAATGCTCATAATTTTTAATTGAACTATTTAATTGAAATGCAATTTATACTTTCAACTGTAAAATTTAGCATACAAAAGTTCAAAAATCCAGACACTGCTGATCACCCGACAACTGCCTGAGATTCCTGTTAGCCGAATCTTATGGGAGGTTGCCTTCAACGTCTGTGATGAGCAAGTTTCATAAGGTAATCTCGGATACGAGAAACAAGTTAAGGGTGTTGTAAATAAGGTCAATGTAAGGTTAAGGACACTATTTATAATGTATTTATTTCAGATTTTTGCATTATTAAATGCTCATAATTTTTAATTGAACTATTTAATTGAAATGCAATTTATACTTTCAACTGTAAAATTTAGCATACAAAAGTTCAAAAATCCAGACACTGATGATCACCCGACAACTGCCTGAGATACCTGTTAGCCGAATCTTATGGGAGGTTGCTTACAACGTCTGCGATGAGCAAGTTTTATAAGGTAATCTCGGATACGAGAGACAAGTTAAGGGTGTTGTAAATAAGGTCAATGTAAGGTTAAGGACACTATTTATAATGTATTTATTTCAGATTTTTGCATTATTAAATGCTCATAATTTTTAATTGAACTATTTAATTGAAATGCAATTTATACTTTCAACTGTAAAATATAGCATACAAAAGTTCAAAAATCCAGACACTGCTGATCACCCGACAACTGCCTAAGATACCTGTCAGCCGAATCTTATTGGGCAATTTTTTTGGGGTAACCTTGGATTTGAGAGACACGTTAAAGGCATTGTAAATAAGGTCAATGTAAGGTTAAGGACACTATTTATAATGTAAATATTTCAGATTTTTGCACTATTAAATGCTCATTATTTTTAATTGAAATGGAATTTATACTTTCAACTGTAAAATTTAACATCCGAAAGTTGAGTCAAATCCTTTCATTTCGGATTCTTCTTAGGCATTACCTAAGAATTGCTATAGCGCAGGGGCAGCGAATAGGGAGGAAGCGTCTAGGGGTTCCAGCGTGTAGCAGTCCTCGCCACTCCACTGTAGGAAAGGCGTCCCGAGTCTTAATTGGCGGGCCTCGCTCTCTGAGCGTCCCACTGCTTTTTTTCCATTTTATTTTCTATCTTATCTTAAGTAATTGTAAGTAAAAATATAGGCATTAAATTAAGCATTAGAAAACCTATAACTGTTAATAACTTTTTATTTAGCTTCTAGTTTAATGTTTGTTTTTGTTACTTTATCAAGTTTGAAAATAAATTAGTGTGTTGCCTGTGTGAATTAAAATTTAACATTTCGAGAACTTTATCAATTATTCGCATTTAAAAACTATGTCTTCTTTAAAAAAGCTGTGATCCTGTTCCCTTCTGTTGGACTTTCCTCATGCATTTGTGTGCCATTCACTGTATGCTAAATGCCACAAATTTTCATCAAAAGCATTTCCGATTTTTTAAATTTTTTTTTGTTGATTTCTAAACTGTGTTTTTTGTATTCAAAGTTTACCCGAATGTCTTGGGAGCCTACTTGGGGAACTGGACAGTCAAGATCAACTCCTCAAAGATCCAGACAACGTGCCTGAGATACCAGTTAGCTGAATCTTATGGGAGGTTGCCTTCATCGTCTACCAAGGGCAAGCCCTCGCCGCTCCACCGTCTTTGTCACACCTGCACCGGGAAACGGGCAGCAATCGCTGGTCCTTTTTAGGGCTATGCGTTCCTGCACTGTTCCTTATGTTTGAGAGCCTTTGTTAAGGCCCTCACTAAGGAGACTAGAATAGATGATTTAACAAATAAATAAATATCCCTTTCTCCCTTCATCCTTCTTCCAGGTTTTCTAATTTCAGCTAAGGATGTTCGTACAGTTGGAGCTTATCAGTGTAAATAGCGGAAGGTAAGCCAGTAGGTGTGTGTGTAGCTATAATTTTTAGAAATTTATTTTCAAAAGCCTAGTCATTTTACAAATTGCAATAACTAACTATTCCTGATTCCATTTAATTTTTAAATGTTTGACTCTACTTATTCGTAATTTACTGTAAATCTTGGGTCTTTTGAGAATTTGTAATTTTAAACTTTTAATGATCCGTTTACTTCTTTTGGATAGTTGCCTGTTAATTAAATTTATGTTCTTCGTTCAATTTGAAAATTGTTGACCGTGTAGTTATTGCTATTTGTAATTTACTTTCAAAGAACAGGTTTTTTTAGAATTTGCAATACTGATCAATTCCTGAATCCCATATTTTTACTAGGATTGTTGTTTAATAATTTTAGTTAGATTCATTCATTAATTTGCAATTATTTCTGAGTAGTTTTTCTTCATAATTTACTATCAAAACTGATGTCATTCTAGTATTTGCAATATGAAACTATTCATGATCCCCTTTTTTCACTTGGATTCTGGTCTGTTAATTTTATTAATATTCTTTCTTTAATTTGCAATTATTTGAGTGTGTAGATATTGCTATTCGTAATTTACGTTCGAAAGTCAGGTCAAATTGAAATTGGCACTATTAAACTATTCCTGATCCAATTTGTTTACGTGGTCCTTGTTATAAGAAAGGTATAATTTATATAACAGGAGTTTTTTTTTGAATTGTCATTAAATTCCAGATTGTGTACAGTCAGCTGTTATGGGGCATTGAACGTTCAAAGTGCCGCGCTGCTTCGATTGTCTGCTGTCAGTTGACATGCGCAGTGCGTCTCCCAGAGAGATATCTTTAAGATTCTGTTTTCCAAAGTGATGATTTATTCTTTGCATGTCGTCCGAAGAGCCTTGAAAGGCAAAAGAAAAATTTAAGTGGTTTTTTATATTAGCTCTTCCAAATATAAAAGGCAAAAGAATCAATTCAAACGGGAATATTAAAAATGTTTCGCATATAAGATACTATTCTGGTAGTCGGAGTCTCGCGCAATCGATAGTCAACCCTGCCTCACCCTCCTATGAGGGCAGCGTCTAGGTCGGTGGAGGAGGAACGTCAGTCATGACTGACATACTGTTGACTCTCCAAGAAAAGTGAGGCAGTGCTCTCGTGTCAGGGATGTATAGGCAGTTGTCAGTGCAGCACTGACGTATGTTGACACGCCACTGACATCACTGCCCGTGTAAACCTAGCCTTAGATGTAGGACATCTGATGTTAAAGTGACTTATAAAATAGTCGATTGTTGCTGCTGTTGGATTGTCGTTTACTGCTGAAAATTGAGTCGATTGTGCTCCTAATTAATCCAACGAGAAGTTTATGGTTTTAGTAGCTGTTCTTGATTAGTCGCAATTCGATTGGCTTCTGGTCACTGATTAAAATTTGATAATACGTATGCAAATGAGAGAAAAACGCGCACATTGTTCTGGTTTCACTATGATAATTTTTTTGAATTTCATTTTTTTTATCCTTAATTGATTGTATTAAGTTATTCTTAACATTTCCATCACAGTGCAGTAATGCTGAATGCTGGTGTATTTAGCTAATGATTTAGTGGAATGGTGGTATAGTTCAGGTAATAGGGCAGAATGCTTGTGGGAGTTTCTCTCGCAGACTGCGGGGCTGACCTGACTATGTCGGGAATGCCTCGAACTGTTCTGGTTTTTACAAAAAGTTCTCACATGCCGAGACACCTTCATCTGTTTTGGGAGGTATATGTACTGGGGTCGAAGGCCTTGGGCCTAAGGTAAGAGTTGTCCGCTGATGCCATACGATCAGTCTGAGAAGGGAATGCTGCGACCCCACAGCAAACTCTTCTCCCGACATTCGGTAGGGCGTGAGAATAGTACCCACTGCCCGACCTACATGATACAGGTTTTCTAGGGTTTTCCCTGCATCTGTGCAGGTGAAACACCGGGTAGGAAACTTAAACTATAGCCCGGGGGCCCTAGTCAGCCCTTGGCTGTCTTGCTGTACCTTCCACAATCTCCCTTTTTCATTTTCCTTCCTATTCTATAAAGGGGAGTTGCCTGTTTCAGAATCACCCTCATGTAGCCTGTTAACCAAAAAAAACCTGGTCTGGTCACGCAGTTTCTTAAGACCTGATTCAGGATTGCTTCCTTTTCGACATTAAGGTCACGATCGCCGACTTGTAAAGGTTTCGTTTGATTGGAAACTGATCCAGATTATCCTAATTGTCCTCAAATATTAAGATTCGAGTTGGAAACTTGTGGCGAATGACGAGATTGTATGCTGGATTAACGTGCCATTATACGATTTATGTACTTAGGAAAAAAAGAAGCAACGCTGCAAAATAATTGTATTTCAAAATAATTTAAGATGTGAATTTATTATATAGAGATAAAGCGAAGTACAGATAAATGAGCACGGATTATTATTCAGCTGTAGTTTGGCCTTCTTCTTGTTGGGAGATAGTATCGTATCCCTTTGTAGAAATGGTGAGGGTGAAGAGATTGTTGTTGAAATAGATTAAGTATGTAAACGTAGGTTGAGTAAATATGTTCCTAAACATTGAGTTTTTGGAGGGTATAAGTTGGAAACGAACGTGTATTTTGAGCCGGTAGAAGGCTATTCGGGAGAGACGTAATTACACATAATCAGGTTGAATTCACCCGAGGACTGCTACAAACAGCACAATTTTATACAAAAGCATCAGAATTTATTATGGGAACAAACCGAACAAGTCAGGTAATAAATAAGTTACAAGTGGAGTGGTATTTACCATGGCAATTCATTGTACATAGTTGTAGTTACATGGTTGTTTAACGACGAGAAGTATTGATTGGAGATGTTAAAATACTGATGATGTTAGCCTAATTTAACTTATTATCAACAGAAAAATAAATATATTGTAATTTATGTCTTTTCATTTCAATTTTAGAATTATAATTGCTAAATTAAGGCAGTTGTATTGAGAGAAGCTTTTATTCTCTTTGAGAAATTTAAAGTTCAACTTGTGAAACACGTTAATTACCAACACGAATGAATATGATCATTTAATATTTAAACAAACAGAGGTTTGAATACGTATCATCAAACTTTTGTCATGCGGTCTTGACCAAAGAGTATCTAAAATATACGTGTTACACAAAGAGATATATATGTCTTTGGTGTTACAGACTTTATGTTTATCTTTGACTTACTGTAAAATGTAAACAACTCTGTAGTAAATGAAAACAAGTATAGTTGTAAGTTAATTGACAACTTGTCATTAGTAATAACTGTTGTGACAATAAAAGTGAGAACCACAAGCGTAATGAATTAAAACATGAAATTATTAAAGTTTTTCTAAGAACAGAATAGAAGAAAATGAAACTAGTGCGGTTTCTAATTTAATTAGCCCATAAATCATTTAACGTACCTAATTGGAAGTTCAGTAACTCGAAACAAAATAGTCTTGGACAATTTTCGGGTTAGTGTTTATGCTTTAACATTTTTAACTTTGTTCACTAACAATAATTAATTCATTTTGCTTTTACCAATGTAAATTTTTCGAAAATGGCTAATCGATTTGACAATTTAACGGCAGATTACAAAAAGACAATTCATTCCTAGTGTTTTTAAATACATATTTTTATTCACTTCATCAATCTAATTAAAAATTACTGCGAAGAGTTGAATAATGGAGCCTTTTATATTTACATTAAAAAGTAAAAGTTTATCAATAGTAATTTATGTATTTTTTATATAAACTGAGCTGATATACCTCTGTCTCTCACTGTATATAATTCTACTGACTATAAATTATATGATTAACTCAATGGCACTCCATAATTTTTGCAGGACTATGCCTCTGGATGAGCTAAGCCATTTTAGTGAGAAGAGTGGTACAGTGACATGCAAAACACCATGGGGTCAGTGGTGGCAGACTGTTTCTGAGGTTTTTATTGAAGTAAATTTGCCAGCAGGCACAAAGTCTAGAGATGTTAAATTGAAAATTACCAATTCACATATTACTTGTTGTGTTCATGGCAATTTGGTATTTGAGGTAATGCTAGTACAGTAAAATTTAGTATAAAAATTTGTTATTTTTTTCTACATCACAGTACTATGTTTGTAAATAACTGAGTGGTTTATGACTTCAGGGTGAATTGTTTAGTAAAGTGCATGGATCTGAAACAGTTTGGACTATTGAAGACAAAAAAACTATAAATATTGTATTGTCTAAAGCTGACTGCACTGTTAAAGAAGGAATGTGGGAATCATTATTAATGTCAGGTGGTTATCAACCAGATCCTTGGACATCTCAGGAAATGCTTAAGAAGCTTGATTTGGAAAGATTCCAGATTGAGGTAATCTTATGACTTTTTTTTTCAATTTGTGCATAACTTCACATTATATATATATATTATAGGTTTAAGGCCATGTTTACAAATTTATAAAGTTGACATTCTTTTTTGGATTGAGAATTTATGTTAAGTGCAGACTATTTCCCTTACAAACTAGGCCACCGATCATCATTTCCTGTATTAACACAAATTTAACTCTGTGATGCTTACACTGGGCTTTAGTTGAACCTGGGCATTAAAATATTCAAAAGTATTTCCCTCCTATGTAAGATTAATGTTGAGACACACTTTGCAACAGCTTCGTCCAACCTTATAGACCCCACCCTCACACTCCTTAATAAAAATGGTTGCTAGCATTGCATTAGGAACAGGTGCTATCCAATGCATTCCTTCACAAGAAAGTCACCTACATAATTATTATTATTACAAGCTTCTCCATCCTCATCATTAACAAGGTTAATTCCTGACTCCTTTTTATCCAACATTGACCAAACTTTTCTGAATGAATTGCTAACCACTACAACAATGTCAGAAATACAATTTCCTATAGCTGTCCATATCAATGGCCTCAACAGCAAATATTTTGATTAGTGCTTCAGTGTTTTATACCTAGTCTTTATCAAGGGAATAGTCTGCTACTTAAGATAAATCCTTAATTCAAAAAGAATGTCAACCTAATAAGATTTGTAAACATGACCCTAAAACTATAATACATTTCAAAGCTTGTACTGATTAGTATAGGAAAATGCAGTTATGATAACTGTGAATTACCCTCTACACAGTTAAAATATTTATTGCAATTTTATCCATGTCACACTGTTCTTCTTGATTGCCCCATATTTCTTTATCAAGTTTGACATGTTTGTTTAAGATAGATGCTTTGATGCCCATTTTGGAAAAATTGTTTACATCTGTAAATTGTATTAATATTGCTAAAATGTATCTTAGCCAAAATATTCTATTGAGTTTTAGTAAAAAATATTTTTTCTGCAATTGCTGACATGAAATATGTGACATATTAAAAGAGAGATATTTTTGTATTTTATGGATTAAAACAAATTTGTTTTTATTAATGAGACTTTTCATTCATAGGATGGAAATCTTTCAAAATTAAAATTGTTTGTTATTAACTGCTAGCTTTTAGTATCAAATATCAGCTTGCTCATTATTAGTATGGATCTTTATTCTGATATGAATTACTGCTCATTGACATTGGATTTATTAAATTGCACCACTTTTCATAAAACATCTTAAATATAAAAGAATATGAATAATTTTTAACTTATTTAACATATCACTTCAGATTTAATTACCGTCCTTAAAATAATTTGTTTATTTTCAGAATCCAGGTTTTGATTTTAGCCAGGCAAAGTTACAAAAATCTTATGACAAACTTCCCGGTTGGTCATCATCAGTTAGGAAGCAGAGTGCCGATGAAAGCTGTGAAATTGCTGATAATAGTGACTGAGTTAAAAAGTGAAAGTATTCATGTTCAAGTTTTTGAATTAGAACCAGTCTAATTTAAAGTAACTTTGTGATATTTTTTTTTTGAGTATATGTATAATAAAATGTATATGCCTTACTTCTTATACATTGTCGACTTTCTTTAATTGTCAGTAAAGAATATCTGTAATGATTTTCTTTCAAGCAGATTGTATTTAAATTTTGTCAAGATGTGCAGAATCTTTTGTTGGAAATTCCAGAGCAGGTATTGGGAAAATAGATTAGCTTGCACAAGTTATGTGATAAAATAGGAAACAACCTGCTAGGCAATCTTGCAGAAGTTTTGCGTAGAAAGAGGTGTCTTGAGAATTTGAAGCTCTATACTGTATGCGGAAGGAGTCGATTATTACTACAAAAATGTTTTGGAAATCATGTACCATTTCGTCATTAATTAAAAGCCAACATAAGGAGTTTTTAGATTCAGTTCAGTACATTCAGACAAGACGACTTTTAAAGCAAGCAGTGCAGAATACTGAACGTCTATGGAAGACCAAACACAAATGGAAGGCATCCATGAAATTGGTCCCGTATGATTTCTGGAGGATCATCATGGAAAAAAGAGCAAATCCACCAGTTATCCGGCAAGAAATTGTTGCAACCTTTTCAGCCTTTAAATAACCATTATTGTGCAAGCATGTAGGAACCTGCTTTTTGAATTTTTAACTGTCTATATTGTGCCCACATTTCCTCAAGACTACTCATTAAATGTTACAGAGAAAATCTTTTCTGCTTTCCAGAATTAATATATGTAATGTTCACAAATTGAATCCTCAATAATATTTTAAGTAGTGAAAGGCCAGCACCACAATCGGCTGTTCCCTAATGTTGGAAGGAAATAGGGAAGGTATTTATGTACAATAATGGAGGTACATACATAATCTGAGTCATGTATGGACCCAGTAACATGTTTGTCATACTGTTATTAGATGTTTTGAAGCATACACTAAAAATGTTCAGAATGAAATCTCTTAAACATAAGCTACTACCATTAAGCTGAATATAGTTTGATAGAATTAAATTAATGATCAATTACAGATAACAAAGTTTTTAATCAATTCTTAAGACTGTCCCCAAGTTACCTCATCAGATAATTTCTCCAAAACCTTACTACAAAAAAATAGAAAATGTAATATAAGATTAAAATTTTAAATCGATTAACGTCTGCTATTAAATAAATTAAATAATTTCTGACCAATTGTTACAGACAGTTTTTATTTAAATGGCATTTAAATAAAAACTGTAAAAATCAGTTGGAAATTATTTCATTTGTTATTAAAATGTTTTTGAATTCAGTTTGTTAACATTCATGAATAGATTACCTTTTCTATACTTTTATAAAAGCAATTGTTGAAAAATATTTTTGTAATAATTTTTATAATTTACTTTTAATTATTTTGTAAACACACCAAACCCCAGATGTTTCAGCAGCAATATGAAATATTTTAATTAAAAAACTGAGGTGGTTGCTATAGTTGGGGGATGAAATATTTTCAAATTAAATTATTTGACTCGGACATTCTTCAGGTTTCATTTATAGTACTATCTATGCCCGCGACTTCTTTCTCGTCGAAATAGCTCTTTATTTTGCAATAAAAACGAAACAAAAGGTACAGAATTTTGATGAAGTTGAATGTAAATGTATAAATCGTATCGACGATCCAAAGAAGTTTATTATTTCTCAGAGTTAACTCTATACCAACAATAGGTTAGTTCGCCGCGAATACTGCCGCAACAATAGATGGAATGAGAACACTCACCCTCCTTCCCTTCTCTCTCTCATTCTGATAAAATTACGCGTATAATAACACAGTGAGTGGGATGAATAGTATAGAAACGCCTAATAAGACTTATTACTCCCAATTGGCATTCGCGCGGCAATTCAATGGATTTATATTAATATCTTCTGAACTCTGATGATATCAAAGTGAAACATACACGAAAATTTCAGTCAAAATTCTTGTTTCAATCCCTGAAATTTTCTTTGAAATGTTAAGCCGTTTCGAAGCAAAAACAGCTCAAGAGTATAGGCAAACCCCATGCACTCTTTGTAGATTTGAATGCGTGTATGCCAAGAAACCTTCCCCGTAAAATGTACTATTTTAGATTAAATGAAATCAAAAATGAAGAAAATAGAGATAGAAAGGGATTATATAGGTTTTTCATCAAATGTAATGACAATGAAGAAAAGGATGGAGTAATATCACAAGAGAAGAAAATAGATATAAACAAAAAGAGGAAAGGTCAACAAAAAAATAAGATAAAATATAAGGGGGTGACATATATCAAAGGGTTATTAGAATATATGTTGAGAATAATCAAGGATAGCGGTTTTTGGAAAAAAAGATTGCTCTGAAACCAATGAACAAATTGGGGAATTGGATATATAATATAAACGATAAAGTGGGAAAAATAGAACAAGTAATTGCGTTTACAAGATAAAATGCGACGATTGCGAAAAAGCATTCATAGGAATGGACATGAACAGAACCATAAAAATAATGCAAAGTAACACAGGAAAACTAATACAGCACTTTCTATGCACCTAATTGAAAATAAGCATAAATGCAGCTGGTTAGAGTATGAGATTATGTAAAATACAAACGAGGGTTGCTGAAGGGTTGTATATCCAAGTGAACATAAGATGAATAAAAAATGATGCGGGAAACATGAGCACATTCTATGCGAATGTAATCTATACCAATACATAAAATTTATGTGTCTGTCCGTATTTTGTCTCGAATAGGTTCCGAATGTCCGAAATGGCTCAACGGGTTTCAATGAAAATATACAGACCTTGCTTCGGGTATTACAATGCCTGAGTGAAAAAGAGAGAAAGATAGATGTGAAGCGAACCAAAGAAAAGAATGTCAGAGAAGAAAACCAACAAAACAAATTTTACCGAGAGAGAGAGAGAGAGAGAGAGAGAGGGGGGGGGAGAGGAGGGGGAGAGAGAGAGAAGGAAATCGTCCAGAAACAAACAAGAGAGACGAATATCAGAGTGAAACATCTAGAAGGATGACAGAGTAAGAAAGAAAGTAGAGATTTTACTCAAACGTTTCGAACAGCAAGGAAACTCGATCCGTAAAATCATGAGGACGTAGACTTACTAATTCGGCAATCAGTCGCCAAAATTGCCATATGTATATAGTGTGTCTATTAGTATTTTTTACATATTTATAAGATTTCTAGCAACTTGCATGTATTTTTTATTGATACATATGCTTAATATTTTTGCTTAAACTTTCTACAGACTATATAGACAACACAAATGGGAAGAACTGTGATCCTACAAATGTTAATTGCTTGTAAATAAAAAGACGGCTAATAAGTCAGCATATAAAATTATTGTTAATTAAATAATTAACATAATATTTATTGTAAACTAAAATCAGAAAACTATGTTTGAATGTTTCATATGTAAGTCAAGAAGTAAATAACATGAATTGCTAAATTTTATGCCCGAGGAAGTCTCAAAAGAGAGACGAAACGTCGTATTTACGTTGATTAAATAGTAATAAATTTATATGCTGACTTATTGGTCGGTTTTTATTGATTGTAAACATGAAGTCAGAAAAGTATGTTTCAATTACGTATAACTCCGCAATAATCAGCGCCAGAGCAAAAAAAAAGTATGTCTCTTTCTTAAAACTATTATTATAAGCAATAATAATTATATCATTTCTACAGGACAATGAGTTTAGCGTAATTCGAGTATTGTATATTTATTTCCAAATATCTTCATCATAGTGTAAAACAAACATTAACTCTTTCAGACATTTGGAATAATCATATTTCCAAATTTCCTTAGACGTCTTTCTGCTTCTTGATTTGTCTGCTATTAGTTAATTTTTAAAGAATTTCTGTTTTACTATTATGTTTTTATAAATATGGGGGAAAGATATACCTAACTCAGGTTTGCAACTTCGATATCACTTCTTTGAATCTGCATACGCGCGTAAAACCGAATTGGACGAACTAAACATTTTGCAGTTCGGAGAGTTCCGAGAGCAAATAATGTTGACAGATCTTCCCGCTGATCTCGTGGCTCAATGCAAGAAAATAAAAACAGAAATTCTACAGTCTCTAGTTGAATACACACGATTCCCTGATGCTAATGTTCTAAATCTAATGAAACAACTGGCGTTGGTGTGTTTAATTCTTCGTGATAAGAAAGAATGTTTGTATTACCTAATGAACTGTCATGGATTCGATCTTCGAATTCGTTCGCTCCTTAGATTTGGAAGTTTATCGGGGGATGGGGCATCTAATATATTATTACATCGGGAATATCTACAGTTTCGTTGTCGATTTGACTCGAATGGATTGGACTCAATATTAGACAGACTTCGTGTTCTTCCTTCTGAATGGAGGATAATTCAAGTAAGCGTAATTTTTAATCCAGAAACTAGATGGTTATCAGAAGAATATAAATATGTTACACCTCGATTGTACTTGTCAGTTTTTGAATGTGGTGACAAAGCACGTGAACCTTTAACGGTCTCAATTAAGCGAAACCAAGACACTACTACAATTTGGGACCATTTCCTGAAATCACTCCATTTAAACCGTGAACGATATAAAGAATCTAATTATCTCATGAAACAACGTAAAAAACTATTATCTGTAAGAGAAATGGAACAAACTTTAAATTTCATGAGAAAAAATATGTTCGGCATTTGGGTTTCTCTATTTGTTGGAAATTTTGTTGACTCTCAACTAGAATTCAATTTGATTGAAGCTGTTAAACAAGTTTTGACTGAGTTGAATTTAATTAATGTTATCGATGAACTGGATCAAAGGATATTGTACCAGATTGTTAAGAGCTTTAATTATTTATCTGAGGAAGAATTTGAATGTGGTGTTAATATGGTAGCAAAAGCTTGTTCAAAGGATGTCTGTGAGCTGATGATTAATAAATTACGTTTTATATGTGAAGAAAATGGTCTCCTGAAACATGCTCTCAGGCATCCTGTTATTTTGGTTCTTGATGAACTATTGGAAGCTTTGCCATGGGAGAATCTTGATGTTTTAGTAGATCATCCTGTAAGTCGTGTTTCTTCAATTCCACATTTACAAGTACTTTATGAAGATTACAAGGAGTTCATATATAAAGGAGCTGTAGAGTTCAGTTTGAAATCATCTGATGGATTTTATATTATCAACCCCAATCTTAATTTGAATTCAAGTCAAAAACGTCTTGAGCCATACATGGAAACAAATTTTCCACATTGGAAGGGTATAATTGGCAAAAAACCAACGGAAGATGAAATTAAAGATGCTCTCACAAAACAAGCAATTTATCTGTATTGTGGTCATGGATCAGGTGGCCATTTATTTAGTCCACACAATGTTTTAAAATTGACCATAAAGTCAGTAATTCTCCTTTTTGGATGTAGTAGTAATTTGTGGAATAATAGTAAAAGTCTCAATACTTCACGTGCATATTGCATATCTGGAAGTCCATGTGTTGTTGGTATGCTGTGGGAAGTAGGTGATGTTGACTCTGATGCAATTACTATAAAAGTCTTGAATTCATGGTTAGTGCCAGGTGAAAAAAGGGAACCTGAACTCTTGCGGGCTTTAACGAAAGGAAGATGTGAAGCTCGAGATTTGCTGAATAAAGTTGCATTAGTTGCTCGTGGTCTTCCAATCAGAGTATTGTACAATGACTCTTAGAATTCTGTTACTTATAATTTGGATTGAGTTTATTTGCACATTTAGGTAAGAATTTATTTTTAGTTTTTCTATGTAAATATTTTTATTTATAATTTTGTCAATTAATACATTTTTTGTGGATTATTCACTAGACAACTATTGATAATTAAATATAAAAATATTGTTTTTGAATTCCTAAAAGGTCTCTGGTCAGATGAAGCCATAGGCATTTAGCCTTAAGAATTAGTTTCAAAAAAATATATATCTGTATTTTGTCACTGAACTTTTCACATTTATTGGAATTTCATTGGCAATTAACAGAAGTCTGTGATTAATGAAAGAACTCTTCTTTGTACTTAGAAATATTCAGGAAAATGAACATTTATAGTGCATCAGTATCTATATTTAGCATAGTGTGTTTTCCATAATAAAGACTAATGTGAGTAATACTATATAAATGTGTCTTGAATGAGTCAGTTACGTACATAATTGTATTTAATTATTTTTGCTGTGGACTGAGCAAAATATTTAGAACAATTTATACCTTAGTCTGGGCCAAAGGGTAAAATATTTTTAATGTTTTCCCTCATTCAAATTAAAGCTTACCTTTGTCACAAAATTTAAAAACTTATCATCATATGAACTATTCAATTAGGGAAATAAATTTAAGCCTACATTTAAAATGAATTATTGATGATTATTTTATCATATCAAGAAGAATGATTTTACATATTTTTTTTATTTCAGCTTATGAAATTATTTACAAGAATTTTGGTATGGGTTGGAAGAATATTGAGCATTGTGTGCAATACTTCCTGTTCTACAAAAGATTTGAACAGTTGAAATCATCTTCATTCATATCCAAGATGAGGTTAAAATTCTTTTTAAGTTCTCTACCAATTTTTGTCTTCTTGTTTATTAATTGCTTTCTGAGTTATTCACATCCTCTATTAGGCCGCAAGCTGGTGATTTCAAACCAAGGCATACTTCTCATTGATTTGGGGTTGATAACACAGTGTGGTATTTCACTACCATTAATTTTGGTAGCTACTTGAAACTAGGCATTCGCGAACACACCATGACTGACTGTAGACTACAAAGATTAGTACTCTTGCTCTGTTTTGTGCCCCTCGTGGCATATTATAATTTACTATTGGCTTGTCTCAAAGGAGCCGCCAACAATTATGTCTGGAGGCGGGTTGGCTGCCTTATATTGAGCTGTAACTTCACGTTACAATATATTGTAATCTCACAGACTGTCACTACTATACTTTGTAGATATCATAATTGTTGATGATAAATAAAGGAATAAGGTTCAATTTTATCCTGTCTTATTTAACAATTCTGTAACAGTTTATATATCTAAATGTCTCACATAATAGTTTTCTGACTTAAATATTTAGAATAAATAAAAAGATGGCCAAAAATCCAGCATTAAATATATAACTATTTATTAACAAAAGCAATGTTTCATCTCCATTTTGAGACTTCCTCAGGCTTATGTAATATTACAATAAATTAATTCTAAGTTCTATGTTACAACTTTTTAATTTATATATAAATAACTGTCTTTTTATTTATCTAAATATCTAACGGCATTTCTGTAACATTAAAGGTATACAATTATAGATTCAAAGTATTCTTGTATGTATGCTTTGTTGCAATTCTTCTATGAATAGTTTAGCCTTGTCACAATTTATCTGTATCATTATGAATGACACTTCATACAAGATTCTTACTTTTAAATCTTTCTGTATGTATAAAAATTATTAATTATGAAAATCTTTGACATAGTTAAGTCCTATAAATTAAAATCCCTGGTGGAATACTATTTTTCATCAAATGAATTTTCTTTGAAATATTATATTTTCTAATTACAGTACTAATCAACCAACTTTTCTAAAATTTTCCATTTTGCTTACATTTTTTTGTGTTCTTTATTTTCTGCATTATTTTTATTAATATTAAAATTCTTATTATTAAAGTTCATTTTTAAGTTTGTTATTAAAGCACTTGTCATAATTTGAATTCTTTATTAGAACTATTGTTTGAAATAGATCAAAGGTATTTCTTTGGTGCGATATACTTCAGACAAGGCCAGAGCTGAATCCTTTGGTGTCCGCGTTCTAGTTGGATCATCAAAGTCCACCTGATTTAGTCCAAATTTCATTCTGCAAACCAGATATTATGAAATGTGGATCTTATATTTGGAGATTATATTGACAGCACAATATATTAGATATAGTTATTTTTAAGACAACTTTACTATAATTCTATTTAAAATGTATAACTGCAGTTGTTATAAACAAGATTTTTAACTTATGATATCCCAAGGAAAGTGAAAATTTTCTGGGAAAATATCCTAAGTATAACCAAGCCTCCATATAGGATTTCCTAGGTTCATTAATTTTTTCTTTGCCTAGATTCATTTGATCAAAGTCCTACCAAACTCACAAAATATAATATTTTTCACAGTTGCAAAAGTATAGAGAAAGGAAAAGTAATTTGAAGATTATATTGAAATACTTGATTGTCAAAGTATTCAGTCATTACTTACGTAAACCCAGAGTTCCATTCAAGATTATCCAATAGACTCCAGGCTGTATATCCAATGACTGGAACTCCATCAGTGTTGACTGCATTTAACAATTCTGCAAGGTATGTCTGGAATCATATAATCTTATTCTTGAGCCCTCATGATCAATGTGGTGGTACATATAGCTATGTGTTCTTATGTTTAATTTAATATTAATTCCAATAAAATTACCATATAATACTCAGTGCGATTTGTGTCTTGTAGACCCAAGGTTCCAAAGTCACCGAATCCATTTTCCGTTACGATTATAGGATACCCACTGTATTGATCTGATATCCAGTTAAGCAACTTTCGAAAGCCTTGTGGTTGGATCTAAATAATTTATAATACTATTGTTAGACAAACTTAAATATAAAACATTAAAAAAATATTTAATATAGTCATCAAGTTATATACATACCCCATCACCAACGACTGTGGTCAGTGTTCCAGTGTCGCGATCCTGAGAGGGATTTGCACAACATTCACCATTTGTAATGGACCAAGTGTGATAGTGGTTAACTCCAAAGAAATCTGAAGTTCCTAAAATAAGTAATGGTGTGTAAACTAACGACCAAATATAGTAAACTGATGAAATGAAACATTTAAAATTATTATTCTTGGAAGGAAATGTTCATAGTACACTAAAAAGATGGGATATCTCGAAGTTCTCTGGTTGAAGTGGAAATACAATTTTTTTCTTCTGTTATTATCGTCTCACCAACATCTAGGGTCTTTAGAGACTTTCTATTTAGGGAACTTATTTCCTTTTAGTCAAGTTTGCTCAGTCGCACACACACACACACACTCCCAATCCTTGCCAGAAATCGAACCCGGTGTCTCTGTGGTGCGAAGGTGTGACACTAGTCACTAGCCACAGGGGCAGCCAAATAGAACTTGTTTAGAGGAGAATAGCCTTTGTTATTCAGTCCTCATTCTAAGTCTATAATATGTAATTATAAAGTTGTGAATCAAATAAACACATCACAATTAAAATTATATTTAGTAAAATAATGGAGTCCCTTAATTCTTAACCATACGTTATAACAATTCAGACAAACTATTTATTTACTGAATGACTTAGGAATCCCCTGTTAAAGTTTGATGAATTTTCACTCGATTTAATCCCAAAACATATTGACATGAAACTTTGGAGTTTGGTTTTGAGTCTTACACAATATTGGTGAGGAAAGTTTTTTGCCTTTAAGATTAATTTGCTTTCAGTTGACATAATTTGCTGTTAAATCCTACATGATCTTTGTCATTTTCATTACACTTATCAGAGTATTACTGAATCAAAATTCACCTTTGATATAATTCACCTCGTCTGGAGAAAAGCTTGGAAGACGAGATCTTGGTCTCCCTTCAGCTTGGCTATTTGCATCAACTCGCTGGCGAACCACTGGGGGATAGTTTCCTTCTGCTGTATAGATTGGATGTGCGTACAAGCCAGCCTGCATAAACAGACATCAAAGTAAAAGGTGCAAGTTCATTTTTCATCTGATTGGGGGTAGCTTAAAATATTTTTTGAGTGTATTCAGAATTTCAAAATAGTAACATACAAGTACTGTATTAAGATTTACTAGAAATTGTATAATCAAAAAGTCTGATTTTTGTGTACTTTGTAAATTAACTTAAGTTAAATCTAACATAATTCATAACTTTATAAATAATACATACTGCAAACTGCAATGCTCTGTCTGCAGCTTCAATGTCCTCTAAAGAATCTGACCCTGGTTCCCGCCACTCAATGTTCAAAGTAATACCCACATGCCCTGTAATGTAAAGAGGATTGTTTTTAACAATTGGATTATATACATGTATTTGTATATAAATGAAAAATTATGTCTAAATAATTAAAATGTTTAGGTTAGGAAGGAAAGATAGAAAGTTGGAGGTATAACTGAAATTTAGGTTCGCCATACAGGACAGTAAGAAGTACTTCAAATTTTTGGAGGTGTTAACTCCCTTAATCAGGAGTGTGTGTCATTCCGTGCACCGGCCAGCCACTGAGTTTTAAGTTGAATTCAGTGACTGGTTTGGTGCTTTTTCATCACAATACACAACTGAAATTGAATTAATTAACAACCAACAACAAACCATAAAGTTTTTCATTAATTCATCAGATGTTTCATCTCCATATTTGGGACTTCATCAGGTAGTTTCTCCAAATATTAAATATTAAAGTTTTTATAAGAATAAAACTGTTTAAATTTCAAAGTAGAAATTTATTGGCGGCCACCCATTTAAATATAACTAACTTTTAATATATGTATAAATAATAAAAATCCACGTCACACTGTAATAAACAGTGTAGCATTTAAAAAGTAGCTCTCTAGATAACAATTCTTGTTGAGCTAGATAAATTTTTATTTTGTTGACTTTTTGGTATTAAGACTATAATGATTTCCTATACCATTCATCAGATTTTCATTAAATTTTGGTATATTGTAGTGTACACGCTCAGAGAAAGTCTCTGTCGATCTTTCGAAGATTTTGGTTCCTTCCTTCCCCTCTTTCAGGCTAAAAAAAGTCGCCCTCAAGACCTGTATAACTTGCAACAGTATACATTTTGCCCTTGCATAGCCTGAGAAGTGAAATTATTATGTAAGTAAAAGTAAAATGTCAGATTATTTATTAGTTATTTAACGCTTTTTTAAGTTAATCAGACTGAAGAGAATATATCCATTAAGGTTGAATTAATGCTTAAATTCAAATAACATTTAAGTAATTATACTTTTTAATCTATACCAATGAATAAAATTGAAGTGTCTGTTTGACTGTCCGTACGTTTTTCTCGAATAGGTTCCAAAATGACTTAACGGATTTCAATGAAAATTTCAGGGATAGAAACAGGATGTTTAACTTAAATTTAAAATATTGATGTCATTATTTATAAATCCATTGAGTTATCACTCGAAATGCGTCGAGAAAACTAATTGTGAGTTGAAAGCCCTATTAAGCGTTCCTATACCATTATTCCACATACTTTGTTATTATAAGCATAATTTTGGCAGCATGAGAGAGGGGGGTGCATTCTCATGTCATCTATTTTTTTGTTGCAAACGTTTGAAAGTGGGACATGTTCAAAACCAACTGAAAATTATAAGGGTTGCCGTCAAGCGATCATAAATAATTATACCAAACATTCCTTTTCAGGGTAAAATAAAAAGATCTTTTTCCACACATACTAAGTTGTGGGCATAAATAATTATTTAATAAATATACAAAATATTTAATAAGTTTGGCCATCAAGCAGCTGAATCCAATACCATCAAATCTTAAGAAATTGGAAAGTGCAGTTCATCATATATGCTCTCAAATTCCTCCCACCACCTACCAACATTTCATAGAATCAATGTCCAGAAGAATGCCACCAGTATTGAGAGTAAAGGTGTATTGAGGGGGCTGTCGTAATAATTTGACTATCCAACATATACAGGTTTCTAAATGCCTTCTTTCACTGAAGAGATGGTTCAAATATCTTCGACTGTTCTGCGTGTTTTCTGCTGTATGCGCATATTTTACGGTACCAGAGACATTTTGACTTGATTCAGATACTGAGTCATTGCGCTGGTTATTCAGCTCTTGTAAAGTAGGGTGCGTGAAAGAGTATGTTTTTTTAAAAAGTAACTCTATCCTGTGGTTTAAACACGTGTTGCCGACAACGACGGGTTCCTAGTTAGTATTGAAATGAAAATCAATCTTGCTAGGAGATTGTTGATAATTGTATGAACCGAAAATATTGTTTCGTGAGTATTAATCGACTTGCCCTAGTATCAATGGTGTTATATATTTTTTCCGTTTACTGAATTCCTTTGAATGAAGTAATAAATTTTTGTATTATTTTAGTTTCCAGGCCGCGACTTGCCTTGCTGTGAAGACCTGTAAATTTCGTCGTAGAGCCTGTAGGTGGCTGCGTGAGCTCTGATGACTGTGTGCGCCGCCAGATAGTCGCCGATGCCTGACGCGTTCTGGGACGGCGCCTGGCCTCCATACCACGCGTACCCGGACACGAACACGGCGGGCTCGTTGAACGTGATCCACCACTTCACCTACGCACACAATCAAGCTCGGTTTCTATTCAAAACACCAGAAGATCATGAGGAACTTACTTACTCGATCGCCAAAGTTGTCGAACAGAACGCGAGCGTATTCTGCGAAGTAGTCGGCCAGTATTGGATTCGGCCATCCTCCGATGTATTGAAGTTGCTGTGGCAGGTCCCAATGGTACATCGTGACCTGAAAACTAACTTGTAAGACATTTAGAAGATCATCAAGTCGTGCGTGTTTAGCACGTTCAGTTCTTATTCAATGCTAAAACTTATTTAATAGTGCGCAGTTCGTGAGTCGTATTCATATAAGGAATGTAACAATTCTATAATATTACTGTCAAAGCAATGTGGCTGACGTTGGACGTAATCTACAGAAACATACTATTGTGACAGGGTGATTATTGAAATTATTAATGATAAATTGGGGTTTTATATAAAAAGTGAACAATTATATTAAATTAAATGTTAATCATATTCACATTATTTAACTCTAGGGCCGGCTGCTTACTAAAAACTCAACGGAGAGCAGGAGTATAGTGGGCATACGTCGGTTTAAACAAAAACTAGGCATCGAAAATTTTAAATTACTCGATCAAGCCAGGGGCAAGAAACATAATCTTGTATATCACCGACTTGTAGATCTGGATCTGGTGATGATATTGCATCTCTTCTTCGGTCAGGTGGTGGTGGTGATGGTGTTCTGCTGCGTCGATGCTCGTACCATCTGATCTTGATGCATAATTTATTTTTCCTGCTGACGTCCACTATTCCTCAATAGCGTAATGTAATCTCTAATATCTCTCAAAACGTAATGTGTTCCACTCCAGTCCACTCTCTCCTCTCTTATTAATGATTTCCCTAACTGTTTTGCCTCCTCTTATATAAGTGTCTGCCCCACCTTTTTCTGCCTGGCGGGGTGTGTGAACTTTCTCCCCAGGATGGCCTGAGGAGCAGGTCTGTTGTCCTTTATAATTCTTGGGATGGCCTGAGCTTTATTGTAGCAACCGGATGTTTGTCGCTAACTCAAGCCTTTGTCCCAAGGACTGACCTGCCATAAGTGGTACAGATTTTATTCCTCTTTCCTGGCTATCGATATAGTCAATTGGACATTAATTTAATAGTAATCAAACACGATCTTACTTGCTTGTTGTCGGTTTAGTAAACAGCCTAACCCCCTTAATTATAATTATCTATATACAAAATTAATATAAAAAAGGGAAATTATTCTTTTTATACATGAATGTGTGGGGTGCAAACGCACATCACAACACTTGCTGAGCTACACTGTAGTGCTCATTTAAATTAGCGAGACTTTTCGCTACAGTTGCAGCAAAGTAAGTTCTACATCATAAATGTGAATGTACTGGTACCTGAATTACTTCAAATGTATGTAGACGATTTTTAAATATATGAATCCTGAAATAATTGTTGTTGTGCTATTCATTCCTAAGACTGGTCTGATGCAAACCTCCATACTAACATACCTTGCACATTTCCTCATAACTAGCACATTCCACACCCTTCATAATCTGCTTAGCGATTCTATCCTTGGCCTCCCTCTTCTGTTCTTACCCCCACGGACTTACTTTTAATGCTACTTTTACAAGACCGCCATATTTCAAAAAGTGGCCTATTAATCTACCCTTTCTTCATATTGTTCGCTCTTCTGCTTAGAACTTTGTTAGTGATTCTATCTACCCATCTGATTTTTTTTTTCTTTTTTTTTTTTTTGCGAGAGCCTTCCCTGCCTGTGCTATCCTACACTTTATCTACTATACTTGTACCATCCTTAGTTATTATGCTTTCTCAGTAGCAGAATTCCTTAACTTCGTTCAAAATATTCATTCGTAATCTAACAGTCTGTATAATTTCACTTTCCCATACTACACTCCCTTACCTTGGTTTTCTCTCTATTAATCATCATATTGTTCGACTTCCTGTGGTGTAGTGGCTATTGTTGCTGCCTCATAACTCAGGTGTCCCGGGTTCGATCCCTGACATGGGCTTGGATGTTTGTGTCGTCATGGTCAAGAGGACCAGGATTAAGGTTGATGGGGAATAATATACTGACCAAGTATCACCCCAAATTTGGAATGTGTCACACGAGTTGACAATCTGCAGCCATCTTGGTAGACCTAGGCCCTCAAGAGGGCTGTTGAGCCATGGAAGAAGAATCATCATATTGAACTCTTCTCCAGGAACATGTTCATGCCATTTACTATGTTTTCCAAGTATTCTGACTCCTAATAGTACAATATCGGCAAACCGTTGGGTTTTTATTTGTTATTCTTGCAGATTCCTTTTCCAAATTCAGTTTTAACTTTCTTCATTCTGTTCTATATATGTTATACAGCATGGGTGACAGACAAGGGTCTTACTGCTTTCCTTTCTTGATCTTCAATTGTAATTACTGCTGGCTGCCTTCTGTAGATGTTATGTATAAGCCTTCTTTCCCGATATTTTATTCCTGTCGGCTCCAAAATTCTTAATAGTGAGTTCCAGTTCACGTTATCAAAGCCTTTCATAAATCTACAAATGTAAGACTGTTTTTTTTTATTCTCTCTTCTAAAATTAGACGCAGTTAATATTGCTTGTTGTCCCTATATTGTTCCTAAAAAACTGATCTAACTCACATTCTGTTTGACCTTCCAACCTTCTATATACTATTTTCGCCAATATTTTGCACACACATCAGCAGGAGGATATCCTGATGGGAAATGAGTGAGAGCCAGGTGGAGGTTTGAGTTCCTCCTTCCTGGTTTTCCTCTTTCCTTCCCCCCCTGGGTCCATGGCCAAGGTAGCTAATTTAAGACTCCTGCAGGCTGAGACGACCTTGGGCAGTTTGAGAGGTGTATGTACGGGGGTCGAAGACCTTCGGCATACAGTAAGAGTTGTTTGCTGATCCTATTGGACCAGTCGGCAAACTGCCTCTCAATACTGAACAAGGCACGGAGGCGGGTTTGTTGCGTTCCCACAGCAATCCAGTCTCCCGTCATCAGAAGGGCGCAGGAGTAGTACCCACTAGCCCGACCTACGTGATGCAGGTTTTCTAGGGTTTTTCCCTGCATCACCTTTAGGTGAAACACCGGATAGGATCCTTACAATATAGCCTGGGGGCTATACCTTCCACATCCCCCCTTTTCAAGTCCCTTCCTATGCTATTAAAGGGGAGTTGCCTGCTTCAGGATCACCCTCATGTAGCCTGTTACCCAATATATATATATATATATATTGCACACGTTAGATACTAAACTAATTGTCACATCTATCAGCCCAGGTCTATTTCTGTATGGGTATAATTATAGTAAATAATTAACTGTTAATATTGGACGTTTTATTGCGTAAGATAAGTGAGCGTGGAGGGTTGCGAATACCACAACAATAGGCTTATTATTACTTCAAGGTTATTTGCTAGGCACATACTTATTCCAATTTTACTCAAAAGGTAATGCGTATATATATTTTGCGTTTGGAAGTTTGAGAAAATAAATTAAATTGGACTGTTGAGTGGTGCATAGTGAAATGCCTTAGCTGATTCAATTTATTGAAATATTTGTTACTTACTAAAGGCTCTATGCCATTAGCCAGCAGCTCGTTGATGAGATTATTGTAATAATCGATCCCAGGTTGATTTATTTTATCTACATCCCCTGTAGGCAAGATCCGTGACCAAGAAATTGAGAATCTGTATGTATTTGCCTGGAAAACAAAATAATGCTATAGTTGTTTCTGAAAAAAAAAGTTACTGCTCCCCCAACTTCTCCGTCACAACTTACATTTAGAGCTTTAAGCAAGCGCACATCCTCCGTATAAAGGTGGTAGGAATCACACGCCACGTCGCCATTTTGTCCCGGTGTGCCAAGTTCAGGATGCTCGTGCAGCATGTGATCCCAAATATTCTCTCCTTTACCTACAAAGTAAACTCGCTACTCAACCACATAGTCGGACAACATTTTGTATTTTAGTTTGTATAATCACACCTGCATATCTCGTAAGAAATTTTATAACACACAAATCCATTACGTTTGTCAGTTGTTGCGCTATTTTGAATGGGAGAGAATTATCCCAACACGGTGTGCATAAATTTTAGATATAACCTTATCCTTAAAAATGTTGCCCGATATTTTTAATAATCGCGTTCCGGTGTCCAAAAACTGCGTACCTACTTGGGGGAAAAAGGTTGCTCTTGCCGCCCCTTCCCCTCTTTCTTTGGGATTAACCGATGACCCCCGCGTGTCGTCTTTAGAGAGACCAAATCGATGATATTTTGAATGACATCTGAAGGCCCAACGCATCGAGAACAAATTTTTACAATATTTTAATTTTCTTTGCGAGCGTTAATGTGAACAATGTTAATCCAGGACCTGCAGAAAGTTGACTTACCTAAAACTATTTCCTGGTAATTCGGAATGTTACCCTTCCGCGATTGGACTTCGTTTCCTGTACAAAGTGATGGATCCGGTTTTCTTCAATGGTAGTTGAATTACCCCACGGATGTTAGTGTGATTTTTTTCCATCTTAGATAGAATAAATCTTGCATATACGAAATTCATTTCTCTTATGACGTTATTAATAGTCGTTTTGCTGTTTGCGGGGTCGACGTTCCCTTTTCGCTCATTCTACGAATTTTCGCTAACGTGTCACTTGAATCCACAACTATAAACTTTAGAGCAATTTCCAAATTTTCCTTAATTGGACGCGAGAGCGTCGATAGCAGATTCTCTGGAATACACTAATTTTGTAAGATTATTTCTTTAAGGAGTTTTCGGAATCATGCCCCGTTCTAATTTTTAATCTTTTTCTCTCATTTGAAACGTAGAATTTTTTGTTCCTTCTAGACAATAGAAACCCCGATCAACATCTCAAATACTCTAGAACTGAGCCAATAAAAGTTTTTTCTATTTCATCTCCTATCATGTCTTTTTTTTTTTTACTGAAGCTAATATGTACATCTAATATATTTTTCTTATTATGCTAATTATATTGCTATTTATATTATGTGGCTCACCGTCAGCATTCCATCCACCTTCTATTTGATAAGCAGCGGTCGCCGCTCCCAAAAAGAATCCATCTGGGAATTGATTTACTTGGCAATTTACGGCAGCTAGAAGGGAAAACAGTGTCAGTATTGCGAACATGCTGACCGTATCTGATACTGATATATTTTTAGTTGATATATTTGAAATCTTATCACTGCCTCTCCAGATATTGGAGCACGACAACAATTGAATTATCATGATTGAAGTTTTAGCCTCGTCATCAATGCTTAGTAAATTAAATGTGGAAAGAAACATGAGACGACACACTTAGGCCTTAGATAAAACAGGACTGTACAGTCTAGTTCCTTTAGCTCTGATTCGTTCCTCTGTAAATTATATTTTTATCCATCAAAATTTTAGTTTCAATATTTTTCTTGTACCATCGTCACTAATTAGATAATGGCAACGACGCAGAGAACTACCAATTAGTTTTCATTCTTAAGTATTTCATTACACGCATGAAATGCCTTGAAAGAAATTAAATGTTTCTGGAGACTCAAAATTTCCTTATTTAATATCATAAGAAATTTTATCTAGCTCGATCATCGGCACTTGCCAATAAAATTGAGCCTTATCGATCGATGACACACTATGATTTTAAATATCTCTCCAATGAATGTTGATAATCTCAAAATATAATTAGCATAATATAGACCATCTGTTGAGTTTGGTTACATGTTTTTCAATAATGCTACGAGTCTACGTTGAATTTTCAGTAATCATTCTTAAATTCTTTATAAAATGCTAATTTAAGAGAAGCTATTAATACGCCAATAATACTGTTTTAAAACTAATTATATAGGTAAGGTTTATAATTATAAAGTTTATAAGTTATTTTGGTAATAAGGAGACTTTGGTTACTAAAGGTTTGGAGTATCAAAGAAAAAGTATACAAATATCTAATCTAGTTACTCAGGTTTATTGTGTGATCTATTGGAGGACGAATTGGCGCATTTTCTTTAACAGAACAGTTCAGTTTCAATCTGAACTCTATAATCCCGAAAGGGTAATTTCAAGTTTCCACGTTGAAAGGAAATCAGTAGCGATTGATTGGTGATTAGCACAATTGTTTCTGTAAACAACTGATAAAACCGTTAAGTGCATAAACGTTTAACCAGTGAAAGGAATTTGAGAAAGCTATTCGGAAAAGGACTGGATAATATATTGTTCTTGAAAGGCATACAGATTATTCAACCTAGTGAAAAATACAGTTCTGCTATCAGGTATTATCTGCCGTACAAATTTGAACCTTTTTATGTTGGTCTTTTATTCAATGCAAGTTTTGATTGTAGTTAGACACTGTTAGTATAATGTCTGTACTTATGGTATACTGTATATGAAGAAATTTTACCATGATTCTTTGCGGTGAGAGTTATATCTTGTTCAATAACGACAGTCTGTGAACTTCTAACACGAAGATAAACTTGTGTATGGTATGAAAAACAAACGTATATATTGAAGTGTATCAAAATATGGTGTTTCAACCAGTAGGTGACATTTTTCATGTTAGTAGACATTGTAAAATAGTCCTTGGCATAGATTAAGGACATTATCTGGATGGTGCATAATCTAAAAGTATGAACTGAAAGTGTTTTACAGTTACATGTACAATGTCTGAGTGAACTCATGTACTAGTTCAACTGTATAGAATTCGAAGTAGGAAGTTCTATTCGTAACATTTCAGTCCAATAAGGGAAGAAAAGTATTGAGACACTTGAAATGTCAACGAATATGGCGTACTCTGTGAATATATCTGTTGAAGCTCCCATTGAAAATCAAATTCAAGAAATTGCTTACGATGGAACGGAAATTTATCAAAGGTTATTAGATTTCACGTTGTTTTTTCAGTTTCTTTTGTCTCCGAAAATATCTGTAATAATTCGGTATTTTCATTTCAGTCCACTCTCTATGTCTGAAAGTCTTGCAAAGTTAGCCCAGAAAATTGACTTTAGTAAGGGTTTTGCAGAAGAAGTCAAAAAGGAAAATGGGGAAGTAATCGACAAAAATGAAGAAGATCCAGTTAAGGATCCTGTGACATTTCAATCCTCACTATGGCCGTGGGACTCCGTAAGGAATAAATTAAGGTACAGTTAGTTATTTTAAGATTTATTTTATTTTGTATACATGTTTGTGTGGAATAATAAAGCTGTAAACGACCACTTTCTTTAATTTGAATATGAAAATTTGATGAGATAGACTGTTTTTCAATTGAAGTTAATCAATTATGGTGCAGACATATAATTTTTAGAGTTATTGTGAATACTAATTCTGATTTGCTGGGATCGTATGTTACCCAATTTATTAAAATGCAATCTTTCCATACTGTAGTTTCTCGTATCAACGATGTCTGTTTCAATGTGAACTTGAATACTGTAAATATATAATTGTACTTATATTTTTTGTTAAACATTTGTGAAATGTTTGGGTACTCTTACCCAGCCAACAATTTTGAAGGAAGTCTTACACTTCCCTTTTTTTTGTTGATAGGAATGCACTGACAGAAGTCTGTGTGCTATCTGATGTTCTTGCTATAGCCAAAGAGAAACGCTACATGGTGCTGGATCCTGTGCCTCAAGAAAGTGCTGAAACAAAAGCTATGGTACAAGTGTATGCCAGGAAAAAGGTATTGCATTCATTTTATGACACCATTTAATTTTTGTTAAGATTATCTGTGTCTACTACTTTTCTGGGCTAAAACCTCAGGTACCTTCATATCTTCACTCCTGCCAAGCTCCTCTGCAGTATTAAACTTCTGTTTTCTTGGTTTAGTATACCTTTCTACAGAGAATTTATTTCCACAATTAAATTAATTTCATATTCTAGTCTTTCTATTTTGACACCATTTTTGACTAATTTTTAAGCGTTTCATTTAATTGTGATTGCATCATACATGATTACATAAATTACATTCTTAATTACTATTGAGTAATGTTATCAATCTGTTCCTTGCCTAGAAGTAAGAAATTAATGAAATATATGTCTAAAAGTTGACCAAATTTTTAATGTAATCAGTTCCAAAACTTCTCTTTTTTTGGTGGCTATGGTTCTTAATTCTTTTAAGGCACTAGCAGGCGCTGCTTCCGTTTTAATTAATGGAGCAGAGAGATTGAGATCATCACAAAATGAAGTGGCACGTAATCGAACGACTCCAGATTTCCACATAGAGTTGCTTCGTCTGCGGCAAAATTGGAGATTAAAGAAAGTTTCTAATTCAATCATTGGAGACTTAAGTTATAGAACAGGTATTGCTCTCAATTTTCTCCTAGATTTTTTTCTGTTTTAAACATTATTACTGTATTTTATGGTTGATGGTGGAATTAATAGCACTCAAAGCTTTGCTTGTTATCTCATTGAACTGTTGATATAATAATTAGCTACAGTATCTGACCATTTTGAAATAAATAAATAGTACAACTATTAATATGTCAGAGAAATAATTAATTTAAATTTGTATTGGAACCTTTTCTGGAGTGATTAAACTCTAAATGTACCAAATAAATTAATGACAACATAATATGAATAATAGAATTATCATATAAAAATGAAAAATTATTAGGAAACAAGAAATTGGAATGGTTGAAAATTTAGAATTGCAGGTTGCACAAGCGAAGAAGCCAAAATAATAGTTAAACCCAACAACTCTTAAATATGTATTGTTAATATTAAAAATAGCAATGGAAGAACAATTAATGCCTCGTACATTGTGCAACTTGTACATCTCAATTTTCATGCCTTCTAATTTCTTGATTTTGTAAGTACTTTTTCATATTAACTGAAATACATCCAAATTTGTCAGCAAAACATTTAATTTCTATTTAGGTAATATAATTGCAGTTACCACATTTTGTCCATCATTATGGACTTTATCAGGTAGATTTTTAAATAGAAAAAAATTATAATGTGGATAATTTAGTGTTGTGGATTTAGCCGAGTGACAGTTGCTGAAAATTTTTTCATTTTTATATAATACTTTTATTGTACATATTATTAGTTTTTTTTGTAGTTATGGAGTTTAAATAACCGCAGTTGATGTTACAAATTTTGGAACAAAATGTTGTGTACTAACTATTGTTAAATTTAAGGCTATATTAAAGAGCAAAGGCTTTCCTGGTGAATTTGTTTCAAATACAAATCTCGGGTTTCAACCCAGGTCAAAGTTGGTTTACATAATGTTCGACGGCAAGCTCCGCTATCGTCGTTAGGCAGACGGTCTACCTGACGACGATTGCAGAGCTTGCTGTCGAAACATTGTGTAAACAAACTTGGACCTGAATTGAAAACCAAGAATTATATTTGAAATAAGGTTATATTAATTTTTTTTTATATATGTATAGACTTGTACTGTTTGACACAATATATAGAAATATTTTACTTATTGTTAGTGTTTGTTCTTATTGATACTACTTAATTAATGAACAAAGAATAAATATTATATGATTAAAGTATGTCACAATCTTTTCTTTGATTGATTATTTATATTATGCCCTAAGAAATTTTCTTGGGGTATTAATTTCATTAACAGTAGGGTTTAAGTAATTGATAAATAAATGTTTGGGTATTCCACTATTCTTAAATCATGTATCAGAGAAGAAATGAAGAGAAAATAAAGAAAGCAACATTTGAACAATAAAATAATTGGCTCTTAATGAGTAGAGATGTAATCATAGTCTGAATAGACATTCAATATATTTCAGTGAGAAAAATATCTATGTGTATGCATTTTGACTGGAAGAACATGGGAAGCATTACGTGTGCAAGAATAGGCCATCATTGTTTACAAGGAATTTTTCTTTTCTTGAAACAAATTACTTCCATATTCAAGCAAGAATTAAACTTAAGTAATATGAAGCTACATAATTTTCTGATCAAGAATGTGTTCACTTCTTGATTTGTTGTGTGTAACAGGAAGAGAATACAGGCTCCTTTTTGCTAATTGTTTTTCCTGATTCATTACATTTATTTATTTCCAGTAATGATGAATTAGAAGTAATTCTTAATGCTGCTTGTTGGTAGCTGGCTCCAAGTATGCCCAGACTGGAATGTTTGAAGTTACAAAGGCAGAAGATGAACCTCAACAAGGAACTAGTCCTCCACCTTCCCCAGGAGCAGGTTCTGTTCCTAAGCCTAGCTCAGCGCTTCGAGTAACTGTCCCCAGTGAGCTGCAAGGTGTTGCTTATATAGAAGTTCTGTGTCAGAAAGGTAAACAGTTATTATTTATATGATAAGATTATTTGGATAGGTTTTATTACTACTACTTATCTAAAACTCATTTACTACTTATCAAAAGCTTATGAACTGTTTGGTACCTGTAAGACTCACACCAAATACATCATATCCCCTTCTTGTTCTTTAATTTAAAAAGTGTGGCTTAGATACAGGAAAATCCTATGCTAGTGTGGCTTGCTGGAGGTACTAAACTTGTCCTTAACCAAGACTTACAATTTATTATACTCAAAAGTTACAGTATTGTTACCATTATAATATTTTTTAATCTTAGAGCTGGCTGTTCTTGTCTCATATTTCATTATTATTAGGCTATATCAGTTTATTTGATGTAATCTTAACTTTTCAACTTGTATAGGGTTTTTCAATAAGGGTGGGTTGATATTGAAACAGAATAAAACAAACTGTTTGTGAGGTATTTTTATTTAAAATTGCCTTTTGTTTATATCTCACACACACATTGTTTTATTCCATTTTAACATTGTCCCAACTTTATTTAAAACCCCTATAAATGTAATGCTTAGCTGCTCCTTCGTATATGTTTACTTGAATGCTGGCTTGGGTGCCACTGCATACGCAGAATTAATGTATATATTATATTATAACAAAAAAGAAAAATGACAACTGTGAACTGCATGATCCCAAGGGAGATGACAAGCGTTGAGCCTAGACACACGAGTCTTTGAACCCAGCATGTGACTCTCAGGGGTCTAGCTTTAACTAATTAATTCAGGTTGGGTTTATTGAGTAATCAAACAAAAGGAAATTTTTCAACAGTTTAATTTAGAACAACAAATAATTTTACAGTTAATACTTGGCTCAGTCCCTCTGTTTTGAAATAATTGAATATTGCTTTTATACACACTCACAGTTACACACCACATTGTGTACTATACTAAACTATTAAAACTAGCTAAGATATTTACAAAGATTCCAAAATTTATTAACTATTAAAATGCTCAATGGAATGTTAGGTCGTTGTAGCCACACAAAACTAAAAAAGGGAATGGGAGGGCTTACTTTTTTTTTTTATCTTGGTGCAGCTGCTAATGATTATTGTCTGGTGGGATCTGTTCCTCCAGGTTCTGGTCACATCTCTGCATGGACTGGATTCTCCGCTGTTCTGGTATGCATGAATGGGCTCTCCAAATCTCAACAACCTGGTGGTCACTCTGGCCACCGCTCATCTCCATTCACACACCTCTCTCCTGTCTCTCCAAATACTGCACTTTTCTGTCTCACCACTGCTCATATTACAATCTACTCGCCCCCCTCACTGTTTTAAATGTACTTTCTGTCTCACTGCTTATATCCATCTCCCTTCACCATTTACATTCTTCTGCATTTACCAACTGTATTCAATTTTTTTTCACACTTTGCCAAAACAACTCAAAGTCTGACCAGTACCCTATTGGCCAAGGACTGCTCCCAGGTCATTGACCCTCCAAATCACAAAAAACTTTTAACCTGCTCAGGGATCCACTGGATTGCAGGACCAACACAATGCTACGAGTCTTTTCATCTGTGCTGACTGGCTACAATAACCTTCTGTGCCCACAGTTTACTTACTAAAATTAATGGAAAGCCTGAAGGGCAAATTCACTTATTACATAATGCCTCTGACATGATTATTAACATTTGCATGAGTTAATTATTTATTTGCACCTGTTTTCTTGCTTATGGTAACCATTCACTCTCACATTCACTTGCTCCTATTTATTACTTTAATTATGACCTGGAGATAATGATCACCGTAGGTTTTATTTATTAAAGGCATCTTAACTTATTTACAATAGATAATAATAGGAAAGATTACTAGAAGTGATTATGAACTGAAATTAAGCAAGTCCACAAACAGCTAAGATGTATTCTGTTTAGTTATAACATGGTTGCCTGCCATGCAGTCACTGAAGGACGGTAAATTCCTTAGAGAAACTTTATGCAATCAAGTCAGGCATTACAATTGTCCTGTCATAATAGGGTACCATTTCACATATGTTTATAGTTCTTTACTTCTAAAGGATGACACTAAGTATTAGGTTCTTTTCAGGTTGAATTTTAAAAGGTTTGTCATATACACTTATGAACTTTGCTGTCACCTTGGCATCCTGATCAAAATATGCAATGTAAATCAACCAATGATTTTTGTTTTTTTCTTTGGTTGTAGATCAAGAAGATTTGTGCAGTGCAACTATAAACTTGCTTGGCTCAGGCCCTACTAGTACAAATGCTGATGTTCATTGGCAGCAGAAACTTGAAGCTGCTCAGAATGTTCTATTTTGTAAAGAACTCTTCAATCAACTAGCAAAGGAGGCCGTTCAGCTTCAGGCTCCCATTCCTCATATGGTTGTTGGAAACCAAATCATGGCAACAGTATGTTTCTACAGTATTGCTACTATTATTTATAATAGATTTATAGAATCTACTTTAAAAATTAGAGCTGTACACAATATATCCTAAAATAGTTCAAATCTTTATCAGTCATACTTTTTGGTGTTTTTTGTTTTTTAACAGCCAGAGCTAGTTAGCAATTTTTGGTATATTCAGATGAAGTTTTTGGTTTTACGAAATCAGTTTGAGTTGTATTGAAGTCTTAAAATATATGTCAAGTATCAAGACTTAACATGATTTTAAAGAAACTTAGTAAATTGTTACTTACATTTTTGTTTACTGTCTATAAAAACAGTTTAATGGGCATAAACTTAATGTAACCTGTAAAGTACTAATTGTTTTCACTCTGCTATTTATCAAACAAGTAAAACATTATACATTTTATATATAATTTCATTGTTCAATACATTTTCTGTTATTAAAAATTATTCAATATGAAGTATAAATTCATTTGAAATTTCTTTTCAGGTTCTTCCTGGTATTCAATTGATTATAGGATTGTGTCACAGCACAGGGTCAGATAAGAAACCTATTAGCTCTCCACCTCAAAAGTCTGAGCATGACCATGTTTTGGAACATTCTTTGCACCAGCTCTTACGTGAAGTGCACCATCGTAATACACATCATCCATTTCCACATCCTTCGTCAGGTCCTTTAGGACCCAGCAAAAGAAGGTGTCTTGCTGGACCAACTGCTGCAGATCGCTATGAACTACAGGAAATGACTAAATCGTGAGTAAAATTTATGTTATCTATGTTGAACCTGTATCAATCCACAAGTTTTAATTTCACTTTTCCATAAAATTAATTGGTTAAATTATTGGTATTACGCTGTAATTACTGATGGGCAAAAACAGATATTTGCAGGTATTGTATCAGAACCACCAGTATGTTCTCCAGAAGTCTTACTTTTCTTATGTATTCTGTATAGTTATATATGCCCACTGAGCAAAAAAAAAAATTGTTTCTCAGATTCATTTATCCAAGGTATTTGTGATAATGCTCCACAAACTTAATTTTTGTAATAACTTACAATATTTCCGGTAAATTGAAAGAAAAAATATGAATTCCCATACACACACATGTCCATACTATTTATGGGTTCACGTGTACTCAGGCAAGTTTGAACTTCTTGAATTTTTGGAGGTACCACCCACTTCATCAGAAGGTTAGGAGACATTTCCAGTGACTGCCATACCTTAAACTAATAGTAGACATTGACTGGTAGGGAGGTATTAACAATGTGTATTTTTGAGAGTATAAACTATCTCATCATATCAGTCTAAGGACTGATTACAACAACAACAATAAACAAACAAACTCTCTTCGTCATACAAAGAGTGTCTGAATGTTGTGACATGTACATGCATAGAAATATGAGAGCAAGGTAGGAATGCACTCTAAAAATACCATATATTCAAGTGTAGGAATACAATCTAAGAAAAAGCTTGTGTTTGAGGCATAGAGAGGAAAGGAAGAAGAAAGAAAGGCTGAAAATATTCGGCACAGCTGGGGCTGGAACTTAGTTCCTCACAGAATCGCCGCTAAGGCTGTGGGGTACATGAGCTAATTCCACCAACACACAGAGTATGACTTACCCAATATAGTCAGTCATATTATTAGATGAAAAGAAGAGTTTAAAGCAACCTTTAAGTTAAAAAGTGGATACCTAATTTACAGTCTTCGTTTATTGACATGTTATACATTTCATTGTCAGTCATGTATTTTACTCAGGAGCTTTCGGCTGAATAAAAGAAGACTGTAAATTGGGTATCCACTCTTTAACATCAACTTACAAAAAACAGTCGTTATTACATCGGTAATTAGCATCCTTTATGGTTAACTTACTAACAAATGATATTTGAAACATGACAAAATTCTACTTTTGATAATGGGATAGTGAGTAAGCTCCTTAATGAACCTTATATTCCTTTTCTCGATCCATCTCACCTTATAATATTGACTGTCTATATTTGGTAAGTCGTACTCAGCACGGTGGATGATTACTTCATATTTAAAATTAATAGAATCCGATTTATCTGAACCAAGAAGGTATCAAATTAGGCAACAAAGTTTCACAGGAAAGTAATGAACTAAAAATTTGTTATTACTACGTGATGATCTATTTCTTTGTTCGATATGTTGCACAGTTTGTATTTATCAGTTCTGTAGGATACGCTCCCAAATAACCTGGGCTTAACGGACAGGATTATATGTTTGATTTTGAGTTCAGTTTTTCTCTGTTTTATGCAAATAATTGAATACATTTCAGTATGTATGAAAGGAAAAAGTATAAAACATTTTGTTGTAATTAGTTTGATCTTAATATATTGTTGTATAATATAACAATTTTTTTGTGATTTAAGCCAAACTCTGCTAGAGCAAATAATTCAGCAAGCTCAACATTTCTTTATGAGACTTCGCACAGAGTATGTTTTGGATACAATAGCAAAAGAAGTGAAGGATCCTTTGATTGTTTCACACTGGAATGCACTCAATTCACCAACGCAGTCATGTGTAAAAATAAATATAATGACTCATGGATATGATACAGTATGTCGAACTTCTCTGGTTGTGCATGTTGGTGAAAAATCTTTGAAGTGTGTGTGCCGGGATGGTCGAGTTATGCATATGTCCTATGAACCTCAAGAATTAAGAGATCTCATATTCTGTCAGGTATGAATTATATAATTATTACTCTTAACAATTTCTGAAACATTTGATTAATTTAACATACAAAATTGATCAAATTTCTGATTACTTTTTTCAATCAATCTTGCAGAATGTACAAATTTAATTACAATTACATGTTCATATTTTTAAAGAACTTAGTATCATAACTTACAATTATTGATTGAGGAAAACAATGCATAAAAAAAATTATTTACACATCATGTTCCAACCTCAGTTTGGCAAGTTTTCAGTCAACTTTAGTTGGAAAATTTGTTCAGCTGTCTCACAGGCTGAAAAAGCACAGGTTTGAGCATTTGTTGAGTCACTGTTAAGACCATGCTTGCTTGAAATAAATTGTTGTTGTATGAGTCGATTATTGTCAAAACATTTTAAAATAAAACAAGACACTTTGAAAAGCTAATAAAGTGTTAGTGGAAGTAAATATAATCCATGAACGTAGACTTTCCCGGTGAATAATTCGGATGAAGACGGTGGCAGAAGATGGCCACAGAAATGTTGTGTTCTTTTAAATAACTGACCTGGTTGGTTAACTGTGAAGATTTCATCCGAAATAGAATCCATTTTCTTCTGTTTAATAGAACTGCCTATCACACTGCTATAAAGTTTTGTGGCATATTAATAATAAATAACTTCAATCTGTAAATAATATAATTTTAATATTAAAACATTTTTATAAGTGTATTATAAACCTAACTCGTAATCCAGTAAAATTTATAAAGCTCTCACAAACTTTAATAATAATACTGGCAAAGTACAGTTTAAAAAAAAAATACTTGTTGAGTGTATCCAAGGAATCAATAAATTGACATCACTAATGTTGCACAGGACTAAGATTAAGAGTCTGGTCTGATGATTATTATGTTTCATTACTTGTGTTGATGGTAGAATAAAGGTTTAAAGGTCTTTTGTTTGATAACTCATAAGCAAACATTTTGGGACTGTTTCATACTTTTCTAAAGATAATGTTACTATTCAGTAAATAAGAATTTAAAATATACAAATAGGTAATAAAATATTGAAACCATGTTTGTGTTTTTTTAATGGAGCCTAGAAACAAGTGATCTTTACACTTGATTGTTTGAGCACTTTTACCACGTTACCCATAACTCATACCTGAATTGATTTTTTTTGCTATTAGACATATATGCAGATTACCTTTTAATCATCCCTTAGATTGTTAAAAGATTCTATTTTTTTTTGTTTTAAAAAATTAATTTATAGTGAATTTTCTGTAGATATATCAGCATCAAATCACTGCTGTTCAGAGTTTAGCAAAGTGTATGGGATGGCAGTACCTAGCTAACAGTTCTCATCTAGGACTTGGAGCTGTAGAACCTTTAGGAAATGCTAGCAGTTGTATTCTTGCTTCACCAATAGGTGATAGGTAAGTTCAATCTCCATTCCAATTACTTTATATTATTTGTACTCTCTTTTAAAAACATTCAATTTTAAACAGGATGATAGCAGTTCGATGTGAGCCTCAAACTGGAGTTCAAGTGGCAATTGCTCAATCTCCACGCAAAGATTTCTTCCCAGGGCAGCTTGTAAAGGAACGGAAATGGGAGAATCTGGGTGGAAGCTTTAAAGAAGTACGATGGGACAAGATGGAAGGAAAAAATTTTCTTAATAAAATGGAGCTTCTTATGGCTAGTCTTACTAGTTCATAGTGTTACTTTGTGAGACTTGTGTTTAATCTGCTCAAAGAACTATGACTTGAATGGTCTAGAGTTTAATACTTAAATTTATAGATGTTGTAAAAGAAATGGTGTTAATTCCTAAATAGATGTTTGAAAAGACAAGTTCATTGTACAATGCTGACCAAAATAAAACAAAAATTTTCTTATGATTATTAATACATTTTTGTCAGTCATTAATAAACCTATATACGTACATCATTATGAATTCTTGACATTCAAAATAATTGTTTTCACATTGAAGATTATTTAATATAAAATGAAATATGGTGCTTATCAGCTTGTATGTTTATTGGGTTTAAACAACTTCCATTTTCATACTGTATATATTCAATTTTGTACACATTCATGTATATATTACTTTAATAGTTTCTGTATGATTTTTTTACTATTAATTATTTAAATTTATACTTTAAATGCTATATGGCAGTGCATGAATTTATGTTCATCCAACTGCATCCAGTTGTTCATTAAAATTAAAAATGTCAGCCTGTTTTGTTATTCTCCTCCTAGTTTGTTAGTATAGTATTTTCAACTTAGTTTAGTCAATTAAATTTCTATGACTTTTACAATGGTGCTCAATACTAGAAGGGGACTATTGTTTGTTTTAATTGCCTGAATCATGGGCCTAAATTTTGATATGTTTATCTAGTTATATATGAATTACATTAAATTTAATAATTAACTCTGAGAAGTAAGGGATTATATAAAACAGTAACAAATCAAACTTTTCTTTCCAAACTGTAATATGTCTGCATTCAAATGATAACATCTTATAATTAAAATAAATATCTGATCTCTTCGGTATGTTGGTGAATCAGATTACAACTATATTTCATTCAGAGTTTTAATCTGTTTTTTGTGTAAATGTGCAAGACATGTACTCATTATGCTTGAGATTCATTGTATATAGGAGAAAAAGTTTTTCCCCCAATCACAAAGTTATATATATATATACACACACACACACGAATTAATGATTGAAACATGACGTTGTCACACACATTGTATATTTGGATAGGGTGTAAGGATACCCAGACTGACAATATTTGGCGGGCGGGCATCGTGGCCGAATTGGTTAAGGCGTCTCGCGGCTAAAGCGAGGGCTCTTTGACGATCTGGGTTCGAGTCCTGGCGATGCCAAGTATTTTCAGTCTTTCTTTCTTCTTCTATTCCTCTACGCTGATCACACAGCTTTCTCTGAGCATATTTCTATGCCGAGCTTGTGACTTAAAAGCAAAATTCCACACTACCCTATCCAAATATACTATGTATATGTGTATAGGACATTTTATTTGAAACCAAATGAGTAAAATATATTTCTATATAATGAATTAATTTTTTTATTATTTACATTCTATTTGTTTTTAATCAATATAATAATATTAATAATAATTTGGATATAAAATAAATCTTGGAGAAGCAACTTCCTGTGCGTTTCTAAATTGGACTTCGACATTCATTTAATTTTATGTTCCTTGTTAATTTAATTTGCATAACTTCAGTAGAGTAATAATCATTGATTCATTGCAAATAAACAGGGTCAGATTATTATGACCTCCCTCCTGGATACAATTTTGGGCCACCTTTTGCTCTTAATACTGCTTTAATTCTGAGCATGGATTTTATGAGATGTTGGAAGGAGGAATTTGAGAGCATGTGTGATGGATTTCATTTTCTGATTCCTTATGATTTGATGGTACTGGATCCAGCTGCCTGATACCCTGTTCAATCTCATCCCACAAATTCTCAATTGGATTGAGATCTGGTGATTGAGCAGGCAAATGAGGAAAGGTAAAAAGTCTTCCTCATGCTCTTTCAACCACCTGAGTAGCATTGTTCTGCTTTAAGTATCCATCCATTGGAGTGTACATCATTAACATAGCAGGATGTACTTGATCTGCAATAATACTTGGGATTCAGTCGCTGTTTAACAGGAATGAAAGGACCCAAGAAAACATCACCCAAACCTTAATAATGCCACCATCAGCTTAAAGTGTTGTAGCAATGCAGTTGGGTTACACGCCTTCGTCTCTGTGGTGTTTTTTTTCTTTCTTTTACATATTTGAACCCTGCCATGTGCATGATGCATTTGAAAACGTGATTCATCAATAGACATGACCCTTTTCTAGCCATCTGCTGTCCAATCTTCGTGCTTCTTTGCGAGCTGAAACTGCTGCCCTCGTTACATCAAAAGTTGAGCCGTTTTTCTGATACTGATTCCGACACTTCGAGAGTCTACGATCAGCACGCTTTCAATCTCTGTCAGATCACGTCTATGCCCATTTCTTCGTAAACAACACAGTACTTCTGATGATTTCACTTGTTCTGCATTCCCATTTTTAGCAGCAACACTGTGACGTCAGGTGGTCATAATAATTTGACCACTCAATGTAAGCTGTGAGTAAAAATTGTTGTATATACCTAAATTTCACTATCAATATACCATTAAATTGTATTTCAGTTTAACCCTTTATATAACCTAAAATCACGTAAAATATCTGTACTTATAAAACCATATGTTTAAAATAGTTTAAGGGCCTAAATTCGGCCCCGTAAAGAGAAAGGGGCGGATATTCGGTCATAGAATGTGAGTGCTTTGCCGTAGAACAAGAGTTCTGTGGACGCCGTATAATTGTGGTTATTCATTCCGTGACCTACAATCTAATAATCATGGCAATAGCTACCACATTCAATATACGAATTTAGTGTTAAGAGAAAAACGGAAATAACTCAGTCGTGTTCACATCTTCTCTAAAGAGCAACTCACTCTGTTGTGGTATTCAGACCTAAGACTGTTCTGATGCAACCCTCCATGTTAACCTATCTTGCACAAGACTTTTTTTTCCGCATAACTACTACATCCTCCCTAATCTGCTTTGCGTATTCCATCCTCTACCACCCTCATCTGTTCTTACCCCACTCACTTCCCTCTAATGCTAATTTTACAAGACCCTCATGTCTCAAAACGTGGCCTATTAATCTAGTCATTCTTTTGGTCAACGGACTCCATATTGTGCGCTCTTCTGCTTAGAACTTCCTCATTAGTGATTGTATCCACCCATCTGATTTTCAGCATTCTCCTATAGCAGTACATTTCAAAGGCTTCTATTCTTTTTCTGTCTACAACTCCTATCGTCCACGTTTCACGTCCATATTCGTCAAACTCTATTCGAACATTTTTAACAATGATTTCCTAATATTCACCCTTATATTACCCGTAAATAAATTCCTCATTTGTGTGAAAGTCTTCCTTGCCTGTGCTATCCTACTCTTTATGTATACTATGCTTGTACCATCCCTAGTTATTACGCTTCCCAAGTAGCAGAATTCCTTAACTTCTTTCAAAATATTCCTTCCCAATCTAACACCCTTTGTTATTCCACTGTTTCCCATACTACACTCCATTACCTTGGATTTCCCTCTATTAATCCTCATATTGAACTCTTTGTCCAGCACCCTGTTCATGCCATTTATTATGGTATCCAAGTCTTCTTCTGACTCACCAATTACTATTTTTATTTCTTCTCCTTGCGTTTTGATTCCCTTTCCATATTCCGTTTTAACTTTCTTACACATTTAGTATACCGAGTGAAGTCGCAGAATCTATAATAGAGAGAACGAACTGTGTCCAGTAACCGTTTCTAGCCATTTTCGGAGAAAATATTGAGTTCCTAATAGACTTCTTTATTTCTACAAAGGCTATTGGATCTGAATGGAACATGACCAATAATCTATTATATTATTAATAAATAATAATGTGGCAAATAAGTCGGCATATAACATTATTGCTATTTAATTAATATAAATGCGACGTTTCGTCTCCCATTCGAGACTTCATCGTCCTACTACAAACATAACATTACACAACAATAAATATGGATTCTATGTTACGATTTATATATATATATATATATATATATATAAACATGGTTCAAAACTTACAAATTTAGCAATTCAAATCCTTCACTCCTTGATTACTCCTTATATTATTATTACTGAAACTAGAGCTTTGCTTTCAGTATGTGTTTAAGCGATGTAAGATAAATACGCAATGTTGCGTCGAAACCTCCAGAATTCAGTTCTTTTTTGTATTTGTCTGCAAATTAAGGTCGTATTATTTGTTTATTTTAACATTATCGTTCCAAATAAATTCTCTTTGGTGTCGCACTCCCGTTTATTAGAAAAGCTGGTTTCAAGAACGACCTCTGCAACATTTTTCAGTCTTTAGTTGAATAAATATTTTATAACATTGAAATATATTTTAAACAAATATCGCGTCTTGAAAAAAATAATTTACTAGTGTGGATGCGAATAATTATGGAGGGGAACGATACCTATGTCAAACCAAGACGTTAGAAAAGAATTGGTGCTCATCTCTTATTCGGTATTAGTCTTAAAATAGTACATTAGTTATTTAGTTTTCGTCATTTTTAAATAATAAGTCACTCTTGAAAAAACTGTGTAGGTTGCGTGAAGGTAGCGCTATCAGTAAATTCATAATTAATGGTTTATTGGGTCATTGTTCTTTTGTTTAAGATGATACAGTAAAGAAAGATAGCCACGGAGACCCGATCGTTAGTCAGGTAAAAATATAAGCAAATGAATACTTAAAAAGTGTTAGCACTGATTTCTAAGCCAATAGGACTCTTAAAATTCAATCTCGCTTAGTGGCTGAGGCAGGAAGACGATGTTATTGTTATCTGGCTATACTTACGTCGAGTTACAGCCGTCTTTTACGAGGGGAATCTTCTTTTCAATAACAACACGCAATATCAAATAAACAGAGAGACGCGGGACTAAAAAGTTCGGCTTCTTCATTAAACTTGAGGGACAGTTGCGGGTAAGTGATGATTTACAAGAGAAATAAACGTGCCGAAGGAGGAACAGAAACAAAAGAACATCAAAGCGTCAAACAACAACAATAACAAATCGTGTTAGAAGTCCTTATTAACAGATCCTTAAACACGAGGCGGCCGACATGTTTGAAGCCGGGAGAGGCTTGGTAAACACGGGTATTCGTGAACTCTGGCAGCCCCTTTCCTCAGACTCGTTCACACGGATCTCCTAAGACCAGCGCCCATTAACTAGTCGACTCGGCTTAAGAATGCTTCAAATTGTGTCACTAACAGGCCGAGAACTTTCCGAGTAGCCCTTCAGAAACTCAATCTAGTAAGAGCATTAGCAAATTAACGCTTAGAAGACACGAGAAATGAACTCTGCTTCAATAGCCCAATCCATTGCAAGACAGGAAAATATTATCACGCTTAATATTTAATTTTTAAATACGTAAACATGATTGAAATGTTGAGTGTTTAATGTAATAAACAGCTGCAGAGTGAGCTTGAAAAGGAACACTATACCCCTGACCAACGGCGATTCGTGCTACATCTGGCGGAGAATTGTGTTAGTTAATGGGTGGTACAGACTTTGCTTATTACGTGCAATACACATTCATTTGACGCTTTGAAAGAAACTAATGATTAAAAATGAGTAAAACTTTGAGGAAAAGTTTTGGAAAAATTTGCTGCGTTCCTTAGTGCCCCCATATTGTAATAAAAATCTAGATTTGAAATTCTATAGCTTTCGGATCGCCAGTGGAAAGCCGATCGGAAAAACGCATGAATTGCTCGCGTATATCGTAACATTTTTCATCGGTATTCGATAGTATTTTTTTTTTGAGCAATCTCTAATTTTTAGTGAATTAAATTATTTTCCTATTAGACATTACATCAAACATATCTCTAATAATTGATGTTATTTTGGAGCAAAGACATTGGGGATAATTTTATACATTATTTAATTACGTAAAGTGATAGATTTCATTATTAAACTCATAACAAAAATGTTTCTTTATTCATTAACCTATAGTGAAACAATTAGTATAACAATCAATTGTAGGCATATTTGGTAAATTTCTATACATTTTATAATTTACCATTTTTATTATTTAAATAGAAATTTTATATAAATATAAGAAATATTAATTACACTTTAATTACATTTTCTAAAAATGCTTAACCATTTAAAAATAATAATTTGTTTACATGTAGTTGTCTTTGCTTAAATATTATTCGTTAACTTTGCTGTTATCTTATTTAAAATGTAAACCTGCACAATCGGTTTGTAAGTAAGTCTCGTGATTTTTAGGACTATGTGCCCCAGGTGTAGATCCCAAAACCGTGCCGGTAATTATTCGAAAATTCATCCCATGTTTCGTCTAGTAAATCACTAACGTGAAAGCTTTCTAGTAATTTTCGTCATTTATTTAAGTTTTTCCTCCTGAAAACACATCTACTTCTTCAAACCCACATTTAATAATAATTGACATTATCAATCAACATTAATTGATTTATTTACAAATTTAACAAACTTGTCACAACACGGAACGCAATGTTCAATTCTACCACCACTTTTCTTACACAGTTTACCGATAGAGCGGCGCTACTATCGCATCGACATGGCAATAGGTTGGCGTATAGTAGGTTTGTAATTGCATATTGTTACGAGAATTGACCTGAGCGCCAATATTTTTCAGAGCTAGTAGTTTCTGTCGATCCGTGTGACACACGAGAAACTGAGATACTAGGAAAGTATGTAAATACAGTTGCCAAAGCATAGGCATGTGCTGATAATGAGCAGCATTTGTATGAAGGTATTTCAATAAGGGTGAATCGACGTTGAAATAGAATAAAAAAGCTGTGTGTGAGGTATTATTGAAATTATTTTTTATTTGATTGATGTATGAATGCCATGTCTGGAATATAACATGTCCGCCGCGGCTTATCACGGTGGCACGGATCCGAGAAGTCCAATTTTCAATGACTCTGCCGCATAGGTCTGGCTGAATTTCAGCGATGGCCTCGGTTATATTGACTTTAAGAGCATCGGTCGATTGGGGCTTATTGGCATAGACCTGCGACTTCAGAAAACCCCACGGGGTCACATCTCACGATCTTGGTGGCCAATTCAGGCCATCTCTGAATCTCATAATATTTCGTGCAGAATGTTCATCGTGGAGTCCGCTGTGTGGCACGTAGCGCCGTTCTGCCGTAAAATGGCGCGCAACATTTGCATTAACGGACACTCAATTTTGATAATTGAGTTATATCATTTGGACGTGCTACTCAATCGTGTAACTTGACATGGTGATTTGGCATCAGTGAATAAATAGTTAACAACAGATTAGACGGACGCCACGAAAACAACATGGCCACCACAGGCTGACAACATCGACCCGCTCCCAATTGAAAAACCCTATACAAACGACAGAAAATCGATAAAAAAAACAGAAGAAAAACTCGAGAAACGAAATGAAATCTTAATAAAAACTCAAAATACTAGATAAACAACCAATCAAAAGTGACTAATTTAACCATATTATTATGAAGCACTAAATGAACTCGATAAATAATGAAACGAAACTTTAAGAACTAGAGATATTCTCAAGGAAACTTATAAAACTTGAATATTCTTCAGAAAAACTAAACTAAATCTATATATACTGCTGCTAGACTGATCAAACCAAATATATTCTGAAGAAAAAATAAATAAAATCGATAAATTATGAAGTAAATGTGATAAAACTATATATTTTTACAAGGAGAACTGAATAATATCGATAAAACTAGATATATTAACAAGAGAAACTAAAGAATATCATTAAACAATTAAAATCTGAAATTATAAACCATTATGATTTTGTGGCGTCTTACCCTGTAAAGAGTATGTTAATGAAAAAAATTTCAGACTAATATAAAAAGTTTTTATATGAAGTCTTCGCTGTCGTAGTAGAGTTTCGCCAACAGCTACCACGAAATAATGACTTTGGCTGCCGTTGTCACGATGATCGTCTTTGTGTAGTTACTGCGTAGAGATTTGGTAGCTTGTGAGGACGGCGTTCATTATAAGAAAGTAGGAGAGTGAAGCAAGGGTCACCTCCAGAAATAAGAGTTGTCAAGTATTGAGGATAGGAAGTAGGATAGAATTCTTCGTGGATTGGAGTGAAGTCCAATCTTCAGAACAGCGAGGAGTGTTGGTTGTAGGGAGACAGATTTGTCTTCCAATGTAGTAAGAAAGAAAGTTTATTATTATTGTTCAGTCTTACAATAACAATAAATGAAGAACAAAGATTGAGTCTATGAATAGACCAGCCTCATGTCTTGAAGTTCAAAGGCTGAGTGTAATTTATGAATTTACTTTATGGACTTATTACCAACTTTTTATATCGGCTTTTAGCCCAGATTTAAGAAGGCCGCGGAAGGTGTTCTTGCAGTGTTAGATCACAAGTGTGTCAGCGCTCTACATTGAGGTAGACATAATAATCCCACTTAACGTGCCCTCTTATTACAGCATAACAGTAATTGCCACATTACATTTTGGTCATAATATTGTCGTAGCGAGTGAAGTTTCAGTCACATAATATGAAGGCTGTTTTAAGTAAGAATTGGTTTTATATTACTTACTACAAGTCTTGTTATTACATTTCTTTCAAGACCAATAACGGAGGTAGGACAATTGTCTGATTGATTTCGATCGGTGTGTTCTATAGGATTTTACGATCACCTAGGAGTTGCTTGTGTAAAATTTATCTAGATATCTTTGGACGATAAGGATATGTAACACACTATTGTATTAATGTAAAGGACATCTTGTGTTCAGCCCTGGACTCTCCCAAAACAGTCTCTGACGAGCTGTTGCCGACAGCACGCGGTTGAAACATGCCGCTTAGCAGCTGATGGCTGCTCTAAAGCTGAATTAGACGCTCGACAGGACACGGAGGACAGACTAAGTCCTTATTAAAGCACACTCTTCGGCGACAGAGTGCGGTATAAACAGGGCCCGATGGAACACTGAGATAACACAATTCCGGCACGCTTTAGCGTCTCGGTGCAACAAAGCATCGGTTTTATCGAAGCCAGCTCCTTTCATGACGGAAATGCTCTGCCAGGAAGAAGTGGTGTCGGGTTCCTTATTGTAACACAAATATTTTGTTCATGGACGTGGAACTTCATTGTGTGCAAAATATCAAAAGCTCACTTTGTGTGGATAATAAAACTAACTACGTGAAAACCATGACTGTGGTGATACAACAATGTCAGTATATGAATAACGTTTTTTGTTAGTTCATAGAGTTTTTATTTGAGTTAGTGGCTTACGGAGTGATTATCTCAGTATATACCTACTCTTGCCATAAATTCTGTTACAAATGCCAAAATAAAAAACTCAACTATGGTTAAAGATAATTTAATGTACTTTCAGTATGTTATACTTACAAACACTGACAGTATTTCACACTAATCATGCTTCAAAATGACCGCCTTTTGCACGCATGAGTCTTTCTGGCCATTCATATATTGCAGCATACACTGTCTTAATAGGGAAATCCACCATTACTGCTATCAAAGAACGTTTTAAACTGTGAACTGAGGGATGTGTTTTATTGTAGGCGAGGTTCTCAAGTACTGAACAAAGTTTGTAGTCCAAGGGATTGAAATGTGAGCTGCTGAAAGGCCAATCAGGAAAATTGCGTTCCAGCCACTCCTGAGTGGTTTTTGCCTCACGGGCTGGAAGCCTCACTGCTTATTTTGAAACAAGATGTTATTCAATACTTTCACTATTAGGTCCAATACAGTATTTTTTTGCGCTGGTTTTGACACTCTTTTCACAGAAATGCAGGGTAGTGGTGCCATCATAACGCCCTCCCGTCACACCAAAAACGCGACTCAGGAGGGATGGTGACGTCTCTGAATTGGCTTAGCCTTTTCACAAGCTTCACGAGATGACAAAGAACACACCCTGTCCTTCTGGCGGTTAAAACTCCCTTTGATGTTTAAGATTTTCTCGCCAGTAAAGAGAATTGACCTATGGCCATTTTTGGCGTACTGTTGGAGAAGGCTTCCTTTGCATCCCCATAGGAGCATTCGAAAAGTAGACCGACGGCAGGCTCCAACACCAAGGTCGTCGCTCAATTGTGGGGACATTTTTGAAGTTTGAAGATCACGAGCCATCAACGATTGCATGCGGACAGGGTTCCGCCGATTTCGAGCCGCCACCGCTTTGACAGCTGCTGGAGTCTTCACACTTCGTGGACGACCTTCCCGCGGGCGATCTTTGATGGAACGAGTGTCAACAAATCGCTCAATGGTATGATAAACAAACATTCGGCTGATTTTAAGCTTTTACAGGATTTGGAAAATGTTTGCAGCACATTTTTCCAACCTTAAGCAGAGCCATACCGTTACACGACTTTTCATAATCGCCCCTTTCCATTGTTAACTTCAAAGATATGTGCTTCTTCTTTCACTACTGAACTCACAGTGACTCAGCGTGGATTCCAGAAAAAATGTACTTTTTTTATCCTGACCACAGTTAGTAACAGTATTCATGGCTAGACTGGGTAGACTAGGTTACAATAGTAGAACTAAATGCAAATTCTGTGACGAAAGTTCTGAAAGATAATCAGCGTGTAACATATCAAGTACATTAATGAAGTCGATATTGCACATTTTGAAAACATTTTGAACGCTTTTGGGAGCAACAGTGATGGACGACTCCTTTGATTCCCTACTCTTGACTGTTTATACAAGTATCGAGAACTGCAGCTTGCGAGGAACCGCGGACAGTTATGCCTTCGAGCGCAGTTCGCGTAAATTTCGAAGAAAAGACAAGCTAGAGGAGACGAAATCATGGAGCAGCTGTGAATTAATCGCAATTCACGATGGTAGAAATTAAACATGTTGATCGACTCTGGGCTGTCGAAATCGGTTCAGCCGAGAATTACAACGCGATTTCTTTCCATATTCATCTGAAGTCCCATTATTTCTTCATACCAATGTCATACGATTTTCTTATTGGGTAAGTTTTTTGATTGAATAGTGCTGGAGTTCAGTAAATAGGGGTGGAATATGATGACTGGCCAACGAAGAAATCCCGGCAGCTGAATTGACCAGGTTCTGAATGAGCCTTGTGAATGAACTCTTCTTTTGGCGTCTTACATTTGTGAATTTATAGTTTTTGAAGCTTTCGACAGAAGATAAGCTAAAAAACCGCTCGATTTTAACTCACTAATGCAATACATTCGTAAAGTAGATGTATTTAACTGCATTATAAGTTACGTATTAGGACTCGGTGAAAACTTTCAACTGAAACTTGTGTGCGGGGTCGTATAAGGCGAAATGTAATGTGTTCCTCAAGAAAAATAGGAAAAAATGACAGATTCACCTTATAAGAATGAATTACAAGATGGTGTGCACAAAAATAATAGATAAAGAAAGAAATGGATCGGGAAAAAGGGAAAATGATAGCTCGGACTGTGCAGGTGCAATATAATTTCTTTATGAAATGAAAAATTGATAAAGCGATCAACCGTACGCAAAATAAATATAAGAAAAAAGACACAAAAAATTTATATTTTTCGAAATTTAATTTTAATTTTATTGTATAAATTGTAATTACAAAACATCTCATCCCGTTCTGCCCCGAGCTGCAAAAATTCACCAAAAATCAAAATTCGTTTTTTTAAGTTATTTAATATTAGATTAACTAAATAATAGAATAAACTAATGTTTCATACTTTTATGACGTGCTTTTTGTTTTGAAAACTTTTACAATAATTGTTAAACAATAAGTGTCCCGTTCCGACCTGACTTCCCCTATACCTGTATTTGGTAGTAATTTTATTAAAATTTTGTTACTTAATGAGTATAAAATTGAAACAAAAAAATGGTACAACATTATTATAAAGAAATAACAGGAGTGCAGATGAATACAGTGAGAGCTGAAAGCTTCTGATGAATGAAAAACTGAAGACTTTTAATTGTGTATAACCCAGAATTACCTTAAACATTATTATTGGAAATTAATTTAATTGTAGATTTATATTTTATAATTTATACTTAATATATTCTCATTTATATCATTTCCATCTCGATTTTTAAAATAATATTAAATTATACTAGAGAAGAATGAATATATCACTAAAATGTTTAGATCTTCATTCTGGTGATGGGCCAACAATGTTTTGAAAATTTCTGATATTCAAATGACAACGAAGTTGTTTATATTATTTCATTTAGATCTCTAGAGATCTTGAGAGAATTTTTTTGAATGTGTTGGCTGGTTGGTTCTGTTTTTGAGTTTGTTTCAACTCAGAGTAACTGATACGGCCATCATTTCAACAGGATGCTGTTGAGACATCTGGCCGGCCTATGGTCTGTTAGAATATTAGTAAGGTGGCTTGGCTTCCCAAAAGATTAGCCAGGTGCTCAGAGCTTCTCGAGTTTCCTGTAATCCTTCTGGCAGTCGTTAAAATACATAAGTCGCTTCAAATAACACTTGAACTTGGAGATATATAACATCCGACTTGAGAGACGTGGCGTGGCTTTACGAAATTCACGTCTGTTGTTGCTTTGACTATGGTATGTGCCGAAATCTTCTAAAAAAAATTAAATAATTTTGTAAACAATATTAATAAAATGATAATTGTGGTTACATTTCAATTTGATGACTGATTTTAAAAACCAAGAGATTTGTTCATCATTGTATATACACAATTTTCTAAATTATAAAAAGTCATTTAATACACAAAAAAATCCTTGAAAATCGTGAATTATCATGGAATATTGTGCATTAAAAATATGACTGAAAACTATGCAAAAAGAGAATGGATTTGAGACTAAAATACCCGGTACTAAATAGGCGGGCAAATATTTAAACACAAGGGAAAATAAATAAGTGCTTACTTTGAATACTCTTCTTGGAGAAGTAACTGTACCTAAAAACAATAATAATTTTTGAAAACGATCTCATTCTTCGATGTCACTAAATACTGAGTTCAATTCGCAGACCAAATGGCGAGGAAGTAATCAACAAAATCAGCATCAAGAAGGTATGTTTAATTTGTAACGTTCAAATACTTCTACTCGGAATATGGGTGAGGGTTACAGACAGAGGTAATAATAGTAAGACAAAACGGCGCTATTGGTTTTTTTTCCACGTCCCGTGAAATTAGTCCGTGAGGGGGAGCAAACGGCTCTTCCCAGAGAGGACCAGAAATAATTTTAATTGGACTATATCGAGCCCCGCCACCGAAATAAGGTATTGGGGAAAAATTATTACAAACCCCAGCAGAAACGAATTTAGGGGATTAAGAAGGACATTAAGGAGATGATGGTTTGATGATTAAGAACCTGGAGGTTATGATTGGAGGTTAAGATAGGACAGTTAAAGATTGAAAATTGTCTTGACCATGGACGGTAACAACGGCAGCAAGGCGTAATCCAGTCCGGAGCAACGAGGAAGCAGCAGCTGGACGTCCAGGCAAGCTGAGGCGACACGGCAAATACCACTGTTTGTAATCTTTTGCCGATTTCCTGGTACTGCCTGTTCCGAGAAGGATTTTTTGTTAGTTGTTCTGCTCTATGACAAGGCCCATTTAAAACGACCCTTAGTGTAGAGCTCTTGGTAAGGAAATTAATTTGTATAATTTTTGTAAGTATATATATATATATAGTGTTTATCGTAAAAAAATGCCGGCTTATAATTTTCAAGTGAGAAAAGTCTAGTATATATGCAAATTTGATAAATATAGAGTAAGGATTTTCATTCTTCTAATAATATTTCATTTCAAAATAACTACCCCCTTCATTTCAAAGTGTTTTTAAATATTTTGGATCTTGCTATCAAAAATGCTTAGATTGTTCACAAAGAAGTGACGGGGAAAATATTTGCTGGAGTGAATACATACAAAAGCTTAAGCAAGAATTGAGGAGTATCCACATTTCAATTCATAAATAAGTATTTACGAACACTAGTATAACGCAGAATATGCCGAGGAAACAAGTTAAATATAATCTGTGATATAATTGTAATAAATTGTTTTTTTTGGGGGGCTAGGTATTCCCCGTTGCCTTCTTGGAGGCTTCGAAAAAGGGTCAATCAATCAATGTAATAAAATAGTATGCCGAAATGCATATCAAAAGAATAATTTATTTGTGTCATTCATTGCGGATAATGCCTAATTTTAATTTATTACTAAGTTTTTCTTGAATTATAACCTTAAAATAAGGAAAAATTTAGTTGAAATAAATTGAATATCATCGATGTGCTAGATACTAGAAACATTCCTCTCATGTACGAGGAGGAAAAATATATGGAACAAAATTACAATAAGAACAGCATTAGAATAAAAATATATATAATTCATGTAAACCAGGTAAGAATACATATTTAACATTAATTATAAAGTTTAGTTTGAGTAGAAGTGTTTAAATATACAGATTTATAAATAACACCCAGCAGGCGTTTAGGTGGGAGCACAGACTCGGATATTCTAGTTTTAAAATATCTATATTTTTCTCCACATCAACTGACAATATACAATGCATATGTAGCAATAGACAAAAACATTTTTCATGATTCACGATCATTTTTCTGCTAGTAATATTTATTCGTATATTAAATAAATAAATGACAACAGATCGGGGAGCAGTTACATTATTTATATATATTTGAAAATTTCCTTATTTATACAACCGGCATACTGATCGAATTTCCTATTTAAATTATCCATGTTCACAATATACACATATACATATTTTTCAAGGAATATGAAGGAATTCCCCAATTTGGACCAATTCAAGGTAACATGTGGTTCATTCAAGTTATTGAAGCTCAACAACCATTTAATTAATGAATTATGAAATAAAATACAGCTAATAATAGTGTTAAAATTCAAGTCTTTGACCGTAATATTAAAAAATGGAGTAATTATTACGCCAAAAATTAGTGTTTTATTTTTAAACCGCAGAGTATATAAAACAAAAATCACAGGGGAAATGTAAATAAGATAAAAAATCTTTTCCGTTCATGAAAAAAGCGTTTATTATGAAAATTAATATAATATAGAAATAATAACGTTATTATAACAATTGTAATGCATTTTACATGGTAGCCGATGAAGGCACAACCCAACTTTTACACGACCATTTTGTTCTATGAGGTTCATTCCTTGTACTATAATAACCAGACGTTCTTCAAGTTCACTTTCTGGGATATGCTTTGCATAAAATATTGCAGAAAGTTTCAAAATAATGTCGATAACGCACTCAAGTCATTAAATGTGTGGTTTAGAGAAAACACTGGTTATGAACTTGATGAAGACAAAACTGGTTCAATTTTCGTCCGGTAACAACATTGCCGAAGGAAAATATTCAGTCACTCTCAAGCAAACTCAGTTCGGTCTGTTACTTCCTCCGTTTATTACTGCAACAAGTAGATACGTTAACTGTAAAAATGGTATCTTTTGCATATTTCCATTGTTCTAATATGTGTTACGGAATTACGAGCCGGGGACTTGCTTCTCGCTCGTAGGAAAATTTAAATTACAGAAAGGTATGTTCCGGATACTGTGCATTAAAAAATTTAGAGAATGCTGTAGACTTCTCTTCAAAGCTCTTCGAATTCTAATATTACATAGTGCATACATTCTAGAACCCTTAAATATGTAAAACGTAATGGAAATCTATTGGATACCAACGGGGGAATTCCATGATTATAATACCAGAAACCGCACGACTTTACGGACGGATAAACATCATCTTTCACTGTTTGAAAAAAGTATACAGGGATAAAACTATTCAATTGACTTCCTCTAAGCATAAAAAGTATAAATAGTTACAACTTTTTTTATTAAAAAATGCAAAACTCTACTTATTAACGGCGCGTATTACTCTCTTAATAAATATGTAAATCGATGTGAGCCTAACGCAGATTAATTCCTTAGAAAATTACTGGCTATTTTACAGAGTTCCAAAATAAATTATCATCTGTGTTTGTCCAACCTTTACTACACAATTGTCTGAATTGCGAGATAGATACTTGTGAAGTGATATGTATATGATATATAATAATTCTTATTGTAACTGTATCATTATGACTTGTCCTATTTCCTCATCAGAGGACTAACGGAGTTAATAAATCTAAATCATTAACGGTAGCTTGGATACTTAAATGTTCTCATAATATAATCTAAATGAAGTTGATTTATATTTACTATCATATTTTTGTTTTATTTATTTGTGGACTATTAGGCAGCCATGTTTCAGGATGAGATTCGGTTAATTCCAGTAGTTTTTGCACAATGAAGAATTTTAACGTAAAATTACAACACTGTAAAGTTATTATTGAGTAAACAGCAATAGTGAGAAATTTTAATTTAATTAGAAAACTAATGACGTCGCGTTCCTATCATTGTAATCACTCTTCCCAAGATGAATTAATTAGTTAGTTGAAATAAAATCAATGTATGTTAACTGTTAGAATTTAGAATGTGCTGAGCGCACTAACATGGATGCGATGAAAAAGAAGCTTTTAATAAAAATTGAATGTGAAGAAGCCTTGGGGTCGGTTTGGGGGATAAACCTGTTTCCCTCACGGATGCAGGGCGTTGTACTTCCAAAATCGCGAAGCAGGCGGGAGGGGCGGGCGGCGCATCTGCGCCATTGTGCTCAGAGGAAGTGACAACCCTTGCTAGTAATCTACAGCCGCCGACTAACGGTAAATATTTGTGCTGCCGGCGATATTAGAAGCTTTCCCTCTCGGCTTTTAATCGCCATTGTGCAACCACGATCGTCAAAGGGACCGCGGAAGGCGCCTGATTAAAGCGTTCCAACTCACCGCTCCGAAACACAAAACAGGCCCAAGGCCAGCTACTATACGCCTGTCTTGAGGTGTCATTCTCCCAGATCCAGTCGACGGGGCTAATTCCTCATTAAACCATCTCTCTCTTTATCTCATTTTCTCTTTCTCTCTCTTTCATAGTCACCAGCGTAAATATGCGGCGGCGATGCTACTGTGTATATTACCTTAAACTCATAAAAAAGGCAAAACTCTGAAAGAGACATGACGATGCTCATTTCTGTCTTGAGGAGATAGCTTCGAGTAAACGTTCCGAATCCTAAACTAAAAATGGGACAAGTATTGACATAAAATTCCGACAACACAGCAGATTCCTTTTGTCCTCTTCTCTGGAAATTAAGAATTGTTAATTAAAACAAAGCATAATTATCGTGTAAACACGAATTGGATATTCAAAGAATAAGTATAGAAAAATATACTGGTAATAATACTGAAACTAGAAATATTAGGAATATTCCGGGTGTTTCTCGACGGTTAAATTGGTCGTATTACACAAAGTTATTCAGCCTTCCAACACCGGGACAAGTCCCGATTTCTTTCCTGTTTATTGCGGCCACTTTCTTCTTCAATAGGTACGGAGGCCCTTTATAGCACATGGGAAGGGATTTTATTTATTTAGGGGAATTATGACGATGGGGATTATTTTAGGTCTTCGATTATAATTGTTTTTGGGGGTTATGCCAATGTAAGTTCTTCAATAGTTTACGAAAGGATGCGAATACTTTTGTTAGTGGTGTTTCTTGACGTTGTGCATGAATTCAATAGTGTGTGGCATCAAGGATTAATAAAAAAATTGAATAAAATGCTGGCAAGACAATAAGTGGAAATTATAACCTCCTACATATTTGATAGACTCTTCCGAATAAAATTATAAGAATACTCTGACTAAAAAGAAATTCAATCAGGGGTACCACAAGGAAGTGTCGTAGGATCAGTTCTGTATTAGCTTTTTACCGGTGATATCCCAAAATTAGAAGAGAAACTTACCATCTTTGCTGTTGATACAGCGATATTAGCAATGATACAAATCCAACAACATCAACAGTCGCTACTAATAATATATATGAATGGACCAGCCATTGGAAAAACAAATTGACTGAATTAAAACCCATTCATGTTAACTTTCCAAATGAAAGAACGATTGACCACCCTATCTCTGCTCAAAAACGGATTCACAGTACCATACTAAAATAAAGCCAAATATCTTGCTATGATTCTAGATACCAAGTTAAGGTGGAAAAAACATGTCAAAATAAAATATCGACAGTATTGGAAGATATTACAACCTGTCCTTATATAACAAAACTAATCAATTTATTAAACCAACCTGGTCGTACGGTATGCAACTATGTGGATGCGCAATAGAAAATAATATCAACTGAATATAGACATTCCAAATAAATATTTACGTGCTACGGTGAATGCCCCATGGTACATTAGAAGCGTTGACATCCGTAAACATTTGGTTATACCAACTGTCAAAGAAGAAATTAAAAGATTTGCGGGAAAGCACGAAGAAAGGCTACGCCGGCACGAAAACGCAAAAGTTCTTCAGCTCCTGGAAAATAAATACCTGACTGAAGCGAAATAAACCATTTGAATTACTATGAGTGATAAATTTTAAAAAAAATGGATCATAGAGTGTGAATGTGATATGACTATGAAAACAAAAGGATGTCATTGGACTAATTTAGATAACTAACTTGATAAACTTATAAGAATGAACAAAGTAAAACTAATGGTTGGTCTCTGTAGAGCAATTTTAGTTACGGAGGTGGTTTTTAGTGGGTAAAAATACCACACACCGTTAAGTACGGGCTTTTTCCAAATTTCAGGAAATTGATATTTGATCATATATCAAGGGCAGTTTGTTATTCTTTAAAATTATATTTGTGCCCTTTTTAACACAGAATAGCGAGAATTTAAAAAATGAATAAATACGACTTCTTGAAAGGAGAATAAAAAGGATTTTTTTTGTATATAGGAAAGGATATGAGGAATCGATGATATTGTTCTATTTTTTATTCGTTTGAAAAGAGATCATTGATGCTTTTTTTCTAGTTTGAAAGAACTAATGGTCTTTTCTTTTCCTTATATCTAGGCATCAATTTTTAGTGTACCTGGACAGGGGGCATTGTAGAATATTTCAGGTATATAAAAGTAGAAAGTCCGATTCCTCCCACCTAAAACCTCAGCAAGTCCAGATTCCTTCCCATTGTAAGACCGACACGCTTACATAAAATTTACACCAAGAATCACCATAAATAATATATTCCCAAAATTCTAAAATTAACTTTAAACGTTTCAATGGCAATTTCTGTTTTTAGTATACACTTAACAAAATTAAATCTTATTAAATAGCTATGATAACACTTCAAACTTTTTAATATTCTCCCATTTTTAAAGTATACTATAAACTGTCCGAATGATTGAACTTTTATTCATAAAATAGTTTATGACTAGTTTTAGACAATTTATGTGATTAATTAAAAACATAATTTTGGTACGAATTTATACCGTCTTCATTCTTTTATTTAAATAAACAATCTGGAACTGGTACGAAACAGCATAATTAAATGGAGATCTATTTTTATGTTACTGAATTATTCACCTACAATTTAGATTAAAATAAGAAATAAATCCTAAAAATATTACTCGTAGCTGTTTTTGGTTTTTTCAATTTAATTTTTAAAAAATACATTCCACTTCATTTTACCCCACTATCTTGTTTGGAAGGAATCGGGCCATTTCCAGTTGTGTATATCCATGAATGGTCGGGAAGGAATCGGCCTACCCGTAGTTCTGGGAAGGAATCAGGCTATGCTCCATCACCCGCCTCAAAGGCCTCTGGAATACATGTGATATTTTCTTGTGTTTGGGTGGCTGAAGGGGGTGGGGGAAATTAAAGACTCGGAGTATGTTCTCCCACTTCCCACAGCAATGGTCGAACTGGGAACAGCATAACAATAGCCGTGACTGCGAGGCGAATTTTAATCCCGTGTAACTCAAGAGGGTAATATTATGCACCTTCTTTGAGTTGTTATTTAATAAAAAAATTATATTTATAACAAAATGTTCATTTTTTCACAATATATAGGTCTAATTGGACTATTCTTTATAAATAACTATATATATATAATAATAAAATAAGTCGAACTCGGATATTTGAAGGATTATATATATATTCACTATTTATAAATTTAAGACAATTTGTTATACGGAACAATATGCCCGTGAAAATTATACATTTATTTTAGGAAGTATATATGTAATGTGATGATAAAAAAATGTCAGTGATGTAAGTTGATCCCAGTAAATGATTTGTTTTTACATTGTCCCATCTTAAGGTAGACAAGAAAAAAGAAAATGTGGTACATAAATAAATTCGTACGGCAGTGTTATCGTTGGCAGTATAATTTCAATCCAAAAAATGCTGATAAAAAAAATTCTGATAAAGTTAGAAACTATGTTATACTTGTATTCAATACTTTTACTTGAACAAACAACTTATTCCGAATTATGCGAATGATTTATTTCTGAATTATATTATCAGCAATTCACCTTATCCTAAAAATGAAACATTATTCGTATATAATATATTTATGTTCAACATATTCATATTTTGGTTGATAATTTGATGTCTAGTTGAAAATTTTCCGAAGCAAAAACTTATTATTTACTGGGATCAACGTACATTACCGACATTTCTCTTCATCGCATTAAACACGTCATTCACATTCTTCCTAACATTAATATTCACTAATCTCCTATACGTTGGTCCAAATATTAGATGAGGAAATTGTTGTCTGTAATTTATTAACCCTCAATATATACTTTAACCATAAAACTTCAGAAATTTCTTTTTCATATTTTCTGGCATAAGTATTACATAAATAAATAAGGAACTTAATTAAAAAAAATAATAACAGCGTGTCATTTGCCTGTTAATATAATAAAAGTATATTCTCTGTATGTCCCTATTTATATACGTTAGAAGAATGAATTACGTTCAATATATTAAAGTATAAACCGTTTAAAACTAATATTATTTACTTTTTATATTACAAAATCAATCCCTTTATAAATTCTTAAATCATCCCAGCAAAACCAGACTACATTAGATAATTAATTATTTGTAAATTAGCTGCCAGTTTGTATGACTCATAAATAATTCCTGATAAATATTCCACCAGTGATAAAATTATAAATCATTTTCAGAAGTTATAAGACAGTTTATCATTCGTTTTCTTGCTGTGCGTTGTTATTCAACTATTTATCACCAGAATTTATTCACGTGTACATGAAATATAATTTTCTTAATATGTTTAATTGAATTACATACGTGAAAGTTGTACAGAACAATTAAATATTGTTACAGTGAAAAAATAACGAAAGATCCACTGAAACTGTAGTAACAAAATTATTCAATTTATATTATATTCGTCTATATAATAAACAATATTTAGTGAAGGGAACGTACTTTTTTCTTGTTTCTATTACCGAAATTACTTTTGTATTATGCATTCTATAGTTTCATAGTGGCTTCACAATAATACCACACCGATCTTTAGCGCAATAGCTACTCCAATTTTCTTTGACATATATATTTTACTCATTTGACTTTAGCTGCTGGAGAATTGATACGCTGACCATGTATCACTCCAAATTCGGAATGTGTCATGTAAGATGAAAGTCTGCAGTCGACCCGGTAGGCCAAGGCCCTCAATGGGCTGCAGACCCAAGGAAGGAGAAGAAGAAGAATATTGACAATAGAAGTGTTCTATTGAAATCGACCGTTTATCCTAATTTATCTCATTGCTTTAATGTATAAGGCTATGAAAATCAGATTAATATTAACTTAACGGCAAAGATGGATAAACTTTTAATTATTTATTATTTTACATATGACAGTGTTTTCTTAGATTCTTTGTAAGTATGTACATGTATAGGTAATATATATATAAAATAATTTGTTTAATTTGTTTCAAGTTGAACCTTCCGTGCCTAAACGTGGACGTTTGCTGTTTATTGCGCCTTTTCCAGCTGCGTACAGAGTTGCTTGGTACGGCACTCAGTTCAGTTGTTGGGAACTTTCTTCCCAAGGATTTACAAGGAATTGTCACCTACATTAGCCACCAGTACTATCTCGTGCCACTGTAATCATTTTACTACACGTCTCATAAAAAAGCGCAGAAAATTACAAAATAAATCTCTCTTCTATTTAAACTCAAGAGGATAAGTAATGCTTTGTGTTCTTACTCCTTGCATAACTCTTACACAATTCTTCTTCCCTTCCTTTAAAATTTCCTGAATTTATGTTTAACCGATGTGTTGAATTTAAAATTATTTCTACGTTCATATTGGTCCTATTACATTCCAGTTTTGTCTTCTAAAAATAAATACTAATGATACAATTTTATAGATTGTTTCAATTTTAACAAACGACTGTTTCAGATTTTATTTCTTAAATTTACTTACATATAATTCTGGTTACTTCCTAGGACTTGTCCGTTTCACTCTATTCATAAAATTTCTAACAGCACACGGCTAGAATGCACTAATATTATTCGCATTACTAACAGTGTAGTTATAAATACGAAATTTGTCTCATCAATACTTTAAAGATAATATGAAATAGTGTGAGTTTAGGTCTTCCTTTTTTCTTACGTTTTGGGGGTTCCTCAAATGTCCATACCAATTCAACCTCATGCCTTCTGTTGTATCTAATATATTTACTGATGTAACCCCCATTTCTTCCCGAATGTATTCATTTCTTATCCTTTCTGTTCTTGCCACGCCACAGCTGCGTCTCCAGAAATCATCTTCACCGCTCTTAACTTTCTTTTATTTTCCTTTGATATTTCCCAAACCTCAGAACCATATAGTTCAAGATTCTCCACTTTCGTTTTGTAGATTCTTCTTTTCACATTTATTGTTTATTTTTATTTCATATAATTGAGTGTAACTGTCTTGTTGCAACTCTGCCCTTCGCTATTCACTGCTTAATTTCCTCCTTTACTCGAAATATTTGTTCCTAAGTATTTATGTGTGGTACATACATTACTACACTTCCGTCTTCCATTTCTAAGTCTCTTTCTGTGCCTTAGACTTACATATACTAGGATTAATCAAAATTTATTTGTCAGCACCGTATCACATATTCCTAATTCAGTTTTCATAGTATGTAGTATGCGTCATCTTCATCTTTGGCGAAAATAACCTGATTCAAAGTATACAGGGCCATCATTTATAGGTATTCCCATGGTGTGGCATTTCTTTCTCCAATTTTTGAGTGCATCATTCAAATATGCGAAGGTGCTATTCAGCACACTTGTCTCAATCCTTTATTTACGCGAGATTCTGATGACTCTGTTTCCAACTTTGACCCTGTTGTTGGAAAATTATCTTGGAAAATTAAAAATTTATCCTACATATCTTGTTGTTATCTAATGAATATATTTAGTTTATTTGCAGAATGTTATTGCCCTAAAAAGGATTAGTTAAATAAATTTAAACAGACATAACTTCGGAAGGATTCAGTGAAATTTAAACCAAACAGAGGAAGCAGAAAACGGCAGAACTACATTTGTTTTTCACGAAAGAACGATAAGGAAATGAAAATTTTTCTGGATAAATACAATTAATTTTTTAAGAAACTGAAAATTATGGAGAAAATTTTTGTCTTGAAATTTTCTGATATTAAAATGTTTAATCACAATTCAAGGATTATAATTTAATATGTCCTATTTTTAAATTTTAAGTATAACACCAAAGATATTTAATCACATTAATTAAATAATTTAAAACTCATTGTTTTAAAGTTTTGAAACTATGGAGCGTCTGGTAGTTAATTTAGCTATATTCTTAAAATGTGAAGTAGTTAGCCATTTATTTTGACAAAAAGCAGAGGTCAAAATATATAGTATTTTTTTCCTAGACTGCATTCAATGAGAGTTACAAATGAAACGTTGTATGAATGAAACAATAACTTGATTTGTCCGTCAATTGATCGTTAATTTAATTCTTTAGAGATAAAATTATACTTTAACAATCACATTATAAGAATGCCAATTCGGTTAATTACTGGATATTTTTTTAAAAATTATTAAAGTTTCTTAAAGATAAGTTTTCTATTTACGAATATAGGTTTCACCTACGATAAATATTACGGATTGTATGAATGGAAAACAAGCCACAACAGAAAAGGATAATTAAATAAATAAAATATTTAAATTGATGTGTCATTTATAAAGTAAACACGGACATACAATAGACCATAAGTCAGAATTTCTTTTTATTGTTCAACAAATTGTATACAACGTTTCTTCCACATATTGGGACTTCTTCACTACCACATCTGGACAAAACAGACAAGGGAAGCTTTTATATCGATTCGTTTTGTTATCATGGAAGTATTGTAGATAGAGAGAAATGAAATCTAAAAGTTTTAGGGCCACCATTATTTATATACTTTAAGAATTAAATTGTATCCCAACAAAGGTATTCAAAACATGACCCAGGAAACAATAAAAATTATTATATATTTTACCGCTGACGTTAAATTGTAAGAACATGAATTTTTATTACAGAGTAAATAATATTGATAAATTTTTATTTATTTAAAGTTGCATCAAGTTTCGATATGTGTTTGTCAAACAGTGTTTTAAAACAAAATGTAACTGTAGACCAATTATGACGTGGACATATTACATCTAAAATTTATATCAATACGTTTAACACAAAATTGTTGTCTGTTTGATTTAATTATACAGAAAAAAATATTTATTAAGTTGTAGACTTAAGTTTGTATAATTTTTATATTTTCATAGTTTTATTGAAAACTGAGCAACTTATATTTTGACAAAATATTGTTAATTTAAATGTATAATTTTTTACTATTTTTTTTGTCTGTAGCTTAAGAAGGAATTTGATTGCATATGTCTTTATCTGAAGAAGTACCAAAATTGTGGACGAAATTTGTATATAATATGGAATAATATAAAAAAATTCAGCTTATTGGCCATTGATATTTATTTGTTTAATAAATAAAATGATTTGGTCTGTTTCTTTAACGAAACACATTCACATAATTTTTATATGTAATACGCCCAGTTCTTTCGTTGATAACTTTTTTGTGCTCCTTATACGGGCTCCAGTTTAAATTGGTTTTCAAACTGCGTTGGGCAAAAACTAACAGACAGATAAAAACGTAATACAACTTTAAATATAAAATTTATCTATATTATTTATTCTGAAATCAATGTCAATGTTCTTAAAATTCATTATCAGATGTTATACGTACAACAATAGTTCTTGCGTTTGTGTGGTATTTTTTGACTTTCGTTGTTGAGGGACGATTTAATTTTTAGTGTATAAGGTCCTTAAATCATGAGTGCTTCAGTACCCACTTTTTGAAATTGGTTGCTCGTAAAACTTCCACGTTCATGCGAATCGATATAGAAAACTTCCCTTGTGTGTTTTGTCGAGATGTGGTGGCAGCGTGTGGGATCGCGATTTCGGTTGTTGGCGTAGTTGGGGGAAGAAGACCACAATGGCTCGGTCTCGAGTTCGCGCCGCGTTCGGCCTGTCATTAGAGTCTCCGCCTGGATTAGCACTTGAATGGAGACCCTCCCAGTTTGTTATGAAATGGTCCAATTAGAAAGACTGCACGAGGTGGCTATTGTGGGGGGAGGGGACTATTCAAGAGCGGCGCTCAGGTAGCCTCAAAGCGATGCGTGTTTTGCGACAGCGCGCTTCTCCCGTAACAAGATTACGAATTACGTGTTTAAACCTCGCTGCCTACGAGGAACCTGGAAAAAAAATCCCAACAAGCAGTGCCACGATCCTGTAGTCGGTACATACACACATATATTATATATACAATTACGAACCAACGCATAATATTAAGTGCAATATTTCCAAAATTGAAACCCCATGTTGGTATATTTAGAGGAATATCTAGTGATACACTCACCCCTTATTCGTAAATGGTTAGGCTACTGCGCCATGCACAACTGTTAAAGAAGCGAACAGGGCACTCAGCATATGGAAAATGATCCACGAATGCCATAGAATTTCCATGTCAAATCGTCATTAGGATTAATAAAACTTCAACACTTTCTTTAGGAATGTATTGGTACTTACCCATGAACGGCATACTAGCATTCTTTCTATCAACTTACGGTCAAACTTCGATTTGGTTGACATCGATTATCATCGGTTTCGATTTTCGTCGATTATTTGGAGAAATAAGTTGTCTCGGATTTCGTCCAACTTATTTTGTTGTCCTGCCACATTTTAATATCATTTTGTGAGCATCACCCCGGGCAATTAGCTAAACAATTTTTTGAAACAGGCAACTTCCCTTTAATAGCATAGGAAGGGAATTAAAAGGGGAAATGTGGAAGTAGAGCAAGGGCCCCCGGGCTATAGTTTAAGGATCCTACCCGGTCTTTCACCTAAAGAGATGCAGGGAAAACCCTAGAAAAGCTGCATCAAATAGGTCAGGCATTGGCAACTATTCTCACGCCCTTCCGAATGACGGGAGTTGAGTCTGCTGTAGAGTCGCAGCATTCCCTTCTCCGTGTCTCCACCAGTTTTAGGAGGCAGTTGACCGACCGATCCAATGGGATCAGCCGACAACAGTACATACACCTCCTAAAATAGGTGAAGGTGTCTCAGCATGCAAGAATTTTGAAAAGAAAAACAGATAGAGTACGAGGCATTCCCGACGGAGTCAGGTGGGTCCCGTAGTCAATCTGGGGAGAAATACCTGTGAGAGAGAACTCCCACAGGAAATTCATACATGATTCCCTTAATTGTTTCTCGGTGCTTTATCGAGTTTTTTTTTACTGACTTCGAGTGAAAACTATGTAAAAAGTTCTGTGTTCTGTACTGCCTATTGAGGTTCTCGGTAAACTGAGTTTGTTTTGCGCATCTCAGTTTAGAAACGTACGCATCGTACGTAATATGTAAAACATAAGTTGACCCATTACTTTCAACGTCATTTTGAGGAAAAAGAAACTTAGTGAGCCAGCAACCATCCGAGGAAGACAGGAAGACAATTGAACTGAAGGGAGAAATTCAAAAGTATGAGAGCGGAAAGAATATTGCTGATGACGGTCATCACAAAGAAACGACCATTGTGTGCTGATCTCATTAAAAAATTTCTTGGGACGAATGCGAGTCTATATAATGATTTTAATGTCGTCAGGGGCTGGTTCGACAAGTTTGAACGGCGTAATGGCGTACACAGTATTGGGAGACTGGGCCAAGGAGTGAGTTTGGACAAGTCTGGGACCTTAATATTTGTCTCCGAATTAAAAGTTTACGTAGAGACAGAAGGATTAATCCCCCCAACAAAGATTCAACTGTGACAAGAGTGCCCTTTATTGGAAGAGAAAAATACTAAAAAGGATATTCGTTACATTGGGGGAAAATGCTCTTCCAGAGCATAAGCAAATGAAAGATAGGTTAACCCTTTTATTTGTTGTAATGCTAGTGGCGTTTTTAAAATAACGTCCTTACTAATAAACCATTCAGAAAATTCTAGGGTGTTTAACACACAGAGTTGTATTAAGAGCAAATGCGAACACTTTGGAGATGGTCCTAGCTCTGAATCAAAAAAGCAACTTTATTACTTTATTAACTTCACAATAATTCCTTTTTGTTATTATTATTAATATATGTATATTCTCTATAAAATGTGTTTTTCATGTTTTTTGAGTATCGAGTACGAATTAATTGGATTTACATTGAATCATATGGAGATTGCCTGGGTTTTTGTCGGTTTTGTTTTTGCCGATTGTGATCGGACGGATTACCGATCAAAATTGACGTTCATAAGCGCGCAACGTTTTTAATTGGATTGACACTCATGAATTCTCTTTATTGAATTCGTTTTCTTCTGTTTGGAGTTTTAATGCTGCAAACAAGGATCTGAATCCGCTGTGAAACACAGAAAGTAATCAAAGAATTTAAAATATAGTATAATACAAAAGCTCGTTTTGGTTGTTTACAAGGCTAATCGATATGGAATGTAACTGGCTGAAAAATATCGAATGAAATTTAATATTTTTTATTTACAGTTTCTCAAGGCATAACTTATTTATCCAAATCCCAAGTCAGTTTTTGGAGTTATCTTCCTGTGTAGCAGATTTCGTAAACTCTCCTGAACAGTGACGACATTGCTTCTTCGCCGGATGATCTTATCAACTCTGCTGGAATGTTATCATTTCCTGACGCTTTACAATTGCTCAGGTCTTTCAGACCTTAAAATGTCGTCCCCCAATTCTTCATCACTACCTCATCTTCTTTTTCTATTACTGACTGATCTAGATTTCCACCGTGATAAAGCTCTTCTATATATTCCTTAGATATTTCCACCTTTTCTTCTTTATCCAGAATTTGCTCCCCATCCAATCTACTGGTTGGTTTTGTTAATATTTGTCTTCTCTCCGAATGTTTCTTCGAGTTTTTCTATAAGCTATGCCTATTTTCTCTTTCACCCTGAAATCTTCATCCACTTTGCATTTCTCTTTGGCTACTTGGCTCATCCTATCTATCTTAATCTTTAAGCGTCTGTACTGCTCTACACCATTTTCATTTCTCGCGTTTTTATATTTATGCCTTTCAGCATTCTTTTTTATTATTTCTTGTGTTATCCATGGTTTCCTATTGGTCTCAGCCTTTTTTTCTATTTTTTTCATCGGCTGTTCTAGTCATTTCTTCCTTCAACTGTGCCCACTTCTCTTCTATATTGTTTTTTTCTCCATGAATCTATTCTTGATTTCTTCTTTGAAACTCTGAAGCACCTCCTGATTTTTCAGATTTTTCTAATTCTTATCTTTTTATTTTAATTCCTTTCTCTAGTTTCTTCATTTTCAGCTTGCATTTTATAATTATCTATAAATACTATAATATAAATATATTATTATAATTTTCCTCATAAATTTAGTACTTTTATTATCGACGTATCCTATTTCATCAACTGAGGGCTAACAAAAGCAATAAATATGGTATGGAGAGTTGGACATTGTCTTTGATAGCATAAAGTCATTGCATTTCTATTTGGCTCGAAAGTGTCAATAAACGATACGCTAATTGTTAATAGGTGATATTATCTCAAATAACTGGATATATGGAAATTAGTGGATCCGTCAGGGGTACGTCGTAAAGCGGAAGAGGAAGTTGGGCGCTTTCAGTTTCCTACTTAACATTCCTGGCACAACCATTCAACTCAGTCCCTCAGAAAGAAGGGGTGGCCATATTAAATCTATTTATCATTGCTACCAGTTTTTTCAAAATATTTACACTATGTTTAAAGTAAGAACTTACAAAGTGCAATTTCAGTTTGAATTGAATAAAGGACTCATTTTTGAAGATTTACAATCTGTTTCAACAAGGGGTCATTATTTCCATTACAAATATTTTTATAAGAAACGTCGTACTATAAATATTATTGAGTGTTTAAGAAAGAATACAATTGGATTTTAAGAATAAACCGCTCGTGAATTGCCTTTTTTATTGTTGGGTCTAAGAGAATGAATTGAGTGAATTGCATCCAAAAAAAAATTTTTTAAAGCGGTTAACAATTTTGGAATTATCAAATAAATATTCATAGCTACAAATGTATCCTTTTGTAAAGAATTTTCTACTTTGCGTACACTGTCCGAGACTGGTTGTGTTATGCTAGCATAAGGTAGTGTGTTGGTAAGTCGATATAAATCCTATTTTTACAATATGATTTTCACTTCATCTAGCTTCTCAAGAGGAAAAGTCACCTGTATCTAATAAATAAAAACAAATTTTTGTGGACACATTAGCGTTGAATTCAGCATTTTCCACGTCGGCGAGATGAAGAATGACGCTAATTAAATTCAATTTCTTCTCTTTGAAAATGGGGAAGGGACGAGGAGTTTTTAATTATAAAATGTTCAAAAGAATAGAAAATGTTGTCCAATTCGTTGTTCTCGGGTACGCTGATTTACATAGTGGGATTCATCATGCCGATTAAGTTTAAGTTCCGCTCCCTTAACCTTTGTGGGAAGATTGTGTGAGGAGCAAAAGACTCATATTAGTGCCGAATCCATTGTTTTCAGTGTCTTTGACATTACAGACATGATAGTTTGGTCAAATAGTGTCAAAATTATTTTTTTGTTCTTAGACGTAAACGACTAAAATAAATTAACAACTTGCCAAAGTAAGTTTACAATCATCTCGTAGACAATTTTATCTGGCTTCCTTATCAATTGTGTGTTTATGCTTCTTTATTGAATAAATATAATTAAATAAGCGGTATTTAAATATAATCAGTAAGGACAAATAAGTAAACTTAGTTTTAAATGTTTAATGGTGATGATATAATGCTACACTTATATATCTCGGATCAGCCCGGGCGTCGCTGCTTACGCAGAATTAAAGCTGATAAGCGTCGTGACAGGACACGTGAGCACTTGAACCAGACAGGAGTGTTGGCTTTGATCGAAAAGGGAAAGGGAATATTTAATGATAAAAACAATTAAACAGTTAAGAGTTTAAAGATGCAAGTTTAATGGACAAAAATGTAACAGCTTGTAGCTAAGTTTAATTGTTGCTTTGATAAAAGTAATTTCGACAAAAAAACCGGAATGTGAATAATTATTTGGCCAAAAATTCCCAATTTTAAATCACTTCCTACAAGAAGACTTCCTGTATTTCACTGAAAACTGCAATAATTTGTCACATTTAGTAGTAGGGAAGGCTGATGTCTTGGTGTCGCGTTTCTGATATGCAGCTGACCTCAGTGTCGAGCCTCTGACACATCGGCGGAGGCGGCTTCTTCCCTGGCCCTGACGTCTTCACCCTCCCTGTCTCCAAACTGTACTTTCACTTTACTCTCTCGTTCTGAGAACCGTACTGATTACATGATTACAACCGCATGTATTTCCCGCACTTCGTGGCTTTCCCCCCAAAAAATACGCCCACTTCGGTTGCGTTTCGAGAATATGTCCCAAAACTCATAATTTTTGTTTATTGGGACCGCTCCTTTAGGTTGTTGACCATTTAAGAGCAGGACACAACACTGACCTGAAGCAATATAATTCGCCTACGCTGACTTCACACCTCAGTTTTGTCGTTGCAATTAGCTGCGTACTCGAAGCTGATACGAAAATATTTATAAGTAACAAAAAAGTAATATTACGGGTGCTTTCATGTATTACGGAATTAAGGAAAACATAAAAAAATTAGAGTAAGAAGTAACTACCCAAGAAAAATATGAAGGGCGAAAGGAAAAGCAAATTTGAGACAGTTACAAAAAATTCTGTTTGTCGTATGTTTTTAAACCTGTATTACTTAAAGGACAATTTAAGCATAAATCAGATTTGGAAAGTTGTTGATTGGGTTTCCCATTCTGTAGAATGAAGAAATAACGAAACGCTTTGAACAGTAAAAACTGTACTGTCTTGAGGGAAAAAGATTAAAGTTTCCGAGCTGGATACAGACGAATCCTTAAAGAAATAGACTTACTAAACTATCTATTCAACGGAGAAACCTATCGAGACCTTCGCGTCTGACTGGATCGTGCACCCAGCTGAGATTCTTCATTTTATTTTCGGACGACTCGCGGTGATTTTACTGTTCGAAACGTTGGATACGTTCTGGATTTAGACAATGGAAAGCACGATGAACGAAATTCCGTGTATATCGACTTCCTCTTAGAAACATATTTTTAATTTTTATCTTTATTGCCACGAATTTTTATTTCTGCTTTTAATATTTTGGTACCTCTTCATACTTCTTAAAATATTTCGTATTCTCTTTATCCAAGTACAATTCTATCTGTAAGAAATAATAGTATCTTCATTATGGAAAGACTGAGGTGATTTGGACATCAACCAATGAACGATTTCTGAAAAGTATATTATTATATTTATTCATTGTATTTATAACGAAGAAAAACCAATACTTAATTATCTCGGGCAATTCACAAATCGCTTATGACGAACCTGTCTCCATTTGTAGTTCAATAGTATTATTTACTAGTTTGTATGTGAATGTATTTTTTTAAGTGTGTACCAAGGTAATGTCTGTTTACTTCCGAATTACCGTGGGATTCGTTCTCGGTTCGAATCTGGAGCCTCTGTCTCAGAAAGGAAGCTGTCTCTGCCTCCTTTAGCAAGGCGGCTTCCCTTTTACACCAAATAAATGTGACGCGTGTTGTCAAATCCCGGGACGGGAGTGAATAATAAAAGGTTTTGTTTTCGCGCTGGCACGGCATAGAATTAGTATTTACCAAAGCTCGTTAGCTGTGCTCCGTTTACACAACAACAGCACACATGGCCTATTATAGGCCGCATTCCTGGTGAAACCTAAGCCTGAGGGAGCTCAATGGCTGGGCAGCGGAAGGGTTCTCATGGCCGGCCCACGAATTCCTCCAGGCTGCCGGAAATGCTGATCATTCCTGACACTCAAGGCAGATTATGGCTTAAAAATATTTAAAACTTATTTATAAAGTTGCAACTGAATTACTTAACATCTATTTTTTTAATGCTGCAAAAATTTGCTGCCATCTGACGATACGTTCAAATATATCAAGGTTAGACTTCCAATCCTATGAAATACTGAAGCAAAGGACTACTTGAACCAAAAAATCGGAGAGAAAATTTTTTTAATAAAATTATGTACTGATAAAACATTAATTAACGAGAGACGAGAAACATGTGAGACCTGATGGAAACCATAATTACCACTCAGAATGTGTAGTTTCGATATCAGCAGTTGGTTCAAAACTAGATCACTGCTATATCAATATTATCTTTGGAAATATATAGCAATAAATAAATTTGTAGTGTCTGCCTGGAAGTTTGTCTCCAATAGGCTCCGAAGCGGCTCAAAGGATTTCAATGGGGGTTTAAATACAGGAGATATAACTTAAATATTCGTGCATCAATTATTTACATATATTGCAGAAGACATTTATATAATATAAATAATAAAAATTCTACGGGAAACGTTTCTTGACATACGCATATCCAAAACTAAAAGTGAATGCGGGTTGCCTATACTCTTGATCTGTTTATGTTCCGAAACGGATTATTGGATTTCAATGAAAATTTCTAGTGTAGAAACAGGAATTTTAACTTAAATTTTCGTGTATGCTTCATTTAGATAGCTTGCAGGGTTCAGAAGATATTAATATAAATATTTATAAACCCATTAAATTTACGCGAGCCATAAGTCCTATTATGTGTTCATATAGCATTCATTTGACTTACTGAGTTATTATTTGCATAAATATGGAAGCTTGAGAAAGTGAAAGAGAGAGGAAGGGCGAGCATTCTCACTCCATCTATTCTTGAAGCAGGATTCGCGTCGTTATTAACCATAAGTTGCACTCTGAGAAATAATATACTTCTTTGGATCGTCGATTCAGTGTATACGTAAATTGGTTTTATTTGTCTCGCTGTGTAAATTTTAATATTTAGTAATTGCTCATTTTTAAAAGTAAATAAAATAAATATAATTATCCCAATAAATATAATTAAAGTTTCTGTCTGGAAATTTTGTATCGAATTCGCTCCGAAACGTGTGAAAGCGAGACCTGTTCCGAGTGAATTAATTCATATCGTAAATCGGGTCTACTACAAAATCCCGGCGCACGTTTTCCCAACAATATCATCCCGATTGTTGTTTGCCCGAGTCGTGCCCAACATACGGTTAGTTTCAGACGCGTTCAAATAGCAGGTAGCAGTGGCTGTCGTATGAGCAGGTGGAGAGTAGCTCCCTAGTGAACTTGTGTACTTCATACTTCCATTTATTTTGCATTTGACATTATATTTTAAAATATTTAGTATATATCATTTCTAAACATCATTACAAGAAAAACGACATCAAAACATTGTACAATTTACTGAATTTGAGGGAAACAACCACGATTGATAGAATAAACCTTTTTATACAGAACTTAAAAAGCTTTTAAAATCAGATATATATTTTACCAAACTTCTATAGTTTTTATAATATTAACGTAAATTTCTAAATTAAATTTTACTTAAATTATTTTTTGAATACAGTACGTGTATCAACACCGGTGGTTGAATAGGTGGGATTGAAAACATGTTTGAACTAACAAGCATCGATTTTGACAACATTCAGTTTACGAGCTGACGTAGTGTATGTTAAATACCAGACTACAAGCTGCGTGGAGTTTATCTTTGGCTAATAGGATCAACAGTCAATTTATTGTAAACAAAATTGAAAGATCGTTTGTATCTCTTTCATAAGTAAGTATTAGCCCAGTGACCACTCTGGTTTCTGTTTATCAATTTAATTCATGTGTCAACTCTGGCGGGACTTTATTGAGCTAGTATTCAGATTCAAAATGAGCGACATACTTCAAACTGGCCATTAGTATAGAGTAACTAAAGTTAGGGAATATGGTATATACTCAACTGATTTAAGAAATACGGCTATTATTTAGCCTACATAACAGTGGGATTCGTACGAAAACTTAATATGTTGGAGTTCTGTTCACAATCGAGTGTTCACAAGCCCACACACGAACAGATAAATGTACACTAACGAGTAAACATCCTTCAGATTTCGCGGCGAAATATGAAGGATGTTTGCACGCCAGTGTAGGTCTGCCGACATTTAATTTACGTACGAGATCTGTGCATATTCTCGTATACGTACTAATAATTTTTCTTTGTTTAACTTTTAGTGGAAAAGCAGACGTTTTCATAAATTTAAATCGAAACAATATGTGATTTCTTTCAAAATTTGGATACAAACTTACCTATACAACTAAAAACAAATTTGTAATTGAGTAGTAAAACTAGATTTACAGTTCATAGTAACAAGACGCTATTTAAAACTCATTTATATCTATAGTTACGAAATAAACAAGTCAAAGGACTACTTTATTGTAAAAAATTATCAGAAATTACCAACACAATTGTTAAGACACGAAGAAGGGAATGCTGCGACCCCACAACAAACTCGTCTCCCGTCATTCGGAAGGGCGTGAGAATAGTTACCTATGCCCGACATACCTGATGCAGGTTTTCTAGGGTTTTTCCTGCATCTCTTTAGGTGAAACACCAGGTAGGATCCTTAAACCTTGACTACCTTGCTCTACCTTCCGCATCCACCATGTTCAAATCCCTTCCTATGCCATTAAAGGGGAGTTTCCTATTTCAGGATCACCCTCATGTAGCTTGTTAACCCTCCAAAAAATAATATTAATAAGCTAATTTTTAATGGTTCAGTGGAATAGTTTAAATAATAAAATTTTGTAATTCTTAGCTGAAATCAAGATATATTATATTTTGTAATAGTAATAATATCAATAACAACCTATTCTGGCTTATTTTTCACCACTATAGCCAACAATTGACGCTATAAAACTTCTATTATGGTTAAATTCAAAAGAAGGGTTAGCTTAATTTGACAAATTTGATACGGAATCTTTGGATCACGAATATATATCTGTATTTGTCTGTTTTCAGCGCTTGACGACTGGCAATCGGACAGATGTGATCTGTACGTGAAGATGCAACACGCAGATTTGATCGCTCAGACAAATATCTGCACTCCAATTCGGCGATTGGTCGGCCGATCAGATGTGTCACAGCTGTCTATCTGCTCGTGTTAGTAATCCAAGGAAATGGAATCTTTAGAAATGAAAGCGAAACGTTGTTGATCAGACGAGGCTACCTCTGATCTACCGTTGTGTGAAGAAACTAAATTATCCGTTATTGATATGTTGGAAAGATTACTATCATATTGTGAAATCGGCGCAGTTCATGATCTACTGCCACATTTTTATATTATTTTCGATACTCTCCTTCTAGAATCGCATCACAGTTTTTGCAGGGTGCATCAATATAGTGGCAGTGACTATTCTAGCTTTTTTTGTTTGTTTATACTGCACCTTGTAGCAAGTGTAGCAGCGGTATATTTATATGCTTAGAATGGTAGCACTGCTGGGAACAGGAACACAATATCATTTAGCATTTATAATTTCTGTAAGTTTAAGATCTTTGCCAGCATTCCTCTATAGGAGAGTATGAATTCAATAAAAAGTTAAAATTGTAGTTTTGTTTACACGTTGCATCGTATTAATTTCCTTCACAATTGAATATCAACCATTCGGGAATAAATCTCTTCCCATTTTTTTGCGCACCGTCAGTGTGTCTAGAATATAAATACAAATGTATCAGTGTTCTCGGACATCTAAACAATTCCAAATGTTAACGAATTAAGGAGAAGGGAACCTCGGAGGGTTAAGATGGCGCCGAGACAAGGCTCTCACAGCTTTTGTTATCTGCTTGCCCCAATTAACAGCCGTTCCAAAGTAACATGACGGCCATTCACTGCTTCCCGTCGCCTTTATTATTCGCCCACTTATAAAGGCATCTCGCCTAATGGCATTAATTAGGCGCAACATAGGAAATATATCTGAATAAGCGACCTTGACCTGAGGCCCTCGCTTCTATGGGCGTTACTCTCTTACAGTTTCTAAAACTTATTCGTTCTAGTTTTTCATTAAAACTGAGATGTTTACATAATTTAATTACCAAATAAATCACTAATTATTTGGGTTTTAGTGGAAAAATGATGATAAACCACGCTTCAAGAGAAGAAAACTTTCGGTTTACATTATAGTGAGCCTAAAACGCCGAAGCTTGAATATGTTTCGGTTTTACTTACTATATAGTCTATATATACAAATATCAACCGTGTTTTAGATTTTACAAAGTACGAAAACATCAACCCATTCAGGTTTATACTCAACGCCTATCGTTCGTTAACCGAGTTGGTGAATCATTTATTTTTAAATAAATGTAACGTCTGAAATTATCTGTTACTACCACGATTTATTCTTTTCTTTTCCTCACGAGAATTTAGATCTCAATAATAGAAGGAAACATGAGAGGTTGTGCGCAATATATAAAGCTTATAAGGGTGAACCGGCCTGGAAATAAATAACAAAACATCTTACGGCGCCGAATTATATTTCTAAAAATGACCACTCGTTCAAAATTAAAGAAAAAGGGCAACGCACAGACGTAGGAAAATTTTTATTTGTAAATAGGTCAATATGTGATTGGAATTCCTTGAATGCAGAAATACTGACGACTTTTTCGGGTAGCGTAAATTAGTTTAGGAATAGGCTAAGAAAACTTAAGTGAGTAGTATGTTTTTTAGAATCAGTGAAGTGATAATAGTGAAGTGTAGCGAAGTGATTTTTGTGTGGCTCCTTTCTTTTCTTTTTCAGATAAAAAACTACACTACAAAATTCTTCCTTAGTGTAAACTTTTTGTAATTGTATTTGTGTTTTCTTTGTATATAGTTGCCACCGGGCAAATACTAGGCAGCTAAGTAATAATAATAATAAGTAACAATATCATAAAAATATGTTAATTAAGGAAAAACGTATGTTCTTTTTAAAAGAAAAATTATACGAAAAATGAATAAACAAATAATGGCCTGTATATCAGTAAAAACTTAATAAAGCGATTGAAAAAATATAACACAATATTTCGTCGAATGTAGAAGTTCATGAGGTGAACATTGGACTTGAAGTTTTATAAATAACAAGCTAACCCCCGACTTCGTCCACGCCGAATAGTCTTTTTATTTTCCCCAAAAACGAAACAACAGGTACAGAATTTAGATAAACTTGAATTCATTGAATATATAATAAGTCCGGTATCATCTATTTGTGACCGGTCCAGGGCAAACTCGTAGTTGGTTTATACGTTTCGGAGCCAATTAACCTGATGCAGGTATTCAAGGGTTTTCCCTGCATCTCTTTAGGTGAAACACCGGGTAGGATCCTTAAACCATAGCCCGGGGGCCCTAGTTAACCCTTGGCTACCTTGCTCTAACTTCCGCATCTCCCCTTTTCAATTCCTTTCCTAGGCTATTAAAGGGGAGTTGCCTGTTTCAGGATCACCCTCATGTAGCCTGTTAACCACCCCCCCCCCAAAAGCGGCAATTCAATGGATTTATAAATATTTATATAAATATCTTCTGAACTCTCCAAGGTATCGAAATGAAACATACACGAAAATTTAAGTTAAAATTCCTGCTTCAATCCCTGAAATTTTCATTGGATTCCGTTAAGCCGTTTCGAAGCATAAACAGATCAAGAGTATAGGCTACCCGAATCTACTTATGATTTTAACGCTCGCATAAAAAAGGAACCTTCACGTAGATTAATATATATATATTAATATCATTATAGAAATGAAATACGTACTAATATTTAAGCTAAATTGCCTTTTTTTTAAACCCTCAAATTTTCACTGGAATCCGTCGAGCCATTTCGGAGCCTATTCGAGACAAACATATGGACAGACAGACAATCAGACAGAAACTTCAATTTTATATATTGGTATAGATTTTTAAACATTTTCAAGTTTTTCGATTAATATCCACCAAAACTTGACATTATATTAAAAATTTTGAGTAAAATTTCAAAGATATGCTCCGGCTGCACTATTTATTGTAAATAGATAATGTGAGATAATTATATTTATACAAAAAATTGATAAAGAGAAATTGAGATTATATCCAATAGCAATCAAACTCAGCGATGACCCATCAAATTACAATTATCTGCAACAGTTTCATTTCTACAGTTTGACTGTATCTTTATGATGATTATATTAGTACAAAGTAGCCAACAGTCAAACATTTATTTGGAAATGGTTCGGGAGTTCTTTAGACGTTATATTATTAGAGAAACAAAATATTTAAATTTGAGTAAAAAAAGATTAAGTGAAAAAATTTAGGCATCCTCCATTAACTTCCATGGCCAAAATTAATAATTCAAACAATGTCTTAATACATTCTTATTAGCAGAAAAAGGCCATAGTTACTTGAAGTCCTCAAAGTTGGATGAAACGTAGTATTTGTATTAATTAAATAGTAATGAAATTATTTGCTGATTTATTGGCCGTATTTTCATTTAGTTTTCCCGTTAACTATAATATTAATAAATTAGTCATATCGTGCATGGATAAAATTAATGTTAAAGTCAAAAGGAAGTTACTTTAGCCGGATTAATTTTTCTGCTTCCCTCTTTTAATCATTTCCCCAAATAGCCAGTTTTCTATTATTCTGTTGAATGTATGTTATGTATTCTTTAGTTTATTATTCCGTCTGAACTTCTATTAACTTTCTATTTACAAGGCCTTTGTTTAGGGGATCCTTCATACGTATCTTATTTTTTCACTTAAATATTGTTTATTCAAATTTAAACAATTGGAACAAACGATAGTGGCAGTTGCGATTTTGAGTATTCGTGATCACATACCCCTTTCATTAGGAAGCCAGTCGTATCTGAGAAGCACTTTCAATTTGTGTTTTCCTTTGTCAAAGCGTTTCGTTATGTTCCAAACAATTGAACGACCCGCCGACTGTGGAGTCAGGTTGGTGATTCGTTTCTTGAATGCAAGGAATGCTATGGCAGCGAACATTCATCGGCAATTGCGTAAGGTGTGTGGGGAAGCAATAACGAGTGATGGAATGATGAGGAAGTTTATTAGATAGTTTAACGGAGGTCGTGAAGTTGTGCACGATGAGCCGATTTTTATTTCTCCATGTCCAGAATCTCGGTGTTGTACGCCAACAGGCAGAATAGCACTGCGTTATAGATAAGTTGATAATCAGAAAATTAAGGAGGCAGAATTAAAAGAGAGGAAACAGCGGGTAAATAATTCTCTGCTCGTGCTTCATTTATTTAATTCCAGTTTAAAAATAGAATGATTTTCGTTCATATGAACGCGAATTTGAATTTAAGCTTAGTAATTTCACTTGCGATAGTAAAGGTTGTATGGCTGTGTGTCTACTTGTTCCTTGCCGATGGAAGAACAGCGGTGAGCATTTTCTCACTGAGTGGTTTCCAAAAGATTCTACCCTAGTCCATTTAGGTTTTTTCGTCGTGAACCTCAACACGGCCACAAATTTTCCTCCCCTTCTCTGCACATTTTCCGCTTGATTCTTCCCTTAGCAATAGCAACTGCTCTCCTCCTTTGAGCATTGTGCGGTATACTAACGTCCCCTAAGCCATTTTATAGTATCAGTTGCCTTCACAAAATATCATGTTAATGAAACAACGAAGATGAGGATAAAATTGTTCAGAATCGAGTTATTATTGAGAGAAATATATAAATATTTTGGGTGACAATTCTATTGATTCTGGTATAAGTTCTGTAAAAATTTTATATCATTATTTTAAAATTATTCACTCGTTAATGCAGTACTCAAACTACGACAGAGTTTGTAACAGAACAGAATAAAGCATATATTACTTTAGGCTACAACCTCGCGTATGCAATATCTACAAAAAGGAAGTCTACATTCTTTATTCATAATATATTGGCTTGGAATAACGCAGATATGATTACAGTTAAAATAAAATATTCTTAAATTTTTTGCTAGATTAATGAATCATTATTGTATAGAAATGTAAATTTATTACAGTTTCACGTGGTGTAACTAGTTATATATCGTTTAAATAAACTGCAAATGCCACACTTATGCAGTGATTGTAATACTGCTTGTTGTTCAAACCTAAATCTTTTCTAGGAAGATACCTCAAATTTCCGTAAACTCTGTATGTTTTGGAAGCAAAACGCTCAAAAATATAACCGTAACTATTTTTTTTAGAAAATAGTTTTCATATATTTTATAGTATTAAATATAGTATTGAATATTACGCTTCGTATATTAACACATTTTTATGCATTCTAAATTAATTTTGTTTTTATAAATCTTTGTGTGCATAGTTACTTGAAGTCCTCAAAGTTGGATGAAACGTAGTATTTGTATTAATTAAATAGTAATGAAACTATTTGCTGATTTATTGGCCGTATTTTCATTTATTTTTCCCGTTAACTATAATATTAATAAATTAGTCATATCGTGCATGGATAAAATTAATGTTAAAGTCAAAAGGAAGTTCCTTCAGCCGGATTAATTTTCTGTTTCCCTCTTTTAATAATTTCCCCAAATAGCCAGTTTTCTATTATTCTGTTGAATGTATGTTATATTCTTCAGTTTATTATTCCTTCTGAATTTCTATTAACTTTCCATTTACAAAATTACAAATACACTGCAGAGCGGATTCCCTATAAAGTGAGCAATGTATTTTTTCAAAAAGTAATTCATTTCATGGGATGAAGGATGTTATTAAAAAAAACTAACAACTTTCGTCATGAAGTTGTTTTCTTAATCATTACTAGTTGTTGTGGTAATCAGTCCTAAGACTGGTCTGATGTAACCCTTCATGCTAACCTATCCTGCGCAAGCCTTTTCATTACTACATAGGTACCACTTCCCACATGCTCTCTAATCTCCACACACTTCCCTCTAATGCTAAATTTACAAACCCTCATGTCTCAAAACGTTTCCTATTAATCTATCCCTTCAGTCAAAGTCTTGCAAATTGTTCTCTCTTGCCTTATTCTGCTTAGGAGTTCCTGGTTAGTTATCCTATCCACCCATTTGATTTTCAGCATTTTCCTATAGCGCCACATTTCGAAAACTTCTATTCTATCCCTGTTTGCAACTCCTATCATCTACATTAATATAACGCCATACTCCTTACCAACATTTTAAGTAATGATTTCCTAATATTCATACTTATATTAGCCGTAAATAAATTCATAATTTTTGTGAAAGTCTTCCTTGCCTGTGCTATCCTATTCTTTATGTCTACTATACTTCTAACATTCCTAGTTATTCTGCTGCCCAAGTAGCAGAATTCCTTAACTTCATTCAAAATATCCCTTCCCAATCAATCACCCCTTGTTATTCCACTATTTCCCAAAACTTTGTTTTTCCTCTATTAATCCTCATGTTGAACTCTTCATCCAGGATCAGATTTATTCCATTGATTATGTTTTCGCAGTCTCATTCTGACTTCCTAATGCCACAATACTATAAGCTTAGGGTTTTTATTTTTTCTCTTTGCAGTTTGATTCTCATTCCGTATTCATTTTTAATTTTATTCATCGCCTGTTCTATATATGAGTTAAAGAGCATAGGCGAGAGACTGTATCCTTGTCTTTAATTAATTAATTATTAGTAATAACTAAAAATTGAGGTTTTAGGTAAGTGTCTCAATTTATTTATATATAGCGTATCATTAGTTACATTATCTGACTGTTTGATATAAGTAAATAGTAAATCAGCTTATACGTCAGAACAAATGTTACATAAACTTTATTAACATTATAAATAAAATACAGAGAATGGTAAATAGTGAAAAATAGAAGAATGTGATTTCATTAATGAACTGGAATTTTATTAAATTTTGAATTAATGAATTGAAGAGGTCCCGGAAGTTGGGTACGAAATGTTTTAATTTAAATTAAATTATTATAATTATTACTTTTGTCCATTCTTTGTATTTTATTTTTAATATTAAGTTAGACTAAGAAACGTTAATAAAGTTTGAATTAAATTTGTTCGTTTATAGGCTGATATACTATATATTTACATAGCGTATCGTTTCTCCCTTGAAGTTACAAGAATTATGGGTTGTTGTATTTTGGTATAATCTAATATATATAATATATTAGCTACATGGACAACCTTTTGGTTCTTAATAAATTAAATGTTTTAAACCATACAGATATGAAATATCTGACGCAGGCAAAGAATTGCCATTTATTATATAATAGGATTTTGTATTTTCGGATACCAATTGTTATACTGTTTGGAATTATGTACGTGATGTTCGTTATAATAAAACAGCACTTGTTATGTTAAAATAAATTTTTATTCAACAACCATTGTATATTAATAACAAATTATGACAATCAATTAAATGTTATCTATCTAAATATGTGACGTAAAAATTTAGCAGACGCTAATAACCGGAAGGTTTATGTGACTTAAAATAATTAAAAAAAAATGTAATACAAAGTAACAGATACAAAATAAAATAGACTGAAATGATTTTAAGTTTGAAAATTGATTATTATACTAATCAAATATAAATTTTACTGTTCTGTCCCCTCCTCCGTTAAGATACTTCTCTGGATCCGCTATTCTATACAGCACACGTATTAGTTCTACTCGTTGACACTAGATGCCTTCAGTGTCGCGTCCTTTTGGAGTTCGACGCTATTGAATTAACAATACAGACTAGACATTAAAAATATTTGTATGAAAGGATATGACTTTAACAATCCCTTCATCCTTTTTGACATAACCTATGGAACGGAAACTCATTATTTATATCTAATGGCACCTAGTTCTAGCTCTCGAGTCATTTAATTTTATGAAGCTGCTGATTGAGCCATTGATTAAACTTCTTTCAGCGACAAGCATAAAATTAACATATTCTCAATTAAATATAAGAAAGAGTAGCTATTAACCAACATTTAAAATAGAGAATCCACCTTGTAAACGTTGAATCTACTATTTGATCGAATCTGAGAAGAATGACGCCATTTGAAAATTCTGTAACCAAAGAGTTTCGTTAGCGATCCTGAAATACTAATCTTTTAGTCTACACCGAAATCATTTACAAGTAGTAATGAACTCACGAGTTCCATGGATCATTTTCCTTTATAGAAAGTGTTAATCTATTCGGATTCTTGAGTTATATTTGGATCGTCTATTTCAAAACGGTTATTTGAAAAATATATATATATGATACATCCGCAACTTCTGGGAACTTACTTTAATAACACCAAGGCTTGTAATGTCGCATTCAATTAGTCGCAAAGTCATACTTTAAAGAAAAAAGAATATAATGGAAGAAAGTATCCAGATAAACCAAATCAAATCACGGATATCTGTTTAGTGATGATTTCACTAGTTCAGGAAATTGTAAGTGCCAATACAGAATTAGAGGACAAGTTATGGATGTTCTTGATGACGTGAATTCAATGAGACGTCTATCACTGATGCATTTATGTTCATATTAATACGAAAAGAGTACTAAAATATTAATATTTAATCAGATTAGCGAATAAAATAATTAGAATGTTTTTATAGTGTCACGATCAAACAATATTTCGTCTCTGATATTAGACAAAATACTACTAGAGTTTTTTTTACGAATGACCTAGATTAATCTTATTGTCTAATCTATAAAATAGCGTGAGAAGGGCTTTTAAAATTATAATTCAATTGATGAAGCAAAATATTTCAGTCAGAAAATATATGTAATTAATTGTTTTCAAATGCCTGATGTGGGCCACATTAGGAACGAAACTTGAAGCTTTATTATTTAAATTATAATTTTAAATGATACAGTTGTATGTTGAATATGATATATTTTCTATAAAACAATTCAACCTTTGTACAGTCACAATTATTTATTTCTAAACTTTAAACATAACGGAGCTTTTGATTTATAAAATTGTTTGTTATATTTCAATTAGAAATATATTCAATAACTATTGAGAAAATTCTATGAATTATTTAAATGTAATTTTGATTTGTTGTAACATAAAAAATTCCAATTGATAATTTTAAATATCAACAATACTCTCATATAACAGTAATATCGGCTGCTGCGTGTGGGAAAGTTGCTAATTTTTTCTCCGCATAAAATATAGTAAATGAGGACTGAATAAGAGTGTATCCAATCTTTCATAAAACTTATATATAACAAATCAATTGTTATAATATGTTGACGTTTGAAAAATCTTAAAAAATAATTTTTCTGACACAAAGTAAAATAATAAATAAAAACAACGTTAAATGAGTAAAAAACCATATTAATTAGTATTTTAAATTAATATCAATACAACGAGTCGTCCTACTTTGTGGATTTCTTCAGGTAATAATACATAAAAGTCATAAAACTATTATTAATTTTGAATACACAAAAATTTTGTTAAAATATGATGTGTATTTTTCATTATTATTATTACGGACTTCTTCAGATAACTACACACAAAAATTATAAAAGCAATACTAATTTTGAATACATAATAATTTGTTAAGACATGAAATATATTTTTCAATAATATTGTAAAGTACATTTCATATTTAAAAAAATGATATTTTTTGTAAATAGTTATCTGAAGATCCACAAAATTGGAAGAAAAATTGTATTTATATTAATTAAATACTAATTAAATTTATTTTCTGACATTTAGCCGTATTTTTATTTATTAATTTATAAAATCTTGTTTTGTTTAATTTCTAGATATTAAGAATAGAAAATTTTTTGAATTTGCACCTGAAACGGTTTCAAGAAGCAACGATGTCGTGCTCTAATTTTCTACTAAAATATATTTCTGACAAATTTGGCTTTTTTAAATTTATAGATCATACTCATGTTCTGATTCTTTTGTCTATCCTGGGAGAAGAAATTAGACATGAATTGTAGTCTTGATGGGTTGATATCTCCAGAATCACGCCACCAATCAGAAGAGCCGTAAACTTCCGCTCCGGTTTACCCTCTTCATTTTTCCAATCTGTGCCATTTAGAATGAAACCCGGTGGAGACCAGGAAATGCACGACTGATGGTAACAGAATACGTTTTTCATTGAGTGTTGAGAGCTGGGGAAAACTCGTCGTAGACGGGGTGATCAGGTTTGGCAATTGGCCCGCTCTGGGCCCCCCAGCTGAAGGGTCAAGTGTTTGTGCTGTCAGCGCGTCAAACAAGCCGTCCCGTCACCAAACACAAATTGCGCCCCCATTCATAACGGACAGAAATGTTATTTCGCCGCTTTGTGACGCGCTGTTTATTCAAGGTTGCGCGTCGTTTATGGGAATTTTCATTTGAATACTTTCCACGGGGCTATTCACGTATTTCTGCCACGAGTTAAACGGATTCAATTTATTCATGAGCTGCTGTGCGTCATCCAGCGTTGAAAGCTGTGGGTTGCTTTCACGTCAGACGGGTCTAATCTGAGGGTCCGGAGTTAAATATTATTCGGTTATGCTCGATTGGCTACTGGACACCAAATTGTTTCATTATTGCCTCCGGATTTGGCCAAGAGAAGTTGTATTCGACGGCCACGTGGTTTCCCATGAGTATAAATGGTACGGAATATGATGAGCATCGGAACACAACGATCAGTCCAAGTTTCCAATTTTTAAATATTGTACTCAATAGCTAAATAAAAGTTATCGGCAATTATTTTTTACCTGATAGGGAACATGAATCATTATTAAAGTCTGTGGGTTTAAAGATTTTAAAAATTCAACGCAATAATATCCAAGTTTTAAATGTAACTTATTCTACTGACTCTTCAATTTGTAATTCTGTTTGGATATTTAATCATTATATTATATAAGTTTTATTATTTGTAAATATATCTCGAAGTTGCAAAATGATACAATTTTTTTGTTCTCCTTTTTGCTCGTTGATGTGGTAGCCAGTCCTCAGACTGGTTTGATCTATCTCCCCAAGGTAATCTATCCTTCGCTATTCCCCATATAACTAATGTAGCCCACGTCCAGCCTGATTCCCCTAACATATCCAAACCATGGCCTTCCTCTTCACCTCCACCCCCTTAAACGTCCCTCTAATACTAATATAAGGAGTCCATCGTGCCTCAAAATATGATCATGTTCTATGCTCACCAATCCTATTAAAGATCTGTGACTCGATCTACCCCTCTAACTTTCTGCATACTTCTGTAGCAGCACATTTCAGAGGTTTCTGTTCCTCTCTGCTCTCACGATTGTTCAAGTTTCACTCCCGTACAAAGTTACGATCCTTTAAAAAAATTAGAAATGATTTCGTATTCTCATAACTTATATTAGATGTAAGAATTTTTTTTCTACGAAAGTTTTTCTTGCTTTTGCTGGCTGTCTATTTATATCAACTTTATTTCAATCATCTTTATATTGCCCTAAAATTCGTCTACTTTCATGAAAGTATCATTTGATATCCCTTGAATCACCATTCTTTTGTTAACTACACTCCATTACTTAAGTTTTATTTCTATTATTTTTTACACGGTTCTCAAGTTGGTATTCAAACCATTTAACAAGTCATCTAAATTTCCTTCTGACTCATATAAAATTACGTCAGGAAATCTTAATGTTTTATTTTATCGTCATGAATCATATTGTGACACTTGAAGAGGTCTCAAATGTCGTAATGAAACGTTATATGATTTATTTTTACTAAGATGGCCAATTAATTTAATTTAGTTTTTGTTGTTTATTCATTTTATTGGCCATAGAAAATTGAATTAATTGCCAGACAACTTTTAATTTTAATGCAATTTCAACAAATTTAATGGACAAATAACCAATCCTCTTTTTATTAAAAAACCCAGTAGCTTTTAAAGGTAATTTGTAATTGTAATGTGAAACTCAGAAAATCATTTACATTATTCAATATAAGATCAGGAGGCTTTACGTTTATCGTTACAATCAAAGATTGCATTTATACCCGTTTCAAGTTACTCCAAATTCAATTTAACCCTGTAAGTATCAGCATGCGGAATGCCAGTTCTTTAACTCACACTAAAATACGACAACAAAATAAAATTTTTATTAAATATATTTTTTAATTAACGTAATTTGATAAGAAGTGGGTAAGTATACATCCACACGTCGAACACGTGTTCTGAAGAAATTTTTAGTTGAAATTATATATAACTTTTAACAAATACCAGGTAAATGAGTAATCTTGTAATGGAAATTATAAAGTTATAACATGTTTGGTTGATGACGAGGTATATAATGTAATTTAATTTCAGACGAATATGACCAAAAGAGCCGAAAGATCCTAAAGTTTCAAATGTGACGAACGCTTTTAAATAAAGTGAATTTATTTTATATAAGGACGTTGTGGTAAAAATTGTTTAAATCTTCACAAATATCAGCAATATCTCTATATAAACTATTTCATGAAGAATTAATAAAAAATTAAAAAATTTCTGGAGAAACATTGTAAAAATGCGAGTTTTACCCAATTATTTATTTTATTAAATTATATTTTGGACAAATTTGACTGGTTCATTCACTTATATTTTAATAAACTCTGATATATAAAAATATATAAAAAATATGCTATATATAATAGAAGTAAGGAGTTGGATGATGAAAACTTTATATTTTTCTTTCAATGCTTCCTCAGATTACGAATATTTGAAATCCAAGAGCTCGATTCAGTTTATATCAACATTTTAAAGTAATTATTTCGTTTTCAGGTGCACGAAATTTATTCTAGTAAATGAATGCAATGAGATGTGCAGTTAATGATTTATATGAAAATTTATTAATGTTGTCAGTTATAAAATTTCTGGATTTGTATTGATATAGTGGAGGAAATGTACAAAAAAATTGACATGGGCAGTAAATTGAATATAATAATTATTCGCCTACATAAAAAAATTATCATGACTTACTAAATTGTAACAATCATTAAACCGACTGCAAGCAGTTTCATTGTATTTTCGATATTCGAATTTAAACCTCAAATAATTATTTTTTTTGCTTGTGTCAAATTCCCAGATAGTGACTGACATATTAAGGAAGAATATTTTTTACAATTAATAACTGATGTATTAAGTTGCAGTTGAAAATGGTTAAAAACTACCGAAAGCTCGCTTACTTTATTCGTGACGGATATTAATGTAAATTAACATAAAAATAATTTATGTGACTATAAAAAAGGCATTTTAAATTAATAATATTATAAGAGTTGTTTTTAGTGTAGTTTTTCCTTCATCAGTTATTCCTGAGTAAATACAATTAAGTGATAATATAAATAGCATGCACTATTAATTAGAATCCTCGTCATATGTTTTTGCGTTGTATTATAGTACTGTAAATAGGTAGCATGAGATATCATGAGTTTATGTTATAGACTATCATTAGTTATAATCAACTGATTTTTAATAGTTAACACATAGTCTTAATGGAAAAAATGTACACCTGGCAAATTTCTCGTCGTTGAAGCTGAACTCCTGTACAGGATTTACGGAATAGTACTTTATTATTATTATACATTTACTGACATGACCAAAATAGGTTCGGTTTGCCCAGAAACATGATGATAATTTCATTTAAACTGGGAATTATGTATATTAGCCGCTGGAGCTTTTTAAATCGTTAAGTAAGGAGATGTAATGTTATATATATATTCTATAAGTCCAAAATTGTTAAAATGTACTATTATGTAGTTAGAAATATTTGTGATCATATCAGAAGAGATAGAAGTATCTAATTACATTTTATATCATGGGAACTCCAAATATTCGAAATAGTTGTAGATAAGACCATAACAATGTTTAATCGCCATTTTGAGACTTCCTCAGGCTTAAAATTTAGCAATACCTCTCCTTGGCTCACTAAGTCGAAAAGATTATTGAATTTACATGTGAAGAATTTGGTGTCGCGGACCATCTCTAGCGACAGTTACATAACAATGATTGTTTCTGGTGTTTACTGTTGACAAGGATTTTTTTTGTTCATGTTCTCACCATTGAAAATATTTGCTTGCTGCGAAAGATGCTGGTCGCGGAACAAATCGGAGGGTTCGATTATTTTGGTATGCGGATGATTATTCCTGCCACCCTTCCTGATGTTGGTGCTGCATTCTTCTCAGCCAACCACTCTTGCTGAAGCAAATGCCCTACTTTACGCTCATAATCCTATCAAAATATTAGTTCTTGCGGACAGAGGGAGCAAATCCTTCAGGGCGCGGAGTAACAGGCAGTATCGGAGCCGTCACAAAAGACCTACAAAATGGCGGCGGTTGCGGGACAAAAGGGCAGACCCAACCCTTCAGCCAGGGAGAATCGCCGACCCCTTCTTTACAAACAAGCTACTCTAACATAAACAATTGTTGATGTTCATTTCACGTGCAGGGCAAACAATCCACGAGCATTGAAGGGAGCAGATGGAAGAGTTCACCAAACAAAGAAACTGATTTGAATCTGCGAAGTCCATCTAACGTAGCTTCTCGAAGGTCTAAATATTTCAGTTACAATGGTTGCATTAAGCACCTTACTACTCAAATCTAAAAGTATATATCAATAAAATGTCACCGCAAAACTGTCTGTACTTTGAAAATTATTAAAATCCTATAAAATGTCTTCATGATTTCGAGGGTCATGTTTATAGTTATTAAGAGATGTCTTTTTTTGTTATTCAGATCATTACAAAGACTATTCTCAAAGTCTTTTAATTGATAACAATTAATACAATGCATTAGCATGTACTTAGGTGTAATATTTCGTTTTGGCTTACAGAGACACAATTATACCATTTTATAAGATTTAATGTAATATATATTTCTACGTTTGTAATACATAACTGGCCCAATATTTCGATAAATTTATACTCAGATTCATCATCTCATTAATTTAGAAGATGTAAATGAAGAATACCCTAAATTTAACTATATATATCATATTTTAAATATTAATAAACATTTTGATGGTATCAGGTTCCATATGAACAGGCTAAATCGCACTAAGCACTTATGTCTTAAGTTCATAATTACGCAAAATTTACGAATTATAATTAGAACAAAGGAGAAAAAAAGCTCTGTATTAAATTGGAACTACACGGTTTAAGGGTAGCTAACGTTCGTAAAACAAGCAAATTTATCTTATTATTAGCAGTAAAAATACAAATTGAGAATGATCTTTTCTACAGTTTTTACGTCCGTTATTATTTTAAGACAATTTGTTTCAGTTGCAACAAAATCAATACGATTTTAGTTTTATTTTATAAGCTGGTAAGTGCGAATTTTATAATTTCATCTCTCATTTATTGCTTAAGAGGAGTCGGAAGGCCTAACCTTGCCAATCTTATATTAGTGATTTTTGGGGTGCAGATGCGGCACTGAATTTTTTACGGATTATTTTTAACCTTATGGTATGTGTATCGTAACAGATTAAATGAATTATTATAATAAAAACTAAATTATTAAATTTTTTATCAACATTATGTTTTTATGGGAAAGTTTAGACGTTTTTTATCTATAACTAATGAAATCAAATTGAATAAATAAACGACCAAATACAGGCCATAACGTTTTCATTTACTTCTTCTGACGTTTCGTCATCAAGTTTGTCACTTCATCAAGTAATTTATTCAAATGTTAAATTACGAAGTGATTAGTTAGAAAAATTGTTAAACACAGATGTTAAAACGTATAAACTTTTAAACTTGACTGATTTAAAGGGCAGTTCAATCAAAATATGTGGTGTTATTAAAATAAATCGGTTGAAACTGCCCGTGGATGCAGTCCTGTTTAAGTTTTTATACATTTGACCTCTATTTGTTGATCAAAATCAAAATTTTATGGTCCGTAACGGGTCGTTAATTTATTCGATTTAATTATTGTGAAACAAGTTAATTATTATTTTAATAATTAAAATAGTATATTCTGATTCCACACACATGCCATTATGTTATAAAAAATCTGCGAAATTTCAGTACAGTATATTTAATGGTTTCCAAGAAAAATGAACAACACAAAATTTTACGTGGAAAAATAAATATAATAAGATAAATGAAGGATTAAAGTATCAGTGGCACAAAAGAACCATAAGAATTATAATCCAATTATTGGAATAAATAAATCGGACATTTATTAGTGTTTATAAATAACATCAAAATTAGCTTCTAACACTGTCTTTAAATTAAAGTAAATTATAATGCACTGCATGTTTCGCTTCTCATTTGAAATCTCATTGTTAAAACGAAATTGACTATAATGTATTTCAACTGAAAAAATATTTTTGAAGGTAAATTAGGTTTCATTATTTATTATCGGAATTATTGCCAGATAATCAGCACTGACGTCCCACAATTCCATTTGATATGAAACGTACTCAATAATTCGCTCATTTATGAAATTATAATTTTTCTCGTAGAATTTAGTTGGTCACAGCTGCTCTTCAGTAAATGTATTCGATAAATTTACGATAATTTCCATGAAATAAACGGCGAGGCCACTTGAAGCAGGGATCATCTCGGGAACCAATAGCACGTTCAGTAGCGCACTGACATTTTTCTGGACTTGGGAAAATGTTGGCGTGATAGTTTCGTTTGAAATATCAAACAAATGATTCATTTGATGGATGATGCCATTTCACGTGGGAGATTCTTTTCAAAAGTCGTATCCAGTTGTTAAAATGTACATAATGCCGATTATGGAACCGGTGTAGAACCCAAATTAAAGTATATTATTCAGTGAATTGTCTGGTTTCATCGCGTCTGTATTTATTATTGAAAAGTAAAGTTATATATATATTATTTAAAACTTTATCTCAGCTATTCTTATAATCAAATGATTTTTCTGCCAATTAAATATAGACTAAATGATCAGTATTTTTACAATTTAAATATGAAGTATTACGACGTTCGTCTCTCGTTTGAGACTTCTGCAGGCAAAAATGTAGTTGTTCATGAAACTTCACTCCGTGACTTCTACGGTCGAAGTTCTGTGTGACTGTCATATTTTCCTTGCTAAAAAATGTGGTCGAAACGTTGTATATAATGCATTGAAAATAAAAGCTCTGAACTACTAATTGTTTGATGTCTATTTTGCTATTTTATAAAAGTTAGATTAGTTTAAATAATGAGGAACGGTAAACTCCAGTAAGAGAATTCTAATTATTTTTGGGTATCAAATCTTGAGGCAAATATTTATTTCACCAATCAAACAATTTCTGAAAAGCCGTGATAGATAACATCTGTATTTATAAAAACATGTTGGAAAAAGGTAGAACTTGTCGGAATCAAGTCATGATGTAAATGGAATAAGGGTGAGTCTTGGTAAGTGAAATATGTTAGAAAAAAACTTAAAAGCCTCTAGGCAGTATATATTTAAAGAAAATAATCACCGATGGGCAATGAGCATCCAATCAGAAGTGAAACTCAGTTCATATAATGACTAAGAACCTGTATTAAGAAGATCGCAGGGATTGACTGGTCAGCCCAACGTTCGAGAAATTTCTTTTTGTATTATATATTACCATCATCGAGCATTGACAGTCTCTTCGGAATTCATTCCTCTCTGTCAGCGAAGTTCTGGGTTCAACCATCAATTCCGACCAAGATCAGGTCTTGATTCACTCAAACCTGAAGCTGGAAACACATTTATTCTTGTATTTAACTTAATCGTTATTTTTTGCTAGTTCTTTCATCTTATTCTTCAATTAATTATTATTTCCTTCACTAAAACGGATATTCTTCTCAGCACTTTTTATTCGCTGAACGAGACAGTCAAACATTTCCCAATGTATGTAACTAAGAGAAATACCAGTGTTTCTATTATTATAAATTTACTCTACCAATAGTAGAGATCTTGGTTATATTAATTTATATGTTACTAAAAATTGATTGATTTAATCTCTGTCGCCAGTTAACTGTTCGTCGCTTCACTTCCTCCTTTGGTTTTCATTAGAGTTCAACTGGCCCAATGTTTGTTTAGATTGACAATCATCAATTACTATTGTAGAGTGTTAGGTTTCCTGTATCATATGCGCTCGGTGGTTCAAATATTAAAACTCCAAAAAAGAGTCGTAAGATTCTTTAACGACTGATGGGAACATTTTAAATTCCTATTTACCAACCTAGGAGTCCTAACAGGGTGTAAATCTAAAAAAAATTAATTTGTAAGATCTAATATGAGTATATTTCTAATGAACGCCGAATATCATGAACACGGAACCACAAACCAATATTTCGTTCAGATAAACGTCGTCTTAACCTTTACGAGAGTAATCCCCATTTCTCAGGTTGAAAAGAATCACTCAATCATGCTTCTATAGGTAAACGATATATCTCTTTATCGTATTTATAATTGAACTTGTACTTTATTTTATTTCATAACATCCATTGACGAGATCCACTGTGAGCTTCCAAAGGAGTCAGGATTCAAACAAAGTGTAGTGTTGGATTAAAAGCCTCTCAGGTTTCCAACCGGGTGTGATCGTCGATGGTTCGCGACGTTTCGATGACATTCCTCGTTATCATCGAAACATCGCGAGAATCGGCGATCTCATCCGGTTAGAAATCCGAGAGGCTTTCAGACATTCTCTACACCGGGAAAGCTTTCTCTCTTCTAAAGTATAGTGTTATTTGTGAAGTTTTGTGTTAATTGAAAATTTGAATTTACATTACAAACATGAACTTTTCATTTAGTCTTTTACTAGTATATTTTATTTCTTATTTATAATTTTTTTTTGTATTTTATTATGGGCAGACTAAAGTATTTTAATGTTTCCCTCATTGATGTATTTTCTACTTCTCCTATTTCCACTGTAGAGGACTAATTGATGCGATAAATAAATAAAATCCTTTCATTTATAATACTTAGCAATAATGATTGTCTTCCATTACGCCTTCAATACCATTGCAGGTCAATCCATCAAATGAGAAAAGGTCACCATAAGTTCCAGCATAAATTAGCCTTAATTAAGTTTTAATTGCGGTCGATGACGGAACCCTTGCGCAACCAGAATTGTTTGTTGAACTGGCAACACGTAACGGTGATGATGGGCAGAAGATGGCGTTATAATTGGGGAGGGAACCCTCCACTCCCTCTTGCGATTAATAGAAGACCGTAATCCGCGTGTACGCGCTTTGTTCGGCAAAATTGTCGCCCATAATCCTGGGCTGGTGGCGAACGCACTCGACAGGGGGACGCCTGCCAACCTCTGCGGTTTGAACTTGCCTATTATATGCACTCGCCCTCTCGGAATTAATAACATACTTTATTTCCAGCGCAATTCATCGCTCTTAATCTTCAGAAAGTGGCCAAATAAAATTAAAAAGCGAAACGTGTATTGAAAAAATTATCATGTTACAATTATACCAAATATTTACGCACTTAACTAATTCCACGCGTTGATAGACAAGCAGACGTCTGGTAATAAATTGATGATGTGGAAATACATGACTATTATTAAATTTTAAAATTGTGAAATAAATCAATTGATGAGAACGTTCACAAATCAATCGCGTAATCAAACGTTTATTGAAGTTACGTAATAAATTAATTATTAATTGTTGATTAAAGCAACAAAATACGGACCTTCTCCAAAGGCACACACTCATCATTTGATGTTTTAATTATATATTTTAAAATCATACTAAATTTAACCTCTATAGATTTATTACACTTTGGGTTGCATTAGACGACTTATATTTATTCTAAGAAAATAAATAATAAGTAGATTCATTAAGTTTAATATGATGATTTTTCGTGTCAACTAAATATATACAATTTTTTTCGACGTAAATGACCTCAGCGCTGTATAGTGTATGATTTATTGAAATATCACGGTGAAAATCTCGATAAACTTTTCTTGAGTTTCCACCCGGGTTGAATCAAGTTAAGTAGCTTGAGAAAGATGCAGAGTACGCCATTGAAACGTCGTGGTTGAAGCTTCACTTAACTCGCCTGTAAACCCAAGAACTGTTTCTTTAGTGTGATTTATTTTATTAAACAATTAAAGTCGCTAACGATTAAAGTTTTATTAAATTTAATATTAACAAATCTGATATTTGGAGTATTAAGGTAAAGACTATACTTATAATTTCTCAAGAATTGTTGGTATGACTTTGCCCCTAAGCTTTTATTAAACAGTTTAACACAATATACTAAATATAAATTTCTTCAATAACAATATTTATACTAAATTTAATAAAGCTTAGTATAATTTTTTCTTTGAGAGAGTAGGTAATATATATATAATTGGAGATTATTATATAGGGGTTTTAAATCAGGGCAGGTCGATGTTGAAATGGAATAAAACAAGCTGTGTGTGAGATACTAATGAAAAAATATTTTTTGAAAGGTCCATGTATGCCCTTACAAATAAAAAAATAGTAAAAACCCTCTCACAAAGTTTGTTTTATTCCATTTTCACATTTCAATATCAACTCGCACTTAGTGAAAAAACCTTATAAGCATTTTTGTATGCAACAAAAACGTAGCGCGATATTTCTGTTTATTAAAAGGCTTTGCTATGAAAGTATGAATTAAATTAGAAGAGGAAACAACGATCCATTGTTGAAACGAGTTTAATGGTTTGCAGTGCAATATTAAAGAAACAATAAATGGTGCCAAATTACGACTTATTTTACTGTTTTATTTTTCATGATCTTTCGGTGTAATCCCAAAAATATGCGTTCAAAGTGTATTGCGTGTCTCTCGCTACTATTTAGAGATTGCACTTAATAGCGTCTCTCTTTCAACGTCAAGCTCATGACTATATTTGCTGATGTGACACATACAATTTTGAATCAAGGAAATGTATAATACATAATCAGAGTACTTAAAGTGAATGGAAAATTAGGTGAATAATGATAATGGAATTTATAACATCCAAAAATTTTTTTCGGTTCATTGTGGCTGTCAGTTATTTGACAATAGTAACGATTACCTCTTGACAATAGAATGAAATAAAAAGATTCTTCGGGTTTCTATTTCCGTGTCTGAAAGATTAGTTTTGTTGCCTGATGGGTTGTGCTTTGTGTTTGAGGCTCTTCTATTTGGAGATAGAAATACTGACTTCTGAAGATTGGAAAAACAGCCCTCGTGTTCTAGAAGGGTAGTGATTTTATGCGGTCAAATAGCCCTGCCTTGTGTATTCCCATTTAAGTATCCTACATCGCAGGGTGGCTACTTCACAAAAGCTGTAGACAGAGCCCCCACAGTTCGTCCTTTGGCCGAGAAAGTATTTTCTTTTGGAACTGTAATTGGTTTATCGCGACGAGTTTTCCTGAGGAGGCGGCTCAGCAGCTTAGTCCTTTGTGATCCTTCCGCCGGATTAGGCACCCGCTTCACTCACCCAAAAAGTAACCTAGATTGACAGCTGTATATAGGAATTCCTAGGTGCCCGTGACACTTGAAAAGTATTAAAGCATAAAGGTGTCAAAAGTTTTGTCGTTATATTACGCTGGTGGCTGTATGTGTAGCGTGTTTTCACACGCAGCGGTTCGGAAAGGGTTGAGATGGACGCTACAATGCATCCTCCGAAGCGTGAACCAGCGTCAACAAGCGGGGACCTGGAGGTCACAAATACTACCACCACCCTGAAAACAGCTGACAATCAAATAAGAAAACACTAGTCACTGCGAAAACATCCGATGGGTACATCTGCTACGTCGCTCATCCCAGTTGTCAATCTGTAGTTTTGGTTGACAACTGAAACAATCACATGAGAGTGACACGTCAGAATATTACAGAAACTGACATTAAAATTACGGCGAAAGAGCTTGACTCACTCTCCGGTTATTATTAACAAACTGGGTCATCCACATTTAATAAAAACGGTGTAAAATGTTTATGTCAAGGGTATTAAGGACCTTTATGTTAACCGGAAAACTACAGAAGAAGGTATATCGAAATTAGTAGGGTAATAAAAAGCGTGCGTTACCTCTAGTCTAAGAGATTACGGCCTTATTAAGAGTTCACCACAACTTAGTCTCATACTGTTTGGAAGTTTGTCTCGAATAGGGTCCGAGCCAGCTCACCGGAATTCAATGAACATTTAAGGGATTAAAACAGGAATTGTAACTTAAATTCTTATTTTTGTTTCATTTCGATATCATGCAGGTTTAACAATATATCAATATAAATATTTCTAAATATATTGAATTATAGCGCGAAAGCCGGACCTGTTCAAAACCAACTGCGAGTTAAAAGGCTTATTAGGTGTTCCAATATCGTTCGTCATATTTCCGTGAAATTGCAGTGTTGAGCGCTGATAATCCAAGAGAAGTTTTGAAAATTTATATTCTTTCTTTGTCCCTTTTCAGGACAAAAAAGATCCTACTCTAAAGACACATAGAACTTGCAACAGTATAGATTATGCCCTCACGTGTCAAGCCTGTCAAACGAGATAATTGAATTGGTGACAAACGTGAAATAACGCTTAAATTTAACTGATATTAATAAAGCAAAATATTTTAAAAGTCGCAATGCTGATTGATTATTTAAGGACCCGGGCCGCACACATTCAATTTTATTTTGTAGTGGGCTAATATAAATACGATGACCATATTATTTTCTGCCGAAACGGGGACAACTTTACGGCTGGGGTTAAGGGGGAGGTGCATCCGTGTGGTATCATAAGCGAAATTTTGGCGAGAGAGGGGGAGGCAATCTATCTCACTCCATCAATTGTTGCAATAGGAGTATTGATTGAAGGTCACGGTATTGTTGTTGAGACAGCATTGTTATTTCAGATACAGAACTGTCCACATGCGTTCGTTTTTAGTTTCAGCTCCATGCAAATTTTTAAATCACTAATCAGATAAAAGTAATGGTTTTATAATAGATTGTTATACGTAACCTAAATATCCGACCTAATAGGGTCATGGCTGGTTTCCGCAGACAAAGTCGAGAATACGCCTCGTAGCCGGGGACAGAGATCCGAAACCTGGGACAGATCCCGGAAAACGGGGACGAACGGGCACTTTAATTGAATGAATTCCCGGGAATCGTTTATAATAGATAGTTTAAAAAATAAATTAATCATTTGATAAATGCAATTAAATACTATGATTTTATAAAAACTTGATTAATAATGGAGCTGTTACAAGTATTCGTCACAAACCTTGTCACACATGCGCATTCGTCAGACATTTAGGTTACTGTGTTGACTTGGAAGATTTATGCAACCAGTCGGTCGTAATAGAAATGATGAAGACAGTACATTGATACGTTACTTAACCAGGGTTATATATTACCTTATATCAGATGGCGGGAATCTTAATTCATTAATTATGGAGGCATAGAGTGCTATTATTTCTGAGCCTTCATTTTTTTAATTAATTGTCTTAGTTCTATTTAAGTAAACATAAAACGCATCTAGAAACCTGAGCTTTGTTCTAAGTGTTTTTCTATCGAGGATATTTGTTTTCTCAAATTTTAATTCGTTTTTAAGTGCTTCTGCACGGGCAGAGAGCGTTTCATTACTTTTGAACTTATGTTTAAGGGTTAAAAGTCATTAATAGAAGAATTTTAATTTAAAATAAGATGTCTCGTCCACAAAATTTCAGAACCTCTTCAGTTCATTGTACAAAAAACTTAATATAATTACATAGTTGAAAACAAATAAAATAATAAAGTTTTATGATACAGTTCCTTACAGTTAAAATATTATTGGAAATTCGCGTTACTACCTCAACGTCCATGGCCTAAATGATGCATAACAATGTCAAAGAAACAGATCACAAAACTTATTTTGAATTTCCAACTTGAAGAAATGTATTTCAAAGTTTCAAGAATGCACAATTTAATCATATTAATACACGATCATGAATTAAATATAAATATTGCGTATCTGTTCTTACACTTATAGAATTTATATTTGATCTTATATGAAGCATTTCGCTCATAATTCGAGAATAATAATTGAATTATACATCTATAAATTTTTACATTACTCCAATAAATCCTGAAATTGTTAAAATATACATGTTTAGGTAACACAGATTGGTTTTCTAAAGCTTGTTTTGTTTCCTTAATTCTGGTTTGAAGCTTACGTTTTGTCTGACCAATATAACAACCTTTATAGTCGAAACAATCAATTTTATAAACAACATCGTGTTTATCAAAATTATTGATAAAATATTTAGAATTTTTTACTAATTTAAATTGTTAAATAACTTAAATATTACGTACATTAACAACGTAATTGGCAAACAAGTTAATTAATTTATGTTTTGTGGTAAAACAATGATGCTCATAGAATTTTTACTATTGTAATGGGTTGATAAAATTGTATCTAGTTGATTAGAGTTATTCAACTAATGTGTTGCGTCAGTTGTCATCTGTAATAGAAGCTTCGAGATTACTTTCGAGAATTAGACAACAGACAGCATTGATAAATTAGCACAGAAATTTTTTATCATATTCCATTTAATGTCCAAGAATAAACAAAAATATCATGGTATAAATCATAAAGTATTTTAATAATTTTATGACTACGTATGTAATATAAAATTGAAAAAGAAAGTTAATCAACTTACTTGGTAAACATGGAAAAATTTATATTATACTTAATGTTTCTTGTATAAGATATGACACAATAAATTGAATGTTAATTTATGTTTTATTCTTTTCAAATATATGTAGAAGGTAAGTGTTCAAGTAAATGTATATGGTTTTGATCAGTTGAAAAGAGTTAAGTGCAGTTGTTACTCCCGAAACAGGATGTTTGTTCTGCATCGGTTCGATTGCTTGGTTGATCTTGAAGCCCCGTACAAGCTGTCGCGTCCAATCAGAGGCTTCCTGGTCGCCAGCAATGGGATTACTCGGGCTTCGCAGCTGCTGAAGCCTTGTAAAGCAATTCCAAATTCTACACTGACGTCTACGCAAACAAGCTTCGCCAGCCAAAATAAAGACTCGCAGCAATATGTACGAGTTCGTTGACCTTTGAACCAGCGAGAAGTCAGACGAAACAGCGGCTCATTAATGTTAACAGAAAAAAGTCCTCTTCAGATATCTACAATCATTTACTTTTTATCACGTTAAAAATATTCACATTATTTACAGAATGAAATCTAATAAATTATTAATACTGCGGGGAATTGTTCTTATTACTACTGAAGTATCAGCTTCTTTTCTAAAGCAATAATTGTCATCTGTAATGTGTCAAATGGATGCAACAATCGTCAGAAATAATTGATACGCACTCAGTCACTACGTAATTTCGAAGAATGGACGGGATTCGTGTGTGACCTACCTCATGCCGGTTTCTAGTTGAGTGTATCTATATATCTGAAAACCATTGTCAGGGGTCAAGATGCATGTAACAGCTACAGACATCCAAACTACTGGTCCGAATTTGACCAAATTTGGCACACGCTTTCCTCAGAGTCCGGAGCTGCACATCTTTCTTTATTTTTAAATAGATTGAAATTATATATGTGGAAAAAGCGAAAAACATTTTATGTAACAATTTTCGTGTCTCATACATGCATCGAGATCTAATGTGAATGCCGGTTACCTATATTATTGATCTATAAAACTATATATTTTTCAATTATAAAAATTTCACGTCGTAATAATCATATTGCTGAGAAATAAACTCCTTGGATCGTCGATACAATATATACGTCAATTAGTTTCATTTTTCGCGTAATATTTAGTAATTGCTTATTTGTAAAAGCAAATAAAAAGTATTAAGTTAAATAAAATTTAATAATGACAGTAAAGTATATATGTGAAAAAAGTGAAGATATCAACAAACATCCGTTTTTCCACTTTTTGAAGGTGTTTTTTTGGTGTTTTCCACATCTAGCAAAGACCTATACACTTTGTCTGACCGAGATCTATCAGTGGATATCTTTATTTCCAAGGTGGACCAACTCCCTTCCTCCCTGAGTTATAACACAATAAAAGTTAATTCCGGAACCCCTCCAACTTTAGGCTCCTGTAGTTCGAAAACTGATGATTTTAAAACAATTCTGAGGACACAATGCTGAGTGGAAATTCCATTTTCTACAATTTTGGTCATATGATCTTTTCTTATCCAAGCACCGGAAATGGGTCAACATGACTCTCTGCTTAAAACTACCATTTTGACGATCCACATTTCTCTACGAATTTGGACATGAGATTTTTCAGATTCTGTATTAATAATAATATTTGGTTTCAATAAGTAAATAGTAAGTAAAAAAACCTTTACATTTGCTTAATTAATTTTGATATTTTATACGTATCTTTAGCCTGTTTATAACTTTCAAAATACCACCAAAGAAAATATCTATTTTTTCAATTACTTCATCTGCACAAAAAGCTTTTCTCGTGCTAATAGACCAGTAGAACAATCTGAAGCTGAAAGACTGAACAATGCTGCTCTTATTCGGGCTATCACCTTAGCAATATTCCCTCTTTCATTTTCAGATTCCTTATAGTTCAGAAGGACAGCAGACAGAACTCCTGACCAAGTTGAGCTGGACAGAGCTGCAAAAAGCTTACTAGGTGTCGTAAGAGTCATTCTCATTTAGGGCTAGAGTGGAGTTTGTCGAAGATCATCCAAGATCTCTTAGCACTCGAAGCTATCGTGCGGCTCCTATTCTTAGCCATGAGACTTAACGGATCGGTGATTGGGTTTCGAATTTACATGATTTGGGGGATCGTTTGTTACCTAAATGTTCATAATAGCTTACTAGTTTGCTTCTTTTAAATTCTCATTTATATTTTCCTTTGTGTGTAGATGTATTTTTCGATTTTTCTATTTAATTTATTTCTATATTATTATTATTTTTTGACTTGTCCCATTTATTCAGTAGAGGACTAATGGATGCAGCTAAATAATGTAAAACAAGGATACAGAATACGGTCGTCTGATACCACGGAGCAATGCGGGACAGAACGGTAAACAATGACGTTGTTAAGCACTTACCTGTTAGGCAGACTTCTATTACCAAACATGGTGCGTAACTAAAATATTAACTCTATGCTCTGTAACTGTCTCACATCTTATTTTCACTTCCCAGCAACATTGAAAGCAAACCAATTATAGATACTTGTCTCCATCCGCGGGTTACGTACACATCATTATAGCGCGCTTACCAAATTACCCAAAAATGAATTATTATAATTGATTTAGACATATTAAAACTTGTATGACTACATGTATATTTTAGTGTCCGTTTAACTAGTTGATCTTAACGGCTTCCTTAACCCCGGAATAGATTCCAATGTCTCCATCCCACCGCTATGGGTGCTCGCCTCCCATGCAGAATGGGGTTGAAATTATACGAAAGCAATATCGGGAGAAACACTATCAAACTAATTGTCTCCGAAAAACCTTTATTCAACACAAATATTGGCCATTTATGCATATTTGAAAACATCTGCTGCCTTGACTCCTCCTAATACAAACACGAGGAACTTATGGAAGGATAATAATAAGTTTTAAAATAACATAAGCTTGTATATTTTCATTTATGTTAACCGCTTTTTAACATGAAATATTTCACTGAACCACTACAGATGATTTGGACGTAAGCCCAATTATATTCTGCTATACGAACTTTAACAAATATTAATGAGTGATAAGAGTGATAGGCTATCTATAATTTAGATTTACTGTCAATTTCAAAGAGTAACGATTTAATTTGAAGTGAGAAATCTTATTACTTAATAATTGTAATAGTTAAATGCGAAAAAATTATTAATCATTATAATTCAATAGCTTTGATTGACGATATATAAAGACTGAGTAAATATTTTCAAGTGAAACTTCCAAAGAATTATCGTTTATACACAATTAATATTTTTATATTGGATAGTTAGCGGATATCATTATTTTATTGCATTTGTTTTATACAATGAACCATGATTCATACTTTCAAATTAATGTAACTAAACGCGTTTTAAATAAATTGACTTGTCGCTAAATTTTATATTCTTCATAAATGTACCCGGAAAACTCCCAGCATCCACCATGGCTACAACCACGTGGCCCAATTCCAATAGTAGTTTGGCGAGAAAACCCTAGTGTTAGCTAAAAATTTGTAATTTTGTTTCCAGGAGCTGAAGGACTTCCGTGTTTTCATGCCGGTGTAATCTTTCTTCGTGCTTTCTCGCAAACCTTTTGATTTCTTCTTTGACAAGGAAAACCAAGGTCTTTATGGATGTCTAATTCTAATTATAATGTACCATTCACCATAGAACTTTATTTTGGAATGTGTGTCACTTCCCAAAATTTTATACATTACACCAGGGCAATTTGTGGCGAGCCATAGTTTCTTGCGGTCGGAAAATTTTTCAGAAAATTCTCCATTAACCAAGATTTTCCTTCCCGTGCGTGACCAATAATTTATCTAGTACGGCTACATTATATATGCAGTATTCACTTGCACTTTTGTGTCTTAGAGACAGAAAATGAATGAATTTCCAACCATGATCTCTCTAAAAAAGGAATTTATTTTGTGATTTTTATGTCATGACTGATTCTATTTCCTTATTCAACAACCAATGGAATAAATGGATGAAATAGAATATTCCAGTATTATTTTTCCTCAAACGTTTTAACACTCAATTTCCTAGTTCAAGTGCCTTATGATGACGTTTTGAGGGCACGTTATTTTCTGCTTTCATTTTCCAGTCAGTTACGCACACAAATTCAGGTAATCCCGAGGCGACATTCAACGCTAACCGGATTTTCTTCTCGAATAAAGATTTTGTCGTCCGATTTATCCTTCTGTTATGTACGCTTAGCAGGGTCCGGCTTTGGCGACCGTGAGCTGCGGTATAATTTAAGCCCAGAAGTTGGTGCTCCCGGTTAATAACGCGGAGTCACATTTGCCCGTTCTTTTACGGCTTATTTGAAGCAGTTACAAGCCGAGGACTACAGCATGCAAAGCACAGTTAGCAATAAATTCCACACTTTACACAGCTAGGTCGTAAAGTTAGCAACATCATAACAAAGTTATTAGCGTCCAAAGCCACAACATAAACACGGCGAGACGAGTCAATTGTGCAGCGCGTCCCGCCACCTCGTAAAATTAAATCGCCCATAAAGAAGCGCAAATCGCACAAGGGCTCGAACCCTTCCTCCACGCCGGGTTATCTGGAGCGACCTCCGCATAAGCGGCCAATCAAAAGGTCATTAATCACGGTGGCCTGTGAATGCGATGCTACAAGTCGGGCCGAGCTTTGTCTCAGCGTGGGGCCCTCGAGCCTCCTTGTAACCCGACTCTCACGCGGCCTCTCCTAGCATCCTGCATCCTGCTCCTTAGTATTGTCCGCGCTTTTTCAGACCTTGTAGCATCCATTCTTCCGCCGCGCCCCCCTTTTTGTTTCTTTATCCAACACTGAAGGTCTGGTGGCGGATGAGGGGAGGCAAGTTTTTGAACAAACTGTGTTGCAAGTCTGTAAATCAAGTACCGCCATTGTGTTCCGCTCCAAGCAGCTGCCCAAGATCTCGAGTCACCGCGATCGGTGAATATCGGTAAAAAAGATATAAGATCCGAAATAATAAAAATGCAAAATTTTCAGTACCAGTCTTTCATTACCAATTGCAGCTTTTCTACCCCATCCCGAATGTATTCTCTCTTACGAAGCTAATTCCTTGCGTTTTCTATCCCTCCCCTCCTCGGTGACGTCACTGACCTGCGCGCACAGACAATTTGTATATTTTATCGATTACCAGAATCTAATCTAATTATTAAACCAACGTATGTGCATGACTGGGGTGGACAATCTTTTTGACTCCAGGGCCACTTTGGGGGAGCAGTGGTTAGGGGAGGGTTGAAAATTTTATTAGTTAACTTTGCATTTCAGAAAAATCTTAATTTTATAACTAAATTTCTTAAATATAAATTAAAGTAAATTGAAGCTGTTTATTACATTTATTCAATGTGATAAATAACTATAATCCATAGCTTGATGAATGGAAATGTATTTTATGGTTGTGTATATTAGCTAATAAACAAATATTCTCCCGTCGCCTCAAAAGAAAACTTCCAATTGACCTCATCCTTCCCCCTGATCATTCAGGCACATCCTAACCCACTCTACCATCATGCCCGCAGACCACATCCTTATTAATCCTCCAAAAATCAGTTCACAGCTTGTCAATCCTCACACACCCACGTTGTATACCCCTCATTAATAATCTTCTTATTTTTGTAAAATAGAGTACAACTTTGTGAAAACTCAAAGCGAATGCAATGCTGGTAGGAATGTTCTTTGGAAGTAATCCAAATTTTAATGCTGCGAATATTAGAATGTAAGAATTCCATGTAAGTGTCTTCATAAGATTCATTGTAAAGTAACTGATTTATAAATCACATGCATTTAATAATGTCTAAATCATCATGATACCCTAAAATCATTTCTATCAATGATTGGTTGAGGGTATTATTTTTCAAAAATAATTTACTGGTGTATGTTGGTGGATTCTATTTAATATAAATTTAATAAAGCAGAATAATTTGCAGGGTGCTTCAGAAAGGACTTCTCAACTTTGAAATGACATCATTGCGAAAAAGGGAGATATAGAAAGATGAAACGTGTGGTATGTTGCACAAACAGGTCTGGAATTTGTTATGCACTGTTTGCTGAAATAGTTCCAATATTGAAGACCAGAGGGCGCTGCGGTCACAGAGCAGTGTCTTTTAAAATATTCTGATACGATAGGGATGTGCATAGTAATCATCTGAATTATGAAATATCATTCTTCTTGTAAATAACAGTCATTGTGCATTTAGTAGACACTTATATGTGTATCAAAGGCTTTCTGGATATTAAATTCAGAGTGTATTTACATTGCAATGTTTTTTAATATCTTGCAGTTGTCTCTGTGACAGTAGTATTTGTGATAAAATCAATATTATTTACGTATGACTGTCATCCCTATTTATTTTATCATCATCACAGTCTTTTTTTTACGTGTCAAAGCTGATGAATATGAGTTGAGATGATATGATTAAATATTTAATCACAGGCGAAAACGACATGTTGAAATGATTTGTTTAAAACTATTTTGTTAAAATAAAATAAACAACTTTAGAATAATTTTGTAATTGGTATGAGAACGAGCGAATGATAAATCTAAATGTAGACGTAATCGTTGGGCAGGAACGGGAGGAGAGGAGCGCCGAGCAGTCTGGAGCAGGTTTGCAGGTAGGACGCCCTCCTCCAGCCCCACATTAAGACGTTTACAGGGACCTGGCAGATTTATTATCGTACATTCTGCTCGAGAGGGCCGCGACCGCAAATGGGAGATTTGAAATTCATGCGGGGAGCGGGGCGCTTGCTGACAGGCATATTTCACGGCACCAACCGACGGTTAGGTTCACTCGTCCTTTCATCACTCGCTCTGCACTAATTTTCTTTATGTTGTTGTTGGCGCCCGTCCTCGACCGTGTCACATATATCTCGCACCACAATGAGTAATCAAGACGCTCCGCCGAGCCTCTCTGCCGACGAAAACCACACGGCGATGCGCTTGAGGCTCTTCAGAAAAAAGGCCGCAAGTGTTTTACGTGGGAAATCGCGGGTTTGTGTAGTTGACTTGCGGCGGGTAACCTTCCACTTTCATCAACAATACCAGCCAACCAATGAAGATAATTATCTGAAAAGTAGTAGAGTTAACGTTCTCAGAAATTGAGTCTGGACGCATTGTCTTCAGAAAGTTGATTGCCCTTTATTTACAGTAAATACAATTCCATATCCGCAAGCTCATTTGGTAATAAAAGCATTAAAAACTGAAATATATGGGGTGAATTCAAAAGCAAATACAATTATGGAGATATTACTGACATTTCTGTTGAACTAACAGGTATGGTAATTTTTATAAATAATTATTTTTGGGCGTTAGTTCATAAATGATTTACAAGAGCTAAACAGTTGTGTAACTATACTATACATATCATATACCAATTTAAAAGGGATAATGATTGGAAAAGTTTCAACATTTTATTATTTGTGGATTTTTCCCAGGGATGAAGGGCCTCAGTGATCTCTGGAACATTGTAGATTGCGCACGTATGAAAAAGAATATGGGAATAAAAAATCAACTGGTTTAGAGCATTAAATTTTCAAAATCTAATCTTTTTGACGATTTTTCGTCTCATTTATTATTTTACAGATACTTTCATTAACGTGTCTGTTCTTCATTCCAGACTTTCTTTCCTGAACTCTTTAATTAATGAATTATGAAATAATGGGCAATGTGAATTACAGTCTTTTAAGCGTCAAATTCCTCTTCTTCCTTGACTCTGCAGTGCCTTGGCCTACCGGGTCGACTGCTGATTGTCATCAGATAACACATTACGAATTTGGTTTGATGCAGCTTAAGTGTCAAATTAGTAGCATATATGTAAAAAAAATTTGAAATTACTATTGCTCCCACGATTGGTGAAACCACAGTGAAACTATAGGATGCACAATACAAAAATCATTGGGCAAGAAAAAAAAGTTCCTTTCACGAAACATCGTTTATTATACATACGAATAATATTGTTACAAAATTTGAATGTATCTTTCGTTATTTTCCCACTGTAAGTCATGGTTTCTGAAGTGCACAACCAAACTTCGCGTATTTTCCTTATCCATTTTTACGGGGGTTCATTCTTTGTACTAAACCATGCACACCTTGAAGTATCACGTTATTGGTATGCACAAACTGTTTTTCTGTCGGAATATTCATTTTAAATTTAATAATAGACTTAAGCACGGATATTCTTCCTCGATTTGAAGTTTTTAAAGCACCTAACAGTCCACCAACTACTGTAAAACGAAAATACTTTAAATTTATTTCGGCTCCACTTAATTGTAAAATATTTACATAGTGGTTGCTCTATGAGACCACATGGTTTTTAATGTTTTAATAATATTTTTAGTTTATTTTAAGTCGCATTAATAGCTAATGTCATTAGCGACTACTTTACCATTTTGCGGATCTTATCATCATTGTAAGGGCTACTCGATTTGGGAACGATCAAAATTTGCTTTATTTTGTTTTAATATAATTATTATATATCCATTATGTACACCGTTACAAGAAAAGCGATGCCAAACCAAAGAAAGTTCTGAAACTACGAGATGTTTTCTGTAAATAATTTTCATTATTGTTAATAACATGTAAAATAATGCACAGCTTGTTACACAGGACAAATAGAAAGGACAAAAACACTGGCGTGAAAGGGTATTTTTCTGATTTAAAACAACCTTGTGACAGCATTCAGTTCTCAGTCAACTTAACTCATAATACAGTTATTATTGTAATGAGTTAACTATATTAGGTTCTGAAATCAAATATTATGGGAGATTAATGTCTAAAACACTACATAAGCAATCTAATTCTACATCCAAATAATCTCAGAATTGCGTATGACTATTTTCAAATAACCTCTTTGGAGTCTTAATGAGTATAATTTTCTTAAATCCTTGTTTCAATTTACTTCTTGTGGATACCTAACGAGGTCCAAGGACTGTCGAAGAAAAGTAGAGGGTCAGAAATTTTAGTTAATATAGTAATGTGCAAGTAATCCTTTTTTTTAAAATTTATTTATTTTCAGTCGCTTGAACCTTTCGGTCATTAGTGAATGCTATATTTAAATGACAGATAACATTTAATTGGTTGTCATAATTTATTAAGGAGCTTTAAATCATTAAAGAAATTTATTGCTGTTCATACTGTTGAGTTATCGTTGACTAGATTTCTAATTCTGTGGACTTGTATTGAGTTGCATTCGAATATATGTTTGATTGTTATAGGGCTTTTACAGAATTTTCAAAGTGTAGGTGTGTATTTGGATAACCAATTTCATTTTGTTTATAGCAATGAGCTGAAAGTTACTTTTGGGAAAAATTAATTTTACTGAAGCTTCACGGTAGTGTTAAAATTATATTGAAAAGATGACATTTAAATATGTCGTGCAGTAAATTAATTTAAATCCAAGTCACGAAGGGTAATGAGACAAAGGTTAAATAATAATTATTTATTTATTGCATTTTAAAACTTTTTATTAAGAGTTGCATCAACTACTGCGGTTATTAGCGACTACGGTAGGGGAATAACTCGTTACTTGTAGTTTCACAGCGTGAAAACGCACACATAACAACCATGCCCAAGCCAGGATTCGAACCCAGGACCGTCTGTGATGCGAGGCAGCAACACTGATCACTACACCACAGGAGTTCGGCATTTATTGTATTTTATTCGTTATGAATTTCTCTCTATAATGTTATATATTAGAAGAAACAGATAAGGAAGCCAAGTTTTTCATCAACAGATTATTAATTCAAAAGCATTCTAATAGTTGGTGAGAGGAATTGTGGACAGTGTGGAGAATCTTGACGGTACAACAGCAGGCTGCTTCCAACTTAACACGCGCGTGGGTTCGATGTTAACTCCCTTGTTTGTCGTGGTTACCGACCCACGTAAGCGTAATGCCCTCGTGGGCAGAACATTGTATCAAATACAATTACAGCCGCTTCCCAGCAGACCTCTCATTACGGAAGCGTTATATCAACAACGTGCTTCCTGGAACACGGACAAAGATACATTTCACCTCGTGTCTTAGCGACAACCAAGAAAACGAGGTAGTTCATATCGCAGGATCTCCCAAAGATCCGTTAAAAAACCACCAGAATCATAATGGCGTGAATGAGGAAAGAAAGACGGTGACTGACTGAAACAAAAATGAGTCCATTTTCAAACGAGGTTATAAAATATTAAAATGAGAATAGCCTTGTATAACATTACCACTTATGATTTCATCGACGCTTGCGAAACTAATTATCAACTTAATTTATTCCTGGGAATAAAGTCTCTCGTCGTGTTATTGAAGAAGCCTCTACTTTACTGGAATTACAACAAGTAACAGGAAACTTAGCCTGTTTAGCAAACACATGTAAAATACGGGACGCATTCACCCGGGATTTACCATAAGTTCATAATTCAAAGTGTTAAAACGTGAGAAACGAGTTGCAAGATCTTATATCTTCGAGAATTTGAATGTTTGAAAATAATCGTGTGTTATAAAACTTTTGTCATTCAGCTTACTTGATATATATTTAATTATGAGAAATCAGGACCATATTTGAACATAATTTTAAGTCGTTCCTCAATTGAAAAGCCCCATTCATAATCTAACACTCACATGAAAAATAAAATGAAAATATTTTAAAACCATTAATTTTGTATTCCAAACCATTATTATATTATATTAGTGTTTATCATTCCAAATCAAAATTTACAGCATATTCATAGATATATTCATAATTTCAATGGCCAAAATTTTTAGTAAATTCAAATTACAAGCATGATGCGAGTCTGAAGAAATTTTCGATGTTCCATATGCACTTTAATAATGTCACTATGGATACGTGATTTGCATTATAATCGATTTCAATTTTAAATTTCCTTCCATAAACATACTATCATTTCAAATTACACTGGCTATGATACCCACATTTTTTCATAGAATAAAATATAATTTAATTGACTTTAAATGTTATCTTCAATATTGACTGGGCTAATACCATGTTCAACATTCCACTATAAATAGCTGATTTTGTATTCAAAATATTTTTATTAAAAACTTCCGCGCCAAAATGATGTTTTTATATTAAAAATGCATCCAGTGAACTTCAATTATGTCGTAGAGAAATATATTTTTAAAATTCTATGTTTATACTCGTACTCACACCGAAGATCATTAGCGACTAAATAATTATCTTATTTTCTCTACGGTCCAATTTGCTAAGTGAAAACACAAGAGTAATAACCAGGCCCATGCCGGGAATCGAACACTGGACCTCTGTGATGCGAGGCTGTGTCACACGCCACTAGATCACAGAGACGAAATTAGTATCAGTACCAAGGAATTCATTAAAATTTTTGTTTAAAGACTAATATTATTATATCGTAGATTTAAACAAATTTCCATATTTGTATTTAAAAAATTGTAATGTTTCAAATATTGTAATTTATTTGTAGATGAATGTGGCAATTACCAAAAGCTTCTTCTGAATAAGTTTGGAAATAAAATTTGAAATATACTTTTGATTCATTTAAGTGACTGATAAATATAAGAGAAAAATTATTATCATAATTAGTATTAGTATTAAATTATATTCAATTGATCCCATAGGGAAGCAGAACTTCAGGGATGTGCAACGTGTCAGAGATTTTACTTAAATTGTTATTATTGCTTAATTACTATTAACCCAACGTTACTATATACATTCATACTATTATGTTAAACTTACAATAAGCTATTTCGACTACAAAGTTTGCTTACACAACCTTTCGACATCGTCGTCAAGTAGACAGTCTACCTGTTGTGTAAGCAAACTTTGACCCGGGTTGAAATTCGAGAACTGTATTCGAAACAAATTCACCTGGAAAACCTTCGCTCTCTTCAATAATATATGCTTAAGTTCTATACAGAAGAGAATATATATATATATATATATATATATAATGTGTACCTGATATATAGTGTTGATAAATATTGCTTATATCTTACATTAAGAAATTAGTCTCTTATGTCTGTGGTAAGGTATATATATTAAGATACACTCAACTCCATGAATTCTTCAACAGAGTAGAATGAGTGGCCAAGTAAAAAGTTAGTTCACGTAATACTTGTTTGCATTTATTTTTTAACTGTTTACTGGACACTGGAAGTTTATTAAATATGATAATATCATTATTATGAACACCCTTTTGTATTATAGTTAGACCTTCCTTCCTTGTGTCATTTTTTATTTCTGGTAACAAAGCTATGCACATCTGAATTTGTTGTGAATAGGTGAATATATTGCCAAGTAAAGGTAACTATAACAAATATAACAGAAATGTAACACTAAGATATGCGACAAAATGATTAAGAAGACGTTGTTGCAGTTAACAATAAAGATTCAGGGTTAAATGTTTATAAGAATAATATGCAATTTTGTTTTTTTCTTTATTATAAAGTCTAGCTACTCATTAAGATATAATCTTAATCGTTGTACAATGAACAGCTTTTAGACATAGGTGAATGCTATAGGAATCCTGCCAATTTGTGACCCAAAAATGAGTGCGAAATCTAGCAGTCAAAACTTCAGGCGTGACAAAAATTAGATGCGGTCGTTTCATTACTTTCTTCTTTGTTAAAATCTGAGACCAACGACATTTTGATATTTGTTATTTGTTTATAAAGAAGATATCATTTCTTTAGTTGCTATACGAATGCAATGTACCGTAATCATATTTCAACATCTCAGAATATTGGACGACAGAAAAGCAGGCTGTGATAGGAGCGTTCACCGAATACTGTCAATGAATTCACAAATAGTAATGAATAATTGCTCAAAATCTAAAGAAATTGAGAAACGTGAAAGTTATTGTTAAGGTTTACTAGTGTTTTCAGGATGCGATGTACGTTTAATCAATTCCTATCCCATTGAAGGGAGGAATCAACAAGAAGGAGTAATATACGAGAGAGACGATTGGATTTAGCAGGCTGACTAGCGTGTGTCGTTAAGGAAGTGGTACTGTGTTCGGCAGTGCGTGGTGATTGATAAATTGATAGCGCCAGAGTCATTTAATTAGTCGCCATTGTGGCGGGCGGTGATGCTATCGACCTGTTGCAATTAGAGGTCTTGTACAGGGGCGCCGGACTGTGCGAGCTTTTGTCCATCACGAAAATATTTAGACCGTGGTCGTGTAATTGCTTACGACTCAAACTAACAAGAGAAATCGCCTGTCTTCATCTCTGGCTGTAAGGAACGCTGAATAGCTTACACGATTAGTCATTAAGGCCAAGTCTCACTTCCATTGCTCAAGTGCTACAGCGACTTTGGCGGCGAGACCACAGGGGCGATCGTCTCGTAGATTACGAGTAATGTAGAATGAAGTCGCAATTTGGAACCCTGCATTCAAATGTTGCCTTTAACTCCGACCCAAAGCTTATTTAAGAACATATATACACATAACCATTATTTAATAAAAAATTATGATATTAGATCGTGTCACATTGTCATACAGTTTCTCCTAACATATAAAAAGTCCAATACATCACGGTCTTGTTATCGGCTACATTATGTTGAGGAGAATTTAATTTCCACGCGTGAAAATTGTTGTTAGGCCATTATATTACTTGACTTTGTGAGAGCGCCCAATATTCATGGATCTATTGACAATTCAGCATTCTGGTTCCTAAATTGGAATTTTGACTGATCTATTTTTCACAGCAAAATCTTTATAATGACATTTTATGGGAGCCACTTTATTTCAATGTTATTGGGATTGTTGTTCGGGTTTTATATCATCTACGTGGAGGAAAAGAGTTTGAAGGTTTGAGAAAAAGAAAATTCCATTCAACTTAAGGGTAGAAATAATGAGAGTAACAGCTGGGAAAACTTGGTAAATTCAGTCCATTCGAGACAGTGCATGTATGATCTTGTGCTATAGCTCTTAAATTAATTTAAGAATTCGTAATTTGAATAACCTTTGCAATAATCGTGTTTTGAAGACTAAAAACATCCCGCCTTGCGGGGCACTCGCTCCCGCTAATGTAACAGTTTGCCGTTTCATTGCTTCCTAGGGTTGTAGAACTCGTTTTTTGTCTGTTATGAGAAATGCGTATGTGGAGCATTCCCAAACTGCCTCTTTACGGCACTACATTATCACCCTTGCCGTTCTATGAGGCGGCCACATGTGGCCTCGGGGACGGCATAAGGAACGAAATCAAAATAAATTCGAATCTTTCAATAATCACAAATCTAATTTTCAAGTAGTTTATAGGGAAAGGTGAGTTGGAACAAAATGAAAGCGCAGTTAATGAAATAAATGGGGAATTTATTTAAAAAAACTTAACTATGAAAATATTTACAAAGTTTCTAAACCTTTGGCTAGTTGGTGAAACAATCAGATCTCTAAACATAAACGTCAAGAGGTCAAATATTGAGAAATCGTTGGTATAGAGCGTCACTTCTTTGTCAGCTTTTTTGTTGGACGCTCTCCTCTGCGTCTCCTTGAACGTCCAGGACCAAACGACGGTTCTCTTCCGTCTCCTTCAACATCAGAGAGGAGAAAGACTTCCCACAGCATCACCACCGTGTGAAGAACAATCTAAATATCGGCCTTTTAATTCGATTGTCTTTAGAGCACGAAGCCTATTGGTTGAGACAACTACATGGATTTAAATATTTAATTGTTTCCCTGGTTCTCGATTCCCATGTGAGCATGGTTACGTGGTTCCCTTTGCTCCAAAATGCCAACCCTGGGTATTAGAACCTGCATAAGGTTTCGACATGCTGACGCCATGTCCAGTTCCCAATCCTCGCTAACTTTATATTGCGAATTCATGAAATATTAACTACCGCTCTACAAGTTTATGATTTAAATAAAAAAGTATTATTCGTCTGTTTTCTAAGGGAAACATTTGAAGGTAATTTTAAAAATAAAACAATTACGGAGTATTTTTTTTAAAGAAATGATGCAAATTACGATGTAAATAATGTATTTTTGGTTCGCTAATAACCCTTGTGTTGATGAGAAAAAAAATAGAGTGGCATTTCGAAGACTTTCATCATACTGTGAACACTATCAAACTACCACACGATCTTGAATTCAATACTGGCATCGCATGTGGATTATTACTAAAATTAACTGTATTTAAAATATAATACTAATTTGTATTTACTTGGTTTTAAATTTTTCATCTTTTACTCAGTTACATGCAATGTAGGTGGAATTAGAAACATAGGTATTTTACCGGTTATTTGTCGCAGTGTATTAGTAACACTACCACTGCTGTAATGTTAGTTTATTACGTAATTATCCTCGTAAAAATTGGGATAATGGTGTACGACACGACTCATGAGGCGCCATTGTGTTAGTCATTCTTTCTTTTAGACAGTGGAAAACTGGAACAATGGTACACTTAATAGAATTAGTGACCAATTCACAGACAAACTAAGTTTATCATTTTATTTAAATCACGTTTCGTCAACAATTTTGGGATGTCTTCATATACAGGGAAACGTAATAACATCCCTTCTTAAGATATCTACTGACAAAAATTTTACAAGTAATTATAAATTAAAACTGACAAGAATTGAGTTACTTTTAGGGGAATATGTGACGTGAGATAATATATATATATATATATATATATGTTATTGATGTCAAACGTGGTTGTTAATAGACTTGTATCTGCTTGAGAAATGATTTCAATCTCCCAAACAACAGACCGGCACTAAGAAGCATAATTGCGAAACACGCAAGGGCGTAGCGTAAAAAGCCGGAAGGACTACCTACAGAAGCTTCCGTATAATGCGTGTAATTTATGCTGTATACAAATAATAAAAGGCTTATAGGCCTTGCTACTGTGAAGTTTACGAGAATTTGCATTACAACTTTTATGGCTAAAGCTGTGATGAATTGTTTGATGTTTAATATAGATCTATAATTCTTTGGGGCGATTATCAGTTGACATAAAGTGTGCCAACGTTTATTCTCGCCCAGTTCAGTTAATGGACAATCGGTTACTTTGAGATAACACGTAATTCCGGAATATTAACAACCGGAAACTTTAAAATTACCAAAGATTAGCCTAAAATATTTTAATGGTTTTCTGAAAGAAAAGTATTAAATTTGATGTAATCGGAAAAGTTTTCACTTTTCCTTTATCCTACGGTACTTAAATTTCTTTCTGACTTAAATACTCTTTAACGTGATTTTGGATTTAATTTATATCTCAAATAATTTTTAATTATTATAACTCATATTTATTATAATATGTTTATATTATACGCCGTGACTTTTATTTGTCAATAACTTATTGAAAAAAGTTTTCTTCATGGCTTTTATTAATTTCTCCTAGTGAATAAACTTTTACGCCATGTATTGTATGTATTTTCTATCTATACTGTTGCCAGGGCACATCCATCACGATATATCTGTAAATAATACTAATATTTTGGTGTCATTTATCACTATAATAAACTGTTTACAGGTTACAGTCTACGTAGATATAGAAATAAATAAAGGTGTGACCTAACTATTATTCTTTATATACCTGAAATTATAACCATAGAGCCAATTAATTTTACGGCTTCTATTAATTACCTACCGCCGTCATCTTCAAATGGTCAAGATATCTATATTTTTGATTTATTTATTAATATTAAAATCTCAGTTAATCTGTCTTACCCAGTTAGGCACGTGCTATCGTACTGTAAATCAGTAAAACATTTTGATACGTATCTACGGTCCAGATTGACATGAAATTACATTTACTTTGGAATACATCAACTCTGTCAATTTGTGAAACAATTTTTAGGATTTAAACACGTTTAAACTGCAAAATATATTTTTGTTTACTTGAACAATACATGCAATTCTGAATTAAAACTGTAACTGATCTGAAATAAATGAATTTATTTCTTATTAAATTAATTAACGTTTGATTAAATTTTTAAATGAAATAATTTTATGTCCAGTATTTTTAGACAGTTTTTATTTTTAATTAAACCACGTTTCGGTGCCTATTCGCGCAATTTATAGGCTTTTTCTCGATCTATGGAATACATATTTACATGCAGTTACAGTTGAATTTAAATATAGCCATCTATCTTTGGTCATGTTTAAACTGAACTGTAACTGCATGTAAAAATGTATTACAAGGATCGATAAAAAAAGAAGAAGGTGGGACTATGTATCGAAACGTTGATTAATTAAAAATAAAAAGTCTGAAAAAATTGTCGTAAAATTATTTAATTTGAATTTATTTTCTTGTGTTCTTTTCGGTACTATTCTACATTACGATCTTTATGCACTCTCAACATCACATGATCAGTTCGTACAACATTTTAGCAAACTATTACCTTTCTCATTTTTTTATCTTTGTCTGTATGTAAATATTAACAGTTATAATTAGCAAGGATTTAAATTTGGGTCATAAATTTATTCATCACGTTAGAAATAAATCAATAATGGAGAAATATAAATATTAAGAACTATTTCATTTTCTTGTTGTGGAGATTGTTTACATCAAATTCAAATTGAATAAAAAATGCCACACGTTAGAACCAGAAAGTTTGATGTTCTATCTTCTTACATATTTCAAGATTTGAAATTAAAAACAATTTTTTAAGAGACTGCATTTTAATGAACGAATATCGAGTAGATACAAGAAGGTGTGACTTTACAGCAACTTGTAAATTTTGTAAAGTATTTTGTTTCTCTTCCTTTAATTAACAGACGAATAAGAGAGAAAGTAGCGATGAACTTTGTGACTTTTTGCTATTGCAAATACAATTGGTTATTTTATTTACTGTTGAAAAATAAGTTGATAAAGCAGTTTAGTTACAATATTTATATTAATACTTGAAAATTGTATTTATAGTTGGATCCCTATTTAGTAATTTGTAATACAATTCAAATAATTGTTTAAAAATAATTTTGAAATTACCTATCATGAAATGAATCTATATGTTTTTTTACGCTGTGATAGATTATAACTACGTAAAAACGATTTCGTTAGTTTCCGAGGGAGTCCGGATGATGCTGTGTAATTAGAGAATCTCTAGTCATTTGAAATTCAATTAACTTTAATAATTCCCACCTACTTAAAACACACAGCATTATCTATATGCAAAGCAATTTAATTGTATTTGCTCTTTAAAAACCGCACGTAATTTACAACTCAATTCCCCTAATTGTACCAAAATTTACATTATACAGGATCTTTACCTCCGCTGAAACTGCTGACGTCTTGCTTCATAATTAACAGAGTAAACATAAAATTATTTTGCAAACTTATTTAATTAGCATAGCTTTAATAGACGGAATTACCAACAACAGTTCTCAGTGGGCAGCCGTGGGAAGAGAAATCTCTCTGCTCGGAAAAAGCAGCGAACCGTGGAGTGAAGTGACCGCTAAATTTATAACTATATTGCAACATGAAAATAAAATCGTAGTACAGGAAATTGCTTATCATGACTTTGTTTGAACCATTAACTCATTAAAAAAGTTTGGAGTTATGCTCACGATCCGGATAATCTAATTTCAAATGTTATTTAATACACTTTCTTACTGAAGAAATTAGCAGCAAAATTTGTAGGTTTTTCATAGACAAGTATGAAATTCTCAGCCGTCTGTGCAGGAAGGTATTTGACGACATTGGTGAATGAAGTAGAACATGTGTCCTACGATGGCCAGTCAGAAGAAGTGCCATCAGAAAATGATCTCAAAAAACATTCCTATTTAATTTTAGTTTTGTCCAAAGTGTTATTTCATGATATTTTTAGATATATATTTATTTTTCTTTTATTGATTATTTTTTTAAACTTTCTGTATAGTTTTGTTTTTGCTCTTTTGTTTGTTTGCCTGGAGCTACTGCGGAAGGCCAGATTCCTCGTCGTGCTGCTCCAAGGAGTGAATTCTCCATTGCTGAAGCGTGTGATAGTGCTCTCTCGTGTGTGTGTAGTGTATTTAATTATTTTAGATATTATCCTATTTATTTTATGTTTATTTAAAGATTATTTGTAGTTAATTATGTACTTTTTATCTTATAATTATTATTTGTAATGGACTAATGGAAACAACAATATATCTTAATCTAAAAATGTGTATGTCAAATTTGTTAAAAAAATAAATTAGGGTTTAAGGAGCAACACTAATATACAAATTATTATTGCATATTCATACAAGCGTTTTAGAAATGTAAATATTGTTTGTGTGTACAAATGAAATGATTTTATTTTATATTTAAGAATAGTCATGTTGCATAAATACAAATATAGTCCACCTTATCGGAAGAATTGCTTATAGGCAAGGAGGTGCCCTAGCATGCATGTTTTTTAAAATTGTACTCAAAAAGGGCAGTTAGGGAATCAAAAATATAAACAAATGGACACATATTCAATAAAAATACAGGTATATGTAGATGATATGGAGATCAAAATTCTCCCTTATTGATGCTTTCCTTGAAATTAAAGCCACGTCTAAAAATAATGAAGAAAAAATCTAGTAATAATAATAATAATAATAATAATCATATTCCGTAGATCCTGTAAAGAAGCTAAGCTTCAAGGATGTGGAATGGGCCAGGGTGTACATTTATTACATTATTTTATTGTATAAAAGAAAATATACTTATAACAAAGTTTTGTATTATAAACTATAATAAATTACTCTTCTCCGATTCTTCTATAAATTCCTTTATTGAATAGAAGGAGTGGCTAAGCAAAAATGAGCGTAATTCAGTGTTAAATTTACCTTTATTATCGGACAACTGTTTAATTCTGTGCGGCAGTCTGTTGAAGATGGATATCCCTGAATAATGCACACCTTTCTGTGCAATTGACAATGTTTTACATTTTTTATACAGATTATTTTTGTTCCTTGTATTGAAGGGATGAATATCAGAATTATTCAAAAATAAGTGCCTATTTGTGATTAAAAATAACATCAATGAATAAATGTATTGGCACGTCAAAGTGAAAATACCTAACTTTTTGAACAGCCAAATCAGGAAGAAATGGCGCAAATATGGACCCCCTGCGGGCAGGAGAGTATGTTTCAAAAATATCTTCATTAACGTATTTAGGGACTAAAGTAAACAACTGGTGTGACAATAAGGAAGATATAGAAAGTGGAATTATGGCAAGTAATAGGTGATATTTTGGTTTTCAAAATCAATATTAAGTCAAAAATCCTGTCTAGAGCTACAAAGAAAATACTGTAGCTGATGACGTAAAAATAGTCATTAGGATAATAAACGATCAGGAAATCAAGACAGAGAGCAAAGTAATAAAATATAGTAAAGTAAGTATAGGAAGTAAGTGTAGTTATCCGTATCGTATGAAGACTACTTATGACTGCTCGTTTCGTACCTATTTCGGGCTACGATTTTATTGGCCTGGTTTTAGTTTTCCACTTTGTTTCCTACGTAATTACATCTTACTGTTTTCTATGCTAATAACGGTTTTTCTATCAGCTACAGAAAAATAGAAAATCGAAGTTAGCAGTATCTCGCGTGGAATATGTTTGGTGGGATCGCGGTCGTCTGTGGTAAATGAAACTTTATGCCTTGTACGGGTACGGCTGTCATCGCGATAGGCGGATGTCCCTATAGGCCTATTGTGAAATGACGGACACATAAAGGGCGCTACTGTTTACAGTTGGACCGGTCTCCCCAATCCGCATGGACACACGATAGCATCTCTGCACGGAGCACAATAGATTCCGGACTGCTGTTCTTTCGACGCCAGGCTTAACGGCTGCTTACACAGGCAAATTGCGTGGAACGTGTTACACACGCCGTCTCCCCCGGCGACTATCTGCTTCTTCATACACACGGCCAAATGACGGATGGGATCTAAATTCCTTTTATTACGTTCCATAAATTAAGAAAGTATGGAACGGTGTTTCAACATAGAATATTTATGGAGTCAAAACTGAGGTATTGCAATGAAATAAACGCAGCAATGTACGAAAAATATGAAAACTTGAATGGTTAAATTATCCATTAGATTGTATGGATATGATACAACTTCCATCGTCTTTCAGCCTACTACACTTACCTCTTGCCAATATTCTCCAAAATTCTTGAGAAAACAATACATATGAGACAAAATTTAAACTTATTTCTCCATCGCAGCATGGTTTCATTAGTGAAAAATCTCCCAACACGGCTTCATACGACTTCGTTCAAATTATTCATGACGCACTCGATAAAAGACTCAAAATAAATGGAATTTTTTCTGACCTCTCGAAAGCGTTTGATTTAGCAGATAATGATATTCTGCCCAGAAAATTAGATTTCTATGGAATCACTGGATTCCCCTTTTATTACTGCCATAATACTTGCAAAACAGGCGCAAAAAAGTTGCGATTAAAAACTCGGAAATGGGAAATAATTACATGCGTTGTCCCTCAGGGATCAATTTTGAGATACTTACGTTTCATCATATCCATTAACGATTTACCTAACTATTTAGATTCCTTAAAATCATTCCCTACGCTGACGACACAAATTTGGTTATCACGGACAGCGACTCTTTAAACAAATTTTCTCTGAATCTAAAGAAAAACCAAAATCGTTAACTTCACAGAAAATAAAACCAGTTCATCCCCTAATTTGGAAAACACTTCAGAGCACGTATCTTTTCTTAGACTGCTGATTGACAATAATTTGAAATGGAATCACCACACAAATTAACTCTCGGGAAAACTTAGCAAAATCTGTTTTACATTACGAGTGTTAGCTCTGGAAACTGACATAGCTACATCAAAAATGATGTCCCATGCTTATTTTCATTGTCATGTCTGACTGTGTTATAAACTAGGGTGGGGTCATTCACATCACACGCTTCAAATCTTTAAACTACAAAAGCGTGCCGTACGAATAATATCTGGAGAATGGAGTACCAGTTACAAGACTTTGTTTCGTAAACTTGTAATTCTAACCTAACGCATATTCTAGAAATTTTAAAGTTTGTAGGGGCAACATCAATCTATAATTATTAAACCGCTCATCGTTGAATTATTTATCGCCAAAAATTGTCGTAAATCTATCGTGATGAATTGCCGGTATTAATGAATTTGCCAAGTAATAAAATACGGTATTGTTAAAATGCACTGCATCAATAAATTCGGCAAAATGAAGTTATATAAACTTCTACGTAATAAGCCACAATTATACAACACTAGAAATAGCTCTGAACTACTCATTGAAAAACATCGTCGAAGTCTTTTTGAAACAAACATTCATTATTCCGGTATTCATCTATACAATACTCTTCCGGAGGTTTTTTAAAAATATTTATGTAGGTTGTGTGACAAACTCTATAACAAGGCGAATATATTTAATATTGATCGCATGGAATCATTATCAACTGGATGGGTTGTTAAGTTAACGTTTATCATTTGATAACGAAAATGTTTTGTATTTTACACATAATGTCGCAGACGTGTTTAATAATCGTCATTATCCGCGGTCTTTGTGAAATAATCAATATTGAAGATATCGATACCAACGGAGTAAAACGAATTGACCAGTTAACATACACAATCATTCCCGGCTCGATGTTTCAAAACGGAATGGCAGTCGTTATCAACTTGCCCTTGTGTCATATTGTCCTCACGGATGAACAATAGTGGATTTTATGTTCCACTCAATAACTTTTCTGGCCAGGAACCCTACAGCTCGCCTTGAGCAGATGATCATGTTGGCCAACACAAAATCAAAGGTCTGTCGTTTGTGCTATTATACTGTCAGTGACGTATTTGAAGGTATTAACGCAAGCCCAAAAATCGGTATTGATGTTTCGAGAATAACGGCCCAGAGTCGAAACGATTGCCAACTACCTGACGTGATCCAACTTTTCTCATGTGAACTTATATGATTGTCCCTAACCGTAGCTTATCTGTATCACTTCTATAAAGAGCTGTGTCCATTCGATCTCCACTGACACTAACATTGCACTGTAAATGCATTTCTCCATGGTTGTGTATCGGCTTTCCAGAGGGAAGAACCGCTCTCACACAGACCAGTTCTTGACCCCTAACAAACTTCGAGACTTGCTGACACCAAACTGTCTTGTATCTCTCAACTGCACCGTCCCAGTAATTTATTATGCTGGACTTTGATGATCTGTTTGATATCTGAATGTTTCATATTGATAATCCTTCAACGCAGCAATATATATCATTTGTCTTCAGTGAATTTCAGACGTAGACGGTAATGTTTTTCTTATGGATAACGACGACAGAAAAGAAACGAAAAGTGGAACAAATAACCGCTGAAAGAAAGGCAATGAGAACACCGACTCTGTAATTGGAGGGCGGAAGCAGCCATTGACAATATTAATTGCACCACCTTCAACTCCATTATTTAGTTCAATAACAGAACATTAAAATTTATTATTGATTATTCATTATAAATGTAACGTCGTCCAAATTATTATGATCTTTTACCTCTCTTCATAAAATTATTTAACAAAATTCCGTTTTAGGTGGATATTTTAGAGTTGATTTGTGCTCACAAGTTGGATTGAATCTAGTTCTAAATTTAACTTTCACTTTACAATTCAATAATTTTTTTTATTAACAGAATGCAAACTAGTGGACTCCCTACGGCGCGCCATCCTCGTAAAAATAGACCTGCGAGAAAGTAATACCTCCTATGAAGTACAACAAAAGGTATTAAAGTTCTACAAAGACTTTAAGCTGTATGAAAAACTATGAACATTTTGTGTAAACATCAAGTTAATTTGTCATAAGTAAAATCACATGTATCATTTAAGTTAAATGTCGCTAATTTCCCTTGTTGCAGATTAATAAATAAACTGGTACCATAGGTATTATGTTGTCTCGTGAAAATGACGGTGAAGTGGAACAACTGTGACGTAGCATGAACACAGCTTCCAAACCAATACTGCAGATGTCTCAGTGTCTGTCGGGGAACTTCTGATCAGCTCAGATATCGTCATATAGCTGCGGAGGTAAGGCAGAAGCTGGTGTTTGTACTAATAAGCCACCGCTTTTGTGCAGGTGACACAACTTGGCTGTGTAAAGGGCGAGGGCCTGCGGGCGCAAACAGGCGGGACCAGCTTTTGGGGCAGATCTCGGATTTTCCCCAATGTCGGCAAACTGCGGAGTCGAGTTTCTGAGTTCGTTGACAGATGCGGGGACAGCAGTTTGTGAAATTCGACACCGCTCCTGGGAAGGCTGCTTAGTGTCGGAGGAACTGGTTGCATTCATACGACAACAAATTGCTCATGTTATCGCATAATCTCCGACAGATGGCACTACCAACTTCCGCATACATTAGTTGTCTCCAATCCCTACAAGTAGAAGCCAATTTACACCAAAATAAACAACTGCTGACATATTAATCGATGCGCACGGCATGTTACGGTGAACTGGTTTCGCGTTTCAAAGATGAACGTGAGTCCAACTCAACTTTGACGGAAGCGCTTATGTGACCACATCCTGCCAGTCAATATTAAATTAATTTATATATCTATATTCATGGAGCACCACATTTATAATACTTTAAATGGTCATCAATGCAGTGCAGAGTAACGAGGAATCGACATTATTTCGTCACGCTCGACACTGGGGTTGACGAAATTATAAACACGCTTATGTAATAGACACGAATGACACCAAAAAATAAATAGTGTGTTCCGAGAAACTGAATGAATACAAATATTTCATGGTGTTTCAAAAAGTATTTTCTCTGGTCTGGTTCATTTAAGATGATTTAAAGCGGATGTATTTTTGTTAGATAGATTTATTAAGTGGAATTTGACGAAACCCGGAGGCAAATAACGATATAAACATCGTAAAATTAGAAATACTATTTCGTACTGGGGTGAATCCGTTCCAAGAAATAATATTTTGTAGGTGAATTACCTTATAATGTAGGCGAAATATTACGCCCAAAATTGGTCAGAATGAAACATTATTTATTAATTAAATTATAACACGACGTTTCGTTCCTTTGGAACCTCCTCAGGTGTGAAAATCTATAAAAAAATAAGTATAATTGAAGTAAATGAAATATAAGTTGTAAGCGTATAAACTCAACGCATCTGATGTATTTTTATATATAAGCATATTTTATTCATTTACTTCAATTATACTTATTTTTTATAGATTGTTTTCACACCTGAGGAGGTTTCAAACAAAGGAACGAAACGTCATATTATAATTTAATTAATAAATAATGTTTAATTCTGACCAATTTTGACAGTAAATTTTGCCTACATTATTCGAGGTACAGTCAGAACAATTATAGGATTCCCTTATAGTTTGTATCAAACTTCAGAAACAATTTCAACTTTAAGATTACACTAAAAGTTGGCAAAAAAAGAAATATAGCAAAGAAAGGACTGGTTTCCGCGTATTTGTGTAATACTTCAAATATTCAAACATAACAAACAATAAACATTCTTTTTCACTGTAATAATTAATTATATGTCTTTAACAAATCTCCATACACAGTTTTATGGCAAGTTTAATTGTTTATGAAACCTGTAGAACACTGGCACACAACTGGACTTATTAATAAGAGTTCAGAGTAATATGAAACAAATATAGATGCAGATGGAAGGCAACATACAGTGCAGAAACAGGCTTTAATGAGCCTGTTAAATTCGTGAACCATTCTAAAATTGCCTCTCATTGCACAATTACGTAACAAAGTATTTTAATTAATATAACATGTTTTTCGCAGTCATGAGTGGTTAATAATAATAAATTATTCAAGTGTCTTATAAATGAGGGTTTTATACTGAAAAAGGCTTAGAAATATTTTTTTACTCCAAATTAGTAATGCTTCTTGTCGAGGGATCCCTGTGGGAGTTTTCTCTCGCAGGCATTTCTCCCCAGATTGACCCTTGGGAATGCCTCGCACTTTCTGGTATTTCAAAGGGTCTCGAATGCTGAGGCACTTTCAATTATTTTAGGTGTATGTACTGGGGTCGAAGACCTTGGGCATTCGGTAAGAATTGTCCGCTGATCCCATAGATCAACCGGTCAGCTGCCTCCTGAAACTGGTGAAGACTTAAAGGAGCACAGCAAACTCGTCTCCCGCCATTCGGTAGGGCGTGAGAATAGTACCCAAATGCCCGACATACCTGATTTAGGTTTTCTAGGGTTTTCCCTGCATCTCTTTTAGATGAAACACCGGGTAGGATCCTTAAAACATAGCCTGGGAGACCTAGACAACCCTTGGCTACCTTACTCATCCCCCTTTTCAATTCCCATTCTATGCTAGTAAAGGGGAATTATGTGTTTCAGGATCATCCTCATGTAGCCTGATAACCAAAAAAAAAAATGCTTAGTCCATACAAAATTTCAGCTAAATTCTTCATTATTTCCTTAAATAATTCAAACAATTCAACAGCTTGTATAGATTTCATGGTTTTAAACTGTATCGAAATAAACACCGCCGTCATTAGAGTAAATATAAAGTACATTGCGCAGTAAAGACGTTTGTACGTCATCCTAATAAAAAACAAGGTTCAGTTATTTGTTTGCATATAAGTAAGTAGACAATACTTCATAACAAAAGATGCATTAATTAACCTTACACATAATTCCTCCAAAATAAGTGTAGCGATTGCAGTATTTTGTGAGAACAAATTCATATCCGCTACGAGGACAAAAAGATAGTCCATGTAAATCAGAATAGATTACCAGTGTTCGGATGTTGTATTTTGCTGCGAAAACTTTTATCTTGAAGAAAACGTAATAAGGAGATGTTTGCTATGTTGGAGTCAGAGATTATCGAAAGGAAAGCAATTCAATGAACTTGGCAAATATATTTATCATAAGATAAGGAACGTAAAATATGGTTTGAAATATCTTATAATATCAATAAAAGTGGTTGTATCAATACGGTTTCTAAATATCGTAAAGAATTATAAGCGATTTACATGAAGTGTTTTAATTACACAAAACTATAGGTTGCTTTGGAAGTTGTTGCAGATTAAACAACTTACCAAACATAATTAATTTGCTTTTCAGGCACGTGTATTTATTTCGATCTTGATGTACCAAGTTTTATTAATTATTATTCTCATAAAAATAATGACCTGCATGCTAAAAAATCTTCAACGAAAAAGGCGGAGTATTTACGAAGTTCTTGAGTGCAAAAACTTGTATGCCTTTGTTACAATTTTACGTTGAGATGTCATTAATATTATATATATATATAACTTACGTTTGCATGCCATCTTTCTATTAAATATTTTTGCGAAGGTTATAGCATATAGCACGAGATTGCAATGCAATTACACGCGGTGATTTAGTCTGTACTCACGCTGTGCCACATCTGATAAATAAACTGTAATGGCGCACGGGACTCGTGGATAAATCAGCAGACGGCGACCACAAAAACTGGAATAACGCCGCTCGACCTTCACGGTGAACATTGTAATTAACTTAATTTGTACAATTTATTATTAAAAAAGGTGGAGCTGATTCCCTTGCGTATGAGTTTTAAAATATTAACGAATAACTTTGTGAGCACGTACAAACTATGTAACCTGTCGGCACTATAAGGAAAACATGTTCAATTTAATTTTTCTCCACATGCGATCAAGTTTAGCTGCGGACTAACAATAAATTTATCATGGGCGCCGGTGGAATTTAGGACACGTGTATTAATAATATGCCTACATCGTTTTCTTTAGTTTCTTTTTTAATTTTCATGTAACCAAAATATTCTAAACTGTTTATTGAAAGGTCAATTAATTGATCATTACTGAATTGTAAACTCCCGCTTACCATTTGGTGGTCCGTATTTAAGATTATTACCTATTTCCCTTCTATCCCGTATATTTCCTTTTGTATTTTTGACCTATCCCTGCGACTTTTACCACTTAAAATCCTGAAGAACGTGATTTGCAATTGTATGTTTTTCTATCTAGATACTAAATATCTAGTTTTAGTTTCTCATCAACCAGTGCTTGGCAAAGATTTAGACACGTCGAAACGTACATGCAATTGTGTACATAAAAATTTTTGAACTGTTTTTTGCACAGTTCTTTTCATAAAAATCGCAATTAAATAATAGCTAATAATAGCTTTTTCTTAAAAAATGAAGTGCCAATTCATGGAAAATGGAGAATTTTTAACATTAACTTTCTGGATTTTATTATGTTTTTCAGTAACTGGACTGGACTGGAGGCGCATGGTCAATTTATCTTGCAATATTTTCCTGTTGGAACCGATACACGGAGGATATAGACGATTTCAGTATTGAGAACTAATAAAATTTGAAAAATCAATACGGTTAAAACATCCTAATTTTAATTTTTTTAAATGTTTTAAATAGTTTCGAGTTATTTTATAGAGAATGGTGAAAAAATTTTGGGGACATGTAAAAACAACAAAATTACATTAAATTTATAATTCTTGAAGAAATTTATATGAATATATTTCAGTCTGTAATAAGGTAAGCGTCCTTACCAATCAACATCAGACGTTAAATATATAGTAATATTATATACTGTAGTTCATATTCCTTTTTTATTCTTTGTTCACATTTGAGACTATCTAGAAAAAGTTTCTTAGGAATTTATTTATGTCGTAAATGCGTGTCTATTAATCACGTCTGCTATCTGGGGAAGAATTCTACCATTTTAATGTCCTCTCTGAATGAATTTTAACGTTCACTGAATCAATGAGAGTTATTGTTATTTAATTGGACTTCTGCAGATTCTGAAACATTTTTCTTAATTCATTTTATTTTATGTCGCAATAACATCTGGGTCATGAGTGACAGTTACATGGAACAGAGTTGCATATTATGGATACAATTCTTAAGTGCTAGATTATAATTCGCATAGAGGTTAATTTTTTATGAACATAATAATTTTTCCTTGGCATTATGAGGAGTGGGCGATCAAGTTGGCGCGATGTTTTTCAAGTAATTGGTCCTATATTTGATGCACGACTTGATGATTTGTTTTACGGTGATCGGGCGTTGGGGGGGGGGGGGAGGTCACACTGATTAAATTGATGTGGATAAGTTTGGCGTGCTCTGTTCAGATCTTGGTTAATACGAATTGATGTCTTCTTGAAGTCTTCGCATTGTTGTGGATGTCGTGAAATTTGTTGACGGCATTGTTGGTTCCGCTTGCTTTTATTTGGGTCCAGTTCCGATTACAGTTTTGAGCTAGTTTCTATCTGTCGGTGAGGTTGTAGGTAATTTTTATGGGTGTGGTTTTGGGAGGAGAGGGGGGGGGGGTTGACAGCCAGTTTACTTGAATGCCATCATGAGCGGGAATCAAAAAGTTTCTGTTTTCTGGCGTTTTCCTTGGGTTTCCATGATCAATGGAATTAAAAATCTTGTTACAATCGGAATGGTCTTTTAGTATCGTCAGAGTATTTCGATAACGCAATTAAACTTGTTTATTTCGCAAATAAACCTATTTTACCGGAATATGATGATGAAGTGGTAGCCATATGGAAACAAAAATATGTTATAATGTTCAGTACTTTCAAAATAAATTAAATTCACAGACACCAAGGACCGTCTAAAATTTAAGGAAAGGGTAAATTTAAGATAGATGCTTATGAAGACCTCGGATTAATAAATAGTTGTAAGGCTTTAGTAAAACACTCATTTAAACATGAAATACAAATACAAAAAGGTTAATTACTAAAAATGTATAAAATGCAATATGCCATCTATCAATGTGTTAAAAGATTGGCTGATCTTAGTGAATATATGACACTTAACTAATGTATTTTTCACTTTTCTGATTGATACTTTGGTTAATTTGTATGTTCAGTGTATACTAGCACTGATCCCGGCATTTTATCTGAGAAACTGCAAAATAACTGATGTATGATAGAGGAGTGGCAAAAAAATGGAGAATCCAGGTAAATAGTTTATAGTCTTCAGCCGTTACTTTCACTATGAGAAGTGGTACGTGCCCTGCAGTATCATTAAATACAGACTATATTACTGACGATTTGATACCTAGGCATAAACCTTGACTAAAGGCTTACATAGCGTAAGCATATCTACACAAAAAGAAAGCATATTGGTATCAGATTTAATCAAATGAATTTTTGTAATTGGCAAGAAGTCACAATAGAAGACAGATGAATAATATTATATTCTATAATACACTCATTAAACCGTTTTGGGCATGTGGAATACAACCAGCAGTATCGCAAATGTTGAAATCTTGCAAGGATTTCAGAGAAACGTCAATACACCATGGTACATACCAAATCAAATGATTCAAAATAATCTGTATATAGCTTCAGTGTGGGGCAGGAAAAGAGACGAATAAAACGATTCAAATCTTCCGATCTGAGTAATAGGTTCCATTAGCATGCTTATAGAATACATTAACGTTGATCATATACATAACTGCAAATAAGCAAACCATTTGATGTCTCTCTTTTTATTGCTTCGAAAGCTATTAGTTTAATTTAGTAATTAAGTCCGAAACAAAACGTTTACTTATTTTCACTAAGCAGAAATTTGTATATATTAATAATTCAAAGAAAATATAACTTTTCTTAGCATTAGGGGAACAACGAGGAGTCGAAACTAGTAATAATTTGTGTGTCTGCGTTAGTACGACCTTGTACACAATCTACAAAACATACATGATAAGCATTTTATTGCTGACGAATACCGAAGATAAAAAAGTAATACCGTAATAAAGAAACTCTTTTGTTTAGTAAATATGAAAATAGTGATCTTCTAATCTGTAAGGTTTGCAATTGCAGGTAAATCTACTGCTATTTTGAAAGTGAATTGATAAAGAATTAACTCCAAAAATGGGGCACAGACAAATATTGCAAAGGATTCTGGAGGACACTATTAATTTCTGCACCGGGTAAATCTTTCATTCTACACTCAGAACTTACAATATATAGTTGAGGGCATTAATGAAATGACACATTCAGAAAGGAACAGAACTGAAAATAATTGATTTATAGGCTTCTATTAAGGATTTATAACAAAAAGTAGAGGATATGTTTTATGTAACGAATCAGCAAAGTCTAAAATATACGTAGAAGAGAAAACAATTTATTGTGGAAACAAAATCAATATATGCAAATAAATAAATTAATGTGTTAGGTGAAGGTTGGTGAGAAACCCTTACTGCTCCCTCAGCGTATCGGGCGTAATTTTAAATTAATATTGTCAAAGAAGAATCACGAGACTGTCGAAAGTTTATTAGCACAGACTTACAGACCAATTTTTATGGGATTTTTCTAAATTTGGCATTGAATGCTATTTTAAAGATGGATCCTGAGCCAAAATTTTGAGCAGAAGTTTGCATGGAAGGTAATTTTAATTATTCTACAGTAATTTTTGGACTTTATTAGACAACTGAGGCTAAGACTAATAAAGTAAGGTAAAACCGCCGCTATTCGCGTCGAATAACTAATTACGAATTTTTCGGGATTAGAACTGGCTCATGTCTATGAGATTAAAGTTTTAACTCCTTCAAAATGGAGTGAGGATGGGGAGTGGTTACTTAAATGACATAGGGATTACTTATTTGCATAAAATTGATGTTTTTCTTTAATGCATCTACATTTGTTTGTTATGTATTAATTTAACCGTACAAGCGTTAGTTAATAATCTAATATGCAGTAAAATCGTGTAGAATAAGGTAACCAACATATAACGCGTTCTATTAATATTATGCTTTATTTTGTAAAAACGCACCTTTAGGGAAAAAAACTCTTAGAGATATTAACCTGTTGCCAGAATGTCAACCGGGATAATCATCAGGATCAGGAAAATGTGTATCTAGAGAGTGTCTGTGGGGCAAATAACCGGATTCCACTGAGATCGGCAGCGATGATCCCATTATAGTAATCTAGCGTGTAAAATTGGTAGCCCAATCTTTCCAGTGGGCTTAATGATTAAATTGATTAGGAGATCGCACACACACACAAATCCATGCTCTCGCTGGGATTCAAACCCGGTGTCGTTATGATGCGAGGGAATGACGCAGACCACGACACCACAGAATTAGTAACAGGTTGTAGTAATTTACCTATTATTTAACAAAAGGCTGAGGAAAAGAATATTTTTTTATAAAAATAGTATAAATAATAATATCTTGAAGTGACTGAGAAGATTTTTGATTGTGTTAACAGCTTGTAGAAAAGCTAATCTGAGTAAGCAAATCAAAGAGTATCAATCTTGTCGTGATATATCAATGTACCTCAGAAAATAGAAAGTTCCGCCTGCAGAGGAAACGATATAGCGTACTAGGAATTAACATTTGGATTTTGAAAAATGGAAATGCGTAGCCCGTCATATAGAACCTTACTGAACCAATGATCCACGCATACATCTTCAGATGCTCATCTTTTGGTCGCTCCACTATGTAAGACCTCCATTATTTTCGTCAGAGCATTTCTAGCTACTGTTCCTCCAGAGAATTGTCTAAGGCTATATTTGTAGCATTCATTTTACAAACTGACAACGAATTCAATTGCTTCGAAGTTTTCTCTTTGTGAAGATCGTTGAAAGTGGAGTAGAACTCTTGTCGATTTTATCGGTTATTCGAAAGTCTACCAGAGTATCAGATGTGATTTTGGGACGGTCGACTGTCCTGAGTATAGATTACCTGCAAATCTCATGCCGCAGCTCTGATTCCTTCTTTTATGCACGACGACGAACAGTTTCTTTCATGGAGAACGAGATTCCCGATAAAATCTGTAGCAATAGTATTCTCTGGTAGTACAGGTATTGTAAGTTGCTGCCGCCGATATGTTTGTTCCCCCACAGGAATCGCCACGCATGTGACACTCTTTACCCCTAATTTGAGGCTTCTTAATCTGGAGTGGGGCTAATTTGCATCCCCTGGCAGCTGCGGGGTGTCGTGTGCGGTTATGTAACAGCTGCCGTGGGGTTGGACTTGTTGACGTGCGCTCAAGTGCCGGCTTGTCGGATTAGCATTGGAAATGTAATTATGCGAGATGCTATCGGAGAGCGTGACGATGATGTTTCACTTTCGAGGCTGCAGATGGACCTCGCTGTTCGTATCCACGCCGTCATCTGTTTATTTACAGAATCGTTTCCTCAGAGCGTTTCAAGCTGCTGTTCCTCCAGAGCATTGTCTAAACAATCTCTTACAACCAGCCAATACAACGAAATGATACTTTTGAAGTCTTGCTTCTCTTCGGTGAAGTATGGCTCATGGAAAAGGCAACACATTGTTGGCATATGATTAACAAATTGCTGATGACACGGTGATGATATCAGAATTGAGTTTGTACCATTGCGAGAAATCAAAGTTGCTACTGCAGAGGAAAGCGATATAGCGGGATAGGAATAAACATTTGGATTTTGAAAAATGGGAATGCATAGCTCATTACTAGAAGTTTTCTCAACCAATTAGATCCATGCGTACCTGTCCATCTTTTGGTCGCTCCACTATGTATGACCTCCGTTATTGTTTATTGCTCATGAATGTTTATTCATCCTTCTTCTTCTTCTTTATGATTTTCCTTCTCAAATTCCTTAGACTTATTTGACAATTTTCCTTCTTATAATCTTCCTATAATCTTCCATTCCTCTATAAATTCACATTACAAATAAACCACCAATAATTCGTCGAGCGCACCATTCTAACATTCATCTTAAAATATAAATAATATTAGTATATGATATAGCTAATGGTTTTCGTGGCCGTTGAATCTTCAGTGATATACGTCGGTTTTTGGGCTGTTGGACCACGTTTATTTTGGCGGGTTTGTCAACATTTAAAAAACCGCCAAAAATAAACGTGGCCCAACAGCCCATATAATACTGAATCTGACACGAGGGGTCTTGTAAAAATAGCATTAGAGGGGAGTGTGTGAGGTAAGAACAGAAGACGGAGGCCAGGATTGGAATACGCTGAGCAGATTAGAGAGGATATGGAATGTGGTAGTTAAGTAGAGATGTAAAGGCTTGCGCAGGATAGGTTAGAATGGATGGTTGCATCAGACCAGTCTTATGACTATATACCATAACACATTTCAGCTTCATCTTAAATGTGAATATGTGGAATAAGAGATCAGAATTGATTTCCTATTCTATTTATGTCATTTAAATATTAATAAAAATTGTTGTGTTTATTATCGACTCTTTAAAATAGTTTGTGAGCGCTATTTATGGACACAATACAAGCTATGAAACACCAAGCAACCATTGTAAAGGACAAAATCCATGAAGCCGTACGTCTGACATTGTATCTAAATGCGTCGCATCTTAAGCCACATGGAATCCTTGACAGTGCTGTTATGGACTACGCGTTTAAAGGGAAATAATATACGAAATACCTCTTCTCCTCCTTTGCTGTCCTAATGTTCATGCGAATACCTTCTGTGAGTAATATTCCTTTACGTTGGTAATGCGGTCGATGTGTGGGGGAGAACACACACACACCTGATAAAGGGCGATACATTCTCGATTATTGAACGATTTAGCACGACAGAAAGCTGTGGGTTTTCACGAGTTGCAAAACTCCCTGAATATGTAGTAATACTACGGTCCAATTTCAAAATGAATTAAAACGTTTTCAATTTCTCTTCTAAAGACCTACTCTGTATCAATTTAAACTATACTTCCTTACTTTATAACAAGACTTAAAAAGGTGTGGCCTAGTGAACTATTTTAAGTTGAATGATTCATTGTTTATTTCCACCATACAGGAGATATAATTGGATATCTCCCTGTAAATGTTACTATTACAAACGGTCAGCGTTTTAGCTTATAGAATTTGTATTCTGATTGCTAAATACGTTATGATAAAAAAAACCGAAAACATTTAATCCAAACGCGCTCTTGTATAGTAAATATTTAAATAACGCGAATACAGCGTGTTAACGTTATTTAAATATTAATATGTTTTATTAGAGGATGAAGTTGTATGGATTCTTGCCGTTATCGTGGCCGGTGATGCGTCACGACCACAGGATTCTCGATTGTTCTGTGTTATACAGTTCTAATTCCACGACTACATAGTTATGACCGAACTATAAACCCAATATAACATATTCGACCTCCTATATTTCAGTCATCGGTGTCCATCATTGTTGGATTACGACTACGATATTTTAGAGAAGTCAAAAACAACGGTAAGTGATATACAGAATTTGCTGTACCTATCCACTCAAGAGGAATTCCGGTCTTTAAGAAATAAAATACGACAAGAAGGAAGCGCAAACTAATAAGTTCATGATGCCTTAAACTTTCACAATTTTAATTAAAACTATACAATCATTTTAACTTAAAATGTTTAAACAATATCTTCAAAAATAAGAATAAAATTATTAATCATATGTACTCACGCAGATGTACCGTATCAAAAATAGTATAGAATTTTTGGCATACTAATAATTATACGAAAAAAACTATATACTATTCCTTTTAGTGAAAAATGTATTCTTATTGACGCTAACTGTAAATTACCATAGTGTTAAATTGGAATTTTTGATTGGTGCTTACTCATCCAGTGAGGCGACTGACTATGAGGTTGAAGCTATGATTTTGCGTTTACCTTCCTCTAACCTCCCACTCTTAGCTTCGAGTACAGAAAACTACATATTTTCTTGTATTTAAGAAACATTAGAAATAAATGTACTTAAATTCATTGCAAACTGTGAAGCAGTTTTAGAGTTCATTTTGTTCAATAAAATTAACATTTTATTTACATAAATCCAAAATCAACGGAACGTCTAATTTTTAAGCCGTCTTTCAAGTTCCCTGATCAATATGTTCTTTCACTTCGATTAAATATTTATTATTCTAAAATTACAAGCCTGTGTTCTTTTATCTATTTGGAAGGAAATAATGATTACATCACATTAGACTACAGCATTCTGAAATCTGTAACTTTTGATTTGACATTTCATTTCAAAATTATTATTGACAAAACTACAGATTCTTAAAAGCTTAGACCATTTTGATTGAAAGTATTGAAAATAATTCACAAAATACAAGGTACATTTGATCTTAACCTATTAATTTTTTAATTTTCTTTTAAAAAATATTTACGGTAGAGTTAACGCGGATTAAAAAGTTAAAACTGATTCGTAGAATGGTAGGTAATGCAATTAGAAAAATAAAAAGTAGTTAAAATAAATTAATTTCAAAACATATAGAAAAATATTATTTATATAGTTCAAAAACCAAATAAAATTAATCGATTAATATTGGACTTGTTTTAAATTAGATGAACAAAAACCAATAAGTAGTCGTCACAATTCTTTTGTCACCACAAGGCTAGGTTACGACCTTACGGTCATCATCAAGCTGAAAACAGCCTGAAGATGATATTTAGGTCGTAAGCTAACCTTGTGGTGACATTAACAAATTTGTTAGGACTATTTATTAGTTTCTAATCATCAAATAAAATTAATAATTCATTAAATTTTATGAAATTAAAATATTATTTTTGAAGTGAAAAATTACTGAATTTAGTCTGAGGATATTTATTTGAGATCACATGTATTTAATTTCAGTTGCAAAGTGCGCTTATCACATATATGGCACCGCTTGAACAAGCTGAATTCTAACATCTGACATAAAATATTTGAAATTGTTGAATACATTATATTTCCTTTAATATGGTAAACTTTCGATAACTAATAAAATTTGGAAATAAATTTCTAAATGCGTTTACGCGTAACGTAACAGAAAATAAGGGTTGAAATACTTTATGTAAATATTGTTAACATTTTATTTTGACAAACATGCTTTTTAATAATAGTTAAAATTAAAGTTATATAATAATTTATAAATTAATATAAAAGTTTTTAGCGTAATTACCAGAAAAATCTAAATTATTTAAATTCTGTATTTGCTTCCTCAAATTGAAATCTCACTTCTCTTTCCGAGTTACTTGACACTCATAACAAGAATAAAATACTTTTAAATTAAAGTGATGTTATTTTCTTTCATGTCTTCAATGCACTTTTTCTAAACAGGTCCAAGTTATTTAGGTAAATTTAATATTATTTACCTGTGATTCATTTTACAAGTTGGGAGGAGTTTAGTCACTATTTTATTTAGCATGAGTTATTTTTCAGATAATTTATTTCTCATTTCGTCTGGCAGATGACGGCGCAGATGGTTGTCGAAACGTTGCCCAATGGGAGCTATTGTACCCGTGCGTAAATGGGAGAACATTTTATTCAGTTTTAATTCTGCTCTGATGTTTTTTTAATTTTATTACGTAATTTTAATTATTTTTAGATTGATCTGACTTTGCAACAGATTTATTTCTTCTTTTATGCTTCTGAATTACTGTTAAACTTGTTGGGAACTCAAATGTTGGGATGAAGCGTTATTTGGACTAACAGCCAACTCCGCTTTTATGGTGTAGTAAGGGAATTGAATAGGAGAGATGTGGACGGTAGAGGAAGGTAGCCAATTAAACTCCATAAAAATTAAATATGATTTCAATAACTAACTTAGAATATATGACTACATTGGCAATGAATTGTTGAATGGAAAAATGCAAACTTAAATGGTTGAGTTAAATTTTCCACGGTGTGGAGAATATTTCCGTGCGACTATTCCGTTGACCTGGTGTATCAAATCGGAGCACGAGCTAGCAGATATCTATATAGAACGTTTAAAAGGATAGGGGAGGAGCTGGTCTATCACCTTTCTTATGATAAAGCGGTACAGGTAGAATTACAGACCCGGGAACCTTTGTACTCCGTAAAACCAAGTATCCGAGAAGGAAATTCCCTGACAGAACCATGTGTTCTGTTCCCCCTATCAATGGGGAGGGTTCCTCGCGAGGGCAGATGGACTCACAACCAGTATCTCAGATTAGCTTAAAAAACGATTTAAGGTGAAAATTTGCACCCCTTTTCAGATTTATAGAGGTATTCGCCAGCTGCAACGGAGCGTAAAGTCGATACCTTCTGTACACGGAAATAAAGAAATATTTGAGACCCAACCCATGTCGTTATTGCCCATTCCCTTCACACATTCAAGTAAAGCGTTTACGTTTCCAGGCCATATTTTATCAATCCATCATTGTTTCTTTTATTTGTTGATTTAGAAAAAAGCCTTTGATAATGTAATCTGAAACACACTACTAAGGATTTTGAAGATCGAGAAAGAAGAGTTATCCATAACCTATACAGAAGACAGGCAACAGTAACTAAAATTCAAGGGAAAGAAAAGAAAGCGGAAATCAAGGCAGGAATAAGACGAAGATGCAGTTTGTCATACACGCTCTTTAGCTTATTAAGGCCATGAAGAAAGTTAAAAAGGAATATTTAAAGGGAATCATGCTGCAAGGAGAAGAATAAAAGCAACACAATTTGCCGTTTGTTGTACTATTAGGGGAGTTAGAAGAAGGCTTGGAAACCACGATGAACTGGTCCTGGAGAAGGAGGAAAACATGAGGATTAATAAAGGGGAAGCCAAGATAATGGAGTGTAGTATGGGAAACAGTGGAATAACTAAGGGTGTTAGATTGGGAAGGGATATTTTGAAGAAAGTTAAGGAATTCTGTTACTTGCGTGACATAATAATTAGAAATGGTAGAAGTATAGTAGACATAATGAGTAGGATAGCACAGGCAAGGAAGGTTTTCGCAAAAAAAGACAAAATTACTAAATAAAAACCCGCTTTGTCGACGATATTGTAGTATTAGGGGAGTCAGAAGAAGACTTGGAAGCCATAATAAATGACATGAATGTGGTTCAATACGAAAATTAATAGAGGGAAAACCAAGTTGATGGAGTGTAGTACGGGAAATAGTGGAACAACAAAGGAAGTTAGATTGCGAAGGAATTATGCTACTTGGAAGAGTAATAACTAGGGATAGTAGGAGTATAGTAGACATAAAGAGTAGGATAGCACAGTCACGGAAGGCTTTCGCGAAAAAGAGGAATCTACTTACTGGTAATATAATTCTGAGTATTAGGAAAACGTCGCTTTACTAAACTTTATTTATCATTTCATTGAATTTAAATTATACGAACAAAAATAAAAATTATAAATGTTTTGTATTAATTTTTACAAATTCTTTGAGGTAAACGGTGATCGATAAATTTAGAAGAATTTATTCACCACACAAAATCTTGTACTATTACACCTGAATTTTCTTTCGCACTCCTAGTTTATCAGATATATTTAATTTTTACTTTCGTAAAACTGTTTTCTTTTTGTATTGACTCTGTACAATCTGTCTATATAACAGACAATAATTTTGTAATAGTTGTTGCTTACCTAACTAACTATTTATAAAAAAGGTTTTGAAGAGTATAGCTCTTGTTAATATTCACTAAAATAAATTATCATATGCCATTTTGTAGTTATTAAAATATGGAAAATATGTCTTTTGAATAAAATCTGTAAGTACTGATGGCTTGAATCTTGTTAATCATCTTGGCTCTTCCTCATCCTCGAACAAAGTTCTTGCCACATGATTTTGATGACTTGTAACTTTGTCTTTGTGCCTGTTGTTGAGATTAGTTATTTCTTGCCCGACTGAGGGTATGCTTATGACTGTGTTTACTATTGCTCTGAGTTACTTTGTTTTGAAAATTCTGTATTATATCTAAGTTAGATTCACTTGCGGTTCCCTAGAATGGTATTCCATAGGTGAAGATAAGTTTTATATAACAGGGTTTTAAACTAGGAGCGCGAAAGAAAATTGAGGTATAAGAGTACAAGACTTTGTGTCGTGAATAAATTATTCTAAATTTTTGATAGATTAAGCATCCAGTACATTTGAATACATTTTTGGCTAAGTTGTTTCCTTTTTCGAGTGTGTGTGGCAGCCAAGTTTATTTTCTATCCATGTCTACTCCTAAATACTTAACTGTTTTTTTTACATGGAATGGGATTTCTATTTAAAGTTATTCCTGGAGGGTTTCCACGTTTCAGTACAAATGCAATTTGAACATATTTTACGTCGTTTGATTTAATTATCCAATACAGCAGCAATTCTTCTAGCTGCTTTATATGTATTTTTAGGTTTCTGAATGCTACTAGGGGATCTTAATGGGATGATAATATTGTTGTATCATCAGCATAGGTAGCAACAACTGTTTGAGCAATTTCTGGTAAATCTGCAGTATAAATGGAGTACAAAGTTGGAACACCTTAAATTACTTCTTGATATTTAATCCTAAAGTTTCTTTTGGTTAAGTATGATTTTAGGAGAGAAAATATCGAATGCGAGAAGGTTTGTTTCACTTTGTATAATAGGCCTTTATATCATACTTGGCTTATGTCTGGAAAGACAGCTGAGCAATACTTTTTCTTCTCGAGATCGTGATTAACAAGATTTACTGTTCGGCGCATCTGTTCAATGGTTTAGTGTCAGGATGTGACGAAGTAATTTTGCAAGAAGAATCGCCCTTCCTTTACACCGCTACCTCATTTACGTTTATGTTGCTGTTTCAGGAATATGGATAGATTTTTTTCTCGACCGCGGCTGCTGTTGTACCACAGGACTCTAAAGTATGTATGCCGTGACCTATAACTTTGTGGAGCACTCGTGTCAAAAACGATGACTCCCCTCTCCCGAGTAAACCCCGAGGGCTATGTAGGTCCACGTCTGCCAAAGAACCAGCTGACTCATTCCTCGTTAAAACGGCGCAGATAATCCACGAGAGCAAATTGCTATCGCGTCAGTCACCAATTTAATGCGATTTTCTGCAGCAGAGGAAGTAGTTACAGTATTCTAGTGAACCTTCTCTTACAAGTTACCCCCATTTGCAATATTTTAGCGGAGCACGCAGTGATTTTTTACATGACTATGATTTATAATCCTCAGTGATAGGGAAAAATGTTTATACTTGATCCGTGTAAAAAAGAAAGCCTGTTCCCGTTTTCTGGGTGCGAAATTTTTTGTATAAAAATATTCAACGTGATATAAAATTTTCGCCGTCCATACGGTATTCAGCTGTGGGGTAATGCCAGTACCTAATCCTTTAAAGATTTCAGAACAAAGTGCTTAGGTGTATCGTCAACGTGCCGTGATATGTGACTAATGACATAATACAAAACGATCTTAATATTGAGTCAGTGCGGGATATTATAACAAATTATTGTGCCAACTACCAAACCAGGCTTTCTGTGCATCGAAATAATCCATCAGCCAACATCCTGTACGATAGCCCTGCAACAAGAAGACTGAATCGTTTAAAAACCTTCGACCTGCCCACGAGATTTAATTAGTCATATTTTATGTATTTTCAAAATGTAAAAAACAATTAATCGTACGTTAGATAAATTGTAATTGAGAATGTCAATGAACTATTCTCGGTATGACAGTAGAACTCTTAGTATATAATACATCTTTTACTTATTTTTCGATTGAAAATTGACTATAAATTAATATATATATATATAATTACCGTTACATAAAATCACAACTGTGGCGGTGCTTTCAGCTTCCCGTTTCAAGTTTATAGATTTAGCTTTTAATGACAATGTGGAGTACTAATTTTTTTTTCAATAAGTTGATCACATGACATACGTTCAGTAAATACAAGAATCACAACCAACAATAGACACGGTTTAAAACAAATGGGTAATGCAGCAGGAAAATTTTATAACAATTAAGAAATAATCCAAATGTGAACTGCTCGAATTTCTGAATAGTCACTTGTACTCTGTAGAAAAATCTATTGAAATTTAACAGTTTAACCTTAATACTACGTTTCACATAACTGAATAACACTGCCAATTACCTCTAATTAAATTTTAATTTAAATAATAATTTTGAACGTTTTTAACAGTGCACAACGTGTTGTTACTTTCTTTGGATTTCGTTCATGTCCAATAAAACATTTTAAAAAATCAATTGACCTCAAGAATTTATAAATAAATTAAATGTGCTTAACGTTTTCTTGCGCCTGAAGAAAGGAACGACACGTTGTGCCACGTTCCGTAAGTAATATATTTTTAATTCAATTCAAATTTAATTCTAGGTAAATTAAATGTGTTATTCATTTAATTCATTGAAGCCATTTATTCTACTATATTTTACACAGTTATAATGAAGTATTAATTAAATGTTTATTTATAAACATTTTATAAATTCACTGTAGGACTAATTTCTTTCTGAGGTTCAGTATAACGTTTTCAAATTACCTGATACATAATTAATCAAGTATAAATTTCAAGTTTCTAAGCTGATGAAAATAATGTAAATTGAAAATTGTGGTTTTATTGTGATTCTGCCTTTTTTTTACACGGTCAATATGACCTATAGTAGAGGATCTTAATATTAAAATGATAATGATATCAAGTAACTTACGTCTTTTTAGTATTACAGATATGTTCATTCTGCAAGTCTTATTCTTTTTTCTTCTCGTAAAACTAAATTTACTGGTATCTTTCTTTGGCTAAACATTCTCGCAACCTAGCTTCATTAGAATTTATAAATTATTCTTGTATTTGTTGAAGGAAGCCAGCGGCGGTTGTCGAAATGATGGAGGAGATCTTCACGCTGAACGAAAGGCGATCAGTAACTTATTTAGTGAAACATGTTGGTAGCCTGGTTTAGCATTTCTTCACCCCTTCTTGGCGCAGCAGAAGCATTGCCCTTTGTTGAGTACCCGCTATGAAGGCCTGATGGCCGATTAGATACGCAGTGCGCGTTGATTGAGAGATAAGTTGGGTTCCGCCATGACAGGCCGACGGTAACGTCCGGAATGCGCGTCCACCGCGATCGATCAACGTCGAGATTCCCCACCTAGCACTTGCTTCTTCCCGGTCCTGAACGAGTCCTGGGTGAAGCTTCAAAATATTACTTGTATGTAAATATTCCTCAATGAAACCTTGTGTGGAATTGAGTTGGGAACGAGACAAAATTCGTAAATCCTGATGGCTGACATCTCAGTGTCAAGTGATTGGTAGGAAATATATTTACTGATTCTGTAAAGGAAAAGAAAATACAAGTTCAGTAATTGAATCTGGGAAATTGAAAATGTACATAAAATGTAATAAATATTATTTTATATTACTGGAGATTGTAAATCTGTAAAACTAACACTGAATTCCCAATATCGAACAGATGATCTTACTCATAACTTGATAATGAAATTCATTAGCATTAAAGGGCTTTATTAGTGTGTTACCCTAGTTAGAACATGCTGAACTTTTTGGCAAAGTCATCCAGAAGAGTATTGGAAATTTTACAAACTGACACGAAAGATACATTGCTTTGAATTCGAAACACGGATGGTGGTATTGGGACAACCAAAAAGTAAATAAGTTATCTCCAAATGGCCGACAATGTAATTATGGAGTAACTACTAAAAGTGGATTGTGAAATATATTATTTATCAGCAGGAATACGAAATTTGAAAATGTCTCTATCTTGAAGAATGGCATTCAATATTTAATTGTTACAAACTTATGTAAAAAGTGAAAAAGTTTTGTAGGCGATATTTGGTACTTTCATGACTTCACGTTTGAATCACTGGGATGAACTGAGAAAACCTACCGAATTAAAATTTTGTTTATGTCCTCAAATTTACTTTTAACGATGGCGTGTCCGCTTGTCGTTTGCGCATTAGTTGAATAATGTTCAGTGATTCAGTTTTTGCTTTCTGAACATGATTCTTTTCTCGAATGATTTTACAGCATGGTAAAAATTGTATGAACCGTGGAAAACTGGATAGAATAGTTAAACAACGGTTGACTGACGTGCAACGTCCTGGCGGGCAAGTTTAAGTGTCAACTCCTTCTCTTGAGGTCTCTTCTTTTCTGATTTTTTTGGAAGAACAGTGTACAATAAGCAGGGCCTACTACTCAGGCATGCTCATGAACAAATTAAATATAGCGATGAGAAGAAAAAGTCTTGGATCTCCAATAAATTATGTGATATTACTCCACGAAAATGCCCGCCCTGACACCGCCTGGCTGACCGAAGAAACGATTGAAAAAATTGGATTGGAAGATACTACCTCATCTTACATATAGTCCAGATCTGACTGCTTCCGACTTTCATTTGCTTGGTCCACTCAAGGAGTCATTACGCGGAGAAAAGTTGAGCAACAAAGAGGAGGTCATAGAATTTGTGAGAAAGTAGCTTAAACAGTGAAACAGAGACTTCTTTCCATCGGCTATAAAATAACTGGTTCATGGTTGGGACAAGTGTATCTATATTTGTAGGGGTTATTCTGAGAAGTAGGAAAAGTATTATTTAGGAAAAATAATTTTTTCCTAGATATATTTGCCCCTTTAATTATTGAATATCCCTCGTAAAATAGGTAAATGTACTTGATAATCAGAAAAAGTGTTCATAAATGACAATCTGTAGACCGTATTCGGATTGAATCATGTTATCCATTAAGAGTTATTATGAACTAAACGTATAAAAAACTTATGGTCGTGAGTGCTATTAAACAGTTTCTTTATATGTTTGTCTTTAAAACCATATTTAATAATAATTTTGAGGGTGAGTTGAGATAATAAGTATGGCATTTGCAAATTAATATTTGAACCCGGTTAGTTAAAAACCTTGAGGGTTCAAATTGGAAAATATATTTAATAATTAATTATATATTCTCATTAGTTTGTGATTATAACATGTTAAATTTAGCATTAAACGTAAAAATATACTAAAGTTTCAAGAAACATCTGTGTCAATGAATACATTTATGAATGTCAGTAAAATAACTGTTCTTAGGTTATTCATGAAGTAATTGAGGCAGTTTTTTAATTCAAAGTATAAGCTTGGAATAAGTAATATTTTATCCGCACTTTAGAGGTCGACCACAAGTTTTTATAATTTACTATCTGGGTGCCCGGCGTTGCCCGGCTATTAATTTATATTAGCCCCCTGAAGTACTCAAATCGTGAATAAATCATCAGCTAGATCGTCACATTTTTGAAAATTTTCCTTTCCAAGCCACCTATCGTCAAAATTACACAAATGATCGCTATAAATAAACTGTTTTATTTAGGTTAGATGGGATGCCGCCTTCTGTATAAATCGTAATTAAAACAATGATCCATTCACATTTCCACACTTAATTTGTTCAGTGTCAAATTAATAGATAAATGATGTACTTAGTATGCACGCAATTACAATACACAGAATGTATAGGAACTCGGTAATCCGAAATCGAAATGCCAAACAATGCTAAGCTACAACGCAATGAACTTGCGCTCGTATTGACGCGGAAGTCAACTGTCACAGATTATTCAAATGGCTAGATTGAAAATTTGTGATTATTTGTTTTTTTTTGCGAGAAATAAAAAAAATTGAGTCGGAAATTTAAGAAAAATTCTGGAACTTGACAACAGCAGCACCTACCATCTAGATGACGCCATAAATACAAAAGAAAAAATCATCATAATCGGCCAAGTCGTTTAGGACAAAGAGAATTAGGAACACTTGCACACTGGAATTTTATATATAAAAATGAATAAATTGGTAGGAATTATTTTAATGATTAGGTTGTTAGAAAAATTAGTGATAGGATCGAGCAGTAAACTTTTACATTTACAATAAACATTGGAAATAAATAGTTCTTGCCCGTTGAATAAAATTCTATTAGACCGATATATCTTTGAGCATTTTAGGCCCATGAACTAGTAATGATTAATTTGAACAAACATTGTGTTATTCTTAGACGTACAAAATGACGTTTTTTGACAAAATATACGTTAAATTACAAATATTCATTTTCGTTTACTCTGTATAGAAACTGTGTTATTGTTAGTTCATTTTATTGCCTTCTGTAGAAATTGATCATGGAGTGGTAAAATTAACCTGAAAAATAGTGATAAAACAAAGATTCAATAAACTAAAAAATGAAAAAAGAGAAAAAAAGATAATCAAATATAAATGGGCCTATATTTAGCTTTAAATGAAATAAAAACGATTGGAACATGAATATGTTTTATCTGGATCCGATTTCACTTCAGATATATACAAATGTTAATTTAACGTTAATATAATTTCGGACTATACAGTGTACGACAAACAAATACTTTTTTATTCATACTCACACTAACTAAAAGGGCGTAATATTCTATATGTAAGTAAGGAAATTCACGTAAACGTACTATCGTGGTGTTACATGACTTGTATTCTTTATTCCTTTGTTTTTTGTTCGTGTAATATTTATGAAGACACTTTAGTAAGTCCTGGATTAATGAAGTTGGTTCAAGTTAAAATTTCTGATTTGAGTACATTGAACTGTTAACATGCGAAAATATAACTTCCTCGTGATAATTTATTGTTTAGTTTTTTGTGTACTATAACGATATTGACATCTATAACCAACAAGAATATATATATTTATAAAAAACGAGACATTTAATTATGATTTTCAGTGGGCAAGATGATATTTCCATACCTTAATATTGTTTTAAATTAATGAACTTCAAGAGAGAGAATAAATACGTAAAAATAATTTATAGAATTGAAACAATCATTGTGCAACCAAGAAGTTTTTTAAAATATATTGGTAGAAATTTATTATGTAACGCTTGCTATTAACTGGGGAGATTTAACACGGGCTTTTAACTGCTGTTATAACAGTTCCCAACCCTAATTTGAATACTCGAATGTGTCAGTTCCGGTAACTACAGTTAACCTATCATTGTCACGAAGCTTCATAGCGAGAACGATGTTTTTTTTTTGCACGAGTGTTTACGTGTTAGGGGTTTGATCCCAGCTGATTGCCACCCCCGCGGAGGCTGCGGTTTGACTTAGTGGCCCTCATCACGCGCTCATCGCCTCGCGCTGCGGGGAGCTGCGTGGTTCAGCATGACACACACCGGCAATTATTAACTAAATAACCTCAGGTCGACTTATCCTCGCTCTGTACTGATTTCGTACACTTCCTGAGCTTCTTTGACTGCTATGTTTTATTTACTGTCACGTCACAAGTAAGCCTACAAAAAAAAACTTTTCCATATACACGGCTCACATTACACGCTATGTCATTTAGATTTCCACTGTACTATAAACGTCATTTTATTCCATTTTTATTTATTTGACGTAAAATAGAAATTCTTAAAACAGAAATGTTATTGAATTCTGGGCTATTTTTGTAATTTACTAATTTTTTCTTATTGATTTTACGTTCCGTACTAATGCAATATTTAATCTGAGAACGAGAGAAAGAAATGATCATTGAGAAAGTGCTCGTTTCGTTTATTACTGACTGGCGTTTAATTTGATTTATTCTATCATAATCATTAAATTCTCAGAATTGTAGTTAAATAATTTTATATTCATCATTATCGAAGTTACGAGTTCAATATATAGAAAATGTCAGAGGTTGTTTATTATTGGAAGATTTCATCATTTTTTAATCTAATTAATTTTCTTTCTCAAAAATACAATGATAGTTATTTACTATTCTCCTCCATTACTATAGGTTTACCTCTCCTATCTTTGGAGATGGGAATTATAAAAAAGTTTCTTAATATTATTTAACAATATCGTTAGCTGGAGGACGTTGATCAAGAGAAGAGATAGATTAATAGTACACTTTTGAAGACATATGGGTCTTGTAAAAGTAGCCTTAGGGGGAAGTGGGTAGGGTCTTAAAACGACTACTTACATTTACTTTTTTGCGTTCAATATCAATAAGTAAATAAAAAATTAGTGAAGACAGCCGAGACAATTTTGGATTTAAAAAATTCAAATAAAACGATTTAATGAGGTAATAGACGCTTAAATAGAAGAGTACAATATTCATTGAAGGCTTATGTTTGCTGTATGTATTTAAATGGATCATTAGAAAACTGCAATGAAAAAATATATATTTCTTTATAGATATACTGATAAATAATTAACTTTCTTACGTATTGCAGACTATTATGTCAATCATAAGGATGTTGATATTGTTCAGTCTGATTTTATTATATTCAGTGAAGAAAATAGATATAACAACGCAACACTTGAAACTGAAAAGGGTTGATTAGAGTAATTTATGCATTCGTAAATAATCCGGGGAAACGAGAATTAATTTTTTTGAACATACCGTGTAAAAAGAGTGCTGAACGTATACAAAATATATTAATAAGGATTCATTTCAGGAATTTTCAGAAAATTTAAAAGTAATTATAACTAAATTTTCCGCATTGAGAAAGTGTTTTCAGGAATGGAGAGTGTAAAAAATGGTATGAATGTATTTCTAATTACATATCAAGTTAAATGAATCAAGAAAAATGAATATTGGCAGGTGATAGTAAATGATTATTTTCCGGAATTTTTACAAGTGTTTTGTTTCAAATAATATCGTTTATAACTTCATTCACTGCATGGAATAGCTTTCTTTCCGGGCTAATATGGATGATGTGAACAGTAATAGTGTATAATAGAAAATATTAATATCAATCAGAGAGTAGAGGCGAGGCATCTTGGGGATAAGAAGGAAGGCGACCGTCTCTCCCCCAACTCCTGATTTACTTGTTATGTAAATGAATAGCCTCTGTTTGGAAGGGGACGCTGATTGTGCGGTCTTCAATACCCTTTCCGAGTAAAATTCGAAGAGTCAATTCACTTTTTATTATTAAATAAGGTCGTACAAACGAACGTTACGATTCCTAACTTATAAGGAATTTTATATTTCTTGATTTTCAAGAGTTTATGTTTGAAACTTCAGCTTCGCTTGCCAGCCAAGTGCGATTTCTAAGTTTCCGTCTAATCTTAATTGGAAAAATTGAAAGAAAAAACTGTGGGTAAAGCACATTGTGAGCAGAATACGCATAAATAGTTAGCAACATCCATAAAACTGAAGATGTTCATAGTACATTCGGACACTTTGCAAACTAATATTTAAACCTCATAATATAAATATAATGTAAAAATCTAATCAAACCAAAATACTTTAAGTGACGAATTGCAATTAGATTCATTAAGATACATATGCGATTCCCTCAGTCAAAAAAATGTTTCATGGCTAGCCAAACGAATAGCAGAATTTCTTCAAAATAAAAAAATACTCTCAGATGCATATGATTCTTCTACTTTGCATTTATAATGGCAATTACGTACATAGGTTACATCCTCGGCCACAATAACATGTTTTTTACTTGCTGTCCGAATGACGAATTATTTCTTTATTTCCAGTAGCTCATGAGATATCACCTCACTCCGTCGAGAAGGCTTCGTACTCTTTCTGTTTTTTTCAAAGTGCTCATATGCCGAGACACCTTTACCTTTTTTAGGAGGTATATGTACTGGGGTCGAAGACCTTGGGCATAAGGCAATAAGCTGTCCGCTGATCCCATTGGATCAGTCGGCTAACTGCCACCTAAATCTGTTGGAGACACGGTGAAGGGAATGCTGCAACCCCACACCAAACTTGTTTCCCGTCGTTCGGAAGGGCGTAAGAATGGTACCCAATACCCATGCAGGTTTTCTATGGTTTCCCTGCATCTATTTTGGTGAAACACCGGGTAGGATCCTTAAACTATAGCCCGGGTGCCTTAGTCAACCGTCGGCTACTTTGCTCTACCTTCCGCATGCCCCCCTTTTCAATTCCCTTCCTAAGCTATTAAAGGGAAGTTGCCTGTTTCAGGATCACCCTCATGTAGCCTGTTAACCCAAAAAAAGGTATCAATACCTGGCCTAGGAAAAATTATCTCCCTCAGTAAAATCTAAGTTACAATTACATTCATTAAAGTACTTATCCGTCAGCTAATTCAAATCTCATTGTAGTTCATTTAGTTCTTGGCACAAGTTAACGAGGTTAACCAATGGTAAATGGTAAAATATCTGCTTAGGCAGATATATAACACCCAAAATGAGTGTAAATAAAAATTATAATTTTAAATATAAAAATGTATTGGTAATTGTAATTCTGCACAAGTCGCTAATGACTACTTTGTTGATACGAATAAAATAATATAATGTCTGTATTTTGGAGTAATAGAGTGGACTCGACTAATTAACATGTGAAATAAGATTTTTGCTAACGTCGAAATGTCAATACTGTATCGTCAACTTTATTTGCAATCCATAAATCCATAAATTTTCAATGTCAACCATTCGGGGATACATAGTCTGGTCGATTACTCGAAAAAATAAGTATCAACTCACAGTATAGTTTATGAGGGCAATGTAGCATCCATGAATTTATAAAGTCATTTTCGCCAGGACGGATGCATTATTTATTTATGTTTCGATGTAGCAGCTGCCAATAGAGATGGGAGGCTGTTTGCCATTTGCGGTTCCGTCGTTTAACTTTTCTTTGCAGGCGATAGCAGAATTTGTAATGGCTGAGCGCGAAGTGAGTCATCAATTGTGATTTGATTCGCGCCGTTTGGAAATACTGTCGGAGGGCCCTGGTCGCGATAAATATCCCGGTAATGAGTGCGAGGGATTAACGCTCAGCCCTTTGTCGCCTGATACAGATGTCGCAGAGCGGCGACACCCAAAGCCCCTAATAAATGTTTGTCGGCGCCCGAGCCGTGAGACGAATCGGCTCCCCGCATCCTCTTTTCATTACGAAGATTTGTGTTTCTGTATAAAGCCGTCGTCTCCCCTCCCATATTTCGGTTACCTGAGGTAAAAGGCACCCGCTCCTATAGGAAACGTGTGGACAATATTTTGGGATGGCGGCGTTTACGGTCCGTGTTTCTGTCACAGGCTGTGTATAAACACTTGCTCTTTTGTGGTGCGGTTTTCTGTGCTGACTTCGACCTTACGTCTTTATCTGCGGCGACTTTTGTGCTCGGCTCTCCCTAGATCTCTGGAAAGGGAGCAATGGTGCATGAAGGTGCAGACCCACACGGCGCAGAATCAATGGCCCTGCTTGCGACTTCTGACGCGCCGACACCAAATACTGAATCGATTATTCATATTACTTCTAGCGAAATGGATTTTGTGTCTTAAATCAACCATGAAAAATTTATGATTCTGGACCTTCCACTATCTTCAAATTTAGTCAAACGTGCGCTAGCAAGTCTTCGTAATTATTCCAATTCCTCTTATATACCCTATTTACGCTAATATAATCACACCTTTGTTTCCAATTCTAGAAGCTAAAAAAGTAACCTGGAGCTTATAACCGATTCACGCATTCACATTAAAACATATGTAACTACAAAGCAATATCAAACAGTTATTATTTTATTTAACATTAAAGTAAAACGAAATCGGAGTTAAATACGTTGACTGGAACGCCGGGCGTGCTTCAAGAAGAAGCATTATTCAACTGAGGATCAAGGAAATGAATTTACGAGAACAAATATTGTTGCCCCCTTCTGATGGAATAATAGTGAAGCTGTGGAATCGTACTATTTTCTGAAAATAGCCCCTCGCCACACGTAACTGACAGTCCAAACGTAGTTGGTTTTGAAATGAGGTGCTTGAATGTAATTCTTCCTGGCTAATTTTCTCGCTTTCATCTTCAACGTCTCGTCTCGTGATCAAACCACGTATTCGTCTGAAGTTTCCGGATGCCCACATGGACGCCTTTTGATGGTAGGCATGTTAGGCGACTGTATATGGTGTCAAAATTTAGGACCGAAAAACCACATGAGCAAAGAATACTAAAAAGTCTCGTAAACTTTTCGACAGATGAGGATTTCTCCGGTATGAATGCTTTACAACTGAGTAAAGAAAAAGAGATTCGTTACTCCCTTAAAATTCGACGAAATTTGAGCATTACTGTAGGACTTTTGCTAACGCTGTCTGTAACTGTTTCTAGTGATGGAAGAACCTTTACTAAATTAAAAATAATGATAATGGATTGTAAGAAACACCTTTGTTGGTCACGATTTTAAGAAACTTTTTATTTCAAAAGTGGTAGCTTAACGAGACGACGTGTTAAGCAACACAAATATTTTCAAAGCTAACGAAGTACGTTATACGGATAATAGTGTTAAAATCAAACTGATTTTAAGCACAAGGATGAATATGGCAGTATAAGCTACCAAAAGCTACCATTTTTTAAATAAAGAGCTTCTTAAAATCGTGATCGACAAAGGGGGTTCTCATTATCCATTATCATCAACATAAAAACGGTCAAACAACCCAATGCATAAAAAATAATTTAAAACCGTGTCCATCAAAGCTCATTATGTTGGGCATTGAACATAATGTATGAGATAAATTAGATACAAAAAATTTATTAACGATTTTGAGGGATATAAACTTCGAAAGAGATAGGTTTAGACTTCGTATATTTTTAACATGACAGGAAAAATCTTTGTTAAAAGGTCCACGAACAATCGTTTCGTCTTCAAAGGAGACGAATTTTTGTCGCCATGGTATTACACAACTTTTACCGGTTTATATCAAGTTTTTGAAATCTTTTGGCGAATGTGAAAACCCAATGACGCGTTTCCTATATTGTCACGTTTCTGAAAGAGGTTAGAGACGTTTATTTAACACGAAGTGATGTACTGCGAAAGACTGCCTCCACTTCGAGGTCCAGTACAATTTATACATTCGTAGAATATTCCAGATACAGAACATTCTCTAGACATAAAATACTAGAAACGAAAGGAAAGCAAAGAAAAGGAAGTAGACAAGTAGAAAATGGTTGTGTTTAGTGGAACTAGAATCCTAGTCCACATATCTGCAGTCCACCTGAGCTATGACTGCAGGTTCCCAGATGTCGCAGTATCATTGCGGTTAATATTTGAAAACCGTTCATATTTCATTGTTTTGGTGAAAATAAAAAATTAAACTACTCTGTTTCACTATAATAATAAATCATAGGTTATTAGTCCCTCTAAGTTAGCTGTACGCCAATATTCTTCAGCTCAGAACATTTTCGTTCAATTACAAGTTTCCATTTTTACTTACGTAATCTTAGAATATTACGTATTAATAAACTAATTGCATGTAGAATTATCTATGTATAGTCAGTAGAATGATTTTCAAGACTCCCACTTCAATTTTATGTTAAATGAAGCACCATGGAGACGATCGTTTCCCCGCGCCGTTAGCAACGTGGGAGTGTTGAGTCTGCCGCACGGCAGTGTGAGCTGTTTGGCTGTTTTTACTATCGGGCGTGTATGATATATGATCGAATTTATCCTGAGAAAAGTAACGAACGTAATCTGTTCGTGGCGAAATTTATTTATCCACCGGCGCGCACACAACTGCGAACAGCTCCGAAGCGCTATTGCACTTTATTTCGCAGGGAAAGTTATTGCTGTGAAGCACGAATGGAACTGCGTGGGCCGCGGGACCATCAATAAGAACGTCTCTGAAATTCCACCAATATTCCTTACTACGCAAACGAATACCGCCGCGAGTTGCTGAGAAACTGGGAAACGTGTGTCTTGAAATTGACATCACCGTAGGGAAAATTTAATATCTAAACTACAATAATTAACGCAATCCCTAATGAATTTATACTTTTTAAAGTAATTATAACTACTTCTGTAACGTTTTCTGTAAACGACCAAGGCTCAAAATAGTTTTTCTTACATTATTATTACACTACTTAAATTTTTTCTTACCATTTGCTATAGATATTTTCAAGGTTTAAATACTTTTACTAGGGTAACGATTGACTTAAAATCAGTTAAAGAAATTATTTTTGTTAAAAAATATCATGATTGTTTTTAGTTTAGCAGAATACTAAAGTAGATCTCGTAGTTAAGTCTAAGTTTAAAATAAAATAGAAAGGTAACTCAAATTTAATCAGAAATGGAAGTTTATTTGCAAAATTAAACGGCTATCGAACGACTCAAAAGTGATTATGTTGTTCTTCCAATGCGATGTGATCATTCTGTAATTTATTGGATCACTTAAGTCCAATACCATACCTTTTCATTTTTTACTCCCACCTGTATAACAGGATTTATGGTATAGTAAAGTTACGTGTACTCTTAACCCCCGCTGTGCGTACTTTTACCCTCATAGGAGGCCAAGAGTACGCAAATGACATTTTTTCTTAATATATTTTTAATGGCAAGCTTGTTTGTTGAAATATCAAACGTTTAGTGAATAATTACTAAATATTAAATAACATTGTTATAGCTTTATTACCTCCATAGATATATGAAATCAACCACTAAGTGCGTACTCTTACCCTCCCTTACCTTACCACTCATGTCGTCTGGTTTCAACTATGGTTCAAATGCGTGGAAATCATGCTGAACGGTACTTTTGTGTAGAGGTCAGATCAGGATACGATCTATACTAAAAAGTTGTTGTATGTTTTTATTACATTTTTTTACATCTAAGGCATTAATTAGTTCTTGATTCTCGCACGTATATTTTAATGTATGTTCTGCCTACATCTTTTAATAATTAGAAGATTAATTTGAGTATGTAACTGGAAACATCTTTAGAGTTATTTTTGTTAAATAATGCTATTATAAAAACCAGTATAATTCAAAATTATAACTTCATATTAATAATTAAATTGGAATATTAAATTTCTTTTTTCAGCGAATTTTTTCGCACCGTGAGATCAAACGACAACGAAAGATTTCCCTCAAAACATTCATGGAATCTCGAGAAGCGTGTGCCGTGACACCATCCCGCTGCAACCAAACAAGCCTCAAATGCAATAGTTAAAGTCGTGGTTCCAAAAAGTTTTGGATCATGTTCACGTACCGTCCTATGTTGACAGCAACAGCTCGGTTGTTCTCCTAAAAAAAAGAGGTCGTCAGCCTGATTGCACACCAAATAGTGACCTTATCACTGTGGAGACGTCTCTCATGATTTTCCCCAGTATTCACACAACACCAATAACATTTGTGATCATCTGGGTCATCACTGAAGAAAATGACGAAGGTTTTGAACAGTCTTCACAGGATTGTTTGCAACTATCAGGGATGCCAACGTAAACTTCCACTGTCACTGTGTCACTGGAGCTCATAACTTTTCCATTGCCCCCTATTTCTTTGCAGTACCAACTTAAAGTTAGGGATAATTCCCTGCCCCACCCTTTATAATTACTCCCACATATGTGATCTGGTTTTCTTACACCGCATCCCCTCCCATAGTGTCTTGTTCTCGGGTTTTAAGTTTCGTCCACCCTATTTCGTTATATATATTTCGACCTTCTCAAAATAAAACGTAAGCTATAAAGTGAAGAGTGGGGTTTAGAAGAAATTCAAAGTACATTTGATCTGTTGGCTACGAGTAATTGTATTTATACTACCATTGGCACAGCTGGTAAAGTAGGGGTACGCTTATTTCATGTTAATATTAGCTTCTGAACGTTATATACTTGTATTAAACTCATAATTTACTTCCCTGAATCGGCGGTAGGACATCCGTGGTTTACGTCCTCATAAGATCGAGTACGGACGACATCGGGCAATTGTAAGCTTTCGCCTTTGATGTTTTCCTCGTATGAGCGAGTACCACATCAAGTGTTGCCCCCACACTGCGTGTATTTTGCCGGTGTTTGGGTCCATTGTCCGCGCATAACGCATCCCGAGGCCACAAACCTCCCCCCGGCAGATACAGCTCAATTCAGGCGTTGGCATAAACATCAGTGTTGGCCTTCGGGGCCGGAAAAAAACACTCGCATTGATATATTTATGGCGCATTGAAAATCATTGGCCGTATTGTACGCGCGTTGTCGGGCCATTAGTCACCGCAGCCAGCGCAGCTGCCCTCGCCGACAACCACGCGAAAGCCTCTACCGAAATATGAATAAATTACCCGTACACTGCCATGAATGCGACGGTAATAATATTTATGTCATTTACTATAGAGTCTTTACTACTTTAATTTAGTCGAAAGTCTCAATCCATCCCAACTCTTAGCATAGGTGCCGTATTTCTTTTCCCGTCGATGTGACCAAGTCCTACTATCATATTATAATACATGGGGATAATGTCCCTCGAATGTGATCATTCAACCAGAATGACATACTTATCAGAGACCTTCAAATCAACCTAACCCAATTTTACAAGACAAGCAAGAAGTAAATTTTACATAAATGGATTTTTGATTAGTTATGAGAACTGTAATTCGATTCTTCTTATTCCATATTATTAATAGAAATTTAATCCAATGATACGTTTTCAACGACTCTACCAACACCGACGGTCACTGATCATATATATCTCTACCTCGTACTCATCATTATTATATATGCAATCGCCTGTTACGACTGGACAAACTTTTTGAACCGGTGCTCAATAAAGGACTTAAAAAGATGTTGACCTAGGGAATTAGTTTAAGTTATAAGAATAATTATTGTCTCAGGTTCTACAAGCAATTTCATTGGACATCTTACTGATCATGTATTTTAATACTAATTCATTTAGAAGCCGTCAGAATTTTAGCTCATAAAATTACCATACATTCTGATTGTTAAAAAATATTATTATATTGGAAGCAATGCAATAATTTATTATAAGTGTTGGGCGTAAATGAGCCAAAAACGTTAATTGAAAGACCACTGACAAATACAAAGTTTGTGGAGTGATTGCAGATCTGGTCATAGGGCTGACATGTGTAGGCACCTAAGATCATTCTGAACGACGCCAGATCATGAAGCCTGCAGACGTATGTCTGACAACATGAAGCGACAGCATATTGAGACAAAAGTCTCAAGAGCAGATCGGCGTAGGGTGGTCTTGAAGACTTGTGGGAAGATGGTTGAATTTGGAACAATCGTCGAATATGTTTCGTTCTGTGAGGGTGTATCCTTTTCTTACAATACCAGTCAGTGGCGGCTCTTGAGGTAAAGACTTTGAGCCATGGCACTGCTAATGAAAAATAATTTTTATTCATTTAACTAACGCTTACAAATAATATCAATTTTACTTATTATATTATGATCAATTTGAAGTAGCATGCTGTTCCATTTGAAGAAGCGCTCGAGTTGGCATTCACTCTGTTGTCTCTTTTGGTAACTACTGAGCCAATTGAAGACTGGCACCGGGTAAGCCCATATAGGCACTTCGGTGGCGTGCAGACCAAAGTTTATGCGTTCCTTATGGTTAGAGATGGAAACAAAAAATGCCTTGGCTCAGTAGTTTGTAGTTTTGTCGCTGGAATGCAGTAGTTCATGATGAGATAGATATGTGCGATCGTTACTCACAGATTGTCTTCATTACATCACATCGAAAGATGCACTTGTCTCTACTCTTTGTCGCGGTGATAGAAAATAAGCCATCACACATTTGTATCTTAATATTTTTGTATATCTCAATTGAAAACTGAAAGTCCATACATGAATGAGCCTTTCAAATAAAAAAGAATATTGTTTATACCTCTCACACAGCTTGTTTTATTCCATTTCAACATCGTACCGTCCGTATTGAAAACCCCTGTACTTGAAATAATCGTGATATGGCTTTAAAAACATAAGGGTTTAAACTGAGGCACTGTATGGCACGTATAACAAGCCAAAATTTTTAATATATTTCCAGTAAAATTTGTATTTGCTGGTTTCACCAACTGCCACTTGATACAGTTATAATAAATTTTCACCCTATTTCAGTAGATTTTATTTAGAAATTTCCCTTAAATTTTCCAGTTTTGCCACTCTGGTAAGAGCTGTCATGAAAACAAACCGTTCTTATCTATTCATTATTTGCGAATTCTAAAATTGAATAGTAAATAAAATCAAAAATTATTATTTTGCATGTTTAAATTATGGCAACCATACTTGGACGTCTAATCTTTCATAAAAATAGATACTACGAGCTTTACAAAGCAAACAAAACGAAGGTTTTAATTTTTGATAAACAGATATGACGATAAAGTTTGGATTTTGATTGTACCAATTTTTGATCTGTTCCTTCACACTTCTTGGGTTTTTCAGACTATATTGATACTTTTACTGAGGTTATAGATACAGATTCCAATGATAATGACAAATCGGTGGACGGAATAGTAAAATTCGACAGCGGACTCTATAGAACTGTGAGTCTTCATTATAAATCTGCTGAGGATAGATACATTTCTCAATTGATTTATGGTTCACGGCAATCATCTATTGATAGAACATAATTGAAACTAACATCATTTTCATGCTTGGGTATATTACCTCTTCTAAGTTTAACAGTTGATGTTGAGCACTTGATTGAGATTTTCTTCAAGGGGGTTTCCGTCCGTGGAAGAAGAAAGTATCCGAGATGGAAATGAAGAAGATTAAGTTCAAGGTTGGAATCATTAAAATTCTATTCGTTTTCTGGGCATCAAAGCTGTAGGTATAATCGTCCCGTCTCAGCTTTCACGACATACTTTGTAGCCCACGTCAATCATGTTTTACGGAAGATAATTCCTGAATCCCATTGTTCAGATAGTGGAGGTGTTTGGATGAGCTGTATACGAGGACTGAAAAATTAAAGAGATGAAATGTGAAATAGAATTTAAATTGTGATGACACCAGTGGAAGTCGATAAGAAGTTTCAAGAAAACTTTGTTCAGATTATCACGTTGTCACTAAAGTACTTTCAGTCTTAGATATCTTTGTATTTTGCTGATTCAATAATACAAGTCTACCACAATTTTGTCCCGTATAATACAGTGTGTATCTTATGTTTCTTGGGTGCTGAGCAGGGGAAAATGCTAAAAATTCCAACACGTAAGATTTCAACGAAAAAACCCGGATTGCCTAGATTAAGGCGCATGACTAGAATAGATTGAAATCGTTTCTTATCTTCCATTCCCACTGAAAGAGGACTTTTCTTAGTCACCCTTTCTCGATTCTGTGCTGAGCTTTGGCACGGCTATCCCATTCACAGACAAAACAAGGGTATTTAGTGTAGCCGCCATGTTGTCGGAGTATCATAGAAATGACCTTTAGGTCCCTGCAGATGGTCCACTCAAATTCCTTGTAATTGAGTTTGTCTAAGATCAAAGGCAACTTATCATACTTTTCCTATAAATGAAGTGGGTGTCCAACAGGCACAGAGGCGTATTTGTTGCCATTGATTTACTTGCTGAGTAATGTTATTCCTAAGAGCTTCTTATAATAGTTATAGTTTTTAGAATAAATCCTGACTTTGGAACGAGTGGGTCTTTGGTGGACCATCAAAAAAGTGCTTTACTCTCACTCTACATCAAACATGTAATAGTGAATCAGTTTGCCAAGCGATTGTCAAAAGATGGTGATACGTATATTACGTATTATACGTATATTACCAGCCGGTTTCAGAAAAGTGCAGTGAGTGAAGAGAAAGTACAGAACGGAAATGAAGCGGAGATACCAAGTACGGTGGAATGTAAATTTGATGGCCGTTGTTGGGTTCTGCACGGAGAAGAACCACAAGCGGAAAAGCTCGAAACGATGCTTCCAGGGAAACAATGTAGATATTATAATGACTTTTATACTGTATATATTTTTTCCCACTCGGAAATAAACGAGAAATAGTGATGTGATATATATTTCTATTTTTATGGTATTGGGACTACCATTTTCCGATATGTATTGCTGGTTTGACATAGATTTTTGTTCCAACTTTGGGGGAAAACAACACGCGATGGAAGGTAAAGAATAACATCTTTTAATTTACCGCATCAAAAACTATTGTAATAAGAAAACAAGTCTCAATTTGGAGGCCTGTGTAATTGATGACTGCACTAGTTTCAATTCATGAAAGATTTATAATAACCTAATTCTTTATCATATGTAGCTTCTGATATTTTACCTAGAGTGAGAAAGTCATGGCAATGTATTGAACAAAATGGTGGAATATGCACAAATGAGGTCAATGTGGTACTTGAAAATCTGTGTAAGGGAATCTCAACCTGAAACATAAAGCCAAGCTGGCGAGTATGTGAACATTTAGGTTTCAATATTCCATGAGTGGCTTTCTCGCTTTGCTTGATAAATAAAAGGCGGGCAATCCTCTGAAGAGTATTTCGACAAACGATATATGGTGGAGAAAGCTCCGAACCAAACTATCAATAAAGATTTGCCGGCTTTCGGCAAGGCTTGGACGCAGTTATTAATGGCGTATTAATGCGACCCTAGAGGACGAAGTTTCATTTGTCAGCAAGATGGCGACGGTGGCCATTAGTCTTGGCGGTCAACACGCTGCCGACGGGGCGGAGGCGTGTGTCCGAACAACGCGACGGCTCTTCAAAGGCTTCCGGAAGACCTTTCACAGGGCGCAGATGCGTCGGGAACAATAAACCTGCAGGGCCACTGGGCTTGCCGCCTCTGTCTCACTTGGTCACAAAGCCATCATCTCGATTTCCGCCTTCACGCCGCGTCGGACTACCGCCATTTACGCCATATTTCACTTAGCCCGACAACTGACTTATGTGTCCCTTCCCGTTTGCAGCACTCGAAATTCGCACCGGCGTTTCAAACCCTCTGTGTCCTCAAGCGGAACTAGTGGTCACCAAAATATGTTGGAATTGGCATCGAAGCATTTATTCACTCCATGGTAGCTTAGAGAAAATATTCATTGGAATTTATTAATGGAAATTATCTAAGAAGGAAAAGATATACCAGAAGTTAGAGTATGAAACAGAACAACGAAGCTAGTGCAGTTGGAAAACAACCGAATCCACTGTTTTCTGAGGAGTTGACTAACAAAGTTTGACTATGGAGATTGATCAAACTAACGTCTTTCAACAATCATCAAAACAAACCAGATCCTCAATTCCTGATCACTGTTCTAGACGTAAATTAAATCAAATCCGTCTTATTTTTCGAAAACCGCGTTGACTGTTGCTGATTATATTTAATTGGTCGATATAGTCCATTAGTTAATTAGCTTTGTTTATTTCAATGATTTTTCCCAATAGAATTTAATAGACAAATCGGCCTATAGGATTTTTTTTGCGTCCTTTGGGGCTTTTCCCTGACCTTTGAAAAGCAAGACGACGTGAGTAACTTTGTAAAATTCTGGGAAACGCCTTTCCTCGAAGAATGTATTGTAGAGTGCCGTAAGCATTGTCTCTATTTTATCTTTTACTTCTATTGCGATTTATTGTCAGGTCCGGCAGCTTTTGTTCGTTTCCACCTTTTGATTGCTGTCTGCCGCTTCATCTATTATTATTGGTATATTATCCTCTTTCGGATCCGACCATTGTTGCCAATTCCATCTCAGTGCTCTCTGTTCTTATGTGTCCTCAATTTGCTTGTCTTCTGGTAGGAGTTCTTGTAGTATAGTTTACGCCGTTTCCTTCCAACCCATTGTGATTGACCCATCTAACAGCAGGAATTTTGACGTAGTTAAATAATTTAGAATTGTATGTGACTAGTAAACGCCTTGGTGAAGATACCGGAGTTTAAACAAGAAAACCTTCGCATTTATTATGTAGCGTCAGTCGATAGTAAGTTGTCCTCATTGGGTTTTGTTACTAGCCATTAATTTTGTTGTTAATTACATTTTTTTAAATTATTGGATTTGGGTCAGGAGAATGATTAATATCGTTTTACTGGTACATGAACTCATTCATTAAATTGTTTAATTTTAATTCGTACTAAAATTTACTATCTTAATTGTAAAGGCGTTTTGTGTTATTAAATTAATAATTATATCATTTTTAATTTAATGTAAATTTAAAGTAACAATTATATACCACCAGCTTCAGGTCTATACAAGGGATGGGGGAATCTCGCACTGTTCGGGAGGAGACTCAGATGCTAGACTGTCAGACACATAAGTGGAATGTCCCAATTTCGAACCCCGGTCAGGTCGATAATTTATATAACGTAACACATGCATTGGCAATATAGCCGAAAAAAACCTTTCATGTATTAAGAATGTGACACCAATATAATTTAAATTATTGTATCTGTCAAGCTGAAATTGTTCGCTTTTTAATTTGTGAACCACTTTTCTTTCTTATATAGAGCTTTTTGTAGGTCATATCGAAAACATGTTAAGGAATAATGGCGATAGTTTCAATCTGACCTTTTCACAACGGGAAAATCGATTTCAATATAACTTTTTCCTTAAATAAATATTTCTCCGACTTGTAGCTCAATAGAATATACATTATATCGTTCGATTAGATAACCTTCTCCGTCATTATTTTATAGTCTTTGCTAGAATATCAAACATCCTCCCATCATTCCGAGACTTAATGATCAACATCCTAAAGCCTGATTTGTCTAGTATGGGCAAGAATTTTGTTGGTATTACTGGTTTTCTACATATACGATAATTAACTTTGAAGCTATCTTAGATTGAAATATTTGGTGTGGACACACGTAAAAATACAAGTATCGTGATCAAATTCCAAGTTTTTAATATCTCTGTATTTAAATAAGTCGTTGCCATGCCTATTAAAACGTTTATTCTATTAGAAAGACTCTGAATCGCGGACGATTAAAATATTAGAGGTCCACGCCACCTTTAAATAGTTAAAACTCAAATTTTACTTTCCTCTTTTATCGGGGAATGTTTTTGGTAGTTAAAACTCATTATCATGAATGTACAGGTTGCAACAAGACGTCATCGACAAAACAACAGGGATAATACGTCACGGAGAGAGAATTTTCTTTTTTTTAAGAACATATACTCTCAGACACATCGTTTTTGAGTTATTCTCCCGCAAGGGTCAGAATTGTATACACAAAGTTGTATAAAAATAACATTTTATTGAAAAAGACGTGTTCATATCACTATTACACCAAATTGATCGCCGTTTCACAGCCACAAACCTACAAAAACAACAAACAACCAAACCTACAGGCCCGCAGTGCTACGACAGAGTGAGACTTGACGGCACAAAAGAACAACGTACGGGTTGGTTGCGATGCGTGGCACCCACAGTTTATACGTGCGCATAATTCATAAACGACGTGTTTGGGAATATATGTTCCTATATAGAAAATGACCTCTCTGTATTGCCTACCATCCATACCCGTTTGTCGGACTAGTCTTATTACACCCTGTATACAAGATTATTCTAAAGACAGTATAACTCCCGCGTTATAAAAATGAACTAGAACCAAGACCTACCCTATCACACTGCTGATAAATCATTTTGCTAAGAAATAACCATAATTATTATCTTTTCATCATGTATCTTGTATTTATTATTTGTCTACGATTGGATTATTAAAATTATAAGTCTGATATTTACGATTAATCTTAAACTCTTGTATGCTTTTGACCTGAAAAGAAAATAAGTCAGAATTCACGCGTTTTTCACTTCATGATTACATTAGAAATTATTATTATTTTTAACTGATTTTTGATAAAGTTTATTTACACACTGTCCAGGTAAAAAAGTTATAATAATTCGAAAATTTTGACGGTAGTTTTCTTAGCCTACCTGTAAACTGATTAGTATAGCTATTCATAAAAGAAGTCAGTATTTCTGCATGCAAGTAATTCCAGTCGGGTATACTTACCAAAATTTTCTAAAGTATGTGCGCTGCTTTTTCTTCATTTATAAGAGATAAAACAGGCTGCCGTAATATGCTGAACATTTCCATGGGGATCGTACTGATAGAGCTGAAGTCTGTCGCCTCTACATTCCTGCTAAAAAAAGTGGGAATATCACCGTAGTCATTGTATATAAGTTCAGGGGTCCGAGTTGAAGCTGATGGGGAAAATTAAAAGGTAAAGTATCTAATAAAAAAATTCCGAGTAATTTCTCGGAAATGTTAGGTAGCGCCTCGTAAATACTGGGGGGATGAAGACGTTGGCACGGAGCAGGCAAAAAAATATTTTTCGCTGAGAGCCGTGTTTGATCATTAATTAAGCGAGCGTGGCTGGAGGTGCGGGAGATTGAGACGTGGCCGCCCCCGCATGTCATGGATACGTGCTGATTTGCGCGTCTGTTCGAAGAAGGTCTTTGTGAGGCGCCAGGTGCGGCGGTGTTTGCATATCGGCGGCGTCTAACAAGCGGCGAGACGATTACAGGACCGCGCCAAGTGGTAATGAGAGGGCCGGGGACTGCGAGTCATCGCGCGGCATTCCAGCGCTGGGAACACGTCCGCGTCTCTGCTACCACCTCTGCCTCTGCCACTGCCTCTGCCATTGCCACTGCCACTGCCACTGTCCACCAAAGACTTCATCACACGTACAGAATACCTTACAAGTGCTCAAGAACAAATACAGGACCAAAGAAGCTATGTGGGAACAGAAACATCAATGTAATTACGCATAAGTTTTAACATTAAAAGATAAATAATAGGATTAAATGAGTAGCAGTTCAGATATTAATCTATGCCTATAAAGAAATTGAAGTGTGTATCTCTAATATCAAAATAAATGCCAAAATTTCAGTTAAAACAGGCATTTACAAAACGCCTACTTATACATGATTGTTTTTTAAAATTTTGTGCGAAAGTTTGTCTGGAACAGGCTCCGAAACGGTTCAACGGATCTTAGGGATTAAAATTTAATATTTCGTGGTAGTAATTCGCTCATTTCGAACAGATTTCTTCGCAGTTTACTGTATGTTGTGCCCACGTTTGGGGTACAAAATACGTAATTATATTATTAAAATTAACTGTTTATATAAACGTTTTGCGAAACCTAATTACTTCATTACTTGACCCTCGAAAAACTGATCTCTCCCTCAGGGTCTTGGCGAGCCATCCTCTGGGTTAAAATAACCTTTAAATTTTCACTTATGAATCGCAATTCATGTGGACATAAGAATCTGATGCTTAAACAGAACTTTAGTTGTGTTTCCATACTGCATTGATGAAGAAAACGATAATCATTTCACCCAATAAATAAAAAAAATGCGGCCAAAGAAGTCAGCAAATAAATTTAATTAGTAGTTAATTAATACAACGTTTCAACCAACTTTGAGGATTTCTTCTGGTAAACTGTTAAATGAATATGAGTAATTTGGTGTCGCAGACTATCTCCCTGATAGTCCTTAACCCAAATTACTCATATTCATTTAACAGTTTACCTGAAGAAATCCACTAAGTTTGATGAAACGTTGTATTAATAAAATACCAATTAAATTTATTTACTGAATTATTTGACTGTACTTTTATTTAGGTATTATTATACTTAAAGTCAGAAAAATTATGCTTCATTTCATCCAATTCATACAATGTAAATAATAAACAGTGACAGTCTCTCTCTCATCAAAGATATCGCACAATCAACATTACTTTTTCTGAAACTAATGAACACATAAATAAATTTAATTAACATAATAAAAAGTTCTTAAAATTATATTAATAACTTTTTGTGTGAGTTACAACAATATCAGGTATAAATTAAATGTTACTATCATATAATTAAAGAATTTTGTCTTGCAACGGGCCCAAAGACTTTTACTGAAAATTTTGCTCCACGATTAACCATATCTTCAGTATGATGTTATGTTTTACGAATCATCGATATGACGTCCTTCCAGTTCCTGTACAATTCTTCATAATAATCGTCCTGTATAAAGAGAGATCCGTCTTGACTACAGGATTTTGAAGGAAGACATGGATAAAACTCATCCTTAGGAGACACAGAAAATATTAGTTTTCCTTTACACGTTCCTGATTGGACAAGCTGCATATTCCACGAAGTAGATGTAAAGCATAAGATTCACATGATAGGAACGACTAACGATCATTGCTAATTTCATCAGTCCTGTTAGCTCTGTTTGCGAGGTGTTGCATGATTTGCACTTGAAGTAGGTGGGCCTTCCTCATTGTGAAGTCTTTATGCCGGAACAGAAGCTGGAAGCCAGGGAGACGCTTGTTTGATAATTTAGCGTGCAGTGGACAGTGGGCTGAGGACCTCCCTGTAGGGGTCCGGGTGTAAGAGTCCCTAAACAGGAGGCGGCCGGACACAGACAAATCGCGATGGGACCTCGTGAGAACGGAAGCCGCATCCATCACTCATCAGGAGCCATTCTGCGAGACAATAGAATCCCTTAGACAAAACAGCTTCAAATACTGGGAAACTGCAAATTTAAGTCACTTGGGCAAGTTTTCATCTGGTCCCAAACATTTGTAAACATTTCTGATCTCTTTTCAACAAATTGTCTTGTAAAATTTCAAATTTACATTGCACTTGACGTATAAAACAATATCTATACAATAACAGCTAGTGATGGTTCCCACAAAAACCTATAAATAATTCTAAAAAGCTTTGGGGAAATGTTCAGAAAAATAAGGAACACAATTAAATAAACTGAGAGATTCAATATTATTTTTACTCATGGTGTAATTTATTTTTCGGTTAAGAAATACATTTTGGATAAGTTTTCGGCAGCAACAATTTAATTCTTTTGCTAACTAAGAATATTACTCGGACATGACTTTTAAGTTTATTGTTCATGATGTGGAATGAAGTAGTAAGTGTTTCCTGGAGTAATCTGCTGCAGATGTTATCTATAGAAATTATCGGACAATTATAAAGCCCAGCTCCGATTTCTTTCATACATCGCTGTATACAATCTTAGTTATTTAAATGGTATCGAAGCTCGATGCAATCTTTACTCTGCAATCACTGAATCATAAAACCTTGGAAATTTATACGAACAAATTGTAAGATTGATTTTTTTATGTGTTGTGGTATTTAGTCCCAAGACTGGGCTGATGGAAACCCCATGTTAACCTGTCCTGCGGAAGCCTTTTCAAATCTACATAGTGACCACATCCACCATCCTCCCTAATCTACTTAGCGTATTCTTCTGTTCTTACCCCACACACTTCCCTCTAATACTAATCTTACACGACCCTCATATCTCAAAACGTAACCTATCCCTTCTCTTGGTCAAAGTCCTCCAATTTGTTCTCTCTTCCCCTATTCTACGCAGAACTGCCTCGTTACTTACTCTATCTAACCAACTTATTTTCAGCAATCTTCTGTAGTACCACATTTCGAAAGCTTCTATTCTTTTCATTTATGTAACCCTACCGTTCGCGTTTCGCTTTCATATAACGCCACACTCCATACGAACATTTTTAGTAATGATTTCCTAATATTCACACTTATATTAGCCGTAAGTAAATTCCTCTTTTTGTGAAAGCCTTCCTTGCCTGTGCTATCATACTTTTCATGTCTACCATTCCTAGTTATTATGCTACCAAAGTGGCAGAATTCCTTAACTCCGTCAAAATATCCCTTACCAATCTAACACCCTTTGTTATTTCCCATACTACATTCCCTTACCTTTGTTTTCGCTCTATGAATCCTCATGTTGTATTCTTTTTCCAGGATCACGATCATGCCATTTATTATGGTTTACAAGTCTCTTTTTGACTCTCCTAATACCACAATATCATCAGCAAACCTTAGGTTTTTTTTCTTTTCTTTGCATTTTAATTCCCTTTCCACATTCAGTTCTTACTTTATTCATCTCCTGTTCTATATCTAAGTTAGATAGCATAAATATATATGAGCTTAAAATTACAAGCTATATCCTAAAGAAATTAATTATACTGAAAATATAGTGCATAATAAAACTTTAATATATATAAACGTTGATATTTACAATTAAACACTAGACAAAATATTACAAACACTGATGATGTCTTCCGTGGATCAGCGTTCGTCGCATTTTTCGCGTCGATTCTCGTATTACGTTTAAAGGAAAAAAAGAACGGCAACCTAACTAAAAATAGACAGGATTGAACATAATTACTGAATTATTACAGAATTCCTGTAAACTATTAGTACATTCAAATATATACTTAGACCTTTCGAGTAACTGTTTAACAATAAAAAAGCTCCTGTAATTAACAAGTTTCTACAAGGGTTGATAAATAAATATTAGCTTCATGTTTTTTTGTGATTTGAGAAACTGTTTTATATCGTCCTGGGTTTGATTTCCGATCCAGTCGTGATTCTTCTATCCCCATTCTTTACTTGAGTACCATAGCCTGTAGTTATGAGTTTCGAGTGAAATCTTCTTTATTTATCACATGAACCTTTCAACTCCCTTAAAAATCCATTTTTAATTATTTTCGAAAAGCATTACGTTGCAATTGCTGCAAAAACTATTACATTGAACCAAGAACTATGTTCCATTACTTCTAAGCCTTTGTGTATTCGTTAAGACGTCCTCTTTTGTTTATTAACTTTGTTTATTTAGTTAAAAAAGGAAAGTATGTGTCAAATATTTCCTATAGACCTGAGGAAAGTAATAATGACTGCATTAACGCATTTTGGTTTTTTATTTTTCTCACCTGCTTTTGGTTATTATTATTTTTATTTTCTCTTAAATATTGCGTGACCCTCAGGAAGCACTAAATTCATCTTTATTTACTTTCCTATGAAAATATAGCTCACAGTTTATTTAGAATCTTATAATATTAACTCGCATTTTACATGCTACTTGTTCGAAGTTCTATTATTAAGCAGGAATGACTGAAATTTAGTAAATTGTAGCAGAACCTGTCTTTCAGGTGTGCACAACAAATTGAGAAAAGTTGTATCTTAAAGGGAGTCAAACTGTGTAGCTCAGATTGTAAGATGACTGTGCATGAAGTTGAACTCTTGAGTTTAATTCCACTTCCGACCGATTTTTTTTTGGATAACAGTCCTGATTCAGGCAACTCCCTTTTAATAGCATAGGAAGGGAAGGGTGCGGAACGTAGAGCAAGGTAGCGAGGGTTGACTAGAGCGCCAGGCTATAGTTTAAGGATCCTACCCGGAGTTTTACCGCAAGAGATGCAGGGAAAACATTAGAAAACCTTATCAGGTAGGTCGACCATTGGGTACTATTCTCACGCCCTTCCGAATGACGGGAGACGAGTTTGCTGTGGGGTCGCATCATTCCCTTCTCCGGGTCTTCACAAGTTTTAGGAGGCTGTTGAGCGACTGATCTAATGAGATGAGCGGACAAGTCAAGCCTTATGCCCAAGGTCTTCGACCTCAGTACATGTACCTGCCAAAATAGGTGTAGATGTCTCGGCATGTGAGAATTTTGACAATAAAACAAGAGAGAGTACGAGACATTCCCGACATAGTCAGGTGAGCCCCGCAGACACTCTGAGGAGAAGTGCCTGCGAGAGAAAACTCCCATAGACCAGGATTGACTAAGCCCCCGTGCTATACTTTAAGGATCCGATCCGGTGTTTCCCCTAAAAGATGCAGGGAGAGCGCTAGAAAAACTGCACCTCGTAGGTCAGGTTTTTGGGTAGTATTCTCCCGCCCTTCCGAATGACGAGAGATGAGTTGGCAATTGGTTGATTAATCCAATGGGGTCATCAGAGAAATCTTACCATATGTCTAAATTGTCCTGTCTCAATACCTTAAAACAACATGCTTTCGTTACACGATACAATAGAAAAGAAATATTAAATTTTTTGTATTAAAATATGAAGGTTCTTTTAAAACGGAATAAGATTTGACATGGCCTTTATCTCATCATCGTCGACGTCCTCAGTAACGTTTCGGGTGTTTGGAGGTTGACTAGTGACTCTCTGTAGAACAGTGAGTCTAGGGTAGGAATGAGTTGGATGAGTTCTGAGTATTTGGAACGTAGTAGCCGCATCGGTAGTTGGAACCCGGGTAGGGAAAGCAGCAGATTAAGCTGCTGTGAAGTATGCCAGGTTAATCTGCTTTCTCTTCCCCTGCGCAACGAGCAATGTACGAACATAAGAGGCAGCACGTGTTTTTGTTGGCCTGTCTTTCGTACAAGTTGTGCAGACAATGGCTGCTCAGCTGCTGCAGCCATCTATCAGGAATACCCTGGCGACTCCTGCGGCGGGACAGCAGATTTGTCAATCAAGGCGTCGTAGGCTCATTGAGCAGAGAAAACGGAAACGAGCGTGTCCTGCTGCGGGGAGTCCTTTGTGCAGGACAATGTGGCCTCTTGGCCAACGACTCTCTTAGCAGCAGCGCATCCTCGCTGGAGGCCGTCACGGCGCTGTCTAACCAACGGTAGCAGGTGCTCGCATAATCGAACACAAATTTTGACCTATTGCCTGTTCATGTGTATTTTTTTTCCATTTATAAATGTTGTCTATTTCTATAATAACCAGGGCCGATTTTACTTGTAAACTTCACAAGCTATAGCCCCCGAAAAAATTGTCCGAGAGCAAAAAAATGTTCACCGGATAATCTAAGTGTATTCACGATTGCTCCTATCAGCATTCTTAATGTAGAAGAGACTGTTTCTTATTTTGATGTAAATAGCTATGATGAAAAATGTTTTTCTGAGTTGAAGAGGGTAAACTAATAAATTGGAACAACAATGACTCAAGATCAATTATATTCCATCAGTCTGGTCAGTATAGAAACTGACAAACTATGCATCATTTTCTGATGTCCTGAGTGACATTACTCTGGCAAGGGCAAGAATGAAATAATTTTGTATCTAAGGTAGAAATTTCCCCCCGGATTACAAAGAAAAAACATTTTTATCTTTTTTCAATAAAATTACTAATTTTTCCTCCAAAACCATTTAAGTACATCAATTATTTTGCATCCATGAATATAACAACAGAAACTTTGAGACAGCATTTGCGTTAAAACCGTCCAATTAAGATTTAGTAGAATCTTTTATGAAAACAACTTATTAAAAAAAATTGACTTGAAATATTTGCTAAATCCCCTTTATTTTGTTACGTTTATAAAAAAATAAAGATGGATTTACTTGGCGTTGTATCATAAAATAATTTTTAATGTATGAAAATTATTAGGTAATGATTGTACCATTACAACATGTGATAACATGTGATAACAGAGAGATAAATAAGCATTTTTCAATGTCTCTTTTAAAATAACTTTTGTCTTTTATATCTGAATTTGCATGATTAACTTGTAATGAACGAAAATGATTTTGAGCAAAAAATTTATTATTGAGCTATGAATATACTAGTAATTACTATTACTACACTGTTAGATTAAAGTCACTATACATTCATTTGGATATCAGAAAACTTTATAAGTTTGTTTATTTTCTCTATTTATTACCGCAACGTATTGCTTTTTAGAACAATTGTTTTATGGAAAGGCATAAATTTTATTCTTTAGCAAAAGGAGGTGCGATTTAGGAGTCTACTTTGGTCAAGAAAATCATGCAAGGTACTTGTTTTTCTTACTGTGTTGTTGTTGCGGTATTCAGTCCTAAGACTGGTCTGATGAAACCATCCATTCTAACCTATCTTGCGCTAGCCTTATCATTTCCCACATCCTCCCAAATCTGTTTAGAGTATTCTATCCTTGGCCTCCCTCTTCTGTTCTTACCCCACACACTTACAAGACCCTCATGTCTTAAAACGTGGCCTGTTCATCTATCCCTTCTCTTGGTCAACGTCCTCCATATTGTTCACTTTTCCCCAGTTCTGTTTAGAACTTCCTCGTTAGTTACTCTATCCACCCGTCTAATTTTCAGCATTCGCCTATAGCACCACGTTTCAATGGCTCCTATTATTTTTCTTTCCACAACTCCTATTGTCCACGTTTCGCACCCATATAACGCCACACTCCATACAAACATTTTTAGCAACGTTTTCCTAATATTAACACTTATATTACCCGCAAGTAAATTCCTCTTTTTCGCGAAAGTCTTCCTTACCTGACTATCATACTCTTTATGCCTACTATACTTCTACCATCCCTAATTATTACGCTTCCCAAGTAGCAGAATTCCTTAACTTGTGTCAAAATATCCCTTCCCAATCTAAGACCCTTTGTTATTCCACTGTTTCCCAAACTACACTCCATTACATTGGGTTTCTCTATACTAATCTTTATATTGAACTATTTCTGCAGGACTCCGTTCATCCCATTTATTATGGTTTCCAAGTCTTCTTTTGATTCCCCTAAGACTACAATATCATCGACAAACCGTAGGGATTTTATTTATTTTCCTTGCAGTATGATTCCTTTTTAACTTTCTTCATCGCCCGATCTATATATAAGATAAACAGCATGGGCGACAGACTGCATCCTTTCTTACTCCTTTCTTAATTACAACTTTCTTTTCTTCATCTTTTACTATAATTATTGCTGCCTGTCTTCTGTAGATGTTATGTATAATCTTCCGTTATCGATATTTTATTCCAGTGCTCTTCAAAATCCTTAATTGTTTGTTTCAGTTCACATTATCAAACGCTTTTTCTAAATCTACAAATGCCATGAACGTAGGCTGGTTTTTTCTTAACCTGTCTTCTAAAATTAGTCGCAAAGTTAATATTGCTTCTCTTGTTCCTACATTCTTCCTAAAACCAAATTGATCGTCTCCTAACTCGCATTCTATTTGACGCTCCATTCTCCTATATACTATTTTAGTTAATATTTTGCATGTATTCTATAGAAACAATTAATCTTCAACTGAAATTAATTAATAGGTAATTAGATGAATACAAGTATTTATACTACAAATGTCTGCCTATAGTAAGGTCTCCATTTGATCTCGTAACTCAAGATGGATGTGTTTTGAGAGATGAGAGTTCGCAGGAGTCCCTGGAGAGAGGCGGGGCTGGTGAAACGCAGCTTTCGAAATTCGGGCCTAACAGGCATTATATCAGTGTGACATTGTTTAAGTAGCGTAAACAGTGTGACAGGGACAGGGACAGCGGACGGAGACAGTTAGGCGTCTCTGCGGGGTGGACAGTGATGGATAGAGGTATGCAGCTCGCGATTTCGGCCACGGCTACCGGGACAGACCTGCCACCCACAGCCTCATCATCTATGCGTACCAACATCTTCAGCACTCCTCCCTCCTCCCCTCCTAACCTTCTTACACTCCGGAAAAATTATAATCACGTCACTGGGTAAATCAATTATCCGTTAATTTATATTACAAATATTTTAAATAAATACTGAAGTAATAGATACTCGCTTGTTATCCACACAACTTTTCATATTGGAATCAAACATCAGACGGATCTCTCTTTCTGATGATCTCATACTTATTAACAAAGCTACTTGCGCCCAGTCACCCTCCTTCCATTGAGCTCATTAATATTGCTTCGTGATGACCTACAAGTGTTGTTCATTTATCAGTCAAACATTCTCAGAACTCCACAATTAACATATTACAGTTGGCGGTCTGTAATCATAATATTTTCTGGAACTAGTAATGATTTCTTCGTCTACTAATTTAAGTCACTTTTAATACCGCTTATTTGCATAATCTACCAGTGATAAATGTCCTAATACTTATTAGGTATTCCGCCAATATATGTAAATACTTAGAAAAATGCTATATTTACGTTTTTCTACGTCTTATTTACATAATCTATATGTGATAAATACGTTAATATTCTCAGGAATACTATGCTATTTATTAACTCATATTTATTGAGTATACTCATTCGGAGGGGGGGGGGAGAAGCTGAAAGTCTATAAAATAATCATTTTATGCAGAATAGCATGTGAGGCGGATAACATGCAATAGCACTAATTCATGAACATCGGAATCTACATGAATACTAATTGAATTCCTTTATGGCACGGGTGTATTGGGAAACGAATCTGATAAAAGAGTGAATTCAGGATCGCCCTCATATAGACTGTTAACAACCCCCCCAAAAAAACTAGCATACTGCTGGAGCTATTTTTTTCAGAAAAATTTATTTCGGTTTTTATTCCCTTTATTAATAGACCGCAAACATGAATTTGCATTTAGAATTAACCGCAAAGATGTAATAAAATACGCGCTCGAAAATTCAATAATATGTGTGTATTTCTCGGTCTTACGTAAATTAATTCACGATTTTAATGGCACTATAAATCTGCCTTTTCTTGATAATGATGTAGAAGACAAGAAAGCTGATAATTATTTCGGCTGCTCGTTCTTAGAAATTAAATTCGAAATTTGCTGCAATTTACATTTTTGTAAAAGTCCAGGAGAACATCCAGTAACTCCCGACGTATTTAGTAAAAATGGCAGTATGATATGAGAAATATTCTTTTTACACTTATAAGCAACCTTGTCTTTCTGCCCTGTAGTACTAACGTTTTATTATGATACCAGTAGCATAATTAATTACATGTTATTTAACGTATGCTCGTTTGAGGAATACTAAGTTCTCAATTCAGAACTAAGAAAAAATAAATCTATTATGATAATAATTTGTCCTTATATTAATCAGTCACATCAATAACCAAAACTATAATTTAATTTTGATTTCAAATTTATTCAGCAGGAGCTTTCGGTATTGCCATAGTTATATACAAACTCTAATTCAATTTTTTTAAACATAACAGATTTTTATGGAATTTGTTTAAAATTATAAAAATATAAAACAAATTTGGTTTTTTCAATAATTTAATCTAAAAAATATTGTACATACCCTCATGTAATACAGTATATATAATTTCTAAATTTCTTCATCGATTGTATGTGATTCCTTACTATGCTGGCATACACATAGTATTTATCGAACTTCGGAGATCCAGAAGTTCAATAATTATTTTGCTCAAGTGCTAACCAAGCACAATCGGCACGAATTGACGCAAATTTACATTGAAAATCTTTTTTCAATGAGTCCTTATCTTGTAAATTTAGCCACGTTGAAAAATTAAAATGTCAAAAGTTTTGATATTAATCGTAATATTCAAATCGACTTACCGAATCTTGTAGCACGAGATTTGATATTATAACTCTAAAATTTTTATTTACTCTAAAACTTTGCGTAGTGTTTAGATATATCTTCATTTTACTCTCAGGAATTCATACCATTATGGTTTTTGATAAAAGGATAATGGAATGAATTCCAGAAGCGGTATTTCATTTGCAGTGAAAGAAGAGTTGGTGACATAATGATGTAATGTTATATATTTTACGAATTACGTTAGTAGGATTTTTGCTGGTAATAGTCATAGAGAAATGGGGGAAAGGTTTTGGTAATCCCTATAGGTACTTAAGTAAATGAAAATAAAACAAAACTTTTTGTAGAGAAGTGGCGAGGACGCCCGCTGACCTGCTTCTTGACGACTTCTTACCCAAGACACATTCCTCAGAGGAAATGAAAAGCCTGTTCGGGCTGTAAATATGGCGATTTGAATATGCAAAGCCACACAGGCTGTGTTGAACTTTGGGCATAATAGGCGCAAAATAAATAAAATGCCCTGTCCTTTGAGAGGAGAACAATGCTGTGGACAAGCACAAAAGCGATGTTTTGTGGAGAAGAGGACGTGAAAACGGCCATTGCTCTGTCCTTGGGTTGACCCTCGCAACAATGGCGTGGCACGTGGGCAACGTCCACCTGCTCTCTCCTGTCACTCACCCACAAACACCTTACCTCCGTAATTAAACATGCTCGTTTCCACATTGCGGAAAAGAATTTCCCCGAATATACCAGTGGATCACCAGGAAGATTTGTAAAATCGCAAGGAAAATAATATACAGGTAATTGGTTCCAGCCAATGTGAATCACAATTTCTGAATGGTAGGTCATAATCCTCTCCCATAAAATGAATACTACGAGACAAAAATCTTTGTTAAGTCACGAGAAGTAATGGATTATTTATTACCATATGATATTACTTGTAGTCCGGATAATTGCTCCATTTATACCCAAATGTAAAAATCTCCCAAATAGCAAAAAAATGAAGAATGTAGATACTTTCCAATAAATAGAACTACTAGATCATCTTGTTAATATTACAACGAAATTCTTTATTTCTAGTCCAACGATCGTAAATACAAATAACCTGACCAATCATACAGCAAATTAAATAATATCAGGTAATATTTTCTATTTTACCATCTCCTAGGTAGTAATAATGAGAATATTCTATACATGAAAATATCTGTGCAAACCGTTTATACATGGACTATAAGTATCATATTATATAAGAAGTATCATATTATGGGGTCGGGAATGGACACAAAAACGACCAAGTAAACTGCCCACATAAGAAATACATTTTACATAGAAAAAGAAATCTTATTAGACAGCGGAAGAGACCAGATTATATACACGTTTACGAAATTGCCACTCGAAACAAACACATCTTGTCCAAAAATATACCAACATTTTGTAAATTCAGTAATAGTCCTATAACAATAAACCATATATTCGAATGCAACTCAACACACGTCCACATAAATAGAAATCTAGTCAACAATAACCTAATGTCTTACTCAACAGTATAAACACGGTACATCAACGAATAAAATTCATTAATGACCTAAATTTCCGTAACAAATTGTGACAACCAATTAAATATTTTATATGTAAAAATGTGACGTAAAAATGCAAAAGTCGCTAATTACCGAAAGGCTCATGCGACATAAAATAAATAATAGTAATAGATGGTATTCTTACTAAAGTATTATTAACTGGAAAAAATGCATATATCTGTAGTCATTGCACTTTCGTATGTGTGTAGCTTATTGAATTATTCTCATTAATAAGTTTTTATATTTGCCTTGTCGTATTTCCCCAGTAAAAGACTAATGGATTTCATCAATAAATAGAAATCGGTAAACTAAAATGTAACGAAAGTTGTATTTAGAGAAAGTAGAGATACAACTAATTCACGGGCAAACCATGTTTTTAAAAAACGTTTCGGCCTTACACATGGGACTTCATCAGCTCTATTTCTTCAGCATATTAAATTTTTAAATATGTAGTAACACATTATTTTTGACAAAAAAAGAAGTCAAAATATATAAAATGGTATGAATTCTAGAAAAAAGATTGGTGACATTTCTTAACATACTGCAAATTTATTAGAATTAATTTCAATTTTAGGTTAAATGTCTGCTGGTGGACATTACTTGTCAAATATCGTTTCCACGAGATTCGATAAGTCGGTATTAATTTTGACGTAAAGCGTCTTTTTTTTCAGCGATTCTAAAACTTTATGGAGGATCATCTTTTACAGTTTTGGACTAAATTGAAAATAAAATTTCAATGTATAATTTGGGATGGATGTTTCCGATTTCGGAGTTATATTCATGTTTTTGGTAAGCTTAGGGATGTTTAAGTATGTAAACTGTGGATTTAGAAGTTTAACAAGTTCCCGGAGTGAGCCGATACATTCTGGAAACATGTAGAATTAAAAATTAATGTAATGAATAACATAGAAAAAACTATAATAGACAATATGAACGTACTTCGAACGATTAATTATTTCTTAAAACAAATTATATTACAAATATACATTTTATAAGGTATAATTCTAACGAAATTTTTGTAATGTTTAAATTAACATGGTATTTCTACATGCAATCTAAATTAAGAAATTATAATTTTAGTTTTATTAAAAATAATGCCTATTTACAATCAAAGCATATATGAAGTTTTTATCATGGACTGCATACAAGTCACCTGATGATGTCCCATATGCGAGGACGAAACGTTATAAGAATCAAATAAATAATTGCTTGTCTATGAATTAGACGTTAATGAAATTCTATATAATTCTTTAGAAAGCAGACCTTACGTGTAACAATATTAAAGTATAAATATTGAATCTGATTTATAGCTTTTGTGTTTATCGCGTTCTTACGGCCAGGAACGTTTTTCAAGCACATGCAGAAAACAAAATTGAAACTGTAAAAAAATAGTTTCATAGCATTACGAACAGAGCTTAAATTAAAACTGTTTTTTTTATTTTCTTGCGTATGAGGTTATATCGAAGAATAAAGAATTTTAATAATTGAAACGATAATGAATTATAATTAATTCTAAGAAATTAATTTAGACGATACGCTGGTAGCAATTAATCGTTGGATTTTCGATTCACGTAAAAAAATTCCGAAAAGGAGTCGTATACGGATATCATTAAAAATTTAAGAGACGTTTAAAAAGACTAGGAATAATTGTTGAGTATGCGATAGATGTTTCATTGAATATGTATAGTAACAATATTTGAGACATGTAATTTAAATTAATTAAAGGGCTAAATTACTTACAATTTCTCCGTTAGTAACTGCCGTATTTTAGCGTGTATAGATCGCATATTGTTTCTAAATATTTGTTGGGAAAAATAGGTTGTGGCTTGTTCACAAAATTATTAAATTGAATACGGTAAACACTCTTTAATTTGGAACAATCTGCTAGAACAAAAATTAGTATCTACATATTTTACAACATATTGAATTTGAATGTCTATAAAATAATGATGTTTCATTATCGCTTGGCTCTTTATCATCCTCATTGCCGCTGTCGGATGATTCGCAGAAGTACAGACGAAATTATAGTCAAGAAATGCTCTAGCATTTTCCGGAGGAAATGCGGCTATACGAATACATGATATTGCCATATTTCGCAAAACGAGTCTACAATGGGATTAAAAAATATATATCCCCAAAAAATGTCTCAAAATTTGGGTGCGGCCAATATTTGTCAAGAACATGAAGTCATACCAAAAAGAAATAATTTAACGATGTGTTTGTTCTAATGTGGACCCTCATAAGGTTTATATTTCCAATATTAGTGGCATTAGATGAAGTGAAAGTAAAAACGAAATTATATGTTAAGTGTGCAGCGGATTTTATACGGTATAAGAAAAATTATTTTCATGTGTACAGTTTAAATTAGGAATGAGTCAAAACCAGACAATTAAAATTGTAATGTAATTTAACATCACTTTTCTCGGCGGTAAAGTGGACATACTTTTGTGAAGTATTTTCAGAATAAATGAGACCAAAATTATTTTCATCATTCCAGAAACAATTTGGTTAACTTTCTTTTCTAGTTTTAATATCTTCATACATCTTATATTTCTTCTAAGAAAATTAAGTACTTTACACATTTCTGCAGATATATTTTAAACACACAAATAATATTACAACTGATGCATTTAAAGTCTAATGCATCAAAGAAAATAGATAATAATCCGTAGGGCAGTTCAGACTTCAATGTTTTGAAATATATCCCTACAAACCGTAAATTTTAATTTACTTGGAAGATTTGACTAGATGAGGATACATATTAAAGATATGTTTTCACACGGAACCCTTCGGACGGTGTTCAACTTCTTTATCATTCACAAATAATAATTTCTTGTTTTTCGTGTTTTATTGCCAGCTTCATTATCCCGCGCATAGACCTAAGCTGTCTTCCTTATTTATGCCTCGGCACATATAAAAAGCAGAGGGCTGTTTCGCGTGAGTCACGTGCGTCTCTCTCTACCTGTATGAAAAAAATCAGGTGATAATGTTGTCGTCCGAGGAAATCGGATCACGAATGTGAGAATGTCGTCGGCGGAGGAAATCGAATCAGGAACACAAATTAGTTTTGTATTTGCCGTACTCTATGCATTTATACACATCTATGCGATGTAAAAGGTAGATATATTTCTTATACATCACAACCCATCTTAAATACAATGAAGAATGATTAGGAGAGCATTCAAATAAACACATTGAAAAATAAAAACTTTTTCCAACCAGGCAGTGGGGACTTATCAAAGGAAGACGAGAATATATTTTTTTCGGAAGAGATTTTTTTAACCTGCATAAAAAAAGTAGTTGAAAATTCCAAGGGTACTACAAACTTTCAGTTTGTTTTAAAAATATAACTTTATAAAACTCAAATTTCGCAGCTCTGCAGCTCGCTTGCTTTTTACTCAGCGTTTTATTATATACACAAATATAAATTTTGCCAGGAGTCTTTGTAAAGATTAAAATAAAAATAATTTATAATAATGAAGAAAGTACAAATAAATAGAAAAAATATTGATATTGGAAGGAGAAGTGTTAAAATTGTATTTTTCATATTGAAGGATGTAAAAAATTATTTTAATTCTTAATTATAAAATCTGTTACAAAATTAATCTACTAATAATTTATATTACTTTGCAATTTCATAACAACCAGACTGTGACAGTGCTCTACGCTTTTATAGTAGAACCAACCATGAATACTTTTCTAAAATAAATTCGATGGATGTATCTGTGTCCTTACATTTTGGGAAAATTCTCAAATTTATCAGTTCAACGTAAAAGATATTTAATTAAAAGTCTATACGTTTCTGATTCACACGTTGTATTGTAGTTTGTGTTAAAATTTTGGACATTGCTTATTTCAACTGTCTAAGATGATAGAAATCTATTCATCCGTCTTATTTCTAGATATGCTACCCATCAACTGTTTCTTCGGATTTAATTCTTTTGAATGTCTCATCCAATTGCTCACGATGTTATACTTTAAGCTATTGATTTCAATGCTACAGTTTTAAAACAAACTGGAAGTTAAGTTGCCGCTGTTACGACGAGAGCCTTCGAGAAGACCTACCTGTACATAATAGATGATCAGCTACAATACTTGTAATTTGTAATCTCTATTTTAATGGGGCAATGCCTTTCTATGCGTTGTTTTTCTTCACAAATGCACTTTTTTTTTCATGTAACAAACGCAAGTCGTTGAGTACTGTCTGCCGTTTAGACAAGGTAATACTTCCTTTTCTGGGCTCTTAATACCTGACTTACTGGTAATACTTTATATAAATTTTATCATTAAAATCTAATAATGCAATTCTATTCTCAATAGATATTGTTTTATTTATATTTAGATTCATTGTTGTTTCCATTTGTCCTCGATTAAGGAAATAAGATACGTCTTACATTACAAAAATAAAATAATTTTAAGAACAAAATAAGGTACATAACTGATTACAAATAATCTTCTAATAAATAAATTAAATAAAAGTATAGAGTCTAAAGTCATTAAAAACACTACATTCATACAAGAGAGCACAAAAACACACTGAGGAACACAAACACATGCTGCGCAACCAGGAATCTGGCCTTCCGCAGTAGCTCAAGGCAAAACATGAAACAAACAAAAAATCAGAAAAAACTGTACAAAAAGTTTAAAACTATGTAGTAGGTGAGTTTACAAGGAAACACATTCAACACTTTTGCAGGAACCTTAATTGTAATGAATAGGGGGACGATTAAGAAAATCCTGTACAGCGTAAGACGCGCCATTTAATAGAATAGCTTTAATCTGAAACTTTTGTAGTTATTATTATTCTGAACATCTGGGGGAAGGCTGTTGTATAAAATTATCTCGGTATTGTGAATACTTTTCTGGTGGAGAGCAAGGCGATGCTTGTCCGACTTTAGAGCTGAACGATTTCTTGTCGGATATTCATGAAATTCGCCATTCGTTTGAAAAATATTTATGTTCCGCTTTACAAACTTTAAGATTTCATGAATATATACTTTTGGTAAAGTATTTGCAAAAATTTGAAGACAGGTTTGTAACTCGACCTATAATTTGTACTAGAAAGTGTTCTAATGGCACGCTTTTGCAACTTATATATTTCATTGCTCCTGGAGCAGTTTCCGCAATCAGAGATGCCATGGCACATAATTGAATGAAAATACGCGAATTAAACCATTTTCACGTACTTTTTGTCAACGTATTGCATTAGTGTTCTCAGAGAATAACAAGCTGAACTTAGTTTCCTGGCAAGCAGATCTATATGGTCATTCCACTTTAATTTATCATTAATAGCATCAGGACTAAACTGAACTAATTTAAGTCTTATCTATTCTTATCTCTCATATTAATTTTAGATAGTAATTTAATCTATTTATCCTGTAGAATAAATCGCCGGTACTTGTCAGGCTATTTTTTTCTATCTGGTACCTTTATTTCGAATAATTTAAATACTATTGTTATATTCTGCTTGACATTTAATTTTTAAATGCTAATAATGCCATAGATTGTAAAATATTATTACTAATATTCATATCTTGTGCCTTGAAATATTCACGTGAATATTTTTCTAGAGAAATTTCAATATATTTATAATGTCGCTACAATTTAATCATAATTTACCGCGTTTTACTTTCTAAAAGACACTGGAACAAGTTTATCTTTGTTCTTCTTACTTACATAACATGATATTTTAATCAGATAATGGAATTCTTTGACGCATTTGATGCGTTACTAACAATGAAAGAAACGTAGTAGGTCTAACTTATAAGAAATGACATGAAAATCATACTGCAGACTTAATAAAATATTTTATTATATACGGTTTCCACTCATGCAACACACAAATTTATTTTCTAGAAATGTATAAGATGAATAAGTAGTTTTCGGGTTTCCACTCGGGTAACACAGCGATAAAGACATGACGTTTCGACGACAGTTTAACTCTGTCGTCATCTTCGAGTAGTAGAAAGGTCCCGTCTTTCTAGCAGTGTTCCCCGAGAACTATTTCTTCAGCAACTGCACCGGGAAATCCTTCGATCTTTAATTATAAGATTGTATTTACAATTTATGTTTTCTGCATGTAAGGGATTGTGGTATAGTTTTTTAAAACAATTCATTATTTGATTACATCTCCACAGTTTAACACTATATTATTTATCAGGATCTTCTTGGGAGTTTGCAAGAATATCTTGTTATCTTTTGTATTCACTCCTTTCGTCAATAAATTATTTTTATTAAACACATTAACGAGCTTTCCACAAAGTTATCAGCAAGAAAAAGAACTACTCTCCCTAGCCAAATAATAGATTTTTTAAGTTCCAAAATTTAATATTATCGGCTAGTAAATCATCTTATACATTTCTTGAAAAGAATTGAGTGTTGGATGAGAATGTTTCACGAAGTAGAAATTTGAAATAATTTCAGTAGATCTTTTTTCTTGTAATTTAAGTCAAATACGCGTGGTTGTGTTGGTATAAATTTGTTGCTATTCGGATCACCCACGAGGGTTTTGCATAGCACGCAAGTGACGAATTGAATCCAATTGCACGGTTGTGCCTGGGGACATACTGCACGCTATACAAACACCGAAAGCTAGTGTCCAGAGGCTCTAGGTCTGACAGCTCGACAATGCAAAGACAAACGAAATGGTGGAAGCCTAGCAAATCGGTAAGGAATTGAGGCCACCAGCTGTTGGCCACGGGTGGTCCTGTCCTGGGAATCGGGCGTTTTGCTGCACAGTAGCGATAATGCAGTCGTTTCCGTTTGCACGCCAATCGACGGCCAGAATAAATGTTTCCACGGTTCCTTGTGCGATTCGGCACGCTTCTGGCCATTGTCCCGGCTTCCGTGTATGCCCGCCCACGCTGCGTGCAAATCGGTCCTCCCCGAGGGAGAAGCAGCCCTCTACTATGCAGATAAGCCAGGATGACAATCAAATATACAGTCACAAAGTTTGTTGGCTTAATTCGGACCTGTGGCAGCTTACAGCTGCAATAAAACAAAGTCCTAATTTCAGACTAATCAATGCTAATTCTTTATGGAAATAAAAATCATAATATTGGAATCGGTAAATCCAGAACGTTTCCTCTTCAGCTGCGAGTATAAATTTAAGAGATAAATTAAAACCCTTTTGCATATCACAATTAGTGAGTTAGGTTATCAGCAGCGTTACTGTAGTAATGAGAACTGCGGAACCACTGACATGAACAGATTGGCTGTATTTGAAAGGAAGATTCTGCGGAACATTTATGGAGCAGTTAATGATCATGGTTGCTGGCGTCTGAGGTTCAACCATGAACTATACAAACTTTCCAATGAACCTGATGTTGTTAGTGAAGAGTGAGAATGCTGGGACATGTACACAGAAATGATGAAAATGATCTTTGGATGAAGGTGACAGTTACTGAACCTTACGGCACCAGAAGAGTAGAGTTGGCTGGATGAAGTGGAGAATGATGTAAAGGGAAGAGGAGTCTCAAGATGGAGAATGAAAACGGAGGATCGACAAACCTGAAAACGTATCTTTGAGGTGGTCAAGGCTGAAGAACGAAAATAAGAAGTGTGTAGCTATCAGGGTCTGTGAGTTTAGGTGTTACAGCGTACACGCCTGAACAATAATAGCGATTTTGACCAGAAACAACAGCTGTGTTGGTTCAGCTGTTAGTACGAGTAAACAGTTGAGGGGCGCCGTACTGAGAACTATTTTACTACTGTGTGACGAGGAGCAAAACTCAACGGCGACTGTATTTTTGTCAAAAATATGTCTGTGATTAACTATCTATAAGCGGCCTATCCATCCAAAGAATACAACACAATCTTACACCTTAAACTAACACATGAACGCAAATAGAGTACGTTTTAAACGATAAAAATAATTCAGAAATATGACACGGTATCATATAATCTGAGAAAAATTCGAGTCATTTCTTATATTTAAAATATAGCAATTTAATTTGATATGGATAATTTCTGAGATACCTGCTTTCCGTATACAATACTTTTATGTTGTTCCAATCAAACGACTTTGTGAAAGTGAAAAAAAATTATACAACCATGGAAACGGCTGAAGCGTCATATAAAAAATTATTTTCACAGAGATTTATACGATACAATGTTTCTTCCACAACCTCCGGAGCTCACCAGGTGCATCGTAATAACATAGTACGGAAACAAAGAGTTAAAAAATAAGAACTGTAAACACGAATCCAAATAGAAGACTGAAGAATAGTCACAAAAATGACCAAATACTACTTTTTTTTCTACATTCCAATTCAATGTGAAGCTAGTTGTTACACCTTTGTCTTCAATAAGTATGCTCAACAACGTTTGGAAACAAGTTTTACAAAATATTCGAAATATTGTTTGCTTGTGGAAAAATCGAATTGATTGATGACAGTTGTCAATTAAAAATTTCGTGGAAGAAAGTCCGGTCAATTCAAAAAACAAACAAGAATGATTCTGAAGATACACAGCAGCATAATAATAAAATTGCATACTTAATTCAATGTACAACAGAAGATGTAAATTAATGCGCAAGGGAAGTTTTAATATGATTACAAAGGAGACATCTTTGTCTAGTAACTTACGAGGAAGTATTTCCATCTTTGGCGATACAAAGGAGAGAGGTAGCATCTCTGGATGTGTCCAGTGAGCTGCTGAATGGATGATATAATGAAGGAAACTCTTGGTTAACGAAAGATATATCTTAATTGAAGACGAATGAGTAGTAATATTGTATTTTTATTGATTCATAAAAAATTGTTGATTCGTAAACTTGTGTATTGTGGCATGGAAAAATGTAATTTTGTTCAATATATTGTGTCAAGGTATGTAAAACATATTTATTTGTAGATTTACTAAATCATTTGATTGCGAGAAAAAATACGACTCTGAATCCTCAGAGAATAAAAAATTTGTTTACGCAACTCTTTATGGCGCATCATGACATCATCAATATTGGTTTCTCATAACAACGAGCCGGACATGTTTAAAGTTAAAGTACTTTTGAATTTGGAATAGAATTTGTATTTTTTGTATTCGGTATTTTTTATTTCCATAAGTTGTATATACAAACATGGGAAATCGTCAAAAGATTAAAAGTTAAATATTAAATAACATAACAAAGGAAATAATAAAATAAAATACAGAATAAGAATTAATAAAAATTAACTTAATTTATAAATTACTTTTTCCGCCAAAAAATTTTTAATACAGAAGAAAATTTTTACCTTTCAGTTTCTTAATATTTACAAGTAATTTATTGAAAAACAGGGAACCTTTTATGAAAGGGTCATTGTCTGTTTTTTTAACACAACTTCCTCTTGCCAAATATGATCTTGGCAGGTTGTCTATTTGAGGGTCTTTATATTTCAGTACAAATTGAATAGTCTTAGTCTTATATATATACAGAGAATAAACAGTAAGGATTTCTTGTTTTAGAAATATTGGCTTGCAAGAATCTGACTTCTTCAAGCCAAAGATAAATCTTATTGTTTTTTTAATCACCATTAGTCTATTCATGTATTTAGTAGCGGCACACCCCCATACCTCAATGCAGTAACTTAAATGGGAATATATAAGTCCATAGTAAATGGTTAATAGGAAGTCTTCCGTGAGCACATATGACAATCGCTTCAAGGCAAAGGCTTTACTATTTTTATTTTACAAACCGCATCAACATGTACTTCCCAGGTCATATTTTGATCCATATAGATCCCCAAGAATTTAGTGGATTTCACCAATTGAGAGTTATCAGGGAGGATAGGATTGAATCCAAAGCGCATTAAGTTAGTTTTTGAGATGTTTACCTGAATGCCATTAGTTTAGTACCATATCAAAATTTATTTTATTTTCCATTAGTAAAGATTCTACATCTCTACTCCAATTAATAAATGTGGTGTCATCAGCATATGATACTAGAGTTCCTTTGTGAGGAGCTGGTATATCATTTATATATAGGATAAATAGTAGAGGCCCCAGAATAGATCCTTGTGGGACACCATGAGAGACTTTACCTATTTTTGATCTTACTCTACTAACTTGTAGATTATTACAGACTGATCCAGGTTTTCAAGTCAAAGCACGTGAACAAGAAAAGTAGAACACCGAAAGTGAACCGGACGAAGATGATGGTGACGAAAATAAAAATCCATTGCATGCAGAAGTATCTATAACCTTAGAAACGGTGATAATATTGTATGGGCAACAACGTCAATGTTGCTCTATTCTGCTTCTATTAAAAGACTTGACGCTAAAAAATGCGAAGGTCTACAGAGGCAGGAAGGAATAAACTTTCAAATTTTATAGATTTGGTTATCCAAACAATCGAATATCAGAACTATAGAAGTCTCAATTAGTTCGGATAATCGACGTTCTACTGTAGGTGTCATGTCCTGTGATTCCGTGAATATGAAAATAGTACCAAGAAACTGTAAGTTGAACAATCAAGATCACAGTCTTGAAAATAAAATTCTTTGTCAATATTTCGAGGTTCCAATTAGCCTTAAAGCTATTCTTATATGAACAATAAACTTCCAATGTAGACAAGTTGCTCCAGTGATGTGTTCTTCGCCGCCTTAATGAGCAATTACGGAACATGGGAATTGTAATTTCGACCAATCTAAAACAATTGATATTCTAATTTTTTCATATTAGCATGCTGATAAATTCAGTAAACTGAAAAGAAGCTTCCAAAAAAAGGAAGGTTTAGCATATGTTGCAGGACAATTTTAATTAATATTTTTGATTCTAAATTAATAAATAATTACTTTTTTAGAACAAGAAACCTTCTATGCGTCACAAACATTAAGATATTGTCTTTCTTTTTTGTACATCCTAATACCATGAAATACAAGTATTATTTTTCTAATTTCTCAAGTTTTTCAATTTTTCAAGTAATTTCAAAGAGCTTTAAAACTGCCAGTTTTTAAGTAATCATATGAAGCTGTTACTTAAAAATTAATTTCTTCTCACCTTTTTTTTTCAATTTCAAAAAGAAACAATCGATAAAATCAGTCAGCTCTACATATTAATGTAAAAAAGCTCAAATATATTAAAGTACTAACGTAAGGAACATTTTCAAAACTGACAAACTGTAAAAATAATTTTCAAAATTTCTGAACAAAATTCAAGTTTACAAAAACAAAATTTCGTACATTGTTACACGGGCGTGTTTTTAACACACAGTTAAATTTTGATCTCAGTAGAAATTCATTTACAGGAATTTCAAATTTTAGTCCCCGTGTCCTTTAATTTTTAAATGAAATTTATAAGCATTGGTTCTCCTTAGTATTTTGCTGATTATGATGGTGTTTAATAATCCTTATAGTTTCCAATGACAATCGGAAACTGTCAAAAATGCCTCCTTGCCTAGCTACCGAAGTTGCTTGTTATAAGTGAATTAATTTTAGATAATAAGAAGGGAAGTGTAATACGACCGCTGATAGCTGCTTCACGTACACGGCTTATTGAGCCCTAGCATTTCTAGGTCTGCTACGAGTTTCACATATTTTTTGTCGACTCATTCAGGAAATAATATCACCACGGCCTATGGCTTCTTCCCGACGTACGTTTCCCATCCTTATCCCGAATCCGTTACAACATTCTTTTCTTTCCTTTATTTCAGTAGAGTGAGTGGCAGACGTTTGTTTCCGTTTTGCTTTCTAAATCCACCTGAAAATTGGGTGTTCTTTTATGAGGCAACCGTTATTTAGACACTGCTTATCCAAGCGTCTTGGACCGAAATTGATGAAAGCAGAAACAGTATTTATTTAAATATATATATTTAATGCTGATCTGCAACCTTATTCACCAAAATCGTAACAAATAGATCCAAGAGGTCTACTGATCAAGTTACTACAGCAAAAGATTTTTAAATTTCAACATATAGAACTAATAGAAAATATAATTCAGAGAGAACCCAATAATTAAAAATATTTTTGGGGGGTTAACAGGCTACATGAGGGTGATCCTGAAACGGGCAATTCCCCTTTAATAGCATTGGAAGGGAATTGAAAGTGGGGATGCGGAAGGTAGAACAAGGTAGCCAAGGGTTGACTCACCTAAAGAGATGCAGGGAAAACCCTAGAAAACCTGCATCAGGTACATACATCCACGAGCTTGCTGTGGGCTCGCAGCATTCCCTTCTCCGTGTCTGCACCAGTTTTAGCAAGCAGTTGGCCGTTTGATCCAATGGGATCAGAGAACAACTCTTGCCATATGCCCAAGGTCTTCGACCCCAGTACATATACCTCATAAAATCCGTGATATGGATATGGATACGAGAGAGAGTAAATTACTGAGTAGGTATATCTGACGCCATATGGGACGGAAAATCTTCTCAAATAGTATATTCGAATAAATATATGATAAATATAATAGTAAAGTAATATTAACTAGCCAGAAACAAATTTATATGAACCCTTAATAACGCATCCCAAATTTTGATCAATGCATAAATTGACAATAAAGGATAAAATGAATAGGCGAAACAAGGTTCAAATTCAAGAGTGACAAAATATTGGAATTAAACAGCTAATTTAACTTTTAATAATTTTCCATTATTTCTCCGAAAGTCTTGAATTGAAACAGAAATAGTAAAAGGTTCTATATAATTTCCGAAACACATATGGACGTAATACATATATGGAATTTTGTAATCTGTGGTGAAGAAGACAAATTCCTTTTTTCATTTTTTTTCTCTGTATATTCATAATAAAAGCCTTCCACACATCAGAGATGGGAAAAAATTCACTGTCGAGGTTCGCCAAAAAATAAGATATCTTATAATGGTTTGCTTCACCTTATCTTCATTATTTCAGCACATATATTCATGATATTTATATACCACAAGTGAAATATAGTTGGATTTCAGAGAAATTTGGCTCGTATAGATATACTCCATATTATCAGTTGCAATAGTCTTTCATTCCTTAACATCTTGTTAACGTTGTATACATCTTTGAGACATTCTGATTGATATTTTCTAACATCAGAATACCGAATATATCTAGGAGAGTGTTAAAATTGTAACTGTCCCACCGCAGCTCTGCTTCCCTCCAGTTTCCCTGATGGTCATGGACAACTCTTTGCTTTTTATGTTATACAAGACAGAAAAACCGAAAACTCAAAAGATTTTGTTGAGTGTGAGGAAGTTTATTTTTGACTGTGAGCCGTGACTTGCTGGTACGGTAAGTGGATGTGTTGTAATGTGCGAGGGAAGTAGAAGCGCGGACCGGTGAGCAGCTTGATAATTAGGGTAAACAAAGGCGTGAGGCGTGAGTCGTGCTGAGGCAGGTGCGCTGATTGGCCGCGAGGGCCTGTGGGCGGGGCTACCACAAATGCCGCTCAGGTGTCGCTCGACTCACACGTATGGGGGCGGTGGCGGCACCACCTACTATTATCAAATCAAAACCACTCGCAGACAGATGCAGCGAATATGAAAAACAAGTATGCCTAAGTTGAACTGCTGGGAAGCTGTAACTAAAGCTGTGCTCATCGTCGCGGTCGGATGTCTTAATTTAGACCTTAAGCATGCATCACTGTTCATTTCATCTTTTGAGTGCAATTCTTTTACTTAATCTAAATAATATCTTCCCCATATTTTCTAAACCACGACTTGGACTACTTCATTATTTATAAAAATGTTCCTTCGCCTGATCTATGAATTATATCAATACTCTTTCATATGCCTTATTTTAATGCCTATTGATACATAGCTTCATCTATTTCGTTTTATCATCAAACTCATTCATTATACCTTTACCGCAAGACCGTAGATTACATATATTTACCGTACATAATTATTACTTTCGTCGAGGTACCATTATAAGAAGACTATTGAAGGAGAAGCTTAATGCCATTGATATAAAATATTGAAATTTTATGTACCGCTGTAACTGAATAATAATGATGAATATTTTTTGATACACGTTATAACAGTGCATCTATGGTTATTCAGTGAATCAGAGATTTAAATTATCAAGCTTATGAAATTTAGCTTTATCATTTATTTCTCTTGAGTAAGTGAGACTAAGTGTTAACATGGATGAGAAATACTCATGGACTCATATGATAAAAATGCAATTGCAATTATGTTTGCGTAAAGCTTATGACAAGGTTATTACTTTCTTTCCCGCAATGTTTTCGTTCATTAACTTCATAACAGCAGTTTGTCATATTGAGAACTATTTTAACTTTGTCGCTCTTTTGATTACGTTCCAATTTCGACAGTAATTCTTAACGCATCGTTATTAAAACTTAATATAAATTAAAAACAATTGTAACTAACGATATAAACCAACATTTTCTGTCTCAATTTTATTGATTGTAAATCGTTAATTATGAAGCTTTTCATAATTTATTGTCATAATTATTTGTCAACATTAATTCACAAGTTATAAAGCATACATACATTATTATTATAATACATATATATGGTCATTGACCACAAAACAGTATTTACCTGTCAACATTAATTCATATTAACACAAAATTAAAGCGTACGATATGTGTACACGAGTACCCTACGCGCATCTCTATTATCTTGTGAATATATATCTTTTCGTACACCTTCTCTTCCCTACAGTTCCATGTCAACATTATTTTCCCAACTGTCGTGCCGACGCTATTAAAATGTTCGCCGTACGCCTCTTTTCTTCTTTGTCGTCTTTCCGTTCTCATACAGCTTGTGTCGACTCGAGAAGTTTTATAACGCTCCATTAGGAATTCATTTATGCAAATTTGCAAAGCTTCTTTGTAATTTTATTACTGTAATAATTACTATTGTTTATTTTCAGGAGTGTTTACACCTGCCACAGGACACGAGTCCACGTGCATGAATTAATAAACACACTGATGATGAGGGAATTAAGTCTGACAAGGGGTTTCGCGTATTTTAAAACCGTCCATAAATAACATGAGTTTGAGTCACATTTTCTCGTGATTTGACTTAGAGTATGATACACAAGATTAGTATTAATTAATGTCGTTCATATAGCTCATGAACCAGTCAATGGGCGAATTTATGAACAACGTATTATAAATGACAAGAATAATAAGCCTATGATATAAAAAATTACATTACGCAGTTTTTCAAATACGATGTAGCAATTCTGATACCCACAATCAATCATGAAAACAGAATTAAGATGTTAATTATGAAAAAAACTATTAAAACGTATTGGATTTTTTATGGGCCATGTAAATGAGTTTCGGAATGAGGAAACGTGTCACCATTGCTCACGACATTATTCTTAGTTTAGCAGATAATCAGTTAAAGGGGTTCCACAATCCGATCCAAAGTTGCCATTGGTGATTGTCAGCCATTCTAATGGGCCAGCCATAAGAAGATTGAAAGTAACAATTTGTAAATGGTACGAGGCAACGTGAGATAATATTTAGGAATTTGCGTTTATGGATTCACGGCAGCAACTTCATTTGGTCACTAAAATTTTCGAAGGTGAAGTTCAGCAAGCTAATATTGTAATATTTGAAACTTTTCCATTCAATAAGCGATGGATACTCGATGTTGAAATACATCCGCTCAGAAAAATATAAATTTTAGGTAACTAACACAATGCGTAGGATTCCTTGACCGTTTAATGTTGATATTGAAAAATAAAAATCCTTCAGACGGTTACAAGTTTTTTTTCTGAGAATTATTTTATTGTAATGCCATATTGATCATATAATATTTAAAAAAATTAACTTAAGAACAAAATTATCCGTACTGTGTACTTCGTAAAAGTTTAAACAGCTTCAAGGTTCATTATAATAAATAATATAATTATACACAAATAGTCCTTAGCAAATTGAGACCATTAGAATTTTTTTATTTTTCAATAGTAACTAACATAATTTTTGAAAATGAAACGTTGTTGAAATCATAATACCATAAACATTTTTTAAACAAATTTAAATCCCCGGATTACAAAATCTTTTAAAGAAGAAAAGTAACGGGGAAATGTTTTTTATTGAAGCATCTATCCATATTAATTTTGGAGGAGAAATTAATCAATTTAATTAGGAGAAAGTTGAGAAAATAATATCAACTCCGTTATATGTTCTGAGAATAAATTCTCTAAATCCAAATCGTTCTCTGAGTTTATCTTTTAATCTATAATAAATATTGTGCTTAACGCTTGATGTTTAGAATGGGCTGAACGTTTCACGGTACCGCCACAGAGTTAATTTCCAGTTTAATTATAGGTAAGTGACCATTGATTGCAGTAGATGTACGGTGGTTCTGTGGTTAAGTATTATTAATGGTAATATTTGAAACGAGGCGCAGCTCCGAGGTCGGGAAAGCGAGTGCGCAGTTGCCACAGGTGAAGAGAAACCTGTCTAGCCTCGCCTCGCCTCACCTCGCCAGGGCACCTGCCGATAACGGGATTCGAACCGACAACTCTGACCCATGGCCAGCTCTTCGCTTTGCATAATTTTAATCTACGATGAGTTACGGAACAATTGACTGGTCAGACAACAAACATTCACACTTCAAAGTTGCAACAATAAGAAAATATGAAAGACAGCAAATTCAAAAATATTATGTTTCAAGCTTTCAGTTTGTAAAAAATTATATATTTAGCTGATATGTATTAATAAAGTTCAACGAAAGTCAGATAATCAGTATAATATGTACCATTGTAAATAATTAACAAAAAAGCAAATTGTGTGCCTTAATTTAGTTTATCTAACCTATTTTTTCCATGACATTCAACTGAATTAATTAATTAATTAGACACAATTTCTACTTTAACAGACACGTTTTAATAAATATATAATAATTTTAGAATCGGGAACCATTTATCTGGCGGAATACAGGGTAATTAAACGAGAAAGTTATAAAACAACTACAAAGGTTAAAATAGCAGTTCTAGAATTAATAAATAATAAGTTCTAGAATTAATCATTTTCTTTAAAAGTTATATATAAAATTTCAGAACAAGAACATAAGATCTTATTTCTGTTAAGTCTGTAGTTCAAATTACCGCCAATAAATTGTGAGTAATTTATTTGTTTTAAATTCATATTGTTGAATTATAATTTTTCATATTTTTTATAATAATTATCTTTTTAACTCGTTAGTTGTTAATGCTTGTAGAATTAATTCATAATAACGTTATTATTTTGTACTTCTGCAAGAAAAGGGACGTGATGTACCACAATTTTTGTTTTATTAAATTGTTTCCAAATTAATTCATAACAACGTTATTATTTTGTACTTCTGCAAGAAAAGGGACGTGATGTTCCACTATTTTTTGTTTTATTAAATTGTTTCCATATTAGCTACCTAATTTATTTGTATAAATATAGGGTCAATAACATAATATATAATAATTATTTTCTTGACAGGTAAGTTTCCAATATTCAGAATAATGAGAACAATTTAAAAGACTACTGTATTATATACAATTATTTAAAAAAACTTTTAATAAGTAATATATATAAGCAATTTGCAATGTATTATTTTTTGATACTGTTATCTTCATACATAAATAATTTTTTGTTTTGCATTACTACCTTATTTAAAATTTTTATATTAAATTGTTTGTTAAAATGTAATGGACGAAATATAATGATAAATATTAATTATTCAATATTTTAATTTAACGACTGTTTTCAATAAGTTACATTTGTTTTTTATTATTCAGAAAATATATTATTAATTACAATGTTTTTTATTCAAGAGTACAACGCGATACATTGATATTATTGATACTGTGATCCGACTGAAAGTTTTTAAAGCTATCCCTACTTCATTGAATTATAAATGAAGAAACCAGATAAATTTATCATAAATATATTTTAATAAAAATAAAGTAATAATCTGAACAAATTACTAAAATAAAAAATGACGGGATGCATCATTCTTTTGTTTTAACCTCTTCAGGTGCAAATTTTATGGTACAGGTCTGAATATCATTTATTTATTAAAGTATGAATGTATAATTAAAATTTTCTGGAGATAAACTCTGGCTGTGAATATTATTTGTTTTGTTTTTACGGTAACGGAACATCATAATTCATATACAAGCTTTTAGTTATCTGAAACAATACTACTTTATTATGATTAATAAGTCTGTTAACTAAGAAATGTGAAAATTGAAAGTGTAATTACACATAAAACTCGTACAGAAATGTAGGAAACCATAAAAAACTTCCTAGACAATTCTTGATCATAATCTTCTTGAATTTACTTTTAATCGTTTAGCACTTAGACAACACAAACATAATTAATATGATAAAAAATTTTATGCTCAGAATATGGTTACTTATTTGATTGCGCCAAAACGTTTCCATTACCTGGGAAATTATTAAGCGATATATTTATGTTTTATGTTCAATTACTAATAGTGTCGCATTAAGATTCACGTAGTTAGCAGTAATTAAGCACGAGGAAAATTTGTACCGTTTATATTTAGAACTGAGATTTCAATATACTTAATTTAAATTTAAGTTTTATCGAAAACAGTGATAAGTTAATAATAATTTGCAGCTAACCAAATCAAAAACAATTTTATTATAGGAATGGAAGGAATATTACTTATAATGTAAGTATAAAATTTACAATAAGCAAAATACAAGGTTGGAGCTGTGAAAACTCGTAAACTTATTTTGTGAATAAAGTATTGAATTTTACAACACTCAAGTCTATATTACAAAGAATAATATTCAGACTATTCAATTAGAAAAGTGGCATCTCACTTGATTGGCCACAGGTATTTGTAGTAATAATGTAACTTTAATTTTAAATAGTATAATTATAAATTTAACGAATAAGAAGGTAAGAGACAGTGAGTAAATTTAAATTAATTAGTGTTTTGGAAAGTTAGTTTTAGACGAGTGTGACCCAAATAAATTGATCTGACATGTGTCCATTCTACATCAATTTCCTATGTAATTTCTTATTTTTTATATAGTAAATTTTAGGACTTAGGTCCGTGTGGCGTACGAATCAATGACCGACTCTAATATCATACATAAGAATAGAATATCGCGGCTCAGAGCTTTTTCAACCATTTCTATTTCTAAAGTACACGCCTGTAATAGGATTATACGTTTCATGTGAGTTACCAGAAGTGTAATAAATCCATGGCGTTGTTTCTCATGAGAGTTACGACCGTGTGCTCTAGATGAGTCATATATTTACTGCGCAACTGTACAGTGAGTGCACGAAACCGGCTGTCAACAGACAACAGTTGTTAAATGAATTATGGTGGAAATCTGGAAGCAATTTCGCCTACTTATAAGCACTTCTCATTTAAATATATAAATATTTAAGTGCAAAATATAATTTACTCAACAAGGCCGTAATGAATCGTCTTTACATACTAAACTCGCTGCTCAACATAATTCTAGAAATTGTAAGGAAAATATTCTGAATTACGAGTTGAGAAAACAAATTTGTGTACACGATACTCTTTCCTCTTTATGGTTCATGACAGAAGAATAGAATATGGATTGTTCTTAGAAAAGAAGCAGCAGTTTCAAAAAGGTAATTATGAAATTTCAAAATCAATTTAATTTTCATTTTATTTATTAAAATCCTTTAACTATTGGATTTGAATCAAACATTACACATTCATACGTTCGGTATCACAATTTAAGATCAATGAAATAATTATAAATGCCAACTTTTTTCTTCTTCAGTCACTGAATTCCCATCATCTATCGGTAATCAGGACTTTCGAATCAAATTACAAACGAGTGAGACAGTTTGTTAATGGAAAAAATATCTTATTATTGATGATACTTCAACTTCCGAATTCATTCAGAAAATTGTCAGCATTCAATTTTATTTGTTCAAAGTTCATGTTTCTTCCACTATCTTGTAAACTTTGAGATTATTTAGTAAAATCGATAATATAAATATTGACTCATTTATACATTAGTGTAGCCGTTTAATTTCATAACTAACTTAATAAATATAATAAACATACCATTATGAATTATAATCTGATATAAGACGAAGACTATCAGTAAAGTACGCGCCATTTTATCATCTTTGTTTTTTTTAATATCAGCAACAAAACACTGGACGAGATTTTTATAACAAAAATTTAATTATCAATTATAGAACAATTAATTACCTTTTACTTATTATTGAAATTTAATTAATTACAAAGTTTAGACATTTTCAAGCCTTCTAAAGGGTTTTCTTCCTATAGAGGAGATATTTACACTAGATTAATGTTTTATTACTTTCAAGGGGACGAGGATGAGAGGGGACGGATATTATAATGTTCAAAATAGCGTGATTAGTGTAGAATCCTTTGGTTTGTTGTGGGAAAGCTGACTTCTGACAGTACAGGCTTACACAAATATAAATGAAGGGCTGTGAGAAAATAAAATGCAGGGTAACGTATCTGAAATAACTACCTTAACAGGCAAGGGAGAGGATTAAACTGATTTCATCCCTCATTTTTAATTTTCCGACTGACTTTAAGAGGTTTTTCCAGTGCATCATTGATCACGGTCATCAAATCTCTGGACATTACTATACGGAACGGATCGCCATGTTCTTTGTGTAGACAATTTTATGTTTGCTCAAGGCTGGTTCCTATCAAGAATTTCTTCTCGAGTTGTTCTTAAACTACTGTTTATGTCTAAGTTTTGAGGTTAATTATATTTAATTTAATATATAAAAATTTACTTTATAACCTGTACACTGCATTCACACTTTTAAATTTCTGCAAATAAAATTGCTTACACTGTGGATGTAATTTATAACTTTAGTTTCCTAATAAACGAGAATTGTAAATCTGGGCAATCAGCTAATTTGTTAGACGTGAGGGACGTGTTGTCATCTAAGTGCCAAACGGAGTTCCTGGGATGTTATTTTATATATTTTATGTGGATATGTTCGCGTCGGTTATGAACTGAAAGTTAAAATTGATTATTAAATGTATTGAGCGGTTCGTAGTGAAGTTTGTTCTTGTCATCGTCACAAATGGAAGTTGACGGCCAGACAACTTCTTGCATCACAAGAAGTGGATAAAGAACGCTCGTAAATATGAGAGTGAGAATCGGTTACATTGTTGATCAGAGGCGACGTTCGGTAAGTCGAAGGCAAGAGGCCGTGCCTTTGGAAGTAAAGTAGACTTCCCCATTCTCTTTAGGCACAGAAGAAATTCTTGAAGACGCGCGGGGCATTATTAATCCACAGCCTTCAGTGACGGCTTCCCATTACGCTAAAATGTGTACCTAGTGCCGCCATTGTCCGACCCGACGGAACTGCATTATTAAGCAGGGATCAATCCGCGCGAAACAAAGGTGCTGACAGCCACTCCGTTGCCCCGCAACCAGAAACACACCTGCCTTACAATGTACTCTTGTTTCGTTCAACATTAGAGGGGATTAGGACATATCATGGACTTCCCTCTCCATTATGTATCGAGGTCTCCATCTTGCCACGCTCAATACCACCTATAAAACGAAACAAAGAGAACCGCGCTGGCTTAGAAGGAAGTACTATTTTGTGAATAGAATATAATTATAAATAGGAACGAGCCTTCTTAAAAATATAATCTCCAAAGTTTCATCAGACTTTAATAAATTTTATAAATAAATAGCCGAAAAAAATTTAAAATTATTACTTCGTACGTAAATAAAGTTTAATGAATATGCCTAACAATAATGTTTGCTCGTCAGTATTGATGCAACCTATTTTAAGAATGTTAGACAATTCTCAATCTGCCACGTAATTAATAAAGATACAAGTTTCGGTTCTAATGTAGGCCCCCATCAGGCAAAATACAAATATGTTTGTTTCACATTAGGACCAAAAACATTGAGCTTTATAATTTATTAATATACGCTTAAACTTAAAAGTGTTTTTTTACTATTTTATACAACTTATCTATATGTAGATTATGGGGGGAAGTCGGGGCGAAACGGGATACCCTATTTTTTTATTGGATAGTACTGGAAGTTAGTAAATAGGGGGCAGAACATTGTAACTGGTCAATGAAGAAGTCCTGGCAACCGACTTGTCCGAGATCTGACCAATGAACTCTTGTCTTGGCGTCTTACATCCGTGAACTTATAATTTTTGCAGCATTTCAACAGAAGGTAAACTGCAAAACTCCTCGCTTTAAACTCTTTAACTAGGTGTCTTTAGCTGCTTATAAGTTAGGTATGAGGTTTAAATTTGTTTGTATTAAGGCTCGGTGAAAAATCTTAAAAATAAAACTAGTGTGTGGGCTGAACGGGAGACTACTGTATAAGGCAAAATGTAATGTGTTCCTTAAGAAAAAACACCTTATAAGAACAGGATGCTGTACCCAAAAAGAATATATTAAAAAAGAAAAGGGGAAAATGTTAGCAAAGACAGTGCAAGTGCAAAAAAATTTCTTTGCGAAAGAAAAATTTGATAAAGCAATCAACCATACGGGAAATTTGTATATTTATTTTTAAAAATTCATCAAAAATCTAAATTCGTTGTTTTAAGTTACATTGATATTAGAGTATATAAGTAATAGAATAAACTAACGTTTCATACTTTTAAGAAGTGATTTTTCTTTTAATTTTTTTTATAAACAATAAGTGTCTCGTTCCGCTCCGACTTCGCCTATGTGTTACCTTAGCGAATTATTTTAGCTGTGAAGGAAAAAAGGTTTATATCCTAGTATAACAAATGAAATACTTATACACAAAATTTTGAAGAATTTTTAACATAAAAGACGCTTTAACCGTCCATTCTGCTTCTTGTCAATAAGCGAAAGCAACCGAGGATATAAACACAAAGAACATACAGCCATAAAATAGTCAAAAGATAAATTTAATAAACCATCATGTTTTATGTTGACAGAAAATTTATTGCTTTTAATATAAATCATTTCAGAAATTAATATTTTCTAGAAATTAATTTACTTATCTAAATATCAAAAGATTACTTTTGTTCCAAACAATGTTTAGTTATTCACAGACGTTTATTGTTCTTAGAAATAATATATAAGACAAAACATTACACAAGAAATGAAAACATAAACAGCGACAGAAATCATATCTTAAATTATACTTTTATCTCAGATAACTTTTGACCTAGCTCACGTGAGCAGTTATTTATCAAGAACGCTTCCTAACGTAAGCGTTCTCAAAAAACTGGTTAATTGAGTAGTAAGCTCGATTTGATAGTATATTTTCATATACCAATAAATAGAAGCTTATTTCTTGCATATTTGTTATTGGGTGGACGGTAAATGTATAGTTTTATTTCCCATTTTTCGAATACTTGAGCGTAAGACAGAACAGTAGATGATTTTTGCTGCTAAACTAACGTTTAAGAATACTAACAATGAACTGTTTCTTGCGAGATTCATTTATGTCATTAAAATATTGTCAAAATTTTTATAATTTTAATTCCTGGAAACGGAATAGAAGAAGACGAAAAATCGTAGTGAATTATATATTTTTTGTCGATAAGTGGTATAAATAGTTTTATAATTCAAGGCAATTTATTTATTTATATGCTTTAGGATATTAGATGAGGATTCTCTCAGATTATCTGAAACAAGTAAACGTTTCGATTCGCAAATCCAATATTTTCAAAGTAAATTAAATAATCTACAAATTTCTGAACAACCCATTGGGGAATGGCTCCGAAATCTTCGTGATTTGTCCGCTGTCCTTACTTGTAGTTTAAATATATCTGAGCTTTAATGGGGCTATCAACTTCGGTCATGCCAATGTGAAGATAACCATTGAAACAATTTAAACCGGATTGTAGCTGATGCTATTCGCCAAAACCCACCGTATAACAAACTGAACTAAGTTGATTGGAGAGTTTATTAAATTTTACGGGGAAAATTTAGTCTAGACTGCGACCTCTAAACAAATGATTATTATACAATTTTGGATTGTAGCTAAGTATATTTTGTAAGACTGTAGTACGAAAACAACTTCCTTATTCAGTAAGGCTGAATCATGAAACAGTTTCCGTCCTTCGATTGGTGTTGCAGCTGGCACGAACCTGCTACGACGACCTGCTGAAGACGTGAGTGAACTCCACGTTCAACAGAGAATATGTGCACATGAACGTCAATGGGCTCATAACTTCATATTACCGTTGTTTTCAAAAGCTCGCAATGTTTATGTGGTCTTTTCAGAGTTGTTGAGACGCGAAGGAGCATGAACTGAGCCGTACACGAACAGCAGAAAACAATGGCGGCGATTCGCAAAGGCGGGGCAGCTGCAGCTTTGATTGCAAACAAAGCACCGGGAAGCATGTCTCGCCAAAATAAATGCATTTCCTTGCACTTTCTCACGGAATTACTCTATCGCCATTATTACAGTAGCATACAGATGCCATGAATTGAAATTTGACCGATTGAGTTTGTAGTTATAAATATATATTACAGTTCACATGAATGGATCGATCTTTTAAATTTTATGAATGTATCAATTCAGGTCTTGAGAAATTATCAATGTATAAATAATAAGAAATAAATAAACATTTTATAAACCCGAGACGGTCATCACGACCGTTTGTTGTGTGTAGTGCTCATTACATTATAATATTTTAATAATTAACTTGTTTATTATATCAGCAGAACTTCAGGTATTAATTTAAATATATTCTTTGGAATGTTTCTCTTCTGGAAGAGGAGTACTAAATTTGTTTGAAATAGAACACACCAATACGACGTTATGAACTTCCAAAACGTATATCATCTTCCTTTGAGGCAGTGTCTTTTGTTGATATAGTTATTGTAGTAACTTTACAATAGAAATTTTTGTACTTTAGCAACGGTGATAGTAACGTAATTATTTTGAATTCCGGTGAATCGTAAAATTAATTTAAAAGCGCAGGATGAAAATGACGATCTGTATCTATGTCCAAATTTTACATGGGAAGATCAACGTATTTAAAATAATTATTCTTCGGGTCGATTAAATATTCAAAAACGTAGACCACAGATTAAATAAAGGACAGCCAATTCGAGGACTAAATAAGAAGTAGCATACACTAATATCCTAAATTTAAGTATATATATTAAATGTGAGCAGTTAAGTGAAGAGGCATTCAATGCTTTGACAGGTTAGCGACGATATTTTTAATCACTCCGTATTTAAATAATGAAGTATCCCTGTATAACAATTTTTAAGTTCAATATTAAAGATTGATGGAACTGTCCAGTGAGTAACCCTGATGTGATTTTACTGACGTTGTTTATTTTAATAATATGACCACACTAAGTTTCATTTCGTAAGGTATGTATATTCCCATGTTGTATTATTGTGGAATGTAATAAATATGTTAACCCTTATTAATATATTCCTCAAAAGTAACTGATAATGGGACCATAGAGTGTCAACATTAAAAAAATAATTCAAATGTTCTTGTAACAATTACGGAATTGAACATATTACAGGTTTAATATATTTTACTGTAAAGACGAAGAAAATAAGATAGGTTTGAATAAATTTTATGCACATAATTAGTCTGTAATGACCATTAGCAGTTGGTGTGACTGTAAATAAAACAAATAAATATTGACCATAATAGTATACCTCACAGAACAAAAAACAGTAAAGCTCACAAGATTATTGTTTTAAACTCTATTTTTCTGAACCTGGATCCGCTTCTCGAAAGAACTATTGTTTTTATTCGTAAGACCTCCAAAGAATTATTTTCATAAAAAGTGAAATTGTTGAATAGCTTGAGTTACCCTCCACACCTTCCACAACGACCGCAATTTGAAGGTTTCAAATTTATTCCATATGCCCATATTTTAACCTCTGTACCTTTCGGCGTTAAATAGTAAGCAATTGCCCATAAATTAAAGTTCTTTTAAGTGTAATACATCACTCATTCATTGCTCTAAATGCTTTATTTATTTATCTACCGTAACTAAAATCTCTGCACTTAAATTTAGATTAATGCTATCACATTGAGAGATTTTAATTTCTATTATTTTAATGACGATTAATACTTAAGACTAATATTAACATTTGACCATAATTTATTTAACATGAATGACTCCAAATATTCCTTCGAAAAGATATTTTTCTTCGTTGCTTACAGTCCGTTTATGAACAATAATTTACGAATATCGGCTACAGTAGGTTACTCACTATACACCCCGAAATTCAGTTTGATCAAATAATTGTTTCCATATATAGAACAGTATATTAGAATCGCTTCTGGTCAACCATTCGTAATAAGTAATCCAAACAAGCTAGAAGGAGATCTAAATCGTCACTAATAAATTATGTATAATGTTGCAGAATGTCAACGTATTTATGGAGATGATTAATTAACAGTTTCAGATGATCCACCATTTTTTCTCCTGTTAGTTTTCTTTATTTTCCAAAATTTTGTTCTTATCATCTTAAATTTTGACCCTTCGTCAGATTTGTGGCGATATCTCGTTCCTTTGACTTTAAAACTCTGTATCTGTTAGCTCAATTTACTGTGGTACGTCCACTTCTCTTGTGAAATTCATTTTACTTCAGAATCTGTCCCTAAACTTCGAATATTTCCCTCTATGGTTCATTAATATTCCTTCTTGTACTTTTCAATTTAATGTATAAAAAATTATTTATTCCTATGACTGTTATAATACAATATTAATAAGATTGATAATTGTATTAAATAAATTTATTTGTAAAATTAAAAGAATTATTCGATCAACATGCCAAAAATTATTTTTTATCGGCTACAAATAAATATAATAAACCACACATTAAAGAAGCTTTCAGCCTTAAGCTATCTTCACATTGAAATTTTATACACCTTTAAGCCCATACCCATAAATTAAGATTGCTAGGTTTATTGATATTAGATTGTCAGGTATAATATGTATTATTATTTAGATACTAAAGTATAAAAACTTCTGAAAATTCATCTACATGTTGGCTTTTAAAAACTGTTATACAAACTTTGGAAAAACAAATTTTAAACAGTAACCTATTGGATTCCTAATTACTACAAACAATATGTATTTAGGTATTTCGTGTTCACGTGTACATTTTGTTGCTAGGTGTTTTAGTCGACTCCAATAAAGCTGATTTCGCAATGGTGCCTGCAATGGGGTTGATCCACGTGCGAGGTTGTCCGTGTGAGCGCGTCAGTCTGCCATTCAGAGCGCGACGTTGTCAAATTGCCGCTCTATTGTACGCCTAATTGGCGGCCTTCACGTCACCCAGAGGAATGTGGTTCGAGACCCGGAATGTTCACGTTCTTCCCACGGTTTGTCACATCACACGCCTCTCCGCCAAGCATCAAGGTTTCCGTCATGCAGATCCGGAGCTTCTCAATCGTCACTTCAAATTTCCTCGGCGGAAAGAGCCAAAAATAAGAGGGCGTGAAATCTATAAACCAGGCCAGCTACAACTTTCATATTTTTATTGGCAAAATTGTTTTAAATTGAAAATGAATTCATTCTATTTTAATAGAATCCTACTTTTTCGTAACCATCGCAAAATTTCTATTAAATACTCGATACTACATCAAGTTTCGATAAATTATTAAAAAATTATCGACCCCAGGGCTATACAATTGTCCGCAAGCTCTAAATAAAAATTATAATGAAAACAAAGTATTATATAAAGCCAAATTCCTGTTGCATTCTCATGTGATATTGGGGAATATATCCATCATCCATTTCCTTATTAGTCAGGACGTTGCGTTGACCACAAATGCGCAGTAACATTTTTTAAATATAGTTTCCATTTCATTAGTATTCGCAATACCAGGGTAATTTTATACAACAGCCTTCCGCCAGAGGTTAAAAATAGTACCTACAAAAGCTTCGTGAAGCAGAGTAAAACTATTCTTTTAAATGGCGCGTTTTACTTGGTACAGGATCTTCTTAATCGTCCTTCTAGTATTTAAATCAAGGTTCCTGCAAAAAGTGTTGAATGAGCTGCCTTATAAAATAGCACATCACATATCTTTAAATTTTCTATTCAGTTTTTTCTGCTCTTTTGTTTGTTTGTTTGTTTCATGTAGTGCCTGGAGCTACAACAGAGGGAAGGACAGTTTCCTTGTCGCAGAGCTCCAAGTAGTTAAAACTCCATTGCGTGTTCGTCAGTGTGCGCTTGTTTGTGTTTCCCAGTGTGTGTCTGTGTTGTGTTTATATTGACTTTTGTCTTTTACTAATTTAAGTTTATTTGTCTTGAATTATGTACTTTATTTTGTTCATTTTTAATGTATGACGTATCCTATTTCCTCAATCGAGGATTAATGGAAACAACAATAAATCTAAATTTTCATCCATTCTACATATAAAAGCGATAGGAATGACATCAATAGGGTACACGAACCCATACACAAACTCAGTGTACTTTATATAAATTTATTCGCATCATTTGCAATGTACAGGCGTCACAGACGTAACATGTCTTTTCGTGTTAATAATACAAAGACATGCATTTAACCGAAATCAATAATTAAAGTGTGTTCAACTTTAGACTGCCCAAACTATTGAGTAGCAATTCACGGAAATATTGAGCCAGAAATTATGAAAAAAACTATTATATAAAATCATGAAAATCTTTACAGCAATAAGTCATTTATACTAGCCGATAAATAGAAAAGTTATCATTCACTTCATATAGGTTTACGGGTCACAAGGCTATAGTTTACGGATCACCTCAAAAAGATGCAGGGAAACCCATAGAAAACCTTCATCAGGTAGGTTTCTGTGGTATCGCAGCATTTCATCTCCATGCGTCCACCAGTTTCTCAGTTGCATTGAATTTAATAGTTACGTTTACTTGATTCTGCTGATACAAAGAAAATGAGAAATAGTAGTAATTTCTGTTAAATGTTATGCTTTAGACTCCAAGTATGTTGGTAGTATTCAGGTCTGCCCTAGTCAATAATCCAAGTTTTAAGGTCATTATCAGATATAGAGAAAGCAGCAGGGTCGAATTATCACAGTTTTTTAATTTGATAATAGCCATAACATCTATAATTTCCTATTCTACTTTTAAAGCCCATACTAAATGGACGAATGTTAAATAAAATGCCCCTCTTTTACGTTAAATTAAAGAAATTGATGGTGAGGACACAAAGGTTTTAAATTCACAATTAACTAACTTGTAACAGCGATAAACGAGTAAATAATTTATGCTGTAAAACATATTTTAATTTCACTACAATTATATGTGTATAGTTTACTGTAAACATTAATTTCTGATGAGTATTTATACTATTCCTGATATATCTCCTTATCATACGAACGAAATAACTCATAGTGAATGGATCTCAGTATAATATAATATTAAAGTTATAAATAATATAAAGGTCGAACTGGCAGAAAATATTTAATAATTGACAATGCAATTAGTACAGCATAGTAGCATTTTGGTCACTAATTTTGGAATTCATCAGGTGAATAATAGTTGAACAAACGGAAGATGACGAGGTTTTTTGGCATTATCAACTGAAAAACTTAATAATGAAGATATTCTTGTATTAAAACTCAAAAAAACATCATAGCAGACATTGAAAATTACTTTAAATCATGAATAAAATAAATCAATCTCACAATTTGTTCGTATAAACAACCCCGATTTTTATGTAGGGGAAGTCAGGGCGGAACGGGACACTTAATGTTACACAATTTTTGTAAAATTTTCTAAAAAATAAAATCGTTGCATGAAGGTAAAACACATTAGCTTATTTTATTCAGTACTTAATATGATAACTATAATTTAAAACAATGAATCAAGATTTTTGGTGAATTTTTGAAAAGGAACTTACAAACTCCAGGTCTGCTCCTCCTCCTTCCGCGGATCAGATGTTTTGCAACTAAAATTTATCAACAAAATTGAATTTAAATTAATAAAAAATCTTAACATCTTCTATGTTTCCTTTGGTTATATTTATTTTGCACACGGTAGATCGCTTTAACAATTTTTATTTCCGCAAAGAGATTCTATTGAAACTGAACAGTTTTTTATAGAATTTTTCCCTTTTTCCCGATGCTCTTCTTTCTTTATCTATTCTTTTTGGGTACAGCATCCTGTAACTCATTTCTATAAGACAAATCTGTCGGTTTTTACTTTTTTCTTGAGGAACACATTACATTTGGCATTATACAGTAGTATCCCGTTCCGCCCCGCACGATAGTCTCAGTTTAAGATTTTTCACCCAGACAATACAAACAGATTTAAACATAAAACGTAACTATGCAGTTAAATACATCTACGTTATGAATATACACCATTAAAGAGTTAAAATCGAGGAGATTTGTAGATAACGTTCTGTCGAAATGCTGCAACAATTATTAATTCACAGATGTAAGACGCCAACGTAATAGATCGTTCACAAGTTGCAGTAAGAACTTAGTCAAGTCGGCTGTAGGGGATTTTTTCCTTGTCCAGTGACCATGTTCCATTCCTATTTACTAAACTTCAGCAATATCCAGTCAAAATAGGGGTGGGTTATCCCCTTCTACCCAGCTATCGCGTTCTGCACCGAGTTACAATTGTTGTTCAATATTTTAAAAAAAAATTATGCTCTATTACTATAGCAAAGTATCTCTTATTTTATTCAAGTTGATAGTACCTTTTTTTTAAATGAGTTTCTCTGTACATCTTGTTCGAATATTCATTAATTCAGTCACCGCTCTTATAAAATATTATTTTCTTTATCTAAGATTTTACATTTATGTCAAGTTAAAATATTACCTTTAAGGTCGTTCGTGTTTACTGTAAAGCGAGATATCAAGGCTCGTTTGGTTTGGCCGATATAACGAACATTACTGTGTAAACAATTCATATTATAAGTGACATTCTGTGATATAAATATCACAATTAAGATTATATTAATAATAATCCAGAAATTCCTGCATAGAGACTTAGGCAACTGAAAGGACTACTTAATATCTGAAAATAATTTCTTCTTTAGTCCCTCTTTTAGGATATATATATATATATATATATTAAAGAAAGTACAATTCTGAGCATCTTGCTTTTTAGTATTCAATCTTTTCCCGGGGCCACACCTCTTAGCTTGACAACACAAGTTTGTTCGATTTGCTCTCCTTTTCGCATTCACGGCTGCGTTGCAGACTTTAAAACCCTTCACCTGTCACGTTTCTACGACGAGCCTTAATCCTGCTCTCCCCTCTGTCCCAGGTACATACATATTGATGTATTGTTCTAGTGATCTCACGCGAATTTTGATGTATTATTAATGAGCGCCTTTGTTGCCTATTGCTCTGGTTTCTTGGAATCTGTTCTCTCAGCTTGAACGTGGCACAACGTATCACACGTTCTTGTAGCAGCAATCACTTCTCTTTTTAGGGCAGTGCATAGTTTTTCCAGTGGATGCAGTTTATTCTGTAGCTGTTGAAAATAAAAATATTTCTGTATAAAGAACGCATATAAAAAAGTAAAAATTGCTCTTATTAATTGTAATTATAATATTTATTGTATTACTTTAGTATTGTTGTTGGTGTTCCCAAAAATTCAATTTTGAATGTATTAGGCCTCACACAAATAATAAAAGTGTGTATTAAATTACAGGAAGCACTAATAAACTAAACCGGGTTCACTTTCGACTTACAAGTTGGGAGAAAGCACTGTGAAATTTTTTAATCACGTGAACCCAACCGATATTAGTCAAATAGATAGTATGTTCCACATTAATAATCACACACGAGGTAGTTTAAGTCAAATTTCAACCCCTAACGGCATGCGTGGAGAACTCCCTTGAGCATCATTGTGAAAGGGGTAGCCTAAAAAGCATGAAAAATACTGATATTGAAGTAGAATTCATCGTTTGAGAATCGCTTTTTTGAAAACTGGTATTCACCGGGTTCAATATTAGGATAATGACGATAATGACATTAGTGTCACCGTCGTTTTCAATGTAACTGGGATGATCGATAACACTACCGTTGCCGGTTAGGTTAAAGTTCAGCACCTTGTTATGGGATAGGGGCGAGATGGTGTTAGTTATGAACTTTAAAACTTTATGACAGACTAGAACTATAGTTAAAAATTTTAAATTTACTGTTACGATCCTACAGGCAGGTCGAAACAAAACTTTAAAATTTTAATGGTACTATCTATAATTCTAGTGTCTAATTGGGATCAAAGTTCTTTCAGAATCAACATCAGAGATTAAACATTTTCGGATTGACATAGTTAACAGTGGCTTATATTAATGTTAACCCTGACATGCGGTGTCAAACAATTGTAAATTTATATTCTAAAATATTACATCAGCTTGTCTCCATTAATTTATCAATACCCAATTAAAATCGAACTCAACTCCAATACCCTTAAAATTAAAATTTTTAAGGGCTATGGCAATAATGCTAATTTTACGGAATAATTTGCAAATATTACTAAAACAGTTGGGATATTATGGCATATGGGGAAATTAAAGGTTATCTATGTAAATATGTGACGTAAAATGTAGCAGAAGCTACAAGGTTCATGCCACTTAAAAATAAATAATAATAAGATCGTATCTTTCAAACCGTAAACAAGTAGTAGTTGAAACTAAAGACGGCCAATTACATTTATCCAATTGGAAGCTTACAACAAGCGGGCTTCCTCAAGGATCAATTCTTGGACATTTAATTATTCTTCTATACATAAATGATCTTCCAGGATACGTGCATAATGTAATATCAGTTCTCTACGCGGATAACACAAATATAGTTATTGCAAATAAAAATTTCAATAAACTTGTTAATAAAGTGGACAGAACTGTGGACATTTTAAATGTCTGGTTTAAGGTGAATAAATTATCCCTCAACCTAGATATATTAAGATAGCTTAATGTTTCAGCCAATGCTCCTTTCTCAGGCCTTCGGATTGACAATAAATTAAAATATAAAGACCTTATATCTGTTTGGTGGGAAAATTTTTATTCTCTAACAACATTAGTGCAACACGCTGACAAAAAATAAGTAAAAATGGTGTACTTCGAGTATTTACATTCAGTTACGTGCTATGGAATCTGTAATTGGTGAAACTTCCCCAGGAGCAATGACATATTTCAGTTGCAAAAACGTGCCATTAGAATACTTTCTAGTAAGAACTATAGATCGAGTTGCAAGTCTTTCATTAAAATTTTACAAGTACTTGCATTACCTAGCGTGTACATTCATTAAAACTTAAAGTTTGTAAAGCGGAACATAAACTTGTTTGACACGAATGCCGAATTGTATGAATACGCGACTAGAAATTGCTTAGCTTTAACGTCAGACAAGCATCGCCTTGTTCTCCACCAGAAATGTATTTACCATAAGGGGATCATTTTTTATAACAACCTTCCTCCAGAGGTTAAGAACAATAAAAACTACAAAATTTTCATAAATCAGTGTTGGACGTGTTGCTTTGAATAATGATTATTATATAACGCAAAAACTTTTTGTACAGTTTTTCTGTTCCTTTTTTTGTTTCGTGTATTGCCTGGAGCTACTACAAAAGTTCAGATTTCTTGTCGTGCAGCGCCATGAAGTGAAATCCCCATTATTTATGCGTTTGTTTGTCTTTCTCGATGTGTTTTTGTGTTTTGTAGTGTGCTTGTCATGTTTACAATGATTTCATATTATATCTTGTTTATTCTAGTTATGTATTAATAGTTTACAGGTTTGCCGTCTTCAATTTCCATTATGGGCTGTCGTTCCAATCTCCCTCTTCCAAATTCCTATCTTTCATTATGTTTTTAACATGGATTTTCCACTTTAATCTGGGTCTGCCCCGTTTACTTTTTCCAGGAGGTGACCATTGGTATATTTCTTTTGGCCATCTTTCGTTTTCCATTCTGTGTACATGACCATACCATTTAAGGGTTTGATTTTCAATCCTTTTAACAACGGACTTAGTTACGTTCATTTATTTCCAAAGGAGCTCATTTGTAATTTTATCCAGTCTTGTTTTTTGAAGACTTCTCCTCAGATAATCGAATTCTGATATTTTATTTTGTTCTTATAATTATTAGTTACTTAATTTAATGTATGATGTATTCTATTTCCTCAAATAATGACTAAGGGTAAAAAATCTAAATCTATAGAACTTTTCGTTTCTTGTGTTGTAAAAGGAGAGGTTTAATTGGGACATATTTATATATACCCTCATTGCCACCAGAACTTTTGCTATAGCTTGAAAATTCAAAATACCCTGTCGTGGGATCTACCTAAATTTGAAAGCAAATAACTTTCCATGCCTTTTTATGCGGTGCAAAACCTTACATTTCTTATCGATGTGGATAGGAAATTGTTACTTGTCGGCATTTGTCTCAAATTAAACTGATCCAGTGAATTTATTTCAATTAATCGCAATGGGCGTCGTCTTACATGAGTACACAAAACCCATACGCACATAATGGAAGTTAATATTTTCAATTATTTAGTTAATGTGTCTGGTTATTTGAGAGGAGCGCTTATTGAGACATGGCGTAGCCTTGCCTGCCAGTTTGGCTGGTCCTTTGTTGTCTGCCGCCGGATCTTGGATCCGACGTCCGCCTTAATGCTGTTAGAGCCGTGAGAAGCGGGGAATTACAGCACAGACACCTGGATACGATGAACAACCCTGGCACAGGTGAACCTCGCTCACTTTCTCGCTAACAGACCAACTTGTTTCTCGCACTTAAACCAAAACATCAAGACTGACTCAGTGAATTGTAATCGTCCACGTACCAGGGAGTCGTTATAGCCGTCACAATTCTTAAACAACTATGTCAGCCAGTTTTCGAAAAATTACTTACAAATCATGAATGAATCATAAATATTATGACCAATGAGTGTGCGTGTCACTTCCGAGATCAGTCACAAAGGTGGGCTAAAATTCGGATTAAGGCAGTATAATTTAAGTTGGGCTTTAAAATTTTTTATTCAAGATACGAATTAATTTATTCAGCTGTTTCGTTGAAAAAATACGCGGTGAAGTGGTAAAACCCTCACACAGCTGTTGTTCGGTAACAAAATGATTCCTTCAAGAAACAAGCTGTCGAATGGTCAGTAAATGTTTGTGATCTACGAAAATATTTTCTCAGTACCATCGGATTGCGGAGGAGTCCTCCTTTTGCAGAATAGGTTTTATTCACAAGAAGGAAATAATAAAGGAACATTGGGAGGGGTTGAAATTCGGCTAGTGTTGAGGGAAAACATTCCCGACTTCAAGCTTGGCTTGGACGGGCAAAATATGGGGGAAACTCCCAAACGTCAATGATGACCGGTTGATTCATCGTGATCAGCTGACCTATAGACTCTCATTACCTAAAATAATTCAATCAAGAACATACACATTCATACAGTTCCTATTTCTAAGTGTGGATGTGTTATATCGAATTCATTGATTTATCAATACAGTCCTCGTGGATAAAATATTTATTTTACATCAATAATATAATGTAAAATGTGTTAGTATTGTCTAGATACAGATGAATGTGGCCCAAGCTCCTGTGACGATCAATGAAGAAAATACAATTGAATACAACATGAGCTAACTAACTTAGTCATTCCTTCTACTCTGTCGAAGAATTCATGACATTGCGTGTATCTTAGTATAGACCTTCGCATAGACATAGTAAATTTTAGTTGTTGTTGTGGTATTCAACCTAAGACTGGTCTAATGCAAGTTAAGGAATTCTGCTTCTTGGGAAGCGTAATAATTAGGGATGGTAGAATTATAGTAGACATAAAGAATAGCGTAGCATAGGCATGGAAGACTATCGCGAAAAAGAGGAATTTCTTACGGGTAATATAGGTCTGAATATTAATATAACGACGGTACGGTAGATTTTTCGTACTTTCATCAGATTTTTTGAGTCTAGCACAAATTTCTGCTTAAAAAATCTTATTTATACGAGTTCTTTTGCAGGCTGTACAATTTAATTTGGAAATAAATTAGAACCAACAGAAAACAACACTTATTGTCGTATATAGAGTAAAGACCAAACATTGTAACATAATATTACAATAAAAATTTGCAGAAAAGAGGATAAATACGAATATTAGGAAATCATTGCTAAAAATGTTCGTATGGAGTACGGCGTTATATGGGTGCAATACGTGGACGGTAAAAGTTGCAGAAAGGAGACGAATAGAAGCATTTGAAACGTGGTGCTATAGGAGAATGCAGAATATCAGATGGGTAGACAGAGTCACTAACGAGGAAGTTCTTAACAGAATCGGGGAAGAGCGAACAATGTGGAGTGCGTTGACAAAGAGAAGAGATAGATTAATAGGCCACCTTTTAAGATATGAGGGTCTTGTAAAATTAGCATTAGAGGGAAGTGTGTGGGGTAAGAACAGAAGAGGGACGCTAAAGAATGGAATACGCCGAGGACATTAGGGAAGGTATGGGATGTGGTAGTTTTGCGGAAATGAAAAGGTTTTCACAAGATAGGTTAACATAGAGGGTTGCATCAGAGAAGTACATGGTTATCAGACTAATTTCTAATATTAGCAATATTTACCAATGTTATATATGAGGTATAAATTATATCTGTCGTCTTCTCTGTAGTACTTAAGTATATCTTATTGTGAGTTTAACATAATCATATGAATGTCTGTAGTAACAGAGTTAGTATAAGAATTATGTAGCATCTTTGTCCCGTTACACATCCCTGACGTTCTTCTTCTTTATAGAGTCAATGGAATATTATTTATTAATTCAGTTTACAATGGGAATATATTCAGGATACAACAGTGCCCAGGAACGAATTAAACGTTTGTAGCCCGAGGGTCCACTGTATTTCGTTTTTTTTAAGTGTCGTGAAACTTAAATAAGAAAGTAACTCACAGAAAAATTGGGTGGGAACCTGTGAACGTGGGCATTCTCCCATGAGTCAATTAAAATATTATCCGGCCGTGTTTTCTGCATGATCTGGAACGTCGATCGCATTGTGCGCCTTGCTGCGGACGCGTTTATCTGGAATAACGCGTTCTCGCTACTTCTGAGCCAAGTCTTGCTCGAACAAGAGTCCCGGCTCCTGGTTCTGCTCACAATGCTCTCCACACCACTTCTAACGGTGCGTTGGTCAGACATTAAGCATTCACAAAGGTGCTTAATAACGAAACTATGGGAATGAGACTTGCCGAACCCAAGAGGAGTTAGAGAAAGGCGTGACTAAATAATTCACTGAAAAGCGGAACAGTTCACTCGTCAAATTTGACATTGTTGCCTCTTAATTTGCGATCCACTTCATACTGTTAGAAAGCACTTGTATTATTTCAAGAGCTGATGAAGGCCTTTGTACTTGATGAGAATTTGCCGGACATCGTAACTTTGATTACATTGCGATACTTACACACAGACGAAAGCATACATGAAAGAAATGGGCACTGATGCAATTTGTAAGATTTTTAAAAGAACTATCAATATTGGAATTATAATCAGTTTAAGAAATGTGGCCAAACGCAATACTAAAATTTGTTTTTTAACATCTGATATTTTTTGGAACTTGCTAATCTTGTAACTATAGAATTACACTAATACAAAAATTCAGCGTCTGGGGGCAACTTTTTATCAACAAAATAATTATCAAGACCCTATCATAAATTAACTGTTATTATCTTCAACTGATGATTTCTCAAATAAAGGAGGATTCGTTACTTTTTTTGTTGAATGTATTTCAATGTTAATGCAGTCATTGATTTTAAACTTTTTACTTATTGGTCATTATATTTAATTATGTTATTGTAATTTAAGATGAATAATGAACATCCTACTTCACGATTAATAACGCTTCAGAAAATGTTCTTATTTGCTTTTACTCTTAATGATATTATATTTTCATACATTTTTATCCAAGAAATTCCTATGATAATTAATGAATTGACTTGCTTTCGGTATGTTTTTTCACTACAGTGTGCCCACAATAAGTTTTTACTATTTCATTCAACCAATATCATAAATTTGTTATAGTGTTGCTGTTGTGGTATTCAGTCCTTACTGGTCTAATGCTAGCCTATTATGTGGAAGCCTTTTTATTTCTACATAGCTACCACATCACAAATCCTCCCTAATCTGTTTAGAATATTCCATTCTTGGCCTCCTTCTTCTGTCCATACCCCGCACACTTTCATCTAATACTAATTTTACAAGATCCTCATGTCTCAAAACGTGAAATAGTTAATATATTCCTTATCTTGGTCAAAATCCTCCATATTGTTATCTCGTCCACTACTCAGTTTATAGAAACAATAAAAATGTATGAAAGAACGAATGAATATTCGGGAAATAAAGTTCAAACATGAAGATGAACCTAGATTAAGTGGACAGCTTAAATTTTGCAAACATTTATTGATCGTGAAAATTGCTATTGTATCTTTACCAAATAAAAAATATTGAACTGAAAAATTATATTAATAGGCTATATTATATAATATTGGGCATTCTCATGGCGTATTAAAATACAGTGATTTAATATATTTTATTACATAATACTTTTCCTGAAGTCCAATTGAAGCACACATTTTTATAAGTTGTTGCAAATGGAAACGAAAACCTATTGTTACTTTAGCAAAGATTGAAATAGTATATCCACATTAATAATTAATTATAAGAATTGTATGGAATCAATGTATAAATAAATAGTTTATTGATTTCTCTATGAGAAAATTAGCTTGATTAGTGGAATTAATGAAACAATTTCGAGCGTAGATAAAATATACAGACGGATTATTGGGACGCTATTAAGGATTACTACACATTATTATTGCAATTAGCCATCTGCTACTTTACAATTTTCTATAAAGTGAAAAGTTAGATTTTTGAAATAATTGACATAATTACATTAATGGAAGATTCATGGGAACATGATAATTTTTCTTGTGTTTCGGCAATATCATATTTATAAAATGTACCATCGTGAAGTATCGCCAATCACAGTCACCATTTATGTCGCTTTATATTTCAAAATTAGAATTAAAATTACCGAAAAATTGTAGAGGGAGATGCGAAGATGCTTGACTACTAGTCTCTCACGCTTATGATCTGAACTCCTTGAAAGTAATAAAAAAATTCTACCTTCCCGAGAACTCATTCTATCATTTCCCTTCAATCACTTACACAACTTGGTGTAAAGTCGACTCGTCCAACCACGTTACATTCCTCGTGAATCGGACCGAACTTCGTTGACAAATATTGGCTCCGAATGGGGCTCCCACACGTTTTAACTACCTATAATCTTTTCCGATTTCACTCACCTGTTAATTTTTATTACCTTGGCAAGCAAATTCAAGGAAGACATGTCAGGTGTTGCGGGCTAGGTCCCCGAATAATTACAACTGCTGATTTCTAACACACTCTCGGCCATTGTGCAAAGAACTTGGGATTAAGCTGTATACTAATTACTGTCAGCCTGGGATTATGACCCTTAATACTAGGGCTCCATTACACCTGATATCGTAGCTCCCTTATGCTAGCCTATTATTACTTGCGGTATATATTAAATTGGCTCTTCTCTCATGACGAAAATGAAGATAAGTAATCAGCCCAACTATAGAAAGCAAAAGAGACCAAACAGAATTCTTAGGTAATTATTTTATCTCTTAACACAAGACTGTTCACAACATACTGTATGTGCATGGTTAATTTTCATAAATGAAGCTCAGTAATTCCCGTATCTATCTTACTTGACCAAATAGAAATAAACCTATAAAATAAATAGATATACTTTCAAAAATATGAATTTTAATTATAATATACTGCATGTAAATAACTGAATTTATAGTTACGCAATTGAAAACGAGGGAAAAAACATGTACTTCCAAAGTAGTGTTAATATTGCCTCTACTAGCGTCCAAGTAAATAACAAAAAATTTGTAGCTTACAATGTTCTTAATAACTTCGTAATTGGGCCCCACAAATCAATTTCCGCCCTTAAAATATTCTAACACTAATACTGTTTTTCATGTGAACCAACAAATTTGCAGTATTTCTGAGTGTCGAAACTAGGTGATGATAGAGGACTGAGGAAACTCTCAGTGAATTCATTAAATTTTTTTACTTATTTGTACGTAAAATGAAAGACTGCAGAACGCTCTGCAGTTTGTTTGGAGGAAATCAAAATGTCTTATTTTTCGATAAAAGGTACAATTTTTTAAATCAGGTTCCAAAATATTTCTACGGGGCCGAGAATCGAACATGGGACCTCATTTTCTTTGGTGGTGCTCTTAGTACCTGAGCTACTCAGATTAAACTTTGCACTGTTTATGTATTTTTTGTGGGAATGTCACCAAATTAATTCCAGTTCCCTAAATACTGCATTGAAAATAACCAATACATCACACTTCTAGAAAAAGTCGTGCTGGACTTGAAATTCATTGAAAATAATGTTAATGTTGGTAGGGAAATTCTTGTGGTATTCCATCGTCAAGTGAGAAGTCAGACAATGTTTAACTTGAACATTTAGAATGCTAACAGTCACAACGTTTTCTCCACAATTTCCCTGGACCTCTCAATTGTAGTACAGTCCTTTACTGTAACCTATTTCAAGAGGTCCTTTAATTTTTAAGTGAGGCGACTTAGCAAGTCGTGTGTCAACATGATGCGCAGAAGACAACAAGACGTATTGTAGTCGGGGAAGTCCGTAACTCAGTATACTTTCAGTTTTTGTTGAGAGAGGTTGGTACTGTTATAGCAATTCTGTTAACATTGGCTCTAGGAAATATATTATTTTCAGTTCTGGATTTGTTGTTGGCCAAGAACCTGTTCAGTGAAAGTTAAGAGGTAATAAGTATGGGGTGTGGTAAAAAGACTCAGTCTGTATAACTCGTTCGTAAGAATATAATATATACTGTGAACAATGACAGTAGCGTTACCCAAGCACGCTTGAAGTTGAAGATCCTTCTCGAAAGATAATACTCCATTCCACCTTCTACTTTCCCTACTGCGTATGCCATGTTATACTTCACGAACTATAACTCATTTCAAAACGTCCAGGAAAATTGTGGAGGTAGCGTTGTTAATGTTAGTGTTCTACTTGTTTGAGTAAAATATTGTCTGACTTTAGACATCAGTATATCTTAGTCGTATTAAACTGAAAAGTAACCAATATCGTTCCATTTTCTAAGAACATTGTTAACTGACTCTTTGAAATAAGTTTAATTGAGGTGGTTAATTTCGTCAAGGAATACTTGGTTCCGTGTGCCTCTGCTCTAACCCTTTTTTACTCTGAAGACGAACAGTTGATTTTTACTATTTAAAACGTTCAAATGTCTTTTACTTTCCTCAGCTCGTACCACCTCTTTCATTCTTTGTTTCATCTCTCTATGTTCCCCTTTCTAACATAGGCAATAAAATACCCAAATAATGTCTTTGTCAGTGTCTGGATAATTTTCAAAGTGTTTCTTACGTAATTAATTTACGATATACTGTAACTTCTATATATATAACACTACGCCAAATCAAACAGATTAATGGAGAATCACAATTATTTCCTTAAAGTTTTGAATGTATAATTCTTATACGGGAGGAAACACTGCGGAAATGAGGTTAGTTCAGGAAGAAATGAAGTAGGGGTTGACTAATGACTAACAGAGTCCTCTCCAACGTCGCAGCCTACCTCATCAGCGAGAAAATCATGTGAGAAATCCGAAAACCTACGGGGTGGTTATGGTCGTAAGTGAGAAGATTTTAATCCACATTATACGAGAAAGAAAGCGATTAGTCTCTAGGGTTTACTCTGCATCACATGTAATGTCGTGTTTTATATTTAAAGAATAGTCCCAGATCGCTGTTAGCAACCTTTCTCTCCTTTTCACATTCCCCTTTCCTTCCGTTTTTATGCTATTAAAAGAGAAGAGGTAACTCGAGGAGACCCTTAGGCAGACTGATCGTTGAAAAATAACTTCATGAATATAGTAAAACCATACGTCTCTTTTCACTGCTTTTAAATCAAGAATTTAAATTATTTATCACAATTGGAAAGTTACTATTGATTATTACTGGAATTTTCCCCAATTCCATCACAGAACATTATTCTGTGATTCATTAATTGCTATAAAAGCGATAAAAACACTGACTTTTCCTTTAATAATCTTAACAATATCCGAGACAATATTTGGAATTCTAATAATAACAACCATCATATGACCGTATGCTGGATCCCTGCCCACAGTAACATTTTAGGAAATGAAGTAGCTGACCATCTAGCTAAACTCACTGCAAACTCAAGCCACAATTTTATATCCGACCATACATGCACCGTAGATGATATTTGGAGGATTTACAACACTAAATTCCTGGACCACTGGAGCATTAGCAGAAGATCTTTTAACAACGGACCATTCCACCGAAACCTCAACAATTATCAAGATTTACTCTTTCCCAAGCATCTAAAAATAAAGGAGCAAATAATAATTTCCAGGGTAAGGGCCAACCACACCAAATTTTCTCATTGCTTTTTTTTATAGAACCTCCATCACAATGTATCTCGTGCAGGATGAACATAACCATGGACCTCATCATCTTCCACGGCCCCAAATATCACAAACAGAGGACTGTATCATCGGATTGTACGGACCTAAAGACATCACATCGTCGGAAGAAGCAATAAATAGAACTTCAAAATTTTCAAAAGATATCAATATTTAAGAAAAAATATAATTTAACTTTTCACCTTGTGTAACAATTCTATGTTCTATTCATATACCCTAATGTAATTTTTGTGATAATGACATTTATGTTGGTCGCTAATATCTTTATTGTTGACGCGACCTAAAATAAATTCAATTAAAAAATATTTATTTTTAAAGACTACATAAACATTAACGTTTACCATGGCTAAATTTTTCACAAAATTCTTAATTTATACGTTTAGTTAATAATAATTTATATGATATTAGTTTTTTTAAATAAATTTTAATATGAGAAACAATAAGATAAAAATGTTTCTAAAATCATTTTAACATAGATAGAACTGGGAAAATTGCATGTAATCATCTATGTTTAAATACTGTTGGAGAAAGACGCAAATCAGAGTAAATCGTCGAGGTATATTCTCTTTTTTTGTGCAATTGCTTCTTAAATTAAAATTTACATGAAAATTGAGTCGTATAGTTTTTAGTTATCTATCAGACGTAAAATTTTAATTATTCTATTACATGAGACCAAATATTGAATAAGAAATGCTGTGCAAGCATCTCTACACTTAGCTAATGATTTGTCTGTATCGCCCCACCAAATGTGATAAAACCAAATCGTCTACTTCTCTTCACCGACTTTTTTCCCAAAGTAATCAAGAAGGAGTTGTCCTTCAGTACTGATAAATTAAAATAAAATAGTACAGTGTGATTAAAAATATCTTATGCTATTACTGGGACCACGACTGGAATTACTGTAACAGGCTGTTATCGATCACGAAACACATCATGAGACCAAGTTGATCGTTCTTATGTTTGCAGGAAGGTCGAACGCAGAAGAGCATTGGTTCTTTTGCACGCCAATGGAGACCGCGGCACATGCGCGGCGCCACCGACGCGGACGCCATTGGCTGCGATAGCAGCGCCAGCCCCGCACTTGATATTTCCCAACCTCGCCTCACAAAATCATCTTTTATTCACCACGTTTACCCTCAGACACAAGGTTCCGCTGTTTTCGAAACCACGGACAGAGACGATGCGTTTTACGAATTCTCTCTTGACATTGTGTGCTATCAAAATAATGAAAATGTGAACTCTAAATAAGACATTGCTACTAACAGCCAAAGCCGAAAGAGTCGAATGTAAATCTAAGTGAAAATAATACAGAAACAAGACACTATTATTTGTCGACAGTGGAAACGAAATTTTAATAGTATGGTCTGTCAGTACTGGAACAGGAGAATCAAACAATTCGATTCAATTAGGCGAAAAAAATTAAGAGAAATAATAGTGTAAGGGAGGGCAGTAAACTTTCAATTCGAGGAAGAAAATAAAGAAGATAAAAGTCTTTTCGCTAAAGAAAAGACAATTTAATAGGGCAAATCAGCGATTCAAATATTTGCACGTGGAAAGCAAAAAATTAGAACTTCTTCCGGTAAAAAGGTGACAACAACAAATTTCTTCTAGTTTGAACAACAGAAAAAAAATCACATGAAAATTAAAATATAAGCTGTTCAATTTTTTAATTAATTGTGTTAAAATATATAAATAATTCGAACTTACATTTTTGAATTGATGCTATGTTCCACAAATCTGGTTAAAAGTAGATTTATAAATATTAAATTTTCCGACATGAACTGCAAAAATTGACGGCTACAGCCGAAATATGATTTAAGAATAGAGAGTAACGATTGTATTGTATACAGTTAAACCTGACAATGTGAATTTGTGGGAATAAAAATAAATAAATATACATAAAATTAAATTAATATAACGAATGTTTAAAGAACTCGATATAATATTTAAAATAAATCGAGTTATTTTAGTAAATGATTTGAGACTTGTTACGGAACCGATATGTCGTTATCCATCAGAAAAATATAATTTTCAAATAACTTCTTTAAGACGGCCAAAATCCATACCGAAAGGTAGTTTTATCGTACTTAGCTCTGTAAATTCTCATCTTTTAATTAGGACGTGCTCATTATTAATGAAGTACGTTTAAATTGGTTAGTGAAATGGAAGAAAAATGGTTGAAGAACGTAAATTCAGAGATTTGTTCCATACATAATTGAGATTGTGTGTGACCAGTATGAGTGGAAACACCTCACATAACAGAGAAGCTGACTCCACCTCCTCCCAACACGACAAAGCAATTAAGAGAGCATACCTAATTATCGTGATCCTCGTAAGTGTGTGAAACGGAATTACAAAGTGGAGCGGAAGCCTTGCTGCACGCACAAGCTTATTGTCGACTAATTTTCGAAGTAAGTATAAAATATTTTCCGACGGTTGCGAGTCCAACTGGCTAGGTGTTGAATATTTCATGTGTTTGCTCGAAGATGCGACACTCGATGGAACTGTTTACTAATGGACGAGACTCTGGACATGAATTTTTCACCGTAAAACTTGGTCCCGGCACGCAGTCCAGTTCATGCATGTCAACACTCGCGAGAAATATTTAACCTTGCGGCTGGCTTCTACGGACATTGCCTAAAATATTTGTCGTTTCTGTAGCTCGAAATCATCACATCCTTTTACAGTAGCGTTTTATTGATATATGAGAACGTGTATCTGGAAATCACAGCTGCCATCATGGAACGCAATCTAAATCTGGAATACTAGCAGTTTTAGCAAAATTGCTCAAAAGACATTAAACTGAACGCATAATGTCAAAAAGGTATTACTTTGGTGTCCTATTGTCTGCTTTAGAGATGGAAATAAGCTAAGTAGAAACAGAAATTAGGAATAGATAATTGTCTAAGGGTAATTCAAAGTGACGAAGATGTGATAGACCGTCTTTTCTAAATGTAAAAAACTCTATGCGTCGTCAACAAATGAAAATCATATTATGGACATGTGAATTAGATCATTTTATAGAAATACATTCAGCATGCTCATCAACTAATTTACATATTTGTGAGTGTCAGGTGCTCCTATATCTTCCGTAAATTATTCAAAATTTAATGCTTAAATTGCCATATTTGTTGCAAATTCTTTGATAGATCGTAGACAAATATGGTCTGTTCCACAGAATATGTTCCGAAAACATTTTTCCGATAAATAAAATTGATCTGACGTTAGTAAATTAATAAAAATTCTGATCGTTATTAACGATAATAATATATCATATTCCGTAGATCCAGTATAGATGCTTCAAGGATGTGAATCAGGGTGTGTCAACTAGTAACATCAAATTGATTGTAGCTAATAATATTCTATAAACTTGATTAATAGCTTATGATAGATATTTAAAATCATATACTAATAGAAATATAATTGTTGAAGAACACGGCGTTGCTCGCGTTCGCGTAAATAATAAAACAGGAGTATAATTATAGATAAGTTTATTATAGTACTTGAGGATACACTGCAATCTATTTTTGTTGTCAATTCCAGTCTATTGTCAAACACAGGTTTTGTAAATGAAGAAAAATCGTCAAAATTGTAATTTTTCACAGAGTGGTGTCATTTTGACCCACTTCCGGTGGTCAGACAAGAAACGGTCGTATGACCAAAATTGTAGAGAAATCGGAAGCCCAATCGACTGTTCTTAGAATTTTTCTAAATTTCTAAGTTTTTGAACTACAGGGGCCTAAAGTTAGACAGGATCCAAAATTGAGTTTTTTGTGTTGTACCTCAGGGGGAAAGGGGGTGGGGGTTTTTCACCTTGAGAATCGGAATAAAAAACAGACCTACATTGATCGAATTTGTTAATTTTAAAAAAAATTGATAATGTTATCTGGAACAAACTATTAAGAATTTTGAAGATGACAGGAATAAATTAAGAAATAAGAGTTATACATAACTTATACAGAAGACAGTCAGCAGTAATTAGAATAAAAGGGCAAGAAAAAAAGGAGAAATCATGAAAGGAGTAAGGCAAGATATGCAGACTGTCGCCCATGCTGCTAGAACAGGCGATGAAGGAAGTTAAAAATGAATATGGAAAGGGAATGAAATTACAAGGAGAAGAAATAAAAACCCTAAGGTTTGCTGATGTTATTGTAGCATTACGGGAGTCAGAAGAGGACATGGATAACATAATAAATGGCATTAACGTGATCCTTGACGAAGAGTACTACATGTGGAGTAATAGAAGGAAAACCAAGGTGATGGAGTGTAGTATGTAAAATAGTGGAATAACAAAGGGTGTTAGATCTGAAAGGAATATTTTGAAGGAAGTTAAGGAATTCTGATACTTGGACAGCATAATAACAAGGGATGGTAACAGTATAGTAGACATAGACATAAAGAGTAGAATAGCACAGGCAAGAGAGGTTTTCGCGAAAAAGAGGAATTTCCTTTGGGTAACAAAAGTGTAAAAATTAGGAAATCGTTGCTAAAAATGTCGAATGGGGAGTGGCGTTCTATGGGTGCGAAACGTGGACGATAGGAGTTGCTGAAAGGAAAAGAATAGAAGCCTTTGAAATGTGGTGCTACAGGAGAATACTGAAAATCAGATTGGTAGATAGAGTAACTATCGAGAATAGAGGAAAAGCTAACAATATGGAGGACTTTGACCGAGAGATGGTATAGATTAATAGGTCACGTTTTAAGACATGAGGGTCTTGTAAAATGGGCATTAAAGGGAAGTGTGTGGGATAAGAACAGAAGATGGAGGCAACTGATGGATATGTAGGATATGTAGAAATAAAAAGGCTTGCGCAGAATAGGTTAGCATGGAGGGATGCATCAGACCAATCTTAGGACTGATGACCAGAACTACATATTCTACGGAATCATCGAATTTTCTCTCCTTCTCTCTTTCTAAAACAAAACCATTACTTCAATAGCTCTGACCAAAGATACTCATACGTCTCTCATATCTTCTTCTTTCACTTTCCATACTTTAATCTGAACATTTCAAGTTGTTTAGTATGTCGGGAAGACGGAAAATTATATTAGTCAGTATTTCCGTTTTCTTTGAATGTTCAAACAAAAAATAAATAATTGAGCAGTTTAAAGTAATATGGGAGTGGCTGGAAGAACAACTTTTTAGATAAATCTCGGCAACATAGACTATAGCCTAGAAGAAGATTCCTGAGTTCTAGAAATTATTAAAAATGCCACCAGATTTACTTGCTAGTCAACATAATGTGGGCATAGTATTGAGTACACGAATGCCCTGTGAAAGACGGTTTCTAACCTTAAATTAAATTACCGTTTGAATATATATCATAGGATATGTTTATAACTTATAGTTCTTGTGAGTTTAAATAACTAGCATATCTTATAGTGGCAGCATAGAATTTGAACGGATTCCTGTTATTTTAGGCCACAGAACTTAAGAAAGTTATCCTTGTTTTCGTACTCTTACACATGCAATGGAAAAGAATGGCAGATGCGTTTGTTTTCACCTGTGAAAATTAATAGTTTTATAAAAACATTAATGTAAAAGAGGGCTATTTATCGACGATAGACCAATAAGACCGATTTTTAAAACAACGAGCACCGTCCGTTTAGTACCAGATATAGACGCCATAGACAAAGTGTGACGCGAATTTTCTTGTATCGCACGACGTTAAAAGAATTTGTAAAATTCCAGGGAGAAAGATATATTCTCATAATTATAAATTAAAATGCAACAATTTTTTTAAAAATTGAGAGAAAATTTTAAATAAATAATGTCAATAATATTTGATAAATTTACTAATAATATAAAACTGAAAATGTAACTGGATCTTCGCAATTGGGTATAATTTTGAAAATCTCATTCGCCACATCATTTCTTGTTTCTATCCTCCAGTCAAATGAATTACAGTTGTTTTCTTTGCCAGATATCTATAATTACAAGTGTTCGGTGTCGAGCCCGTTTTGTATCTCCCAGTATATTTTACGATGTATACTTTAAAACTTCAGCTGGTCTCAAATTACATCCTTGTCTTGAGGATGGAAGTGTCTCTGTGTGTGTTTGTGTGTGGACTGCGCCGCGTTTCAACTGAGGCTCTGGTTTCAGGTTGCAGCATCTGCCGTCTTAAGCCTCTTAGCAAAGCCTTCCTGGCCTATTCCTGAAGTTTCCACTGGCTTTATACCGTTACGTCTGGTCAGCGACGCAAAAAATAAAACTCATACTACTCCGTTAAATTTTCTGTGTCCTCCTGAACTATGAAAAGTGCGTCCAGACCCTTATAAAATGAGATTGCTACCTAAGTTAAAAAGCAGACACGTATTTTTTGTTTTTATTTTACATTGGACTACACTCTCTTCTGTTTGTTTAATGATTGTCAATGGAATAATGGAGTAAATGGCCCTGTTCTAACATTTGCGCTGGGCCCGAGGACTTTGCTGAAAGGATGAATATGGAAGCCATTATTATCTTGGACAATCTCTGTATTCGTTATAAAATCCCCTGAGATGTAATTGACTTTTTCAGTGTCTGTATGTGCCACATGCAAACATAAACGCGTGCAGTAATTTCAAACGAAGTTTGTACACGTGTTCCTTGCGAACCGGTTACTGTAGAGCTAACTACTAACTCCCCTGGGGTCGGGAGTAGAGGGTACAGAAATTTAAAACTTACACAAATGACAGATATTTACATGCGATCAAATGTTTTTCGCGGTTAGTTATATTGATAGTGTCTCTCTCAGAATCGTGAATTTTTTAAGTTATTGTGCTTATTTAAGGTTCTCGAATCGTTTAAGATAATTTGCATCGTGGTGGTTATGATGAAATTCAGCTCTCAAAATAGGGTACATGAAAAGTTAAATTTTAAAAAAATGTGTCGCTCTCGCTGATGGTTTAATCACGTGTTGTCAAGGAGATTATTAAGAAATGTCTAAGGAAATCTCCTCGAGTGGATCCCATCCTAAGTGGGAATTATTGGAAATTAGATGGCTGACCTTGTGGTGAAGAGTTCTGCTCATAATAGTCAATACTGATTAGTGGGGCTATTGTTAAGGATGATAGTTTCAGGGACAGGAAAGGCTCCCAGGGTCCAGGAAATCCGAGTAATGGCGGCGACCTACAGATTAATTTTCTTGCTGGCCTAATTAGAAGGGAGCAGGCCATCTTATCCCGAATCCGTTCGGGTATCAGCCGGTTTACTCGTCCGTACTTCTTTAAGACTGAAGCTCGACCTTATTGTAGAAGCTATGGGGACATGCTAACGATCAAGAAAATACTGTATACCTGCCACCCTGACTCGAATAATGTTCCCTCAGCTCCTCACCAGATCAGAGAGGGGGAACTCGCTCACTTGGAAAGATCCATAAAATTTCTGTTAACGTTCCTGGCTCATAGTAAGCTATTAGAAAACATACAAATGGTTCACGTTCTCTTGCTCTATGTTAACTACTCGGCATTAATGTCTCGTATGGAAGTCCCTAATAACTTTAATTGTTAATGGGGCGTTGTGAAAAGGATATTTATGTCGAATTGAATACTATAGCGGAGTAATATAAATGAATTCCCAGGCATCGCCGGACACCTAACTGATCTTTAATTTATATTATCTCGTATTATTACAGCAGTGACTTCGATAGCTAGGCACTTGCTACTTCGTAGGATATTCTGACGTTTGACATACAAAGAGATCAGCGTGATGTGAGTGAGCCGTTATTACAAAAATAAATCTATTTTTTTAGGCTTTAATTAAGAACTTTCGTCCACGGTAGATTTTATAATGTACTATTTAGTCTTTATATTCTCACGGACAATTTTACAGTAGATGACCAATGCGTCTCATTTAAGAATAAGTTTGGATATTTTTATTCCTTTCTCTCCTACGTTCAGCTGTTTTTATCAAGTTATCAGTTGAAAACAGCTTTCTGCATATCCCTTTCTTCGATGATCAATTCGACTCCCATATTAAATAGACTTCAAAACTAACAGACATGGACAAGAAGAATAATGTCATATGCGGAAATCTGCACTTCATTGTGATCTTTTCATGATCGCGCCACAAAACGCTCCACTTTCATCTTATCTTGCCCTTCCAAACCTTTCTAAAATAATTTTTTTCGGCCTCCACAAGCATTTAGAATTGTAAAATGTTGCCTCCGCATTATGTGGCAAGTATTCAAGTCGCGTATACGTTGCAATCCCTGAAACGAATACATCACGGTCCGTTGACCTCCTTCATCGCAAACGAAGAGTGACACAGACTTTCCACCGACGGAGGCGCCGAAATATTTCAGAAGGGCTCGGGGGAAATGTCAGTTAGGCATATATTTGTTATGCTCTTATTTATAAAGGAATTGTGCTCTGTCCCCGTGGAAATCTCTAAAATGTAATGTAACTTTTTATGTATTAAATTTAATATTTATTACCTTACTTTGTAAAAAAAGTTTACTCCTGTAAAATCGATGTTTTAATATTTTCGGTTACAACAGGAAAGTAATAAGTTGTTCATATTATTTATAAAATAATTATTTTTGGAAGAAATTAATGTGAGATCTTGGTGTTTATACAAATTGTTCATAATAATACTCATAGCAGAAATTTTAGGATCTAAATTAATAATTACGGTCTCATACCGATATTTTTCCAAACAATTAATTCTATACCATAAAAAGTCTCAATTAGCTACGAAACATCAATATTAATTAAGTGCCAGTTTATCAATTTATTATAATATTAATTTATGCCAGATAATTATTATTATAGTTGAATTGTTTGCATAATAATACTGAGAAAAAAAGATGGCCACAGTCAGACAATAATATAGTACTTGGGTTCACGTAAATAATAAAGCAGGAATGTAATTTTAGACAAGTTTATTACAGTACTTGAAGGTACACTACAATCTATTTCTATTGTCAAATCCAACTTAGTTTAACCCTAGGTTAGTGCAAATGCGCCAAAAATCGTCAAAATTGTACACAGGGGTGTCGTTTTGGGCTGATAATAAAAGGTCATATGACCAAAATTTAGAGAATCGTATTTCCAATCGACTATTACTCCCCGAATTTTTCTAAAATCCTCAGTTTTCGATTTACAGGGGCCTAAAATTGGAGGGGTTCTAAAATGAGGTTTTATTGTGTTGCAGCTCAGAAAGTGTGGGAGCGGTGGTGTTTGGTCCACCTTGGAAATTAATATATCTACTGATAAGTCTCGGTGAAACAAAGAGAATAAGCCCTTACTTATTTCTTCAAGTTGAGTACGGAATTGGCTATAGGCGGAAAACCACCGAAAAAACGGCGGTTTGTGTGACATTTTCCCTTTTCACACACACACGCACACGTATATATATATATAGTATTTTCGTTATTTAATTTAATAATTTTACCTGTGGTGAACGTCACTATCAAATGCATAATATTATATTTGCTTTTACAAATGAGCAATTTCTAAATATTAAAATTTGACTGACGCTAAAAATGAAACTAATTTACGTATACATCGTACCAACGACTCAAAGAAGTTTATTATTTCTCTCTGCCAACAATAGATTAATTAGGACGTGAAATGCTTATAATTAAAAAATAGTATTATAGATGAAGAATATAGGCAACCCACGTTCAGAATGGGAGAACTGGATGTGTGCATGGGACAAAAAAACTTTTACGTAAAACGTTTATCACTTATTTCACATATATAACTTTAGTGAGATACACGTGTGTCAAATTTGGTCAAAATCCGACTAGTGGTTTGGACGCCTACAGCCGTGACAAAAAAACTGACGCACTGACAAAGGATTTTAGATATATAGATTATATTACCACTTCACTTCGTTTCTCCCATTTTGTACTGTGTATAGTTAACCATCTATTATATACGCTAATGTACAGGGTCACGTGTTCTCTTCGCATTTCTCACTTTAACAGCAAAAAATTTATAATTTTCAGTTTGAGCTTTTATTTTTATTAATTGTAAATGTTACTATGCTTTACTTCAAATATATTAAAACATAAAGTATTAATTAAATATCTATTTTACTTCAAGCATATTAATACACACAGTATTAGTGAAATATTACTTCTCAAATACAAATTTTAGCTGTTTAACAAATATAATAGCACAAATAATAAATAATAATAATAATATTTCACAATAATATATTATAAATAAATACAATACAGTATTATTTCAGAGTGAAATAAAACATTAACTGTTTACTTACATTGAAGTGATTTTCACAGAAAAATACTGACGTGTTTTCCTTTATATCTTTTGGGTTTCTACGTTGAGTTGCATCCTCTTCTTTTTCATTTTTCCATTTCTAGGAAACTCAACAATTTTTTTTCTGGCGTTCTTATCGATTTATTTGTATGTTGCTGTACCGCACACTATTTGTGAGACATTTCTTCTAAATCGCGACGCTCTAGGCAATGCTGGTCTTCTTGTTTACTATATTGTGACGTCACAACTCTTCCCTGGAGCCAAGGCAGCATTTTGGAGGTCTTTTTTCTTCATTTAAACTTTATTGCGAAATTTTGGGAGAATTGGAACAGTAAACGATAAAAATCCAATATACAGTAGTTAGCATAAATTGACGTAATAAACAATCTAAGTTATTTTCTCAAAGTACCAAATAGCTTATTCCGTAAACTGTATGTCGTTGTATATGACTCACTTGGAGAGGTTCAAAAACATGCTGGGAGAAACGAGGTGAACTAAAAATTCAATTATTGAAATACATATTACTGTCTGGCTGTCGTCATCACTTATATCTCAAATAATTATTATTCTTAATTAATTAAGAAAGAAATTGAAAAAATTATTTTTACTTCAAGTATTTTTTGTTGAATATCTTTATTTGATTTAATGGCATTTTCTCGATTTAAAAGCATTCATACGTGAGGGACTTTTTTATTAGTAAAATTTTATTGATAATTTGTCAGTTTCAAAATATTTTCTTATTTAAATTAGTATAAACATTTATTATTATATTTCAGAAAATTATTTGTAAATTTTGTTCCACACACGGGAATAATCTTGCCCAGTACAGGTGTAAGTTTTACTTTGTCCACAGTTTTCATAATCTAAATTTATATTTTTGTTATTTCAACATAATTTTCGCTGACAAAATTATTTCAATATGATTAGTTTTGTACTGGTTGCTGTATAAATTTCATACAATTTAACATTAATATAAATTGTACTAGAATAAATTAGAGATTATTTTTGACCTCTCTTCCTATAAGTTAGCATATGCCGGGGCACGTGCACCTGCTCCAATACCGAACTCCTCTCCTTAATGGTGACTCAAGGAACTGGGTCAGCAAGACCGCTGGGCGCTATAATTAAAATGGCCAGCAGTTTGTGCTGACGCCGTAAAAGTATGAACCGGATATCATAAATGAAGCAATTACTTGATTGCGATGTCAATTAGCCAGGGAGTCTTTAATGGATGTGTGAAATTGCCTCGGTGAGCTCCTTCGCAGTTGTCTCCTTCTGCCACTGTCTCCAGCTGCGGCGAGTCCAACGTTCTACAGAACAGCGAACTGCTTTACGTGCCAGAGTAGACCGAAACTAAACTAAGTCATAAATGAATGCTTTGTTGTCCTTCGCACGTACCAATTATTCTTGCTGCAGTATTCATAACTTTCAAAAATAAATAAATAATCTTATACAAAATTTACATTACCTTTTTGCATGTAAATTTTTCCTTGTCGTTTATCATGGTTGAAGATTGTTAAGTAGTCATAAGGTTATTAGGTCCCAATTATATACTTGAAATCTTATTATTCTGGATTTGTAAAGATAAATGAAGGAATATGAATATTTTTATTTTTAATATTAGAGAAAATTATAAAAAAGAAAAACATACTGTATAATTTTTTGTTGTTGTGGTATTCCGTCGTAAGACTGGTCTGACGTAACCCTCCTTGCTACCCTATCCAGTTTCGGGTAAGTAAGCGTGTAAAATAAGAACAAATTGGGAAGGCGGAGACTCTGCCAGAGGAAATCTGCGACACTTACAGTAGCAGTCTGAACTGGAGAAGTTTCAACAGGTGATTCTGTGTGTGAATGAGCATAGAAACCTAGACCTGATGTCGCACAGCAACGAACGTCCGATTGTTATCTTCTCAGTCCATGCCTGTGAGTTCCTTGCCGCCAAGCCAGCAGACGCCACGAATTGGTAAACGATTTCCAATTCATAAACACTATAACGCTCAGAGCAGAGGCTATGGACATACATATATCTTTCCCTGCTTACAAAGGCCCTTCAGGCGCTGAACCAAGATTAGTTCATTAATATTGTGTTTGTGACACGAATTTAAAAAGATGTTGTTGTTGAGGTTAATATTGCTAAGACTGGTCTGATGAAACCCTACATGCTAACCTATCTTCCGCAATCATTTCTACATAACTACCAAATCTGCTTGGCGCTTTCCATCCTTCGCCTCCCTCTTCTGTTTTTATTCTACACACTTCCCTCTAATCCTAATTTTACAAGACCCGCATGTCTTAAGTCGTAGCCTATCAATCTATCCCTTCTCTTGGTCAATGTCCTCCATATTATTCTCTCTTCCCCTATTCTGTTATAACTTCCTGGTTTGTTACTCTATCCACCCATCTGATTTTCAGTATTCTCCTCGAAATTTTCTATTCTTTTTCTATACGCAACTCCTATCGTCCATGTTTCGCTCCCATAAAACGCCACACTCCATATGAATATTTTAAATTATTATTTGCTAATATTCATATTTTCCTCTTTCCTATGAATTATTAATTGCAATACTATGTTATATTGTTTGTTCTTTACTGTAAATATGACAATAAATGTTGTTTTCTGTTGGGAATATTTCAACGGGTTTGTTTTAAAGAAAATAAATTTTTCATTGTAAAAGAAAACACATTGCATTAGAAAGCGAAATCCTTATAGCAATTGTGGATAATTGTAATTAAATATCACTGTTGTGAAAAAGTAAGTTTTACAAAGTCCTTGTTATACTAACGTCACAATGAACCAGTTAGAAAACCACAGATGTTTTTATAATATATGAAATATTTATGTTGTTTTAGATAAGCTGCGCATCGACAGATACATTTTATGTACATATCAAAAATGATTATTGCTTATTAGTCAAAAGTTTCAAGTGAAACATTTTTTTGTTAATTATAAAAGTTTTATCAAAAGACTGAACATTGTTGTTTTTTCTACAATTATAATCGGAACAGCCCAATACAACATATTTTTAATAACTCCCAACAGCCGTAAGATAATCGATCGTAATACGAAGAACACCTATGTTTTATATTAATAAATTAATCATTCTATGTTCCAAAATATTTTATGACCGCTGAATTATAGTAGAATGTATTAAAGAAAAATTCGAATATATTTATACTGTAATGGTAAAACACAACGAAATACTAATTTGGCGGTAAAGAATCAAGGACGGTCGGCTTGAGAGAAATTGAAGAATTATGCATGGTAATAAAACCTAGACAGATTGGCGCCGGTCTGGGTCTTCTATAGTCATTGAGACTCCTGGACTTCTAGCTGTGACGACACCTGGTGTTTCCCCCAAAATATGGGTGGATGGTTCTTCCCAAATTTTAAAAGTAACTGTTTTTGATTGGAGAGGAATTCGAAGTTGGAAATGAGCGTTTGGATAATGATGCTATTGTCTCAAAAATTAGCTAAAATAATTTCAGAAGCGAGTAAACGTGTTAATTGACCATCGAATGACAAAGACCAACAGTTTTGGACGGTTACAATTCAATCGATTGATTGGACAGGGATATTCAATAAGGAAAGTCATTAAATAGATATGATAATTGTAAATAGACAATCAGAAAAAAATAATCTGGATGTTGTTCGAGTTAGTTTCATGAATTCTCTTCTGAAATTAATCAGCGTCCAGTCGTAGGGAAGATGTTTGTGTATTTTGAATGTGACTTGTGGTGTAGTGATTTATTGAAGGTGTGCTGGTTTTCTATTTTCATGTATATCAAGTTATACAACGCACAAAACTTCGACATTGTTAGTTAATTGAATGCCTGATCGAGAATTTGTCCTTAACCAAAGTTACATCTTCAGTAAAGCACAGAGGTGTTAATTCGCAAAGCTGTTCCGCAATATCGATTTTCGCCTCAAGTCAGTCATCCAGATTTCAAATATTTATCATTTACCCTTATCGATTCGACGAAGGCTGCAAAGAAGGCTTTTAAAAGACCGGGTCGGTCATTTACACTTTCCTTTGGAACTAGATCTTTCAGTTACCAAAACACGTGCACCTAATCCTCTTCATCCGATTCTATTGAGATGATAATTTCAGTCTCGCCTTTTCAAATCTCGGCCTACGATTCGTCGTTTGAACGTGCTTCTCTTTTAACTCTCATCACACTTCTTTCATCGCCCTGTCTTCTTTTCCCAGCTATAAAAGGACATTGTCGCATTAAATTTATACTCTCTGGGATTTGAGTTTAAAAATAATTCATCTGAATATTATATCTACTTTTTGGAAAAAATTGTTTCATAACTGTCCTCCAATTAATATTAAATAAACTATTTTTGTGTATGTCATTATATAAATCTAAACATCATTAAATGAATGATGTAACAGACTTCTAATTATCGGAAGGACCATCAGATGTATAACTAATATGTAAAAGTTTACTCGCTTGGTTGTCCTATTTCGTTCCTGGTTCTTAAAAACGATCTTTAATTTGAATTCTATACAAAAATGACAAATATCTGATATATAATTTAAATTTCAGGTTCAGGTAACTTGATTTGTGGATGTTCCTTTATCTCCTGTTTCAGTAAATTCTAATTATGTTGAGTAATGAAGAGTAGAATAAATTGTGTAGTCAAAGTGTTCCTTTTTTCAATTTGTTCGTCGGGAAACATTTTGAACGTTAAATAAAATATTTTCTATTTGTTTTGTGCGAGTCGAAATAATCACTAACCTGCAATTTTGTTTTATAAGCTTCTAGCATAATTCCGTATGATTGTATATATATAAATATAATTGTGCCATCATTTGAGGACTAATAAAAGTAATTCCTACCCTATTCTATTGTATACTATTAAAGTATGGTACTTTATGTTCTATTCTTTACTTGTTAATCGAAATGGGTTTCAGATCATATCCTGAAACATAATTCATATTTTCAAGTCTGTTACACATTCAGAACACATCAAACTTTAAGAAGCTTATGTACAGTGACTTAAAATTTTATATCTCCTTTGTTTTAGTCATCAGTATTGGGTAGGTTTGAGGAATGTTTTCAATTTGGAGAACTTTTTCCTATTCTCGAGAAATTATTGCCAGCGGAGGTTTTCCCTTGCCTTCCGCCTTTATGTTAATTAAAGCAATGGTCCTATTTGCTGAAAATATCAGGATTGAAACCCGAGACCCCTAAGATGTAATAATGCTGGACAAAGCAGATCGGCGGAAAATTGTGAAAGTACAGGAAAAATTATACGCAAACCGTTTATTTTGACGACATTTGTCTGCATTTGACCAAATTTTCAATTAAATTCTGAAATGATATCCAAACTTTGACTCATCTTACAGAACAGCTCAGGTTAAAATGTTTGCAATAATCCAGCCGAAATATTATGAAATAGTGCTTTATATTTTCATAGATATCTTTAGCTTTGATTATATTTGATCAAAAAAGTGTCTAGAAATATATGGCCAGTGAAAAAATATACCTTTCTAGCTGATTGTTCTGATTAATTATGGTAATTATAAAAATTAGTATTTCTTAAATATGCTCAAACGCATTTTCAGTAATGTGATAAATATTTTTTTAAGTTTTATTTCTATGCCTGGTTCCTGTCAAATATTCTACGACGACTTTTTTTTAATTGAGTTTATTTAAAGTCGCATCAGCAACTACAGGTTATTAGCGACTGTACGTTAAAGTTTTTACATTAAATTACTTTGTTTTATAACAACCCATATTATGCCGTCTGTACAGACGTAGGGTAAGTCTGAGCGAAACAAAACACTTATTGTTTAATAATTTTTATAAAATTATGGAAAAAGAAAAATGACTTCATGAAAGTATAAAACATTAGTTTATTTTATTAGTTACTTAATCTAATATCAATATAGCTTCAAACAACTTATTTAGATTTTTGATGAATTTTTAAAAAGAAACTAACAAAGTTTCCGTTCTGCTCCCCCCCTCCCGGAGCAGAAAGGATAAGATGTTTTGTATATACAATTAGTAAAATAAGGTAAAATTTAATTTAAGAAAAATCTTAACACCTTTTGTGTATTATTTTTATAATTATTTAGCGTACGACTGATCGCTTTATCAATTTTTTCTTTCGCAAAACGATTTTTATGCAACTGCACAATCTATCCTAAAATTTTACCATTTTCCCTTTCCTTTTCTTTCTTTATCTATTCTTTTTAGTTACAGCATCCTTTAACTCATTGTTATAAACTGAGCCTGCCAGTTTTTCCTTCTTTTTCTTGAGGATACAACACTTTGCCTTATACAGTAGTTTCCCGTTCTATCGTTCCACGCTAGTCTCAGCTTTAATACGAGCAGATTTGAAACTAATACGTAACATATGCAGTTAAATAAATACATCTACTTTACGAATATATACCGTTAAAGAATTAAATGTGAGCGGTTTAGTAGCTTATCTTCAATCGAAATTCTGCAAAAATTATTAGTCACAGATCTAAGACGCCAAAACAAGAGTTCATTCACAAGGTGGCGTCAAAAATTGGTCACATGGGATGCCAGGACTTCTTCCTTAGCCAATTACAACGTTCCTCCCCTATTTACTAACCTCCGGCTCTATCGAGTAAGAATGAGGGTATCCCTATCTACCCCGACTTACCCTACACGTTTTACGTCTAAAGTCAATGACATCGAACGAGTTGTAAATTGCAATCCAATGAAGCAATCAGACGGCACATTGCAATTTTGCATTTAGATATAGAAACAGATGATTTTATAAAGATAGTTTGAAAAACAACTTAGTTTAATGTATTACAATTAGAGTATTGCTGTCAGGAATATCTTTACAATTAGGGTACGTGTGATTCTGAAAAATTTCCAGTTGAATGACTCAGAATGCCGCATCAAGTGTGTCAGTCGAGAGTGAGTGAGTGAATAGAATTATTCAGCTGTCAACTAACTCCCGCGGACATAATCAGAGAGAGAGACAGATCCTGCAGGACCTCTGCATTTTGTAAGAGTCCTTGTCTGAGAGGATGATTGTGTGTCGAAGCGACAAGGCATGAGTTAATTACCCAACCACATGATGTCGAGGTTGCATATTGTCCCAATATTTGCTAATTGTGATGACGCTGCACCCAACAGATCCACCGATCAGAAGTTGACCTTGTGTGATAGTCAGCACTTTCATCCATGGCGATGAGACTGGAGCATTCACAGAGACATTTTTAAGTTGATAAATTAAAATTTGTTATTTTATCTAAAGAATTTGAGTTAGGGTAAACAGGTTCACCTCCGTAGTTATGAATACGCTTAGAAAAACAGGATAGCTTTCTTGTTTACGAATTTCACACTCTGACATATATTATCGTCAAAATTAACGTTTTGCCATTTTATTCACTTACTATTATTTTAAATCGTATTTTATCTAGATACAAATTCATTTATAGACTATTTTATTGTTGAATATTTTTTGACATCAGTTTATGTACATATATACTGTTCACATTAAGTACTCCCCTTAAAATAAAAGAGAAATTGAGCACATTTTTTTAAAATTAAATGTCTTTAAATTATTTAAACATTTTTATTATTTTTAAATATAAATAAGTTTCAAAATAAATATCTGAATGAATTCATAAATATAAAAACGCGAGATATGAAAATGGTGAAGGTCGTTACAAACACTTGAAGAGTGAGATAGATAGGAAGTGCAAAGCAGCCAAAGAGGCTTGATACGTTTTGGAGCAAGCCATGCCATGCAATGATGAATATATAATAAATAAGTGAATTGTTCCCCACTTTCCTCACAGCCTCCTTGCATGCTGGAAAAAAATCACAGATAAGTAGCCCCTCTATTGTGCTAATGAGACACGTTTAGGAGTGATTGGGGACAGGTCTGCCGTTGCCGTTGCCTTTGCCGCCGTCGCTTCCAGTACCGCAGCTGTAATTGATAATCCATAGCATGAATGAGTGATGGCCGGCCGTGGTCTGACCGCGCTGAAACATTGATGGGGGTAATGTGCTGTGTGCTGGGAACCAGCGGCTGGTCGACACACACTCACGCGACCTCGAGTCCTCTTCCCAATCCAAGACACGCCAATATTAGCACGCTTGTAAATACGACAAAGAAATACTGGGAAAACACACGGGATCACTCACGTGTGAAGCCACCCTGAAGCGGCTACATTTAAATTCAGCAACTCCGCAAAGCAAACAATATATTTCAGGAAACTGAAGTAAATTTCAGAACATTCATGTAAGGCTTCTAAAAACAAACTCATGATTACTTGCATCAATAAATTCCACTGAATACTCAGAACTGTAAATAAATTTTGATTGAACAGACCCTGGCGTAATTTGATGCTATAACGCACATCTCAGTTTATTTGGTTTAATTTTATTTTATTTTTCATTTCAAAAAATCTAAACGTGTTGAGTGTTTGCCTGATAAAATACGTTTATACACCCACTTATGAATTATTATTTCATTTTAAGATCTTACTTAAATATCTGTGTCAAATGTTCGGCTGAGAAAATCGTGTCATGTACAGGAAAATAATTCCAGAAAGGAGATTCCAGCGAAGAATAGGTCACAATTTACCGAAACCCGCACTAGCTCTTATTAGCTCCAAGATCAAAGCAATATTTTTGATAACAAACCAGGAAACTTTTAATATATTTAGCTGGTGATACTGAGGCCAGTTATGACCAATTAGAGCTGTAAGAAAAACGTAGATGTGGTTACAGCTAGGTAAGAATTTTTCAGAAAGTCAGGAATGCATTCTGGGCTGAGACTTGACTGAGGGAGGATCGGGAGAAGAACGGAGATAGAAGCAGATGACCACGTGGCTGAAAGAACCGGGCGTTGCTCCAAGTCCTTGGGGTAAAGTCCTTTCTAGTAAACCGTCGTAAATTTTCCTCCGTGTAAGTGTTGCAATATGTTTCATTTTTGTTTCTTTGATCAGAATTCTTTTTTCAGGGTACCATCATAAATCCTAAAACCCAGTAATCTAGGAGAAAGGGTAACATGTTGAGCAACCGGCAATATATGTTATAACTAAGTTCATTTCTTTTGTATATACTTTCTTTTATTACTTTTAATTAATGTAAATTCGTAAAAATTAATTTTCATTTAATTTACGAACCACGTGGTGTGCCACAATGTGGTATTCAAATCAATTTTTACCTGGACACTTAATTAGAAAGTGAGAGTGACATGTTATGAAACACTCGAGAAGGACGTAATTTCGGTAGAAATTGAGCAGAGAGGTCAAACGCATAAATTTCGGTATTTAAGGTTCGGATAAATTCTCATAAATGAATGAAACTTTACTTTCCTGATCTTTTTCTGATTTGTATTGTAAAATGAGGAAATGAACGGCAATTACACATAATTTATTGGAACCCTAAGACTGGAGACGTATGGTTAAGGAAAGTTGCAATGATGTTGTGCACGTCGTCACTCCAGGACACAAACATGATCAACCGCAGTTACATTTTTTTAGAACTCTGTTGACTAAATAGTTGAACGTGACGTTGTGTAATTCGGAGGGGGGTGGTGATTGAATTTGGAGAGCTGGTAAAATTTTGCAATGATTCCAGATGAATATCATAAGAGAATACACGTTTATAATGTTATTAAATTGAAAAATATTGCCAAATTTTTTTATGAAGGATGGCATTTATCTCATTATCATCAAAACAGCTTAAAAGCTGTGAAGTGAAGATTACAGGTAATTTGGTTAGAGTTGTCCTCTATTGGACCAATCGGCCAGCGGCCTCCTAAACTGGTCACAGAAAATTCCTCTCCCCTTCATTCGGAAGGACGTGAGACAAGTACCCTATACTTATGTAGCATGTTTCCCAAAAAATAAATAATGCCCCTCCAAGACAAGAATGGTGGTGGAGGATGTTTATGGAACTGTGGCTAGTAGGCTCTAAGCCGCTCTACTGTAGATTTCCCATTGACGAACAATTGTAATGACTCCACTTGACTGATGGTCAATCTCAACGCAACTTAAATTATGAATAATCCATGTGTTGTCCTCCAATCGTAATCAGATTTTTGAGTGACACTGTTCCATTTGGAATGATTATTTTTTGTTACAACTTTACTATAATAATTATACAAACAACAGTAAAAATAAGTTGAAGATTGACATAGACGACCTTCTGTAGTGTTGCGGACGGCGTCGCTGCCTTATACCACACAGGTTTCGGGTTCAAATCCCAGCCAGGACTTGGACGTTGTGTTTGAGTTCCCTCACTGTGATTCTCATGCATAAAAAATAAGTTCTTCTAATTGCAGACAGCCGCTAATGACCATTGACGGTTGGCGCGACTGAAAATAACTTGACACATCTATATGTTGGTCTTATATAGGTTACGTAGGTGGCCGGAATGTTTATTTTTAATCATTACTGAATCAATAAATACGCATTTAAATATATATTTTGTACATGAGAATATATTCTTAGAGGCTAGTTTATATTTGGGTCGACAATTCAGTCAACCAGTTTGTTTGTAAGTTGCGTAACGCCGTTTGTGGGAACGCGCCAGTTGTGTCAATACCATTGGAATGGGTTTGGCGTCGCTCTTCCTTTAATCGTGGAAGAAAGCGGTGCAAATGATATGTAAATTGTGTCGGGGGCGGGTCCTGTGCCGTATATGAATCATACATAGGCCTGACTGGCTGTTGCGTAACGCCGCGCTCGTCCCTAATTGCCACTCAGCACGGAACAATTACATACCGCGGTAAGACACTTTTAATTACTTAAGTAACGGTATTATTACACACTAAAATGTCTTGTGACGTCATGGACCCATAAGCACCTTGCAATTTGCTTTGGTACTTGGTCAAGAGATTCTGCTCAGTATCCCACCAATTGATTCCATCTCGTGAAATAAATCCATTCGAAAGTGCAAATGAAATATAATATACATTTCTCCCTTTTTTTTACAAAAGTAATTTATTTTATTTAATTAAATACAGGATTTTGACAGTTATTTAGATATTCACTCGTTTTGGAGACTTTCTAGGCCTATTAATAATTCCCTGCGAATATATTAAAATAAATATTTTATAGTGTTTTACACATTATGAAGTGTCAGACGCTAAGAATTTTTACCTATTTGTAAGTAAATTTAATTATTAATTGGACCAAAGCAATTGCACCATTTAAATTTACTTAAAATAGTACACCAATACGACAAATAATTGCAACACTTCATTGAGTCTCAAAACTTAGGCATTGCCGTCGGAAAAATAATAGACAATCGATCGTACGCGTTAATTTCGTTACATAAAAATTTATTGTTTTGTCATATCTTTGTAGTTGTTCATCGGTCCGGAAATTATTACTTTTTAAATTTACACACTTCATATTTTTTTATCATTAACCACATTACTTTCTTTTTCACTGCAATTTACTACGAAAATGCGCCGAATTGTGTTAAATCTACATAAGAGTAAACTTTTTTGGAATTCCATGGAAAGTTAAGATTTTAAACAAATTTATTCTCAGATTAAAGCGTCATTATTCGTCATAGAAGAAGCCGTGTAAATGTAAGATGTGATCACTAAATGGAAATTAAGTAATCTTCAGAAGAAGCCATTAATTAATCGTCAAATTACGGACGTCGGTCCTTAATTATAAATACGATAAATGCAGTGTAAATGATCGCCGGCGGAATGACTGGTCTCTGCGTTAAAATATACAAATTCTCAGAAACGAAAAACAGAAACCTGCAAGCCACTGCCTGCAAATAATTAATGTGAATTGTAGGGGAGAAAAAAATTGCTTAGTAACCTTCAATCCCGTAACTGTTAGAGCATGGAATATTTCTTTTCGACGCATTCAAACACATTGTGAATGGTTGGAAATATCACGTTAAGACGTGACTTGGTAAGCTTGAATAAGAAATTAAACGGATTCATTCTTAGTAAATCGTCCACTGAATTTATTTTAGATTGTATATTATCATCATTTAGTAGGTTGGTGGCGCATAAATATCAATGTGTATTATTGAGACCTAAGAGTGTAATCAAACAGTTTAGTCTGTTGAGCAGGTACAGAGTCGACACCTAGAAGGGCAATAACGAAGGGCTTTTTTATCGATATCAGTGTGTGCTGATCTTTTTGTGAGAGTAAGCAGCTGAGGGGCGCCGTACAGAGATCTGTGTTACTGGAATTACACTCAACAGAAACCGTTTCGTTGGCGTGTATATAAATTGTGTGCAATAAACAGTCCTGATAAACGAATCCAAAGCTTATATCTGACATATCTATCCAAACAAAACTACACATTCTTACAATCTAGACAGATTTACTTGTCATACTGTTCATTCTGACAATAATTGAATAAATAAATATATTGACCAATAATATTAATAATAAATGTCAGAAATAATTCAATAAAAATTAGTTTTATTCTGCTTAGAACTTCCTGGTTAGTTACCCTATCCACCCATCTGATGTTCAACATTGTTCAACAGTACCACAATTTAAAAGCTTCTATGCTTTTCCTCTCTGCAGATCCTACAAGTATAAATAACAATTTCGTCTGTATTGTCGGGAAAAATTATTACTTTTTCAAATTCACCCAAAATGTAATTACTTTTTATAATTAGTTATTGAGGGACTGAAGGATTGTTGGAGGATCAATAAACTGACCACGTGCCACTCCAAATTCGGAATGTGTCGTGCAAGATGAGAGTCTGCAGTCGACTCGGTAGGCCCAGGCCCTCAATGGACTGTAGATCCATGGAGGAAAAAAAAGTACCTGTATATTTATGTATAGCGAATATATTTCATAATACTTGTCCACCTGAAGAGGTTCTAAGAAAATGAATCAATTATTGTGTTATTATTTAACATTAAATTATTTCTGACACTTTGGGTCGGATATTTATTAATTAATTAATTATTAATATGCTCTGAATAAATTTGTGCACGTGTGCTGCCTGTGAAGTCTCGTCATTTCTCATAATGTTTATAAATCAAATTTCGAATTATGAAAGGTAACATTTAATTTCATTATTAATTTAGTACGTTTTATCTATTTAAAATCTCTTTATAGTAATTATTTCAAATAATATACTACTTAATTTTGTAATCAGTCGTAAACATTCATGATTGTTGTTGTTATTTTCTTCAGTTTTTGGCCGGTCTGACGCAATTTTCCTTGCTAACCTTTTCTGTGCAGGCCTTTTCATTTCTAAATAAATACCACATCCCACATCCTCCCTAATATACCTAGCGTATTTCATCCTTGGCACCCCTTCTCTGTTTTTACCCCACACACTTCCCTCAATACTAAATTTACAAGTCCTTCATGTCTTAAAACGTGGTCTATTAATCTATCCTTTCTCTTGGTCAGACTCCTTAATATTGTTCTCTCATCACTTATTTTTTTATTCTGTGTCGTACTAACGTCAAAGGTCATTCGCGACTATCTAATTGAGTAACTGTTTAGTACAGTTTGCCAGGAATTGAAACCGGGACTTCTGTGGTGTGAGGCTAGCAACAAGACCACAGAGGCGGTCTTCTCTTATTGTGCTTAGAACACGCTGGTTAGTTACCCTATCCACCTATCTGATATTGAGCATTCTTCAATAGCACCACAATTCAAAAGTTTCTATTCTTTTCCTTTCTGCAGCTCCTACAGTTCACGATTCGCACCCATATAATGTCACACTCCACACGAACATTTTAAGAAATGATTTCCTAATATTGATACTTTATTAGTTATAAGTAAATTCTCAATTTATGCGAAAGTTTTTCTTGCCAGTGCCATCCTACTCTTTACATCTACTAGAATTCTAACATTCCTAGCTATTATGCTGTCCCAGCAGCAATATACCTTCCCAATCTAACACAGTTTGTTTTTCCACTGATTCTGGGAGTACACTCCATTACTTTGGTTTTCCTCTATTAACCCTCATGTTGAACTCTTTCTCCATGACCACGTTCATACCATTTACTGTTTTCCAAGTCTTCTTCTGACTGCCATAATATCACAATGTTATCAGCAAAACTTAGGGTTTTTATTTATACTCCTTGCAGTATGATTCCCTTTCCATGTTCATTTCTAAATTTCTTTTTTGGGTTAACAGGCTACATGAAGGTGATCCTGAATCAGGCAACTCCCCTTTAATAGCATAGGAAGAGAATTGAAAAGAGGGATTCGTAAGGTACAGCATGGCAGCTAATGGTTGACCAGGGCCTCCTGGATCTAAAGAGATGCACGGAAAACTCTAGAAAACCTGCATTGGGAACTATTCTCACGCCCTTCCGAATGACGGGAGACGAGTTTTCTGAGAGGGCGCAGCATTCCCTTCTCCGTGTCTTCACAAGTTGTAGGAGGTAGTTGGCCGACTGATCCAATGGGATCAGCGGACAACTCTTGCCTTATGCCCAAGGTCTTTGACACCAGTACATAAACCTCCCAAAATAGGTGAAGGTGTCTCGGCACGTGAGAACTTTGAAAAAAAAACCAGAGAGAGTACGAGGCATTCCCGACGTAGTGAGGTGAGCCCCGCGTATCACTCTGTGGGGAGTTGCCTGTGAGAGAAACTCCCATAGGCACCTATAGCTTTCTTCATCGTTTATTCTATATATTAATGATTAATAACAAATATTTAGTCGCTAATGGCAGAAGAAGTTTTTTTAGGTTAACAGCCTACATGAGGGTGATCCTGAAGCACGCAACTACCTTTTAATAGCATAGGAAGGGAATTGAAAAGGGGGGATGCGGAACGTAGAGCAAGGTAGCCAAGGGCTATGGTTTAAGGATCCTACCCGGTGTTTCACCTAAAGAGATGCAGTGAAAACTCTACAAAACCTGCATCAGGTAGGTCTGGCATTGGGTACTATTCTAACGCGTTTCCGAATAACGGTAGATGAGTTTGCTGTGGGGACGCAGCATTCTCTTCTCCATGCCTACAACAGTTTCAGGAGGCAGTTAGCCGACTGATCCAATGGGATCAGCAGACAACTCTTACCATATGCCGAAGATCTTCGACCCCATTACATATACCTCCTGAAATAGGCGAAGGTGTCTCGGCATGTGAGAAATTTGATAAAAAATCAAGAGAGATTGCGAGGCATTCCCGAGATAACCAGGTGAGCCCCGCAGTCACTCTGGAGTGAAACGCCTGCGAGAAATCTCCCGCAGCGCCTTTAAAAAGTTATATTACTCTCTAAATGAAAATAATTAAAAATAACTAAATATGAATAGCGTAGGAACAAAATGAAATCATCCAATATTCAAAAATTTTAAGTTTAAATTCAAACGGTAGAAGTTCCTAGCAAAACATTTTTGTTGAATAGTAGGCCTAAGGTCAAATCATGTGGTTGAATTAGATGTTGCATATACATGGATCGCAGTTTTGTAATTATATCGAATTAGAAGGGTAAATTCACGATTTAAGTTACTTATTAATACAGAGGAAACATCTAATTGTCCTATTAGCAGAAAAGTAACCTCCCTCCTACAATCGACTAGGTTCATGTTTGGACTCGCCATTGTGCACACCACCAATTTCTGATTTGCCTAATCGGCGTGGTATGTGTACGATATGGAAGCAGTGAAGCAGTGAAGCAGAGGATGAGAGCTGTTGTGGTAAACAGAGGCCAGCGATCGCGTGGCTCGTCTGCTTGCATTATGTACGCGGCCGTGGGACTCGGCAGCTGCGAGGATTTGTCCCTCTCTCCGCTCAGCACTCGTAATTTCCCTTAAGTTTTCATTCCGCTTCCTTAAATATTCCATACTTGACACAACGGACCTTCGTAGTCGGCAAGTTTGCAACGTTAACAATGGCCTTTTTGCTGCTGAAGTTTTGAACCCTTTCTGTTTTCACACCTGCCTCAGCGCCGTTTCTGCCGTAACCAGGGAACAAAGGCCAAAACTCCTCCCACTCTCCGTCTCTTGCAGTTTACGGCAACATTTTAGAGCTCATGTGCACAACAGCTGAGACTACACAATCTATTTGAACTAGAGAGGTTTGAACGAATATTCCACTTTACTCCTTAGTTTTGAAGCGGAACTTTCTATTTCACGCAAGGGGAAGTAGAAACGTAACGTAACGGAAGGAATGCAAAAGGAGTCAGGTCTCGTCACATCCATTATGACAAGCGTTACTCCAGTGTTTCAGTTTTCAATTATGCTTTTCTAACGTATTATACAATTGTTAATGTATACTGCTATGTTATTATTGACCACAGATTAGAATGTATAAGTATTAATCCATTCAAAATAAGCTAAATTTAAGGAAGACAATTGTCGTAAAACACCAGTAGTCGGTTCTGTACTTTTTTTTGTGTCGAACACGTGGTTCATGTTCCTTACTCCAAGTCTCATCCTTAAGTATGTAACATATAATACAATTTTAATGAAATTGCAACTAATACAGTACATCATACAATAAAACTATATAACGATCCAAAGCTCCATAGCATATATGACAACCAATTAAATGTTATTTATGTAAATATGTGACACAAATGCAGAAGTCGCCAATGACCGCAAGGTTAATGCGGCTTAAAATCAATAAATAAATTAATCAAAATTATAATAAAGAAAGGTTTCCTTTGTCTGTGTGGCTCGAGACGCACTGTCGTAAAAATATTGCCGTCACCTTTTTTTAAAGAAGTTCTAAGGACATGACTGAATATGAACAAAAATTTGAGTATTTAATAATTTTTCACAAGTCAATATGTTACACACATTAACAATGTAATCATGAAAAAATATGAGATTTACTATGATACAAAAAATTATTGGCTTTGAGTTTCAAACATATTTTTATTTTAAAAAGTATCCAATTCGTTACAAATTTTATTTCACTAATTTTGGGGTTCTTATTTTTTTAGAACAGGCAAGGTAGTTGAACCTCGCATCTAAATTTTAATCACAAAAAATTATTAAGGGAAGAAAGGATCGTTTTTTCAAAATTATTAAAATTGTCATACCTTATGAAGTCGCAGAAGAAGACGAAACGTCGTTTTGAATTGTAAATTTTTGGGATAAATAGTTTTCTGCCTCAAATCTATTCATGTACAGTGTTTGTTTCTGTGGTATTCAGTCCTAAGACTGGTATGATGCAATCCTCCATGCTAAAATATCTTGCGCAAGCGTTTTCATTTCCTCAGACTAGCACAACCCACATCTCTGATCTGCTTAGCGTATTCTATCCTTGGTCCCACTCTTCTGTTCTTACCCCTCATACTTCTCTCTAATGCTAATTTTACAAGACCCTCATGCCTTAATACGTGGCCTAGTAATCTATCCCTTCCCTTGTTCAACGTACTCCATATTGTTAGCGTTTCCCCTATTCCTTCATCGTTCGTTAGTCTATCCCCCATCTGATTTTCAGAATTCGCCTATAGCACCACATTTCAAAGGCTTCTATTCTTTCCCTTTCCGAAGATCCTATCGTCCACGTTTCGCACCCATATAACGCTACACTCCATACGAATATTTTTAGCAACGATTCCTAATATTCACACTTATATTTACACGTCAGTAAATTCCTTGCCTATTCTTTATGTCTACTATACTTCTACCATCCCTATTACACTTCCCAAGTAGCAGAATTTCTTAACTTCTGTCAAAATATCCCTTCCCAATCTAACACTCTTTGTTATTCCACTGTTTCCCAAACTACACTCCATTACATTGGTTTTCCCTCTGTTAATCCTCATATTGAACACTTCTCCAGGACTACGTTCATGCCGTTTATTATGGTTTCTAAGTCTTCTTCTGATTCCCCTAATACTACAATACCGTCGGCAAAGCGGAAAGTTTTTATTTCGTCTCCTTGCAGTTCAGTAGACGCTCGATTATCCGGGTGCGTTTTAACCGCCTTGCGGTGCAATCGCGGAAATAAATTTTCATAGAAACAAAGTGACCAACAGAGACGCTGCAAGGCCAAACTAAGGCTTCTGTCAGTCTGTATTAGTGGGAGTAAAGAGAGTTCTGTTGAAAGAGTAGTACGACCCAGACTGTCACTGGACTTTATTCTTCAGTTATTAATATAGATACCATTAGGGTAGTTCAGTTGAGTGGAAAATATTTAATTTTATGTGTTAGTGCTGAATTGTTTTTATTTTTACTATTATCATGTTTGGTCCTTTAATGTTACGGTACTAGAATATTAGTGTGGTACTCTCAATCCATTATTCAAAAATAGTGCTGTTTCACCTACAGTAGTCTATGAACCGCACTTCAGGAGCTTTATAATGAAAAACAATGGTCTGTACCACGGAAGAGTAAAATATTAACGTCGTTAATTTTATTCCAGTATATCTTGTTTGTATTTTGGTTTATCCGCTCTTAACCCGCGTCAATTCTTCCCACCATTACCACGGATAATCGATAGTCTGTTGTACATCATAAACAATATAAGTTTACTTTATCTAAAGGTCACACCGCGGACCTCATATAAATATGGAACTTTCTATATTTACATAGTTATTTTTAATAGAATTATCAGCCTAAGGGAAATATTTAATTTATTATAATCCTTTCAGATCTCGTTTATTAACCAAAAGTTTTAATGAGTGTATATTCAAGCTTTCGACTAAAGCTATAATGATCGATTTGATTAAATTAAATTTTTTGTAGGATGAAACGTAAATTTTTCTATAATTTTGTTCTATAGAAAACTAAGACAAAATTAGTCAAAGCATAAATTCCTGGCATGCTACTGATTTCATGCTCATTTTGAAATTTTAGTTATGTCCATGAATCGTCTTGAATTGATTTTTACTATGGAAAATTTTGCACAAGTATTTAATTTTCGACTGATTAACTATAGTAAATAAAATATAAGAATCAAAATTCGTCTGGAAGTCTTTCCAACCCCTTTTGCTGAGTCTTTCACATCTCCACGTTCGTTCTGCTTGAGGAAGGTCGGGTTCAGGTTCATTCGATGTGTATTCCGTTCTCGCTGCAATCCTCACGTGCAGATCCGTGCACGTGCCGCAAACATTCCACTTAAATATCACGATTTACCAAGCTCCGTTGATTTTCCACGCGTCAAACTGGAATGGAATATTAGTCTCCGCTGAAAGGGTCGACGAGTTAAATTATAGCAGGGAAACTTGTGCGAAAACCAGAATGTGTGGACTGCTACCACAGCTTCCTGCCGTGCAGAACCGCGGCCATTTTAATATTCTCTCTCTATACAGCATATACTGAGACGCCTGTGCAGGCAACAATGCTAAATTGCCGTAATTTAGACAATATGTTTCTTCTTGGCTCTGCTGTCCAATGATACAGAAAGACAGTGTGACACCAGGCGCCACCGTAAAGGGACACATTAACAACGAGATCCAAATAAATTTTAACCGTTCGGTAATTTAAGTACCTTATTTTAAAATATAAAATAAAAATAGTTGTTGGTTGTGCCTCCACAGACCATGGAAGCTTTACCAGATCTTTGTCTTTGGACTGAACTTCGGATTTTTCGGGGAAGGAAATATGCGTTTTGCAAATATGTACATTTCTCCATTTTAGTGTGTTGTATTGACTACATAAATTGTTTCTTCAAAATAGTTGAGTGAAAATACATATAGTCAGCTGATGCCTCAATTACGAAGGTTGTTCGATAAGTTTGATAATTTTTATGAAAGAGCGTGAAATTTTTCACTTTTAAAGGAGGTCGCAGATGCAAAGTGATAGAAACTCGCTCCCCCCGCCCAAATGAGGTTCACTAAAAGTGTGTGAGGTAGCAGATACCTTTAGAGTCTCAGCTGAACGAGTGCATTTCACACTTCAAGAAAAACTGGACATGAGAAAGCTTTGTGCGCGATGGATGGCGCGACTGTAGACATTGGACCAAAACCTGAGTTAGGAAAAACATTTCAACGGAGAATTTAGCAATGTTTAGGAGTAACCACAAGACTTTTAGCGCAGATTCGTAACCTCCGATGAAACTTGGATCAATTACTACACTCCAGAGACCTGAACACAATCAAAACAGTGGACAAAAACTGGTGATAGTAAATTTAAAAAGGAGGACTGTTTTGTCATCTGGAAAGGTGATGGCCACTGTTTTTTGGGATTCTCATGGTATAATAATTGTGGTATTCTTGGGAAAGGGCACAACCGTAACTGGGCTCTACTCTGCTGCTCTGTTGAATCTTTATAAACATGTGTTGGTTGAGAAACGACCAAGATTGGATTTCTTCGTTAGGAGAGCGCTCCAGCGCACACAGCAGCAGTCCAACGGAGAAGTGTACGAGTTGGGATTCGAATAGTTTCTCATCCACCCTATTCACCAGATAGAACACAAAGTGACTTATTCTTGTTCCCGAACTTGAAAACTTGGCTTGGTGGGAAGAAATTTTCATCAAATAAGGAAGTGATCGAGAGCGTGACAGAGTATTTTGCAGAAGTGGTCAAAACCTATTTTTGCATTGAGTAGAAAAAATTATAAACTCGTTGGGTCAAGTGTATAGCCATGAAAGGAGACAATGTTGAAAAATAAAGTATGTTTTCTAAAAAAAATGGTTTAATTTTTTCCAGATTTATAAACATCCGTCGTATGTAATGTTTCTTCAGCTGCAGGGACGGATTATCATCAATTATTGTTGACATGGATTTTAGTAGGTTCTTTTAAAATCTCATTTAAAGGGTATTTTAAAGCATTACTCTTCAGATTGAACGAATTTACTGCATTTTTTGCATGCCACTCATACTACATTACTCGTGTGTTAAATGTATTCAAGATCGGAAAGAATTATCGACGTGGTAGCTTGTAAATAACATGATAAACTCATACGTTGAAGTTGTGTACCAAATATTATATACAATGAAGCATTTCTTTTGAATAATAAACCAACAAAATCTCTTTTTATATCATTAAATTTCGACAGCTCCTGACGTATTGTGGAGAACAAGTTTGAAACAATGGACGTGTTAACAACAACGTACTTTCCACAATTAGCCGAACAGATTTTACACATTAATTAAATTCAAAATAATACATTTCGTTACAGTTTGGAACTTCTGCAGGCTTCATTATGCCTCAAATGATATATGTCATGTGAAAAGACTGTTATATATAAAAACAGAAATATGCAAGCTTACGCATGAAAAATATTTTTTATTATTTCTGTCCTCCGTCCAATATTACAGGATATAATTAATAAAATGTGTGAGTATCAGAATGTCAAAAAATAGTCATGCCATATTGGGTTCAATTAAATATAACAGATTTTTTAGTTTTCTTTCTCTCACAGACTAACGTATGCTGACATATACGCATATTTATCAAAGTATAATTTCTTCCAGTTTTTACTATGAGTTCCTATCTCTGGCGCCTTCCCCCTCAGTGCCTTTTTCCTGGTTTCAATAATATATGTACAAAATTTTGTTGCATGCAATTAAATCTGAATAAGGAATATACAAACTTTAAGACAAACTTAAGAAACATTCTTTTTTATCATAGAGGTTCAACGTGGAAAATTGTGTGCTATTATTTTGTTTTGTTAATGATTGAACCAACCTTAACAAGCATCAAAAATTCAATTTATGTTCAGTTACGCTTTTAACACTTTAAAACAATTTTGAAAAGTTTCCGACATTAGAGGGTAGTTTGGTTCAATATTTTGTATTGTTAATTTTGCATTAAAATTTAAAATATGATTGAAAATTATATAATTTATTAACGGAGCTTGTTTAATAACGGTCTGCTTGTTAAATAAGCTCAAATATTGTTATTCTGCAACATTTATTTTTGAAGGAGCCTGTTTGTCTTAATTAACAATAATCGGATTCTGATATTGTTGAAATTTATAAGCAGAACCTAAAAAGCATATATATTGAATTATAAATTTTATTTTTTCCTATAAAATAAAGTGTTATGAAAGGATGAAGCAGTCCAAGCGGAAGATGTTCCCGCAAGGTCTTTGGCTATTGTCTTCAATCGAAAGACTGGTAGAGTTTACTTTGAAACCAAAACAGAAACACGATATTTTGTGGCGAAATCCTATCCCGTGGGATTTGAGCCGCGTGTCTGTGCCGGATTGAGACGTAATCGCCGCACTTTCACAAATATTAATTTGGCGGAAGGGAAACATCTTTGCGCATTTGTAGCACTAATCGCCAGCACAATGCCTTGTCAATCACAGGCTTCTGAACAGAGGGAAACTTTAGACCCGAAAAGCGAGCGTAACAATTCTGTCTGGTGAAATGTGAAAGTAAGAAAATCTGATATTTCAGAGGTCGTCATTATCTATTTATCGACGGCAATTTTGACCCTTTATTTATCAGTATACGAAAAGAACGGGGAACTGTTCCGGCCCGATAAAGCGTGACGTTATATAAAAGAAACTCTTTCAGCTTTTCATTCCAATTCTCTTTACTCGCACTTCAAATATATCGTCCTTCTGAATTCATGGATTGGAATCTTTGACAAGAATTTTGGTGCATTTATGTAACTTTATGTAAAGTATTTATCGTCTTTGACAGCTCCAAATTACATGGCGTCAGTTCGAGTCTGTCTTTGTGCTGCGTGACAATATTAATAATCTGGACTGCCACACAAACTGCGCTGCTGACTTGTTAATTTTATAAACGAAATCAGGACGTCTCGCAAAGACTAGGGAACTCGTTTGAGAATATATTTTCAAACGTCATAAGGCAACCTACATTTTCGACATGTAATATCAAAAATACAGCGCTCCAGTCATTGGGAAAACTTCTCAAAATTCGATAGCTCAAACTGCATCTTGAACGAGATGTTATGTATTAAAATCAAAACGCCCAACTTCTGCAACATGTTCGGCTGATGACTGAAAGTAAACCATGCCTGTTTAAAAATTACGTTAGGCAAATTATTCTAAAAGTGTTCTAACAAAATAGATTCATGAAAGAAATAAGAAAACGTTATTTTTCGGGCTTCGAATAAATCAGCTATCTTTTTATAAGTATAATAATAAAGATACTGACTCAAAGTTTCAATAAAATTTAGTATGTGAAACAATTACATAGCTAATTTTTTTTTAATAAACGTGGAATCGTAGATGCAGGTTTTTGATTTTATCTTACAGCCTATAAATATGTCTGGAGGCTGAAGCAATGCTCTTAACACTTAAATACAGAAAAAACAGAAGCACTTAAAATAAGAAACCATATAGTTTCTCAGTGTCTGGTTTATCTAAATAAACTATTGTTTTTCCTTCCTATGCTATTAAAGGGGAGTTGCCTGTTTCAGGATCACCCTCATGTAGCCTGACAAAAAAAAGTATCTTGGTTCTTTCCTGAACTTAAGTATGAATTTAGATCTTCTCTTTAATCTCTAGTCTTACGTTGACACGTTGGAAGATATAGATGAAAAGATGCGTTGAAACGTAAAATATTCACTGTCACATTGTCCTTATACTTAAAGCTATCAAAAGTTACGGTCGTGTTTTTTATTCTTATTTTATCAGACCTGAAATTTAGTTGAATTAAATATTCACATAATTGCATCCTAAAGAGCTTGTTTATAAAAATTGTTTTCCTTAAATTCAGACTTGTAAAATTCTTCTAACGAATTTCTTGTGTACGTTGTAATGAGGTAAAATTGAAAAGGCCCAAGAAAATTTTTGAAATTTAAAGTCTGCGCAAAGTGGCGTATTTTTCCACGTCTCGATCGGTAAAGAGGAATGTCTGAAGGCCAAAGGGAGAGAGGTTTGAGTAATTTTTGGCTCGGCGACTTTTTTGCCGATTGTGCTGTGAAAATCACAGTAGCAGAACGGACATCGACGTTCTTGAGATTTCGAGAGTCGTCATATGCTATTTCAGAAGAAGGGACGAATTAAAATTTTAATATGTAAAATTGAGGAAAATGTAGTAGGGAGGTAGAAAGTAGCTGTGAGATCGTGACCGAGAAAGCATGAATTTGTAAATAACAATTTAAAGTTTACCGCGAAAATACTTGGGAGGCTCTTACTACTAAAAAAGTATTTATAAGTGCGGGAATCTAAGTAAAGTGAAATTAAAAGCAGAGTTAAGTGTTTTATTGTGTTTGTGATCTTCGGAAGGAGGAGGAAGGGAAGAAATTGAATTACATTCTGGACTATAGATAAATCAATCAATAAAAAAAACTTTTTGATACAGAAACTTGCTCGCATATTTGCCACTCAAACTTTTGCCTGTAAGTCCCCACGGTAAAGATTTCATCACATTCAATTAAAAAAATTAACTAAATTTGTATTAATGCTATCCTCTTAAATAAACTCCTAAAATACCAAAACAATTTAGACTTATTCTATAAAGAAAACCTTGAATTTCAGAATAGACATTACAGCGTGTTCGTCAAGAATTTATAAAAGTTAGAAAGTCGCCTTAGTGCTAAATTGTCTGAAGGTCACTACAAAAATAATGAACACTTTTTGAATTTTAATTAATTTTTAGTTGTAGATATTTTCAATTTATGGAGTTCATAGATACATATTTCCCACCTATGTTAAATATGTCATGATGACGGTTTCTGCCCTTGATATTTGTCGAGCAACGTGATATTATAGAATTCATGTGCTGTGAGGAGGAGGAGACATCCACAAGAGGTTGAAAACGTGTATTTAAGAATAAATGAAAAGTTAACTAGTAAACACCAGGACAAGTGCCGCTGTTTCGACGCCCAGACGTCGCCCCTCGGGATAACAACTTAACGGCGTCTGGTCGGATGAGGATTTCGGCCGGCGAGACGAATTTGCTTTGCTTCGGCAATCCGGAGCCTGGGTGGGCGGCCACGCCTGTGTTTGGACTGTGGAGAAGTGTCACAACAGACCCGGATAAGCCGATGAGTTGGCCATACCTGCGGAAACGGAGAAAAACAGGCGCGACGACGCGTGCAAACTCTGCCGCCATCGTTCCAGGAACAAGGAATTATCGGACGCCGTTCCACCACTCGAGAACATCTGAAAATTTAAAATATTTCCGTAAAAGGATATGGTTAAATTACTTAGAAAAAATTGAAAATCACTTTGATTATTTCGACGTAATTTAATATTGAACAGTTTTCTGAGTGAGAAAATGAATGACAATCGGCGCTGAAATGAACATACCTTTTAGTAAACGGAGTTCTTTCTTTTACTCTCTCCGATTATTAAAGCAGCAAGTTACCTGAAGAACTATTCTTTAATCGTGTTTTCATTCCAACATGTGCGATGATATTACGAACTCGGAACTTTCTAATCGTTCTTCGGACAATTTTAAACTACAAAATCATATGACGCAAATATTAAGTGAATATAATTGGAGCGAAAGATGTAAGCCTTTGTTCAAAACTCGAGGAATACTAATACTACCTAGTACATACATTTTATGAATTTAAAAATTCGTAAAACGTTTTTCAAGTTTATATTTTATCAGCAGTGAACTTCACAAATATGATACAAGTATCCGTACGGTCCTGAAAAACAACAAACATCTGCTCTCACTTCATGAAAAAAGCATGAACTATTCACGAATAAAACAATCCAACAGTCTTCCTCCAGTAATAATTATAACAAATATCTAAAGAATTTTACAATTGTCATTATCTGTTCGAAGAATTTATTAATCAGTCTGAACCTATTGTTTATTAGCTCCCTTTACAGTACTAGAAGACAGTATATTTGAAATTGATATAATACATACTGTTTGTTTCTGTCCAGTTTTTATTTTTTAAAAACAAATGGTTGTTACTGGACGAGAAATCAAGCCCTGGATTAATCAAACGTGAAAGGCTATTTGTCAAGACATGAACAAGATTTATTCCACAGGTAAGTCGTAAAAATTGTAACGTTGACCACAATTTTCCGTCTGAATTAGTTTCCGCTGACATGAATGAAGAATGAAAAGTGAATTAAATTCTGTATCTTTTTCTCTGTTATATAATATATAGTATAATGTATTTAACATGACGAATAGAGATTGTTAAGCTTAGTTTGTGTGTCTATAAGTATCTTTCTTACGGTTAATTGTATTAATAAGTAATTAAGGGTTAATTTTGTTTTACTATAATGTTTTTTTATTAATGTACTTCTGAAGAATACTATTTCCAGATTCGACGACAAAATAGTGTAAATTTTTTCCATCATAATCCTGTAATTCATGTTTTTACATCGTATTTGATTTCCTATCGACCGAAATGAAATTTAATGTTGACTTGCCACGTCCCATGTTACGAATATTTAGGATTTTGTGCTAATTACGATAAATACAACGTCAAAGAAAAAATGTCGTCCCTGGACGAGGCGGCCTGGGAGTACCGTAACGGCACCGGCACCAGCATGGACCAGCGGGTAAGCATCTGTTGGCGACAGGCTAACAGGATTTGCAGGCTCCAGGAAATATTTACCTTGAAGCCAACACCGCTCATCACAATCTGCGACGCTAATTGCAGCCACTTCCAGGTACACGGAAGGTCTGCAGGCGCTTCACTTGGGGTCAAGGCCGTCTGTGTAACTCATTCCAGAAGCAAGTTCAAAAACACGATGAGGCGCCGGATTATCAAACAAAACGTTGGGCCGAGCAAGTGAATTCGTAGCTGTTCTTTGGAAATCTCAGGCCACCGTCTCGATAAACTGTTTGGGGATGGTGAAATGAAATAATTATCCGACGTCTCTCATAATAAATTGAAGCAGAAATGACGAATCTTAGATTGTGAAAATGTGCCTGCATTTGGCACCATAATTCTAAATTTTTGTTTTTACTCCCTACGTTTTAAATAGAATAGAAAGGAACAAATTTTCAACGAATATAGAAGTTGTCTGTAGGGTAATCATACACCTGAACTGCTTCCGTTGACTTCAGTTCCATTCACCATTGATCAATTTACACATTGTTCATTCTTCACTGAATTCATAAAAGGTAGGTTGTAAAGAATATGATTAGTAAATTGTAGGTGAACTTTCTTAGGTTTACAGGAATGGAGGGTTGGTGAATCGGTCATCTGGACGTCAACTCGGACTAGCTCCTGGGTCTTTATACTAAATTTACCTATACGCTCTTACTGAGCTTAAATTGAAGCATTTCTACTTCCTATAAGTTTTATTTATGTAATTATGACGAATTATATTTCCTTACTTGAGGAGTAACGCCAAAAAGAGGTGGACGAATAGTATTCATCTCTAAAGCATTATGTTGGGAAAAAAATTATTTTACTGAAACAGTTATGACAAATTACAAAGAATAAGTTTATGAGCAAAGCCGAAAATTAAAACTGGATAGTTCCATTGTGGTGGCTTAAAATAATAGGGAAATGAAATTACTACCCCGGGGAGCTGCCAATTGAAATAAGGGTCCGTTTCTTTTCTTTGGAAATGTTCAACGAAGACCACTGGAGATTACCGGTTAATTGAGGAATTGGACGATATTGGCCCACAATATTGTCAGTTCTGCTTTTATTACAGATTAGCCACAACAACATAACCAAACGCCCGTAATTCAATATGTAAAGGTGGATTTGTTTGCATGTTCCTCATCCACTCTTTAAGCACTCAGAAATATCTGTCAATCTTGGTACAGATATAATATGCAATCCAGGAAAATACTGAGGAGATGTGGCACTCCTAATTCTTTAGATGTGGGGATGGTGAAAATAACGAGAAAACTACCGATATTAATGCTAACACTTTTGGCAATTGCTGAAATTATTAGCAACACTTCGTTTGCATTATAAGTACAATTTAGAATTTTATTGACATGGAGGGGAGCGAGTGTGTATTAATATAAAATATCCAAATTTACCGAGATTAGTGTCGAATCCATATTTTAGGGGTCACTGCGATGAGGAATAATACCACTCATACCGTTAACCTCTTCAAACTCAGAGGCAGGAGTGTCCAAAATGTTGGAGATTGCTATAAATTCCACACTTCTATATTTTGCTAAGTTGTTTGTCAATATTATCAGAATCTTTGGCAGAAACGGTGTAAGTGAAATACATATAATACTTTGGATACGAATCATCCTTATTGATCTTCGTTGTAATTAACATTATCGATCACAATTAAAAATTTATAGGCGTTGCATTGTGGAGTTGGCTAGACTCGCCATGTTCTGCTCTGTAATGGATTCACCCCATCATTTATTTATTCTTGCTGCTAGAGTTGGAACTAAGAATGCTATTTATAATCATGTTTGGAGTGATTTTACCGTACTGAAAATATATTTCTCTGTCTGTCTAATATAATGTTGGCATTAACCCTTGAATACCTTCCTCGCTCTTCCTCAACCCTCAATATATTTCTCTTCCTATGCTACACCACACCCTAAGTAAACCCCGGGTAGCCAATTACAAAAAATGACCAATCAGAGGGTTTAATATATATATATACCTTTTCTGAAGGGGAGATGGTTCCGTTATTCGTTTTCCATGAACAAAACACACACGTTGTTCAACACAATAACAACACCTAACCATAATATAGCTCCACTCATTATTGAATTATTGCTGTGTAATGTTAAATTAAAACTCATTTTTACCAAATTCATTGCTGTATCACATTTCTGCATTAGCTTACACGCTCCACGAAGTTCTAAATATTTCTTTATCATGTGAAATATGTTTCACTTAAACTTGTTAATTACTTTCCTTACAGTTAATATAATTCAAATGTTAAGTTTTAATTTAATAAATTTACTGTAAAAATTCAAACTTTCTGCATTAATGCTTAATGTATTTTTTTTAATTTTAGAATCCTGCTTTAATACTTTAACACCAGTAAGTAGTTTTATATTCAATAGATTAGGGTCATTTTTTCTCATTAAATAAATGTATCTTGTGATGAAGTCCCAAATTCGGGACGAATAACTGTTCATTTTGTACACATACTTTTCAGTAAATATAATTTTTGAATAAAAAACTCATGTTAGGTACAATGCTATATTGTAGGTTAGAGTTAAAAAGTATAAGTAAATTCTAATGAAACTTGTAATATAATTTTTTTTGACCTTTAATGTTGTAGAAGTAACACAAATATCCAATAATATTTTAATTAATGAACTAAAGCGGTCCAGAAGTTTGGAATGAAATATATTAATTTAAATTCTTCCATTTCTGACCTTCGGTCATTTATTGTACTTTTATTCATAATTTTTGAAGTTAATACGTTAAGTATCTACTTTCTGGATTATTGGGTAATGTATGTATTTAGTTAACTATAAAGTAGCATGGGTAAAGGGCACAACATAGTGTTCAGTCTCTACGTAAAGTCTTGTGTGGAAACTGAACGCCTCGTTGCGAATTCATACGAAAAGAAAGAAACGACAAACGTGTTAAATCATATAATTTGCACATTACGGAGAAAAAAGTATAATGGTATTCCGTATTTAACATAAAGTTAAAAATTTATGTCTGTTTGTGAATTTTAAAGAAGCAAAATAATAGGCCATTTTTCACCGGATAGGGGAAAAATAGGGGGAAAATTTTGCTACCCGATTATAGTATCTCACGGAGGCAAACAATAAGCAGAGGCATCTCAGAGCTGTACTATTGGTCAACCTAAGTCTCTATTAATGTAAAATATAATAATAATAATGAAAATAATAATTTATGCAGGGGAGAGGTTTGATGATTTAAGACTCTAGTTTATTGTATTTTAATATCAAGAGAAGGTCGAAAGAAAAAGGGAATACTGGCAAATTTTGAGCGTAGTAAGCAGGCCATGGAGTGACCTATTTCCCTCTGTCGAAGGATGTTCGCAGATAGGCGTCGCTGATAGCCGTCCGAGCGTGTTTGTGTTGGTCCTGTTTATTTAGCAAGCATGTGGCTCGGGCCTCACAATGCGAGCTGCAGGCTTCTGTTCGCAGTTCACAATAGAAACCTGAGAGAGGTGCCTACGACCAGACCAGACCAGACCAAGGGCGCTCGCTCATAATTTCCTGTATAGGGTCTTCGGGGAAAGCCGACACCAAACTATACTCTATTTATCGAAAACACGTCTCAATGGAAACGTTGCCATTTGCCATGGGCTAACATTCACATCTACGTCTCACTCCACTCGGGCGTAGCTCAAGGATATCTAATCTTTTGGTCAACGTACGATTCAATCGGCATCGTGCTCGTATGTTTTTGAGTACTTTACCTTTTCACGCTTACCTATCCCCATGAAATGTTTATTTCAATCTAGCCAGCTTTATTACTCACTGTAATTTAATCGACTCAAGAAATCTCCTGCTAATTAAATAACCACGCTACCTTAAAATAGCCCAAAAATCCTGGTACACGGAGGTAGTGAAACTATTCCATATCATTTAATGAAAATATAAATTTTCCCGGTGCACTAAGGAAGTCAAGAATACACGCGGGGAAATATACTACACCTTAAAGAGGTAAAAAAAGTTCTCCCGATACAGTGCCAATTGCGTTTTAACGACCTCAATGACTGTGCTTCCATTTCAAACACTCTCAAATACCTGCCTTATGACGGACTGCTAATGGTGTCATCTGGTCATATATGTATTAATCACATAAGTTCTGTCAGTTTCACCATCCCCCTGCACTAACCTATAGGCTCAATAAACGGGCTCCTTTCCGTGCTCACTGCAGCTTAGCACATAGTCACTTCAGTGCCAGAATTATGGCATATGCGGCCGCATCAGTGGCACAGTATGGAGGCTGCATAAGAAGCGAAATAGAACAAAATTTGAACCGTTTAGTAGTTATAAGTATTATTTTGAAGTTGATCATATTTTCAAATCACAATAATATTCGTACATGTTTCTTATGAGTCTTCCCTGTTTCCATGAATGTTCACATGATTTTGTAGTGAATGTATGAGTTTGTAATTTCTTGACAAAAATTATATACACTTTTCGTTATTTATTAATAAAGAAATAAATTGTTATAAAATTCAATTAATGCCTCTACGAAACTTATTTTAATAATTGAGGTATTTGGATGGTCACTAATGGATTAGGATTTTTCTTTTAAAGAGGAACAACATTACTGGCAATATTCATATGTATATAATCTTATATTGTAATTGTTATGCCACTGAATAAAAATTATTGCACAACTCTACATCACTCAAAAAATTGATTTTTTAATTTTTTTATACTAATAATTTACACACGTCCTATGTATTAATATTAAGATGAATTTAACGTAATTAAGAACTTGATCCAAATTATACTTCGGTATTATAAGAAATGAAGTTAATAATTAATAATGTTAGTAAAAGCATAATAGTGTGGATCGATCTTGAGAGGTTGAAGTGAAAAGTGTAGGATAACATTTAGCCAGACTATATTTGCACAATCAAATAAGAGAATTTAATATTAACGTTCGGTTACAAAATTTTGTGCGTATGCCACTTAATTTAATTTTACCCTTACGATAACGTATACAGAAAAAAAAGATTCTGATTTCCGCTATCTGATTGTTGAGGGAGTGATTCAAACACTGCGATCCCCGGCCCGGTGATCTGATTCGTGAGTGAATGATTCAAACAATTGGATCGCAGACTCAGTGATCTGATTCGTGAGTGTTTCAAACAGCTGGTTGCTCTCGGATCGCAGGAGCGGAGTGAATCAAAATAGCTACCGCACTTTTTTACGATTCAATGATCACTCACTCCGGAGAAGGAGCTAGTTCTCGATTGAATCGCCCACCTCTATGACTTAGGATTCTTAAAAAGATGTTGAAAGATTATTTTAAGGTTTGTGTATATTATATAAATGGTTGTGTATGTATGTTCTCCATTAAAATCTCAACGAAAGGAGATATTTCCACCAACATTTAGTAACGATGTTCTTTCCAAACTTGAAACATAAATTTCTGGAAAAGAAACTACCCCAAATAGCCGGCGGGGGAGGGGGGGGAGAGGGACTATATTTGCGTGGAATAAACATTTTTAGGAGCAATTTATTTTGATAGTATTTCCGCCGAAATTTTAGATGAAAGTATTCATTGAGCAATCGAGATTGGTGTCAATTCCAGAACTATGAAAGTCTCTGAGTTCAATTCTGACATTGAACGTGCATCCTAAATTGTTCTTCAGTGGTTGGTAAAAGTCAATAATGTGAAATCAATCGAGATTCGTGTCTACTCCAGGCATATAGATGTTACTGAGACAAAGTTTTAGGCTGAGAAAACTTAAGTGAGTAGTATTTTTTTAGAATCAGTGAAGTGCAGTGAAGTGATTTTTGTGTGACTCCTTTATTTTCTAATTCAGATCAAAATTAAGACTTCAAAATTATTCCTTAGTGTAAACTTTTTGTAATTGTATTTGTGTTTTCTTTGTATATAGCTGCAACAGGGCAAATGCCCAATAGCAGCTAAGTAAGTAATAATAATAATAATAATTATTATTATTATTATTATAATTATACTACGTCCCTTCCTAAGAGAGTGGAAATATTCGAGATTGTTTAATGAAATGAAACATTTTTTCGGTGCACTTAGGTTGTCCAGAATAGACGCGGTGAAAGTCAATAAGACGAAGTCAACTGAGACTCGTGGCCATTCCGGATGTCGCTGAGTCGAATTCAGAATTTCAACAATCAGGTTTAGTTGCAGTTCAGCCCTAGATTGGCCGGGAAAATGTAAATAAATAGTTTTAAACATTAAAAAACATTTAAGAGTGGCACTTTGAAGGCTTGCAATATATTGAGAAAATCTAAGGAATACAATAATGTGATAAGAAGCTTGTTACTAAAATTAGCTTCATTTAAAATATGTACGGGAGGAAAGTAATTTCGTGTTAGAAATGTATTAAATTGGTGGTAAATTTCACCGTCTTTAAGAATTAGACGCCATAGAAACTATGTAGTTCGAGTTAGATATGTAGGATATTACGGGCAGGGTCATTGGTTTCAGTTTTATTAATATTTTATGTATCTATCGTGGTAATAATTGTTGCTTGTGGTGATGTAGCACATAACTTAAATAACTCACGAGCCGCTCCTGATAATAAATACCGTCGTTTTTTTCTGATGTCAGTTGATTGATAGGGTTTATATAATTCCACAGCACCGAAATCGTTGAGAATAGAATTGACGCAAATGGACCAGCCTTGAGAATGTTCCACCTCGTTCCGAATCCAGAACTTTTATTACGCTCTCTTTCGGAGGGTTCAAAGATGAATGCTTAATATGATGTGTGTTGGCCTTAAATAAATGTGACCTGCGAGAAGCCGGCGTGCCTAAGTGCGGAGATTGACGCGGACTGCGACAGGTCTGTGACGGAAGTTCTTTGAGTGCCAGCGAGGGCATAATAGCCAAACAATAAATAAAAGAGCGGCAGCTGAATGGAAAGGACCACTTGTCACTGATGCGCCTAAACGAAGCCAACGAGAGCTGCCTCTAACGCAATCATGCGTGGGACAGCGCTCAGTCGCATCTCTCTGCTTCAACAATTACAAGTCCTCGCAGTTTGCCCTCTACCGGGACCTTCACTGCTCTTTTCACCACAGTATTAACTTCCGCAACATAGATCCGTCAAACAGTCACCACGAAGTTCACCCACGAATTAATTCACGTTAACTCATAATCTTTCAACCAACACAAAGGCAACACGTCATCGCCAAACAGTTGATGCAACTTCCACCAGGAAATCATAGTAATAGAATTCTTATTAAAGTGCAAAAGTGTTTTGAAAAAACTATGTAAATTTCCTCTATGAGCAATGGACGAAAAATCCGATTATCAAAAATTATTCTTAAACATTCTTAGTTATTGAATCAGCCATATTAAATTTAAAATTATTGAAGAGAAATATTATTATGTTTTATTGAAAGAGAAGCCTTATATATTGTGATCATGACCGGCGATGGATCCGACAATATATTAACTATGACTATTAAAACGATGCCACCCTTAAATATATAATATGTTCTTGCCAGCTTCATTTCAACTTACAACTTATTAGCATGGTCATATATATGACAATAAATTACAACTTTTATTTAGTTCTCAATACAACTTTTAATCATAATTCAGATATCTTGAACATTACGTTAATACGATGATGTGCTTTAAACACAAATCGACGTTCATCTGTAGACTCAAACATTTGTTGTTGTATTCAGTCCTAAGACTGGTCTGATGAAACCCTCCATGCAAACCTATCTTGCGCAAGCCTTTTAATTTCCACTTAACGACCACATCCTTTGCCTCCCTATTCTGTTCTTATCCCACACACTTCCCTCTAATGCTAATTGTACAAGATCCTCATGTCTTAATCAATCCCTTCTCTTGGTCAACGTCCTCCATATTGTTCGCTCTTCCTCCATTCTGTTAAGAACGTCCTCGTTAGTGATTCTATCCGCCCATATAATTTTCAGCATGTGCCTATCTTTCAAATGCTTCTATTCTTTGCCTTTCCGCAACTCCTATCGTCCACCTTTCGCGCCAATATAACGCCACGGTCCAAACGAACACTTTCAACAACTATTTCCTAATATTCACTCTTATATTACCCGTAAGTAAATTCCTCTTTTTTATGAAAGCCTTCGTTGCCTGTTCTATCCTACTCTTATGTCTACTATACTTCTACCATACCAAGTTATTACGCTTCCCAAGTAGCAGAATTCCTTAACTTCCATCGTAATATCCCTGCCCAATCTAACACCCTTTGTTATTTCACTGTTTCCCATACTGTACTCCATTACATTGGTTTTCCGTCATATTGAACTCTTTCTCAAGGACCACGTTCATGCCATTAATTATGGTTTCCAAGTCTTCTTCTGACTCACCTAATACTACAGTATCGTCGGCAAAGTGCAGGGTTTTTATTTATTCCCCTTGCAGAATGATAACTTTTCCATATTTCATTTTATCTTTCTTCATCATGTTACTATACATTCAATCTCTCGCTGATATCTCTGATACGAAGATTCAAGCTCACAGTTTTTATACTGGTATGTTGTTTCTTTAAATCCGAAAAATCTAATTTAAATTATGTATAAACAATTAATACAAAAGAAACTCGAAATGCTTTCATGAAACCAAACGATTTTTACGATACTCGTCACGGATTCATTAATTCAATGTGACATATTATTATACAGCACCTTATTAACGGAGTTATGATCAACTGATCGTTAACAAATTAGAATTATTTCGTTGTTAATATCCTATATATATTATAAATATATAATATAGTTGCATTTATTTTTAAAGGCTAGGGTGTTATGTCGTTTTTAGGAATAATTGAAATGATCTTATAATCTTCAAGGATTATTAATTTAATTTATTATGATAACTATTATATTTTGATACGTAACCTTATAGGTTTTTAATCAATCTCAGTATTTAATTATAAATCCAATAATAATATTTTTAATAAAATACAAAGAATGGCCAAAAGTCAGAACTGGAATAATTTAATTAGAAAACGAAACGCCTCAAGTTTCAGGACCTCCTCAGTTGATAAATTTAAAATTTACGAAATTTCATAATGTTGTTGCAATATCGGAGTGGGGGTGAGGTGAGTAGGAGGGCGAAACGTTTTCTAATTAAATTATTCCATTTCCGACTTTTGGCTATTCTCTGTATTCTATTTTTATATTAACACAGACTAATTTAATTTCTTCATTGATAATAAATTTATTAATAAATTTATAAATTAGATATAAAGTAGCTTGCGGCCGATAGTTTAACAGTAATATTCTACAAACAGAGTTACATTTACAATTTTACATAATTATATATATATATATAGATTTATGTATCTTAATTTATGTAAATGCTGCATATAATTAATGACGACGAAGTATTAAATAAATAACTGAGACTAGTTGAAAAATGTGAGGTTATATTGCAAAAAATAAATGTAGTCTATTTATATTCTAAGAAAATAAATTATTCTTACTACTACCTCCCTACCAGTAATTGATTTTGAATCTTTTAAATGATCTGTAACGATAAATGTATTCTGAGGCCCTCATAAAATCATATGAAGATATAATCGAGTCGGTTTCTTCAGGAATCGAAGTTTGTGGAGCCGGTCCAGAGAGGGTTGGGGCAGGCCACATTCCAGAATGCCATTCCTCCAGAGCTCCCGCTGGATGTTTTAATTCGGTTTGCTGGAGCAGCGCATTGTTCCCTGACGTGAGGGGCAGGGGAACCTTCAGCTCTTCAGTACGACGCTCTGACAACTTCACAGGAAATTCCTTCAGCAGACGAACAAGAATATGGACCATATTTGCCAATCAAAAAATAATCTATTGTATCTTGTTAGTACAGAGTCGTTTGGCTTCAGACATGATCAAACCTATCTGAAATTTGTCATTTTTATAAATGAATATTTAAGTTATTGCTCTTTTAACCTAAGCTTATGTCCACTTTTTAACGGTTTCAGTTAACGCTACTCTTTAAATAACAGTTGAAAAATTACATTACTGTATTCTCTCGTGGAAACGAAATAAATTGACGTAAATAAAAATTGTTAAATAAATAATAAAATAAAGTAGATACACTTTTTGCAGGATGAACGTTAATAAATGCATTTATTGACTGCAAATAAGTGGCAGTTATAATTGAATTCATGATTTTATATCTATATTTAAACTAAAATTAATAGATCACAAACAAAAAGCAACAGTTTCCTCACTTCATTTATCACTTTCATTATTTATTCACTACACTCAGCTATCTTATCTAGCCAGTATTTCAAACGTTTATTATTCTTTAATAGAGTCGCTAGTTTTCTTCCGGGAAAATCGTTCCAGTCATTAATTGTTCTGTACAGAAACGTGTAATTTCTCACAATCGTTGGTTGGTCTCTTTGTTTAATTTTAAAGCAGTGGCCACTTTTATCAATATAATTTGGTGCACTTATAGTTATATTGCGCTCCAGGCAGGTTTGATTGTATGAATTTTTAAATAAAGCACGAATTTTGGCTTACCTAATAAAGACTCCCATTTTAGAGGCCTGCTTTCCAAAATTGTACTACATATTTTACCCGCCCTACCTTGCTAGCTATCTGAAGTCTTCATATGTTCGCTTGTATACTGATCCCAGGAAAGAACATTTCTAATTGAAAAATATGCTATAAGATCCAAAACGTCGACGAACGCTAAAGTCACCTGCCCCATAACAAAAATCCACCAAAATCCTATCCGGAGATAGACGGAAATACGGACTGACACATCCCTCACCAGATACACCAACAACCAAAAATTCGCTTTTGGTTGTAATTCAACAAATAATGATCTTATCGAACGTTACAATCACCCAAAAGTTATATAAACTGACGCGTCAAAATCTCGTAATGGAGTTGGATGTTCCATTCTCACCGAATGATTATCAAAAACTCAAGCAATCCTCAAGAACGCTTCACCTATTACGGCTGATATTTAGGCGCTATTGATGGCCACACACCATTGTGACTGATTAAATACTATAAAAGCGATAAAAAAAACCCTGACTTATAACTGAATGAACGAAACAACATCAAGCACAATATTTCGAAATCAAATAATCATAACAATCGTCATATCAACGTATGCCGGATTTCTGACCACAGCAAAATATTAGGAAACGAGTTAGCTGACCATCCAGCTAAACTCACAGAAAATTACAACCACAAATTCAACCATAAATGCTCCGCAGATAACAAACGAAGGATATATAACACTAAATTCCTGGACCAATGGAACCTCAGCAGAAGATCAAGTAACAACGGACCCTTCAACCTAAACTTGAACAAGCATCAAGATCTACCCTTCCCCAAGGATCTCACAAGAAAGGATCAAATAGTGCTGTCAAGGGTAAGGGCCAACCATACTAATATACCACTCAGCTATCTTTTTTTCCAGAGAACCTCCACCCCAATACAACTCTAGCAAGATACGCCTAACCATGGACCACAACCTTTTCCACTGCACCAATTACAACTTTCAGAGAAGAAATATAATTGGATCATTTAGACCAAAAGACATCACATCCTCGGAAGATACAATCAAAGAACATTTTTCCATCTTGGTCTATCTTTTCAATTAGCTATACGCTCTTTACCTTCAATTGAAGAAATTCTATTTCATTTGACTATTAGCATATTTGAAAGTGATCAACATGTTTGACAAAATCTAACCAAAATTGTAAACTTTATTTGATACATTACTCTCAATAAAATCTTCTCTTTGTTTGTGTTAAGGTAACTATTGTGGTCGCCAATAACATCACAGTTGACGGGCCCTAAAATAAAATTTAAAAATAAGTTCCTTAATCAATATCGGTAATTAATACAAGTTTACCCAGAACGAGATTTTTCCATTTTTGGTCATCTAAATTAAGCTTTTTCAATTTATAGTGAAAAAATAACAAACAAAATCAGCCAAGATATTATTTTCACCGGTCCTCCGCTTCTCATATGTAGTACCGATTACCAAAACTTTGGTTGAATGTCATAAAGTTATTTCGAGCTACGAGAAAACAAGCCATAGTGCGTGGTCATAATACAATATAACCTCCTACGCGTCTCGTCGTCGGCTTAATTATAAATCATAATCGAACACAAATCCGTGTTGGCGTCTCACTACTTTGATGCCGTAGCGTGTTCGAGACCTTTTAATTATATTCATGGTCGCGATTTATGCCATCGAGGCTGCTACGACTAAACTATTTCTGCGAGCTTACACATTCGCGGCGCGCCTTCAACAATTTTGTCACCAAGTTTTTAAAAAAATCCTACAACAGATGAATTTGTCACGGTTAACTTATATTAGAAACGTAACCGTAACTTCACGGTACAATATATACAGTTCCTGTAAAAAAGTCAACACGATTTTTATTCCCAAATTCTGTATTTGCTTAGAAATCGTTCGAGGCCACGTCAGAAATCACCTTTGTATGCCTGCAAACGAAAACAATCCTCGAATTTGCGTTCAAAGATTTTTTATAATACTATTATATTTTAATAAATATTTGATGGTACGTAGTATTTATAGAATTTTAATAACTATCTTCCTTGGAATTCTGTCCCGATTAAGTAAACATTCATATTCCATTTTTAGTGAAATATGTGGTAAATTGCTGAGAAAAGGACAAACAAGAGTATTACTTCTGAACTTCACTTGATGCCACTCAATTTTATCATATGAACGGAACGATTTATTTTCGGATTCATATAATTATTATAAATTGAATATTATTCGAGCGAATTATATCTTTGACTCCGCAACAAAGAAGGGAGTAAGGAAGCGCGAATAACATGGAGTTAAATGAAGGCAGGTAGCATTCCACACTCGGGAATGCGGCGTGGACGCCAATCCAGCAATTATGTGCAGTGACTGGGTATTGTCCCGGACGAACATTCCCACAGGATTGCTTTATTTCTCCTTATTAGCGTAGTCACCATAGGTCATCTCCTCTTTGATATAAATTCCGACCGAGTAGTGATTTGGCGAACGTCTGGAAACTGGTCGAGGGACTTCCTCGAGGCTCACATTTAACCTCAGCAAACGAACTCCTGACCTAAGAAAACGAAAAAGAAAATTACTAACATAATTAATGACATATTATCTATTTATTCAGATAAATCTTTGACAAATATGATCATATACATATTGACAGAATATTCTTTCAGGTGTATAAATCGGAGTCATAATTTTTTGGATTTGTATAATCATTTATTTTAGACTGTACATTTAATTTGCAGCAGTTGCAAAAATTATGACGAACGGATTCGAAACAGAGCATAAAATTGACTGTTTCATTGGTGTTTGTATAGGCCTATGTTTCGAATACAAATTTAAACGAGTAAAGAAAATTCCACTATATTCTATAGACGTTAACTTGCACTCGTTATTTGGTCTAATAAATATTATTCGGGCTCAGTGATCTTGATAGTGTTTTTCACGATGTTGTTTGTGTTTAATTTCAATCCGTGGTTGGTATCGATTCCGGAATTATGGATGTCTGTGAATTTATTTCTGAGATTCGATACGAAGTTGTGGTTCAGCTCAAAGGGGCGAGGGTGTAATGGGGAAAAATGTTCCACGAACAACATTAAATCAAATATACGTAAATTCAATAAATTATTAATCTGGCCGAGGTACCTCAATATCATTTATGAGATGTATGTACCAGATGCAGGTTTTCTAGGGTTTTCTCAGCATCTCTTTGAAGTGAATCCCCAGGTACGATTCTTAAACTACAGCCCTGGGGCCACTTGGCTGTCTTCTTCTTCCTTCCGCATTCCCACTTTTCAATTATCTTCCTATGATATTAAATGGGAGTTGCCAGTTTCTTAATCACCCTCATGTAGCCTGTTACACAAAACATTGTATAATAGACAAGAGGTGGCTGTTAATTATCAATTAATATTAAAAACTGACTTTAAAATAAATTTTAAATTCACGTAATACTTGCACCTGTTCATAATAACACAACGTAATAAGTTTACTGTCAGAATAAAATTATTAAAATTAAATATATGTATAATATGAGCATTACTATTTTAATTATCTGAAGGAATGAAGAAAAGTAACACAAAAATTATCTATACAATTTTGGAATCTTCGTTCTACAAAAAGATAATTGCAGCCGCCGTCAATTTTGCCATTGTAGATGTCTTTTACATCTGATAAAATATCTTTTGTATCTATTATATATATAAATACACCATACGGCGTCTCTCGCATCCAAGCTTCCACCTCCTTTTATCTTTCCTATCTTCATCTCGCAACCATCTGTCCTCCATTGCTTGCATCACTCCATCATTCCATCTAAGTTTAGGTCTTCCTTTTTTCTTTTGTTTTTGGGGGTTACCAGAGAAATATTCTTAATGACCACCGTTCCTCTGGCGCTAGTCTCAAATGTCCATACCAATTCAACCTCCTACCTTCTATTGTAACTCCCATTTCTTCCCGAATCCTTTCCGTTCTTGTCACACCACAGATGCGTCTCCAAAAATCCATATCCATCGCTCTTAACTTTCCTTCATTTTCCTTAGTTATTTCTCAAACCTCAAAAACTTATAGTGCAATATTTTCCACTGTCGTTTTGTATTCTCCTTTTCACCTTATTTGTTTCATGTTTATTCCATATAATTGAGAGAAACTGACTTGTTGCAACTCTGCTATTTTCTGCTTAATTTCCTCCTCGCTTCTCCCTTATATATAAATATCTGTCCCTAAGTATTTATATGTGGTGCAGCACTTTACTACACTTCCGTCTTCCATTTCTAAAGATTTTCCTGTCCCTCCGAATACCATATACTCGGTTTTATAAAAAAATTATTTGCAAGCCCCATTTCACGTATTCCTCATTTAATTTTCAGTCTTTTGTTTTTAAGTTTTTCTTATAGACTAGTATACGGTTAGCCTCAACAGAGCTAATTACCCTTTATGACCGGTTGAGAATTGTAGTATTGTGTGGATTTACATATTAACCTCAACTGAATCGTGTTTCAGCAGTAGGATTTTCATGATCTGTTTATGAATTACTCTGTGAACTTTTTTTATCACTTTATAATGCACAAAGGTAATTTGCAGGCGGTTTGTTCAAGCTAAACGCTGCACGGGAAAAGCAAAGAGGCGTCTATTTGCGACAAATGTGTTCACGTTCCGCAATTTATTATTTCGTCGACGACGCAAAGGTAAACTGGTTCGATGACGCCAGCGGAGTATGGAAGGTTTCCCGACGTCGGGGGCTGAGCTGGCTCAACTAGTCAAGCCTGGTAATGGTTGCGATTTTCCATAAATAAATCGTTTGTCACGTCTGGATTGGACCTGTACAAGCAATTATCACACCATTACCTTCGGCAGGCCGTTAGCGTTCAGCCTCCCGTGGGGTTATGGCTGATTCGCATGCGAACAACTCGCTCCTCGACACATTTCTGCGTTTATTCAAACTAATCACGTATACGAAACGTTCTCTTTATCACTAGTTACAGAGGCTAACCTCCGGGCTAAGCTCCTAATTAGCAATTAATTGCTTTAAATTCTTAAGTTCAGAAGTTATCGTTTCTAATTAATAAAAAAAATCCTGTTTGATAAGTGCGTCAAAGTAAGTAAAAATACTGAAGTAACACACACAAACATGTGCAATGTCCTCACCTAACGTTATTGCGTTCCGTTCGCTCTGTTTTCTATAACTACAGAGTATTATATTCAGGTATATGTTGCTGTTGTGCTATTCAGTCCTCAGACTGGTCTGATGCAACTCTCCATGCTAACCTATCTTGCGCAAGCCATTTCATTTCCTCATAACCATCACAACCCACATCCTCCCTAATCTGCTAAGTTTTTTCTATCCTTGGCCTCCCTCTTCTGTTCTTACCCCTCTAATGCTAATTTTACAAGACCCTCGTGCCTTAAAACGTGGCCTATTAATCTATCCATTCCTTTGGTCAACGTCCTCCAAATTGTACGCTTTTCCCCTATTCTGTTTAGAACTTCCTCGTTTGTGATTTTATCCACCCATCTGATTTTCAACATTCGTCTATAGCACCACATTTCAAAGGCTTCTATTGGTTTCCTTTCCCCAACTCCTATCGTCCACGTTTCGCACCCATATAACGCCACAATCAGTACGAACATTTTTAGCAATGATTTCCTAATATTTACACTTATATTACCCGTATGTAAACCCCTCTTTTCGCGAAAGCCTTCCTTGCCTGTGCTATTGCTTCTTTACGTCTACTATACTTCTACCATCCCGAGCTATTCCGCTTCCCAAGTAGCAGAATTCCTTAACTTCCGTCAAAATATCCCTTCCCAATCTAACACCCTTTGTTATTCCACTGTTTCCCATACTACACTTCATTAACTTGGGTTTCCTTCTATTAATTCTCATATTGAACTCTTTCACCAGGAAGAGTTTTGTTATTATTTCCAAGTCTTCTTCTGATTCCCCTAAGACTATAATATCGTCGGCAAAGCGAAAGGTTTTTATTTCTTCTCCTTGCAGTATGATTCCACTTTAACATTCGGCAAGCCGTTTCTATATATGTTAAACAGCATGGGTGACAGACTGCATCCTTTCTTACTCATTTTTTGATTACGGCTTTCTTTTTTTGATCTTCTATTCCAATTACTGCTGCCTGCCTTCTGTAAAGGTTATGTATTAGCCTCCTTTCTCGATATTTTATTCCAGTGCTCTTCAAAATCCTTAATAGTATGGTCTAGTCCACATTATCAAAGACTTTTTATAAATCTACAAATGCTTTCAACGTAGGCCGGTTTCTCCTTATCCTGTCTTCTAAAATTAGTCGCAAAGTTAATGTTGCTTCTATTGTTCCTACATTCTTCCTAAAACCAAATTGATCGTCTCCTAATTTGCATTCTATTTGACGTTCCATTCTACTATATACTATTTTAGTTAATATTTTTCATGCATGGGATACTAAACTAATTGTCCTGTGCTGTTTGCATCTATCAGCCCCAGTTTTCTTCGGTATGGGTATAATTATGTTTTTACTAAAATTTTCTGGGATTCTTCATGTTTCGTAAATTTCGCAATTCAGGTATATATGAACATTATGATAAGAGATTTTTCAATTTCAGCAAATAAAACAGGACTCCGAACCCACAATGACATCAACTTACGCCAAGAATTTTACAGTAGTTTTAGTATTTGCCCACATACGTCTGCAATTAAAACCTATTTTAAATAATTGTTGGGAACATCAGCAGCAAAATAAATAATATAAATAGTCATACCTGATACTATACTAAACATCTATACCAAACAATAAAATGGAAGTGTGTCTCGAATAGGCTCCAAAACGGTGAAATCGATCATGAAGGATTAAAACAAGAATTTTAATTTAAACTTTCGCTTGTGTTTCATTTCGCATCATACAGAATTCAGAGGATATTAATATAATTATTTATAAATGTATTGCCTTCCGAAAGCCGAAACTAACTGCGAGCTATAAGGCTTTTTAGGTGGTCAAATACCATTCAACCGATTGCCGTACAATTTTGTTGTTTAAACTGATCACCTCAGAGACCTTTTCTGTGGATCATTTTAAAATTTATGTTTTTTCTTTCTCCCGTTTCAGGTCAAAAAAGATCCTACTCTAAAGACATATAGAGCTTGCAACAGTATAGATTATTTCCTCACGTGTCAAGCCTGTCAGACGAGATAATTAAATTGCTGTTAAGCGTGAAATAACTCTTAAGTTTAACACTAATAATGCAACATGTTTTAAAAGTCATAATGCGGGGATTATATATAGACCCGGGTCGCACACACTCAGTTATATTTTGCAGCCGGCTAATGTAAATACGGTGACCATCTTATTTTCTGTCGATCTGCTGAAAGTTCAACCCACCAAGAGGAGGAGGGGGGCGTACATCAGTAATCATAAGCGTAAATTTGGCAGCATGAGCGAGAAAGAGGCGAGCATTCTCACTCAATCTAATGTTTCAGGAGGAGTTTTGATTGGAGGTCACGGCACTGATGTTTAGACAGCATTGTTATTTAAGATACAGGACTGTCAACATATGTTCGCTTTGCAGGTTCACTCAAATTTGTAAATCACTAATCAAATAAAATTAATGTCTTAAAAATATATTGTTACATGTAACCTAAATATCCAACGTAATAAGGTCAAGGCTGGTCTCCGTGGATAAAGCCGAGAATACGTCTTGCAGCCGGAGACAGACGCTTGAAACCGCGGACTGATCCCGGAAAACAAAGGCGGATGGTCACCCTGATATAATTTAACTCTCGGACATCGTCGGGCACACAGCTAATATATATTAAAAACGTAACAGTGTAACCATAGCCATCAGTCAACAATCCAAGTTCTTTTGGAAACGACAACGTCTATCTATGATCGATGGAGATAATCAGACCAATCAGAACGAATTTTAAATATTTAATATTTTAAAAATACTCTCACAGTATGATTTATATTGGCAGGCATATTTTATTCTTCAATAAATAAACAGAATTGCCAAAGGCCTGAAAAAGGTATATTTGACAAAAATATAATTTCACAGCTTTTTGTCAATAAATTTAACTTCATAAAAAAATTGATTACGTATGTCTTTACTTGAAAAAGTTCCAAACTTGTAAAAAGACGTTGTATATATTAAATATTCTAAAAATTTCTTTCTTATTACTGTTTGAGGTTTATTTGTTTATGTATACACCATATTGAAGAGCGATTATGAAAATAATTTCACCTCAGGACATCTACAAAGGTGTAAATAGAATGAAAATTCGAAACACTTGAAAAGTCAAATATTATAGCTTCCTTATAAGTCAATGAGCACTATTGGAAAAACAGGAAGAAGAAAAGCAGTGAGTCTGTAAGGTGATCATATTAATGAACGTGACTGCATGAGTAACATGCATAATAAATTTAGGTGTTGGACACATTAAGACTCGAATGTATCAAAACATAAAGAATTCTAAGAGAAAGGTCTGAGGCATAATTCGACAATTAAGTTTTTTTTTCGTCGTCACAATAAACACGGACGCGGAACCAGTTCTCTTTCAGACGCTTCCTAACGACGAGCAGCTGGCGAAAATTAAGGAAGAAGACGGACGCGAACCGCCGTCGATCAAATTAACTTGGTCACCACCGAAAATGGCATTCCGGTTCCGTTCAATAACCTTGCGGACCGCGATAAATATGCGTTGTTTAAGAGGCGTGTGTGCGATGGCAAGGTGCCCGCGGATAGCACATTAATTCTCCAGTCCAATTGCTAGTGAAGGTTTTAACACAATTTATAGCGCCGACTCTCTCTCAAAGCGAGACAAAATTTTTATTTCTTAATCACGCTTGGATATTAAAGAACATGGCAGCAGCAACAACATGCGCGACGCGTAATAAATGTGCCGCGGATGAATTACGACCGCGCTGAAACCGGCGCGGCTTCTCACCGCACAAATCATGCCTCTTAGGGGACCTTTGTCACCTACAAACAACACTATATTGTTTCCTCTCACCGTCGCATCCATTCTTATCGACACCAAAATATAATAGCGTAGAACGGATTTTTAAATCGTCATCAGCCTTTGTTGTAAATAGGGGGAATCTTGTTCTTATTCAGTCTTACACTTCCTTTTCTCTTTGAATGATACTTCTTCTCTTCTGAAGTACCCGGAGTTGCTCGAGTTCACGTAAATAGTAAAGCAGGAATGTAATTAAAGATATGTTTATTACAGTACCTGAGGGTACACTATATTCATAGTTCTACCATTCTCTCGGAACTGCAATATCATAAATTGAGAAGTGGAAATGCAGGGAGGAGGGTTTAAGATTGAATGCAGGAATGTCTCTGATCTCTCTCTCTCTCGAGACAGATCAGGAGACAGGGCTGAGAGAAGGAACTCCTACTACCTCTCCACGCACTGAAAAAGAGATGGATAACATGCTTCTTGGTACACAGAAATATCTGTGCCAAGATGCGATACTGAAGCATGCAGTGAATGATCATATGCTGCGTGCTAAACGCATCCAAAAGACACCGTGACATATATAGATAAACAACTTACTGGGGTAAAAGAGCAGTATATATATGTATATATATATATATATATATATATATATAAAGTAAAAAAAACTATTCATTTTGTATTCTATTAATTACTCTTGCTAAGGTTAATCATTGTAAAAAAGTGTACAAGATTGTTGTAAAATATTGTAATTAAGGCCTTCTATAGGAAACAAGAAAGCAGGCTAAAAAATAGAGAAATAAATTTTAAAAAAATTCTACCATTCTCTGCAAAAACACCCTAACAGCAACCAACAATTTCAGTATATTGTAAAAAAAAATAAAGATCATGGGCAGCTTCGGGCCTAGAGGAACACGTGTGCCAAATTTGGTCAAATTCGGACCAGTAGTTTGCACACTGACAAACGTTTCTATATATAAATATAGATTCACACTTACAGATAAAGTAAAATATTATATGTTTATGTTATTTTAGAACGAAGATGGACAAGACGTGCTTGAGGCGTTGAATAGTAAACCAGCGAGTTTGTTATTTAAATCTGTGCCATATTTCTTCTATCTCTTTCCTTTTTGAACACACACAATTTCTTATCTGACATCCCATTGTATACAGTTTATTGTTCAAACATTTAAAATTGTTAGAGAAAAATTATGGTTTTTGACATTGAAACTACAATTTAATAAAATTTAGTGACTTTAAATATAGTAAAAACTAATCAATTAATTACATAAAATTATATAATTTTTCTGTAGTTATTTTAGTCAGAAATATTTCAGTTTTGGAATCTGATGGTAAACGTTTTTGAACATTGAAATAAATTGAAGAGAGGAATTTTTATTTATATAACTGATACAAATATGGGGCCGTATAATTAAGAAAATACCTCAAATACTTTTGAAGGATTAAGACTGGTATTTAATTAAAACAATAATATTAAATACATTTGAGAAAATGTAAAAGACTAAGTTCCAAAAACTACGGATGTTATCTATAAAATAAATTCTTAAGACTGGAACAAAATTTATATTGGAAATGCATATGTTAGTATGATATACTAGGATCTATAATCATAAAAATAATGCTAAAAATGCTAAAAAAAACTAACACTGCATTGTCGTACAATATAAAAAAATCAAACTCAAAATAGTTTACGAAAATATCAAAATTCTGCAAAAACAACCTAATACCATAAAAAGCGTTCATATATATAGTAATTTCTTGAAATTTATCCCACTGTTTTGAGATTTCACCGCTTTCCTCAATCGAATTCTTAACACACACACACACACAATATATCAAAGCCGTACAACAATACTTTTCAAGAAATTACTTTTAAATCTCGATACCAATCGAATATTAAAATGTCGACAACCATAGCATTGACGTTCACATCGAGTACTAACATATATAGATATAAGGTAAGCTACTTTAGATATATCATCAATTTAGATTAATGGATCCAAATTAAAATGATTTTATGATAATGCGATGATGTTCGAATGTGAGGTGAGATAGAGTCAACAAAGTGTATCCGGACCGTAGGTACGTAGTCATTTATTTCTACACGAATTTCGTAAGTAAATAAGGAATACGACCTTATTTCACTCAAAATTTAAATTGAGAAACACGAAAAGTTAAAAGTGTTTGAAGTAAGCTGCGTCGAAACGTCCCACAGTTCTAAATGATTTCATATTCAAAGCAAACTATAGAATTATTTGTCATAGTTTAATGGAAGAAAACGCCTTGTTTCCTATTGGAACCGATACACTGTGCTCTGTATAGAGAACTAATGGGACGATTATTGACTAGTTTGAAGGTATTTTGATTAAATTTTAATTTATTAAATGGTAACTGTTAGTATTTGACAAATTATATTTAGAATCGATAGAAAATGAGTTAAAAATATTATTCTCTTTATAGAAATGATTATGACAAAATTATGGCCGAAAGTTTTATTTTCAAATTGTTAACTAAATTTATTATTAATTTATGGACTTCTGACTATTATTGAGATATAGAAACATGGTGTTCTAATACATTAATAATTCTAAAATCCCTTGTCAGTATGTACAGTATGTCGCAGTTATAGGCGTACAAACTACTGGGCCGAATTTGACGAAATCTTGCAAACTGTGTTCCTCAGAGCCCGATTTTTAATTTTTTTTAAATCTACAAAAGTTATCTATTATTATTTTGTTATTACTTACTTAGCTGCTATCGGGCATTTTTCCGGTGGCTGCTATATACAAAGAAAATACAAATCACACTAAGGAACAATTTTGAAGTGTAGGTTTTGATCTGAAAAAGAAAATAGAAGTCAGGAGTCACACAGAAATCACTCCACTATAAGCACTTCACTTATTCTATAAAAAAATAAAAAAACTGCTCACTTCAGGTTTCTTAGCCTATTCCTAAACTGATTTACGCTACCCGGAAAAGTCGTATTTCTGCATGGAAGGAATTCCAACCGCGTATAGATCTATTAAGAAATGAAAATTTTCCTACGTCAGTGCGTTGCCCTTTTTCTTTAATTTTGAACGTTTGATCATTTTTAGAAATATAATTCAGCGCCGTAACATGGTTTGTTATTTCTTTCCAGGCCCTGTGGTTCACCCTTTTAAGCTTTATATATTGCGCACAACCTCGCATGTTTCCTTCTAATACTGAAAGCTTCTAATTCTCGTGAGGATTGTTCGTGAATCGACCCACAAACATCTTTTCAGCCTGTTTTTGTATTTTTTCCATCTATGTGAAAACCTCCGTTTGCTGGTTGCTCTAGGGTGGGCTTAAGCAAAAGGGTTTTTGTTTGTGCAGAGAATTGCAGAACTATGAATATAATGTACTGTAATAAACATCTATTTAATTACATTCCTGCTTTATTATTTACGTGAACCCGAGCAACGCCGGGTACTACAGCTAGTAATGATCTAAAATTTGCTTAGTCGCATTATGATAGAGAAATAAAATAACCAAATTGAGTTTGATGGAAATAAATAAGAAACGAGGAAATTAGTGGAATGAGGTACACAAATTCATTATATGTCGTTTATGTACAAGTCTATAAGTTCAATAAAAACTAAACACTTATGAAGCAAGGTTCACTTCTGATGTGTGGTTTACTAGTTTTGGTAGTTGCAAATAGTTCTATCATTTATTGGCGGTGTTTGTGTTTCAGTTTTGCTTAGAATATCCGTCCGCCTCCGTGGTAACGCGGAAGCGAGATGTAATTAGGCAGAGGTTGTGAGACGGGGTTTTCTCCGCTGGGGATCGCGCGGACGCCCCATGGAGTCACCACCTGTTCATGGCTGTCCTACACCCACAACACCACGCCGCTATTTATAGTGCTGCCTGTCCGCACATTAATCCACACGTCAGCGCCTACGATAACCTCCATGCCATGCCGAACTTGAAAAATAATCCCTGCAGTAACCCTCAAATCTAACATTAGCGATTCATAACTTGAACACGAAATTCGGCATAGGAGACACATGGATGTAATGTACTGAAGGCATGACAACACACTACAATTGATTCAAACACGGCGATTACAAACGGCGTAGATCAGTGATGGGCAAACTTGTTAAAGAGGAGGCCAAAGGAAACTGTCTTGTAGCAGTTGAGACATAATGGTGTAGCGTACCTTTTTGGATTTAAGAAATATTTAAGGTTTTACGCTAACAAATATCTGTTTATTATAAATACACTGTAATTGATTTACGAAAAATTGAAAAAAAAATATTTCCCGGCTAGCTAAATATATAAAGGTTTTCTACACTCATTTTTTGCCGTGGTGTAAATAGGCTATCATCAAATTATGGTCAAATTGATCGTCACAGAACAGTCTTAAGCTACCACGTGGCCCGCTCGTTCAGTCAGGATGCTACAGCACCAGACGTCATCTCTCTCCGTCATCATCAACCGCAGAATGTCTGATCACCCAACCTCTCTCTGGATCAGTGATCGTCAAAAGGATCTGATTGGCTCCTACTTATCCAGCGCTTTATGGGAAAACCAATCAGCAAAGCTTTATCCTTCTATATCACGTCAGCGTAGGGCAAACGGGGGACTGTTTTCCGAGAACCCTTGCACCGTTAAGCGACGGAGTAGAGAATCATTCCTTCGTACCTGAGACGCAGCTATAGTCCGTTGTCTATGGTTAATTTTTAAAATGGGAAATCCTATGAATCAGGCGCACGTGTCTAGCTGCTGCACATTCCTATGACCCAAATTTATAAATCTTATCGTTATTCCATGCAGCCATAAGTCGCGCTACAGTGGTTTCTCCCTAAAAACTGAGAAAAATTACTTCCAACTCTCTGAAAACACAACAAAAGGGCTAATTTTTGCTTTCAATACGCACAGTAAAACTAGCTAACCAACAACGTTAAGACAGGCCAGAATCAAGAAACGTTTTTCAATATCTAGTCGCGGTGGAAGGGGGTAACTACTGCGAGGAGGCTCCATTGTTAATTTTACTCTTCGACACAAAGTTGCCAGCAGCCAGCGCCTCCCTCAACATAACATTCCAATATCTAGGATAAGTTAATAAATTTGTGTGTCGTCACTGATAAAAAACGAAGGAGAAGAAAAATGGGGAAAATATTTATTTTTCTTATAGCCTGTATTCTTTTTTTATTCGTCAGATTAGGAATAATTTCTCGCGGGCCGCATCTGATCCGCGGACCATAGTTTTCCCATCACTGGCCTAGATGATTAACAGTAGCACGTTATAGCAGAGATTTGCCAACAGTAGCTCGCGATGTTGTTTCTGATAACTCTCAAAAGATTATTAGACAAAACATAATCAGTTACCATATTTCTTAATTTTGTTTCTTATCTGTATCAAGGTGCATCTCATAACAATTGGCGAGACACGTCTATTGTTTCCTACAAGTAATTAGGGATTGTCAGTGGTGACTTCCGTTCTGGCGCAGAAGACGCGATCCTCGGGCCTCATCAATTAAATGGTCTCACACTCTAATTTTTTTAAAATTATTTTAAAGTCATAAATTATTAAACGGGATTCAGCTTCAAAGCGCCTTCTAATCAATAGCTTATGTAATTAAAAATATACACATTACAAAAATAAATATCCACATATATTAAAGATAACATAATATTTTTTCTTAAGTCTTTATAGACACATTTTTGAGGCAAAATGGCGGGGTTCTTGCTCCTGGCATTCGCGCAACGCCACTTTTAATAATGTAATAATTTGGCAGCTACCATCCCCACAACATTGTAGCACGTCCATCAATGTCTGCAGCAAACAACTATCGACTGTCAATGTTTTCTAGTCATTGGTGTCGTGTTTGAAAATTCCCCCCAAAAAATTAAGTACCAATTCAATTAGATCTTGAATCTATACATCTCAAACCATTTGCCAGTTTTCCAGAATGTATGTTCCAGATATAGGCGTTCACACTAAAGGCTCGAATTTGTCTACATTTTCACGAGTTCCTACGAAGCTGCCCATGATTTTTAAACTCTTAAAATATCCTGAAGTTAAATATGTGAAAACATTGAAAAACATTTTACGCGGTAGTTTTGGTGTCCCTTGCGGGTATCGAGATCTCTGAAAGCGAATGCGCGTTGCCTTCATTCATGATCTATAGTGCGATATTTATTTTTAAATTATAAACATTTCGCGTCGTAAATTAACCTATCGTTGGCAGAGAGATAACTACTTGCAAAATAATACATTTCCTTGGATCGCCGATGTATACGTAAATTAGTTTTATTATTCGCGTCTCATAAATTTTAATATTTAGTAGTTGCTCATTTAAAAAGCCAATAAAACATAATGCAATTGATAGAGACATTCATAAGAGATAAAAGTATTAAATTAAATAAACTTTTATAACAATACTGTGAAAGTGTAAAAATAGTGGTCAACAAATCTCCGTTTTTCGGGTGGTTTTCCGCCTATAGAAAAGTCTATTCTCAACTTGAAGAATCATCCAGATCTATCATTAAATATCTTTATTCTCAATGTTGACTAACCCTCGCTCCCCTCCCTGAGCTACAACACGATTACAATATCAATTTTGAAATCCCTCCAATTATAGAGCCATGTAGTTCGAAAACTGAGGGTTTTAGAAAAATTCTGAGGACAAATTGTCGAATGGAAATTCGATCCTCTACAATTTTGGTTATATAACCGCTTCTTCCCTGACCACCGGAAATGGGTGAAAATGACACCTCTCAGTAAGAAACTACCATTTTGACGATTTTTCGCTATTTAAACAATCTAGTATTGAAAATAAATTGTATTTGACAACAGAAATAGATTGTAGTGTACCCATAAGTACAGTAATAAATTCAGCTTTAATTACATTCTGAGCTTCAGAACATATTTTCCAATGCTTTTACGACGCGTCAATAGCTAAGGTAGTTAACCTCTATTTAATGACAGAATTCCTAAAGTTGGATGTTACATTGCATTACATTACGTCTTACGCTGACCACTACGCCACCACAAAGGTCATAATTTCAATTATTATTTCTCCTTGTCTCGGTTATGTGTCAGAGAATAACATTTGAAAACACTATTGGTGAAAATATTTAGATAGGGTCACTAAATTATTATTATTATTCTACGAGTAGGTAGGAATTGCACAGAAATAATTAATACTCATCTGTTAATTTATTTTTCTCAAAAACCGCTCAGGACAAGACATTTTTGCTGCGTTGAAATCTTCCATTTCCTTGGAAGAGTCCAGCTTACAGGTTTCCGGCAAGGGTTGGTGGCAAAAAGCGGCTTGTGGTACTGCGTAAGAAAGAATACACATTTCCGTGAGTTTTAATAACCATTGTAATGAAAATAATCCTTAAAACTGTGTATAAAGTAAGGGCATAAGTCTCATGAGTAAGTAAACCAGTAATCGTAAAGACAACAAAATTCTTTTGTCTTAAATTATGTAATATTTCAAACCAATAAACGTTCACTTTTAAAGCCATTTGTGAAAGATGCAAAGCATCAAAACGTATTTTTTAATTAGTTGTGTTAATTTGTATGAATTTTCTGTTAAAATAAGGTCGTATCTATTGTTTTACATTGTTTGTTTTATAAATAATTCGTGACGGAAAAAGATTTGTTTCTTATATTATTCGATTTAAAATTTTGATATGAATTTCTAATTTGAATTGTTGTAGGGATTTTTGTAGTTAATTAAATGTTATTTCATTTTATTCTTTTCATGGTTTGTTACTTGATGTAATGTAGTACGTATCCTGTTACCTTAGTCGAGGACTAATTGAAATAACAATATTATATATCTTGTATTGTTCACTTTACGAATTAAAGTTTTTTACTTATATTTTAATTCCATTATTTATTAAGATAAATAATTGTCCAATGTGCTGTGTATAATATGGAAAATTATGTAAAAGAATGCATTTCCACGAGTTTTATGGAGTCCGAATTTGCAATGGGGTTTATTCTGTTACAGTAACAAGTAACATGATAAAGGAGAAAAATGTACAGAAACGCTATTTTATATAATATTTTTAAAATGTCTGTCATGAATGGTCGTTTAATTTATTTTACAAATATATCAGAAGTGTAAGTAATAAAATATTATGCATTATTATGAGTCATTTCTATTAATACCTTGGCTTATGTTAGAACCTGCGGATCATGATATAAATGTCTTAGTTGATCCAATGGACATGTAATCGAACGAGTTATATTCCAAAGTCTTTCCAACATTATTATAACAAAGATCTTGTCCCACGGAGGAATATCGCAGCAGCAGAGTGTTAGTTCTGCTCAGTACGTGTTCTTTGCACCATGGACGCCGTATGACCAAAATGTATTGGGATGGACGAGGAGACCCCGCCGAAAGAGCTCCCACCGAAGGAGTTGTTGGAGCTGGAGCAGTCGGAGAAGCTGGAAGAAATGCTGACCGAGAATGAAGAAAAGTTGTTCGTGCTCTTCTTCCACGCGGAATGGTGCGGCGCTTGCGAAAACATTACACCGTTCTTGCAAACCTTCGCGACAGAGAACCCTGACGTCGAGATCATCAAAATCGACGTGGACATGCACGAGCCTCTGGTCGTCAGCTACGAGCTTCTCGCCATCCCCACCTTCGTCTTCCTCAAGGGAAAGAAGATCATCACCAAGTCCCTGGGCGCCAACGAGAAGACTTTCTCGTTAGCCTTTGACAAGCTGAGGAAACTGGAAGAAGAAGAAATTCCTGAAACGACGTCCGCTGTAAAATCTGACCAACCTGAAAAGTCTCAAAAAGCTGAACCTGAAAAGAATCAAAAATCTGAAAAAGCTCCAAAGCATGACAAGGCAAAGAAATAAATTCATTTTCTCGGTAAGCCATCATCTTAACTAGCATTATTTTATGTATAGTGGCAATAAGATGAATAAATTTTCATGTTTATCGTTTTTTAGGTAAGAGAAAGAACGTGTTGCACAAAGGAAAATAATTTTCTAGGTCATTATCAGTGAATGAGGAATATAACTCTAAAATTGGTGAACGTATTTTGTAAACATAGTCTCTTTAAGCACATTTGTAGTCTCGTGCTGTTCTTGCAATTGTTGTTTAACAGATTAACAAAATATTGAATACATAAACGTTCATTTTAACTTCTATATGTGTATACTGACATGACATTTTGCTGTTCTATAAATTTACCTCCATAGCTTTAAAGCCACAGACCTCTTAACTACAGTAAAAATACCATAAAGTTCATTAGGTGCTCATGAGTCTCAAACAATAAAACACACTAAATAGAAACGTTGGTGTCACTGTATGGTGCAGCCGTTAACAATTGTATTCTCTGTCGCAAACAGAACAATAATTTATGTTCGTCATCATTCATTATAATGTTGCATACTGTCTTTAGTCTCATGGATAAAACCCTTGCTCAGATTTCAATTAGATCCAGGACGATTCCACGAAAAATAAAGGAACAGTTTCAGTCATGTAAAGTGATTCAAGTAACAATTACAGGGTTCAATAAAGTGATGCAATATTTTTAGGATATTTTAGTCAGTCTTTTAGTGTAGGACATTATGAGCACGTCAAAAATTGAGAATTTAATTTGGCTCAGATTAAAAGCTTTTTCAATGAAAATTTATGTGCCTTTGCGAAGTTTCAAGCTTAATTGTTGATGAACCTTGAATATATAAATATGGTAACCATTTCACAGTTGGATTGCCAAAGCATCAATGTGACATAAAATACAGACCTTAAACTTTTTCACCACATAATTTCAATTTATGTTGTCTCCATAGATCATTACAGAAGAATTCTACTGTGACAACTTCTGGTTATCGTTGCCCACTTCTACATAGCTCAGGAGGTTACTTTGAATGTTATTGATGACGCTTGACTTTTTCGTAAAACGAGACCGCGTTGTTTAATGTACATATTAGTGAGTTTACTCCAAAAGTATATACCATCAAGAAGAGTGTACAACCTAATGAGAATGATAACCAAACGGCCCATTGAAGTGTACACTTTGCAATTCTTGTTTAAGTATTCTTGGATTGTTGTTGTGGTAATCAGTTTTAAGACTAATCTGATGCAAACCTCCATGCTAACCTATCGGACGCAAGTCTATCAAGTGGCATATCTAATAGATTTAAAATGAAATAAAAATGAACTATTAGCCCATATTGGAGTGGAGTTTTTTCGAAATTTTCTATTTATAGTCGCACCAACTGCTAGGTTGTTAGCGACTATTCACTATTAGCGGAACTTATGTCAATGTAGGGGAATCATAGTTTCTCGAACAACAAAAACGCCCAATACCATGCCCTTGCCAGGATCCAAACCGGAGACCTCTGTGGTGCGAGGCAGTGACTAGCCACTACACATGTCAATTCTGATTTTTCTGCTTTATGGACAATATACTGAGATATAATGAATTTTCTGATTGATGGCGGTCAAGTTGTGAGGTTTGTTGATTTGAGTGGACTGAACCTTGAATAGCAATATGTGGCAGAAATATACTGAAAAGTAAAACTGTTAGTGTTTGGGTATACCAATCGTTGTAACATTAGATGAATCACAGTTTACAAAAGAGAACGATAACCTACAACGTTGTAGACAGAAACAACTAAGCAAAATATGAGTAAACACGTTCCGATAAATTAACAAGCATTATATTCTAAATAAATTTATCTCATTATTTAAAACTTCTTTAAATATAGCACCTTCAGTATTGTCTTCTTAATTATACCCAATAAAATTTCACCTTTTACTATAGGATGCGTCGCGAAAATGTAATATCAAGGTCAAGTAAACAATTCCACTCCTAGCCCCTCTTGCAGTACTGTTAACCATTTTTACTACCAACTATCATTTCGCTCCGCATGTCTGCTGTTTGACAAAATGTTTGGCACCGTAGCCCATCGAGTCCATGACGTTGGTATTACATTTTCGTGTCGCAGACTATAGTTACTTAACTGATTCGTAAACTAAATTTATATTTAATGAATTAATCACATTTAATCGGACGAGTTTTTGAATAGAATCACCGAGAATGCTAACGTTTATTGGTTGTACTTAGATTGTAAAAAGAGACACGATTGATCTTTTCGGATGCGGTGACACATGTTTAGTGGTCAGCACGACGAGGGCAAATATGAGTTTTAGTATCTTTGAGAGAAAAAAGTATTTTATCGACGCAGTAGATAAAAACTTATTTACCTTATGAAAAGCTACAACTGTTTATAAATATTTCAGTTTTATGAAATATATTATGTAGGAAATGAACAAATGAGAACTTGGGGTGAAGCAAAATTGTGTACTGATATTTCCTATCTAATTGTAGCAGATTGTATAGAGGATCACATACAAGTGTTTAAACGAAGTCTTCCATATAGTGTGATAACATTTTCAATTTAATCATAATATACGAAATTATTACCAACGATGTTCCGTATTCAACATTCCATGGCGTAATTTCGTATAACCATCACAAAGCTGTCAATAGGCAGCAATTAGTGGGACAACTTAATCACATAACGTACTCTAAACACACTTCCCCCTGTCAGGCAGTAAGTGACAGTTATTTCAAACTGAAAGCACTAATACGTTATAGATAAGACTGTCATTATCGTCAACGTATTTTATTTTCATAGCGTGAGGCAAATTTAAGGAAAGAATTTGTAGTAATGTCAGCAGAAATTTTCAATGCGATTTGGTGTTCAGGAATTTAGTATAAAATGGTCAGATACTGTAAGTAATCATTCTGTTGCGAGACTTTGATGGCTGAAGGCCAGCTTTTGATATAGAATATATAAGTTTCGATCATACTAATCGTTAAAGATATGTAATTCAGAATGTACTGCTGTATGGAATGACATATACCACTTTATGTAAATCAAATGTCTTCAAGAGCTTGAGTAATCTACCTTATACCTCCTTAAATATATTTGTTCTGCAATTTTATAGTTTTATTCCTACAATATTATAACTTTTTGAAGTCGTCCAGATAATATTTCAAATGTAGAAAAATGTTATTGAATAGAATTTCACACTTTGTCTTATTCCCTTTGGAGCACACGAAGAAAAAACTTAAAAAGGAAATATAATTGTGTTTAATGAATAAGGAGCATATCGATTATAAGCTAAATTACTCTCATAGAATGGTAATTATGAGCAGAGTAGCACTTTTACTGTTCTGCATCTCATTTAGCAGTGGCTTCAATAAACTAATTTTATGTTATCAAACTATTATTAATTAAAACATTTACCTCGTAAACACATTTAGTAACCGTATTCATTAAGAATAAGGGAATTTTTAAGTATTAGAGAAGAAATAATAATTTACATAGACGACGCAGTTGAAACATTTGCATCAGAGATAGAATAGTAAACGAAATATTTTCTTAAAATTTTGTGGTACTTATGAATTAGAAACAATGTTATCATTAAATGGGACATTATAATTAATAGTATAAAATTTATAATGGTCTTTTAAAGAATAATACAATAAATATTGGTCATAATATTTTAATTTCAATATTACATTAACAAAATCAATACCATACTGTTACTCACCCCACACATCAATATAATTATGTACTTGGCTAAAATATAAGGATCAAAATTAGAAGGATGTCAATATTAAGTAGATGTTAAGTAGAACTAGTAAGGAAAAGATCTGACTGTGCCGGAGTTTGGAGTAGAAGAATTTAATGTTACCTGCTCTGAGAGACGATATGAAGATGTTAGGTAAAATAAATAGAAAATAAATATCTGTAGGACCAATCAGAGACTTGAACAAAGCGTTTGTAAAAATTCTTGGCCTCTAAAGAAGGTCAAAAGCTTTAAAAGTCTGGTGGTTTGTATAAGACTGCATTCACAGCGGCTCTCCATCGTTAGTTCCCCCACATGAAGCAATAAACTGATCAATACACTCCGACCCAATCACGTCCGTGTTGGTTGGTTCCCATCGAACTGGTTAATACCGAGTCTGATCCAGATAAGCATAGCAACCCGATGCGAGTCAAGAATTATCCACCTGTCGACTGTCCTACATTCACCGTCTAGAAGTCTTCCCATATACTACGTCGGAGGAATAATAAATCACTATTATGAGGACAAAACATCAACCTCAATACACATTTTGGCTAATGAAGGGTTTATTAGCTGCAATGACGTCATAACCGCTCCAGAACCAAAATTGTAAATTGACATTAAGAATCAAAGCCCTTCAATTTCCGTATTCATTACTTCAAATATATATATATATATATATATATATATATAATTTAGTATTGGATTTTACTTAATTTCAGTTTCTCATTCAAAAATAAATAACAAAAACGAAGAAATCCATATTTTCAACTGCATTGGTCTGGAGGGAGTACATCAGGGGTGCCACTAAAGTCATCATTTCCTTTTTTCACCATCTTTCTTATTACAAAGTCTTACGTCACGAGTTTGCCAGAGTTTTTAAAGAATGCCATGTATCTATTATTTGTAAGTTTTTAATACACTTCCTTTTTGATAAGAAACAAACACCTATAGCAAACATAGTGTAGTTTACTATATCTCTTGCTCTAACTGTAATTACTGCTAAATCGAGCAAACAAAAGGGTAATATTAATTTGAAACAATCATAAATATAAACAATGCGTTGAAACTTTGCTTTAGATTTCGTCTCTGGTTTTGCGTTTTGTCGTTCCTGCGGTTCTTGCGGTTTTTAATCACATGACGTAATGGATTGCAGAAATATCGTGTGATCTTAGTATTATCCTTCAACTCTGTCTGTAGATTGGTCATGCTTTTGTTGAACACACAGGTTTTATATTTTTAAATACCTTATTTTGGATCACTTCTGGTATTTTAATAATGAAAATCTATTACTACTATTAAGGGGTGCTGGCAGATTGTATTTAAATGTGAGTTCGTGATGACATTTGGTGAAGTGTGAAGCTGTTTACTTCTACCCTGATCACCATCTTCTAGTTCAATGAACTAGTTCGGCCGCTGAACGGGTTTGGGTTGGCGGTTTCGTGGAAGAGCCGCACTCAAGCGGATCCCTTCACATTTTATTTTTTTGTTGCTAAGACCACTTTGTATTCTCCCGCAGTATCGACCTTCGTATGATGAACAACTTCAAACATTTCACTACCAACAGCGCGAGATAGAAATAAAACGAGCGCTCTTATCCTTTTAATGGTCAACAATCAATTATTACAATCTCTGGGGCTATTATGCTGATCCGGCGCACTCTACCACGCTCCAGAAAGAGACAACCAGAACAAATCGGCCCGCTCACGCACCTGGACGGCCTTTGTACGAATTCACCTCGCATTACGAGCCACACTGATCTCGGACGTTTGTAATCCTTGTCTGCGGCACGAACACAGGAAGCGCGAGAGTATTTTGCTACGAACGACATTCAGGAGATTAAAGTTTAACAAGAAAATACCTTGCTTGTAGTTTATTTCCTTTATTTAGTTTGCATCCTTTGCTGATAAAACTCGCCTTAATCAAGGAACACAACTTAAACACAAAATTCATGAACTTTTCAAATTTTTCAAATTAAGATTATGAGGCCGTAACTGTTTTTATTTCAAAATATGCTTTATGAATAACAATTAACGTCTCATGTTTTACTTTTACAGAAACTATTCATTTGTCAAAAATAATTTCCTAGAAAAGCTGTCAGGTAACGCAACTCACTCTATAGTTTTGGGCTGTAAAAACTATGATGCTAGGCATCAGGAAAGGTGTCTGAGATATAAGACTTGAACAGGCTTAAGCCTATTCCCAAAAGCAAACGGTTGCTCTTTCTTTCACGTTACTGAGCGGAAAAGTGGAGAATTTATTGTGCGATTTGAGACACTTTTAAAATTTAAAATTAAGGAATATAATGCTTCTGCCTCTCTATAACACTTGGTTCAGGAAAATATTTTGATTAGTCTACTGAATTGTCATTTAGAACTATGCAGTTCAGCGCAGAAAATTGAAAATTGTTAGGTATTTCTCTATTATTATTTATTTTAAAGTTTCAGTGAATTAAATTTCTATACAAGCATTAAAAATGTTCTCGATGTTGTGAAATTAGTTACGGATTCATTGAAATCAATTTATAATATTTCATCATCAAAAATTTATCCTGTTCATATAAATTCAAAAAGTTAATTATATTTTCGAAAAATGATTCAGTTTTTTTATGTATTTCAATATTTTTATAAATTAGAAGAATATAATTTAAATTAAACTAATTTTCGTAGGGAACGTCAATTATAAAACACACAAAGGATTTTCAGATAATGAATCGAAACCTTTTGTAATATTCTGTACTAAATTAATATAATAAAGTATGTAACAGTCAAAGAATGGGGTTTCAATTTTCTTTTATTACATTTTAATTATACTATTATACACTTCATCTTTAAATTTGTGTATCGTATAGGATTCATTGATTTTTTTTAGACATTTCACGGACTGCTGTTCGAAATACACTTCATCTTTTGGAATTATTTTCCGTGAATTGGAAGTGAATGCTTTAAATCCTGGGTTCACTTGATATTCGAGTCGTTTTCTGTTATTTTTCGATTTTTAGAATTACGGTGAATACGTTTGTTTGTTCCAGACCTTCAATGGCAATTCGTCTGTTAATATTGATTTAAAGCCATTATAATCGGGAATTTAGTAATCACACACTCGACAGAGCCGTGTGAAATGTATGAATTGAGAGAATTGAGAGCTCTTTGTCCGGCCTGCAAAGGTCCTTCGAGTCCAGGCAATTAATAGACCCCGCGTCGCGAAATCCTGTGGACAAACTTCTGAGTATTGTGAGATCACAACTGGTTCTTGTAATTAGAAGCCTTACCTTTTTGTCACAGACGGAATAGCAAACGAAAGCAATTATCTTGGCCGGGAATAATTAAAACAGATTATTTAATGACAACGAACACCTACCCCATTAATTAAAAGACAGTTAAAAATTTTAATACGGCAGCAAAAAACGAATTTTACTGCGGGCAAAAATATAATTTGTCCGCGTCTATGTCGGTGTATTTGTTTGTTTCCCTTTGTCGCAGTGATCGGCTTCTTTGCGTTAATTATTCGTGGTTAATTGCCGGGATGGCGCCGGGTCCGGCCGCATGCATTACAATTGCTGCTATTCATTACGGAATACGCTAGTAGACACGATGTTCAAAGACATTTATTTAAATTTTACGGTCTAACTTTGCAATATTTTTTATTTATTGAATTCGACCGTCCTCCTGTTTATGTCGATACTGCGCCTCGGCATTGCTCAACAACAACGCTACTGCCACCTACGTCGAAGCCACACACGGATTTCGACCAGTAAATTATTTTATATCATGCAGCGTCGGAAACAATCCCTGTCATTTGAAAATAATTTCTCGTATAATATTCAACAGTCAACACATTATAGCGAAAATATAAGCCGAGTTTCGAACATCGAAAAGGCAACTTTAACTCAAATCTGAACTAAAATTTACTCTTTACGATAGTGACAAAAAAATAACATAAGTGACTTTTTATTGGATGCAAAATATGGTTGTTACAGAGTAAAAAAGAATATTTCGGGAGCGCGTAATAAGGAAAATATTACAGCAATGAGACTGCATTAGTAAATATGTAAGTCGCGTCAGTCTGAATCGACCGTCACAAAATCAGATGTCACAAGATATAAGAATTAACACACAATTTTTTAAGAATATGGGATAGCATTTCAATTTATCTCCCAACGAAATAGCCCTAATACGAATGTATTAAATTATAGTATGGCACAGCCGTTGTGGTGTGAAGACTGACATTCATCGACTTTTCGTCGTATAGAGAAGACAAACTGAGAGATGAAGGCGAAGAGTTGGTCAAAACATGACTGATTTATTGGTACAAGCTGGCTGAGGCGACAGATGCACAAATGTCAACTGGCATGTTTTATATATTAGCATTAAATTATAATAAATAAAATACCAAACATTTAATCTCACAATTACTCATAAATACCCTTTAAGTACGTTTAGAAAACTTACATACGTTTGACACAATTATCCTGCTGCCGCTCATACAACAAAAAGTTTCTGCAATTCTGCCTCTGACAATTTACAGTCCCCTCTCGTCCTCCTTCTTTATCACCCTTAAGTGAGGATTAGAGGGTTGGTCCCCACATTAGGTCTATTATTTACAAATATACTAAAGAACATATTTTTTCTTCTCGTGTATTACAGGCTTCAAATAAATTATAAAAGTTTGTAGAAACCTTACTCGCAGTGTGTAATTGATAGAGTAAGTATAGAAATTTCTTTCAAACAACATTAACACACTTTGCATAAATTTTCACTTCACTCTATGAGGGTTCTTATGCTGTATAGAATACCAATTATGACACCCGAGACAAACACATTACGTCATGTGTCAGCAGTTTTTTAATTGCTGCAATTTGATTCAATACCGTCGAGTCAACATATGGAATAATTATTTAATAAGCATTAATTACAAGCGATGCCCGAGCAATGTTCTGAAGTGCGTACTTATAATCATCATCTTGGTACAAACGTGAGCTCTGGTATGACTGTGACAGTTTTCTCTGACCATATATAAGATCGCTCTGATCGTAGTGAAATTAACAGATGAAAAACGTACGTTATTTGGAAAGAGCAAAGATAACAAGCACTGAGTTGATAAAATTGAGCATTACAGCACAGTCATGGTGGTATGAAGGAAACCGTTCCTTGACTATTCGTCGAACATTTTCTAGTTCCCAATATGTGGTTCACACGTCTCGCCAAAAGACGTGAAACCTCACACACCAGAGGTTACTGAACTTTCTGTGGGAAAGTCTCAGACGTGCCAAAATGTAGAAACCGAAGCTTCCACCCAACAAAAATATTTATGGCTCTATGTTTAGCGGGACGACCCTCAGTCTCTCCAATAGATGCTGTTTTGGCCAGGCCCGATACCTGAGTTTCAACGAACCCTCGACTTGGGCAACTAGAAAAATTAAGTTTAACATAATTTTATTCAACTAAAATGAGAAAAAACCCTTTAATAATTTAGAAAATATGCGTACACTGCAATATAAATTCTTGAAGCAGCTATAGGAATTACTAACTTGAGAGTCAAGAGACCCGATTCTTTATGTGGTTAGTGACAACTAATACCGTTGTGTTTCTTTAAGTAATGGTTAATAAGTAGTTAAAAAATTGACGTTAACGTGGCGCATAATCACAGATCTCTAAATCCCAGAAAAAGGGCAATATAAGATGTAAAACCGGTAGTATCCAAAATGTCTTTAAAAATGTTTGAAAAGAAAGAAGAAACCAAAATCAGCGTAACACTGATCAAGAAAAAATTAATTGTTTTAATTCACCTATAATTTATTTTCTGGTATGTAAGGCGCAAAAGAGAAGATTCTGAAATAATAAAACTGTAAACGTCTAAAATATAATGTTACAATAGGATGTAGAAAATTTAATTTAAAGACTGGGCAAGAGGGCAAAAAGAAGCTTAAAAATTCTGACTATGATACGAAACTTTTGAAAATGAAATGAATCAATTTACGAAATCACGGAGCTCTTGTGGTGTAGTGGCCAGCGTTACTGCATCACAACACAGAGGTCCCCGGTTTGAACTTGAGTGTTTGTCCCGTAATGGTAACGGAGACCGGGATTAACAACTTTGGACAATCGAAACTCTGACCACGTACCATTCCAAATTTACAATGTGTCATGTATGTAGTATGACAGTCTTTAGTCGATCCGGTAGGTCAAGGTTCTGAATGAGCTGTAGAGCCAAGGAAGAAAAAGAATTTACGTGAATAAGACCTGAGTATAGTGAATCTGTCCATGTAGTTTTATTTATACGTTTCCTACCATCAAAATTTCTATGATTTTAACATATATTTTGCTCGTGTCTCACAACAGAATGATCGCACCAGTTGAACATTTTTTCCCGATGACATGCAGAGTCGAATGTTTCTAGTAGTATCTAAGTGATTATCACCATATTGAGTGAGATAAATGGAGAAAGTTTAAGTACGTTATTTAATCTGATTGTACATGGGTTATTCTTCGCTTTACAGAAATGCAGATGACCTTTTTCTCTCTGGAGTGATAAATAACAGATACTATCTTAAATTGTCATCCACTAACAATAGTGCAGTCTATCCAATTTACTACTCTAGTAAATAAGTAAGAATCGCATGGACGGAATCTCTAAGAAGCAGTGATAAATAATAAAAGTGGACTGGAGCAATGAATTGTAACGTCTGTCAGAAAAATTTGGACCTCTATATCACTCTTAATAATAGAATACAATTTTTTTTGCCAAAAATTGACCTTAATGCTAAGAACAATATTGTCATCCCTGTGCGAAGGATGTGAAGAAGAGGAAGTATCACAATTTTGAATTGTGGGTGTAATCAAAATTTTTCTGAGTATGGAATGAAATGGAGAACCGCATAAATACTGCATATTATGACGACAAAATCTAAAATCTGGCAAACAAATTAAAACGGATACCGTAGTTCATAGAAATTACACGACGACCAGTCAAAAATCAACACTATTTCCAATGCTATAAATGAATGCTTCTTATGCGTTTACAGTAAAAGAAAGTTCCCGTTGCTCTTCCTGGATTTTTATTAACCACGTGGATGGAGTCAGGCGATTTCAGCGTGAACCTTCCGCAAATTGGGCAATTGGCTTATAGTTTGTAAGGTGAGGAATGGACCAACAGCTGCAGCTCGCGTGCTGGCCTCGTCATTTGGGCATGAATTATGGAGGGCACGTCGGCACGCATGCGTACAGAGGAGCACGCGACGTCATCGCGTCTAGATTCCCCAACATCGGCATCGGCATCAGCATCAGCATCGGCCTGACCACTTAACTCAGGGACGGACTTGAAAGCGGGGAAGGCGAGCGGAAGTCACGACCATGGGACTGATCAATCAAAATAGATTTCAACATATTATTTCGAATGCATTTGAACCACGAACGAGAGACTTAAATTCTTCACAGGACACATTGTTGTATAATACCAATGCGGATTCACGGCCAGGAAGTCAACAATACACCAAATACACTCACACAGGAAAACACTATAAAAAACACTAGAGGATAACATAAACACGTCATCTCTTTATCGGCTTCAAAGCAGCAAACGATAATGTAAAATGTACTGTCCTATACATTGCAATGCAAGTTGGTCAATCTGATAAAACTAACAATGCGTAAGAATCCAGGAAGAAAACTCCACATATTTTTTGCATTAATAGGGGGACGAGTTGGCGTGCCTTCTCTTCAACATTTCCTTTGAAAAGGCAGTCAGACAAACAATTATAAGAGGGAACGATTTTCAACAGATCAATACAAGTTCTTGGAAAAGGCAGTCAGACAGACAAATATAAGAGGGAATGGAACGATTTTGAAAAGATCAATACAAGTTCTCGCATTTGCTGACGTATTATTATAGTAGGAAGCATGATGAGAGATGCAGTGCAGTGTTTCACAAAATTTGTGGAGGCGGCGAACGAGCTAGGATTCGAGGTGATCGAAGATAAAACCAAATGCATGCTGAATGTCCAACAAACAATTCCAATTAACAACTGTACCTTTGAACAAGTCACAGAATTCATCTATCTTGGATCGTGTGTAAATTCATCTAACACTATTAGTGAATAAATAAAAAGACGCACAGCGATAGCAAATAGAACTCTTTTCGGCCTCCAGAAACATCTGAGAAATAAGAACATAAAGCGAAGAGTAAAGCTCAATATTTACTAGACTTTTTTAAATTCAATTATAACGTTCGCATCGACTGCCTGGTCATTAGCGACCACAGTGACAACTATTTACATATTATTATACAATTATATTCATATTATTTACTATTATGAATTTACATAATAAAATACTGGTAACATCCATTATTCTGCTCGTTACCACTAACTGATTATTTATCTTCTTTATATTTCATTTTTAGATTTTAACAAAAGAGAACACAGAATACAATACTTTTAAATTAAATCAAAAATATTACCGTCCTTACAAAATTTAATAATGTCTTTTTGGTATTCATGGGAGTCCAAAATAGATTTGCGTTTTTTGCCCTGTAGGTATTTTTGTCTGTGTTGGTGGTATTTGGGGTCTATATTTAAGGCAGAATTACACAGATCACAAGAGTGAAGGTGGGATGGATCCTTTCAGTAGATACGTGTGGCTTAATTTGCAGTGTCCAGTTCTTATTCAGGTGATGGCAACCTGTTTCTTCCTTCCAATATCTGTGTTGTTACTTAGATTATAGAAGTCTCTGACGTTTATGTGGAGATCACTGTATTTTAAAGTTTTCCTATATTGCGCCATTTATTTATCATCTTGTTGTAGGTATATTTCAATATATCGTTCAGGGTATGAGATCTTATTAGCGCAGAGTTGCAGTAGCCTAACATATTCCTTTGTGTGCTATATGATAAATCAGTCTGAATATCCAGAATTATCCATGGCTGGTGTTTGATGGTTCTTCTTTTTTCTATTTGCGTATGTTTTGTATTTAGCTCCTCGAGCATTCTCTCGACTATAGCTTACATGGGTATGTAGCGCTGGTGGTCCATATTAACTGGATATTTAGGGTAAATAATAGGGTTATTGGATGCAGCTGCTTTGAGAGCATATTTCATAATTTGGATCTCCCTGCGACGTTGTAAGGTGGGTTCTTTAGTTTCATTATGAATGCTACCTATGGGAGTGGTGTGAAAGCACCCTGTAGCAATTCTGAGACCTTGGTTATGCACCACTTCGAGTTTTTTGAGATGGCTTTTATTTGAAGATCTGTATATTATAGACCCATAATCCATTTTGGAGCGTAATAAGACCAGTATTGTCATATGGAGCTGAGAAGGGTTTGCACTGTCTTTTGTTAATTTTTCAGACAATTTAAAGTAACCCTTTGAAATCTATGAGTTGTCAAAGTCAAGTAATAAGGAATAAAAGACAAAAAACCTGAATTTTTTAGTTTTTTGCAAAAACGCAAGTATAAAATATTTTTATTCACATATCATAAAATAGCATTTAATTTTGCGTAAAACGAGACCTTTTACAATAACGTAGGTCAATCCAAATGGGCACAGTGAGGCTTCAAACTAAGGTCTCTACTATTTTGACGACGACAGTAGCGACAAATTCCTTTCGTTATTGGTTGAAAAGTTGTAAGTCTTTGAAAACCGCTTAAAATTACACTTCAGATTTTAGTAGAATTATTTTGGGACGCAACAAGATATTCCATTTGAAAAAAATGGCGTTTTCGCGGTTTTTAAAATTTTTCAGTTTATCACATATATGAACCATCATTTATACTATTTTTAAACAATTCTGAAATGGTCGAGCATGGACCATTAGCTCACTTGGTATGGAATGACCCTGTTGTTATCTACTTGACTTGAGATATTTCCAACTAAGAAATGTCCGGCTGTAGGGAAAGCTTCGTAAGCAGGATTTATATAATATCGGTTTCCCAGGATCTGTCCTGTTTCGTTTAGCGGGCGGCCGTAATCCCGGCGGCTCCGGATGACAGTCCGATTAGCGCACGCATGTCGCGTGGATCTGGAACAGCCATTAGCCAAGTCAGACTAATTAACACGGCGCCACGCTGCCACCGCACAGGTAGGCCAGCAGACTTCCTACAGGGATACAGTACAGCCCTTCACACAGGGGACGGACGGAATGGCACAACTGGACCCGAACGTACAGACCCCGAAACACTGTAGGTCTGACAAGAATGGAAACATTTCCGCAATAAGTTTTATTCGCAAGAAAACTCTCGCAATAATTTTAAATGACCCCTTTTGAGAACAGAAAGAACACTGACATACTAATTTAAAATTTGTAGAAAATGACTAAATGTCATAATACACTTTTATAAAGATGAAAAGATACTTTAAATACATAACTTAAAATTCCACAATTCTTTTCTTCCCTCTTGTCAAAAAAATAATTAGTGTTCTACGTAATGGCAGACCCAAGTGAGGAAAGTTCTTTACGGAAAAACTTTTCCTCTTTCAAGGGAAATTACGTATTTGTGGCTTCTTGTTGCCTCCCACCAATTGATGAAGAACTTTCGCAGGGCTCGGTCGTGCGAGCATGGCAGTAGGAGCTCTGCAATTTGTTTGGTGATTGTGGAAATGTACAACATCCATGCCCGTGCCAAGATTCGAACCCGGGACCTCAGTGTTGTGAGGCAGCAATGCTAGCCACTAGACCTCTTAAGACGTTACCTACTTATAATGAAAAGCAATACAAATACTGAATGTCCCATAAATAAATAAAAAATAAATGGTATGTATCAAAGAATACGAAATCTTCTAGCAAGGATTCAAAAACTTCTCGATACCCTACAAAATCCATTAAAAACAATATACCCTGACTAAACTCATATATTTCAAGAAGCTTAAATTAAATTTGTTTAATATAAAGATATACACGAAGAGAGTAATTACTATCCACTTTTGTAGAGCTAAACGTTGCGTATTATGTATAATTTAAATACAATGCAATAATTTATAAACAAAATTTTTATTTCAATTATGATTCATTAATTATGTTTTAATACTATGTATATTTATATTTTTGTATTTTATCGTGTGTAAAAAAATTAAGTGATAACAAAATAAACTGTGTAGGATAATAATTTTTCCCTATGTTAATCAGCCACATTAGTAACCAAAACTATAATTTAATTTTGATTTCAAATTTATTCAGCAGGAACTTGCCATAGTCATATACAAAATTCAAATACAATTTTTTTGGAACATTACAAATTTTTTATAGAATTTGTTTAAAATTCTAACAATATAAAACTTTTTTTCTCAATGATTTAATGTTAAAAATAATCATGTAATTTAGTATATTTATAATTTCTAAATTTCTTCATGGATTTTACGCGATTCTCGACTGTATCCCGGAGATCCAGAAGTTCAATAATTATTTTGCTCATGTGCTAACCAAGCACAATCGGCAACATAGAACCATGAATTTTCGAAAATTTACATTGAAATTTTTTTTTCAATAAGTCATGATCTTGTAAATTTAGCCACGTCAAAAATTTAAATCGTCAAACGTTATTTTCAGATCGACTTATCGAATCTTGTAGAACAAAATTTGATAAGTGTAAGTCCAATTCAACAAATTTTTGAATTATAACTCTAAAATTTGATCTACACTAAAACTTTAGCGTAATATAGTAGATATATCTTCACTTTACTTTCTGGAATTGATACCATATATACATTTATATAGATTCTAAAATAAACTCTGTGATAAATAAAAAATATAGCTTAAATATATTTAAGACATTTACTCCGTACTAAGTAAATAATATCAATATTTTTTCCTGAGTAATTGGCTGGAATTTTTATTTATAAATTTGTTTTATATTATTCCACGAGTTTAAATTTATATGTGGAACGTACAAAACACCCATTTTTATAAGGTTAATGGTCAGTTTATTAATTCTAGTCACTCACGAAATCATAGCAATTGTAATTATTTGATCCATTCAGAATGAAAACTTTACACGTTACTAAAATGTACGAACGATGATAAGTTCAGATTATAATTCAAGTGATAAAATAAAAATATTGATAGCTTCTAGTTACAAGAATTATCTGTTAACTAAAGCAGCTCAATAACTGTCCTAGAGGCAACGTCCAGTGCATAATGAACTCATCAGTCTGTGTTTACGATTTCTCTGGGCATAAATCAACTTACCTGATATGTTTGTGTGTTCCCACGTAGCTTTGATAATTATGTCAGGGCTTAGTGGAGGGCAAGGGGCTATCAGTAGCGCTGTAGGGCCCGTGATTGCGGGATTATGGCGACCCCTTACACATGACGGCAGCCACAGCATTCACGGCGGTCCTGATGGATGCCCTCAGACACGTGATGGATTGGACACCTTTGAGGGCGACACATTCCAACCGCAACGCGCACATCTGCCGACGAGCCACGCAAATAGTCAATTAGGCCCTTCTCAGTGCTGGCACCACCCTCTTCTGCGGCCACCATTTACCTCTTCAACTTCACGAATTAGTCATGTTGCTACGTAACCTCAGATCTCCGTCAGATCCCTTCCTTTCCTGACGCACAAGTCCCGTTTCTCACTGAAAAAATGATTCAACAAAATAATTAACTAGAAACGAGAATTAACAACCCAATTTTAGACCAAATGTAAGAAAGAATAGAAAAGGAAATAAATAAATATTGTACGAAAAAAAGTCGGGTTTGTCTTCTGGAATACAGCTTGGGCGGCAGAGCTACGGTAAATTATTCGATAATTCTTACATTAACAGACCTCAGATATCACGTCTGGAAGTGTCAGATCTTTGGTAACTGATCTCACTCTGTGCCCTTAAACAATTTTTCATCTTCCCTTGACAATTTATAAACTCTAACCAAATTATTCCATACCACTGTCCAGAAATTTATTAGTTCAGAAGTACTCATCTAAGGGAATCATACCTATTACACTAAAAGTATAAAGCCGACGAAAAATGCCAAGAATAGAAATATTACCATTGGATAGAGAGAGGTAGGAGGGGAGGGGGAAATCTGAAGATCATCGTGTTGGCTCTGGAAATGGCAATTATTTTTTGCTTTCTGAATAGAAAAGATTTTAAAGGAAGTGATTTTTTAAGGAAACGTATGCAGAGAGAAAAGTTTTGATTGGAGACGATTGAGCAGAAGGATTTTATTGTTAATTAAACAATTAATGACTTTTTACAGACATAAATTATTAAATTTAATTGTAACAACGTTCCAGCATGTTTTTATGCCTTCTTCAGGTTTTTTCCTTCCTATAGAGGAAAATGTACAGAAAATTAACCCTAAGGCGGTAAAATTGAAACAGCTTTTTAGAAATATATATGGAAACAAAAATTACCACAACAATGTCAAAACAACAAAAATTTCATCAGAGACAACAAGTGACATTTCACCTCCTTTTTCACACGTAATTATTATATTGTTTCATAAATAGGTAAAACTATTGATAAGTAAACTTGTGTATTTTTTTATTGAAATAATAGTCACGAAAACAGGAATCGTTCTTGGCGACTACAGAAATGAATTACAGTAGGAAACAAAAAAAATACATTGGTATTGCGAACAACACTGAAGAAGGATTGGGAAGCGACAATCACTCTTAGACCACTGAAAATTCGTTCACACAAGCACATAGATATTTCTTAAATTTCTTCTAGAACACCAATTTCTTCAATGAGTTTTAAAGGACTGTTAACCGCCACTAGAGAAGAAAATGTTCGCGTTTGGAGTGGTTGTGTATCGTGGCGCGAATAAGTCTAATTTTGTTCCACATAATGTTTAAAGGTAAACTATATTCATTTGCAGTTGTAGCAAGTTATTTGATTGCAAGAACCACGCTCTGGAACTCTGAGAAAGAAATGATAAAATACTAGCTGGTATTTAATTATATTATTCGGGTACATTATTTAATTCTTGGTCAACACATGACTAAACCGTAATCGAAAACGTCACAATATGAATCTGAAATATACTCCCAGTATCTCGACATCAAAAATACAATAACAGGACTAAAAATATTTTCAGTACTCTGACAGAATAAAATTCCTTCTTCAATTAAGGGATGAATTTTTACTTAAATGGCATATGAAGGTCATAATGTAACACAGCAACCCCCTTTACACCGGTGAAATATTATAAACTTTTGTTGCTTCTGTAGGTTTATTCCACTGTCACCAGAAATATTACAAAATCGAAATGTTTCAAACTTGAAATATAATTCAGAATTTCACAAAGAATAGATAAACCTTCGGAAGGGTTCGGAGAAAAAGCTAGGTGAACTGTAGAATAGCGTCAATTAGTGTGGTGAGTGAAAGTATAAGGCATACATTCAACAAGAAGTAAAAGATTTATTCTTTAAAACTACAGCCTAGTTCTAAGACAAATACTTGAAGAGAATCAGAGCTGAGAGTGGCATAGAGACGGCGTCAGAAGATTACACAGAACTTAAACTTATTTGACATAATTGTACCAATACGCTTCCAGAACGCTGAAAATGTAAGGAGAAGGAATGGCCAATTATTGATTATCATTGATTATCGAGGCCTGAAAGGGAACGGGTCTAGGCTATAAATGTATTAGGGAGGAGTTTAAGCTTAGGAGTAAAGGGAGAAGTTAATATTATTTATAATAAACTCCTTAAATGGGAGAGGTGGGGAATGCAAAGTCAGGGACTGTTGAGTCAGGGATACTCAGGTCAACGATCGGACACTTGTAGAAAGAACTGACCAAGTCTTCCTGTTTTTGATCTCAGCACAAGAACTATTTGTACACGCAAAAGAATATTTTTATAAGTTTATATTACATCAGTTTCGACCCCAAAGTTGATAATTTCCTTATTATTTTCATATGACTCTTTTCCAACTTATTTGAGACAATTGAGAGGAAGATGGAACTGAGTGGAGGCGTTGGTTGTTGGCTGAGCAGTGAAGGGTAAAATAGGTTTACGAAAAGATTGTGATTGTAGAGGACAAGGTGAAGGCCACACCAGTCCACTCATACAAGAGAAAAGTACAAAGAAAAGCAGTATGTAAGGCACTGATCTAAAGAAGATTGGAATTCTGTCTATTTCCAGTGGTCTGACTCATGATCCATCCTCGATGTTGAGGCAGTTGAGGCAAAGGCTCATTGTCCGCTAAGATGGATGCCTTGACAACCCAGACGTGCATGAGGGATTGCCTCATTACGAATTCTTGTCTGTCCACACTGCCATCTGTGGGCGGCGAAAATATTGACTACTGCGACAACGCCGTCTTTTGTGAGGTTGGTAATAGCGGCTATTGTATTCCGCTCCTGTTTACACGAATCCGATTGATAGAATCGCCAACACAAACAACAACTGGAAACTCCTTCACAGAAGAACCATTTCCATATGTTTGTCACATTTCTCCAACTAGGACTCAATACATTGTAACCTTCAGCTTAAAAATCTTTAAAATATAATTATCCTTAAAGTATTTAGTATTACTAACATGAGATTCTTCATCCGAAGCTCGCATTCCCAATCTTCCGTTTCTGATAATACCAATATTTGTCACGCAGAATATAAGAATGCAAAATCATGAACTCATAAGCGGAAGGTTTTTAAATCCTCAATCAATAATTAAGACCTAAAAAACAGACTTTTTACATTTTTACATTGGTGGTTCAGTTGATAAATTGGGGATGGACATTTGTTTTCTTCTCATTAAAATATAAGGAATCTGCTTTAAAAGTATACGATTTAAATTCAAAAAGCAAAGTTGAAACGGATTTAAACGTAAATGTAGTAACAGGAAAGTAGTAAGCGTCACATTAAAGGATCCTAGCAATCATTAAACTTAATATCAGTCGCAGAAATGTTTGATTTCGGATATAATTCTAGAACCTACTGTATTTTTTAAGTAAGCTGAGTATGTTTCTTCAATAAAAAGATTGAGATTAAACTACAGTCGTTAACTTCTACTACAATTCATGATTCCTAGTCGAAAGCCTGATAATATTTTGGGAAGTACTTCAAGAAAGGTTGTTTCAATATTTTTCTCAGCAAGTGAGCTTTTTTTTGTAAGCTGTGAGAAGAAAGCCGGCAATGCAGATGACAGATGTCATGGGAAGTGTCGTTGTCAAGGTTTACCGTCAGTGGATAATATTTACTCGTTGTAGATTGAAGTAGTCACTTTTTAATAACAACGTAGCTGATACATGTGTTCACAGATTTCTCCTTGCTTAGAGTTATAGTGGGCGTACGTTGATATACATGCAGCCACAGTCAGGACTTACGTGGAAATGTATGTATGTAAAAGTCAATCATTCCTGTAATCAGTCATTTGATGTAATATTTTAATTTATCGTTTCTTTTCAATTGTAATACGAATATATTTAAGGTCCAATAAACAAACTTGTTTATTTTTTTTAAATGTATTAATGTTATAAACTTTTCTGCAGTCGGGCATGAAGATTAATTGTTAGGCTACCTTGGTTATAGGACATAAAACTTCCGTAACTATATTAACCTAACAAGTAAACTTCATAGCCAAACCGAAGAAGCGTATAACTCAGGAGATTTAGTTCGTCGTGTGTAAACATGATATTGCAGTGCAGAGGCATCGGATTTTGTTAACACAAGTTTGTATTTTAAAAGCAATTCTGAAAACATTGAAGCTAGGAAATATACAGTATATTATTTTCAGCTCAGTACGTCAGTAAACTCGTCCGTAAAAGCTAAGAGTTAATAAATAATGGGTATAGTAAGAAGACGTTGCCTCAGTCTTTAACATGGCGGTCGCAAGAATATAATATATCCGTTGCGCAGGCACGCTTGGAAGGTAAGTTTCTTCTCAAAAGCCCATACTCCACGTTCCCTACATCTTTCTCTACTGCGCATTGTTATTTTCACGAACAGTAAAAAAGATCAAATAAAACCTTTCACACGGACCGCAGAAGAGTACCGAAACACAGCACCGATAACTATTTTTATTAATCAATAATTATATTTATTAATAAAAGTAAATTAATTGACCATGAAATATAATATTAGCAGTTTTGCCACTAACGTTAAAACATATATGTTGGATTCTTATTCCAATATTATTGGTCTGTCATTGACCCTTGTTTCATCACGCCTTATTTACAAGTTATGTTATTGCGGCATTTGCTTTAATATTTAAATAACAGTAAAAACCACTTAAATAGTATATTGTAAATCATTTAAACTCTAAGCAGGAATACGACAAAACGTTTCAGTAACCATTTTTTTGTATCTTCTTCAGACTTGAAAGTTATATCATAGAGATTTTAATCGTTTACTCAGTATGGCTATGAGGTAAACTTTTCAGTTACAGAACAATTAAATCATAGAAGTAGGTCATTATACTACATTTTCAGTAAAGTCACAATCCGAAGAAGCTTCAAATATGCACCAAAACATTCTTTTGATTGTCTGATTACAAAATAAATTTATTCCATATAATTAAAACTCAATTAGAAACAAAAATACTACCATTGCTATTCATTGAATATATTATTGAAGAAATGTTCCAGGTTCCTTGAACCCACGACAACCTTAGGAGTAATTTAAGCAAGGGATATACGTAAAAAGAGTGAGATAACGCAGATTCAAGATATCACTGCAAAAGCCTGCAGACAGTATACGGAGAACATGGCAGGACTATTTGTTGATCGGTATCAATGCAATAAAGATTCTTAATTGACTTCTACTGAGTTGGTAGAATTTTGCACTTCGTTCCTTGAAATAAAACTTCCCTCCACCTTTTTTTAACTTTTTTTGGTCAGTTGATGGGCAACATTTTTCATAAGTGCGTTAATAAAATTTTATTTAAAAACTCTGGAACTATTTTTCACTGAATAAGCATCAGTGACAGTGAAACAATAGCTAAACTTTTTTTTGCATGATTTCTTCATGCGGATCAGAAGAATGACATTGAGATTATAAAACCTATAAAGATAATCGAAATTGGGACTGAATTCATATTTACGCTCATCAGTATATTAGTGGTGACATTCCAGGTGCCGTTTCAGTTCAATTTCGTCCCCTTTCAGTAGCTGAGAATGGCCTGACAGTGCAATGTCAAAAAGACTAATCTATAGTTTTTAGAAATCTCTAAGCCATTGGTGGTATTACTGATGATATTTAAACCCACTATTAGTTAATCAGAACTCTTAAGAACATTCTAGAATGGTTTGTGTAATAAAAATGCAAGATAGTGTAATTGAGGTGGGCGTCTTAATAATTTATTCCGGGGTGTAGGGCTAATGAGGGCGATCCCTTAATGGCAGATCCCATTTAATAGCATAGAAATTTAAGGGAATATGTGACAGGCAGAAGTATATAAGAGATTACCATTTCCAGCGAGACTTGCGTCATCGATCATAGTCAAAACGTCATAGACGTTAAGTACGTCGACGTGAATTTGGGATTGTCCCATGGACAACTTTACGTTGTTTATTCAAGTAGTGGTGGATCCAATAATTTATTCATTCTTGCTGCTGGAGTTTAAATTAGAAATATTGCTTATTTTCTTGTTCGGAGGCTAGTTAATTTTGTAAAGATTTTCACTTTATAGTTTGTATTCCACATTTATACATTTAAGTATCTGTAAAAAAAAATACGCTACTTTTACTGCAGTGATTTAATTTATTCATTTTTTCCGTCTGACATAACATTTTTGAAAAGACCTGGCAACGTAGGAAAGTTTGAAAAATTTTAGTTGCGATATTTAATATAGTTTTTAATCATTTTTAATGTTATTATCCATATCATTCGATGTCTTCCTTCCGATGTTCAAAATTTTGGATCGTTTTCTTTAGTATTTCAGACTTTTCTTCTTTATAAATACATATTGATCGAAATTTAAATGGTTTTATGTTTTAATTTTTAACAAATTCATGAAAAATATTGCCCATTAACTGAAAATAATTGGAAGTATCTTGTAAGACTTTTCGTGAACAATTTATACAAACCAGGAAATTGACCGACGTGAATGGGAACGTGGATCCTCTCAATTACCCATACCACGTCTTACCACGGCGCCAGCTCGATTCTTTATGGTGAATATTCATGAAGTTTTGCTTGTGTTAAATTAACCGCACACGAAGCTTCCGTTAATGACTTGTTTTATAAACCTCCTTGAGCAGCTTGTATCTTAATCAATAAAATACTCTTTTTGTCGGAAGTTTTACTCAACCTAAGAACCTATTAATACATTCCGAAATTATTCATTTCAGTTAATGAAAATTTTTAATCGCCCGATACAACTGAAAACTCATATATTCAATCTATATATGATTTTATTTCTATCTATAATAAATTGCACCTCAGTATGTTTCTGGTGTAGTAACAGTTTACATCACATGGACTGAGGAATAAATATTATCTAACATTAATTAACAATATATATCAATTTTTTTCTAATCATCAAATATATTGTACAATTGAGCAAATTTACACAATCATATGGAACGATTTTTAAAAACGAACTTCTAAGAGTTTTCAGCTTTACGGTCTTCATCTGAAATGTACAATAACGAATGTATTATTTACCAGGACCTAACATTCCATAAATTTTAGACAATCCTTGTTGCCATGAAAATACCCCATAACTTCAGGACTAGAAAAAATATTGTTTATAATATTTATTTATAAATTATAAAATATATATTTACAACAGAACATAAAATAAACTCTTTATTTTTGCATTCACGTGTATTTTGAAGAGAAGAATGGTTGTCTTTAAAACAAAACACGTTAAATTAATCTGTACGTACCCCGACGTACCAATAATATATAGTAGAAGAACGCGCTTACCATGATGCAACCGTACTAAGAAATAAAACAATGAATAAATCAAAAATTAAAAAATTGTGATAAGGATGTACGTACATAATGTTTTACTAATTTATAAACGGAATATTGATGGCCTCTGACGGTGTGCATTGATTACTGATGGGGCTAATAGGTGTTGTCATCTGATGGTCTGGACAGAACTGCAGCCTCAGAATTTTTGTAAAGTCTGAATTACGCTGTAACACAATATTTTATAAGTTCAAAATGTGCTTTTATGGACTGGCGAAATTTCATCAGCTCGTCTTTCTTCGTTCACGAAACGTCGTAGGTTACAATTATCAATCCCTCTCGATCACTGCCCTTGCAGCCAATCGCGTCTCGATATCTTTTTGTACAGCAAATTACTTCCCCATTAGATGTGCGCTTAAATACTATTCCACGGTAATGAGATGTACTGAAGCCACCCGGAAGACAGACAACGCGCCGCGTCATTGTGGACAGATAATCAATAATGCCACGATACTTGCAGCCACTTAAACGATTCAATAACACACAATTTAACTACAAATTAATTGATAACTCCTGAATTAAATAAAGTACTTAAATTACTCAAATTAAAGTTTTAAATATACACGCAAACCGTTACTTCCGTGTAGGTAAATTAAACCCAAAACCCTGCAGCAACAAATAATGATAATTATTTTATTATAATTTACATATATAGAGGAACATGAGCCCGTCTTTCTCGGCGAAATTTTACGAATTATTAGGTTTGTTCTGCTGCTCAGCTTTTTCGTCGTCGTTTTACTCGTCTTTCAATGGGCGCCAGGTAATTTTTCAAAAGAAAATCATGGAAATACTTTTTTTTTTAATCTAATAATTTATTTTCGAGCAATGGGATTAAAATCATTATTCAGGGCGTGGTCACCCACTAATACAACTTCCATTAACGGTGTGCTTATTACCGTGTTAACGACAATTTGTTGCAGTATCCTCCTTTTCTTCCAACTTCCCCTGATCGCGGTTCAACGTGAACTCAAAATTTAGTTTTCATTACGGTTCGGTGTCTCATTGTCTTTCGATGGCGATTCGTCTGTGAGCCGAATACCTATTCCAACCGTGTCTAGCCGAGAGCTGACCACTTCTGTCCGCACACGACAATAGGTGCCTTCTGTCAAAAGGATACCTACCGCCGGGCCGATAAGAATGTGTCTGGGTCAGCTTGCCTACCTCGTGCAATGTGGCCTGATTTCATGTCTATATGTATATACCTGCTTAATCCACACAGTAATACTCTTCCCAAAAGGCCCATAAATTGTTTTCCTACGAGCTGTGCTCATTTCAGTATACATTTCCATAAATGCCAGCCACTAATGACCATCCGAAAGTCACTAATCTTTGCCGATTACCTCTCGAAGATATCTCCCACAACCGAATCTCAAGTCTTGGTCCAAAATAACACAATAATATGTAGGAAGTGAAATTATTAATTACACCCTGCAGTTTTAAAATTTTTTGGTATGAAAATTTTGTTATGGGTTCTTCATGTTTCTATATTTTTACGTAGATGCTGAAGTTATGTTTACTTTGCCTTTAAAGCTCTTGACTTATATTATCACAGAAAACTTTTATGCTTTATTGAACAATGAAGTTAACATAAAAACCGAACATTACGAGGTGAGGTCTTAAATCCAAATTGAAGAATTATGATTACCTCAGAAACGTATTTTGGAAGAATATTCTTCCAATACCAGGATACATCTCACTAACATGTAAATTTCTATCGAAGGCAAGCGTTCGTGTTTAGTGACTAGGGTTGCCAACTCTACAATTTCCAGAAAATGACATCCTGTACAATGTTGATACATTTTCATGGTTCTTCAATAAAAGCTGCTCGTTAGATCAGCAACCTGTCTGGCGTATGACCTATTGAGCTAGGGCAGAAAAATAACAGTTGCTGCAGGTTTATTTAATAAGATTCGTCCAGGGAATATTAAAAGAAAGAAAATAATTATTTCACTGCAAAAAAGTTTTGTTGCAAAATAAATATAATCATGCTCAGATTTTATTCGTGTTTATGTGCAAAACAAACACCAGTCTCAATTTATATATTTTGTTTCTTAGAAGCCTTAGATCTTTCAGTTCAAATTCATCTCTTCGCCAAACATCAATTATTGCACATTCAAACGGACTCGGTAGTATAACTGATACTCGTTAAATGACGATATATTATATTTAAAAACCATTATTTACCTTTTAAACATTTTTTTTTGGTTTTCATCCAATTATAATAACCCTAAACTATATGAAATTTACAGAAAAGTCTAAGACATTTTCCGTTTAAGATATCTGAACCACTTTTAATTTTCCGGGAAATCTAAAAAGTATTATATTATATAAAAATAAATTAAAAGTTCGCTTCTAATACGTTCGACGGTACATCGCTTTCTCACTTTGCGCCGTTTACTGAAAACTCGATTACAGTTCCAGAGATGGAGAGCAATAAAGATATTAGTTTTGAAATATTAGTTATTCCAAAAACGTCGTCCATATTTAGATAAAATATGATTTCCTTAATATTGAGATTTCAACGATACCAAATGTTTATAGTAAATATTGGTTAAAATCAAATAAAATCAAAAGAATAATTATATTTGTGCTTACAATATCTGAAAAATGCAAAAAGGTGCCTTTCCTAATTTAAGAGAGGGCAAGTCAGCTTGATATTAAAAAGGGCCGTCGATGTTTTTTTTAAAAAAGGGCTGTTGGTATTAACGCAGCTACGCTGATCTTTGGAACAGGAAACGTTGACTAGCTTTTATAAACAATTTTTATTTACCATTTTACAAGCCAGAAAATAGATGACAGCCATATTCAACTCCAGAAAACTATGCTGAGTCAATAAAAGCAATTTTGTGTATAAATGTCTATCAAATACATTTCTGTGAGATTCGAAGAAACTATCCCAGATAGTGTTAAAATGTATTAAGGGAAAATAAAGTTTGTTTTGTAGTTAGGTACCGAAGTATTTTTATTGAAAGTTAAGGTTTTATTAAAAGCAAAGTTGACTATTTGGCTGAACAGACGGATTATTTTTGTGGTTTGTGGGTTGTAATATGAAGTGTAAGTATTTGTTTGGCCATGTGCGATCCGTCTCATCGTCGCTGTTCCCGGACAAAGCGACGCGGCGCGACGCCGAGACCAAACAGCAGCTCAATCTGGCGCCTCCAGCTATTCCTGTCTGGCGTCGTACAGGCGACTCTGCTGTTTATCTCAGGGGCGGGTTCGAAACCCCGTCTTCATGTCACCAATATTACCTTAAATAAAAGACGACACTAATATTTTATATATTAACAAAGTTCTTTGTACGGAAAATAAGGATATTATAAAATAGTGTATAAGTACAAGGATTAATATGGCAGTATACCTCTTTTAAAATATAATAACTTGCAAAACAGTGACCGTAAAGGAGTTTTTACTACCCATTACACCAACATTTAAACGGTCAAAGAACTCAATGCACAAGACTTAAGTATAATTGCTTCCGGATTTGAAACCCTCCCCCCTTTTAAATAATATAAATAAAACTCTATTTTCCCCGGGAAAATCGTTCCTCTTTCAAAACTATGTATGTATATATTCTTGTATTATAACTGATATATAGTCTACGTGAAATAACTGTCGTCCAATCTCGTTAACTTCCATATAGAGCAGCCGATGAAGAAATGTAAAAATGAATATGGAAAGGGAATCAAAATGCAAGGAGAATAAATAAAAACCCTAAGGTTTTCAGATTATATTTGGGTATTATGGGAGTCATAAGAAGACTTGAAAACCATAACAACTGGCATCTGGCATAAACGTGATCCTCGAGGAAGAGTACAACATGAGGATTCATAGTGGGAAAACAAAGGTAATGGGGTGTAGTATGGGAAATAGTGGAATAACAAAAGGTGTTAGATTGGGAAGAGACATTTTGAAGGAAGTTAAGGAATTCTGCTACTTGGACAGCATAATAACTAGGGATAGTAGAAGTGTAGTATACATAAAGAATAGTAGAGCACAGGCAAGGAAGGCTTATGCAAAATAAATAGGAATTTACTTACGGCTAATGTAAGTATGAATATTAGGAAATCATTACTAAAAATGTTCGTATGGAGTGTGGCGTTATATGGGTGAGAAACGTGGACGATAGAGTTGCAGAAAGGACATGATTAGAAACTTTAGAAATGTGATGCTATAGAAAAAAGCTGAAAATCAGATGGGTGGATAAAGTACCAGGATGTTATAATTAGAATAGGGGAAGAGATAACAATTTGGAAGACGCTGACCAAGAGAAGGGATAGATTAATAGACCACGTTTTGAGACATTAGGGTCTTGTAAAATGAGCATTTGAGGGAAGTGTGTGGAGTAAGAACAGAAGACGGAATCAAAGGATGGAATACGCTTAGCAAGGAGAAAACTATAAAGTATATAATATGTAGTTCAATTTATTTCTATGTTTTATGACTTCTCAATAGTTTTTCGAACGAATAAATTATTTCTGTGTAGTTTCTTAGAAATGTAAGATAATAATCTCCTCTGCTTTGTTTCATTCCTAAAATTTATAAAAGCTAGTGTAAATGGTGGAAAATTATGAGACAGAAAGAAGAAAACTGATCGAAATTGTCTCCAGATTTTTGTGATTTCATGAATTCTCTTCATTTAGCTCCAGCATCTTTCATGTCTATTGAAATATGTTTTACATTAGTTAAAAACGTAAAATTTTGTTGTAATTAGAAATTTTATTTTCATAACTATTGTTCACTTGAATATTGCTTTATAAAAACATCAGAACCATTTTACCTAAAAAAGAGTACGTACTTACCATAGTTATGTTAATAAAATATTTCAGAGTTTGAAATACTGTATTTATGTAATTTCTTTTATATAATATATATAGTAATTTATATATATGTATATGAAAATTAACTGAAAAAACTTAAATTCATAAAATGTTTAGGTTAAGATTTTAAATGTTGCTAAAATTATAAAATCCCATGTAGTAATTTTTTCAAGTGGGTCCTGCATTGCATACATTCAGAAAGTTTTTATAATTTATATATTAAGAAAATTTTTCAAAACAGGACGTTAAGTAATTTATATTTTAACGAAGAATTGCCACATTAAATGTCTAATTTTTTAAGTGCCAGTTTTTCTATGTCCGAAGTTGAAACCTGTAGAAATTTGTGTATGTCCCCTCCTTTACTGATAGCGTCGATGTAGTTGAATAAACCTTATTAAATTGTCAGTAATACGGTCGTTTATTTTATCTTAGTATAATTTAATCTCCAAGTCTACGATATTCCCTCTCAACTTCAACGACGCCGCACCCCATCTTTCGCTCCCGCTCACTCATTAAACACTTTGTATCCTCTTCCCTCCAAATGTCTCTTATTATTGTCCGTATAACTTATCCAGTAATGGACACTACCGAGGCGTCTCAATCAAGCATCATTGTCCCTTGTTCGTCCTTTTTACAAACACGAAATTGTGTCCCTGCTACACGCGACGCACATTCTCACTCCTGCGATGACAGTAAATTGAAATAATCTGTCCACCTTCCAGCATTCCGACAGCCAAACTGCTTTGCTAACAGTTTAAGAAGTGATATTGTTTTATATCACACACTTAACAGTCTCCTTTTTTATCAGATGAATAGTGTAGGATTAGTAATTTTTTTAACTTAAACAGTACATCATTTAAAGAATAATATTCACAAGGCTTTTATTTAAAATTTTTCATTGTATTAATTAAGATTAATAAAGGATGTGCTATACATAAAATGCTTATTTAGCCGTCTTTGGCATTATTACGTAAAATAAATTTAATGGTATCTTGTATTCTTTATTTCACAGCTGTAAAGCTAGGAATAAACTGTCCCTACGAACCTTAAAAATGACTACGTCTCTATTGCATCTATGTACTTCACAATCTCCCTCTGACGTCCGATATTTTTAAATAATCCCTTGTTTATGATAACCTACTTGTTTGTTGTAATATATGCTAATACTTTCTTTTCTCTTGGCAGTGTAATTACAACTACCATTTGCATCCGGTTATGGAAGTGCAGCGGATGTTTTCGATTGCATCTGCGCTTAAGCGCATTACGTATGGCATCCTGCTACACTGAAAGTTATTTATAACGGCTCGTTTTAACGAGAAAAACAATCAACGTTCGAAAATTATGCCAGTGGTTGCAATGAAACGGAATTACAAGATACGTTCAGACGGAAGAAAAAAGTAAAATTACGCGGAAACCTCAATTGATGAGAAATGATATTAGCAAAAATTCAAAAGCACGATATAAATTTGACCACGGGTTGCTATTCGAAGAACATATTGCAGTTAATTAGAAGTTATCAAAAATAAAATTTAAAACTCCACGAGACACGCAGCAAAGAAACTTAAATTATAGATTGTGAATTACTTATATTAAAAATTGTATTTATCCGACAACAAAAAATCAATCAATAAATCGGGCAACATGGCTAAACAAAAGAAAACACTGCATTTAGTTCCTTTTCTTGCAATTGCCTCGGGTGCTCAACAATAAATTTGGTATAGTTGAATTCTGCAAGTACTAATATAATTTATCTTTGAAATATTATGTAGTTTCTATAAATAATAAATTTCTAGAATTCCAGTTTTATCTCGATATGTGACAGAATCACAAAAATATTTTGTTTCTAGGATACTCCAATTAATGTTATCACCGGAAGAGTCCGGCCAAATATCGTGTACTGTATAAAAATTAATTTTTCATTAATAAATTGTAAGTTTAATAAAGCTTATTTAATAACTCATCTTGTAGTTTATTATTATATAATATTAAGTTCCAAAGTATGGAAACATTAAAATTTATATAAATTAAATAGGACGTTAATCAGTAATGGAGGGACGATAAAACAAATACTTGAACTAAAAAAAATATCTGTGATTTTTCAGGAACAGAGGAAACATGATATTTCTAAATCTTTTCTAGTTTTGTAATGGAAGTACACACGCCCTGTTCTGAACTTATAAATGACCCTAAACGTTACGTAGAAGTCGGAAATTGTAAAGGAATTACACATTAACCTGAACGTATATCAATCGACACATATAAAATGCAAAATTTTAAGGATGATTAAAAAATCATAATGATGTTGTTTCTAAATATATAAGAGAACTCAATAGTTTATATTATGAGTAGTTCTATCTTCAAATGAATGGCAGAAACATCAACCAACTTCGTTCTACGCATTTATGATTTATTGCAATTTGTTGTTCAATCGAATAATAAAAATTTAATTAAAAGGAATAACAAGAACTGAAACTTTAGTCTCTCGGTTTAAACAAATAAAATTAGGAAATGAAATATTTGAAGAAAATAATTCTTTAAATACGTCCATTAAAATCAGTCACATCTCCCTTATAGAATCTACAATCAGAGAATGGTAGATCAATAAATGGATCTAGTATTTATATACTGAATAGGATATGATTTCATTTGCAGGTAACTTGTGACTTTAAGTAGTTCAAGTATTCTGTGCTACTTATTTTTTCTCAGAACTATGATAATAGAAAAATTCCAACGTCTCCTTATCATCTCACCTTACCATTTTCCCTCGCTCTGCTTCTCAGATAGAATAGCGTCACGTTGTCATGCATTATTTTAAAATTACGCCAATAATTACAATCTCACTGATTTCCACGATATTCTCGAATTTAATTATTTTCGGTCACGTCTGATTTTATGACTACTAGACTTCGCACTCCTTTGTGGGCCGCGAATTCTCTATACGGACCCTTGAGAAATTCATCTAACTACTGTCACCTGTTAATAATCTTAACACGAATTTTATACTTTATTAAAGTGTCCATCTTTTCTCTTAAATGCCCATTAAAATAACTAAACTTTTGTTAGGAGAAAATTTTTTAAACAACGGTAACCCAATGAGGCTAGTCTGATAATGAAGGATCGAAAGGTCAGATTTTTATCCATTTACATTGAAAATGAAAACTTAAGTGACTGTCAAACAGAAAACGGAATTATATTTAAAAGCGTTTATACAATAATTACATTCTTAAATTTTTTAATTGTTCAGTAAATTATATAAATCTCACGTTCTGCTCAGTTCTCTGTGTCCTTATTTCTATTTCTGTTCCTCCACCAGTCACCGTTGTTTAGGAAGCTATCTTAAATTTTCTTAGAAATGCCATTATTGTAAAAAAGGCCTATACACTTTTCCTTGTTTTTGACCATTCATTAGGTCCATAATTCCCTATAAAACAAGACAATCTCAGAAACGAATCCTTTCATACAATAAGTATTGTGTGCAATTGTTCAGTATTTGCGATTCAATTTTCCATAGTGCGGACCATAGGCGTATTTAATTTTGAAGACGCAGATGTGGACTCACTTAACGTCTCTGATTGACGAGCCGTGCTAGTGCTTACTATCAACAAGTGACTCAGTGCTTGGACACTGGGGGGATATAATTGCCGCCAATTAACGCAGCAGCCCTTAATTGCTGTATTATTCGATCAGATAAGGGCGGCAATCGACAAATTCATCAGGGCCCGCATGCACGCGGACCATATGCGCGACGCACACGTGGCCAATCTTCACTCCTCGTAAAAACAGACATGCAACACTCATTACTCACAGACATTTTAAGAGTATTGCAGTTAAGCTAATTCATACACATATGCTTGAAGAGTGTGTTTATTAGACTATGCATTAAAAACGTCATGAACATTACCGACATGAAAGTAATTTATTTAAATATTAGCAGGCGTCGTTAACTTGAAATCACAAACACTATAAAAGACAGGTCCAGATCAAAGTCATCCAACCTATGCGAACAATAATTCACAAAATTCCCAAATAAAAATTCTGGGCTTTTTACTCTGACGTGATTTTCACATTCGGCACACAACAATTAACATTGATTTATAGTTCCTCCAATCCACTTCTTGAGTTCGAGTTATTATTAACATACATATTTTACGCTATTAATTTAATTCGTCTGAATAATTGGCGTTAAATGTACTGCGCAGATATCCATCCTTATTCATTTCATTTCATGCAAGGGAGATTTATGAATACGGTGACAGCCTAATTATCAGCCCTTGTTAACATTGGAAACCAATACTTGACCTTTAATTTGATATGTTATTGCATACTTTAGGTTAGTCTGGCCTTTTGTAAATGAACATTGAAATAAATAGCCTTATATAGTCATTGATATAAAAAAATGATTAATTTGGCAGCTTTCGATGGTCTCCTTCCTCTGATTACATATGAAAAGAAACGTACGAAAACACAATGAATCCAGTACATTTAAAATCTAAAATTTATAAATTATAATGTCAAATTAATACCTCCAATTATCAAATGATAAATGTATACTAGGAACTGAAACGGTATAAAATCGTATTTATTATGCTCTATCTATCTAAGTAGATAGTTTCAATAATAAAAGTTTATTTTTTTAACACTTTTAACAAAACGTACATTAATATACACACTGAGAAAACATTATGATATTTGTAATTTCCACAATTTGTTACAATTTATAGTTTAGCTTATCTTCGTAACGTTTATTAATCTTCAATTTAATTACAATACGTTTCGATCTCTGTTTATAATTTTTTACGTCTTTCCCGTTAAGGCTTATACAAATCGCTTTTGCAAATCTGGCTTTTCTGTTACCTCAATTGTTATGTGAAAAATTTATTTGTTCAATTAAAAATTCATTGGTTTTACTTTCTACGTGTAATGTTGGCGATGTGTCGTTTTTAGATTTTTATTTCAACAATTTTATAAGTAGAATTTCTGTGATTGATGCTTGACTTTTTTGCTGTATTGATTAATTTATTTGTGAGACAAGTCAAAGCGTTTCTATATCATTGTGAAAATTCTCACTTTCCTCATAATTTCTATAATATTTATACCTGTCTGATACATTACTGTAAAATGTTTAACATTCAACGCATTCTTCTAGAGTGAATACAACCGCTAACTTTTGAAAGCATTGTGCCACTTTTTGTAAGCTGACGTTTTAATTCTGATAAACTTTGGCGAGTAGGAATTACGCTAAATCTCAGAGTAAGTATGTCTTGCGTTATATCCCTGTTGGTTTTGTTATTCAAATTAGTTCAACACTTACTAAGGCATTTTGAAAATGAATTGAAACTCACTGCAGCCTGTTCGAAAATGTAATTTTTAGTAGTTTGTTTGAAATTTTATATATGATACATTTATTTTGACATAAATGCCCTACAAGAATATTTTATTTTCCTTCTAACCGCTTCTGGGAATGCGCAGATTTTGGGCATTGTTAGAATGAACCTCGAACCTCGGGAAATATATTTTTTGTTAATCATCAAAGTGTAAATGGAATTAAATTAAAAATCGCAAAATTCTGTGACATTGGATATTACATAAGTGAGTGTGCTCCTCTTCACAATGGAAATTAATAAAAGTCACTATAACGAGCGTACCCAGAAATTTTTCGTTTATGCCGAAAGTGACGGCAGTTTTGTTCCGTCTATTTTGACTTCTTACTGTAAGCCTAAGTTTATTACTGGCACGGAAAAGTATAGAAAAGTAGAGGAAGCTAAGGCAGAATAATTGGGTTCTCTATAGAATCCACCTTTATATGGTTAGGTTACATTTGGTTATTAATTAAGGGATGAGTCTTATTCCGTTTCATAAACAGAGACGGAATCTCTCTCTCTCCCCCCTTTCTCCACCTCTCTCTCCCTCCCCCCTCTCCCTCTCTCGTAAAATAATTGTATTTATATGTAATAGTGTAATGCAAGTCTTGGAAATGCTAGCCCATTAATGAATATTTTTTTAATTTAAGCTTCGATTGTAATTTTACCTTTCTTAAAAAATAAATTGGATAGGAAATGGGGAAAGAGAGAAGTTACCTTACCGTAAATCGGAAGTAAATGTCGCCAACGTTGGAAGTAGTAAGATTTCTAATTTTCAAGAGCCTAAGCCCCCTTCTTTATTACTATCTTAACACAACATTGTCACCTTACCGTTGTCTATCTCATGTATATATGTGCTCATTTTATGTATTTTTGATTTTACATATAATAATGACATTCTTATTGAATAATTTAAAATAATTTTTAAAAATTATTTATTAGTTCGTTGTTAAAATTGCGACTGATAATGAAATGCATTTGGGATCAAATCTAAAACATTAAAAGTAATCACTTGTATTAAATTATATAACAATTTTACGTCGATCGGTCTTTTATATAAGAAATTTTCGTAATGTGAAACTTTTTTCATTTAAACTTAATTTTTATGACTTATTGTTATAATGCTTATATTACACTTAAATAATATCAGATTAATAAATGTATGATTCTTTCCACATCCTTGCAGAGTTGCTTCTCATAAGGTTAAGTAGTTCTTTCCAATCAGTCTTAATCGAGTAGTTGGATTGCGACGATATGCCCGTAAGTCGTTAAGCAAGCAGTAAGCCTCGTGTGACGTTCGATGGACTGAATGACCGGTGGTACGGAGGCTGCCATCTGGCGCGCTAATGAGAGCAATTAACGAGCCGATATGCGGCTCGATTACCGCTCCCCTCCGCGATAACAGCGTCTAAATTGCCGCCGACAATTATTGCGCATACTCGATTTGCATACCGTAATTGGGAGCTACTTATTATTTAACAGCGGCGACTTTATCTCACGCGCCAGATATTCGCGGTTTGCCTAATATTTGTCAGACGGCTGAGTGATGTTTTCGTGTAGGTTAAACTGGCGTATTGGGAAGCGCAATTAAGGCACTCGCTATCGGCGCGCGCCATCTACGCCGCAAAATAAACACCAGTCACACTAGGCACGGTTAACTGCCCCAAACATTACGAGGAATTTCTTAAACAGTTCCATTATGTTTTAATTATGCTCTTCCCATACATTCTTCAAATACCTTGAAGTCCTCTATGGATTAATTCGCAACGGCAACAGGAACAAAGACAAAAAATGGAGAGTTTTATATGATCTAATCAGAAATACTTCAAATCTGACCGAAAAACAAATATTTAGAGTAATTCTCTTGTCGGAAACACTTTTTTGTTGATGTTTCGAGCAACCTACACTTGAAAACGATAACAGTCATAGATAACGGACTACAGGGGTAACATCGGAATAGGAAAAGGCAGACCTACTAAATTCATATTTCATTTCAGAATATAACTACGGCGTTAACAAATTTCATATAGCGGACAAATATAAAAGTTTGCTAATTTTTGAGAATAAGTTCAAAATATCAGACATAGATTACGTAAATCAGGGACCGTAAGTCACGTGGCCCAGATGATATAGCCGCAGAAATATTAAATCTTGAAAGAGAGGCAATAATTCCGCATTTAATAAGAATTTTTAACATATCAATAATTCGGCTCTTCCGGCTGATTGCAAAAATTCAATTATTGTACCAATTTAAAAATCAGGTATATGATCATATTAAAAACTATAAGACCCACCAGCCTTTCTTCAATAGTATGTAAATAGTATGTAATAGTATGTAAATTTAATGAGCACGGATCTAAACTTGATAATTGTTTTAATGGTCAGCATGGTTTTCAGGAAGAGTTCTCGCGTGATAAGTATATTTCAAGGGTTAGCTGATGAAGTAGGATAGTGTGGCGCTCCATGTGGTAACACAAATTAAATTTTAACAATTCTACATTTATTCCAAAAAATCAAATCAAAAGAAAATATGTACCAAAGGAAAAGAACTAAGTAAAAAAATATGTATTCCTGACTGCTCCAATATGAAATCCTACTCCAGGTTACCTTGTTGAGGTATAAAAATTCGAAAGGAAATTCAGATATAAGGAATTAATAAAATTACCGTTGCAAAACTCTAGAAAAGAAACTTCCAATAGCTTACGAGAAATGGCTTTCTGCAACAGGGCTGGAAGAAAATTCCGGTTCTTTCTGCCACGTGGATATCCGTCTGCTCCTCTCTCCGCCTTTCCCGATCCTTGCTCTGTCAATTCCAAATCAAAAGAGTCTCTTTTCCTCCTATACCTATTTTGGGCTCGCTGTTCTCCCGTCTCCATTTTTCTTACAGTTCCCCTAGCAAGTGGAAAACTGGTTTAGCATCACCATCCAAATATTTTACCGATTTTCGTAATGGTTGGTGGAGGAGTTTTTCCCCCTCTGGCTGCAAACTGGCCCTTATGGGAAATTTTGGACTGTTACTGGCTGGAAGATAATTTCGGGAATTCCTTACCTGTGCCTTTTGACGGTTTTAACAGGCGTACATTTAACACAGTAATTTACGTTAAATGTAAATTAAAATTAAGAAATAAAATTATAGTTCAATAAACTAAGAGAAATGCTTTATAATAGATGGGGTTATCTCAGACTTCGCTGGCGCCTTGTAACATCCTATTGCATAAATTAAAATAAACAGGCATAGATAAAAGAGCGGTACTATGAGTAGATAAATTTTAAGTGACAAATGAGAAAAAGTCAAAATAGGAGAACAATTTTCGGATTCGGGTACTATAACGTTGGGAGTTACTCATGGTTCAGTAATCGGAACATTTAAAATATTGGGTCATCCTTTTTTCGAACGACTGCATCATCTGAAGAAAGATAATTAATGAGCTAGACATGTTAGTATTACAAGAAGATCTAGATAAAGTCAATAGCTGATATCAGGAAAATAAAATGATCCATAATAGAAATAAAAGCCGCTCAGTATCATTTATCAACGTACATTTCGTAAATACGTCTAGGAATATATTTCAACAAAAGACTTGGGTTGGGGAATTGGTGTATTTCACGACTAGAAAAGCGTGGAACTCCTTAATTAAAAATGGCAAGTTCATACTCAAAGGAGGTGGTATATTAGACCAATCTTGGAATATTTGACGGCTTTCTGGGATCCATACAAAAAAATTAAATTAATAGAGAAAATTCAGAAAAGGCTGCTAATTTCGCGCTAATCGGGCCAAGTGATGGATATAAAAAGGTAGGAAAACTAGGATGGGATTTACTGTCACAAAGAAGAGAAAAAGCAAGGCTGCATTTCCTATTCAAAGCTTATATATGGAAAAAGCATTGGGTTGGAATTGGCTTCAAAATGAAAAATACCAGTTTATAGGTAGATGTGCTCAACAGTTCAAAGTAAAACATAGAAAACAGATGCTGACATATTTTTATTCCTAAATAGGACTGAAATAATTTACCTGTAGAAAAATTAGGGTAAATCTCAAGAAACGTGTGAGGTAAATATAAATAATACAAATTAATATTAATGTATAGTCAAATTTTAATGGTAATGTCAAAGTGAAGTGTTAAGTTGTAGTGATTTTTGTTTCAGGGATTAGACATTTAAAAAATAATGGTTTATTTTAGATTAGGAGTATTATGTATGTAAGTAAATTTAATTATTAATCTGCCATCAGGCTTACTTTGATTAAATAAAAAAAAATCTCTAGATCAGATTGCAATTCTTTTTTCATTGGTCAAACTAAGAGGTCAAACTACTCCAAAGATACCATAATTTTGAAACATACTTTTGACTGCCTATAAGTTAAATTAATATTATGTTTTCATGAATATATAATACTAATAAATTAATGTAAATTAACATGTTACTGTAGTTACGCATAAATATCAACAATTCATACAAAGAAACTGCTACTATTTATTTAGTTTGCAGATTAAATTCTTCTTGCTATGAATCACCGAATGTTTACGAAACATCAAGTAATACTTTTTTCCTCTACGATTCTTCCTACTTCATCAGAAAGTGATTGGTCAATTGTATACTGTTATTGTCTCAAAAATAAAGTTAATTATTGAAACATGACTGTCTATAATAAATTAAAATTAGTAAAAAAATGGTCAACAGTCACAATATTCATTTAGAAGGATTATAAGTTACATATCATACACAACTTAAAATTACACTTAATGTTCACACTCTTTCTTTAGAGACCTCTAAAAAATTTATCAAAAACTTTCATAAAAAATAAAACGTTATAAAAAATTTAATCCAAGGAAGAAATTACGTATATTACTGTTACTTAGATTTAAAATATAATAATTTATGTGTGTTTCGTCATGTCTAAATTTGAATAAGCATTATCAACTTCCGGGCCAAAATTTTACACTTCATAGAGTTCAAATTTTTGTAATTGGTTTTTTAACTTACAAGAATTAAACATCTAAAAGACAAGAAGAAATTACTTTAAAACATAAATATTACTTAAATTTTTGTATTATTATGTACGTTAATCTGTTCTGATTGTTGGCCATTTTCTATCAGTTTGAGTTAACGTCTGAAACCCTTTATAATGATCTGAAATTGGTTAAGTTTTCTGGATTAACGGATTCAATCTTTTGCCAAGAACTTTCTATAGGAATTTTGAAATAAGTGGCAATAAAAAGGTCGATCGACATGACTTACTAGTTTGATGATACCCAAACTTGTTACAAAATATTTTACCAATATTCGCGACAATTTAAGTTCTGGTAATCTATGTTAGACTCATTATTCGTAATTGACAGATAAATTCCAAGTATATTGCCAATTAATTAGCTTATCCAGCGGAAATCCTTATAATGTGTTTGTTTGAGGATGTTTATATCACAGATACGGAAACAAGATTTCGCAACAGTTCCTTTGAAACAACGCTTAGTAATTTCATGCTCTCCGGTTTTTCCTGACTTTCGCTAACGTAAATATCCACAATTTGGTTACTAGACGCAAATGTTCGCTCTCAGGTAACTGTCAACGATATATACCTCTACGGAGGAGTTAGTGGCGCAAAAGGAAATATTCTCCTCTAATTTACATGACCTGATTTATTGTGTAAATCCTTCCCACACAGCTGCGTAACAAGGCAACCGCTTTGAAATCTGAACTGGTTCCTGCCATGAAGAACAAGTAAAATTAAGTAATTCACTATAACGGCAACGTTACCTTTCATCTAGTTCATTAACAACTTTTAAGTATTATTTTCATGCTTAAAATTATTATACGTCTTGCACCATGAGAATATGGAGTAAAGTGTTGGGGTCCATATAAAAACTAACACACTCATAAAAAGTGGTCTGAATAAAATGTTCGGATGTCCATTCAAGAACGATTGTCAAGAGTATTCGGCACCACGTGGCAAAGGAAAAAGCTTATGGAGGTATTTGGCCTGCAAATAAATTAAAAAAGTAATCTTATGACATCCAGTTATGTCTATAAACTATATCATGTTTTCAAAATTAAACAACAAAGGACAATTAACGGGCGTTAGTAAATTTTTATTTGTTAATTGATTCATATGCGACTGGATTCTGCCTGGAAATTAATGACAGTTTTTCAGATAGTGCTGACCAGTTGAGAAATAAAAACCTTAATGGAACACTTTTGTAATATTATTTATTCTTATATTAATTTTGAAATTATTTGTGTTGTCAGCGAAAATCAACGGGAACTAAAACAAGTGAAGTGATAATAGATCAACTTGCTGAGCAGAACATGAAAACAGTGCAGTAGTGTACCTGGTATTTACTTCCTTTTTTTTCACGTTAATAAATTTAAAATAACGAAGACTTATACTGTACTTATGTAATAATTAATATATACAAATGTGTATACTATATCTAAGTTTTATTTTTATATTGTGCAATAGCTTTCACATGCCCAGTTTTAGTTTTAATAATAAATAAAAGTTAGAGGAACACAGTTGTGACCCTACCAATGAGTAATGTGATATGAAAATGTTGGCTGCATTCGTTATTGCTTTTCATATTCAGGAAGTACATACCTAATGCATTACATTGAAAACAATAAATAGGATCAACATTAATGATTAGTATATAATTAAAATAAAGTTAAAAAGAAAAATAACAGAAAAATTATAAGTATTATTTATAACTAAAGATCCTGTTATAATATAATTGTATATACTGTTATGGAAAAAATGGTTGAAATGCCAGTTAATATTGTTTTTTTTAAATATAAAATTATAGTCGCGTCAACAGTGGACGTTCTTGGCGACTTTAAAAGAAACAATAACATTAGCCGAAAAAAAATGTATATCTATGGCAATAAATAAAATTGAAGTGTCTGTCTGTCTACCTGACTGTCTGTATGTTTGTCTGAAATAGGCTCCGAAACGGCTCAACTGATTTCAATGAAAATTTGGGGGTTAAAAAACTGGGGATTTAATATTCGTGCATATTTTATTTCAATATATTGCAGAAGATATTAATCTAATAATTATATATATATATTTCTTAAATGGGCATTAAATCTCCAAATTGAATGTGGGTTTCCTATACTCTTGATCTGTTTATGCTCCGAAGCATTTCATCTATTGTTGAAGTAGGATTCGCACCGTCGACAGAGATCTCCCTGAGAAATAATAAAGTTCCTTGGATCGTCGATACAAAGTATACGTAAATTGATTTTCGTTTGTCGCGTCAGGTAAATTTTAATACTTAGTAATTGCTCATTTTTATTGGCTCCAAAATGTATGATAGAGGGACCTAATCAAAACCAACTGCGAGTTATAAAGCGATAAAAAATGATACTGTACGTCTTATATATTCAATGAATCAAACTTTATCAAAATTCTATACCCGTTGTTTCGTTTTTAGAAAAAAATGAAAAGGACTATTTCGGCGCGAACGAAGTCGCGGGGGTTAGCAAGTATTAAATAAATTTGTCTTAAATATGTTATAGCGTGTATCGTAATGCACTTAAATGGAGACGCCGCCATTTGTTGGATTTATCTATATTTTATGGACAGTTCTCCATTATGAATTCATTCTTAGCTTATAAAACTGATTAGTTAATTTTGGGAATATAACAGAGTCCATTGTTTAAGAGCTTAAACCAGAGGCTATACACAGGTAAACTTCAGTGTGGGAATGCAACAGGAAACTTGTTACTAGGAAAGGACGTAGAACTTCCCCGACTGCTTGCCCGCCAAATAAGCGTTGTCAACACATGCTTGTCTGGCTAAGTAAGTAAAAGGAAAAGCGACAAGGCTTACCGGAAACGATGGCCATAACAAACACCACGTTATTTCTGGTTTCTCAGCGGCGGGACTAATGAAGGCTTAGCTTCCAGATTAACGGGACAGTCGTCAGACAAACGATTCCGTTAAACTTGAGTCTCAGCTACCGACTTTCCGTTCACCACAAACCCTCTGCCAGGAAAATCCAAAAATACCGGGAGAGCATTGCTTCCTTCACGACATGTAGCGGAAATTCTATTCTATTCTTTCTTCTTCTTAGAAAAATTTATCAAAACATAATTATTTTAGAAAAAAATTGTTTTTAGTAATTAACATAGCCCATAAACTTGACAGTCTGTAATATTTTAAATAGTTGAGCGCTTTCATATAGTGATGTCTGCCGACATTGTTTTCTGTCAAGGGACGCAACAACAATAATTATCAGTTGTTATATTCTGAAGAGGAAAACACTGGTTTAAATGATTACAGAAATAGTGTTTGGTGTTTTAGCAGGGAGTTTTTTTTTGTTTTTATCGTATAAATGTACTGTAATTAAATACGTCGGTAGATAGCCACTATCTGTTTCTTTTGTTCCTTTATGCAAGACGCGGGTAAACGGGGTGTCCCTTACAGTCAATTATATTTTTAAGATAAACTAATAATTATAAATAATTCATCAATCCACTCTCCAGTAACACAAAACTATGACTCTTAATCCTGCCTGAATACATTGTTTACTTCCGTTTCCCAATTAAAATTAGTATTTTACATTTTAGAACCGGTTGGGAAGCATAACTATCCTTAAACTTCAACTCGTTAGTGTTGAATAACAGACCATGTTTCCATATCCTTAAATGGGTCCTCATTACCTAAACATTAAGTAGTGGAACAACACAACGGTTGTGATAAATTAAATTTATATAAAAATACAATTAACTAACTCAAATTTTTAAATTAAATGGCGAAAAAGGAATAAGATGAATAAAAACTAATGCATTCATCGCATTCGGTTAGTAATTTTACCATTTCAACATTACTTAAAATGCGTTGAAATTAAATTTCATGTTAACTAATTTACTCAGTTATAGTGTGTTTGGTAATCCATCATAAATCTGACATGAAATTACCACGACGGAACACATTCGTAAATATTAATTCTAGCGGAACATGACAGGGAGCGGAACAAGTAATTTTATTCGAATATTGTAAAGTTCTTCTGGAGTCCTTGTCAGTATAAAGCAGAGATAAAACATTATTTTATGCTGATGAAATCTTCACGGTTAACCAACCGGGTCAGACTTTTCAAAACACACAACGTTTCTGCGGCCATTTTCTGCCGCCGTCGTCAGGCAAAAACGTTGTGTGTTTTTAAAAGCCTGGTTGGTTAACCGTGAAGATTTCATCCGAATTATTCACCGGGAAAGTCTATGTTCATTAATTATTTTATACTGTTTAAAGGATATAAAACATTAGTTTCAGTCCGAATATAATTGAATTTTTTTTTCAAATGTTACAATGATATTACAAGATGTGTTCATATAACTTAAGCCTTAAGAGAATACGTTAAATCGTACAAATAAAATATATAAACATTAAAAGGTAATTTGGGGATTAGATACGTCAACAAAGTTCTTTTTACCCCTCTGCTGAGGCTTTACAGTATTCAGAAAAGGTAATTCTGAAATAAATGTTATTATAGTGCACAATTATAGATGTTTATTATGATACGTCTTTATGTAAAAAGTGACTATAGAATAAATATTGTTTTTGTGCAATTATTACGTAAAAATTCTAACCAAAGAAATTAGAGTTGGAACTGACTCGACTCTACGTTCTTCTTCATTTAAAACCAACTTATTGACGATATTGGTTAATTTTAAAATGAGAAATAATGTAATTATCTTGTAACACACTGTATTGTCGTAAAACTTCCATGTACATGCTTGATGAATAAAACTGTGCAAAAATTTTACGTATGCATTCAAGAGGGAATTGAAACCTGACTCATTCTGAAGTTCCAGTGACATGCTGTACAGCTTAATAACAATCTTTTCCAATCAAATTTTGCCTACCTACAATAATTTATTTTTAATTGCGCTAATAAAAGTGGCTGACTATGTTTCTCCCCTTTAATAGCATAGGAAGGGAATTGAATAGGGGGATGCGGAAGGTAGAGCAAGGTAGCCAAGGGTTGACCAGAGCCCCCGGGAAAAATCGAATCTATCCAGAAATTTTAAGAACGGATTGTGTGGGGAACGATTTTGCAGGGACGGTGTCAGTAACCGATAACTCAGTCAGGCTTCTTCAAATTTTATGGATAAGTTTATGAAAAATACGTACTTTCCGTGATAACCACCGTAAAGACCTGTTTGTATAGCTATATTTACGAATTCCGCTGCGGGAAACCCTGTGGCCTGCAAACCACAGTGTCCGCCGCTCAAAAGAAATATTTTCAGACATACTGGATACGGAAATGCTGATATGACTTTCCGTGATTCGACATGAAAATTACCCAAGTGTTTCCAAATCGCTGGTTTTAGTAACGAGGATGTGTGGTTTGACCAGAATGTCATGACGTACTAGAGAGCAACAGTTATTGTGTTCTTGGTGAACGCAAAAGTATTTGTAGTTGAGAGTGGGAAAGTTGTTTGTATAATACTTATTTCGTTCATCAAAGTCTGATTTGGAACCAGACGATGCAACACCAAATTATGGTACCCGCCATTATTTTAATGATTGAATAGTTTAATTTGATTTAGACGTATGATTTAATTTATTCGTTCGTGACTCCTAGTTTTAACCATTCAATATAAATAACACTTCTATTTTCTCCCAAACAGCTATTTAATTTTGTAGGCTAAGGATTTTCCGACATATTCCATATTCATTACATCAAAACTGTTTTATGAAACATAAAAAGTACATAAACAATACAAAGATCCAAATTAGAACATTTCATTTTACACATACAATTAATAAAAATAAAATTGGTAACATCTGTAATTAGATATGAATTAACGACCCGTATAACTGGCAATCATTAAATTTTAAACAAGAATTTAAAACTTAGTCCTAAATAGACGTGTCGATTTTAATTGTTGTATAATTTATGTAAAATAACACTCTTTTATTTAATTTTTATGTCGCATCAACCCGATGGTTATTAACGACATTACATTTTTAACATCGTACTTTACAATCAGTTCTTAAAAGAACATTTGGAAATTGCAAGAGTACAAGCACTATTGCTTCTTATTAAAAATAATTACATTTAAAATTTAAGTTAAGAGAAAAAATTAAGAACATTTTATAAATTAAACTTATAGCCTAGACATTTGTCTGAGACAGAAAATTTATTTAAATTTCATTAAAAATACCTATTTCACAGATAAATTTTGGTACTTTTAAGATAGTATCTTTGTTTGTTGCCATTTCTTTAGGATTGAAATGTTCCAGGAGTTTCTCCCTGTTTGTAAAAAAAATCACACTTTAATTTTTCTTATCTTATTAATAGATTGTAACGTATAATATATAATAATTTCGTACTACTCTTCAATCGGATGTCATTTATAACGTATATAATTAATTGATGATAAAATGATGTGCCAATCTTCTTCTGCTGCAGTCAATTCTTCTTGTACAGATACAAGAAAAAGATGATTTTTGGTTAGCATGGCAATAGTGGAACAGATGATTAAAATTAGTTTCAATAATAATGAGTTTGACTATCATAAAAATGAACAGGTCTTATTTTATGAATTTATATTAAATAAATTGTGCAATTTGGAGCATAGACTACATTGCACACATTCAAATTTAAATAAAAATACGAAAAGTACGTAACTTTAACTCTCTGGACATAAGTAAGAGATTTGCACCAAAGCACATAGATAACTGAGATGCCGTTGAGCTACAGAAAACCAAATGACTATTTAATGACAGTTCTTCTAACTATCGCGGTATTAATGGGGGTGTTCAGTACTAAATTGTGATGGTTTTGAATAAGTGACACGAAGTTAAATTTTATTATGTAACCAATTAATCTTTGTGCTATTGTAGCTTACATAGCTCACAGTTTATTGGTCCATGTATCCAAGAGATGAAAATGCCTTCACGATATACAGGAAGACTGTCAGTATCATCCGGGAGAAATGATGAACCCCTGTTGTCACTTACCTTATGACGGAGTTATGAGGATTGCCGGGCCAAGATCCCTTGATTTACGGTAGACTCCTCTGTTACACCCGCCGCAGAAACTATGTTCCGGAAAAGATTAATATTAGAAATACTTAATAAAATTAATAATAAGTTAATGTATGAGACGGACAGTTGAGACGCGTTCGTCCGTGGTGAATTTCAGATATCAAGTATCGCTGTCTTATCCGTCCACAGTGGTTACCAGAGGCACTGGGTAATCGACCAATAACAAATAGCCTCCTAAAGCAGTGAATTCAGCGAATTATGACCGACTTCCATGAAAAAAGGTTCGGATCCCTCTAGTAGATTCAGAGCAGACGCAACAAGACACCATGCTTCTAAACCACAACTTAAGTAACTTAGCTCGTCAATAATGTCTCCAATATCTACGTAATTAAATAAATAAAACCGTTCTTCAACACTTCTTAGCACAATCAAAAATGTTAATAATTAAAATATACTGTAACGTTCAGACACATCTGATCGGACTTTTGGCGGTGCGGAGTCAAAAGAAAGGAGACAGCGTTTGAGCCAGGGGCAATAAAACTCAGCCTCCGCTTCGCGGCTTGGGTGTTTCCCAATTTTGGTGAGAGTTGGCGGCATCAGCTGGTGTATTTCCCCAATTAGAACCATAAATGTTATTGGTGGATATCCATCCCAGCCACTTTGGTGTTATAAACTAAAGAAGTGGGGAGGAGATTTTAAAAAGGCTGGCAGAGAGATTTTGAGACACAGATTTTGGAGGGGAGATTTTGACAGAGATTTTTGGAGAACAGATTCGGAGAGAGGTTTTTCGAGAGCGGTGAGAGATTCCAAGAGAGGTTGCTGGCGTCGGTGGTTAGAATTGTGGCAAGGGAGATTTTGAAATTCTTCCTGAACCAGATAGAATAGCAGCGACGGCGGCTGTGATCTGGAGGGAGGACGACCCAATTAGGAGGAAGGAGGTGGAATATGCACTAAGCCAACACGGTAGTTACCCCTGTCACTCTTTGCTGATTTTCTGTACTTCCAGGTCTGAGTAGATGTGTAAAATATTCTGTTCTATGAGAAGGCCCATAATATACGACCCTGAGTGTAGATGTAGATATAAAAAATTTAATTTGTATCTTTTTTTGTAGTTATAATTTAATAAAGAATAGCCAGCATAAAGATCGAAACATCAAAATTGTAGGATCAATATAAAATATGTTTTTTATTAAAGTAAATTGTTTTCTTAATTTTATTACTAAATCTTATTATTAATATATTATATTCCACTTAAATAAGTATTATTATCCGCTCCCCATATATTTGTTACAATATTTAATTGAAATATGACAGTCCGCTATCTACACATGATCAGATATTAAAATCAGTCTGTCCGTAGTAGAAATAATTCCTCATAAACTTGTTAAGCGAATATGTGCTCCTTACCATTTACCTCTTCATGTTATGAATTGTGTTCCCCTATAATATATATTTTAATAATCAACGCATATACTGTTATTCATCTAGAAGAATTAACTTGAACTGAATAGGAATCCCTCAATAAGTTGTTGTTGTAGTTGTCAGGCCCCAGACTGGTCTGATGCAAGCCTTTTCATTTCTATATAACTACCAAATCTCACACCCTCCCTAATCTGCTTAGCGTATTCCATCCTTTGTCTCCCTCTTCTGCTCTTATCCCACACATTTCCTTCTAATGCCAATTTTACAAGATCCTCCTGTCTCAAAACGTGGCCTATTAATCTATCAATTCTCTTGGTCAAAGTCCTCCATATTGTTAGCTCTCCTCTCATTCTGCTTATAATTTCCTGGTTAGGCATTCTATCCACCCATCTGATTTTCAGCATTCTTCTATAGCACCACATTTCATATAAGGTGTTATAGACAAAATAGACCTAAACTATTAAGGAACGATATTTCAGATAGATTTTCTTCTGTTAATGTTTGGTGATTATATTTTTGAAATAACTAAAGTCTGAGGGAAGAAATGCGAAAGTTTGTATGATACCAGCAAAAGGAAGTGAAGGGGATGAGTTTGGAGATGGACGCTGCCGGAGTCTGTGCGTCCGCCATCATTCGAAGCTGAATCCCATCCACTTTCAGCGTGAAACTTCATATATTTGGCAAACACATCACCAACACCATGAAAATTCGATCCACCAATATTATTTGAGTTCGTCTGTGGTAATAATCGTTTAAATAATACAAATGTGGTACTCAATTTAAATTAAATTTTCCTCTTCAATGGGCGTAGGAGATCCCCTGGATGGTAGCTGAAAAATTATTTATGTAAACACTACAAATCAATTTTAATAATTGAAATTTAGTTATTTCGAGTATACTCTGGTTATTAAATTAGAACAATAAACAGCATGAAAATGTACGTAAATTAAATTTATAAAATTTTTATCTTTCAAACTTGTCAAGTTTTATCATTAGGAAACAAATAAATTGTAAACATAATTAATATTTCTCATTTGTAACTTCTTTGTCTATAGTTATGTGTCGAATAGGTGAAATGAACTGAGCCTTAAGGAAAATTACAACGAGGGGAAGAAATAACTGTGACCAAGACGTGATTTGAGGATTGCTACGCAGTTGCCAGGGACTTTACGCAATGAAGGACTACGTGGGCCCAGGCCACCCGACCCGACCCGACCCGGCCCGGCTTCTTGTTGAATGACAATGCTAAGACAATTGTGACCCTGGGATCAAGTGGTGGCCCCATTTGACCGCACGCCTACCTCCGCCAACTCTTAGGTTACGCTCCGCTCAGTGTAAATTCTTTCGAATGGGGCCCACGCTTAGGCTAAGGTAAACATTTCAGGAACGTACCCGTACTGCTACCTGTTTTCTCCACATGCATGACACGAAAAACCACACCATCCGCTAGTTGCGCTGTTCTTATCGTGGTATAACAGTTTCCTACGAATTTCCTAAAAATAATGTCATAACTAAGATAAACGGTATATTACGGTACTTTATTCTACAACTAAATTGTTACATTTTTGTCACACAAAATCTTACAAACCTATTCTGTGTTTCGAGGTTATTTTCCAAAATGTTGGTAATGCTTGGATAAATATGCCAATTATAATAAAAAATACATGACTATAACATTAAATCAAAATATTACAAAGTAGGAAAACAAGTTGGAAATTGAAGACATATGGAACAAAAAAGTAATAAAATTCATAAGAAATTTATTGTAATTGATTTTAACTGCAGAAATACATGGAATCTAACAATTTTTTAAACAAAAATTTTTATTTCATAGAGAAGCACAGAACATTATGGAGAACATTGACCATAACACGAGAAAGACTAATAGACTACATTTTGTGAAACAGGCTCGTTAAAACTGTGTGGGTGGGAATAGAAGAGCGAGACCAAGGTTAGAATATTTAGGCAAATCAGGTTGGATGTGGGCCGCAATAGTTGTGTGGAGATGAAAACAATATCCCAAGACAGATAAGCATGGCGAGCTTCCACAAAAACTATAGAATAATTGCAAAAATATTTTTCTTTAAATAATTCCCCATTTCTTCTGAGCACTTTATATGTAGTATTAGTTATCAATATATTACTGCATGTAATCCTCTATTGGTGGCAGCCGAAACGATAATCAAAATTGAAATAAATCTTGACCCACTGATCGCCGATCCTTTTATACAGGGTAATTCAACAATACTATGCGTAGAGTTGTGACATGTAACCCTTTCAATAAGCAAATAATGAGCCAGTATGTTCCTTAATTACGTATTGATTTAATGCGCAGAAAGTTCGAAATATTATGTGTATTCAGTTTAGTATCTGGAGGATGAAGTGGCTTACGTATTTCAAAATGACTAATTGCCTTATAGAGAGCAGCGAGGAAATATCCTATTCACTGAGGGACTTGTTTACATTTTTAATGGATTATTATTCGTCATTTGGACAACAACGAACCAATATTTTTTGACTCAGAAAGTTGAATATGGATTTTAATGAAAATTTTGATTTTTCGGACTCAAATTTTTAGATTGAAAAGATCGCCTTTTACGGTTCATGTCACAGATAACCGAACCCCTCCTTGCGATCCTCAACTGTAAGTGACGGTTTCTAAGCAACTGGTATTTTTTATTGCTTGTTCAGTGGCAATCATAATTTTTTTTCATTTATAGGCCAACAATGCGGAGATGATATAAAAGTAGCGTTTTTTAAAGTGCTATTATAACAATAAGTTCGTATTTTTATTCTTTGTTCCTTTTATATGATTTCAATTTAACGTAATATATTCGTTTAACTAAATAATTTATTAATTAGTATGTTATTACTTTTTGATTTTTGTTATGAAATGTCGGATAAAATATTAATTTAATCATATAAAATGTAAATAAATTACAATATTCTTGTGAAAAGTCACAAACTTATTGGAGTAATATAAAAATTTCAGAAGTAAAAAGTAATTATTATCCTGTTAGTGAGTGAAATGATACCCCTTAGATAAAATATAATTTCAATCAATACAAACATATAAGAAAAAATTAAATTCAATATACGATTCTTTATTACTATTATTTTAAACTGCATACTTGAAACTTATAATTTTAATTTTTAAGTTTAGAAAAGTCAGTTGCGACAATGTAACATTATGAACTCATATCGGCCATGGATGTTGTATATTTTCTATTGAAAGGTGTTTTAATATATTTTACATATTTTAATTATAAAATTCACCATGCAATACTTAATTTATATATTTGTGTATACTGTGTATATATAAATATTTAATTATTTATTTCTAGAAACTACTATAGAGGCCCTTAAACATAGGGCTAAAACGTTTGTTTTAATGATAATTCGAATTTGGAAGAAATAAATTGCTGACTTTTGGCCAGTAAACTGTAATTTATTTCATTCTAGAACGGAAGTCGATTACTCTTTAATCATATATTTACAGGGAATATTCTTAATTTATATGCAGTATAAAAACGAAAGGTCTCTTTTTTTGTCTCAACTTTTAAAAACAAAAATGAGTTATCCACATTTTCATGTCAATACAAGTTAGATCTGTCTTATTATTACAGTGGCACTTCTCCAGCTACTGTGCTTTTTCGTAAATTTTCATCATTCATTTATGTGTAAGCCTATATAAATCATAATGATGATAGTTCCATTATTTCGCAATTTCCTGTCAACTTTGGCGGGCCAAATCTAAAGAGATTTTCGTGGGATGTTTCAATTTAGTATTAATTTGTTAATATTTTAAATTATTTTGACCGACTTGCATACTCGTCTGTAATAATTAGTCCAGTATTAGCATTTCAGCTCACATGTCATTATTATTTATTTATAACAGATTAGAATTAAAATATAAAACAAACCACACCTCTATTGTTCTATTATCACTCCTTTGTCAATTGGTATTAACTTAATATTTGTTAATCAACATTAATTTTACAATATAGTTTTCTGACTTTAAAATTGACAATAAATAAAAATAATCGTCGCTGGACATGGTCCATGCGAGACACCAAATTCTTCACATGTAAATTCAATAATATTTTCGGCTGAGGGAGTCAATGAGTAAATAGGATGTATTGCTAAATTTTTAAGTTTATAACCATTTTTTATATACAAATTAAAAAATTGTAACATAAAACTCATATTTAATTTATTGCAATATTATGTTTGTAGCAAAACTGAGGAAGTCTCAAAATTTGAAAGGAAATATCGATTTTGTGAATAAATAGTGATATATTTAATGCTGACATTTGGCCGCATTTTTATCTACTGTAACATTAATTTTAATACAATTTTAATTACATACAATTTCTATTTTCTCATCATTCGTGTTTCCACAATAATTAACATCTATTTTGTATTATATTTTATTTACATCTGATTTTTTAAATTTTAAGTTAAACAAGCTAGAGTCAGATGCAAATGATCCAGTTTGAAAAGTTTAAAATTTTATTTTTGATAATGGAGTTTATAGGCAGGTTGTTAATTTTTGTATTTGAGTTCTAATCTGTAATAAGTAAATACTAATAACATGTGAGCTAATAGGTTATTTATGGATTAATTAATACACATGAATTTTTGTTGTGGTATTCAGTCCTAAGACTGGTCTGATGCAACCCTCTAGGCTAATCTATCTTGCGCAAGCATTTTCATTTCCGCTTAACAACAACATCCTACATCCTTCCTAATATTCTTAGCGTTTTCCATCCTTGACCTCACTCTTCTATACACACACTTCCCTCTCATGCTAATTCTACAACACCCGTATGTCTCAAAAGGCGGCCTATTAATCGATTCCTTCTCTTCGCTAACGTCCTCCAATTGTTCGCTCTTCCCCTATACTTCCTCATTAGTAACTCTATCCACTCATATCATTTTCACTATTCTTATATAGCACCACATTTCAAAGTCTTCTATCCTTTCAATTATGCAACTCCTGCCATCCTCGTTTCGCACCCATATAACATTTTTGCTATGAATACCTAATATTCACATTTCTACTACCCGTAAGTAAATTCCTTTTTTTACGAAAGCCATCCTTGCCTGTGCTATCGTACTCTTTAGGTCTACTATACTTCTATTGTCCCTAGTTATTATTTGCCCAACTAGCAGAATTCCTCAACTTCCTTCAAAATATCCCTTCCCTATCTAACGCCGTTTGTTATTCGACTGTATCCCATACTACACTCCATTACCTTGGTTATCCCTCTATTAATCCTCATATTGAACTCTTTCATTTATTCTGTCATTTATTATGGTTTCCAAGTCTTCTTCTGACTCCCTTAATTCAACTATATCGTTGGCAAAGCGTAGGGTTTTTATTTCTTCTCCTTGCAGTATGATTTCTTTTACATATTACGTTTAACTTTCTTCATCGCCTGTTCTATATATAAATTAAACAGCATGGGCGGCAACAGATTTCATCATTTTCTTCCTCCTTTCTTGATTTTTGCTTCATTTCTTGATTTTCAAATCTAATTATTGCTGTATACATAGAGGTTAAGTATAAGCCTTCTCTCTCGATATTTTATTCCTGTACTCTTCAAAATCCTTAATAGTATGTTCCAGTTTACATTATCAAACGATTTTTCTAAATCTACAAATTCAATGAACGTAGGTCTTTTTTTCCTCATTCTGACTTCTAAAATTAGAAGCAAAGTCAATATAACTTCTCTTGTCCATTCTTTCTTCCTGAAACAAAACAGAACAGATGAATGTGTCCAAATAATTGGATGAAAGCTCCTAATGATGCAAATTGAAATGAACAATATTACTTAAAGTAATTAAAATTTGTAGACTTCATTACAGTTCCTCTGATTCCTGTGAAATTCAACGGTCGTTTATTTTCATCACCTTACCATTATATTATTTTAAATATATAATTAACAATAAACGTAAATACAATTCTTCTTTTATAATTTTAAAATAAAAGTAAAACGGAATATTTCTGTCACTGTTGAATTTAAAGTGACAAACGGAAGATTTTGGCATATCAGCAAGTTACAAACAGTAATCTCTTGTTTAACATGTGATTTAACCGCGTCATTTTTTAAAATTTACCTTTTCACGCCTTTTTATTTTTTAAATATAATTTTTCTAATATAAAATGAAATAGCAGTATTGTTATTACAATTAATCATATAAAAGAAAGATCCATAGGATATGTGCTTACATGACGTCTCTCAGTCGTTTCTGTTTGAGGAACCAGCGAGCGAAATTTTGTAAAATTATTATTGAAACGGCGTCTTTATTAGAGGAATGTATCAAGCCGAGACCTATTTAGCGCGTTGGAGTCCGCATTCCAGGGCGTCGCAGGGAGTCGGAGCACGTAGCGCGGCGGACGAGCGTCGCAGCGCAATGAGCCGCTCACGCTCATAATCGCCAGCCTAATGGAGGCGCGCATTACCATATGTACAGCTGACGGATGGCCAGCCTTTGTCCCCGCCAGCGACAAACAGGACGCCTGTGGTGCAACAACACGTGCACACACATGCACCGCCGTACAAACAACAACACCACACTCCAAAAATATTCTACATTCAATTATGCCACGTAGAGATGTCTTTCCTGACCGACAAACGAGCCTGATTGTACCAACAATGTCACTATCATGCACGTTAAGATAATAGCGCTCTATTACTTCTCATACTATTACGATTACTATAACAGAATACCTTTCATGTGAGTCTTGACTCGCGGATCTTTCAAGAGCTCTGTAAAGAAATTGCATGATCAGCACGAATACAGTGTCTGTAAAAATAGTCTCACAAAATTATATATAATTTATTTTTAAAGTAGGAAGTAATATTCCGGACTGAAAAAATTATAAGAAAAATATTCATTTTTAATACAACTGAAGTTATATTATACTAAATATAATATATATAATGTACAACGGTTTTAATAAGAACGTTATGTTTTTGCTAAATTATGTCTATATTCCTCTCCCCTTTACACAATGGCGGATGGTGCACATGCGTTGATGAATTACAGCATATTAATTAATTTAGGGACAATTATTTGTTTCGTTAATTTAAGAACCTTTATAATAACAGTAATTTAAGAGCATGAATTTCTTATTCGATTCCGAAGACCTTAAACTGTGCGCATCTGTGCCATCGTGATTCTAGCTCATTAACCTGTATGGATCGACAAATGCGCATGCTCAGTTTCTCGCTTCAGTTCTCCTGATTCACTTATTGCGCCCAGAAATTTATTGTATCGTGAGCTACAATGTCTCACAGCCGTATCATTCTATACGCCACTAGTGGACGATTCAAACACCATAATTTCAAACCATTCAGAAAACATAAATATTATAATAAGCCAGTTAATGTTTTAAAAACAAAAACAGTGTTCTTATATTTTTTATAACATTTAAAAGTAATCACAGGCTAATGTTATTTCCAATAAATAAATCATTTAAGAAGGTGAGTTTCGCGGGAACGTGCATAAAATACTGTCATCATGTGTGGCTTATTCCTAAAATAACTTAAAATATGTACGAAGGAAAAATACTTTCGTGTTACAAATGCATGTCAACCTTGTTTTAAAAATTTCAGCTTCTAATACTTAGTATAACAAGTCATGAAGTTGTAATTAGCATATAACGAGCCGTTGTAGTATTATTAATGTTACGTAATTATCTATGTAAAAATAATTTTGAGGGGTGTTGTAGCACCTAACTGAAAAATCACACGAGCCGCCACTGCCTTTACATCATCATGTACTGGATTCATTTAATTTCACAGAGGCGCACTAAGCAATAGGCATTTCCCTCTTATGACGTATATAATCTAATTTGATTCCTCGAAGAACTTTTGATCAATATGAGTTTCTCTCTCCACTCATCCGTTCTTCCGGGAACTGTTCCATTACTCACCATGCCAGGTTCCTTCTGCAGCAACACACTTCAGAAATACTTTACTTTTCTCGTTTACAGAATTCTTTCCAGTCTACTGATAATCAATATTTGACACAAAGTCAAAATTCACTTAAATAAAAATAATTCAAAATCTCATGTTTAAGTTTTAGAACTTACTGAAAGGGATTCAGATATGTGAACTACAGTTGTTTTAAATAATTGTTATTGTTTAATAAATAGTTGATTATGACAAAAGTCGAAAGCTACTGCAAGTAATTTGAACTGTTGAACTTATTGGCACATTAAGTGTTTTATTGTTTTTCCTTTATAAGTGTTTCAATATAGATGGCTTCGATTATGACAAAACTGAAAACAATAAAATGAAAATATATAAATATATCACTTAACGCCTGTTCTTTAAAATAATTACATAGAATTAAATTAACGGACAACTCATAGGCAAGTCAATTTTTCTAAGTTTATTCATACAACGTTTCGTCTACAATTTTTAAACTTCTTCAGGTAAACACATTTCTTCTGATGTTAAATTTTGGATGGATTCTATTACATATTGTAATAAAATTTTTATTCAATCAAAATCTATTATATATTTTACATTCGAATAATTTACTGTAATCAGAGGACTCATTGAAAGTTGTAAATTAAAAAGGCTAAACCTTATCGTTGGCTAGAGACAGTATGGTCTTGCTTGTTGTTGAAAGCTTGGTAATGTGTTTAATAAAAACATTAATTATTTTGAAAGGAAAGTTTCTGTCTGAATAAACGTACGATATTCTAGGAACACACAAAAGATTCTGAGGAACAATTTAAATCTGAGCTGCTGGGATAGATAACAATTATGAGATAATTTATATGTGTTTCTTGAACGTTACAAATAAATTTTAAAATAACATTTATACCACAAAATGAATTAAACTATTCTGTTCTTTTTTGGCCTTATTCATATATGTTTGAATCCATTCAAAAATTAACATCAGAACTAATGTGACTTCATTTTGAAGTAAAAACTATATTATGAGGTTAGTTTTTAAATAATTTAATCAACGAGAGTTTTAAAATAAAATAAATAACTCTTGAAATAAATATCAATGTTGAAACGAAGGTACGATATTCGCTGTACACCGTTTTCTCAATCTGAAGATGGAAATCTGTAATAAAATTCCGAAATTCAAGTTATAATGCAACTACTATCGTGATGAAACTTGGGCAACAACTCAACTTGACAAATTTGCAAACTGCATCCAATAAAAAATATATAAATGACTCCGTCAGCCAAAACTGTGCGTGCTCTTGGCACTATGTGACGAGGTAAAGCAGGGGTAATATTAAATAGTTTTTGTAACTTTAATATTTCTTCGGGCGAAGGAGTCGTGGAGTGAGGTTCCATGTACATATAACTTGAAGAAGTTTTAAATGAGAGACGAAACGTAATGTTAAATATTTAAATTAAATGAACTGATTTAACTCAAAGGCATTATTACTAATCCTCGGGAGAACTGAGTGAGAAATAGAAGAAAATTAAGAAAGTATTAAATGGGAATGTCAAACAGAATCTAAGACATTAGAAACAGAGAGTATATAAGTAATACAAAGATGTCATATAAAGTATAAAAAATGTGTTTGCTTTTGTGTTTTACTTATCTAAAAACATATTTTTCAAAGCATTGCAGATAATTTATTCATGCTGCATATATGTTAATAAAAAAATTCTGGTAAAATGCACTTTTATTTGTCGCAGAACATATTTAAGAGAGGGACGTATTAGCCAGCTGCTGCCCATCATTGCACTGGCGAATCAGTCAAGAGGACTTGACAGTTTCCTCCTAATGTTGATTTGATGTAGTGTGTGTCTTCTATGAGACTGAACATTAAAAGCGCGCTGCTGCTGTGAATCGAAGGAATGAACCAGAGGTTAAACGCATTCCTGTGGTTAAAGTGGCAGTGACCTTCCGAGGTGGCGTCCTCCTAAGAGAAAATTTACATTTTCTTGTGACAGTAAAGAGAAATATTCTACTTTTGATAGCAAATTTCATATCGATATTTGATCTTCTATTGGTTCACAAACACACACACCATATATATAATTTTCATTTTTATAATGTATATAAGTTTTCACACGTGCAAGGATAGTTAATTTCTAAAAATATTTACTTCTCAGCTGCAACTCAAAGTAATCAAAACAGAACAAATACTTTCGTTTTGCATAAAATTTTATTGCACTGTATCATATTACAAGTTACGCTCTTGTAATAAAGTACATTAAGGAAAAATTTAAAATTGTGAATAAAGGAAAAATACTTACACGAATTTATATTTTTTCTGCAGGAAAATTAATATTAGGAAAGTAGAATTGGTGTTAACACGTGATAATATTTCAGCATAAATACTGTAAACGGAAATCAAAAGGAAGGAGATGGATAAAAAATAGTGCTGTAAACATATTATTTACTCTCACGTAATATTATTGTATTGTAATAATATTACTGACCTTAATTAATAATTTATGACAATCAATAAAATTGAAGTGTCTGTCTGTAAAATAGGCTCCAAACGGCTCAACGGATTTTTATGAATATTTGAGGATTAAAAACCTCAGATTTCATGCACATTTTATTTCAATACATTTCAGGAAGTATTAAAATTATATATATATATATTTCACGCTACAAAGCACTTCATTTATTGTTGAAGTAGGATTAGCGCCGTTATTAACCTATTATTGGAGAGACCTAACTCCCTGAGAAATAATAAACTTCTTTGGATCGTCAATAGGATGTATACGTAAATTGGTTTTATTTGTCGCATCAGGTAAACATATTTAGTAATTGGCCCGTTTTATTTCTTTTTGGGTAACAGACTATATGAGGGTGATCCTGAAACAGATCACTCCACTTTAATAGCATAGGGAGTTAATATTTGTTTTTGGTTAACAGGCTACATGAGGGTGATCCTGAAACAGGCAACTCCCCTTCAATAGCATAGGAAGGGAATTGAAAAGGGGGGATGCGGAAGGTAGAGCAAGGTAGCCAAGGGTTGACTAGGGCCCCCGGGCTATGGTTTAACGATCCTACCCGTTGTTTCACCTAAAGAGATGCAGGGAAAACCCTAGAAAACCTGCATCAGGTAGGTCGGGCATTGGGTACTATTCTCACGCCCTTCCGAATGACGGGAGACGAGTTTGCTGTGGGGTCGAAGCATTCCCTTCTCCGTGTCTCCACCAATTTCAGGAGGCAGTTGGCCGACTGATCCAATAGTATCAGCGGACAACTTTTGCCATATGCCCAAGGTCTTTGACCCCAGTACATATACCTCCTAAAATAGGTGAAGGTGTCTCGGCATATGAGAACTTTGATAAAAAATACCCAGAGAGAGTGCGATGAATTCCCGACATGATCAGGTAAGCCCCGACTGCATATAAGTCAATTTTACCTTGATAAATAGGAACATGTCTTCATATTGTCCGCGAGAGGGTTAAGGATCCTACCCGGTGTTCCACCTAAACTAGATTCAGGGAAAACCCTAGAAAACCTGCATCGTGTAGGTCGTGCTTTTGCGTACTAATCTCACGCACTTCCAAATGACTGGAGATTAGTTTGCTGTGGGTTCGCAGCATTCCCTTTTCCGTGCCTGCACCAGTTTTAGGAGGCAGCTGGTTGACTGATCTAACGGGATCAACGGACAACTCTTACCGTATGCCCAAGTACATCCATAAAATAGATGAAGGAACCTCAGCATGTTAACACCTTGACAAACCAGACAGAGTATCATGTATCCCCAAAGGTAAGCCGCGCAATCAATCTGGAGAGAAATACCTGCAAGAGGAAGCTCCCGAAGGTATCTTCATGTTCATAAATTATAACTGAACCAATTTCTCGCGATCATTGCTGTTTCACATGTAGTCCAAACTGACACAATTAACATGACGAAGATGAAAGCTTTCAAATTGAAGTAATTAGGAAATTGGAGATTATTTTAAAGAGTTTTTTATTACTGATAAACGATTCCATCAGTCAATAACATGTTGCTTCATTACTCTCGAAACGTCAATTAATTTAACTCTAGTTACCAGAGGACGAGAAAAAATATATCACTAAATAATTATATAACTAATTAGGAAACATGTCTACGGTCGAAGCTTAATAAGAATAAAATTTGAAAATTTATTGTATTTGAAATCCTTACAATATTATTCATTAGTTGCGCTTATCAATTAAGAAAAATTACTTCTTTTAAGTATCATATTATTGCCATCTAGGTGAACTGTTGCTCCAGTCGAAATTTTGGTTCACCAGTCTCTTAGGTTAAGAAAATCACACAGCAAGTGAATACATTTTCTTAACTGTTCATTTACTGTTGCACTTCTCGCTTTCTTTCTCGTTCTCCCCACCTCCATTTTTATTATTTTATTTCTTTGCCGTTTTACGTCATAGTTTATGTCATGTTTTCTATTCTTCGCGTTTAACGTAACGTCGCTACTAATGGCTAATCCAGCGATTGTATGTTGTAATGCGAGAGTGTGCGTGGTCTGTCAGTCACACTGACGTCGCTGGTAGCTTGGGGTGCGGGGGAGGTTAACACCTGCGAGCTCAGGCTGCGGAGGGAGACGTGGGAATCTGTCGCCGCTCTATTGTCCGGCCACTTCTGAAGCACCGACCATCCCCTTTAAAAAATCATTCCTCGCAGCTCTGACAGTTATGTCTAAACTTAAAAGTCAAATATTTTAGAGCGGGGTCCCAGTGGTGGGTCCGAATTCCTGCGCCGGCCGCGGCCCCCTGGGCCTCTAATTCACAGCTCCGCCTTCGCCTTACCGCATAAATAACCAGCGCCGCTCGGGATTATGAGATCCCCGTACGTGAGAATGCGCGTCGAATTATCACCCTGGTTACCAATTAATCAGACGTACACTCGACACTTCAACGCTTGCCAAATTTGGTTTCATCAGCCCACTCGTTCTCAAACAAACCACGACTCTTCCCCATTAGTGCCCCGCAGGATACCAATATGTGCAATTATGCAAAAAATATATTACTAACCTTTATTAGCGCCAATTCTTCTTAAACCATTCCCTCTAGAACGTATCCATAATTATAGTTTATATTATATTTTGATGTGAAACAATTGTTGTAACGCCTTGTTTTCCATTATACATATCCTTAGCGCAATAATAAATTTCTCTATGTTTTTGTTGTTGTGGTATTCAGTCCTAAGACTGATCCGATGCATTCTAACCTACATTGCACAAGCCTTTTCATTTCCTCATAACTAGCACAACCCTCATCCTACCTAAAATCCTTAGTGTATTCCATCTTTTGCCTCCCTCACCGGTTCTTACCCCACACACTTCCACCTAATGCTAATTTTACAAGACCCTCATGTTTTAAAACGTGGCCTGATAATCTATTCCTTCCTTTGGTCAACATCCAACATATTGTTCGCTCTTCCCCTACTCTGTTTAGAACTTCCTCATTAAGGATTCTATCAACCCATCCGATTTTCAGCACCACATTTCAAAGGTTTCTATTCTTTTCCTTTCTGAAACTCCTATCATCCACGTTTCGCACCCATATAACGTCACATTCCATACGATCTTTTTTTTAGCAATGATTTCCTAATATTCACACTTGTATTAGTCGTAAATATTTTTTCCTGAAAGCTTTCCTTGACTGTGCTATCCTACTATACTATAGTTATTATGCTGCCCAAGCAGTATAATTCCTTAACTTCCTTCAAAATATCCCTTCCCAATCTAATTCCCTTTATTATACCACTCCATTACCTTTGTTTTCCCTCTATTAATCTCTTTCTCCAGGAACACGCTCATGTCATTTATTATGGTTTGCAAGTCTTCTTCTGACTCCCCTAATACTACAATATCTTCATCAAAGCGGTTTTATTTCTTCTCCTTGCAGTATGATTCATTTTCCTTGTAGCCCATTTTATATGATATATAAAACAGAATTTATAAATGTTTATCAGTCTCAATTGATTAATTTGTTATTAATATAGTAACTTTTTTAAAGTAATATAATGTTATTTCAGAACCAGACCATATTCACGTTGAATTTGGTCAGTGAAAATATTGTCTACACAAAAGTTTCTTTTTCAGTAGAGTTATTATTCTCAAGTGCACTTCGCTTTAAGATGAGACGGTTCATAATTTTATGGAAATCATCTAATAAGACTATAAAGAACACCATCCCTTTGGTCTAGACTACACTTTGAGAATTTCATCTCGCGTGTTGTCAAATATCATTTTTCACTTTGGACCGTCGAGAAGGTAATCCATTCTTTTTAATTGACACGTTTTGTTAACACCAAAAAGAAAAGTTTTCTTGCACCGTACATAAGTTTGGAGACCAGGCAAACATTTCTAAAAGTTTTATTGTGGATCGTGGCATTGTATGGGAGTGAAACTTGGACAATCGACAGTGCAGAACAAAAAAAGGATAGAAGCCTTTGAATTGTGGTGCTACAGAAGAATGCCGACAGTGAGATGGGCAAATCGAGCCACAAATGAGGAAGCTTTGAGTAGAATTGGCATGGAGAGAACATTATGCAGGGCATTGACTAACAGAACTAATCGGCCGCTCTTTGATGCACGAAGGACTCGAATTAGAGGAAAGTGAGTTGAAGAGGAAGCTCCATAAGTCTAGAATGTGTGAGGCAAATCATCCTGGATATAGGCAACAATACTTACGTGGAGATGAAAAGATTTGCGCAGGCACGATTAGCATGGAGAATTGCATCAGACCAGTCAGTGGACTGACTACAGCAACAAACAAGTTTAAGCATCGTTTCAGTCTTAGTCATCAAACGTGCTCTTAAGGCCACCATATCAAGATTGTAATAATAAATTTTATATTGGCTAATCGAAAAACAACTCATTTTTTACTTTAAGTTATAAAATAAATAAAATAAAATAGAAATATATCAAAAATATTAATCCAAATTGTCAATTTTAGCCGCAAGCAGTCGTAAATCCATGGGTGACTTTGTCAGTAAGAATCAAAGTATCAAAATGACGGTTGATGGTGAATGACACTCTACAGAAAGCCGAATTAGTAGAGTGACTATTATATTAGCTAAAAAGAAATTTATAATGGATTACATTGGGTAATATGTTATGACCAAATTTTTAAATACAAAACATGGTATTTTAGAAGAAAGACAAGAATGGAAAAATGTCGAGTGGACCAGAGATTCGAACCCCGTACCTACAAAACATGGTTTTAAACGTATAAATATTTAGCTGTACGTGGAATCTCATTCCATGATTTCGACCGAAATACAGGAAAGTGCCGCAAATCCGGCTTAGGAGTAAGGTTCACAGAAGAAGAAAAAAAGAATTTTTGTAGAAAATGGGTTAAATGAGACCAAACTTGGAATTAAAATTGAGAGATTTATTGATAATATGAAAGAAAATATACAACTAGCAGATCTAAAGAATTACAGTTTATAAGATAAACTATTAATGTTGTGAGGAAATTGATATTGGACAAACAAGCTTGAATGTTGAAAAAAAATACCATCGTGAAGATACACACGAAGACCAACACATCCGTCTGTTTGCGTGTGAAGGAAATAAACCACAAAGACGATTGGAACAATATCGAGATATTACACAAAGAAAAACACTTCTTTAAAAGATCTTTAATGAAAGACAAGTACATATTTCAAGATTTAGAGAGATCAATCAAGTTGGAATTTTCAAAGAAAATATTATGTATCATAATTCTTCTTCTTCGTTCGCTATGCAGCCCTTTAAGGTTCTCGGACTACCAGGACGATTTACATGACACATGTATCATAATTAATAAAAAATAACTGATGTGTGACAATATGTATGTAGATATAAAACGGAGAAGTGATCATACGACGTGGTGGTTAGATGTCTGCGAAAAATAAAAATAGGTTCGGCAAAGGGGAAAATATGTCGGCATGTACGAGTTGAAAAAGGTGTTATGTGATGTTATAAGGATACTAATTTCCTTTATAATTTTCAGGTGACTGTGGCTAAAAAAGCCAAAAGATTCTTGTTTTTATAATTATTGCGATGCTGTAATAAATAATAGCAGAAATAATTGTTGGAAGACTTTAGTAGTAAAATAAATAAAATTATATCTCCTTTGGACGCTTGCAATAGAGGATTTAAAGTAACGCTTCAGAAAACATACATTAATGAAGTGAATATCGGTGATGTTTTAAAGACAAGAAACATCCACAGTGATTAAAATTTTGTAATTTCCTATGAATTTCTTCTAAATTTCATCGTTCAAGGAGTGTGCGAATGCCACGTGAATTTCGCGCTCTTTTCCGTTTCGGGTCGTAACGACGTAAATAAATGAGGGCATGGGAGTGTTAACAAAGCCTCAGAGCAAGGCGGTTTCTGTGAGTTAACGTTTGCGCCGGTTCCAAATCGAGGGTAAATTTGGCGAATTTGATCAGAGAGGTGGGGGGCGGGGTTCCAACACAATGAGGATGTTTAATGACAAAGGCTCGTAAACACAAGAGCGCGATCTGGGTGGCAATTACGCATTGTGGTGCCCCCGCCTGCAGATTTTCCGTGCAAATGGAGCGGCATAAAGCCATCCCCCTCGTCACAAAACGCCCCGAACATTCTTCCAAAGTGCGACTGATAGCTAGACCAGATGTTTCTAACGAGGGCGCTCGAAAATGTCTAAATCGAATGGATTTCCGTCACAAGTTGCAAAAAACTCACTTTTCGGCTTTCACAAATGACAATAAGTCACACCAGAATGGCTGGTCTAAAATAAACGACACTTCAATATTTATTTGTTTGGATTTGTGGAAGCCTCACTTAACGTCTAGTACAGACTTTTATTTCACGTGACATTTGATCACAGTGAAGAAGCATATGTTTGTGAAACAAATGAAGACGTTCTGTCGTAACGTTAAGTGTCACCCAAGACGACCAAATGTCACCGGATTGGCTAACTAACCACGGACGTCATTTACATTGCGTATTTCCTCTCGAATGTCACAATAGTTGGAGGTTGGCAAATGTTGGTGGACGTCGAGTCCAAACTTCTACGATGGACAGAAACACGAGTAATATTGCCGATTATCCTGTGTTGAGGAAATAAATGAGCATGTTCGTAGCAGATATACTGAAATCATATAACTAATCATTTAAAATTATTACGCCGAATCGAGAGTCATTTACAAACACTAAACAATCTTTTTCTTCGTTTCTAGATGAGACACAAATTGTAGTCGTCTTACTGTACTGAATCCCCAGAAATGATCAGTTTCAGCTATAATTTCATTTCACTATAAATTACATTTTGATTTGAATAAATACGTTCCTGTAAAATTAGTAGGTACATTCACCAATGATACTCTTTAATTAGTTGAAACGTTATTCGTTTCCTTAAAAAGAACCAGATGTATACGAATAACTGATTTTGGAATTTATCAGTATCAGCTAATTTATATACACATTTTCACATAAAAAATTATTATATAGTCGACGTTCCGTTCTAAAATTAGCCCCTTTTCAGGTAGTGATAATTAAATAATTTTAGGACGATTGTTTTCCTGGTATCGTGGAAAAAATTGTCTATGTTTTTCAGCCGTGGACGTACGACAAAAGCATCACTCCCGAGACAGTTACAGTTAAATAAGAGATTTTTAAAACAATGGTTTTAAAGTTTTTTCTGTCCACACCTCGAAAGGTACTACCATCAAGAATAACGTTGATTATATAATAAAATTATAAATAAAAAATCGAGCTAAAAGTCATAAAAAGTTAATAATTTAACCATAAAAAGTACAACTACGGTCTTCGACCTCGATTAACGACTTCTTCGTGTGTACGATGGATGTGGATTAATAAACATAAATTTTATCCATTCCAAAATAATATTAAACATAAATTGATGATATATAAATAAATTTTGAGTATCGCTTCAAGGGCATGCTTTGTCTGTAAAAATCTGAAAATTGTAATTAATTTTTTATGGCTTCTTGTACTCAGTCCTTAGACGGGTTTGATACAACCTCCCCTTATAAACCTATTCTGCGCAAGCCTTTCCATTTCTACTACCACATCCCACATCCTCCGTAATCTGCATAGCGTATTCCATTCTCTTCTGTTATTACCGACACTCTTCCCCCTAATGTCAATTTTACAACACCCTCATGTCTCAAAACGTGCCCTATTAATCTATCCCTTCTCTTGGTCAAAGTCCTCCACTTCATGGTTAGATACTCTATTACCCATCTGATTTTCAGTAATTTAATATCAATTAATAAATTTTTATGAGCAGACACTTTCTTTTTCGGACTAGTAATATTTATATTATGCAGCTTGTCTTATCTTATAGAACAAAAGAATCTTAGATTATTTTCAATTTAAAATAAAGTTTTTAAACCTTTTGTGACGCATATTATGTTTGGTATGTACAATAATTTAAAAGTATTATTTACTGGAATTTAATTCTATAAATTTATTTATAAATTGTTAACAGGTCGTTACAACGGGGTGAAGTGAAGATGATGGAAGTGGGCGCCGTCGAAGCGCCGTGTTTTTACGATGTTTTCACCCGGTTACAATCCCGGGAATTTCTTGTTAATCACATACATTGTGAGATCTTCGTTTGAAAAGAATTTGTTACGTACAATTCAACCAGCTCCCAAATATTTTTTATAAATCACAATGGCATAAGTCTCCTTAAAAAAATTAATAAATAACCTCCTCCCCCCCTCCCAATTTTGAGACCGCTTCATGAAGTCTCAGACCATTCTATTGTTTCTCAACTGAAACGAGGCCTGCCCGTCTCCGTCACTCAGAGAAGAAATTAGAAGCGAAGCAAGGAAGCTGCGGAAGAGCAGCCAAGGAGCAAGACACTGATGTAGAGAAAAGATGTAGAAACCCGAACGAAAACGAATAAGGCAAATTTGCTGCTGTTATGCGATTTTTAGGCCGTGGTCTGAGAATGAAACCAAGTGACCAGAGCTTACGAATATAATGTAACTCAACATAAAGTTGATTTTATTTAGTATAATACAATTGTGTAATTTATTTGTATATATTAATTTGATTTAAATCGTACAATTCATGTTAGAAATTCTGAATTCAGAGTTTCTCGCAACGCTACTATGATTGCTGATCGGAATTCAATAAAACAATTGCCCTGTAAAATACAGTCGTATTTAGTAAATGTTTGAACGGGGATAAACCGGGAGACTGCGTCGGCTGAGATCTGTTGTCACAGCAGAAATCGGCGTGTCCAGGTCTCGTATCAGAGGATCGGAGGATCGGGCGATCCATCACGGCCGTCGCGTCGCAAAGCTGCAGCCGCTGTGTGCCACCAATTAGGCGCGGCTTTGAGTCGCCGCCGATATTCCTAATGGAGCCGGGACTGGGCCATTCAGCCGAAACGCTGAGTCAATTCTACGACGGACAGGTCACGTCTTTTGCGATACGCGATACCCGATGCCCGCCGCCGCGTGAGGATGACTGCGGCATTCCTCTCTCTTACGCTCCTACAAAAATGTAGTTAATAAAATACAACACCACATTAACCTCGCTGCTACAACAACTACACAGATATAGTAAGAAAATTAAATTCTTTACAAGAAAAACGTCTGCCGTGGTAAATTAACAAATGATAATGAAGAAGCCAACAAACAAAATTAAGGGAGAATTTAAATACCACTTAGCCTTTCTGCAAACCTTGTTCCTTTCGTCAGGTGTAAATAATAGGAAATACAACGACAAAAGAGATGGGTTGTGCCGGTATAACAGTATTTCCATACATATTGTACATGCATATACAGTTCGCGAGATTCTACACGGTGTATTAGATGTGCAGTAGAGCAAGGAGCAGGGGAGTATTGTATTTTGAGGAGGAACTGCCCCTTCAAGTGGACCTGTAGAATCCGACTTTCACTGTTAAAAAAAATTGTATTCTTACAAACAAGATATGGAAACTGCGACAACGTCCTTTAAACACACCATATACTATTGAATTTTACAGATGAGTTTATTGTTGTACAAAATATCCCGAACTGACTGCAATATATTTCCTAGCATCAATGTTTTCAGAATTGCTTTTTCACTACCAAGTTGCGATCACAAGGCAGGAATGAAAGTGAGCCCTGTCTACACCCTCTACAATACGGAAGGAGTTGTCCACTGCGCATTGAGTTGACACACGACTAGCTAAAACTCCCGGACTGTACATTTATATAACATATAAATGTTTATTTGCCTCCACAAACTCAACAGCTTGAAATAGCCCGTACTATGTTTTCTCTGCCCAAAATGTTAGAAATTCTGGCGTGGTAAATGAAAATATTATTGATAAATTATGTCTCAGCCATACAAAAAGCAATATATATTTAAAATTAAAAAGCTTTAATGAATTGGTATCCGTATATTTAGTATTTCTTTTTGCAAGGTCACCAAATATTTCTTCCTTCCCAAAGAGCTTCCTTCTGAAACCTCCGTCATCCAAGATGTACCCTCTCCCACCAAAGATCTGCCTCTTCCAACACAACCGAAATTGTAGCTACACAGTCACTGTAATTTACGTACATTGGAATATCATTAGGCATACATATTTAAAAGGCAAATTATCTGCCACCATTGTGATGAATAGATAACATTTAATATATTCAAGCTTTACACAAGAATAATTAAGTTACATTTTAACATTATCTCGCTTACGCTCACCGTCAGATCTCCAGTGAGTCTTTTCTCTCTCGCAAGGATCATACACTTCTCGACCTCACATTCAACTTCGATGAACAGATAAAAAGATTAATCTACTGGCTAGTAAAACAATCAGGGACAACAACAAGGGAACTCGAAAAAAGTGTTAATTTGGGAATAGTACAGGATTGGTGGAAGTGACTTTCTTGAAAGGGCTCCATCATTTTGAACCGGAGACGAAGAGATAATCAAAGTAGTGACATTATGCAAAATTACCTTAGAAAAACTGCACCTTCAGTTAGAAACGTTATGCCTACAGTATTTTCGATTCCGAAAGAACTTTGCTTGTGCACGTCGTGCCACGCGGAATCACCATTAATTCTGCCGTGTATGTGACAACTCTTAAGAAACTTCAGGTTGGACCACATCGGGAGAAGCAAGGCGTTTTGCAGTTTCACAACAATGCATGGCCACATGACGGTCAGAGATTCACCGTCGAGATCAGAAAACTTGTATGGACAACATTGAAACACCATTACCATCACTTATGTAAAATTTAGGAATTCCTTCCCAATGAACGCCACCAACGGTGGCTTAAACGTGCTTTTCTAGACTTTTACCCTGTGTATATGCAGAACCCAGTTCTTAGGTGGCGTTCGACAGTCGAGAGGGATGGCGATTAGATGGAAAAATGAAATTTTGTACTTAAGGGATGTATTTATATACTGTAAAATTAGGAAAAGTGTACGATACTATAATGTATAACCTTTAGAATGACTTCGTGTGTTTTTGGTTCGGAGGAATATGAACATTAAACGGAACAAATAAATGTGAAAATTGTACTAAAAATCAATTCAAAGAAAATTATTAATGCCCAGACCTTATCTATTAAATGGAAAGATGTAAGTGTATATAAAGCGGTAATATACTGTTTATATATTTTTTTATCATCCTTTGTTCCAGTAAGCCTGTAAAATTTATTGAGTAGGGCGCAAAGTAACCAGGGCTTATAAAACTTGCAATACTTTATTCTTGTCTCTCTTATTTCTTATCTAAATGCCTATATTCAAAGACAACCGACTTTCTACGTTGATTTTTTGTGTGGCGAAAATGGATTTGTTCTTCACCTTCTTTCTGAAACTATACTCAAATAGAGTATCGTCATAAAAAAACTTGAGACTTAACACTAAGCTCTCACATAGTATGTTTCCATAACTGATTTTTCTGTTTGCCTTTTTAGATCAACCTGTTTATTTACTGAATTCTATGAGACGTCGAAATCGTGAAGCCTTTGTTGAGCCGGAAGTTACTCGACTTCGTCCGTAAGGTTTGGCGCTACTCGTTTGCTCCTATTTCGAATTGCTTTGTTTGTATGTGGTGAAGTTGGGTCATGTTTTGATTGTTGAGGCGTGGGTGGAAAGAGGCGCAGTGGACAGCTGCGGGCGCACGTGTCCGAATTGCAGGAAACACGACACCTCCCCCGCACTCAAACACAATGAACACTCTGGTACGATTCGTCCCAGAGGCGCCATTGTGGCCAGACTGCAAAGGCTCACATTGTAAGCCTATCTTATCATTAAAATTATTTTCTTGTTGTGTAAGCAATTACCGCAGTGCCTAATCTTCTCAGCTAGAACACCTAGATGTTCTTGGCGTCGCATTCTGACTCTTTATCATTCAGCATCAAGTAGAAAAGTCCAAAATGTGTTGACAAACAGTATTTTTCGAACAGAACAATTGATTACGAAAACCGCGCCATTAATTAGAAGCTACAATTTACAGATTTTTATCATTTACTTTCTAACTATCAGGCCCTAGAAATTAGCCATGAAAAGGATTTATATATTATAATATTCCTTAATTGTGTTTTATTAATTAAAACTCAGATATACATCAGTTCATATGCGAACAATCGCTTTCAATGATGAATAAAAAAATTATTACGAAAACATCTTCAGAAAATAAATAACTGTTGGTTGTTACGCCTATTATTATAATAGAGGATAATAAAGAATATAGAAAAATTGTTACTCTAAAATAAAAATAAAAAGATAATTGTTTTTTTACGAAATATGCATTTTTTAATAATAATAAAAACATATTACTGTAAGCTAAAAGTTGAAAGAGAACAAATATTTATGAGCAACTAATATAGATTTATTAAAATGTTAGTACCTAATTTCATATTGAAAATTTAAGCACCGGTGCTAATAAATTTTCTTAATGTATTTCAGTTTCTAGAACTGTCAAATTTTTATAATAAAGAATATGCTTATCATTAAATAAGTAAAAATATATTGAATGGATATTCTAAAGTAATTTAAAAAAGATATATAAAATTTAACGAGGTTTTAGCACTTTTACGTTATCTTTAGAAATCGTACTGAAACGTCGTTGAGTTGATTGAAATATTTTTCAATGTCTGTAAAGTGGTCAGTTAATTTATATTTATATAATATACAAATTCAAACGTAAAGTAAAAATATTATTCTATATTTCTTGGGTCTAGTGTTTATACATGCCTTTTAGTTTGTTCTGGAATAATTGTTTCAATATCATTATCGTAAATTGGGCAAAATTTCTTTTAAATGATACTGTCATTTGTGTAATTAAGAGAATAATAGTAATTGCATACAGAGGCTATATGAATTACTAATTTATTATTATAGAATATTTAGACAATTTGTCATAATCATCCCTTTAGTTGTAATCGGTAAAAAAAACAATATAAAATTTCCTACAATTTTATATTGTGCTTCATCAATTGTGTGTTCAGCATAATAAATTATTACTTCATCTGCAGGCTGCGTCTGAGGTCGTAATGAATGGAGAGTGAGATAGCGCAAGCTCAAAATCGCATTTGTAGCTCTGCTGTGTCAAACTTTTAAAACGGTACTTACTTTAAAACACCCCTGATATGTGTGACTGTGATTTTTGTTTGTAATTATGTTTCTATGAATTTTATTTTTAACAATTTTTTTAGGAAAATGAATTTAGAAGAAGTGAGTATATTTAATTTTGAAGTTTTAACTTCAGAAAAATTCAATACACATTTCGAAGATAAGAAAATATTTTTTTAAGTGTGTGGTCAGGGATAAATTATATTAAACGTTTGGCATTTTAAAATATTACTCACTCCGTTCTCAGTTTCATTTTATAATTGTAATATCACATCATTTTTACGTTTAAATTTATAGTGTATGCATTGAAAAACAAAAACGTGCTACCGTTACGACGAGGACTGTAGAACCCAACGTGGAAGGATTCTGCGACTCGAGAGTTCGCGTGGGAAATGTAAAGTCCTGCACGTGACGCTCGTAAGATGCTTCAATGAACGTGCTTTGTTTTGCTGGTCGCCCACGAGCAATGAAGGTCCATTCATGGCTTGGTGACATTTAGCGTCCAGCTGCCACGTTTTTGCAGCTCCATTCACTACTTGCCAGGTCACGTTGGCAAGGCCACTGCCACCAAGATGATGGACCGTGCCTTTATCGAGAGTTGGCGCCAAGTAACGTAGTGCTAAGCTACGGCGACGGCTACCATGGTAACTTCCAGTCGGTCATCTATGGTTAGAAACTTATTTTAACTTAATTGGAAAGGCCTGTGCCCAGGTTGATACGAAATCCCTTGATTAAGGATATCCAAATATAAACTTCACCTTGTATATTTAACTATTGAAGTGAAACAATTTGAATTGTTATGGTATTTACGATACAGTTACTATAAATTTGATATATTAGAGGCCTCTTTTCAAAACTATATTTCGAAACATTGTTCATATATATTGAGATATCTGTTGGTATTTCATTTAAAATGTTTTAGGATATAGTTTAGATGCCTCAAAGTGCATTACGCCCAAAAATAGAAACATAACAAATGTCGTATTTGACTTGTGGATTGAATTGTGAGCTACTACTACTATTTTAAATATGTTATTCATCAAAACTCCCAAAGTAAACTCCGTAATCACCGAATCCATAACCACCCTAATTAAAAACGCCCTCAACCATCCGAATCCCACGATCCAACAACTCAACGACAATCCTCCCCTATCTCTGCGCTTCCGTCGGTAAAAATGAAAACTCTCAATTGACCTCACCCTTTCCCCTGAACATACAGGCACCAACTAACCAACCTTACCATCATTCCCGCAGGCCACATCCTTATAATCCAATAATCAATTCACATCCTGTCAAGCCTCATCCACCTACATTATATACCTCTCAGATACAGACGGGGAAAAAACAATCTAATCCATCTGCTAAAGTCGGCTAATCAATTAAATAATCTACCTTTATGTTCATATGTGAATTATATACATTATTTTAATCTTGTATATACTGGAACAATTATTGTACCCAAATAATAATAGTAAGATTATATTAAATAAATAATAAGAAAATATGTTACTGTCTACAAAAATAACTTCAATCGACCTTTCAGTAAATTGTGGGGAGGATTACTCGATCTATGTCAGAAATTTTGTTTGAATAATGTTCAAGGGAAATTAAAAGAATTATAAAATCGTTAAAGAATAAATATTCTTCAGACTACGATGGAATAACAAGTATTGTTTTTAAAAGAATTGCAGGCACTATTTTTTCCATACTAATTTATCTACGTAATCAGTCATTATGAGGTTTTTTTCTGATAAGCGTAAGTATGCAATAGTTACACCTATTTTAAGAGAGAATGAAAGAAAGACTTTGGTAATTACCGACGAATATCCTTTTGTGCCAGTATTGTCTAAAGTATTAGAAAAAGTTGTTTATAGTAGGGTTGTTCATCAATAAAATAAATATAATTTTCTTATCAGGAAAATATGATCAACTGACAAAGCAATTTTATCACTAACTAATGAAATCGTAGACCAACTAAAGAAAAAAGATACCCATTCGGAATTTTCTGTGACTTATCCAACGCTTTTGATTGTGTAGACCATTATATCGTATTAAACAAAATGAAGTATTACGGAATAACTGGAATTTTACATACCTGGTTCTCGTCTTAGCAGGAAACAGTTACTTTAAAAAACACATTTTCTGGACAAATGTTTCATTCAAACTAGGGACAAATAAAGACTGGGGTTCCTCAGGGTTCCATTTTGGGTCCGTTTCCATTCTTAATCTATAGAAATGACTTACTTAAAGCCATAAATTCTTTCTCTAAACTGTACTCTTTGCAGATGATACTAGCATTTTAGTAACACGTAAGCCAAATAGTATAGAAAATGCTGCGATGGCTGGTTTTCAGTTAATGGCTTGTCAGTTAACTGCAATAAGACTCATTTCTTGCAATGCCACATTGAACTCTGTAACACTATCAACAAACAATTGTGAAATAAGTGAAATTGAACACACAATTTTTCAGTATATCTATACACAATAAATTACCGTGGAAATATCACATTAATACTCTCTTAAGAAAGCTAGGCTCGGAAACCTTTTCTGTTAGAATTATGGCAAGTTGAACTGACCCAAATATTAGAAAATGATATTCTGCATACTTTCACTCTTTAATGACATGTGGCATAATATTATGGAATACTGCATTAGGGAAAGACAGTTTTTAATCTACAGAAAAAGGCATTCATAATATTTTGTCAGGTTCCACCATAAAGATCTTGCAGGGGGCTGTTCAAGAAAATGGGAATACTTACTTGGAATTTTATATCAGTGTGTAAGTTACGTTAAGCAAAGAATACGGTAACGTTAAATGGTGTAGTTCGTTCACTGGAGAAACTAAAGAAGGAAATAATTAACTAGTTATAACAGTAGAATGGGTCATAATAGGAACATTCATGAGGTAAACATGAAAAATCGAATAATGAAGTATTTGAAAAATATTACTGAAATAATCTATAGTAGTTATTTGGAAAGTAATGGCATAGATTTAAAAAGAAAACGCTTAAACATATATGGGGAAGATTTCTTTCACAAGCAGAGAGACATTAGAAATAAATTACATACAGCAGATCTCGGAACATTTACTTTTTCTGGACGTTTCAGAGCAAATAGAAATAAATGGGACAGCAAAATTCTAAATAAGGGGAGAGAACTTTTATACGAATTGATATTGTCCATTCTAGAGGTTTAATTTATTGATAATCTAATGATCCAAACTGCAGCAAGTCGTATTTGCTGTTTGCATTCAGTTTGAACAGTAAGATAATAATCCGAGGTGAGGTATTGTTATCTTGTCAGCTGGTGCCAAATTAATTGTCATCCAGACAACACGCAGAAACATGTTATTGACTGACGGAGTAGCCTACGTACAAAATTGCCGTTGGGGGAGGAATGAAGGAACACGATATTGACCGAGGGAGTATCATTTCTCCTTTAATCAATGACATTGTTGTTTGTAAAGGAAGCACTGAACATATTTGAATGAAGTAGTCATTTTGTTTGCATGCAGCTTTTATAATTATTTCGGATAGGTGATGCCTAAATTTCATGGAGATTGTAATTTAATTGAGTTTGTAGAAGAGAAACGTAAGTTACATTATCAAAGATTTTACGCATTTCTTTTGTTTATTCTTGATTCCAACAAACGAATAAAGGCGAGTTCGACGTCTTAAAGGTAATTTAGTAAATAACAGAATGGGGTTTGGGTATATGTAAATATTTATATGATCCACCGATAATCGGAGACAATTATTATTATTTTCTGTTGTGCAATTGCCATGATATCTTTCCTTGCTTATATAGTGACTATTGACGAAGGACCTTCAAGGCTACATTAAGATTTTAATTGAGTTTATTTTCAGTGTTACAAAATGAAAATCTGTTTTATTCTGTGTCCATATTGTCACGTTTCTGTAGGATCGTGAGATACAATGACACACACATGTAGAGGTTATAGATGGTTATTTAACAAGGAAGAACTGTATTGCGTAAGACTGATCTCGTTTCGGAATCCAGCACAATTTATACATACATGCAATATTAGAGAAACAGAATATCCTCGAAACAGAAAAGACTAGAGATGAAAGGTAAATAAAGTAAACAAATAAAAATGGTTGCATCGAGTGGGGCTCGAACCCGATACTCCTCAGCCACCACTGCAGGTTTTCAAGCGTGGCAATATAAATGATCGAATTGTATAAAATAATGTTAAGTTCTATAGATGTAAAAATCATTACAATGAAATTAACAGATTATTGTCTGAAGAGTAGTATTTTGTGATAGTTAAATATTAATTAAAAGGTAGACAGTACAAGATGTTTTATTGAATAAATCAGTTATATGCCATCATCATCAATTATACATAACACAACCAAACAATTTGTTAGAAAATAATATTCAAATTTATTTAAGACATCTACAACCTTTGTTGTAAGTTAAGAATTTCGTAAAACAAATAAATAAATTTATTAATATTGATATATTATAAATTATTATAAATATCATGAATAAACATATCATTACATTGAATTAAATCTGGTACTCTGACAATTTAATCAGCTAAGAAGATCAGAAAAATCATATTTCTTGTCTTACCTTACATTGAACATATAAAAAAAATTAATTGGCTTATTTAATAATTACAGTGTTGGCGTTGTTTTTAATTCTATAAATAATTTGAATTGTATAAAAAATCAAAAAGAGAAAGTTAACTTTCAAAAGAAACATATTAATGTGATTTACAAAATTAATTGTTTAGGTTGTAATTTAACAAACTATGTGAGTGAGCTCTATTAAGAAAAAAATGTGAAAATCAAATGTGCAGAGTTGTGTCCAAGCACATCTTCCAAAAAATGATAAATTCGATTAGCAAATCGTCAAACTTTTGTATAAAGCTAATTATTTCTCAAGACTGATGAGTGAAATGCTCCATCGAAGGCGTAAACCTAATGCACTGAATGTAAAGAATTACACAAATAATTTTAATTAAATTTACGATGCAATCTTGCCAAATTAGTTGAACTCCTGTTTTATTTCATTTGGCATTATCGAAATTTAATTACTTCCCGCTGTAACGGACACGGGACGCAGTCCACGCCGCAAAATTGTTCGCATGTCAATCCATGTTTATCCGCTTAAAATGTAATTCTGTTTTATTTATTTTAATTTAATTAATTGCTACATTTTTGTTAAATACAACTTTTTCTTCAAAATTATTGCTACTCACCTGAGGAAGTCCACAAATTTAAACGTAACCTTGTAGATATATTGAATAAACATTAACTTTGTTTGTTGACAAATTGGCTGGATGTTTTATTTATAACATTTTTTTATTCAGCGATAGAGTAAGAAATCGGAGCTGAAGCGTTGAACACTCCTTCATGTATAGATCATTTTAATTTTACGAAACCCCTGTCAGTTTCTTTTTCCTCCCTAACCCTATTACAAAAACGGAAAATCTGCGGAAACCCACTAAACCTAAAATAATAATTTATGATTCTAATAAATAATAGATTAGGTAAACAAGAAAAATCTCGTCGTAGTTTTCTGCGTATGCTGAAAGACTGAAACGTGTATTCATTTTCACTCGGCAGTTCAAAATGTAGTCCAATATGAAAGGCCATTGTGTGGATATTATTTCTTCATTTAAGTTTATTTTACCATCATTTATTTTCACGTCAAGTGGCCTCATCATAAAACGACTTTTAGAGAAATGTCACCTTCATGCCAAGTAAGAATATGTTGATGTCAGCTGTGAATTCTCCCCTGGGTGAGATGGCGCGCCCGGGCAATTAGGCCAATGCGTCACAGTGACGCTGAGATCGTGTTTGTTTACCCAACACTCGTTTAAGAGGCCACTCTCCATTGCTGAGAATGTGACCCGTGCATCGACTTCGATATCCTTCCGATGCCAGTCATCGTCCTCCCGCCTCAACCTCTCAGAACACTCAAAGTGGACAGAAACACTGCAAATCGAAGGAATGGTGTGGTCCATCAAGGTCAGCGTGTTCAACTAAGGGGAAAATTATAATAGATTGTACGGTTCCGTGTTGTCCCTAACAGGCATCCAGGCTCGAAGCTCGGTCAACGCAAAACGGTAACGGTAAACATCTCATTGTTGGATAAATTCAATCACTTTCCATTATTTTGTGTCACTTGGGTTTCAAGAATTCCAATCAGGTGATCTAAGTGTTGGAACTAACTCGAAGTGCTTTGGTCCACTTGGTCTCATATGAAAGTTATGATTTAATTAAACAAGGACTGACAAAACCAATGTATGTATTTATTAAATCTACAAATGGGCAGATGCCCGGTGGCAGATACATAGAATTTAAACAATAATTAATAACCAGGTCGTAAGAATCATATTTAACCTGTAATTAACTATATAATTTATATTCAATATAAATCATATATACAACTAATAAATATATATGGAATCATATTATTCGAAGATAAATTTTGAAAAAGGAATAATATGGTTTTTGCCTGAAAAAAAAACTGCTGGAAATATATTTCACTTTAGTATGAAAACAATGAAGTAATGAATCTATATTCTCCACATTATTACTGAACGCGTCAAAAGTCTGGAGATTCAACGCCATTAAGATTTCATCTTTGATAATTTACAGTAAAAGTCCATAACATACGTTATTCTCATCAGTTTAAACCAAATCCACGAAATTCATAAATACATTAAAATAAACCCATTAAACGTTTGCATCAAATAAGTAAAATTCGTTTCTAGATCATTCTGTAGATCACCGCTTTTTATTTTTCTGATAAAATATGGTGTGACTGTTTCTTTAAAATTGCCGCGTTCCTTAGATTTGAACTCTGCTCTATTTCATAAAAGTTCTAGCCAACAATCTGACCTTATCTCGAACCATCATCCAAACTAATGATCCCCAGGGGACGCATAATAACTCCACAGATCCACTTTTCGTACATCTCTGCGACTCACTGATCCCTTTGTCCATAGTTATTCCGTCTCATTAGTTTCATCCCGTCTCTAATGCGATATCCAGCCACGTGAGAAGACAAACACTAATCTATCGCAGCTTCCGTCCCTCGCAGCTGCTGCTAATACGGGAAATGGTCAAATCCAATTGTACGTAATACACACGCCATGGTGTATTGACATAATTTATGCTTACTTCTTAAGAATGCTTTCTATGTTAAGAATTACAGCAAAAAGTTAATTAATTTTTTAGAAAAATTATCGTAGCACGCGTCATTAATATGGTAATGAGACAAGAAGGCAATTTGTCATAGGAATTTTCATGACTATGAGGGATGTTACGAATGTTCCAGTCATTTTCGTTGACCATATTATGCGCAAGTCAAATGTAAAAATTTCTGTCAGTGAAGGAGAGATGATAAATTATACAAAAAGTACCATCATTGCATGTTTGGGGCTATATCTTAATAGTATTACCAGATATACAAATTTATGGTTTTGCCGAGTCAAAATTTTCATTTTTCCACGATCATGGTATAGAAAATTTTAAGGTGATTTACTTCCGACGACATTAGAAGTTTGAATATATTAAAGATTGCAACTACCATGGTTATCAAGCTTCTATAGTTGCCATTTCATCTTCCAGGGTGATTTATTCATTCAACCAATAACACGATTGTACGAGTCAATTTTGAGGTTCCAGCGGAGCAGGAAACTTTGAACTTACGGCATCTGTATGTCGAGAAACGCGATGAGTTAAAAACGCAATAATTTATGTTGATTTTGTTCATCTTTGTTTTATTAAGGCTTTATGTCGCATCAACCCGAGGGTTATGTTCATCTTAATGACTTCATGAATCCCTCCACTCCTTTTCGTGGAAGTTTCACGAGCATTCCTCTCAAGTGCTAAATTATACTTCCGTTGGGATAAAGTGATGAGGTGACCTTATGTAACTTCTGGATACCTACCAACAGGTAAGATGATAAAACTAATTTGGAATGTTATGGAGATTCGCCTTTCGTGATGCGTTTGCTTTGATCAAAATCCCATTTGTTCTCAAATTTGGACTGATGAATAGAGCAAAACTAATTTGTTGATAACGTCGTTTCGGTTCCTATTTTGATCGTCTTGATGCTGTGTTGCTTGACGGAGTAGAGATTTGTTGGTCGCATGGGGAGACTGAATGAAGAGCTGAGGCCCAGCTGCTGAGTAGCGGAAGTGCTGCCCTCGCTGCACCCGACAAATTGTCTAATGAACGAGCGACACTTCTTAACCCTGGGCCTAATATCCGGTGCGCAATTAGCCTCGCATGCGTACGAGATGAATGGAGCCTGACGCCCGTTTTTGTTGTTTTGTTTGTTTAATTCTCGGCAAGTGGCAAGGATGCGCCTGCAGATTCGCAACGCCGCACTCGGGGCGTCAACCCCGACAACTGTTGCCGCTTCATATTTCTCAATTGCGACCCTGACAACTCAGTTAATTATTCCCTGTCTATAAGAAGGTATTCAAAAGTACTAATATAAGAAAATTTTACATTTCATTAATTTTTGCACGACCATTGGTTAGATCGTTTGATAAGGAGTGAAGTTTGTACGATACTAGAATAATTAGTTTGAACCCTAATTACCATTCCAGTAAAGCCTACAGCAAATAAATCTCTAAGCAATTCTACAGTAAAGTGACCGTCCTTATAATAAATTAATTCATGTACACCCAGTTGAAATTTTAAACGTCTTGCAGCGAGAAATAAATATATTTTAGAATCACATGACCATCACTCGCAAATATCTATGCTCCACCATCCTAATCTTATTTCAAGCAAAAATTTGGTAAGATACTTCTAAACAATGTATTACCCAATTTGTTTTAATTTTCCGCAGAATATATCCATTCAATCCACTATGAAAAGGCCCTTGATGGTGTCCGCGACACCAAATTCCTCATTGTTCATTCATTCATAATTTACCTGAAGCAGTCCGCAAAGAAGAATTAAACGTATTATTTGTATAATTAAATATCAATAACAGTATTGCTGACTTATAGCCGCCTTTTTATTTTTTGTAAACTTAAAGTCCAACAATCAATGCTTATATTCAATAATATTGTAGTTAGGGATACAACAATGTTTTAATCATTATAATTTAATAAATATGAATTCATTGTTGTCAGGTAATAATAAAAATATACTATAAACTAAAATTATAATGACAAAAACGTATAAAGTCTTTATCTGTAAAAATTATAAATTTTTGTTAGTAAATAATAAATATTTAAGGAAGAAGTAAACATAAGTATTCCAATTTATATACTAACCTATGAAAATATTTTTTTTATAATCATCTAGTAACTTTTTAATTAAAGAGCGAAGGCTTTCCCGGTGAATTAGATTCAAATACACTTCTTGGGTTTCTACCGTGTAAAAGTTTGTTTCCACAACGTTTCGATGGCAAGCAAACGCGAGAATTGTATTTGGACCTTTTTAATTTTTTAATTTCTCTTATGGAATGTATTGGCATTATATCCTGTATCCATAACGTTCACTACACGTTCCTTTTGGTTTTATTTACGAAGCAAACTCACAGTAATGAACGAGAATATATTCAAATAAAAATTAAACACAATACTTATTATAAGAAGTTTTAAATATTTAAAAGACAGTTTACATATTTGAGAGACATGCAAAGGAGGGAAGGAAAGTTTCCGTATGAAATTTAATTGTTAGGCCCGGAAGTGTAACAAAGGAAGCAAAAGGTAGGTTAGTGTATTGGGAGATTAAATATCAATGTAGAGTAGTAGCCTTTTTAGAACGGTGGATTACAAGGTAAGAAAACAAATATAGAATTTAACAACGGGTAATTTGAAGTACAAAATATCTTCAAGAAAAAAAGTTAGTTCTGTTTATAATAAAGTGAGAAAGTATGATAGTAGTGGCTGTACTTAAACAACCTGCTTCCCGTAATCACGACTTTCATCCGCAGAGTCTGAATTTGTGCATTCCAGTTTACTTCTAACTATAATGTTTTATTTTATATAAGACGATAATTTTCCTAAAAATAATTTCGATTTTTTTAGCTAAAATACTTACAGAGTAATAGGACATTTTGATTAAATTTACGTTTAGTCTATTTTTATCACGAAAATGATTACCCAAGATTCTAAGCTAAAAGTATTTTATATTTTAGTATATAAGTAATAATGTACCTGAATATACTATGGATACCTCGGTTCTGGGAACAAAATTATATCGTATTATATCTAATATTTTTTATTAATTACTCTAAAATATATTATACTATTACAAAGAATTTTGCCGCAATTCAAACAAGCCATTTACAAAGTCTCATTACAAACATTACTTTAAACTATAATTTTTTGTTGATATATAAAATTGCTAAAGCCTTAAAACTAAGAGTAAGCCACACTGTGAACGAGATAAGTCACTTCTGGATGTCAGTAACCCATTATCTTTCGTAACATCCAGTTAACACCGTTGCAAATATTATGCTAGAGCCTCTATCATGTAGTTGCATAACCGTATAACTATTAATCTTATCCAATTGCACCTACGAAAGTTTTACATAGTACTAACCCGACTTTGCCCGTTCCCAAATCTGAATATACCTGAACGTAAAACTTCCCATGAATCTAATATGTAATTATATATATTATTGGGAAACTAAGGTACATACGACTTAAAACATTCATTTGAAGGAAACGAAAGAATTTTGCATTATCATGTCTTAAGAATAATTATTGTACAACTTCTCCGTGATATAGTGTTATAATTACTTCTGATAAAATCAAAGCTTTCTAAACGTTCACCACATCAATTATTTCCTTCTTATATTTCTTGGAAATCTCCTAATTGTTTTTTACTGTTATGATATGTTGCGCATACTATTGCGTATTGAGCATTCTAATTGCTACGTTAATCCTTACGGCTAGTTTGCTAATTGTTATATCTTCCGTGATAAGTTTAGCGATTGACGAAAATATTGACCATGGAAATAAACTAAACCAAAATTAACATCACAGCAATATTCGTTACGAAGGATTCCCTAAATTCACTCAGTTTCGTTGTAATAAACATTAAACAATACGAATAATTATACATGAAATAAAGTATTTTTTCGTTTAACGTGATTTCTGAATCCAAATTATCGGTTGGATTTAAAATCCCCCCCAAAAAACAAAAACAAAATATTATTTTTATCCGCCGAAAAAGTGAAACAAGGAAACTGACTGAAATAACTGAATATACATCAAAGTCAAATTTCTGATTTCTCAAACAATTAAAAATTTAATAATGTCTGTTATAATAATTTCGAGACACAGTTCTTATAATCGTTTACTTTATTTATTGACTACTGTTCAAGTTATGTAGAAATTGGTTCGCTATATTTTAGCGTTGTTCAATTTTCCGCTATTCTGTCTGGTATACAACGTTTTTAAGTCTTTTTTTATGAAAAATGATAATTTTATTAATATCCTGACTGCAAATAAGGGTCCTTTTCCGTTGAAATGGCGAAATCAATGTAGTGGAATTTTCTTGGAAGTGAGATCTTCCCTTTGTATTTTATTAGGTGAATTATTGTAAAGCAGTAGAGTTTGGGAGTCTGGCGGGGAGCAACTGCCGCCAGTAGTTGTGGTAAGTTATAGCCCATTAAGCCATTAGGCCCATTTGTAAAACACACACAACAGTTGTGCTTTGGGAAGGCGGGCGTGTGCTTCTGGGGCTCAATCTGTGGAAAACAGCCTTTCCTGAATCCCAAACATAAAAGGACTAGAAGTGGTCCAAAATATACACAACATCCGACCTGACATTAATTTTTTTGCCCCCAAATTATTAGTACTTACGTGTCATATATTTTTCTAATAGATCAGTAGTCTTCTGGTCACTTCCAAAAGATGTTTTTTCACCTGATCTCTGATTGAGTATTACAATCCTAAGCGGTTGTAGTTCATAACTCATCCAGAGAACTCTAGTTTGATTGGAGATTGGACATCAAATAAGAGAGTACTTCTCACAGATGAAGTAATAGATGAACTAATCGGAGTATTTTATTCATTATTTAAGTTACTATTGACAACTGTAACAGAAAAACTTATACAAAGTATATATATATATATGATTAATACTAAAACTTTAAGACTTTGTTATCTTAGATTAATGAACCTGTAAATAAAATAAGGCAGGAACCACTAGTTATTAAGAAATTTCATATCACTACAAATTTAACATCAAGATTTTCATGTTGCACAAATTACAAAAAGTCACCAAAATACAGATTATAAATTAGGGATCAAAATACCACACAACATTTCTGCTAGCATCGTTGCTTTCACCTGTATTGTGGCTACTTCTTTATGTAATTATGTACGTTTTAAACGCGCATTTTAAAACCATCTGGGTGTCTAATGATGCCCGAGAATTCATTTAATTTAGCCTGCTACAGTATTTAATTCGAGAGTAATCTCTATGTCAACACGTGAGCGAGAGCGTCACATTTTTTGAAAATTTATCTTATGAGAGCTGAATTTCATCATGAGCTCCGCGATCTCTCAGTATCTTAATCGAGTCAAGAAATCTCCTGGTATCTTAAAAAGCACAGCAACTTAAAAAGAAGTCTGAAAAACATGTACAGTACAAAGAGAGACACTATCAAATATTTATTGGCATGCAAATATCCGCCGCCAGGGGTGATACTAGTGTCGTACCTCTACAGTCCTAGCTTTCTTCCAAATCGCAAGACGCACGTGTACAAACTTTGGTCGACATTGTATGTGGCACATTCATACACAAAAGTACACTGAAAGAGTCCATTGCATTTATAAGAAGAGTATACTTCAACAATCTATTCGGTCTGATTACCGTAAATTAATGTGTATAGATACATATAAGGAAAGTCGGAGCGTAATTGGATACGGGATGGAACGGGATACCCTATTTATTTTTACTGTATATTACTAAATAGGGATAGAACATTGTAAATAGTCAAGGAAGAAGTCCTGGCAGCCGACTTGACCAAGATCTGGCTGAGCCTTGTGAATGAACCCTTGCTTTATTAGCTTACGACAGAACGTTTGCGTTCAATTTCTGTTAACGTAAGCGTTTTAATTCTAAACACGCAAACTTTGAACTCAAATTTTCAGAGCGCGTTGGACGAAAAATATTTTTGTTGCTCAAAAAATTAATTATTACGGATTAAATTTCTGATCTAGTTACTGATTTTTGTATATATTCATTCGAATACTTTGTAGCAAACAAAATTTACTTTCTTGTTAATTTAAAGTCCAAAAATGTAACGGATATTGTAATTTTCGTATAAGTCACTAATGACTTTTTTGTTTATGCGACTATAAATAAATTAATAAAAGAAGTTTACTCTCATTACACCCATTCCTTCCATAATTATCATCTTGTATCGCTCACAGTGCATTGTTATTTGTGCAGTGCAGAGGACTCGCGAAATTTAATGTTATCTGTCAAGTATAATTTTTACTAATCTACAATAATAACTTTCACAGTGTTTCTTCTCTAAAACCGTAGAAAATTCTCTTCTATTAACACACAAAGTATTGTTCATATTAGAAAATCTTTTCTCAATAATCACATTTTATTTATTTTCTTCTATATTTATAAATATATTTGTAATTTTATTTTTACATTTGTAACTAACCTAAATTTGAAATGCCTCATTAATGTAAGAAAAAGTTGTAATGTAATACAATGTTCACTGTAGTTATTGTATACGATTGTTCATACTTCTAAATTCTTCTATTGTAACACATGCATACGTAATTGGGCCAACGTCTGTGTAGTACCTACAAATAAATAATAATAATTAATCGGTTGTAGTTCTCAGTGGAAACAATTAATGAACCGTATAAATACAGCAAAGATGAATGTAATATTATATATCTGATAATTATTGTATTTATAAACTCGTCGTGATCAGTGAGATATTCAGCAACTGAACATCGATTATAGGTTCAACTGAGTCCATGGAGCTCATGTGAATTGATCTGTAATCTTATCTCTATGGAAATACCAAATCAACTACTTTTATTCATTTTCATTTGAAAAAGAAAATGCAATCTGCTGCCATAAAACACAACAGATGTTCTTTATAATTGTTAATTTGTAAATGTTTATTTAAGCTAGTAGTAAATTGGATACGAAATGGTGTCTAGTAGCTGAACTGCTTGGGCCAGGCTGAATCATTGCTACTGGAAGATATTTACTGAAGTGGGGAGTGTTTCCTGTTGAGAAGGTTCCCTCGCCCACGCTGTTGACTAAGCGCATGACTAAATCTGACGTACGCGCGGCTGATTGGCCTGATTAAGGAGAAACACTTTTCCGACACTGCGCCATTGCGTAAGTCTGTCAATCTGCCACCGAATTTGCCAGCAATCCGCTCACAAGGACACACTTCAACTCCAGAAATACTTCTGGTTAGCAAATATAGCACAAAAGAAGACTACCAATAAACCCGAATTCGGTGACTATTTGTATTACAAACTTACATAAATATAATCAATTACATATCAAGCAGAATACCTAGTAAAATTAACAAGTATGGAATATTTATAAGCAACGTTACATAATAATTTTGTTCATCATTTCTAATAAACTGAAGAAATAAATATAAAATACTTAATTATTATTTATTTCCTTTATGTCAGCCTAAAACTACGATAATTATCAGGTTTTATTTATTTTAGTCACCAAGAATCGAACATTACAAGTTGAATCGATTCTCATTGGATTATTCCAGGTTGAATTATTATATATTATTAAACCGTTTGGAATTGTGATATCTCCAAAACGTAAATATTCCACTATTTAAATAAGATAATGTGAGGATAACACTCACAATTTTTTAACTGTACTCTCATAATTACATTACATTAAATCTATCAACAGAAAAAATGAACTTAAGCGTTAATTGTAAAATGTGAGGCGTGGCCTAGCATGTTTACAAAAGACTCGTTTTGAAACACAATATCCAGATTTAGTTTTAAACTACTGTTAATTCTAATTATTTTTACGGCTACACTTTATATTATTAAATTTTTGAAGGTTATTAGTTTATTTCCTGTAGTATGTATTCCCAAATAATTCAATACAATTTTTCTCTTTTCATATAACAAATATTACCTAATAAGCAAACGGGTTCGCTTACCTGAAAGACGCTTGGCTAGAGGTTTAGCACGAGTTAACGATTATAATGATGGATTACTGATTTTAATGTAATAAATTCAAACGACGAACAGAAATTACTACAAAAATTTAAACAAGAATTAATTTGGTAGAAAAAGTCTAACAATATTTATGCAAACGACACATTTATTGGTTCTGTAGAGCCTGAATATTTTTAAATCAAAAATGAAAAACTCGAATATAAAATAGTTACTTAAATACATTTTCGATGGGTAAGACAGTCATAATTTCAAAAAATTTAAATTAATTAGAAATAAATATAGTCATATAGTATTAAAATATTCTGGCCACTTCATAATTAATTACCAGTTTCAAAATAATTCTCACTTCTAGATCAAATCTCAGATAAGACTTATGAAACACACAAGATCTTCCATTTCATTACAAAATTTTACTCATTCTCGGTACATTTTTCTCAATTCTTGTCTTTTTTTAATAACTCTGTAACATGTCAAATTATTATGACTGCAAATATTATTAATATTTTCTATCAATTGTTTTAGTTCTGATACCGGTTTCTCTCTCATTCTATTTCAACAATTTCCAATGACAAAATTGGATCTTGCAGAACTACAAATAAATAATCGACTTAGAAATTCGTTTTTAAAATTTGTGGAGTTGTAAATAAGGTCAAGTGGCTATTGATAACAGAGACTTAAATTGTGGAATATTTATTTCTGTTGAAAGTGCGGGAAAAGAAACGTTGTTGGGGTCTTCGACGCGGTTTTGACTTTCAGCAGGGTGATGGACTTCAATTGTTATTGGGCCAGCATTGTTTGAGAAGGGGAATATAAACTCGTTCAATTAAGCTAATTTTAGGCCGTTAGTTGCATAGAGAAGATGTTATTGATAATTCTCAGTTAGTTACGATCAGGACAAAATGAGAGGTGTTCAGTTCAGTTACGGCGGAGAGGAGTCGGGAAACTTACAAATTTCGGCGAGGAAAAATTCGAAACTTTATTTTCAGTGTAGAAAATTCGTTTCTTATCGAAGTGAGGGCGATTTCAGGTATCCTGACTTCGAGGCATTCGATATAATGATGAGGATCATTTTGGTCGAAGAAATATGAAACAACAGCAGTCCAGAACAGATACAATGGACCGCCAACGACATCACGTGGCAGACAAACATTTGAAATATAATAACCACAATTCTTTTCAATATTTACCATTAATATCAAATATCACCCCGAGAGAAAACGGAATCTTTCCCGTATAGTTATAATTTTTGTAGCATTAAAATGAAAAAACATAATAAATTAACAAAGCTTTGATAAGCCACTTTTAAAAATTCTGTGTATTCTTTTTCGGCATGTTAATTCTTTAGTGTGTCCTGGTGAGTATTTATCCACTGCGTACATACGTATTTATAAGTCAACAGCTTTTGTTATTATTAAGTTACTGTTTTTACAGTTTTTTGTGTATATCTCAAGAATAATATATGTAAAAATCTGATTTATTTTAAACTTTGATTAACGTATTTGTCACATATACTTACTACTATTACTGTATTTCATTTGAGAACTGGTGGAAAATGTCTCTAATCTATATACGCCACTGTAGGAAATATCCGTTGAGAATTTTGCATTCTCCGCCAAACCGACGAGCTCATGCGGCATCGCCGATAAGTACTCTATAAACGACACTATTTACTGGTAGCGTTACTCGTCGCAATGGGAGAGCGTGAGAATTGAGTGTTTGGATCCGAGATTGAATCTGTGGGACGCGACCCGCGGGGCATTCTCATAGCCTGGCAAGGCACGGGTCAACTGACAGACTAGCCTCCAATTAAATCAAATATTAAAACAAATACGGTATCAGCGTCTCCAATACCAATAATCAACGACAACTCTCTCACTGTTGCCAGAATGTAAGGTCTTGGGACCATCCAAAGGTGTTTCTTGACACTTTTCACATGGAAATCTTGCAATATTTGAAAACTATTAACCCCATAACGTTTTCTATCCTTTAAAATACTATACAGTGTTAATGAGAGATATATCAATAACTAGCTATGTTTATAATTACTCGCTAAATCACGATTAACTTTTTTTGGATTATTTGTGATAGTCCATTTCTTGTTTCTCCTTCGTTCACACTTTTTTATCCCTCAAAAAACCGTACGGTGGCCTATTTCTTTTTGTAGGAGTACCTTCTCCACTCTAACTTGACCTGTGCAACGAAACTTAAAACACTCATTTTGAAACTCATCTTACTGAAGTCCTTATACAGGGATAATCAGCGCTCAGAGGCAAGTCAGGAAAACGTCCAGAAAACGAAACGATGTCGTTCTTGTCAAATATATTTTACTGAAGAAGTAAAGATGGTTGGTGTTGTCTGAGACTTATGAGCTTCCTGGATTCGGTCGCAGAAGAAGGTCCCTAACGAGGTTTCATTGCCCCTAAGGTGTAGCAGGGTGTTCCTAACGAGGCGTATCCGCCCTCGCCACCCCTCTACCAGGACAACAGTCAGCATGCTCATGGATACCGGACATTCCCATTATGACTCCTGTAAAAATGGACAGAAGCTGAAGCTGTTTCAACATACGATTCAATCCGTGGAGAAGAAGAAATAATTTGTCAAAATTAAATTATTTCACTGACACTGCTGGGAAATTATCATCTTCGACCGATCATCAACGGCGCATCCGATACAGAGATCACATTTTTATTTAGTTTCGTACCACTTATTAATCTTTGAAGTATATACGGCCGTTTGGAAACGACTTTGAAGTTACTCGCTTTTGTTTAATATTTTTATTGAAATTTTTCGAGAGAAATATGTTATGTCACTGTAACGAAACTTGGCGTGTTAGGAAAGGCCATCTTAATCGAAAACATATTGAATCTGGATTCAGACTGGATTCTTTGTAGTCGTGCAGTGGATCGGATGAAACATTTCTGGGAATTAGTAACAAGAAATACAACCTTATTTAACAGGCTGACCTTAAAAGAAAAAGTGAACTAATTACAAAAGCTTAGATAGATCAACGTTTCGATGCGAGCTTTTTCATATTTTCTTTGAAGAACTATTTGAGAAATATGCAAACCTCGTATAAAAACATCAGTCCACCTAATTTTTAAAAATATTTCACACTGCTTTTTAAGGTTTGTATCATAAATGAGATCAAAAAAGCAAGTTTGAATATATGATCTTTTCTCGCAACAAAAAACTAAACGAAAACTTCAAACTGAGCCTAGAAAATAAAACTTTAAAACGTAGCACCAGAATAAAAATCCTAAAATGTCAAAGCGACTCAACTTCGTGAAAGCATTATCTTCAAATCACTGGGACGCAAGAAAATATATCATCATAAATATATACAAAACCCTTATTAGGTCCAAATTAGACTACAACTCTCTCTCTCTCTCTCTCTCTCTCTCTCTCTCTCTCTCTCTCTCTCTCTCTCTGTCGTATGAACCTTGCGGTCATTAGCGACTGCTACATTTTTATGTAATATATTACCATAGATAATATTTAATAATTTCGTAAAACTTTTGGTATTCAGAAAATTTTTTCAATAGGAAACAACTATCGACGAAGTATTTTTAATATATTTAAATAGACTCATCTCTAAAATTATCATATCTTGGCAATCATAAACCTATTATTCCATTTATTTATTTTAATAAGCCTATGGAAAACGTAACACAAAATTATGAGCTGTGTATAGGTTGCGATAAATAGCATGGCGTATACGTGCGAAGTTAAAAACGGGGCAAAGTCTCTTTTTTTACTTCGCTGATAATGATCAATCTACAACTCACATGTTGAATAAAATAAAAATGTTAAAAAACTTAATGTATATCTATGTACAATGTTAAATTATCTTATAAACAACAGATTTCACACGTATATATTTGTAGCAAATAAGACGAAGAGCAGCTGTTCCGTCGTGTTTTTAAATTAGAATATACGTAATTTTCTGACAAATACCAGGTAAATATACAATCTTGTAATAATCATTTTGATAGTTAATCACATTGTGTGTTTCAGATGATGTAATTTTCTGTAAATTGTCAGACGAATATGACTCGAAAGCTACTTATGTATATGTCCTAAGAACATTTACAAATAAAAAGAGAATACGTTCAGAGGCGTTAAGTTCATTTATTTTTACGTATATACTTAGCGTATTCTTTGCAACAATTTATTTAATAAGAGATTCTCGATGAATCAGCCAGGTCAAGTCACGCAGCGCTTCGACGAATTTCGTCTCGACACATGATATGATACTGTGTTCAAACACTGTCTTGGCCCGCTTGATTAATCGAGAATATTTTATTAAGCCATTACACCGGGAAATTAAACGTTTATTTAGTTTCGTAAGTTGAAATACCGGTCGCCCAATCAATCACGGATTGGGAGAAGATTCGCCAACAGCAACAAATTACAAATAGCTGGTGTCAAAATAGGTTACTGGTAATAGATGTATTTTATATTATAGTTTACTTACAGTATAATCGCGGGATGGTCGGGATTGTTGTTAATTCTTCAAGGATTTTAGAGTAATATTGCTTGCTATTTAATAATTGGATGTTTACATTCACAAAATCAATGTCTCTTCTTAATTTACAAATTTTGTCATAATGTAAGTTATATTAGAAAAGAGAAAAATAATTTTTATCAACGATTCCAAATAAGAACAATCTTTTGAATTTAGACTGCTTGTGGTATAATGCAGACAAAAACTTTAGAGAAAAATTCGATACATCTGCACAAATCAATGGACTCAGGAACGACACTGAAGTCAAATAACTAAAAATTCCCACAGATTTCTAATTAATCAGATTATATAAATGGTAATCTAAACATAACACATACTAACAGCTGGCAAAAAACATTGTCAGCCATTGGCTTCCAAGTACGAAACAGGACCTACAATGCCACTGAGGTCCGGTTCAGTTCATCTCCGTTACGTTTTGCCTTGCTGTGAAATGACGAACGCTGATAACATATAATAATAAATTATACGTAATTATTCTTAGAAACAAGTTTTCGTGGCTTCTTAATTGACACGAAAACCAGTTGCGTTGTGTCGCGTGGGTAGTGATTTGTAAAGTAAATCAGCTGGCTACGTATATTAGGACGGATTATCCCTTCATGCTGAAATATCATCTACAGCAACGGTAACTAGTTTTGACAATCTGCAGAAACAGATTTTCTAGCCATTTCCAGAGCTATCGTTCAGATGAAGGATCCGAAAGAGCGGAATACATTAACATATTATTTGAAGAGTGTTGGCCGCAATAATTTGGATGAGAAGTTAACTAACATTTTAGACCGGTCGTTAAAGACTAAATACAAGGTTTATTACGACATTGAAGCCTTGATGACTTTTTGAACTGAAAATTTCCATACGCAAATGCTCGTGCTATGATGCGATCATCCTTTATTGAGAGTGGTAACATCAACTGTGTTATGTAACGCATTATTTATTTTACCCAAAATATCAAAAGATTGTTACGATGTTGCGATGCCTCTTCCATGCATTTGCAAGAATTTAGACAGAATGATAATTCAACAACGGCGTCACTACGACGTCAACCGTGGATAGCCTGTGACTTTGGCAATTTTATATTTTTATAGTTAATACTAAACCAACATAATACCACCCACCCTACAAGAGAGAAACATGGTCTTAATTTCTAAAATTTTATAAGTTCATCGGTGGTGTGTACGAAATCGTTTCATCTACTTGACGCAGGTTCCTTATATCAATTGATATATTCTCAAGTTTTCAAAAGGTTCAGTGATGTCTTCCATAAAATAATTTCGAGAGGGTTGGTCCAAACTAAAGCCCTTCTCTGCTCAGTTAAATTCTCAAGTTACGGCCAATGATCAAAATAGATATGCATAGTTATTTATTTGCTTGAAATTGAAAAACATTCTGAAGCGAATTAAAATAATTTGTGAAAAATTTTCTTACGTGCTATAATTAAAATTCTGTATTCATAGGGTTACTTCAAAACATATTAAATCCCTCCCTATGCTATTAAGGGGCAGTTGTCACCGCATGCATTACCCTTACGCATACTGTCTCCGTTCGATGTTTCAAACAGGGTATTCAATATTTCTCGAAGCAAACGGTAGTATTTTATTCATTAATTGCATATATAATGTTAATTATGAATCTATAACCCTATTTAAATAATAAATTGTTTAAATTAACTGAAATTGTCGCTCGATATCCTTGAACTTTTAGCCTTTTTTATCAATTTACAGTGTACGATATCAAACTCAATATAAAATGCTATTAGTTTAGATAGCATAATATTTTGCATTAACACATTTAAGACGTTAGAAAATTAAGATCTAATAAGTAAATATCTCACTTATTCAACACTACACATTGTATAGGTTCATAATGTTTAAAATCTAATAATAACGTATGTTTAAGAAAATGATTCGTTAAATGTAAATAATTATTTGATTTAACATATCTTAATGTCAATTAAAACATAATGACTTCAGAAGCAATAATACTAACAAAGTATTAATTTTTGTGAAATGAAAAGAATTTCAAGTGAATAAGCACTTGATTGAAATACACATGTGCTATAGAAACCAGGCAGATAAAATTAAAATTAACGGTTAGAGGTATTAGTTTTCTGCGGGACAATAAATAAATAACCATAAGTGGCTTTTGTAACATCTTAAACGAATAAAACGTACAAAATTCTCGAAACGTTATGGAAGGATATATATGTACTAAAATTATTGCCAAATATTAAATAAATTATCAGGTAAAGTCAATTCATTGATTCACTATTAACTGGAGAATGAAAATGTTGTCATTCGGGTTTAATTAAGCGTTAAGGATCGCTTTGATAATAGATTTAATAATAGATCATCTGTCAAGAATTTAAAAAATTAATTTCAATACTACATCTACATGAAATCAATAGTAAATACAAAACGTAACGAAATTAGTTTTTAAGAAATTATTATCTTCATATAGCATCACTGGATCCAATCATATGGCGACGTAGCAACCCGCAGGAGTCGGTAATGAGGGTTGCAGCTGTTCTTGATGGGATGAAGACGAAGACGCTTTTTTCGCCCCAGATTTCTTTAATAATCGGCCAAGATAATAGCGGATATTGCTGGAAGAATAATCGAACCTCGCCTACAGATTGTTTCATGAAATTATGGAGAGGCTAGCGTCCGTCTCTATCGCTCAGCGTCCTTCCAGGAAATATATGCCGAGTACAAATAAACATATCCTGTTTACTTCCTATTTATAAAAATTACTATATTAGCTTAGTAAATCAGATGTGTCACAACTGTATGAATTTTGCAAAATTTACATTCGTAGACGAATTATAATATCAATGGGAAAATTAGAATCTTTACTTCAAATACAAAGTATGATAAGCAAGTCATGTGCGTGAATACAGGAATTTTTGAAGCGAACAAATATGGTGCTAAATGAGGAATAGTTTCGGGATTTTGAGAAATAACAAGTTCTACAAATTGCTGGCACAGGCCTATCTGTGTTCCTTTCCAAGAAACAATAATTGACGGGTGAGACAACAAATAATTAGTTATTGAGCGGTATTATTTGAGTAGAAACATACGGTGGTAAGTGGCAATTGAATGATAGAAAAGTCAGGTACTGGAGAGCTGGAAGTCGGGGCTGGAAGGCAGCACGTGTATGAGATAGGGTCAAGCGACGCACAATGTAAAGGTCCACGATTAAGCCAAAACATTGCCCTCGGGTCAATAGAACACGTAAGTGGCAGGCGGGGTCAGATCCGTGGGCCGCGCTGCGCATTCCACGCAGGAGACACGCTTCCCACGGGCCTATCCGAGGGACGCACAGATGGAATGGTGTTAAAGCGAATGCATTTGTCGCTGTTAGGAGCAATTTGCCCGTAAATTGGGGGGCAGGAAGCGGCGGCACTCAAAGGCGAGGACTTGTGGAGGCGGCGTGCCGCCCCTGCAACACCACAAACCACCAGCATAACACACGTTTCCATCAACACTGGCCGGCCATTCGGCTATCCCAAGAATGTGCCAAGTCGACATGACGTGCTTTACGAGCTGCAAATAGAGATTTACGGCTTGGATCTTGGGCTTCACCAGACTTCGCCATTATCATATCGATCCCAATAACTACGCTGTACTTTTATTTCACTTTTCGAGTCCCTGATCCGATCAACATTAATTTGACTTGGATTAGCTCAGTGGTAGAGTGCCCGCCCGGAAAACATGAGGTCCGGGGATCAGGTCGCTGGTCCGGTCGACAATTTTTGCATTCTTGTCTTTCTCCTAAATTAGCTATACGCTCCTACTTGAGCTTCAATTGAAGCACTTCTAATTTCTTTCACTTAAATTTATGTTTCCATAATTGAAAATTGAATACCTCTATTAAAAGACAACAACTTTAGTCGTTCAGTTATACTTTTTACATCCCAGATAGACAACATTTCGTGTGATCGAAGTGAAATTACAGTTTAGCATGTTATGGCCGTGCACTAATCCGAAACGTCTCGTCAATTTGTGGACTGGTGTAGGATCCTTAAACTATAGCCCCAGTCATCCCTTGGATGCCCTCTTCTCCATTCCACGCTCTTCCTCCCAATTCCCTTACTATGCTATTAGATAGATAGATTTATTACGTTACAATGAGCTGTGCCCGGTGGCAACATACATTTAATATTCAAATAAAGTAATATAAGTTAAAGAAAAAAATTATTCTAATATGAACATTCAATATACAAATACTTTAATCTTAAGCCGAAATAAATTAAGTTAAACCATTTCCCTAATTCTGCCCCTAAATAATTTTACACTCTTCCGAAAAGTCGCTAGTAGACTTGCAGGCAAATCATTCCAATCTTTTACGGTCCTATTTACGAAGGACTATTTACCCACGTCCGTTCGTTATCTTCTCTGATTAATTTTAAATGGATGGGACACGAGGACTGTGCTTTGAAATTCCTGTAAATGAATTCCTACTGAGCTGAAATTTTGTGTGTTAACAACGCATTTGTGTAGCAACGTACAAAATTTTTTTTCTGTAAACTTGTTTTTCTTGAGATAATTTGAAAATTATTTTCAAAATTTGGCAGTTTCCAAAATGTTTTTTGCGTTACGTACTTGAATATATTATTGCTTCTATATGTAGGGCTGACGATTTTTGTTAATTGTCAGTATTATTTTTGAAATTAAATATAACTGTGAGGAGAAAATATTATTTTACTACAAACTTCATAGGGTTACTTAAAAATTAGCACTTTTCAGCACCTTGAAAAAAATTTTCGCCAAAACTACTCGGACAATTAGAAAACTAATACTTGTATTTGAAGGTATTAGCATGTAGATTGTGTACAAAAATAATGAAGACAATATCTTAATATTTGTGACGTATAGAAGGTGTTTGGTACCATAAATCATGAAGGTGAGAAAAACACATTTTTCTGAAAAACAGTAATAATTTATTAAATTAGAATCAAACATATTAATTTAAATTGTTCCGCAGCATGTGCTACACCTTCCTTCTTTTGTTTAGCAGATTCTTTTTTCAGTTTGCTGAATTTATAAGCATATTAATATAAAAAATTATAAAACCATTTTTTTTCATATTTTGGCCTAAATTTCAGTTCTTGTGTTCCGTAAAGGGGAGTTGCTAGTTTTAGAGTCACCCTCAAGTAGCCTGTTACCCCAAAAAAAGTAAGACTTTCACCCCGTTACCAAACCTGACTGTCACGGGGAGACTTTCTCACAGCAAACCCCAAGCTCCAGTAATCGGAAGGGCGTGGGAAGTATCGAGAGTCCGTCTCCTTGATGCCGGCTTATCTATAGGTTTTCCCGAATCAAATTTAGGCGGAGTCAGTAGCAAACCCTTGGCTACCTAGCTCTTCCTTTTATGCTCTACAATGCCATTAAACGGGAGGTGACATTAATAAATAACGGTTTTAGTAAAGTGTTACAAAAAAAACTATTACAATCAATTTATTCATATTATAATTAAAAGATTGATTGCTGAATAAACAAGCGTATTCGTAATTATAATTTTCACTTTAAACCATCATATTTTCACTACTTAATAGCCCTGAAAAGGAAGTAAAAGACACATGACGAGGCCACTAATAAGTAAAAGTATATATATATATATAATTTTTATTTTTGTCAATACCCGACATTTTCCGTTTCGCCGCAGAAAAGTAGTTCATTTCTCGACAAATAAACATAATTTGAGGACCACAGCCATTTTATAATATTAATTCAAAGACGGAAGAATTGATTCCAACTGAATCTCCACCAAAGGCCATGAAACTAAATTTAAAATATCATAAAGGAAATTCTCAGCCGAATTGAGTCTCACCTATTTTCCAATCTGATCTTCTAAATTCATTTTCTTGGACTTTGGAAGAGCTTTCACTGGAAGTAACTCTTCTGTCTTTGAAATAAAATCATTACACCTTTGATTAATTTACACAATGTTCGTTCTTCACTGATATCTTAAATTTAGGCTGTGAAGAATGTGATTAAGTTAGTTATAGGTGAGCATGAGCATCTGTTATACAAGGGATCGACTCGGATTATTTCTAATGGTAGAGGAATCTTCGGGAAATCGGCATGTCCCGAGTTGAAGTTCCCGTCCGGTCGAGAATTTTCCCTTCTGATCTTCTAGTTTCGTAATATCGTTATAACCGTTGCCTTTATTTGTAAGTGTAAAGATATCTAATCTGATTCTACTACTTAAATAAGTGGTAAAATAGCATAAACGTAATTTTAATGGAACATTATCAATCGTAAATTACTGGTACCAGTCGTTCTCTACAAGAACAAGACAATGCGACATTACATTGGTAGATATGAAAGTGCAGCTATGAAAAGTACTTTTAAGGAGGACAGTAAAAAAAGTACGGAGGACAAGTGAAGGTATGCTGTTAATACTGTCAATTCCTTATTTAACTATAACGTATGATGTCTTCTATGACTTTATAATTAATGGATTACCTCATATTATTGTTATATTAATGACAGGAAATAAAATTTTATAAATTTTCAAAATAAGTATTTTGTAAAATCTCTATAATTAAAATATACAGTTTAACACTATACCCAATTCAATTTATAAACTAAAATTATTGGGTTATTATCACTAGTGAACAATTAAATATACATAACGATTGGCGACTGATGCATACGGTGTATAATCATGTACTACAGGATATTAATAAGGGTTTAGCTATAATTTTTAGAATCTTTATAAATAATTGTGTTCTAACAATGTGAATTTCTGCTTCTATTTTCAAGACGTTCAACTTACATATTTACGTTGTATTCTTATTTATAAGTCGAGTACCCGCGTACTGTCACTTGATGATCGATAATTCAAAATGGTTTACTTTGCATTCCGCCTGAATATTCTTCTAACACTAAATAGCGTAATTTACACTTCCTTCTCACACACATATTATAACATCAAGTTATTTAAATGATTTTACTTTGCACATTCGAAGTGTAGCTGTAATTATCTATCTTGCTATATCTTAATTGCAGAGAACGTTTTGTCAGTCTTACTTAACTTGCGGGCCTTTTTACATTATGGTCAAATGAAGAAGTATGCGGGTACCAAACCTTTGCTACTGCACGCATCAACTCTCAACAAACAATCACCTGGACTTGTAAAACATAAATATTAAAATGATAAATAAAGGACGAAACGTTTCCATCCGAAAGTAATGTGTTCTTGTGGTATTCAGTCCTAAGACTAGTCTGATGCAAGCCTCTATGCTAACTTATCATGCGCAAGCCTTTCATTGTAGCATAACTACCACATCCTAAATCCTCCCTAACGTGATCAGCGCTTTCCATCCTTGGCCTCCTTCTTCTGTTCTTACCCCTCACACTTCCCTCTAATGCTAATTTTACAAGACCCTCATGACTCGAAACGTGGCCCTTCTCTTGGTTTACGTTCTCCATTTTGTTCGTTCTTCCCCTATTCTGTTCAGAACTTCCTCTTTAGTGATTTTATCCATCCATCTGATTTTCAGAATTCGCCTATAGCACCACATTTCAAAGACTTCTATACTTTTCCTTTCTGCAACTCTTGTCGTTCACGTTTCGCGCCCATATAACGCCACACTCCATACAAACATTTTTAGCAACGATTTTCTAATATTCACACTTATATTACCAGTAATTAAGTTCCTCTTTTCGCGGAAGCCTTCCTTGACTGTGCTATCCTACTCTTCATGTCTACTATACTATAGTTATTATGCTGCCCAAGCAGCAGAATTCCTTATCTTCCGTTAAAATATCCCTTCCCAATCTAACACACTTTCTTATTCCACTGTTTCCCATACTACACTCCATCACCTTGGTTTTCCATCTATCAGTCCTCATATTGAACTCTTTCTGGTTTCAAACTCTTCCTCTGACTCCCTTAATACTACAACATCGTCGGCAAAGCGTTGAGTTTTATTTCTTTTCCTTGCAGATGGTTCCTTTTCCATATTCCGGTTTAGCTTTCTTCATCGCCTGTTCTATATACAAGTTAAACAGCATGAGCGACTGACTGCATCCTTGTCCTACTCATTTTGTGTCTTCAATTCTAATTACAGCTTACTGCCTTCTGTAGAGGTTTCTTCTCGATATTGTATTCCTGTGTTGTTCAAAATCCTGAATAGTGTGTTCCAGTTCATATTATCAAACACTTTTCCTAAATCTACAAACGTAGACGGGTTTCTTCTTAACCTGTCTTCTAAAATTAGACGCAAAGTCTCCTGTCCCTACATTCTTCCTACTGATCTTCTAATAACTCGCATTCTATTTGACGTTCCATCCTCCTACGTACTATTTGTGTTAATATTTTACATGAATGAGATACTAAACTGATTGCACTGTGCTGTTCGCATCTATCAGCCCCACTCTTCTTCGGTATAGGTGTAATTATGTTGTTACTAGAAATCTTCTGATATTTTTCCTGTTTCGTAGATTTCGCAAACTATGGCTGCAAGAGATTGTATTCAATAGGCCCGCGTCTTCTAAATTAGCTTTGTTAGTGAACCAGTAGATCCATCTATCAAATCCTTAAAACATACACTGAGTGGTCAAATTATTCTGATCATCTGATGGTGTCACTGTGTTGCCGCTAGAGGGCGAGATAGCTACAAAATGGGAATGTAGGAGAAGTGAATCATCAGATGTACTGTAGATATGAGCGAAAAACGTGTTTTAACTGACTTTGGACACTCGAAGCGTTGCAACCATTAACAGCAAAGCGGCAGTACTTGTGGAGTGTTCGGGAGCAGCAATTATTAATGTTTACAGCATGGCGAAAAACTGAGTCTCACAGTCGGGATTGTGACAGACTACTCATTGATAGAACTGCAAGGAGACTTGCCAGAATTTTCCAGCGCAGCTGAAGAGAAACACTTTGTCAAAAGTGGAGAATCTTAATAAAGGACTAACTGTGATCATCTCTGAACGGCCTGTTCGCCGCACTGTATGAACTATGGAAGCCGACGACCTGTTTGAAAACCTCTACTGCATTGAACACAAGGATTGGACAGTGCATTATGGAAAAAGGTTATGTGGTCTGTAATGAATCGCGATTTTAAATTCACCTTGCAGATTGCAGACCTCGAATATGGAGAAAACGACTGAAAAAATGGACCACAACTGCTCAACATTTCACGTTGGTGGCGGAAATTTTATGGTGTGAGGGTGTTTTCTTTCCATGGGTCCTTTGATTCCTGTCTAAATGCCCAAGGATATTTAAGTATTACCGCAGATCAAGTACATCATGTTATGTGTACTCTTTCAGGGATGGATAGTTCACCAGGAGAATGTCCTACATCTGGTGTCGTCCTCAGATGATTCGAGGAGCATGGCCAACATAATCACCAGACCTCAATCCCATTGGGAATTTCTGACATGAGATCGAACTGACCGTGAGGCAGCAGGATACAGTACCATCAAATCTTAAGGACCTAACATATACCAACATCTCATAGAATCCATGCCCAGAAGAATTTAAGCAGCAATGGTGGTCCAACATTGAATTGAGGGGGTGATCATAATAATTTGGCCGAAAATTGAGATATTTCCGAAATGACTCAATTCTGCAAAACTAAACTTTTTTTTACATTATTCTGAGAACATTTCTTCATTAACCAACTGAATAGAAGCACATAAAAATTGAGTAGGGATGATATCATTTTGAAAACAAAAGTCACTGTACGGAAGACAGGGTTAAGTATTAATGAAAATGTTTGCGATATTAAAATAAGATAATATATTATAAATATGAATTTTAAGAACATATTTTGAAATGTCACTCAAATTTATCTATATAATATCAGTCATGCCAGTAATTTATGGAATAGCTTGGCATTGTATACAAATTGGAAGTTTTACATAATTTTATACGCACATTTAAATAATTTTTTATAATTTTAATTTACAATACTCAAAATCCATAAATTATCCCTAAATCAATGGCAAAATGTCGTGAAATTATATTTTAACTAATAATTTTGCAGTTGTGAATTTTCTATTACTTATAACCAGTTAATTAATTTGTTATATATATATATTTAAAATTTGATATTAACTCCCTATATATATAGGGAGTTAATATCAGATTTCAAATAGTTTCAGATGGATATTTTAAAAATTTAACCACTGGGAATATTTAAAATATTTAATTTTGATTACATTCCGTCTTGGATTTATTACGCAACGATTGAAATAAGTATAAATAAACAGTGACAATATTTATTAATCAAATGACGAGCTGAAATAACGGTGAATATTAAAACTGACACTGAAATCAATATAAATAAGAACACAACGTATCGTCCATAATTTGATACTTGAGTAACGATAAAAATAGAAAAAACAGAAGACAAATAATTAATACCTGTGATAAAAATTCTTCAATAATGTTGAATTTTTGTATTTATTGGATTTATGAGGAGCCAACATTTTCATTTAGTACTTGCCAAAATTATTTTTAAATGACATTGAAATGAATTTTGAATACAATTTAAAGTGAAATGACTTAAGTTAACGTCTGTTATATCTGATACAATTATTTTCTGACTTATTGGCCGTCTTTTCATTAATTTATTTATGATACAATTATAGTTTCTTATTTTATTTTTATACTTCAGAGAAAATTTCATTGTTAGGAATATTATTAATTTTAAATGTATTTAATTTATAATATGATTCTTTGCTCGTTATATTATTAGCTTTCTGTGATTTTTTCCCACTTGTGTCCCAGTATTTGTTTTTCAAATATTTATGTATTTCCCTTCTACCAATAGTCACGATAATATTAGAGAACACACACACGCATACACACCATACCAAATCGTTTTGTATATGTCTTAGATCATCATTGTGAAATTACTATGTATACTTGTTTAAAGATAATCCACCGCATTTTGAAGTTAATTATTTACATCTAGATTGTATTTCAAATAACTATTGCGTTTTAAGCGGAACTCTTTGTTTCTAGCAGTTCCCGTCTCTTCTGTCTTCGAAACTTTATTTATAGGCAAACCTTTCAACAGTTACCAGAAACAGTAAACGGAAAGGCGAATCTTGGATCCTGGCCTCTGTTTCGGGGAAGATTGCGTCAAGTTCGTTGCTGAAGAATGCTTTCACGAAATTTAAAATTATTCATATTCCTGCCGACGGGTTTTGTTTTAAATAAAGTTGCACTTATTGCCCGGAATCCGATAACATTGAACGTCAAACACCGAACAAAAATCAGACTTGATTTGGAATAGTATTGAAAGCAAATTTTTGATTAAAACTTTTTAAAATGGTTATCGTAATTATTTTGTTTGAGATACCAAAATAAAAATGAGTTGTTGTGCCTCGAAATTACATTTTGACGCCTTAATTATTATACTTGTAATAGTTGTAGTTTACGTTTATTTCCTTCCGTATCATTAACCATATTTTGTGCAATGTTATTTAAAAAGACACATTCTTATTTCATATAAGTGAAAAGTTGAGCGTTTTCACACTGTTATAATATTAAAAATGTTGTTGTTGTTGTGGTATTCAGTCCTAAGACAGGTCTGATGCTACCCTTCATGCTAATCTATCTTGCGAAAGTCTTTTCATTTCCGAATAACTGCCACATCCTATATTATCAGCAAACCGTAGGATTTTTATTTCTTCTCTTTGCAGAATGATTCATTTTATATATTCCGTTTTAAATGTTTTCATAGCCTGTTCTCTATATAAGTTAAACAGCATGGGCGACAGACTGCATCCTTGTCCTACTCTTTTCTTGATTTCTGCTTTCTTTTTTTGCGTTTCAATTCTAATTACTGCTGCCTGCCTTCTGTAGAGGTTATGGATAGCTCTTCTCTCTAAATATTTTATTCCTGTCCTCTTCAAAAGCCTTAATAGTGTGTTCCAGTTCACATTATCAAACGTTTTTACTAATTCTACAAATGCCACGATACCTTTTTAGGTATATAAATGTAACTAAATTTTTATGGACCAAATTTCTAATATTATGTACTTAACTTACGTCTATTTTGGTCTTGCTTTTATTCAAAATACATAACGTTTTATCAAATGAAGAATTAACGAACGTCCCGTATAGCAGATGTTTACACAATTTTTTAAATTATTTAATATAAAGTACACGTTTTGACCATCCTTTGTCAAGAAAAGAAATCAACTGAAGATATAAACACAAAGAGCATACGATCATAGAATAACAAAATCAATTTAATTAACCATCATATAATTTGTTTACTTGCAAAGTAAAAGAAAATTTTTAAGGAAAGATTAATTTCAGAAATTTTGTATATTAAAAGCAATAAATGTACTGTCAATATAAAACGTGACACTTTTCAGCTAAACAAATTACATGATTGTTTATTAAATTTTATCTTTTGGGTATTCTCTCACTTTATGCTCTTATTGTTTATATCTTCAGGCACCACAATAGATGGTCTACTTTATATTCAAAATTTCAAAAATTTGGTGTTATATATTTGTTTTTGTTATTCTCAGACGTTAATTACCAGTTTCTATCGTTCCCTGCGTGTCTTACAAATGTTGTATTTATCCAGGGTGTTCATAAACTGGAGATTAAAATTACGTCCCACGTATCCAATGTAATACCGTTAAAAATTTATTCCAGTTTTTCTGCATAGAATATGTAAAAAAAAATCATGTCATTGCCTGCTTACCTACATGTTGGGTCAGGTTAGTTTGTAATAATTGAAAGCTTTAGTTAAAGGTTTGAGGCTCGGTGAATTCCAGACACCTATCGTTATTTTTAAGTAGCAAAATCAAATCTGCCTATTTAACTATCTTTGTTCTTTTATTTGACATTTTAACTTGTGTTAGTTGTTCAGTGTTCCTACATTGGCCGTCTTTAAGAGGCAGTTGAGCGGCAACTTTGAAGTGTCTTCCCGCTTTACCGCAGTTCCCCGAACTCCTTTGTCTAAGTAATCCCTACCGCTCAGTGTTATCTGTCCTTTTGCTTTCCACGTGATTAATTTCCTGGCACTGTCGAATGTCCGATAAATTGTAAGCAGCTATTTGGCAAGCTCTTCGAGACAAAACAATAATTCCAGTTAAAAGGAAGCCTTGTTTCGACCGACAGCACCTGTTCCGTAGACGTGTCACAATAACTTCCTTCATTTCCTTTGCCACTATGTACTTCACTTTTACCAATAATCTAACTTTTAAATTGGATTAACGGAAAAGGTACTTTAGTAAATAATAATATTTTCCTATTAACGGCTACCTTCCGCCTAACAAATATATCCAATGTCAGCGTTATTTCTACTTCTTATATTTCTTTTCCATTAGGAGTCAAAAGGTAAGCTTGTAAAATATAATATGGCTGCTGCAGTGGCAGGACATAATAATGCCTTTGCGAAAGAGATTATGTAATTATTGTCTTGAAATTGTTTTTAAATATTTTAAATAGCTATATTTTTAAACTATAATATCCAAAATTTTGAAAAATATATAAACTGTTTTCAAAATAAACTTTTTGGCATGAAATGTTTGTTATATCGGGCAAACAAAACAAGCAATAATATTATTTATTATTATACTTAAATAATTTTTAATATTAAATTTTTATTGTAACATTATCTGAGGAAGCCCTAAATGTGATGGCGAAACGTCGATTAAACTAAATATATTCATATCTGTGCCTATAAAAACTGGTCGTTAACGATTTTAATTTAATTATTGAAAAAGCGGACGTTAATTTATTCATTATCTAATTAATTGCATTTAAAAATTCAAAAATATAATTGACAAGTTATTCTTGTAGGGCAAGAATAATTTTGATTTTTTCTAATATTTAATGTTTGTTTTTTAATTAATGTAGCACCCAAATTCGGATCGGTACATTGAAATACTTTTTTTTGTTTTTATGTGATGTAGTTCTCTATTATAAATTTTTATTAATTGGTTGGTCTATTTATTTTAGTAACGTATTGAAGTTAATCTGTTTTTAAGGCTTGTGTTCTCAAAATTCTCAAGATAAAATACGTTTTATCACTTTAGTGAAATATATATAATACAAATTGGACAGTGAAGAAACCAAATTGCATACAAAATCAGTTCTTCAGCTGGTTTATTCTATGTTTCAAATCTTTGTATTTTACTGTCTTTGATCTTTTATTAGACATTTGAACTTCTCTTAGCTCCTACATTATTATGATTCTTGCGATTTGAATCACCTAAAGGAAGCAAAACAAAACCTGCAAAAACGTAGTGTGGTTTGCGTTTTGTCTTTTATTTTGACAAATCTATACAATTTGTAGAATTCAGCCTATATCAAGTCACTTTCAGCAAGATAAATCTGTACAATAAAAGAAGTAAACCATTATTTCATAAAGTTTGTATATTAATAGATACATAATATTTAAATAAGATAAGTGTATCAATTCTGATGTTGCCTATTTTCTATTACTGAGTATTAATGGATTGTGACATGAAAACTTTGCGATACAAACGTTTTTAAATTTATATTTCTTGTTAATTATACAAATATTTAAGTGTTATTGACTTTATTTACACACTTTAAATTTATCACTTAATATTGTCTGTAATATATGTTTCGTCGTCGAATATATATTTTCAATACAGTATGCACGTTGGCTATTATTCTAAACCACCCAGTTATTTTATATTCCTCACACTATGATTTTTTATGCAATTTTCAATCCTCTACTTGGTAAGTTTTATATTTATCTTTTTTGGAACTCCACTACTATTTTTCCTCTTTGACTGTAAGATTCAATCGCTAATAAACTAGCTTCAGTTTTATTTGACATTAAAATATTTTGTTAAACGCCCTGTAAAACTGCTTTTCAATATTAGCTCTTGAATAATAGATGTATTCAGAAATGAAAGCGTTTTATGGTGGCTTCTTATACTTCATAATGTGGTTTTACTTTCATAAGGTTCTCGTTTCATTTTAGTCCTGATCTATCCTTTTTGGAAATAAAATCACAGCCCAAATGCCAACGGTGTTCGCACCCGGGTTTTAATTTTCCAGCGCCGAATCCGGGAATTTCCTTTAAACAATGACAGGATTTGGTGTTTGTGAAGTGTTTAGAAATACAATTCATTCCAAAACCTAGACAGATGCTATCGGACAATAGGTGTTTTCTGAAAAGGAAATTTAAATGTTTGTACCTCTAGTTCGGCACTTTTGGGCATTAGGGGAATATCAGGTGCCGCTACACTTTGGCTGGCAACGGAAAGCCGGCAGTAGCGGCAGCTGCACGGCAGAAACAATAGAGTGAGCCTCTTTTCCTAATTCCAGGCGCGTGGGCCAGCTAAGTGGCCGCACATTTGCATCAACTCTCTAGGGGAAACTTCGCCTTTGTTCCCTACGGAGCTTGCGATCCGGGAAATATTCACCTATCAACTATAATAGGTGTTGAAACTGTCTGATAAAATAATTTAAGATTAATACTATTTTCCAGCCCATAAAGTTAGTTGCTGAAAGAGGTGTGGGAATTTCTCAGATGAGTATAATTAGACATAAATAAAAATCAGTGTATGACTACATTGTATTATAGAATTATTTAGTGGACCAAATGTAAATTGTCCCGGTGTTTGTTCATCGTATCTGAGGGATGGTTTGTGTCCAAGGAAATACAGGTAGGGGAAGTCGGGGCGGAATGGGACACATTATTTAACAATTTTTGTAAAATTATGGAAAAAGAAAAATCACTTTGTAGTAGTAAAAAAATAGTTTATTCTATTAACTACTTAATCTAATGGCAATGTAACTTAAAACAACGAATTTAGAGCTTTGATGAATTTTTAAAAATAAACTTACAAATTTCCCGTTATGCCCCACCCCCTGGGAATAGGATGTTTTATATATTCAATTGATGCAATAAATTAAATTTATTATCAATAACTCAATCAGCCTCTTTGTCAGTATATTTATAATTTAAATATTAAATATTACCTGTATTATCTGTACATTGAACTTCACTCCATGACTCCTTCGGCTCAAATTCCGAAAAGACCTGAAGAAGTCTCAAATGAGAGACGAAACGTCGTAATGTTAATTATTTAAATTACAAAAATACTGACAAGTCCATTAATCTGTTATTAAGTGTATATAAATGAAATAGTAGTGAATGTCATATAAATATAAGGGTAAGGTGGCTTTTAGGAAAAGTGGACGGGAGATTAAGATCGTGTGGTATAGAAATTTCAAATGTAAATATAGGCAATCTTAGAAATTTGAAATATTCTTGAAAATGGTCCTTAAGCAATTTGAGAAGATTTACGGTGACCACAGAAATTGAAAGAGGAAAGATGTATCGGTCCGGAAGAAAGTGTGAAACCGTCGCTTGGAGAAGTAAAAGAAAATAATCTGTTCAGGAAGAGAAAGGAATTGCAACTACCTAATTCAGCAAGTCAGCTGTCTGTGCTTACGCATTAAGATCAAGATAATGTCAACAAAAATCTGAACATCGATCAATATCCTCCCAGAAGTAAGTTGAAATTGACGAATTTGAGGTTTGGATGGCCAAACATTGCGAAATTATTTTCTATCAGGTCCGTTCAGCTTTTCAAGTTTGTTGCCGTCGGTGAGTGAAACTGTTTCCTCGAGTGTTAACACGGCCAAACAAAGCATAATATATCCGATCGGTCGGAGATAAGGATGAGAATTCCGGTTCTCGTCCAGCGAGACTTGTCACGGTTCCAAGTGTCGACCATGACTATCGACCCTCCGTAGCGCTTCGACCATCCGCGTCTATTTCCACACCAACTGATTAATTAAAGGTTTCATTTAAAAACACCCCAGCAGAACTTCCTATTCTCCTATGTTGTCACTCCGAGAAAGAAATTTAGCCTTGTAACTAATATGATTATCAGTCATTCATACTATGAGTATAATTTGGATGAATTTACACTATGACATGTCATCATACACGGACGGCTTATTTTTTAGATATGTACTTTATTTTCAGTTGCTTTTGTACGATTGATCTCCATTGTCTTTTGAATCGTCCATTTCCCGTAGATCAAATGGCAGTTCCCTGTTGTGTTATGATACAGAGGATTTATTGTAACCGGCCATCTTCTTTCCTCTCTATGTTTCCAAAGACTTTTTTTTGTTTATTTCATATAAAAACTTTTGTTATAAGATTATTAGTTGGTACAATATTTTCTTCAGTATATACAAGATTAAAATAATGTGTTTACAAGATTGTAATAATGTTTATAATTCACATGTAAACGTGGACAGGTTACTCCATTGATTAGCCTACTTTAGCTAGTGGGTTAGATTTTTTCCCATGTGTATCTGAGGGGCATTCGACGTGGGTGGGTGTTGGTTAACAGGCGGTGTACTAAGTTATGGAATATACAAGGATTTGATTGTGATCTGCGAGCATGTTGATAAGGTGGATTAGGATGTGCCTGAGTGCACAGGGGGAAGGATGTCAATTGGGAGATTTCTTTTGAGCCGACCGAAAGGTAGAGGTGGGGGAAGATTGTTGTGGAATTACTGGATCGTGGGGTTCGGGTGGTTGAGGGGTGCTTTTAATTAGGGCGGTAATTGATTTGGCGGTTACCGAATTTAATTTAGGAATTTTGATGTTATGCTTGATGACCGAATTTCTAAGGTACCAGGGAGAGTTTGTAATGGTGCGTAGGATCGTTCTGTTTTGTTTGAATTTTGGCTGAATGGATTTTCGCTGTTGTTCCCCATATTGACGAGGCATAGGACCAGGTGGGTTGTATTATGGAGAGGAATGGGAGGCGTTTTGTGCTCATGGTAAAGGGGATTTTCCGTTTAGGAGCAGATATAGGCTTCTGAATTTATGGTTGATTTTGGAGAGAAGAAAATTAATATGAGGTTTCCACGAGAGTTTTGAATCGAACGTGATTGCTAGATATGTAGTTTATGTTTTTTTAGGGATTAATCAATTGTTTAGATAGACGTGGATTAGGAGAAGAGGGTTTTTGGTTAGGATGAATGGGACGGTTATTGATTTGGTGGGGTTGATGCTGATTCTTTGGAGCATTGCTCTAGGTTGTTGAGCGCTGATTGGAGTGGTTGGAAATTGCAGATGAGAAAGGAGGTTTCATATGGCTATGTCGTCTGCGAAAAAAAAAATTGAGCTAGTGGTGGGATGTTGTGGGATATCGTGGGAGAAGATGTTGTATAGAAAGGGGGCAATGACATATCATTAGGGACGCCCGCCGTGATAGGGTGTGATTGGAAGAGGTGATTATTTATTTTGACAGAGAAGGTTCTGTCAGAAAGGTAGTTTAGAAGTATTCTGTAGTGGGTGTCATTTAGACAGTTTTTAATTTTGGGTTGCGAATTTTGTCAAAAGCTTTCTTGATGTCAATAAAAGTGGCGAATAAAAATTTGCATTGTTCAATGGAGTTTTTAATGAGGTTGGAGAGGCGATATACTTGATGGGCGGAGGAGTGTTTTGGGCGAAAATCGTATTATGTGTCCGTAATCAAAAAGGAGTGTTGTTTGATTAGGCGGGGGAGTAGTAGACTTTCTAACAATTAGGATAATGTAGGAAGGAGATTTATTGGACGGTAATTTTCATGGTGGTTTCATGTTTGGTTTAGGTATCATTATTATAGTGGCGTGTTTCCATTTACCTAAGATTTACTATTCCCTCCAGTACGTAACAATAATTACATAACCCATCTTTTTTTCATTTCCATGTACAAGTAAAATTAGCTCCAGTTTCTGAAATGCAAGATACACAATTTTTAAAAATGTATTATTTTTCTTTTACACTTAACCTCGTCTGCTTTTGGACATTAAATTGTTTCTGATTTTTGTACGTCCTTTGGTCTTCTTTCTTTTCTCACTGAAAAATCGAATGATAAGCATTTGTAATAATATTACTACACATTTGTTAGCAAATTTGAAGCCTAGAATCTGTATCTTGAAACATTCATCATTTTCATAACTTAGATTTCTTCTCATTGATTGACAGAAAAATTATTCCAGGCATTATAAGTGTAAAGTAAGAGAGCTGTGTGAAGAACTTCTCTGTGTCTTTTGAATATCAACACGTAAGTGGAGTCACCAAATTTCTGCTATTTGAAATAACTTTTATATATTTTACGCTCTTTGAGTGTTATTTAAAGTCACTAGTTGTAAGAATGGTGAAGAAATTATCCCAGGGTTTGTTTATATAAACCAAGCAACATAAGAATGGTGTTACATAAATGTGTGTGCAATCGCACCAGATAATGTAGTAGAAGACGCTACACATCAAGAGCTGGAGTTTTCATTTTAATTTCTGGATAATTGAGGAACTTGTGTTTAGACTCTAAAACAAGTTAAGATGTTTATTTTTTGGTTCATTGTCTTTAGAGTTGCAAAACCGTGATGATCTGTAATGACGCCGTTTGTTACACTCTTAGTCAAGGAGATCCAAATGCAAAAATTAGACAGAGGCATATTTCACTGCAGCGGCGAACAGATCCAGCTTACTCCGGTGTAACCGGTTACAACCGTATCTTATATCCACTGCACTGTTGAATACAGAATTTTCCGCAATTCCGCTCCACCATAGAGTATCGTCGGAATTTATCTAACCACACTGAGAATAATATTTTTGCTGGAAAGAGATATTTTTTAGACTTGTGAGAAGCAAAATGAAGCATATTTGATGGACGAGTGGAATTTCTTAAAAGTTTTACATTCATTTCTTGAATAATTCAAGAAGAGAAATTTAGAATAAGGTCGAATGCTTCATAAGAATAAAAACGTAAAAGTTGTGTTGTTTAAGTATTTATTTTTTGGCCTTTCCTTTTATACTTACTAAACATTGTTGACATCAGGAAAGTTTAGTAACGTTGTGTACATACTGGACATTTCTTCCAGAAGACAGTAACAACTCAGTCAAATAAGACAAATTTCAGCTTTCTGAGTCCTTTACTTCGAGTAAGGAAAGTTGCATTATATGTACTTTCTCCCCAGGCGCACAGATGTGTCGTAATCTTAGGTGAACCTCGAAAAGCTCTGTCTTAATACACACGAGTAAAATCTGTGAGCCAGACAGGTGGAGCTGAATGATTGTAGTCATGAGAAGGTTTGACATGACGCCGATATTGCTTTATAAATCACATCGCAACAGCAGGCTACAGAATGAGCAGAGCAGACGCTTCGTCATTCACAGATGTAGACCACTTGAGGAAAACAACGTGGCGAAAACGAGGACATATATGACTTTGCCATTTCATATATATTATGTTTATACATATATAATTGTTTTAATTCCATCGTTATAATTCAGAGCCCATCACAAACCATGATAAAAAGAGATACTTAAATCCATTGTATTAAAATAAATGTGTACGGGCATCGTAAATTTAAATTTAATATTTCCTTGAAATATTTTTTATTATTTAATAAATAAAATCCCTAGAAATAGATTTCCATAATCATTACAATCCAAGTTTGCATAATTTTTGATAAAATCTTTTATCGAAACGCTGATATTTCAAGTCCTTTCGTTGATTACTCTAGCCTTCTATTAGTCTATACTGATAATAAGGGTCGTCGATATGGAAAGAAATAGTAACGAAAACATATCGCTGATAGGAAAAGCAGTTGTTTTGAATAACGAGTTTTTGCCTAATTTATTTGGAATAAGTTTTAGCATCCGAAAACCGAGATCCTCACAACTTAAACAAATTTGATTACGAAAATAACTCGTAATAGAACATTTTCCGAAAATCGATGCTTCGAAGTGTTGATCTTGTACATTTGAGCGCTACTTTTAGAAAGGATTCATAGCTAAGCGTTCAATTATGATTGCAGATGCTAGCTCCCTTCTCTAAAGAATACAAAACTCTTACTTTTGTTGTTCTTTTAACGCTAGATCAGACAAAAATTTCAAAGATGTTCCTATGTACCACAAAGACGAACATCACAACGAGCATTCTAAATTCATATTAATTTTAGAGTCGTAATCAAAGTTTACACTAAACTCTACCAAACATATTACTAAAATAGTTTCTTTAATAAACGTAAAACAAAATCGTGCGATGAAGGCCTAGATTCGAAAGCTATCATCTGTACCGAATCACTCACTCATAATGCTCAGATCGCGTGGACCGAGGTCCCAGAGCTACCTGCTCTTTGAATCGCTCACTCATTAATCATCATGTCTTTCTTGCTATCTTGATAAGTTATCGAGGAATGATTCTTTCGGCAAAATTAAATTAAGTGGCATATGCACAATATAACTAAACTTAACGTTAATATGGTTTTTCTCTTATCTGGCTGTCCAGAATATAATCTATTGGTCCACGCATTCACGCTAAATGTTATCTTATACTTTTCACTTTAACCTCTCATGATCGCTTCACTTTTCACTAAGCTATTATTAACACTACTAATTCACTGTGTTTTTGTTATATCGGAGTAGAACCTTTAACATATTCTTAATTGCGAGAATTCATCATAATATTAATAGAAAGGACGTATGCATAAGATCGGTACAAAACATTATTGAGAGAAAATAAAAATACTGCCAAAAGAAATTTCTAAATTGCATACATTAGGGTAATCCATTTGGTCTCAGCTCCCTTTAATAACATAAGAAGGAATTTGAAACGGCGGAGGCGGGAGGGAGTGCAATTAGAATTATAAAATATGTATGAATATGTACAGTAATTTTGTTCTTCTTTAATTATAAAAAACCGAATCCATTCGATACCACCCAATACTTCAATTAGAAAAATAAAGTACCTGGCGTAGTTTACGTTATGGTTATAGGTACGTCATTATTTATTAATAAATACTAAAAATGTGTATAATTTTTGTTAATATATATATATACATAAAATGAGCGGTGAATCATCAAAAGAACGGTTTTGTCCATCTTTAGAGTGTATTCTCCCATCATATGTTTTTTACGTGTCTGTATAAGGTGTTGGATGTATTTTTCTGAACCAACCCACAATGAGAAACGTACATGGGCGTTTTGAGTTTTCACTTTTGTTCCATTGGTTTTGTTTTGCAGGTCCAGGAAGGTATAAATGGCGTATGTGTCTGTTCTTGGTTTTCTTCCTTGACGCAAGCAAGAAGTTTGTTTTATTCTCTGTACGTTAGTAGTTGAGATCCAGGCTAGTTGGTCTGTGAGTAGGCTTCCCCAACTCGGCAGGATGTCACAAGCATTTCGCGTTGTCAGCTGCCTACGTGCCGCTACACGCACTCGAGTTGCTGCCAGCGGCGACCCATCAAAAGACAACCGCTTACCACATGCTAACTTCGGCTACTGGCGACAGGATCACCCTACCTGGTCCTCGTGCAACCGGAACACAAACTCAAAATAGCACTAATTTGGTCCTGATATGCGTAATCGAGAGAACATGCCTACGCACGTTGAGATCTGTATTATAGTCTCATGAGCTTCTACGCAAGGGCTGCTACTATTATTACCTGTTGCATTCACTGGTCCCGTGACTGAGTTGTCTACTGAACGAATTTAGACGAATGGTCTTATTTGCTATAAGCTGTTACCAAGCATAAGATTCGCTCAGCTTACGGTTCACTTGTCTTGCCATTTAATATTTTAGAGAGTGGCGACAGATTCGACAGTTACTGAAATCCCTGTGCAAAGGGAGCAAAACAGATATCATAGCTGACATATTAAGACTACACATGTCAAATATACTAAGCATTGTTTCCCATTCAAAATTCTCCAACCAAGCTTCCGCAAACATTTTCCCACCTTCCTATAACCTAAAACCTTCTTACACTGTCAAGGTGGTAAACTGAAACATCTCTTGTTGTTCTATGTTATGTAGTTACAAACTTCCTTTCTACAAGGACGGACGATTTTCAATGAGTGTTAATCTATTAGTATAAATGCGTTTGCTATGACTCGCGAAGATATAGAAAAGTGTAATTCAACAGCTGGTTCGAAAACCGTTCAAGCCATGGGCATGGGGAATTAATTAAGTTACGGATTATTACCGAATTTTGTAAACCCTGAATACATTGTACATTTGTTACATTTATGTATTATTTTCAAGATCATGTAATGTCCGTGTTAAATGTGAATATTTTTGGACTTGTCCAATTTTCTCAATGGAGGATTTTTGAAACTTATAAAAAATCAAAATTTGAACTGGCGTCTGCAAATTAAATAAATGCCTCCACGGAGTCATTTTGATCCTAGCTCTTTTGTGTGATATTTCTGTCTCAGTTAAGAGTAAGGAGAGAATTTTCTTAATAATGAACAACTTTAATGCCGTGTATGCATTATTTTCGTTTTGATCATCAAATAGTTCATGACTGTCGGCCCTTGCAGACACTGGAGTAAATTTTTGACCATAGAGTTCATATTATTCTGACGGATTTGTTCGTCTCTCTTAGTGAATTGACGATATAACCCTAAAACAAAATATTAAAATAACTTTATAATCCCAATAAACACAAAATCCATGAATCTGTTATCATTACTATGGAGAATTACACCGTTTGAAGAGACCTAACTTCGTTCTGTTTCAAAGAAGCCATCTGCATTTCAATTTTCTCCTCGTTCAGAACTAACAGAAGAAATATTGTGTAACTCAGAAATTATATCTGTAGGCTGTAATCTGTACTTTGGTGACATTCTTTAGTCAATTTGCTTTGAATACAGTAAAGAACAATCGCAAAAAGAAAGTTACAAAACCTTCCGTATACCCCCAAAAAGACTAAACTTAGACCGTTATTGTTAATCTAGTTCCAATTTATTACTGTAAAAGGTCTATTTAATTGTTTAGCCATGAAAATTATAGTCAATACTAGGAAATACTAGGAAATAAGACGATTTGAATGAAAGGGGAAAACTTACCACGTCTGTGTGTTCTAGGTATATTTGATAATGATTAAAGAAATATAATAATATATATTTATAAAATATTACTTATAAAACCGATTGAGTAAATATCCAACAGAAAAAATGTAATAAAAGAAATTACATCGTTCAGGGTCAAAATGACCCCACCGCGGCTTCTATATTCAACAGCTATTTATTAATTATGTTAAGTTCGTTTCATTACTAATTTAAAAAAGTAACATACAGGGGTATTGAGTAATATGTGTAATAATATCGACTTGGTTTCAAGCAATTTTTAATACTAGCGAAGATTAAAAAGTAATACGTCCGTCGTTCTAAATTTATTTCACTTTTCCAGTTACTGTATTTTGTATGCATGGTATTATAGATGGACTCTTTCTCTGTTAATGTTTTTTTGAGATTGACTTATGAGATCCTTGTATCAGAAGATCAAAAAATGAGTCGTCATTCAATTTTTGGCAAAATAAGATGGTGCACCTACTGACATCCACAGTCGCTTGAAGAAGGCGTGCGGCGTTGGGTGAAGAAGTTTGGTAACGGACAAGTGAACAAAGCAATTATCGCTGAGAAGTTGGCCGACTTCTGTCGCAGACGTGCTGATGAAGTTATTCGAGGAGACAGCCGCTGTTGCTGCTGCATTGAACGTCTCATATGCCTCTTCCCAAGCAATTATTGCAGCTCCGGCATGTCACAAAGTGTGTGCTACGTGGGTTCCCAAATAATTCCCCGATGATGATCGGAGGAGGCGAGTGTTGGCATGTGAAGAGTACCTGGAAGCATTTGAAGCGGATCGACAGTAATTCTTCAAAAATTTGGCCCCTGCAGATTATACCTGTGACCCAGGGGGATGAAGTGCAATGCAAAGAATTGCGGCCCAGTTGCACTCAATGGCCAAAAATGAAACAAAACCCTGAATTTTTCCAAACTGGTTTTCATGCCCGAGTTCAATGATGGAAACAATGTATGGTGACTCCGTTGAACGGCTGTGTTGTGTAGAGGATAGTACAGACTATGATTTAAACTAATTCTGTTGTTGTGAGTTCATTCTTACTTTTTTATCACACACGACTCCTTAATTGTTTTATCTACCCTCGTATCATATATTTTTTATTATTATTGCTACAATATTCTTTCAGACGATCAGTATATTCGACAAAATCCTGATTGTCAAATAATATTTACATTGAAAAGGGAATAAAAGTTTCTATCAAGAAATTAGGCTGGTGTGTGAAGTTTGGCCCTGTTGTCAAATATGTGACCAGCTAACCAAGCCAAGGAGGCCATTGCGTTCTAAAAATTCGACGTTAATCGAATGGGAGCTATATTATTTACTGATGCAGCAAGCTCCTTTTGTCGCCTATCGGAGCTATAACTGACAACACGGAAAAATGTCTTTTCGTCCTAATTTTCTGGTCTCGACTTAGTCAGGACAAGCAGAAAATTTCAATGATATCAGTAACTGAGAATCATATTTGTGTCGGTACCACTTTTCACCTAAATTGGAAACGTGATATTTGAACTATATTTCCAGAACTGAGGTGGATTATTACGAATTAATTCTATCTATCGAGAAATATCGACAATTTTTGCAATTCGAGACACTCCTACCTTCAAAATTAATATCAATAAAGCATAAACAGGAATAGCATTTCCCAAAAGAATAATATTTTAAAGTTGCTATTTCTTTTATTTCCCAACTATTATGGACTTGACTAGAAACTTGTCCAATCCTTAAAATATGAATTAAAAATTAAAAACATATTTTTCAGAGGAGGCTGATTGTTTTTTAAAATATTATTCATACAAGATAAAAAAAGGGTAAAGGAAGAATGTAAACGTAATTAAAATAATTAAGAAATAAAAAATTTCAATCTACAGGAGTTAAAATTCAGAATTATGAAAACCGACAGTTTCAGGAGGGAAACTGTAGTGTGAAATGTATCTTTCATTCTCATCGATTTCGTATATGTCCACGTGTAACGAACAAATTCGTGAGTGGTATTTGTGTAGGGAATGGAGTAATAAAGAGAACGTCCTTCCAACCAGTGGTTAACAACAAAACTTTCCCGTAAGGGGAAAATAAAGGATAAATATTACTTGTAAGGTCTAGAACCTGAATTGGAACTAAACCGTGATGTGTGAGATAGATATCGAAAGTATCGAAGTACTACTGTTTTCATCATGAAGATTTTCTTGCTGATCAGAAATTAATTGATTTAATTTAAAAAATTTGAATATTTCGTTCCTTAACTGCATAATGTAAAAGCTTACTAGTCATAAAAATCACCATGTTTACCAAATTTAGTCATCGGCTGCATAAAAAAAGAATTTGGAAAATTCTGGCAATGTGTTCACACGAGACGAGTTGGGTGAGAGTCTTTGCCATATTGAGATTAATAGTTCCAACAGGTGACTTAAACCATCACTATTGGATTATATAGGTCTCCTTACCAGGATCGCGAAGACCTTGGCTTGGTTGGCCGATCTCCTATTGGAAAACGGCTCAAGTTTTCTCACCCTTCCAAACTCCTTACCGTGTCTCAGCACTAAAAATATAAGACAGTTTCACATCAGCCATCTTGAAATTAGAGCGTTGAACATTAGTTCTGAGCATACCAGAAGTTTAGGATAGCAAAAGGTTAACTTTTCTTGAAAGTCATCTCATCTCAGTAAACTCTGGGAAATTCTCATCCATCAATATAAAACCTTCGCTTCATGTTACATTCTGAATCGTTATGGAAGCGAAGAATAAATTTTGGTGATTCCCGTGTGTTGTGACGTTTGTTTGCTTTTAAGCGAATATTTCGTGTAATCTGTTGGTATGGATTACGTTGGTCTTTCGGTCACCTGCGTCAGCGTTGTGTTTGGAGAAGACTTTGGTTTGTTTGGCAGGCGATGGCCTTGAAGCGGCACTCGGACAGATTGAGCCGATTATCTTGTTACAGGCAACGCAGCAGACGCACCCGGCGATCTATACAAATAAAATTAAAGTCACCTTCGTCATTTTATTTCACTTAAGAGTTCTCTACGCTCTTCCGTTGCGCGATTTCTCTGTTGCGCAGCTCGTATTGCTACTTGGAATGTTTCTACGCAATTTGTTACAAGACCTGATTCTGTTTACTTGGATAGTAAGAATGAACATTTATTAATTCTACTAATTATGCTGAGAACATAAATGAGTCCAAAACTTATTAATTACGGGACATCTCCTGAAGTACTCAAAAGTATACAAAACGTTTGCACTAAGTCGTTTAAATTTATTATTTCTTTATTTTTCATCTAAATTGAACTTTAACTTTTTTATTTAATACTAAGGCGATTGAAAAAGCAATTGTTCTGTTACGAGACTATGTCATTAAATTATTATTGATTTTAATTTCAGTATTAATCAATGTCAGACTTGTGGCCCAGGTATAATAAAATATTACTATTCAGTCGTTTTGCATAAACCCCACGTTTCTCGGATATGCAAAGCGTTCGGAGCTTTACATGTTTTTCTTCATAAAGTAAAAACAACTTTGGATATGGTGAATTAGACTGCTGTAAATAAATGAGATATTGGAGTTAAAGACCTTATTAAGCAGTCCAGGATTTCTTTGTTATTAAGAAGTCGAGAGCTTACAATCTTGCTGTCATATTCATTCAAAATATCACCCTGTTAAAAATGAAACAACGGAAAGCTATAGCTTCGTGTACATTTTGATTGCTACAATATGCATCAAAGAATAGAAGAATAATTAACCGTTTTATGACTATAACAACAGACAGCTTTTATTTATTGATTTGCTTGTGGATTTCAGAAATGAGGGAAATTCTATATGCCGACATCTTGAGAAAATTTAACCAAGAAATGAGCAGCTGTTTAGTGATTTATTTTCATGTTTTTTGTGAAAAAAAAGAAGTTTCATTCCCCAAACATTTATATAATAATTTATAGTATTTCTCTCGCTGTATGTTCCAAGGAAAATTGAAGGAAGTTTGTATTTTTGTAAACATATGTAAGAATTTTCATAATTTGTCGTAAATAAATTTTAATTACTACTGTTCCAATAATGAATCGATAATACTGATAAAATTACGATCAAGAACGAATATAACGGACAGGCACGAGACCTTCAACTTGCAAGGTTATTGATTTGTATTTGGTTATAAAAATATTGTGAAGCAGAGAATATTAATTAAATTATATTATTATATATTCTTACATTATTAATATATAGAAGAAATTTACTAATGTCACAGCTTCAGTTTTATTTTTAAAGATATCTCAATACAAAAATTAATTAATTTAATATGTAATATAGCTATACTTCATGTATAAACTCGGTGCATTAATTTATTACACTCTCAAGTAAAAAATACAATGATAGGCATATCTCGGGTTTTATATAATTTGTCATATGTGTCTACAGGTTGTCCTTCACTGATAATTTCCTTATTTATTCGAATGCCAGTGAATTTGTGTACATGATTCTGAAAATTATAATTTGAATCTCGTAGGTCTGAATTTTACTTTAAGCACTGAATACAAACGAAGCCAGGAACTATTGAAACCCTAAACTGACCGTGCCGCATATAAAATATTTTTCGAGAAGAATTAAAGCATTTTATGACATATAATATATTTTGTAATGTATAAATTTTCGTTTATAACTGAAACGAATGCCGACCTTCTATGGTCCAGTGGCTAGTGTTGCTGCCTCACAACTCGGAGATCCCGGGTTCGAATCGAGGCATGGGCTTGGACTTTTGGGTCGTCATGGTCACGGAGTCCGGGAGTGAAGACTGCTGGAGAATCGATACGCTGACCACGTAGCATTCCAAATTCTGAATGTGTCATGTAAGATGACAGTCCGTAGGCGACCCAATAGGCCAAGAGCCTGAATGAACTGCAGAGCCAAGGAAGAACTGATACGAATGCAATCAATATATAATCATTACACGTATGAAAATTACATAAACCTGGAGAAATTTGTTTATAATCTCCTTTGTACCTGATAACGTCCCAAATTTGAGGAAGAAACGTCGTCTGTGAAAGTGGTCATTTGATTTACGTTTATATAGTTCCTTTTTTTAAAAAAAAAAGCAGATGAAAAGTAAGATACAGTAGTAACAGGTAAATTTTACATGTGAACTGGTCAATAAAGGCTTTCAATTGTTTTAGTTAATCACTGATTAACACACTGCTTAAATATGTTCCTCCTTTAGCTTTGAACTCTATATTCCTTGATATATACTTCTGTCAATGCGCTTTACTCCAGCTTGTGATAGAATAAAATTCAATCATTACATCCAAACACTGTGATGCCGGAGTTATAATACAACCTCGATGATGTTGACATTGCATGAATATATCTAATGATTTATTAAAGTATCCATTGTGCAATACACTTTCTAGATCTTTTAATTAAAATAATGGGCTTTATCTTGTACGTTTATAATTGTTTTTTCTCTCATTAAGAGATTACTACACAGATAAGAAGATAGTCGGGGACTTGCACGTGTCTGCTGTGAGATACAACAGCGATATTACGGTCCGTGGATTTATATAGTGACAGTTTTCATATTTAACTAATTTACAGACTTCGTAGATATAACACGCTTTTGGCACTAGTTCAGAGTCGACGTTCATGCCACTACTATTCCGTTCAGAAACAAATAGCCGATCGTAAACTTCTCACATGTTTTCCAGAAGCAATCAAATAAGAGTTTCCCATTACAGTTTTATGACTCATTTAAGTGGTGCAAATACAAACATAAATTTTAATCATAAAATTACCTGTAAATATTTTAGCATCAACATTTTCATTTTTTATCGTCACCATTCCTTCGCTTGTGAACGTCATAAAGTAATGGTGTGTACGTGAAGCATTGTTATGGAAAACAAAACATCACTTTTATTCTCCTGTCAAACTGATCGTTCATACCTCAACGGATTACGTGATCACGCTTACCGGTTCACGTCATTTGCGTACAACTCGTTCACGATCTACATATTTCTTCGTTCTTCCGAAGTAAAAACGAAGCCTTTCAATTATTCCGATACATGACTGTTTATTTTAATTTTACACACAGTGTCCGAGCAGATAATCCAGACACCGTTATTTGATGCCAAGTGACCCCAGACTACAAGAAAAGGTCCAAACTAGGATTTAGTACGTAAAGACGTTTGACGTTTGGAAGGAGCAATTCATTTAAGTGGTTGTTCTGGAAGAGATGAGCATAAAACTAAAATAAAGAAAGAGATACTTCTGCCCAATTTTTTATAAACTTCCTCAGCAAAAACAGTAATTGTTCTGTTTAGGTGTGGGTCAGGGCGAAAAGCATGAAGAATTAATAACGTGTTACTACACATGTAACTGATACGGCTCAATTAGTTAGCATCATTGCGGCGCTAGGGAGGTTAACAGGAAATAACTTAGTCTCTTAACGAAGCTTTAGAGTCAAGTGCCAATGTAGGCATAATGACTATCTTCAGATTAACTCGACCTCATGCTCCGCTTCTAGCAAATTAGCTTCTGTAAAGATTCCCTTGTATTTCCTAACATTAAAAAATTTATAATCATCTTACTTCAGTATTACACAGCCAATAATATTCAAAAATATATTAATAAATATTCATTTATTAATTTGGTTAAAATATACAAAGAAATGATTAAAACAGAGGTTAATTTTGTTTTATTTTAATTTTAAGTGATTAAAAATAAAGCTTTAATGACAGTTAATTTATATATATTTTTTAAATTATTCCTTTTCCAGGTTTTGGTTAACGAATTAGGATAGAAAAATCTCGACCTTAGAACTAAGCTTTGATCGAAAGGATTCCCCTGTGCTTGAAATATATCCAGATTTTTAAAGCTATCGTTACCAATTCCCTATTTAGAAACAAACAATCATATTATTATTTTTATAATTACTAATAATGAGTTTTATTTTATTACTTAATTACTTAAAGTTTCTGAGAGTAAGAAATGTTATTATTGTTTCATAAGCAAATTATCAAGTCCCAGTGGTGTACAAAAACATTAACTTACTTAAAATTCGAATTAAATAAATTTTCACTTCATATTCAACTTTCATTACTCTCTAAACTACGTTTAGAATTCCTTTAGTCAGTAATCACATCACACACTCAGGTTTTTTCTTTGTAATCGTAATTTGAAAATAGCTTCTTGTTACACTAAGACCCCAGAATATAATATTTTCCATAATTCCTTACACTTCATTTTAAATACAAATATCTGACTCAAATCAAAGAATTAAATGATATAAAAAGTCGCATAATTCTTTTTCTCTAAATGTAAACACGAATAGGTCCTATTTGTATTATTTGTAGAATTGTTAAAATCTCAGTTTTACACTGTCGGAGATAATTATATATACTAAACAATCAAGACTGAAATCCAAAATTTACTACAATATAGCATTGACTGAAACATTTTTTATAAAATACGGTGAAATGGTAATTTTTTCCGTACTTTTTTTAATTTATTATAGATTTTGAGATGTAGACCAGGGTCAAATTAAACTCATTAACATTAGGCAAAACTACCATCAAATTATCCTTAATATTATTATGTGTAGTTTCAATTTCATTATTCCGGAATACTTTTATTCAGTAGTTCAGGGAAAATAAACACGATCATGGGAGTCTGCCACCGTTATATGACTCATAGACTTTTGCAACTGCTGATTTGCAATCCGTGCCGAAATGAAAGCAATCGGGATTATGTACCACAACTCAGCACCTCGGAACTAAGCTCTTAATAATTCCCACAGGAGAAATAGCTTTTCTGTTCCCACAAACACTATTTATCACTTTTGCAAACGTTCTTTTCGGCGAAAGAATGGAATACACAGCACTTCCAACGTTGTTCGACTTACAATAAATATCAATCTAGGAAATGTAGATCAAATGAAAATTAAAGTGCATCTTTTGCGTTATGTAAATGTAGACTAATAACAGTAGACGAAAGTATGGAATAGAATTTAAAAAAGATAAAATTTTAATAGTAACCCTATTATGATTAACATATTTTAATTATTACTTTTATTTTAATATTTACCAATAATTTATTTCTTCTTATTTTCGTATAATATTCGGACACTTATGATAAATTAAATAGTAGCATTTCAATTAAAAATTAAATACTTAAATTACTGTAATGACTACATTTATCGTCATTTTAAGTCTAACCCAGAAACTACAGAAAAATATAATTATCGTTTAAGTTAACATTCTTGAGGTGAAAATAATTTTATAGACAAACTAGTTCAATATTTCCTAAATAATTGAACCGTTTTAGTAGACGCAGCTATTTAATAATTTTTTATCAGCTAATAAACTCACATAGCCCCTTACTAGTTCATATATATATTTTTTAAAGAATAAGCAATAGCTCAGTCTGGTAACTATCAGCGAATCTATATTAATTATAATGATAATCAACAATTATTATTTATAATTTATTAATATTGATTATTAATTAATCTTAATTTGTATTAAAATGTTAGCTCAATGAAGAGAAGAATAAACAGAATTATCTTTACTTGTTCAATTTTTCACGTTGTTAGAAATTTGTTTCACAATATTTGCCACAATACAAATGAAAGAATTCAAATTCAAGCAAAATAAAACTGATAGATGTTATCATATTTTAAGAATATAATTTTTCTACCACCTTAAATGTTGATATTTGTAGTAACCTTGAAATTATCGTGTGCTCTCAGGTTACAATTAGTGCTCATTTCAGAGTCTGAATTAACTCCTAGAAGAAAACTAAATACAAATATAAAGTTAAAAATTAATAATTGTTTGCCTTTGAGATAATATTATGCCTCAAAGTTTTAAATCTAAGCAAGAAGAACATTAACTTTGTAAACCTAACAAATCATTGAAACATTTTAATGTATTTATTTATTATATGTAAGAACTTTATATGTTTTTAAATACTTACAGCTTTTCCTTAATTCCTTATCTTATACAGCATGGTAATTAGTATATTAAAATTTAAGTGTGGCGTTAAAAGTAGAAAAATTTTATCCCTTTCTAAAGTACAAGAGCAATTGCAAGCAAAAAATATCAGTAAAAAAGTTTTTGGTTAGATACATGCTTCATAAATCTCACTCTTACTAGAAAATTAAAATTGAGGTACGTTCTTCAGTTATACAGTAATTAAAAAAATCTAATTTAGAGTGGCATTAACTTCTACGGTCATTAGCGATTAAATATTTACAATTAATCAATAACGTTTACAACTGATTACAAAATTAAGTTATATTTAGCTTAGTATTTGTATAGCACTATTTTTAAACAGTCTATTATTTTCTTACTTGCAACATTTTTACATGCAACATTGAAGAATTTATATCTCTCCAAAAAAATTAATATACAAAATAATTTTTATAACTACTTCAGATGTGAAGTGGGAGTATTTGATACGTTTATTTTTTATTATTCACAAAATTAACTAATTACTGTGCTACTTTGAAACAACTTGTTAATATTTACGGTAAATATATTAATTATGGAGGATTTCAGGGCACATATTATTACGTATTTATTTAATCAAATGAACCGAGTTTAGCTTCTTACGAAACAATTTACATAACAGAATTCGTGTAAAACCTTCCATAGAATAAAATATGAATAAAGGTACAATGTATTGAAGTTATTTAATTACAGCTAAATTTAGTGCGTGTGTTTTGTATTCCTCAAGAAATAGTATAAATATACATCACAGAATTCGAGTAAAACTTTCCGTAGAATAAAATATGAATAGAGATAAAATATATTACAGTAAAATTCGCTGTGTGTTTTGGATTCCTCAACGAATAGTAGAAACATCTTTATGACAGAATAATTCTTAAAATGGGTATGAAGTAAGAAGCGAATAATTATTTCTCCTATGTTCATTTAAAAATATTTTCTGAATACTACTACATAAAAATGTGTAAAATATTAAACGTTTGTCTTAAATGTATACTCATTTCATAAACAAGTGGCCAACATACAGTCAAAATTAAGTGATCAAATAAATACAACAATAGTATGGTATTCATTCTATCGCTTACTGTTAGTTGGCTACTTATTTATGTAATAATAATTATTATTATTTTATTAACATCATAACTAATAGAAGTAGAAATTAACTTTGATTTCTGTTAAACATGGAAGATAAAAAATGTGTGAGTCTTTTTCTTGCAACGCGTTACTACACGGAGAAAGTTACCAAAAGTTTTTCGCAACAAGGTTTCCCGTCCACGTCTCCAATATGTTACGCAAGAAATGTTATCACTTCTCACATTATGCTCATGTTTTCCCCTCGCCACCTACTAAACGGGTAATTAATTAATGAAGCTCTTGTGAAGCTTTAATTTAAAAATGCATAAGTACGGAGTTAAAATTCTGCCTACAAAAACTCAATTTTAATAATATACCAATGAGTTAGGACAGTTTATTAATTTAATTTGTTGAGGAATTTTTTATGGTCTAAAGGAATTATGAAATTATTTACTGTTTTATTTTGATTAACAAAATATAAAGCACAAAGAGCGTTGAAGTGGTATTGCAATAATGAAATATTAGCTTTATTAGTGCTGTAAAAGGCTCTTTAATATCTAGTATAGAATAAAAAACTTTCCTCTTTTCTGAAGTAACCCCATTAATAAATGTTAAAATATAGTCTAATTATTTAAACTTTTAATGGATTTACCGAGCAGCTTGAGACTCATAAATAAATTTGATACCAATCGAAAACCAAAATTAATCCGAAACATATAGTTTTGTCAGAAAGTACTGGAAATTTGCATATTTTTTTCTCAATTCATGTTAAAGAATAGTTTTTTAAAACAGGAATTAAATTTTTTACATACAATGGTTACTGAATTTTAATATTAGTTGTGATTTTGTATTCGTTACTTATCAAGAACAAATTACATTCTCAGTATTAAGTTCACTCGTTATTATTTATTAACTGAATACTTATCACAAGTAACAAATATAGCCTATAACTAAATCACGGTGTTTTCAGTATGATTCTAAATCATTCTACGAGCAAGTCTTCCATATAATTATATAAATCCTAATTGATTGATACCCGTTCATTAAACAGGCCGCAACTTAAATATAAATCAATAAAAAAACATTAGAGTAAGATTTATATATAGTAAAGCTTTAAGAAGTGAGTTTATGCCGCGAGATATTGATTCATGTGACGGTCTTACTAATTTATTTAGAGCGAGAGCTCAGAAAAGGAAGAATAATTCATTGCAAAAATACGGAGTTTCTGGAGACTAGGATCCAAGCGTTACATCGGAGGTAACGAATTTAGGATTTTTAAGAGGAATCAAACAAACTAACTAAAAAATATTAATTCAAATTCAAAAAACTGTCATGGTCATGGAATTATTTTACCATTTAATATAAACAGTGATACTAATATTTCAGATCTAAAATTATTCTGTTACGTTAGTGAAACATAATAAGATATGAAGTAAAAATTTTAGTCTGATAATAAAATAAAAGACTGAGGTAAAAATAGTAATATTTTAATATAGAACGTTGAATCAGGATTTACAGTACGTATAGATGCTGTTATTAAACGGGGCAATAAAAGTAAACGTATTAGCTGTAACTGTCGGGTGCTAAAGAAGATCACATCAAATGTGCGATGGAACGGAAAACAGCAGAGTAAAACGGCAGTTAATACAACTTTAATGTTAAGTTACGATATCCGTCTTAGATTAAATATTAATGTGTTTAGGACAAGACTTTCAAAAAAACTGTTTGGTTTGTCACATTAAAAAATAATAGCCTACTACTAACGTTTATTTCATCGCAAATTAGATTAGAAGTATAAATAGGCCGACGGCCTCTATTTGTTTTATGACGAAACTAATAATCTTACAAGTAATAGATCATAATATAATATAGTAAAAGAACGCAGACTGTTGTTAATACAATAGTTCACAGTGTATGGGAAGGACAAAATGAATAATTTTTGTAAACTGATCAGCTTTTAACAATAAATATCCAGGTTAAAATTATTTTTAAATTCAATAATTTTTGTGTATAGTATTGCAGTATAATAAACATTTGAGAATGTTAATTTGTTGCTACACGCAGACGTTTATAAATTGTAGGGTGCCAAATAATTTTCTAGAGTGGAAATAAATTGCATATTGTGACGGATTAAATAGTGCTCATAAATTGTTAATGATTTGAGTCTGTGCACCAAGTGGCTCTCATCTTAAAAAATGTATAAGTTGACTATTTTTTATTGCTTAGGACGACATTGAGTGGCACTGAATAGTGCTTAAACAAAAAGCGGGCTATAACAGTCTATATGAATTAAGTAAAATAGCGGTAGGGGTAAAAATATGAGATAGGACAATTTGAAGCGTTCGTGCCGAAGCTGAGCAGATGTGGGAGATTGGCCTCGCGTATTTTAGCCCCTTTATCTGGTTAAGGGCACTCCGGGCCGCGGTGGCTAATGAATTGCTGTTAAGATGAACGCTGCTTGACGCGGCTTAAACGGTTCCGCGACAGGGGTCGTACTAATTGTGCTCTCCGGGGCGGAATCTGTCTGCGGTAAGCCAATAGAAACGGCGGCGACGTGGCAACGCCGGCCACCGTGCAGCTGTGCATGCCAAATACTCTATTACACATCTAGACACCACTCAATGACAAACCGACATGTCAGATAAAACCTCGTTGTAACCCCCCCAAACCGATTAGAACGCCCCAACTATTCAAAAATAAACCACACATCCTCTTAAAATAAATCACAAACAACCTTAGTTTTCTCTCTTTCGATCCACAAGGCATTGAAATATATTAATCCCACAAAAATTTGCAAAGAAATAAAGGGTTTAAATTTGAAATGTTAAAAGGATTGAAGGCGGAGGAATCAAAGAAAAACAACATTATTTCGTGTAATAATTTCTATATTAAATCTCTATACATGGTCAAATATATGTGAGTTTTGATAAATATCATTGTACGTTTGATATTACTCACTTTCCTTGTTTTTAAGTATACATTTTTGATTACTAGTTAATAATAATATATAATATACAATAAATAACAACACAGTTTTAATTCGTTTGATTAGCCCAAGGCTTTTTAAATTACATCACATTATATACATATTTATTTCGTCCAGTCAGTTAATGTTTTACTGCTTCAAATGTTCGTACTACAACGAGGGATGCACTGAGGAACTTTTGAACACGAGACATTCGTTCAATTAAATGGTTTTTGGGAAACCTAACGAAGGTACCTTTACATATCTAAGAAATAGTGCGGTTCGCTTTGTACCGAACATAAGTAAGCTAACGGTGTTAACGGCATGAGAAAAAAAAATAATGCCAAGCATTGGTTTTAGTCGTGACCCTGTACTTTTAAAGTAAACAAAATTAATGATAACTACAATAAAACACCGAATATTAACACTTTCGAGTTTTAATGTTAGTTTTACTGAGATAAACGAATTTCAAGAATTTAATGACATAGCTGAAAGATTGAAACTCAATTTGTACACTAAATTATTGTTTCAATATTGTATACGGTTAATCAATAACAGTAAATTAATCACTACATAGATTCATGGATAAAAATACACTGACAACGTGTAGCTATTTATGCCAAAAATTTGTGAAATCTCATACCTATAATCACAAATTGATAAATATATTAGCAGCCGAAATTTTATTCGGTGTTTTATTCAAAGAGTCATTGATATTAATTTTAGAACCGTAAATACGAACACCAGGTCTCTAAGAAGACCGGAATCGAAAGAAATTTGGCGATTATATATTAGAGGAAACTGTACGATCCATTGCACGAACGTGAGCGCCAAGTCCCGAGATCACAGACGCCGCAAAGTTGACTAGAGTATCATGCAGCTGAGGACTTACGCCTAGCTGGGACGTGAGGCGAGCACCGTGACGGGCTTGAAGATGGGCGTCGGTCGTGGCTCGGGGCTGCTGCTGTTTGAACAGCTGGTCGACGCTCCCGATGCCGACGCTGACGCCGCCGCAGCCGCTGCTTGCAGCTGGTGGTGGTGCAGCAGGGACACGGGGCTAGACGTCGCCGCCAGGGTCCTCAGGGTGGCGTAGAAGTCGTGGTACGCCGGAGTCGCCGAGGACGCCGGCGCGTACAAGGGCGCCACGCCGCGAAGAGGTCCGTACTGCGCCGAAGGGGCACCGGGCGTCGCTCCATCCGCGGCCAGGAGTCGCTCCACGGAGAACGCGCCGCCGGCGTGGGAGGTGAGCGGCGTCGGTTTAGGTAGTCCAGGTGCTGGGGCCGCCAGGAGCCCGGGGTAAGGATACGGATACCTGTGGTACAGGGCGGCAGGGCTGCAGTACAGTGGCGACAGTCCCCACGGCGTCGCGGCGGCGTACGGAGACGCCGTCGTCGCCCCAGGGTACAGGCCCGCCGCTGCAGCGCCTAAGACGACGGTGCGCTTGAAGGCGGCGAGTCGGCTCCGCGACGCCGCGGTGGAGCGCCGTCGGAGCTTGCCCGTCGTTCCGCCGATGAAAACGTCCTCGCTAGACGGGTCCAACATCCAGTAGTTGCCTTTTCCGGGATCATCGTAGTGACGCGGAACCTTGACGAAGCACTTGTTAAGCGAGAGGTTGTGGCGAATGGAGTTCTGCCAACCTTGCTTATTTTCGCGGTAGTACGGGAAGTTTTTCATGATGAACTCGTAGATCCCGTTGAGGGTGAGCCTCTTCTCCGGGCTCTGCCTGATCGCCATCATGATGAGAGCGTTGTAGCTGTACGGCGGTTTCTCGTTCTTCTTCTTGTCCTCCCCTTGCGACGCCTTGCCGTCCGCCTCCTTGTCGGCGGGGTTGGGAGCAGCACGGCTGGAGCAGTCGAGCGGGGGCGGCGTCGCGCCTCCGGTCACGTCCAAATCGCTGCAGTCGGAATCCGACGCTGAGAGATCCGGCGTCAGCGCCAGACGCGGGCTGGGTGGCCGCGACGCTGCCGTCTCCGGGAGGATGGAGCTGATGCTGAAAGACGACTTGAGCGGAGTGCGGGCCATTACGGGCATCGGCAGAGGACCTTCCACTTTCACCATGGCCAGATCGCCAGCATCAAACGCGCGAGACACTTCGCTTTCCAAACAGAGCACCGCAGTCAATGTTGTCGCTTCGCCTGCTGGCTCGCTTCTGTTTTCCGTTCTGGCGCAACAAAACGCTTGTTGTGTGCAAACAAGCTTCCCCCCACCACCTTCCGGTTAGTCGTGGGCACCCGGGCCCCGCCCCGTCCGTCCTGCGACTCCGCCCGGCGACCAATCACGCTCTGCGGTTCTGCGCAGCTGCCGCGGTGGGACGGCGGAACGACATCTGGCGGCGCCGCTCTGAAGCAGCGGGCACGGCGCAAAGGAAAAAAGATATGGAGCCTCGTCAGCCGGTGCCAATCCTCAGAACCAATCGTTGTCTTCGTCAACTTCCATATCAACGTCTTTTATTTTCAGCTGTCTACATTACCTTCCGGGTTTCGGAATAAAAATGTTTGACACTTACGAACTTTCCTGTATTTTAGAAGCGCCGAATATCTGCAACATACTACCGCTACAAATTGTGCTACCGAGTTGTGTACAATCGTTTACATTCAGTCAGATGCGTTCCTCATGTACAAGTTTTTATCGATGTGCCCTCGTTTGATTTTTCGGGATTAAGTTGGAACTACGAAAGAGCGGGTGAGAGCTTCTTACTTGCTAACTCTGCCAGGTGCCTTGCTGTTTTTTGGATCATCCGAAGTCCTTCGACAATTTACTGACGCCTGTTTAAAGCGGTTTGATAGGCGTGACAAGCTTAGGAATTAATTGCATTTATCGCCTTGGTAACGGTCATTAAAGACGACGACAAGACTTAATAAACGAGTACAGCTACTTTGGGTTTTCTCAGATGCTTTGAAATAAAGATGCTGTACTTATAAGATGACGGTACTTCGCAACGGAAAATTTGCTATGTAAGAACTCTGCTCAAATCATGGAACTCAATATGACTTGAATAGTAGCGAATCTGAATAATTATATGAATTGAGGAGAATAAATAATGTGGTAAGTAAGAACCTGTTTTCTAGTGGGCTATTGACGTGTAATACATTCACGACCTTTATCTGTGTTGTAGTCAATGTTATTAAATTCAGAAATTCTAGTTTTATTTAAGCGCAAAATTGCTTGGATCTTCTTTCTCTCATTATATTCAAGGTGAAAAAGCTTACAATGTATAAATCTCCGTCGTACACCCCGAAAATGATCAGAACTGTAGATCGGTCATCGCTATTATTTTTCGTGATTATGGCTTTTGTGTTTCAACAAATAGAACTTGATTTAGTTTTAATGAGTCTCTCTGGGTTCGTTCTAGTCGCATGCCCTATAGTGATGCTATTAAAACGAACTTTGCACTTTCATAAATGATGTTTTTGTTAGCATACTATTACAGTTCTTCAACTCGCGGATTAATATAAATTTCCTTACGGAAGTTTTTCTAATAAATATGTAAAGACGTAACATAAAATGGAGAGAAAGTTCTTTGAAATCAGGAAACTGCAGGATAAAATACGAAGAGAATGTTAGATTTCATTAGGAATTAATCGCTATTCAGCCAATGAAAGTATCACTATTGCGATTATTCTCGAGTTCTCGTCAACAATAACGAACAGAAAGACAAAATTCCATTTCATAAATGAAGCGTAACATGATGTGAAAAAAAATCTATTTTTTGAATGTTCCGTTTGATTAATTTGTAAAACGTTAGAATCGTGGGAATTTCCTTTTCTAGGTTTAAAGAAGAGTCGTAGGAGATAGAAATTGATAATACAGGGAAAAGGGGGTTATTATAATAGGAAAATTTTTAAACTACGAATCCTGTCCATTCCACATACCAGTATTATATAAAAAGGAAATTTTCTGTTTAATTGAACTTCAAAGTATTTTACATCAATTCTCATTTTTAAACATTTTGTTATGAGTCGTCATTAATTGATAGAAACCTGGTCTTCTCTAGTTTTATTTTGAGTGTTTTTTATTGCATAATTAAAACGTCTTGAAATATTAGTTTCCTTTAGGCGTACAAATCCCGCAAATAACTAAGACCAGCAATGTTCAGACTGGTAAACTTTTAACCTTTTAAATCATTTAGAGTGATGAAGGTGACACCTAGAGACTTGTGCGGGCATTTATTGAATTCCAACCCTCGGCTTACGGCTCCCCCCTTGCTCTGGCACGCGTAGGCAACGCGATTCGCCCCGTGCTCACAGGATAGCAGAGATCCAGGCGCAGAGATAATCACAAACTCGCTGCAGAAATTGAACCAATACGTCTTTAAGAATATTGCAAAACCGGGACAACTGATCTCTCAATGATAACGTGATGAAGCTTCTATTTTTCTTCTCACAACCGTATGTATAATATCAAATTGATCTCTCTCACACAGCGTTATATTCCTTCTAACAACCAAAACGGGTGGTTTAGTAACAAGCTGCACGATTAGTAACAGAGCGAGATTGACTTGCTATAATTACTAGATTCCGGAAATTACACACCGAAATTCTGGGAAAAAATAAAACTAAGACAATTTTCCAATTTTTTTATAAAACGTAGAGAAATTGGTACACTTGTCACGTAATTCCTCATTTCCAGAATATATCACTGAAGTAACTGAACTTGGCCTAGAAATGTATGCAGCTGAATATTGATAAAAAATCATTTATTCTGGTATGGCATTATCCATATAACATTGTTAATTTCTAGTTTAAGGAAGTGAAAATGATTCAAATAATCTCAGTACAGCATATAGCTTATTTTAGAAGAAAGACAAGATGGAAAAATGTCGACCGGACAGGGCCTCGAACCCAGGATCTCCCGATACCTGGCCCGGTAGACATTTTTCCATTCTTGTCTTTCTTCTAAAATTAGTTATCATTTGAAGCATTTCCGCTTCCTTAAACTAGAAATCAACGCACCTGTGATCAATTTACGCAATGTCCATTCTTCACGCATTTCCTAGACCTAGGGTGTTAGTAAATTGGTACGTGAGCCTAGCAAGGATTACGGGAATTGAGAAATGTTAAATCGGTCATTGGACATCAACTCAGATTATCTTAGTTGATAGAGCGTCCGGCAGGATATCGGGAGGTCTTGGTTTCGAGTCCTTGGTTCGGTCCACATTTTTCCATTCTTCTCTTTCTCCTAAAATTGGTCATTTCTTAACTTCCAGTTTGAGTTTCAGAACATTAATTTCTCAATTAACTTTTTTATTCGATTAAGAATAAATATTTGAAGACCTGTTGTCGTGTAGCGGTCAACGTCACTTAACAGAGGTCCTGGATGGGCGTGGAAGCTTGAGATTGTCATAATCAGCAAAGCTGGGGCTAAAATTTAAAGAAAATAACTATGCTGACCAAACAATATACCAGGAAAATGAGGCCATTAGTGGAATGCCTTAAATGAGCTGTAGTGACAAACAGGAAGGACAGATGAATAATAATTTCGTACCTGTAACAGGTACAGTTCGGGAGAGTTAGCTAGCCGTGTGTCAACACAGTGTGCAGTGAAAAACTTCATCCATATTTTAGTGGGAAAAGACAGCAGCTCAATTTAACTCCATCTTTGTAAACTCAACTTGCTAATGTAAAATGAATTCTGAAAACATTGGCCTAGGACTTATATTGGCTGTCAGTTCAGGATATGTTGTACCTCAAGAAATTTATCCGTTGTTGCAGTCTCCATACCCAGTTCGTATGAACACAATTAATGTTTTTAACAATGCTAGTAGCGTTTCGCCAGGCAGCTTGGAAGGGAAGTTCACCCTCAAAAGACAATCCTTACCTTCCACTTCTCCTTTCTCTACCGCCCATCTAAGATGTCATATAGAATCTCACGAACCGTACTTGTCGTATTCCTATAATGAAAAACGTGATACATAAAATTTTTATTTCTTGAAACAAATCTACCCATTTCGATCACAACGCAAACAGATAGAAAATGAACCGCAGCCTACAGTATGGACGAGTAAAATAATATTTTTTATTATATAATTTACTTTATTATAATCTAAAAATGAAACATTTGATTAATATAACCAGTAATTTTATATATTTCCCAGTTCTACGAATAATTAATGGTATGCTTTTTAAAAATAATCGTTAATTATAAGACCTTAATCTTCAGACAAGCATTAATAGACAATTATAGAGAAAAAAATTTTAACGTTGCTTTGCGTCTTTTTATAACAGCATTTGAATATAGAATGATATGTAAAGCAAAGACCTGAAAAATGATATTTTAGGTAACAGATAACTGAAAATACGGAATCATAGTACACCTGTATTTAACCTTTGCTTTAGGTCCTCACTCCACATGTTCGAATACTGTAGTATTGAAACGGCCAGCTTAAAATACTTTTTATCTGCAATTTTTTTCTCATACTAAAATTTATTGGGGAAGTCCGGTCGTATAATTCATTATTAATTTAAATTAGGCGTTAAATCTCCCCGTATTTTTAAAAATTGTTTACCAGTAAATAAACTTCTTGTGAACTGCGTTCAGATGAAATGCAAGTATGAATGAAAGAATTTATCAACTTACATAGAACCGAAGTTTGCAAAATTAAAAGAAATAGTGGTACGGCATTTAGTGCCTGCCCTGCGTCTATAAGGGCGGTGAATAACGCTAGAATACCAAAAAGACGTTAGAACGTCAATATTGTAAAATATATTGTATTGTGATACATGGTAACTAAATGATCAATCCTAATTAACGACAATCCTATATTCTTACAGAAGGGTTGAACATCGAGGTTGTTCTTCAAGTTTCCAGACTTTATCGCCATGAAAATAAAACGATGTAAAATCTTTAAGACAACTAAATTTATATAGATTTATTACTGGATTTATAACTCATGGATCATCCATCTTTGCACCTCTTGGAAAGTGGTTTCAGTTCTTTGCCAATCTCTTTATACATAAAAAAAACAGATTACAAGTCACCAACATTATTTAATTGAAGCAAAATATGGAAAATTTTCTGATAAAGGATTAGGTTTATTCCTCCTATTAAAATAATTTATTTTTTGTGCGGTTGTCATTATATGATTTATTATATTTTCATTTTAGTAGTTTTAATTAATAAATGTATCAAAATAACAAGTATGTAACTTCTATCGAATAGAGTAGTGCTGAGTCAGATGTCAACAACTCATTTCAATATTAGTTAGGTGAGGTCTATCCAGAGAAGAAGAAATTGGCAAGTCGATACGGGACAAAAGTTTTGGGACCTTACTCATAATCCCAGGAGTTGAAAGATAGAGGGGAAGTCGGGAAGTAACGGGATAGCGGGGTAGAAACGGATACCCTATTTTTTATTGGATGATGTTGGAGGTTAGTAAATAGGGATGCAACATTGTAACTGGTCAAAGAAAAAGTCCTGGCATTCGACTTGACCGTTCTACCTGCACCTTGTGAATGAGCTCTTATTTTGGCATCTTACATCTGTGACTTTATGATTTTTGCAGCATTTCGACAGAAGGTAGTCTACAAAACTCATCGCTTTTAACTTTTTAATGGTATATATTCGTAAACTAGGTGTCTAGCTGCTATAAGTTATGCGTAAGTATTAAATCTGCTTGTATTAAGGCTCATCGAAAAACCTTAAGCCGAAACTAGCGTACGGGGCGGAACGGGATACTACTAAATAAGGTAAAATGCAATGTGGTGGTAAAGAGAAAAAGAAAAAACTGGGAGACTCATAAGAATGAGCTACAGGATGCTGTGCCCAAAAAGGAAGAGCGACTATGCAGCTTCAAAAAAAATCTCATTGCGAAATAAAATTGATAAAGCAATCAACTTTACGCTAAAGAAATATAAAAAAGAAAACACAATAGTGCTAAATAATTTCTAAATTTAAATTTTATTTTCTTGCACTAATTGTAAATCTTTTCCCGTTCTTCCGCCGAGGGTTGGGGCAGAACGGGCAATTTGTCAGTTTATTTTTAAGGATTCATCAAAAATCTAAATTCGTTGTTTTAACTTATATTGATATTAGATTAAGCAAGTAATAGAATTAAGTAATGTTTTATACTTTTATAAAGTGCTTTTCCTTTTCCATAATTTTATAAAAAGTGTTAAACCTCAAGTGTCTCGTTCGTCCCCGACCTCCCCTAATGTGTAATGAGAGTAACGTCTGAATATAGACTTATATTATTTTTTTCAGTGTAGCTTAGTCATAAAGGTTTCAGTCCCAATAATACATACTATAGATTAGAATGATACCTTATCGCAAATTTCATCGTATCCTTTGGGTATTAGTATTATTTCCTTTTATTTTTGGAGGAGGTTAGTAGATGTTGTGAAAAGATTTTCGTCTTTGTTGTCCTTTCCGATGGATGCTGACGTGGAGGCGTCATTGTGGAGGTCTCTATTAGCAGTGCATTAGGGCACCGCCAGGGAGACGGGATTAACCTGTCTGCAATAACAGACCAGCGTCCAGCCCACAGGACCACCCAGGGGCTGCAGCCTCAAAATTGGATTTCTTCCCAAGTCAAGGCCGTCAACGCCACGAGCTCCTTTTCACGAGTCAAGGGAACAATAAAACAAAATGAGAAAAGGAAAATGTTTTCTCCAAAAATCGTCCCTACCCTGAGGCATCAGATGACGAACCATTTTGAAGCCATTTCCGGGACAGTCCCTTTGCCGCTTTAAACATGGAGTTATCAGGATACAGTTTCAAATAATTCATATTTTATCATGTAGAAGTATTCTATTATGATATTCAAAACCATTTTCAGTTATGTGCCTCCTTTAAATCAGTTGAACACGTTACGCTTGACAAACGCACCGAAATGAGATCCGAGTGACTCTACTACAGTGTCTTTAGGTTATAAAACCTTGCCCTTATTCATCTGTAATATTCCAAAACATATATGTCAAGTAGAATGTTATGAATGGTGTCCTTATAGAATTAACAGATTAATGTGGTTTGGTTTCCAGAATGTTTTATTAATTTCCAACTGTCCATCGTCGCATTTTCTTCAGATTTTATTTTCATAACCTTCTACCTGTCATCTACCATTATGCTGATTTCTAACACATTTACGAAGCAAGCTTATTTATTAAATCTACTCTTTTTCCGGTGGCAGTGGCAGTACACTAAATATAATTATTAAGCTACTTTTCACACAGATTCTCGATTGTAATATTATTTGGTTATTATTCTATTGGTAAAATTGAACTGTTGTTAACAGTGACTACTGGTCTGGTGAATGGGATGCTTTAATAAATGTCGTGTTGGTAGTGTCTTATAAGTCTGTGTAATTTGGGACCTTGTCTAGATTTGAATAAAAATAATTTCATTATTCAAGTAATGATTCAACCGAGATCTGTCAAATGAATAAATAAAGCGTGTGGTTGTAGCTTTTTAAAATATTCGTATCATCACTTGTTTTTATTTTGAAGACAAAAAATTTCGTTTTCCGTAGATCCTTATGAGAAGAAAAATTAAGAATATGGAAAAAGTGATACATCTAACATTTTTGGACATATGTCTGATTAATTATTGACTTACTTTATATAACAATTTATAGTAAGTTAACATATAAATCTATTATTTCGTTGTCAAATGATTAAAATTAAAGTTTACATTATACAACCAATTTTTTATTACTTTAACTTTCAAACATTTCATTAATGAAAGTCTAAAAGTAGATTTAGAAGACTTAGAATAAACATCGGCCAGACCGCGAAATCGAACTTGGTCCAAGTTTCGATTCCCGGGTCTGATAGACATTTTTCCATATTTACCCTCTAAATTTAGTTTCATGGCCTTTGTCTTAGCTTCTTCTCTCTTTCAATTAACTGCTAACTATTTACACCAAATAACAAAGAGTTCAAGTTTATTAATAGATGCAATAGTCAATATTTAAAATATGTGACTGTTTGTAAATAAATAAATAATACAACAGACTATTCGTCAGAAAAATATTAACATAAGCATTTAATAAAATGCAGTACACTACGATTCATTATTTAAATTTATAATCCTATCAGGTGTGATATAAAATCCACAAATACGAAAAAAATTATAATATTTTATATTGCGATAAATATATAATATCTTGATTAACGAAAAATTACTTACGTAGGCAAGAGATTAAAAAGGGTGTTTATAATAACAGAGAACTATAATTATGATTTAAATCATTACCGTCAATTTTATTAGATCTGATGTGAATTAACTCATCAGTCAAGTATAAGCATTTTAAAACTTCTCCAAGACATGAAATGAACCAGACAAATTTAAAACTGAACTAACCACATTTTTACTTGGCCACTCCTATTCTGTTAAGCAATTGTTGGTCTGTGACTATGTAATTCTTGCTTACACTGCAGAATTTGCTATTATGTACAATATAATCCTATTAATAATGTAATAAACTTATGAAAAACGTTTTGACTCGTTCCTTATCTTGGAATCGTGGTATTCAATTAATATATATCCGAGGTGGTACTATATAATAATTATTTATTACAAAAACCATCATTAAGTATTATATAAAATGGTCATAGAGAGCCCTAATTACACGCTTTTGAACTATAAAGACTGTGATGCATTCTAAACCTTCAGGATATTCCAAATTTAGTTTTAAAAATAATTAATTCTGGACCAAAGTAATTTGCGATTCTCTGACTCTTCAATTTTAGGATTGTAATCGACTCTCACAACATCTTCAATGCTCGTAAGCTGCCTCATGGTTCTCAGGCTAAGTTCTTACCGCAGAATTAAATTTTCCCCTCTGAAATTTATTGATGCAAACTAAACGTTTTCTTAAAAATACACTCATATTACAACATTAGCGTGTAAGAGCAAATGGAAATATTTTGGATACTATTTTTTAATATTGTATCTTAAAAGACGTTTATTATAATTAAATAGATGATTTATTAGTTAATCTACTAATTTTAGTAGAGTACTAAACTTTTTATCTAATCATCCAATAAACCAGAAAAAAGCTGTGGTTTTTATTCTTGTTTCTCATTATCATTCAAAGAATCTTAAATATGTATTCAAAATTTCGTCAGCAAAATATTATCCTGTAGATTTCATTTCCTAATTTAGTAAACTCAGAATTAATTGTATTCTTAATTATTCTAAAAATTGTGTTCCAAAATCTATTTCTAATAATTATATTTTTTTACTCTATTTTGATCATTTCTGTCCTAGCTTCAAAATGTTATTTATGAAGAATAATATTTCGGTAATGTACAATCTGTCAATTCTTTATTAAAAAAACAAACAAATATTTTCTTAGTACTTTTGACTGTCAAAATGTTTATAAAATTTCATGTAATAACTGTTCGTTTTGCTACATTGGTCAGACTAAGATCTCTGTCAATTCTAATTAAGAAACAAAAAAGAAATTTAAAATTTCGTTTATGTAAACACTCTCCAATTAAACACGGTTAGGAACTAAAATCATTTTTAATGATAACACTATCTTTTTATTACTATTCTGTTTTTATAATCGCACCAACAACGAAGTCATTGGCGACTTGCAAATTAGATACCCAATTTTCCTTTTCTCTGTCGGGTAAACTCAGTCAGGGTACTTGAACACACACACACAAACACCCAAGTCCTTGCCAGGAATCGAAACTGAGACCTCTGGTGCGAGGCTATGACGCTAGGCACTACACCACAGACTATTGTTTAAGATAAGGAAGTGAGTTTTAAGAAAAGATTAATTTCAGAAATGTATGTTAACGGGAACAAATTTAAGGTCTATATAAAACATGACCCTTTGTAACTAAATCAATAATATGATGGTTTATTTATTGTCTTGATTATTTTCATCTTTTGTCTATGCCCTTTGTGTGTATACTTTTAGTTGATTTAGTTTATTGACAAGGACCACAATAGATGGCACAACGTGTACTTTATGTTTAAAAAAATTCAAAATTTTGTGTATAAATTTCTTTATTTATTATTATTCAATCCATTAATCCTCAGCTGAGGAAATAGGATACGTCAAATATAATATTACAATAAATGTACAAAATTTTACAATTAAGAATTGAAGGACAAAAAGAGCAAAGATAAAATTCAAACTTCAATTTTCAGTCGACGGAGGAGGCAGCAGAAAATATTGCGTAGGTTCTTGTCGAACATTGAAAAGAAAATAAGTCAGCAGTGGAGTATAGTTGTAAAATAATAGACGAATTTGATAAGACACAATCAACTGTTTTAGTCCTTCCTATCTACGAACTCTTTCAGTGAATAATACGCTCCATTCATTAACAAATCTGTTATACGGGTCGAAAATAGTTGTCTGTCGTTCTTCATTAATGTTTAATTTTTGTATTAACTGGATTGTATGAGAAGCCAACATTTTCAGTTATCAGTTACCAAAATTATTTTTAAATGACATTGAAAAGAATTATGAATTGACTCTATTCAACGCCAGTTATATCTCATTCAATTATTTCCTTACTCATTTCCCGTCTTTCCACTTATTTTTTGTTGTTGTGGTATTGAATCCTTAGACTGGTCTGATGCAACCCTCCATGCTAAGCTATCTTGCGCAAGCCTTTTCATTTCCACATAACTACCACATCCCACATCCTCTCTAATCTTAGTGTATTCTATCATTGGACTCCCTCTTCTGTTCTTACTCCACACACTTCCCTCTAATGCCAATTTTACAAAACGTGACCTATTAATCCATCCCTTCTTTTGGACAAAGTCCTCCATATTGTTCGCTCTTCTACTATTCTGCTTAGAACTTCCTCGTTAGTGGCTATCTGATTTTAAGCATTCTCCTGTAGAAGCACATTTCATGTGTATCTGTTTGAAGGTGATGTTGCAAGTTATGGGTTCGAGTACATAATTGTGTTTCTTGAGCGGTTCCTCGTGTATCAGACAGTTGTATCAGTGCTTATCGTGTGGAGAAAATGGTGTCACACACTGGCATTCTTGTGCGAGAAATTGGCAGCTGGCCTTGGGGAAGTGGTCCTCGAGTCGTAAACACGGCGCCATTGTGAGTCTGCGGGGGCGGCAGTTTAGTGACAAGTTCATCGGCGGACACCTGCGCCGCTCTCTGCTTTGTGGAAGTCAGCCCCGCGGGGGTCCGGGGGCGTGCGCGGTCAAAAACGGCTTTGGCGGCTGCGCAGCGCAGGTATGAGTGCGATGATGGCTGATGGCTGATGGCGCTCTTGTTTGTTAACGCGTCCGGGAGCTGAAAAACAAGCGCCGCCGACACCGAGAACGAATCACCAGTCAGCGAAGTCCCGGAATCGGCAAACACCCCTCCGAGTAGGCCAACAAAGCTTCCGTTCACACGTATTCTCCCGTTGCCCCCGCCATGTAAGGCTGCCGAAAAGCTCAGTCATTTGACAAATGTTGCCTGGCCTGCAGGAGAACTCGGATTTGCATTTTTACTTAAGAATTTCTCACAAACCGCCCGATAGTTCCAGCTACGGAAGATAAATATTCTACTTGGAGGAGAACATTTATATTTTGATCTTCAAAGCCGAATATCGGACTTCATTGATCATTCAGAAAATACGCAAATAAATGTAAATATAGGGTGTCTTATACATAAATAGTAGTACAAACTTACAGAAGAGAATATCAAAAGGTTATAAAAGTACCGTTCTCTAAAACGATCCAGTGAAAAGAGGTACGGTAGACAGTTCGATTCGTAAAGTCATGATCAAACTGTTTGAGTCGTCGAGTCTTGAGTCGACTTCTTTAGTCGGCTCCGTGGTGAGCTATCGGAACCCATGGGTTGAAGCAAGATTCAACTAAGATACTGGGTCGAAAAAGCTAAGAGAGGCACTCTCCGAGAGCTAATAAACAATTACACTCGTAATAAATTTTGAAGTGAAATACCTAAACAATTCTATAACAGGCAGTATAGTAAAGTCTTAATTGCAAAAATAATCCTGACAGAAACATAATTTTTATTTGTTACCCTAACGACTTCTCTACATACATAGTTAACGGTGTTGCTTTTGTCATTTCGATGTGTATACATTTTTGTTCTATCTCTTGAATAATATTTTTATGTTCTCAAATCACTAACCCGTTCCCATATAAAGATATGCGGATCCTCTAGTGTTGTGACATGGGAGGAAACAATTATAATCTTTATCTTTTAGTGGTTGGTTCCTTGTGAACGTATATTTTCCCAAGTCGCACACTTCATGTCGGAAAAAAAGGAGTCGGCTCATTTCCCAAATGCTTTACCTAACTAGCAATGTTAATCGTGTAAAATAGCTATAATTTTTTTATAAATAACCGACGATAGAACTATTACATTTTTTCTATTATTTTTGTGCGTATTAACACTCCCCCTCCCTCTCCATTTATTACTCGTTATTAATGTTCAACAATGATAAAAGTCGGATAGGATTCGGAGATCCGAAGATTCGTTTAACAGAATCAAGCAATGAGTGAATCGACCCTGAACGTCTGAACAAAAATAATATATCTGACAATCAGTATTAAGAATTAGATCCGAAACTAATGTTTCTTGAAATCTCTTTCTTGTTTATTTTATTAACCTGTGTAACCACTTTCCCATGACATCCGAACATTCATTACTTCGTAATTAGCAATCATTTTAGTATTCCGTAGCTCCTTCACCCTCCTTTTATCAGACACTATATGAAAGTAACCAAATATGTATAGTGTGCTGAATTAAATGAAACCTACATAACAAAGTATGTTGTAGGTCTATGTTTGTTTGGGATGTCTATATTTTGTATATTCTTCATACAAACGAACGTACTGTAATACATCTTCGTACACATGTTCTTAAACCCCTGGAGATAGATACTTTTAGAGGGTAATGAGAACCACATAGCACAAACGAGGAAGCAAATTCACTAAAATAAATATAGGAAAGTCTCAGACGTCACAATGCACTGGGACAGACAGGATACAGGGAAATACGCCATATTTAATTGCTCTCAGTATGGAGTAGATTTGTTTACATACTATTACACTCATATATGATCAATTATACCCTGCACTAAAGAATAAAAATGATGTGACATTTTCCTTTAAACTTGAAAGTTTGTGTTTTAGTGTTATTCAAAACCGCGTGTCAACGCGACATATTTCCACCGTAAAATTGGCAGATAATTTTTCTTTCAAACTCCAGTTTTACTCATATATATCCTGGAATACGAACGTCACAATATATTAAATAAGATAAAAAATAGGTAAGTTTTAATCATAATAATTTAATAGATTCTTCAAAATTGCAATGACTAGCAAAATAATTTCAAGTGATATTTCATTAGAATCGTAGGTTAAGCGTGGTTTGTGAAATTTTGTTTATGTAATAATAGTTACATATGAAAAATTTCTATCATTATAACTTGATACGAGGGTTGTTTAAACACTTTCTTTGGAACGGATGGACAGCAGCACAAATCAAAATCGAATTGGATCATTTTCTTCTGAATTAATGAATGTCTGTTAGCTTGCGGGCTTTCAGTCGACTATCGTCGCCTACTAATCCCATGGGTTTTCATCGCCATTCTAGGATGGTCACTGCATTTGGTCGTTCACTGTTATACTTATCTTGGCAGCTCGTTCGGTCTCCACTAAGTCCAGCAACCCAATATTTTCTTGTTGGAAATGAAGGAGCAGATTCCCCAGAGGATAATCCAGCTAAACTTTGATATTTCTTTTGACTTGGAGTTGTCAAATGAAAGTATTGTGTCACATAACATTGACCAACTTTTACCGTGTTTACAAAATATCACTATTCTTGACTGCCAAACAAACGCTAAATAATGTTACATTTTCAAACAATAAACCTAAGCTTTTAACGTTGGTGTTTAAGACCAATTTTATTTTTCCAACACAAAGGTCAAGTCGGGTACTCCTGGGAGTACCCTCGTAAATACTGAACAAAAGAGTGTCAAGAAACATTTACTTATAATTCATACCGAACAATTTGGAAAATCATTTATGATCATTTTTAGAATGATAGAACAAAATTATGTTTTACGCAATATGTTATTATAATCTGCAAGGTAAATTCAACATGTCCGTTTCACTCGAAACATGAATTCTGTTACTTCATCATTGTTCTAGATATAATTGTTTGGACATAAGTTTTAATAAAATATATACGATTAAGTGACTATATAAGTAGTGATGCCCGTATTCATACTTCAAAGTATAATTAAAATGGTGATAATGAATGGCTCAATAAAATACGAACAACGATATGCTTGAACTGAACTGCGTGAACTAATTCGCAACTATAAAGATTTTTATCTTGAATAAGGGTTAAGAATATATAGTACAGGATATGGTTTTCGTAAATGGAGGAAACTAAAATGGCTGAGGGATATGATGTTTATCCCGAGGTTATACAATTTTTGTTGAACACGGATTTGGAAAAGGGGAGATGGAGACTTAATCAGGCCCACAAAGAAGGCTAAGAGCCCCTGTCGACAGTGATAAGGATCTGAGGCGTGTTTGTGTTGCGCACTTTCGCTAATCCACCCCCGCGTCCTTCGCTCCATCAGCGCCCGATTCTCATGGAAATGAGTTCCAGGTAGTCGGCTGCTTCAAGAACCCCCTCAATTATGGATCTGTGGTGACATGGGGTTGTGTGCTTCACTCACAAGACAGGTTAGCTCAGACTGACTGCTTTCTTACACAATTATTAGAGTAACTTCAAGCTAGAACATTCTATTTTTTTCATTGGATTACAGGCTACATGAGGGTGATCCTGAAACTGGCTATTCCCCATTTAATATAATAATACAATAATATATAATTGTAAAGGGAGGATATGGAAGGTAGAGCAAGGTAGCCAAGATTTAATTAGGACCCCCGGGCTATACTTTAAGGAACCTACATGGCAATTCACCTAAGTGATGCAGGCAAATCCTAGGAAACCTGCATCAGAGAGGTCGGGCATAATCTATTTAGCAGTTAACTTTTCGCCTCGTCAGGGGGTTAAGATAGAAAATAGTTAAACTAATCGAGAAATAGATATATTAAAATTAGAAATGAATATAAATAAAAAAGTGAGCATGCAACTGGACAACAATTCAGTTCGTCTCGGTTATAATAAACAACAATTTTAAGAAGATAAAAAGTTTCTGTAATTCCTGTGAAGTTCAGGAAATGCCGCAGTATGATTCTTCAATCATCCTTCAAGGCAATTTGAGCTAGTTTGTCGCCTTTAATTTCTATTATCAAGTTTGTGTGTTGTGTGACTTGAGAAATAGACGATGGTAGAGATCAGAACAACGGGTATACATAATGTTAATTAACTCTGATTTTATTAAAGTCTCCAATTTTGTTACTACAACGGATATTTGAAATCGTTTTAATCTCATGACTTTACATTCCTTTTATAAAAGACCGATTGTCAGTTGATACGATGGTACATATATATTATGGTTATCAATTTTCCACTTACCAAGCACCTTCTGAAGAACTCCATCAGTAATGCGAAAATATATATAACATGTAACACGAGAATATATCATGATCTCATTGTAGCATTGAATCGTTTGCATTTCCCAATAGTTTTTATTTAATTAAACTGGCGTTTCGTAATCATATTTAGGACTTCCTCGGGTAATTTCTTCTATGCTGAATTTTGATAAACAAAGAGAAGTCGAAATGTATAAAATTCTAAACGGGACTGCCTACATGGGCAGAGTCCAGTTTAGATAATTATACATTTAGTTTTTGTGTAATTTCAATTTAAATAAATTAGATTTAATTATTTTTACAAACAGATGTTAATTGATTTACAATTTTCAAATTGTTGTATTCAAACCTTTAATACATGTATTAATTTAATTTGAAGTTAACGACATTTATATTAAAATTTTTATTATCACATTTACCAGAAAATCTCAGCTAATACGTTTTCTTATACATACTAATTCTATAAGAGAATCATGTCGATTTAACATGAATTTAAATTCTCAGTATTTGACCTTAATTGTTCAGTGTGAAGAATTGTGAAAAAATGTATTCACATAGTAAAAAATCTGATGTGAATCTCCAATAATGCGTCCTTTAGAATTATTTAGAACATAATGGCTTTAATTTTGAAACGGTTCTCTAGGAATTAGAAAAATTAAATATTGCAACGTTTAGAAAAAACCAACTTTGTTCACTGAACATGTATATTTAAGAAACCGCGGGATTGTCTGGCGTAATGTAAAAATCTTATATGTAGAAAACAATTATTCTAAACCATGAAATTTCCCAAGGCCAACACTTTCCTTCGTAAGTGCGGATACCGCGCTTGGTTAAAAAATAATGACGATTGGTGAAGACACTTCACGTGAGGTGGTGTTTTTCCATAGAGAATGGGACAGAAGAGATTTTCTGGGATATGAAAAGGCGGGGAAATAGTCGGGAGTTGTGTTTGAAGTTGAAGGGAAGAAAAGTAGGAGAGGAGAGTGTTGCTCACAAGTGGAGAGGAAGAGGACTTAGGGTGATGAAGTAGTCAGCTACATTTGAAGTTTAAAAGGAAGAAGAACTATAAAGAAGAGAAAGGAAGATGCTTTCAATAATTAGTAGAAAGTAAACACAAAAGCTACCTGAGGACATTACGATATCCCAGCCAAAACTCTGCTGTGACTTGAACGACCTCGCCTAGGCACCCGACGGATGGCAATCTCCTGGTTCTCCGCCTGCCGAATGACACCCTTTAGTAAGAAGGATCGCCACTGCATATTGTCTAATTGCATCTACGACAAATTCCGGAAGGAAGGACTCGCTTTGTATATGCACTAGAGTCCAAGTAGCCAAAAGAAGAATAAAACAGGTTCGTCATAATAAGCGAGATCTCTGCTACAGTTGGCCCCCACCACACAGTAATAAACTCTGATAAATCTCATATATAAGAATATCTTTAGCTAAGCCGTTGCTAGTTCAATATTTAATATCGTATTTTAATACATAATTAAATAGATATTTTTAAAAAACTAATTCAATTTTCTTAACATTTAAATAATTCTCCTATATATCATTAATCTTGGTAACCACTCTTTCACACAGAAAGCAGAAGTGGAAGACGCTTCATGTTTCTATTATCGAACTTAAATGCATTTACGTTTGTTTTTGAATTTCTCCGATTGAACATCATTCCCCCACATTCAGATCTTTCAAATGGTCTCATAGGAAATAACTGCTTTCAAGCATTAAATGGATTTCACTTTCCATGTATCATTCCAACTATGCAATCGACGTATAAAATTGTCAATAAATTTTAAAAACGATTTACGGAAGCAGACAGTGTTGCACTGGGTGCTATAGCATAAATTCATTTCCTTGTAAAATGGACCGTGGTCGTAGGGAAAAAACATAAACTTGTCCACGGGTGACAGTAATGAAAATAAAATAAAAGATAGTTGTTATTCAAAACTATTTATACACAGTAGGCTGAGAATGAGATTAGTGGTCTAAGATTGTAAAACAGAAGCTTTGTGTTGTAGATAGGAAAAAAGAGACGCCCTCGGCAACATGATCCACACTCAGCTTCCATTTGATATCCTACTGACGACGCACAGCATCGCCGAATAGTAAGTAATTGGCGCTGCAACAGTTTGGACTCCTTCGCTGCGTCACGGACCTGAAGGGAGCTGATGTGTTTACTGGTCTGAAGGAGAGGCAGTAAGCAATTGAAGCCACCAACCTGGCGCCAGAGCAATGCGGCTGATGAGGTAATGGCCGTCTCGTCATGATTGCTCCCCGGACGATGCAACCAGATCCATTCGGAGCTGTGTATAACTGGCAAGGTGAGGAATCACAGTTAGGTCAAACCAACTAACGCTCACTTCCCTGCAATGTTGTAGCACAAATTAAGTGTTTAACTAAACACTCTAGTTATTACAATAAATTGCTACACCCAAAAAATAAATTAGTATTAGCGAAGTCGAGATTATCGGATCGTGAATATATTCGTGAGACACTTAATCGATCAGCAGTCCCAGCAGGAAGTCCAGGAATAACAACGATCGGAAGGACTCGATTTTTACGACTTTACCCTCCCATCTGCATGTTACTGTGGAAAACCCTCATTCGAAGAAAGACATAAAATAATTAGGGTTGCGTGTTATTTAACTCTACCCTTCAGGATTCTTTTAATTCCCAGCTAAACAAATTCATTCATTTCTTGGTAAAAATGTTGTACTAAAAATTTCAATTCAACATTTTGCGAAATGTCCTATAGTCTGAAGGTAAAACGCTGAACACGTGCAAAATGTTTCAACTGGATGTGAAACAAGAAGAAGAGTATCTTTCGATCACTACACGCGGTAAGGACAGTTCTCAGCATTAGCATATGAATGTAGGATTTTCAGGCGAGGACTTAAAGACGCTACCTGTTTCGGTGGAATTTAGAAACCAGTTCTCTTCCAAATTAAAAACTCATGCGAATGAACGATTCTGGCAACTTTTGAATCTTAGAGGAGATTCCATCTACTAAAGAGGAAGATTAAAAACCATTCCACTGCTTTGGTTGCATGCTAACAAAATCCACCAACGATTTCATACCAATTATATTTTCGTCATGGCTGACGAAACCGAAAAAATTTATATTATTCATCTATGACAATGCTTGGGAAAGGACTGATGTAAACTTAAAATAGAGGAATCATTTACTGAAGTATATTTGCTTACCTTTAATTAACCATAATCCCTGAATTATCATTATCTAAGTACTTCACAAATATCAATTAAAACTCATTTAATTTAAGGAGCTGTCAGCCAAAGCAAAAAATTATTGCATTTATCAAATTTAATTCATTTTAGAGACAAATTTAAAATTCAATCAGTAATGGAAATTAATAACTGTAATACAGAACCATAAATTTTCTCATTTAAAATAAATGAGAACAAAACAAGTAATTTTTACCAACAGAATTTAGAAAAATAGCAATTAAATGTTTTTATTAAAATTTATTTTCGGCTAATAAGGCTGTCGTCTTAATTTATTTTAAATGACGTCGGATGAATTTAAATTACTTACAATTTAATTCAGGATTGAAATTCCAATGGTATGATGCAAAATTATGTTATTATACATAAACGTTACTATAACTTCGTTACGAACCAATTACCTTGGAAAACCAGGAACTTCGGCATATTAGAACTTATATTACCTTAGTTATACATCTATCATAATTATAGCTAAATGTAAAAGTGTATAATAATATTACTTTACACGTCACCATTGAAATTTTAATCTTCAATACTTTTTAAAACATCTCAATTAGAATAATTATTGTTCTCTATCAGCTTTATCCAAAATCGAGGAAGGAGAAAAGAAAGGATGCAGTCTGTCGCCCATGCTGTTTAACTGATATGTAGAACAGGCGATAAAGAAAGTTAAAACACATTATGGAAAAGGAATCATACTGCAAGGAGAAGAAATAAATCCCTACGGTTTGTCGATGATATTGTAGTATTAGACGAGTCAGAAGAAGACTTGGAAACCACAATAAATAGCATGAACGTGGTTCTGGAGGACGAATGCTACATGAGTATTAATAGAGGGAAAACCAAGGTAATGGAGTGTAGTATGTAATAACAAAGGGTGTTTGATTGGGAAGGGATATTTTGAAAGAGAATAAAGAATTTTGCTACTTGAGAAGCGTAATAACTAGGGATGGTAGAAGTATAGTAGACATAAAGAGGCGAGAAAAACTTACGCGAAAAAGAGTAATTTAATTACGGATAATATGTGTGAAGATTAGGAAATAATTGATAAAAATGTTAGTGGACGGTAAGATTTGCAGAAAAGAAAAAAATAGAATGCTGGAAATCAGATTGGTGCATAGAATAATTAACGAGGAATTTCTAAGCAAAATCGGGGAATTGCGAATAATATGGAGGACGTTGACAAAGTGAAGGGATAAATTAATAGGCCACGTTTTGAGACATGAGGGTCTTGTAAAGTTAGCATTAGAGGGGAGAACAGAAGACGGAGGCTATGGATGGAATATGCTAAGCAGATTAGGGAGTACGTCGCACTTTTGTAGCTATGTTAACATGGAGGATTGCATCAGACCAGTCCTAGGACTGAATATCACAACATCGGATTCATTTATTTTAAATAAAAAAAATTTATTCTACCTTTAGATTTTAAATTTATATTGATCATATGAAAATTATGGATTTTGATGAAAGCCACTTAAATTACTTTTTTTTAATAACAACTTTTGTATAATTTAGTGTGTTTAATTTTCGATCGATACACCAGAAGTGAAAGAATTACAGTAAACTAAACATAAAATACAATATGAAGGACTTTAGAGGGAAGTGTGTGGGATAAAAACAGAAATGGAAGGCCAACGATGGAATACTTAAACAGATTATAGTGGATGTTAGCTGTGGTAGATATATAGAAATGCAAAGGCTTGCGCAGAATTGGTTAGCATGGAACGTGGCATCAGACAAGTCTAAGGACTAATTACTACAACAACAAATATAAAATCTATTAATCAGTCTCATATAAATAATTGGGAATTTAAAGAATTCAACCATATTATTATGTGGTTCTATTTTTCCTGTTATTTCACTTCCGCCATAAAATGAGTTTTTCCATAAGAAGCTGCATATAGATAATTTGATATTTTATTCCCAGGGATAAAATGATTTTTTGTACAGATATTGTGGGCTCATTCACGCCAATTACAAAAATAGTTTAATTACGTTCACCTGTGAAGCTCCTAGAGAGAAAAAAACGCGCACGAATCAGTACGGTTAGGACATCACTACTTAAGGATCACAGAAGTCAGGGCTGTCGATATCTGCGTATCGAATTGACGACGCTCAGCAGCGTCTTGGCAATTCGACGCCCTGGGGTCGTGTTTCGACGCCACTAACGAGCCGCACGGATTTATGAGGGCGCCCCCTGGGGCTCCGCGTTCGGATCTCCTTTCAACGAGCATCGCAGATCCGCAAGCAAAACAATCACATTTCAGGTTACACACAATCTAAGCGACGCCACCTATTCCCCGTTCATTTTGCGTACCTGTTTGGTTTGCATAAACTATAGCAGATCCGAAGCCATTATAGAAAATCTTGCAGAAATAAAAAAGGAAGAACTAAAAAAATCAGATTTTCAATGGTTAGAGACAATTGTTATATACAAAGTAAACGGGTAAACTATACCAAACAAGTGTCTTTGGCAAAAAGTGCTTATAATTAAATCAACTCATTCAGCATGACTGCCGAATATGAACTAACGAGCCTAACTAGCCGGGAATGCACTTATTGAGAAATTTGATTTGCCAATTTATTTATTGAATAAATTTAATGCTTTTTATTTCAATAACTGTTAGTGTTCAATTTTCATTTAATTCGTTGAATGTGAGAAGTTCTTTGAGTTGATAGGCAAAATTGGACATGTATTTATCTATTAAGCCAGGGACTAAACTTGTGCCGAAACGACGCCACTCGTCGAATATTTTATTACTTTGTCGTCAATGTTTATAAAACACGTTAATGACAGATTATATTGTATTTCTGTGACGTTAAAATTTTTTAAGGACAACGCAATACATGGTATTGTAATTGTAGTACATTAACATTCTTGTTATTTTATTGGGAAAAATAAAAAAACATAAATTGTACCGCAGTAGGACCTTTCTCTAATTTTGTTCACATGTTTTATATTCTAACTGATCGAAATTCAGCAAGAATATTCTAACTCGAAAACAGGTGGACAAGAGATTGGAATTCCCCGGTGCCAGGGTTCCTGGTTGAAAACGTGTCTGTCTGCTGCTACAAAAGATCAGGCATGTTTTCATGAAGGAACGTTCACCCTTCAAAATATCCTAAGGGCACCATTCCTTCGTCAGCGAAAAAAATTCCCGCGCTTGACGGAAGACGAATAAAGATTGGCGAGCACACGTAACGTGGGGTTGCGCTTTTCCTTGGAGAAGGGTAGTTTATCTGCGAGGTGAATACACGAAAAATGAGCAGAGTTGATCAAGACGTTGAAAGGGCATTGTCGCTCTTGAGTTAGAAGGAAGACAGAGCAAGGAATGTCATAACTTCGGACTTGCTTGTTAATTGAACGGAAATGGAAGTAACTGTGTGTTGGAGTGTAGAAGAAGGAAAACTGTGGTTTCCTCAACCGTCAGTGCAGAGTCTTCTTCCGTCAACAGAAGGTAAATCCAAAACCCGACCTGGAAGTGTGAGAGTGGAAGAAAAAAAAACTGCTACGCAGAACTTCCGCAATTGCTGAGAATATGAAGCAGGTTCGTTTACTAACGCGAAATCTCTGCTGCACGTTGTTGCCCCAATAATTAACCCTGAAAACCCCTTTGAAATTTAGACAATCAACCCAGTAAATAATGCGCAGGACCCACTAAAGAATATTTTTATATAAATATAATAATTATTTTTTAAAGCATAAATAATTTGTTCACATAACTTACATAATTAACCCCCTATTGTCTTACAAAATTTAAATTATTTAATTTAATTTATGAAGTGTCATGCATAATAGTAGAGTTGATTTTAGGACCTGCTTAAGCTGTATCAGCTCACTATTCTGTTTCGAAGAGTAGTATTATCAACTAGGGAGTGCGGCCGTAAAGGAACTTGATGAAAAACTCAAATTTAATTTTATGTTAATAATATAAACAATAGTAGTTTGGCAAAATATTAGTATTTTAAAGGTTTTTCAAGTAATATCAAAACAAATTCACATTACATCATATGAGGGCAATATGTTACGTTAAATTCAGTTAATTATAGATTTAAGTATTATTTTTCTTGTCAAGGTGCGTATGATATATGATAAAAAATTCAAAATAAAATGTCTTCCAGTATGATCGGCACAAGTGAATTTTCAGGTAACACTCCCGCTACCTGCTATAAGGCAGCCGCTGCCACCTGCTATTTTACCACATTTGAAAATATTCGCAAATGGGAAGATATCCTTGTGATGGGAAAATCAGCACCTTATGGCTTCACTCGGGTTCCACTCAAATTTTAGTGACAAAAAATGCAAATCCATAATCAAAACAGTAAGTAATTACTCAGTCTCGACGTACCCTAATGAATTAATTCAGGCCGACGTCTTCGTAAGCAACTTTACGGCAAGAGTCCGTCCTCTGACAGAGACGTTTCCCAGAGACGGCAGCACAGGCCGAGCCTTGTTCGTCGCTGTTTGAAAACTCCCACTCACCTCTGGCGGGCAATACGATACTTCAAAGAACGCGCCCGAGTTTTGACAGGCGAGCTGTGTTTTGATGCTCAGCTACTCAGCTACCGACTCAAGTCCACTAGCCTCCTTCTACGACTCAGTAATGTGCTCTATAAAGTGTACAAAACGCATTTTATGAAATATTAAGAACTCTTGTCTGCGGGATCTTGTAGTTGCACATAATATCTCAAAATATGACAATTACCCGTGACGTGTATTTTGATATTCAATTAATTTAATTTATGACGTGTAATTCAGCAATTACGTATTTAACATAAATTCGCAGAATGTGAGTCAAAATAAAAGGCAAAATTCTTTAATTGTAATACTTGAAAATCGTGGCATTTCAATGAGGCGCTTCGAGCGGATGCAAACAAAGTAATAAAACCATGTGCCACGAAGTCGGCAATAGTCGCATTTTCACGGGATTAGCAGCCATCTGGTGAAATTAGGAATCCACATCTGGCTACCCCGGGAATAATCAAAATAGTGTCGGCTAACAGCTCGTTCCAAAAAACAAATTTGCCAAAACGTGGGAAATATAAGATTTGGTATTCCATTTTTTTAAATTTATTTCGCAATATACTATGGGGCGTAAGCCCTGTGGCAGATACATAATTATATTTATATATATTATATACATATTTTCCCGTATACATATCTAAATAAATCATTGTCATTTGAAATGTTTTTACCATTGAAAGAAAGTAAAAACACTTCACTTTGGATTAAACCTTGAAATTGGACTATGGTTTAATATTCATTTATATTGTTGAAGAAAGCCACTTTGCCAGTTTTTTTACTTTTAACCTAAATTTATTTTTCTTAATAGTATTGCCTCCAAACATTCCCATAGGTTAATTATTCCAGTCGTTGATAGTCGTATATAATAATAGAAGAAATACAAGAATGGAAAAATGTCAACCGGATCTCGGAATCGAACCCGTGGCCTCGCTTCAATTGAGCATTCCCACTAACTTAGTATATAATAATGAAAATTTGTCAATATCTGCTTCTTGTTTTCCACATTTTTTAATATTATTATTCTAGTAATTTTATAATCACTGCTCAGTTAATTGATAGATTGTAGAAGCTCAGTGCCAAAATTTTAGAATTGACAAGTTTTAAAATTTTGAAAATATATTACTTTATGAATTATGAGAACTAAATTATGATTCTACATTCAGTTACATGCAATGACACACAGATCAAAGTTTATTTTGCTCTATATTAAGTGACGTGGTAATTAAAAATAGTTAAACCTTGACTAACAAAAACATAGATCTGTTTTAGTTTCTGAAAATATTTTTCAAGAAATATTTTGGAGTATGTTACAAATAATTGTGAACTCTTCGTAAATTCCTGTGTATGATAATTAATACATTCTGAAAATACCTTAAATAGCCTGAAATACTAATGGACTGTATTATAATTTTTTAGGAACACATGAATTACTATTCTCATCATGAAAATAACTGAATAAATTTATATTTATAGTTACATTGTATATGAGTTAAAGTGTATATTTTTACTGCAGCAATTTCGAACAAAAGCCTTTTGGAATAAGGAACTTATGAAACGACGAAAGATTGTTGTACTTTGAAATAAATTGTTGAAACAAATTGTGACATAAAAATTATGAAATAATATATTTAAAATATGTGCAAAAATATCAGTCATAATAAATTCACAATAAACTGTTGATTTAAAAATGTATGGTATTTTTATTACTACTATCCAGATAATATAAGCATATGTTGTATGAAGTGAGTTTCAAAATAATGAAAAGCATTATGATATGATTATATTTAATGATCATATTAAATCATGTGTTTTCCTCTTCTGAATAAGATCATTTAATGGCGTCATTATAAAGCAGAATTTCATTGTAGTTTAAATTGCATATAATGCAAAATGTTACTATTATTATAACTCCCATAATTTATTTAAAGTAATGTGCAACTAAAGATATTCATTATAAATAATTAATCACTTAACTTCCATTCTTCCAAAGAGCTGCACAAAATTAAAAAATTTTAAAACGACCAATTCTCAAACACGATCAGTTTTTATTCAAATCGTGCAACGTTTCGACCCAACAGTTGCGGCATCATCAGGGTTTTAAACTTTGAATAATTTATTGAAAATATCAGATTAAATAAAAATATAGAGGTACAAATGGATGTGAAGGTGTTCGTCCTGTGCAAATGCAAGGACAGTTACACAGAGTACCTGCCGTTGGATACAGTCCAGGACAAAAAACTTAATGTCTAATAGAATTTATAAATTTTTTACTATCCGATCTTAATAAAAATGAAACCAATCCTATAATCATCAAAACACGCTTGAACGAGTTATCTGCCGAACTGCCACGCCACCATTGCAAATGGGCCAACAAATTGCTAGAAACAAACTACATAATGTAAGCTCCATCTTTTTCTGCAAATTATAATATATTATTAATTATTATTCCTTAATTGAATATAAGGTCAGTTGTCATTATTCATTTGCAGAAGTTATTCTTGATGTTGAAAATCAGAGCCCGATGCTGGACAACTTGAGAAAGTTCGGCGTGAGTATTTATACGCGTGTCGCCAAGAAGGTGGGTTTATCCGAGCTGCAGCACGTGCATCCGAGTCCCACGAGGATGAATGAACACACAGACTTGTTTCTGCGAGTCTTCAGTCGAGAAGTTTACACATCGCGTGGCAGGCTCTCCTTCGTCGCCGTCACTCATCTCAGAGTTCCGAGGAAAAACAAGCCTGGCGTGGTACAGTCGCGACCGGCCATCATGGACGCTTCCACAAGGCCGCGGGTTCGCTTCCAGGCCGAAATAATCGCGTCTCTCCACTTCATATCAAGCGCAACTACCTGCAACTCAAAGAAACCATGCTTATTCAGAAATCCTTTATCGAGATCTACCATGGATGACTCTAAAACAACAGTCCGATTTGTTTGCAACGATTCCAAGTTCAGCATTTCAATCCTCTAACCCTTGACAGCATCGCCATTAGTCTTTTGGAGCTGTTTCTCATTCCATATTCCTCAGTAATCGCTAAGTAAGAACCTTATTCTTTATTGGCTGGACAGCCCTCTGAGAGCCTTGACTTTTCGAGACAATCTGTCATGACACATTTAACATTTCTTGGAGTGGTCAGCGTGTCGATTCTCCTTCAGTTATCATGTTCTTAGTATCATCGAGCTTGGATTCTAAATCGAGACTTCTGTGATGTGACGCAATGACTTCAAATCAGGTCAGAAAGTAATATGAGTACAACTGTTTTCACATATCTTGTCAAAAATTTGTAAACTTTACCAGGAAGTTTTGAGTTATGGAAGATAAAAACCAAACAACCAAAGCTAATGCAAAGCGAAAACCAAATCCCAGCGATCTGCGGTCATAATCACCTCCTCTAGGAGATCCTGGGCTTTTTATTGCGTGAGCAGGTGAAAATCTTCGAAGCAAGAAGAAATAAAATGTTCCGTTTAAACGTTATTATTTCTCTCTTTTTCGAAATTTCGTAAACTTTGAATTACTGTAGAGAGAGATCCTGGGCTTGAATCCCGGCATGGGCATGGGTGCTTTTGCTCGTAAAGTTCACGAAAGACTGAAGGCGAATCGATGTTCTAACCACGTACTACGCCATAAAATCCGGAATATAACATGTCCATCAATTAGTCCAGTAGACCAATGCTCTAAATTGGGCTTTAACGCCAATGAGTAAGATAAATAGCTGATAAGGCAATACTCTCAGTTCTTATATATTATACGAGAGTTGTCAATAGAATTAATTTTCTCCAAAAGGATAAAACTTTGTTAAGTTATTCAATAACATAATCTTCAGATTATAGGTATCTACATTAGTATCATAGTAGTATTAAATTAGAAAATGTACCCCATTGAACGAGGGCTGCACCACCAATGAAGAATAAGAAGAAAACTAAAGCCCAGCAATAGGTTTATTACTAAAATAATTTTAAAAGCTACTACAATAAATTTTCAGTATACCTTTCATTGGTCTCGTATTTCAATAGCCCCAAATTTCAACCAGATACTTTCCATTACCTCAAGAAAAATGTTATTGGGAGGGTAATCCTTTGCGTGACACGATTGTATATGGATTTAGGATTTGAGAACAAATATTCTAAATTGGAAACTAAAGCAAAGAATGAACAGGACTAATGCTTCCAATCAAGCATAGGTCTAAAATTATGAGAGTGAGTTAACAGATTAGGACAGCGATTCCCGAACTATGCGTCGCGACGCCCCGCGGCGCTGCTTCTGTGTTACACAGAAGCCGCGAATATATCACAACATTAGACAATTCAAAGTAATTTTTTTAACTAGACAATTATAATCCCTTGACGTAAGTCCGCAATCCGTTGTATTGCAAAAAGGTATATTTTTTCCATAGTAATGTTTCACTCAATGTTTGTTTTTGAAAAAGAAGTAATAAAACGAGACAGCACAGACAAAATAGAAGCTTGAACCAGTGTCTACTGCGTTTCGTCCTCGCCTTTGAGAAAGGCTTTTGAAATTATTACTACGAAGAGAAAATTAATGAAGATGATATGAATGATTATTTTCCCTTGTTGCACCAGTTTGTAATCGCCAATGAAGTTTATTCCTGTTACAATATAGAATATGTATTTTAAGATCATCAAATTATTAAAAAAATTACTTTCCGCAGATAATATGGACAAATAGGGATGGATTCAAGAGGTCTGCGAGTCAAACCTCAATCTGAATTTACATCTTTATAAGAAGAGTTTTTGAGCGACAAATCATTGAAGACCAATTGGTAATTCCGATTGCAACTTCTTATGTTAGGAAAGATGAGTTATCGGCGCTCGCTGTAATAAAAATTGTATTGGTCGGAAACAATAGTGGAATACGGGATGAGGGTATGAATCCGACATTTTATAAATTTTGTAGTGAGCAATAAACTCGTCCATCCCATAGCTTTAATTATTCCTCTTCAATAGAGTTGTTATTATCATACTTGTATAAAACTAACCACATTGGCAGTAGACTTCAAAAGCGTTCATTAGATCAATCGGGGTGTCGCGAAAAAATTGTAATATAGTAAGGGCGTCGGGAACCACTGAATTAGGACATAAAAGTTTGAACAGGATCGGGAATCGATTCCAGGACCTGCAGACAATTCTCGGTCCTTTACTATCCTAACTGTTAACTATATACGATTTTAGTGGAGAGATTTAAGAAAAGTATCAAATTATTACGAATTTATTTAATAATTATATGTATAGTAATGGTATATTTTTTTAGAAAATCTCTTATCGTTCAAGCAGTTATTTTCAAGATTACAAAGTGGGGTCCAGGTAAAAAGATAGCACACGTCACGAATCGGAATAAAAAGTTCTCGGGTTACCAGGCGACAGTGGCCGGACATGCGCACAAAGACTCGTCGGTCAGCTCCGATGTACAGAGACATTCTGAACCAAAGCTTCGACCAACAACTTACAATGGCCACCATCTGCCCACTCGGCTTTGTCACTAAAATGCTCCCATGTCGGAGATAGCCGTCGAAACGTCGTATATTTGTCTGCCGATTTACCTTACCAAGAAATTCATCATGGAAGAATTGAAATGATGCTGCTTATGGTCGACCTCCTACAATGTCCATTTTCCTGAGATATAATTTAAATAAAATCTTGTGAATCTTTTTAATTTTTTATTTGGAAAGCAAGATTTTTAAATTTCGTCGTAAGAAATTGAGAAGTTAAAAATTCTTTGCACTATCTGTTGATAATAAATTTTATTGACTAAAGCACTTGCAAATAAAAAAGTTCATGTACCTAAACTGTTTATAACTATGACAAAGTGCAATGATCTCAACATTGGAACATTAGTTTACATTGCATAATGTATCTTATTATATTCGCAAAAAGAGAAAAATTGTATACTTTTTTAAGAAAAATTTTTGATGGTCTTATGTGTCAAGTTATTTGAAGAAAAAGATTGGAGAATTTCTTTTAAGTATAAAAACTCGTTACGGTGAATATATTAATTGATTTTTTGTGAGTAATAATTACAACTAATATATATGTACACTGTTTGGATACAAGAAACATTATAATTGAATTAATATATTTTGTTTTTAAAAGCACTCTCCAGCAACATTAAAAAGTTAAGAGATACTAAAATAAGTCTCAATTCAGAAGTAGCCAAATATTTCTTCTTACATATATATTTGACTAATGAATTGACAACATTAGATTTTCATCAATATAAACCAATTAATGATGCGATCCATTCCAAAAAAGGTAATTTATTCTATGAGGACACTAAATAAAAATTATGTGGCATTATTTTTATCAAATTCGTTATTCATTCCACCCTAGAAGGACAGCTCCTCTATGCCAATGCCAATAGCACCACAAGAAAGTAATAAAAAATTGTTTGACTACTAATGAAGAGTGAACGATACTTAATCGGAATAAAAATAACTATGCGTGTTTAACAACTCAACATAATAATAGCTGTAGTTATAACGGAAATGTTTCTGAATAAGAACTTTTAAGGAGGAATCCAAGAATTCCTTCTTTTTTCTCTGATTTTAAACGTTTCCACAGGCCGAAGCACTTCGGACAGGTGCATTCTTTGGGATTGCAGACATTGGGCTGACGGTAAGAGTTATCGGGTATTCCTATTGGATCAGTAAGCCAGCTGTCTCCTAAACTGGAGACATGGATAAAGGAATGCTGCGTCCCCACAACTTACTCCTCTCTCGTTATCGGAAGGCTGTTGGGAAAGTAGCTAGAGTTCTACGTACCTGAAGTAGAGTTTGCCACGCATCTCATTTAGTAAACCCTTGGCTGCCTTGTACCCCTCTTTCAGAGACCTTCCAATGCTATTTTGATGTGTTGCTACTATGTGGAAATCTTCGTCTCAAGAAAAATAAATCAGCTATCGGAAACGTGGAACAAGTGACGAGAGAGGACCAATACTATGCAGGGTTACCTACGGTTTTCCTTCCAACAAATTTAAGCTAAATATAGGTAGGTTCCCTACGATATATCCAAACGAAATTATTAATCCTTGGCTGTCAGGTTGTCACTTCAGAAGGGCAGTAACCCCATTGTAGATTACCCTCAAGAGGCCTACTTTAAAAATTGTCCAAAAAAAATTCATTTAACTATCTATCCTGAAATATAAAAAGGTTTTCGGTAAAGATATGGCTAAAGAATATATGAATTATCAAATGACCGGGTAAATAATCAACCATAAGCTGAAATTTAAGACTGCTGTTATTCAATGGAGATGAATATTTTGGTACAAATCACGACTTTTTTTCAGTCTGGACCAAACCATAAACCGACTAACATGGTCACGTGCCTCCTAATATGTTTAGATTGTGTACAGTGCCTGAACGATTCGTATAACAAGCTTTCCTTTCCGGTGTTCTTTATATTCTGAGATTCTCCACGTGCTCCTTGTGAGTGACCGTAGCATTGTTCGCTGCTTTGCAGCTCTACTTCATCGTTCTCTTCTCCAATTTTTGTCTGAGGACGCGTGCTGCAGGGCAGGTGTGGTGCAGGACTCTTTTCTAGGTACAAAAACGCCTCTTCCCCCGCAGCTGCAAATTAGAACGTAGCCAGTGTCCTGCTGCGAAAGTCAAGCCCGTATTTCTATTCAGGCGCAGGCGTGACAATCCTCGTCTCCACCAAAGAAAGTAACTTCCGAAAGCTTTGGCGTGCTACTGTACACGTGTACAGAGACATACTGAACCAAACCTCTAATGTGTCGCCAACAACTTACAATAGGCACCATCTGCCCACTCGGCTTTGTCGCTAAAATACTTTGATTTCGCCGTTTCTAAGAACCTGGACTAACCACTGTGACCTCCTCCGGAGCACGACTGGAGTCACTCAGCAAAAATATCTCCATCAATATGCCCAAAGGTATAGACAAACGGCACAAAATCCATCTTATCTCAGTCCAAACGTTGAAAATACTAACTGTACGACTAATAACAATAAAAAGGCCAAGGTTATAAGAAAAGAAATACATAAGATTTGGAAAATTAGATAATTTAAAGTCGTTGGCAGAGGAAAATTAAAATAAACACGTCTATCAACGCATTCCAAATACTCTGGAAGTGAAGAGTAATGCTCTGTAAGTGAGCTGAAATTCATCAAATATATCAATCGGTTTTCTAAACAGTTTTAGAGAAGAAGCAAGCGGCTTTATCCTCACCTTAAGACTTTATCCCAGCTAAACAAATCCAAATAAATGGTCTTGGCTAATTTCCGACATGGTACACTATAATAACATTTTATAAAGCTATTTGATACTGTTTCTTACGACAAAGAATCTATATATGCATATTATATATAAATGTCTACCGAAAATTGTCAGAACTTTAATACGCGACACAATTATTATATATTTAAAATCAATTCATAAAAGTTGTTTATAAAATAAAATCTTTCAAATTTGCTGCTTTGTTTTATTGAATTGTAAGACCACATATGCAGAGCTACGTTTTACTTGCGATGTGTTGTCTAAGTATTTAATAATTACTAATTTATTTTGGTAAACCCGCGATATCACATAATCTTCAGGAAATAGATTGAATGAGATTTAACAGCCTGGGAGGCCAGTTCACATTGATATACCGAAAAATATTCAACTAAATCGTTCATGTAACAGTGCGCTGTGTGACGTGTGACACCGTCCTACGTCGGTTTCTTTGCCGCAGAGCATTGGTAGCACTGTCTCTGTTATAGTATTATTAGTATTTCACACGATTATTCTCGTAAAATTTGTTGTTGTTGCTTACGGTGTTGAAGCACAATATATGTTGGTTTCCCTATCTTATCCCAGACCTCTTTACATGAATATTAATAAACAAACAAATACATCATACACAAAAATACTGCTTGTTTCGTACAATATAATATAATTTATCTTTATTTTGAATGTAAATGAATATAAGTCTGGTATACATGTGCTCATGTGCTACGGCATATAAATAGATTTAGGGATTCTTTTTTCTTAATTTTAAGTACCTTGATAATAGTTGTGTTTAACTGTGTCCTTTGATTTCGAGGACTTTGAACTGCAGCATAGCAGCACACTTGCTTGGTCCTACTCCGGTAATTCGGCCAACATCTCCGAATTTAAGACTGAAATACATGCGATTGCATATACAGTACTTTCAAACTGCCTGTCTTCTGTGCTCAGTCGCAGTGAGTAATATAAGTCTGAATATTAGGAAATCGTTGCTAAAAATGTTCGTATGGAGCGAGGCGTTGTATGGGTGCGAAACGTGGACGATAGGAGTTGGGGAAAGGAAAAGAATAGAAGCCTTTGAAATGTGGTGCTATAGGCGAATGCTGAAAATCAGATGGGTGGATAAAATCACTAAAGAGGAAATTCTAAACAGAATAGGGGAAGAGCAAACAATATGAAGGACGTTGACCAAGAAAAGGGATAGATTAATAGGCCACGTTTTAAGACACGAGGGTCTTGTAAAATTAGCATTAGAGGGAAGTGTGTGGGGTAAGAACGAAAAAGGAAGGACAAGGATGGAATACACTAAGCAGTTATGGAATAATATACACGAACTAAAAATACACTTGTGTTATAAGTGTGTTTCAACTTCTTAAAATTTACCTAAAATAAGAAACTATTGATAACTATTCAGACGGAATCAGAAAAATAGAATGTCATGCGCAAAGTTTTAATATCTTACATAATTATTCTCGTAAATATTGTGACTGTTGTAGAATACAACATTTAAAAAATTCACGAGCCGCCATTGAAAGTGAGTGCTTGAGTTGAAATTGAATTCATTGTATTTTATTAGGACAAACACGTGGAAGCTAACATATGCCAGCAATATTTCAAATACGTAATAGTAAATGTGAAATTCGAAATATTTACAATAGGCTACTCAACAAGATAAAACTTTGTTTCATAATGCAGCTAGGCTTCTCATTGTTACATAGTGCGTTGCTGATTTATTTTTGTATCCACTTCCTGTTGTCAGCGAATGCTGAGGGGTCTGGTTCATACCCCAGTCGTCTTGTCGCAAAATATTGCAGATGTGTACAAACATTTCTTCTCAGCTGCAACGTATCAAGCGCGCCTACTGATGGGTTTATCCAGACTTCAGTTTATTGTCTATACTTGCGAATAGTTCTAAATTCCAAGTACGCGCTACGTCTGCGTCTTCACTTGAAACGTTTGCGTCTGTTCAGCTACAAACAGACTAATAGGATATAATCAAATTATTGTGCTACAAACGTCATAAATTCAGATACATGTTAAACAGTTCGAGATTTATTTATTTGGGATTATAGGAATATCTACAGGATGTCTCAAAAAAATGTACTCACACTTTGAGAAAAGCATTATTTATGAACATAGAGTAAAATGGAATGTAACTATGGTGCCCAATGTGGATATCCCACACCATAGTTTCTCCTGGTAAATTTGCAAAGTTTTCTGCCTTCTTCCGCATATCACTGTCGTTTTCTGTCACAATGTCGATTCCCCTTATGGAGTGACTACCCAAGTGACAGGAATCATGGCGGCCTGTCAGGCCCAGAAAATTAGTTACCACCATTACAGATCAAACTATGCATGTCGCACGATCGAAGACGCCGAAAATATTTTCTTGAATGCCTATTTTTTTACCTTTTTAATTTCGTGATTCCAGTTAAAACACTCCAGATGAGGTTCCAAATTTAGGAACGAAACGTCGTGTAAATGTTTTCTGACTAAAAGGATGTTTTATTATTTATCTATACCAATAAATAAAGTTGGAGTGTTTGTCTGTATCTCTGTCTATCTGTCAAACTATCTGTCTGTCCGTATGTTGTCACGAATATGCTCCGAAATAGCTCAACGGATTTCAATGAATGTTTGAGGGTTAAAAAAGGGTAAATTAACTTAAATATTAGTGAATACTTCATTTCAGTGATAATAATACTATACATATATATTAATTCTACGTGAAAGTTTCTTTTCTTAACATGCGTTAAAATCTTCTAAATGAATGAGGGTAGCCTATACTCTTGCTTTTTTCATACTTCAAAACGGCTCAACGAGTTTCAATGAAAATTTCAGGGATTGAAACTGGAATTTTAACTTAAATTTTCGTGTATGTTTCATTTTGATAACTTGAAGAGTTCAGAAGATATTTATATAAATATTTATAAGACTATTCAATTTCTGCCCGAATGGCTCATATTTATTGGCTCCGAAACGTGATAGCAAGACCTGTTCTAGACCAACTGAATGTTATAAGCTTCGCCATGTTGGGAAGCGTAATAACTAGGGATGGTAGAAATTTGATAGCACAGGCAAGAAAGGCTTTCGCTAAAAAGATGAATTTACTTACGGGTAAAATAAGTGTGAATATTAGGAAATCGTTGCTAAAACTGTTCGTCTGGGGTGTGAATTTATATGGGTGAGAAACGTGGATAATAGGAGTTGCAGAAAGGAAAATATAGCTTTGAAATGTGATCTTATAGGAGAATGCTGAAAATCAGATGGGTGGATAAACTCACTAAGGAGGAAGTTCTTAACAGAATAGAGGAAGAGCGAACAATATGGAGGACGTTGACCAAGAGAAGGTATAAATTAATAGGCCACGTTTTAAGACATGAGGGTATAGTAAAATTATCATTAGAGGGAAGTGTGTGGTGTAAGAACAGAAGAGGGAAGCCAGGATGTAATACGCTAAGAATATTAGGGAGATTAGGGATTATTAAATGAAATGAAAAGTTTGCGTAAGATGGGTTAGCATGGAGGGTTGCATCAGACCAGTCTAAGACAAAATGCCACAACATATATTCAATTAATTCAACTTTATGGAAATTCTGTACCTGTTGTTTAATTTTTAGGGTAAAATAAAAATAACTATTTTGAAGTGAACGAAGCCATGGGGGTTAGCTAGTTAGTAATAATTACGTTCTACATATAGATGATTTATATTATTCCAATCAATTACGTGTGATTTCATGTATACATGTTTTTAATACAGATTGTTTAACCAAATATTGTTTTAAATTTTCGAAATGTTCTTTAATTCTTAATTATGCTTTTTTGACTTACAATCGAAACATTCAACTTTATATGCACAGTAGTGGATCCAGAGAAGTATCTTGCAGGGAGAGGGAGTTTCGTAAAACTTGTATTAGATTATAAGAGAACGTGGGCTTTCCCGGTGTATATTATGCATGAACAATTCTCGGGTTGTCTTCTTCAGTACACCTGAAGAAGATGGCAGAGCAAGCCATTGAAACGTTGTGTTTAAATTCCATACTTACCCGGTTGGAAACCCGAGAATTGTTCATGCATTGTATTAGATTATTATTATATTAATTAATCCAACTCTAAAACATTTTATTTTACATCTGTTATTTTGTACTACATATTTAAAACATAACAATAATTTTATGATTAAACATTTATTTAACAATTCCAAACAATGTAGCAATTGATATCCGAAAATACTGATTTCTATTATACAGTAAAGGGTAATCTTCGTTTGCCAAAGAGATTTCATATCAGCATGGTTTATGAATTTAATGGATTACGAACAAATAGGTTGTCCATGTAGCTATAGTATAGGGATTTTACCAATATCTCAACGACCAACATTTTATTGTATTGTTCAGTACATTTTTAATCACCTGATTAAGATACTTACCTTAATACCTCAAGTTAATGAAAAAGACAAATTAATAACGAAAGTTGTTAGTTTTTATTTTAACATTATCAATTGTTCCATAAAATTTTGAAAAATTAGCTTAATTTCATGGGGGACATCCTTCCTCCTGTTCCTTCCCCCTGGGTCCGCCACTGATATACGTCATTATATATATCCAAATTATGTAAAACTCTTTATTATTTTTGCCTTAATTTAAATTATTACATGATTTAAATGTTTTCCTGACACAGTAAATGCCAAACAGGTTGCTTAATATAAATTTTACGTTTTCTAGCATATGGTAGAACGATGCTGCCCAGAGATTTTTAATATTTTTGGTTAATTATTATTATTAAAAATCAATGACTTGAAATTTTTTTATTAATTAAAATGTGGGTGGATAGTAATTTTAAAATAGAGTATTAATAAGTGTTGTTAAAATTTCTCCTTGTGGGGTTTGTCGTGATAAAATTTAACAGCCTTGTCTGCTAGATTTAAAACCATATCTGTTTTATGCTGGAGGTAATGATTCTAATAAAAATTTTATATTATACCTGAATAGGTATTTTTTGAAACCAATTAGTGAAAACTTTATTATTGAAACTAACAACTGAAACTTCAAGAAATTAGAGAATGATTTTGTTCTGATTCATAAGGGAATTTTAAATTAAGGTGACAGTCGAGAAAAATATTGACAAATTATTCAGTTTATATTTGGGAATTATTCAAAAATTATCATCAAAATTTGTGATTTTGGCCAAATTACTTTAATTTTATTTCTGTCTTGCATTTTTTGTTGTTGTGTTGTGACTGTTTCAGAATCAAAATTTATTTACAGCAAAGTACATTATTATAATTTATTTATTATTATTACCATTCAGCCAATTAGTGATAGAAGTTAGCGCTTTAATTTTTTATTCAGTTAATAGTATACTTCCCAATGTTACCAAATATTAATACTCGGGGAACGTTTTTTCTGTGTGCCTGTTTCCTGCTACGCATCTGGACAGATGGGGTGAGGCGTTAATCCCTCTAGAAAGGACGCAGGCCTTGCTTCTGTCTGAATACTACACGTCCGCTACAAATAAACCTACACTATTAATTCTGACGTCGAGGACACGTCCTAAGCTGCACAACGCTGCCCCGAATTCGGATTCCCTCAAAGCTAGGCTTTAGACCAAGGCCAAATCCTCTGCAAGACAATTGTAAAAAACTCTTAAGTCTCTACGATACTGGTACTTACCGACTTAATACGCTTCGTTAGTGACAATTTACACCGAAATTGAGTTGTTTATACGAAACGGTTCCAGTTGCACTAAAACATTGGCATATAATATTTTTACCTACAAAACAAGAAAGAAAAATCGTTACATTGAAGATAAAAATATTAAATAATGAGATAAATGAGTTTTTTTAAAAAATATATATATTATTTTTACCTAGTCTTGCCATAAATTCTGTTAAAACTTCCAAAATGAAAAACTCAGCTATGGTTAAAGATAATTCAATGTACTTTCAGTATGTTATGATTACATTCCTTGGCAACATTTTACACCAATCATGTTTCAAAATGACCGCCTTTTGCTAGAACACAGGCCCTCTGGGTCTTTCTGGACACTCATTTATTGCAGCACGCAGTTTCCATAGGGAAATCAGCCACTACTGTCCTCAAAGAATTTTATTAATTGTCAACTGAGGGATTCGTTTTATTTCAGGCGAGATAATCAAGCACTAACCAAAGTTTGTAGTCCAAGGTATTGAGATCTGGATTGCTGGAAGGCCAATCGGCAGTCGTGCTGAAATCAGGCACTTTGTGCTCCAACCACTCCTGAGTGGTTCTTGCTGGAAGCTTATTTTGAAATAATTTGTTATTCAATCCTTGCAAAATTGGGTTCAATTCATTATTTTTGTACCCTTTTTCACTGTTTATGACACCCTTTTCACAGAAATGCATGGCAGTGGTGCCACCAGAACTCGCCCCCCAAAAAAACCATGACTGAGGAGGGATGATGGCGTCTCTGAATTTTTGGAACCTTTTCACGAGCTTCATGAGAAAACGAAGCATACACCCTGTCATTCTGACGGTTGTAACTCTTCAATATTGAATATTTTCTCGTCAGTAAAGATTTAGATTTATTATTATTCAATCCATTAGTCCTCGGTTGAGGAAATAGGATACGTCAAGTATAATATTACAAGAAATATACAAGATTTTACAATAAAGAATTGAATGACAAAAAAAAGGAAAGATAAAATTCAATCTTCAATTTTCAGTCGACGGAAGAGGCAGCAGAAGATCGTGCATAGCTTCCCGTTGAACATGAAAAAGAAAATAAATCAGCAGTTAAATTCTAGTAGAGTATAGTTGTAAAAAAATAGAAGAATTTGATAGGACACCAGCAAACTGTTTTAGTCCTTCCTATCTACGAACTCATTCAGTGAATAATACGCTCCATTCATTAACAGAGATTTACAACTCTTTATAATTAATTTTTGAACCTTTAAATCTTTTATTTATTCCGGGAGAGTATTGTATAGATTTATACCGGAATAGTGAATGCTTGGTTCAAAAATACTTAGACGATGTTTTTCAACACGGAGCTGAGAGCGAATTCTTGTGTTGTACGAATGGCTTGAACCGTTTAGAGCATATAGATTGATGTTGCCCCATAAGAATTTTAAAATTTCTAGAATATACGTACAAGGCAAGGTTAAAATTCCAAGTTTGCAAACCAAAGGCTTGCAAGTGGTATTGCACTCCGCACCAGATACTATTCGTACGGCCCACTTTTGGTACATAATTTTTGATGTAGCTATGTCGGTTTTCCGAGCTAACACTCGTAATGTAAACCAAATTTTTCTGAGTTTTCCCGATAGTTTTTTTTAATGTGGTGATTCCATTTCAAATTATTGTCAATCAGCAGACCAAGAAAAGGTGCGTGCTCTAAAATGTTTTCCAAGTTAGGAGATAAACTGTTTGTGTTTGCTGTGAAGTTAACGATTTTGGGATTCCCTAGGTAAAGAGAAAATTTGTTTGCCGTGAACCAAAGATTGAGACGGCACATCGCAGTATCAACTTTCTCGCATAAAGTTTCGAGTCGCTATCCGTGATTACCAAATTTGTGTCGTCAGCGTAGAGGACTGATTTTAAGGGATCTAAATAATTAGGTAAATCGTTAATGTAAATGATGAAAAGTAAAGGTCCCGAAATTGAGCCCAGAGGGACTCCGCAGGTAATTTTTTCCCATTCTGACAGATACTCATTCCCATCCGTGTTTTTAATCGAAACTTTTTGGCGTCTGTTTTGCAAGTTTTGCAAGTACGATACGAAAGGGGAACTCCTCTCATTCCGTATAAATCTAATTTTCTGAGTTGAATATTATGATCTACTAAATCAAACGCTTTCGAGAGATCAGCAAAAATGCCAGTCACTTTAAGTCATTCATCAAGTGCGTCTTGAATACTTTGAACGAAGTCCTATGAAGCCATGTTGCGGTGTGGAAATAAGTTTGAATTTTGTAAGAAAATCTGTAATTCTCATAAGTAATGCTTTCTCAAGAATTTTTGAGATAATTGGAGACATCTGTTGTAGAAAGAGAATGGATCAGTGGCCATTTTTGGCGTACTTCTGGAGAAGGCGTTTAGTTCCTCAGACGAGCATTATGAAAATGTCCAGCAGACCAACGGTAGGCTCCAACACCAAGGACGCCCCTCAATAGTCGGGACATCCATCTTTTTGAAATTTGAAGTTCACGAGCCATTACTGATTGCTCCGCTGAATTCAAGCCGCCACTACTTTGATAGCAGCTGGAGTCCTCACATTTCGTGGGCGACCTTCGTCGATGCAACCAGTGTCAATAAATTACTGGATGGTACGATAAACCAACATTCGGCCCATTTTAAGCTTTTTCAGAATTTGTAAAATGTCTGCAGCAGATTTTCCAATCTTTTGGAAAGGTATCGCAGATTCACGATTTTAATAATCACTCCATTCTATTTTTAACTTCCAAGAAGCGTGCTTCTTCTTTCACTTCTGAACTCACAATGGCTCAACGTGCAGTCCAGCACAAAGGTACTTTTCACACTGGCAACAGAAAGTACAAAATGTACAAAAGTTAGTAACAGTATTTATGGCTAAACTGGAAATTATTATTGACTTACTATTCACGAAGTTCAACAACAAATTCACAGTTTCACCCATTTTAACATTGATACTTTAGGTGATTGTAAACCTTACGCTCGCCAGAGTACTGATGAGCTCAAGTGATGCGATATATGAAATAAGTCATAGAGAGAGAAATTATGAAGCATCAATTTTCTATAAGTATTACCTCTTCGTAATGCATTATTTCAAGGTCGTAATTATTTTCCACATTTTTTCCAAAAATTGCGTGTGATGGATGAAAAGGTGGTATAACACGAACGAATGATAGCCCTGAAAGTAGTATACTATTTAAGCTGGAACTGCTCATGATTTTGAACACGTGTTAAGTGAAACTAGGCGTTTTAAATAGACTCGTAAAGGGAAGGCTTCTTTCAAGGATTCCAACACGGGATATTAATGGGCCATATATTGCGGCGCACGGGATTAGTAAACGAACAGAGAAGGGTAAAAATAAATTTGTAAAACGAGTAAAATTATAAAAGGAATTATTTACACTGAAAATTTTCAGATATAAGGCAACCGTAATTCTTTGAGCATCAAACAGGAAACGTTTCGCCTTAACATCTATGAATCTATCGTGTATTTTTTTTCTTTTTGTATTATAATATATTTATATTATTCTTTTAGCATATCATATTTCCTCTCTTAACTTCTCTTTTTTAACAACCCGTGTTTGGTAAATATCTACAAAAGAAGATTTAAAATTAATTGAATCACCAATAATCTCTTTATGTAAAGATATAGACAATAACTTAAAACAATTTTAATGTTACAGTGAGGGGGAAAATATTTTTGATTTTTATTTTACGGTGGTCCGTCTTTAGCGCAATATGTTCAATCACTAATTTCTGTGTGTTAAAATTCTTTAGTAGTTCGAAACGGACAGTTTTTCGTGTTGAGAAAAGATAAGCGGCATTTGTGGACCAGCTCTGAGAAGAGATCTTTGCGAAGCCCCGGAACATTGTGCGACCACGTAGCTAGCAGTAAAAGAGACGTCCAAAGCGGGATTACGACGTCGTTAAAACTGGCTCAAGGTAGCCATTGTCCGGCGAGAAACTAAACTTTAACTAAACAGATTTACGGCTGTTTTCGTCAAAGAACGCCTACGCGTAATTCCCGTTTTATGTCCCGTTTCCCTTATTTGACTTATGGCAGGAGGCCAGATGTCGACAGAAGGCACGTAAGTTCTATATACTATGTAAAACATCGCCCAGAAGGGCTACATTTATGGCTCTCTCATTCAACTTTCCTAGTCAAACCCTGACAACATTGAACTGAACCGACGATATGGCTCACTCAATACAATTCACAACAACGTTTTGTGCTCGGAACGACCAGAGAAAAAACGTGTAATAAAATCACGAGTCACCTCTCCTTTCAATACAGGTTGACCTTCGTGTTCACTTCTGACATCACATTGTAACTCTGATATTCAATTTCTGACAGATTACTAAAGTTGTAAATTCAGTGACAACACATGAAGCTGATGGCTGTAATGGACGATTCAATCTCTAAAAATTTCAAATATAACAAAAATTAAATGTTGTGGCATCATCGAGTTGGTCCAAGAATTTTGGTTGAAATGAATAAAACATCAGATAAAACGGGACTGGACTATATTACATCATTCTTGCTGAGTCTGCTGATTTAAACGGTCTATCTGTGGATAAACTTGGCTGAGACAACTAAGATCTGAACACTGTCATACAATGCGAAAATATGACTCGATATATATATATATATATATATATATATATATACTGATTTTGTAGGTTCCATTACTGCCAAATTCTTGAAAACAACATAGTTTCGTCTGCCGAGCCACTAGCTGATTAATGTAGTAAAATAAATAAACATAATAAATTATATTGACAAAGATCGTATTGAGTGAGAACTCAGAAACCCTAGAGGAGAAAATTCTTTAATTTAAATATTTTGCTTTATTGTTCTGAAGAATTCAAACACCGCTTACCGTTTACACTTTGAGCTGTCAAGTAGCATACATTGTACTCTACGAGCAACATTCAATAATTAAAAGAGGGAAATTATTCTAAAATTAATCCAAAAATCGCTGTTTTTGGGAAAGACATGACACATGATAATAAGAAACCAAGCGTATTTGTTACTTCTGCCGTTTTTCAGAATATGTGTAAATAAAGAACAAGGAATAATAAGGTGACTGTAATGGGACACTGGGACTGAAATTTGAAATTCATCTAAACGAATTTCTACTGAGCTGAAATTTTAACTGTGTTATAACGCATTTGTGTAGCAATGTACAAAATTTTGTTTTTGTAAACGTGTTTTTAGTTAATAAATTTTTTAAATTATTTTCCAAATTTGTCTGTTTTGAAAATGTTCCTTGCGTTACGTACTTTAATATATTTTAGCTTTTTTACATATATATTTATGGCTGACCATTCTTATCATTTTTCAGCGTTATTTTTTAAATTGAATAAAACTGTAGGGAGAAAATAATTTCTTTACTAAGGGCTTCATACGGTTACCTAAAAATTGGTACTTTTCAGCACTTAGAATTTTTTTTCACCGAAAATACTTAAACCACTAAAAAATTAATACTTTTATTTGAAGGTATTATCATGTAGATTGTGTACAAAGAGAATGAAGACAATATCTTTATATTTGTGACGCATAGACGATTTTTGGTACCAGAAATCATGAAGCTGAGAAAAACACATTTATCTGAAAAACAGTAATAATTTATTAAAATAGAATCAAACGTATTAATTAAAATTGTCCTGCTGAATATGTATTCAGCTTCCTTCTTTTGTTTGGGAGCTTCTTTTTTCAGTTTACTGAATTTATAGGCATATTAATACTAAAAAATTATAAAATCGATTATTTTAAGAATTTGGCCGAAATTTCAGTCCCCGTGTTCCATCCTCCGGGAAATTAAAAACCGTTAGAACCTAAGTAATTATGTTACACCTCCATAGTTGGGCCTCATCGCAACTTTTTGCATTATTGACTTCCCAACACTTCCATTTTTATGTAATACTAGCTGGGGACCCGGCATTGCCAGGGAATTTATTTATATTATCCCGGTACATTATTTAATTCTTGGTCAACACATGACTAAACCGACATTGAAAACGTCACAATATTAACCTCAAATATACTCCCTGTATCTCGAGAGTTCAAAATACCCCCGGTACAATAACAGGAATAAATATATTTTCAGATGCCTAACAGAAAAAAATTTACCCCCTTTAATGATTAAATTTTTACTTAAATCGCATATTAAAGGACATATTGTAATACAGCGACTCGCATTACATCGGTTTCGACACCAAACTCGTTAGCTTCCTTTTTTTCATATTAGCAATCACTAAATTTTAAAATTTGCCAGACGCGAGAAATAAAACCAATTTCTGTATACATCGTATCGATGATCCAAAGAATGATTTTTTTCTTAGCTTGCTGAAACAATAGATACTAAGTGGGATGAATGATATAGGAACGCCTAATAGGACTATAACTCGCAGTAGGTTTAAACGCCGGCTTTCGTGCGGCAATTCCAAGAAATCTTCCCGTAGAATAAATATTTTTATTTATATTCATATTATATTAATATCATCTACAATATCGAAATTAAATATGCACGAATATTTAAGACAGTCAGACAGAAAGACAGACACTTCAATTTTATTTACTGGTATAGATTGTCCCAAGCCACGACTTGACGTGTGGTTAGCATTATAGCTTTATAATTTCGTTGAATACTTAATGAGCCTATGAAAAAGAGAGAATATGAGAACAATTTGGTAGTTCACAAGAAAAGGCAGATCGTCTATTTGAAGTGGTGATGGTGGAATTATTCGGTTAGCCAGCATAAGGTAAGCTGTTGTTTGGAGCATCATCCCTTTTTGCGTCTCCCTGGGGTCTGACACACGGGTCCTCGGGTTCAGCGTGTCATTAGCCAATTAAGGCGCTGACTCACCCGATCTGCAAGAGGGAACTTTACGGCTGTCGCTACTACCACGTAGAACATGAGGACGAATAGATATTGACGACAGACAACATGAAGTACGGTAGATTTTATTACAATCCAACGATACTGGTCAGGAATATTAGCCATAAAAATAGACCACATAAAAATACTATTTATTTAAAATTTATTATTTCACATTTAAATTTTACTTATAATAGGACCTCCTGTTACAGTCTCTAATTTATATTACGGGGCTAAATCGGTACTGTAGATTTCGAAACTGTTATTACATATTGATCTGCGCGACAGCACGAATAATGCGAAAAGACAGTCTTGTCAGATAACTGCTGTTACCAATGACTAGTATTTCATCCAAATCTAATGTTAAATCAACAGGATTGTCAACAAAATTAAATATGTTAATATATTGCGAATAAAAACCACAGAAGAGTTGTCTCAATATATTTATATTTATTTTCAGCCATTATCAACTGGATTTTTCCTCTTAGCGTCTTCTTACATATACTATCACACAACAACAAGCACAATGGTTGTGTGATAGTATATGTAAAGCAGACGCTAAGAGGAAAGATCCAGTTGATAATGGCTATGGCCGAAACGTCCTGAAAATAAATATAAATATATTGAGACAACTCTTCTGTGGTTTTTATTCACAATATATTAATTATATATAGTTGTTTTTTTACATTAAATATTGGAAATATATGTTGTTAGCGCTTATTAAACAACTATAAACAGGTGTAGTTGTTGTTGTTGAAATAATCAGTCCTTAGACTGGTCCGATCCAACCCTCCAAGCCTTTTCATTTCTACATAAGTACCACATCCTACATCTTCCCTAATCTGCTTAGCGCGTTCTATACTCGGCCTCCCTCTTCTGTTCTTACCCCACACACTTCCCGCTAATGCTAATTTTACAAGACCCTCAAGTCTTAAAACGAGGCATATTAATCTATCCCTTCTCTTGGTCTATCCCATCTCCATATTGTTTTCTCTTCTACTATTGTGCTTAGAACTTCCTCGTTACTTACTTTATCCACCCATCCAACATTTGTGTATCAAATTTAAATTGTTCAGATGTATAAAGTTGTTTTGTCTATATGGTGAAAGTTTCTAAAATACTTTAATACTGCAGAGGAGTATGGAACGACAGTTCTGAAAGTTACTGTAAGTTACTGCTTTTTCGGCGTAATATGAATTAGGGACTGTAATATAAGGTTCTGTTAAAGGTCCTTTCAGACGGTCAAATCCGTCCGCAGTTCCGGTTCATTTCAGTTCGGGAGCGAGGTCCTTTTACACGATCCGTTCAGTTCTCATTATTCCCAGTCATTTCAGTTCTACCGCAGAATATAGTTGCGAAAAGTTGAGTTGCACGGAAAAGTTCTTCAATTAAAAGTGTTCAGCATATACCTATATTGTTCATTTTGGTTCAAAAGTAAACATTTGTGGCATTATACAGTAACTCATGGATGAAGACTGCTCGTTGCAACAGCTTGAAGAAAGAGCGGAAGAAAAGAAGGCGAGGGAGTAAAGCTTGGCGTCTTAAAAGAAATTCATTGCCACATGTAAATTTAATGAAGGAACTTCACTTAGAACCATGGGATTGGTTGAATTATTTAGGGCTTTACCTTTTTTAAATTCTTTGTTATATGTTGAGCGTAGGATATTAATTTTGGATTTGACCATCGTCTTTGTAGCCTTTTAATCGTACTCTTGATATTTATTTAAAAGGAGAGTGAAGGCAGCTTCCCTAATGATCGGATTGTGATAGCGTGCGTCTGTTTTATTCAACAAATACGGTGAACTTTTATAAATGTCAATGAATTCGAAAACAAAATCGTAATCCTTGGGCATAGTGACAGACCAACGTTCACCGATTTTTTAGAAAACTGGCTTGAACAAAAGGATTGACGCCGTTGTTTACACAGGAATTTTAGGAAATGAAATGAAACAAATAGGTCTATCCATCTCGTCAGTTCTCAGCATCCGTTTCCGTTCATCTTTTTACACATAGGAAAAACTGAAAGTTCGACTGAAACTGAACTGAGCTGACCGTCTAAAAGGACCTTATAGTACAGTTTACCAAAATCAGGTAGATATTGAAATTTTACTTTAGCGCGGTTGGCAACGTTTAAGGAAGAGTTACAAAGGTTCGCAGAGCACGTCCCGTAACCTTATCCAGCAAGGTTTGTTGTGGTTGGAGTGGCGGATGCTGGCGGGAGAGACAATGGACCCTCTCCTGGATGAAGCGGGGTGCGGGTGCAGTGTCTTCATGCCAGACAGACAACATTCGTGACTTCTTTCGCGCGCTGTCGTCTACTAAACACGTCTTCGCCTTTGTTTGCGCTTCCTTTGGCCCGTCACTACAGATTTGTACAAATATAAATAGGATCCAGAAGAGTCGGCCCACATCTTTTTTCTTGTGTCTTGTTTAAGGTAGGACCGCGATTACACTATTGCCGATCTAGACGATACGGTGCACACAAAACATGTAATAGAATCATATTGAGTATAATGAACAAGAAGTTAGTTGTTGGTATCACTGCCTCCGGACCACTCTACATTAATTGTCTCGTAACACAGGAGTGTAAGACGAGAAATGGTGTCACGTGGCGATGCCACGCTACACTTTGAGTCAGTAATATGCTAGTCTCTGTATCAACGGATGGAATGGAATTAAATTGATGCACTATATTTATTCACGGCCAAATTATAAGCGGGAAACGTTGAAGCGTTTATTGATCTCTTTGTAGAAGCTGACAATAGTCACACTGTTTTCAACATTTTTCCTTGACTACTGATATAATCTTTCGGGTCGCATGACCTCAACGATGACTAAGTGTTGCAAGGGAAATCTATGCGATCGGTTTCCATTTAAATGAAGGAATTAATACTTCGTTGTACACGGTCACTTAGAACTGAAATAAAAAAGGCGATAATACATGTTTAAAATAAAGAATTATATTTAATTGAATAAATTTTAATTTAGAAAGTCTTTTTTATGTTTAACACTAAATACTTTATACACGATTTACAGACATGAATATCTTACAAACTAGATACATGGATCTATACTAGGGTCGTCTTTGTGGGCCGTACCATAGACACAAACCCTACGCATAATTCGCAGGACGAGGAAATCGGCAAAAAGGCAAAAATTACCGCTTTTCAGCTTACCCTGGAACTCGCTGCTTGGACAAAAATGGCGTACCGGCCCAAACCCAATGCTGTATTTCCTTTTTGAACCATCAGCTGATCGCTCATTTAGTCTTCTTCTTTGTCGCCAAGGACAAGAGCAAGCATTCTACACTGAATCAACAATTCAAGACTTCTCCCTCTACCCCCTCTCTCTCTCTTTATCAATCACCTATTTTCCAACTTCTTACTCTTTAATGTCCACTGCATAATGCCCGAAAATCAATTTTCCTACGTTTTTTAACAATTTTTCCTCACTCTATATTTTGATTTCCTTCGATGGCGGGGACCCGATCCTCTCCAATAAATAGTATTTACCTTTAGTCTTTGAGAGTAGCCATTCACCCACTTTACCGATGTCTTTGTAGAAACACCACGTCTGCTCACAGCCAGATGTCACCGAGTCTCATAGACTTTAGAAAAACCAGAACGGCACCGTATTTTTTTCTGTCTGTAACCTTCTTCAACTTCTCTCAAGCCGCCAAATTTAGTATTTTGTTCTGTTTTACCATTACAGCACGGATCATTAAAATAGATATTATTACATAATATATCAGCTGAAAATCAATAAATAATATTAATACAGATATGTTTTATGATTGGCCTACATCTAATTTTTCAGTGTGATATTTACGTTGATAATATTCTGATATACTGTAATTTAGAATACAACTTGTCTATAATTTGATACTTTGAACTTTCAAAGTTCTTTTACGTTCATGGATAATGTTAAGATCATAGTATGTATTAATTATGAAATCTAGCTTTAGTCCATCTATTAAGCTCCAACGTTTAACAGGAAAGGGTGACAAATGGTATAAATATAGCGATAAAATAATTGATTGTCTTAAATTTTCTTTTCAAATTTAAATTTGAAACCATGTAGTCAGAACAAAATGGAACATTTTTAAGGCATGAATGTGTGCTTTAAGGTATTCAACCTACCCAGGTATGGTTTTATATTCGTGGTAAGCATACCGTGATTTAGTATTTATAAATTTTAAAACCATTCCAACATAAAAGCCAAATTTTGACAGAAATAGTGTGATTACACGTTACATTTCGTGATTAATTATGTAAATATCAACTAACACAGGGGACTGCGAAAATAAAAAGGCTAAAATACCTCAATTTTTACGCTAACAGCTGATCTCCCCAGCTGTCTGATTAACTCGCCATGGTATATAAACCATATGCTACAGAAGACAGTGAATTTCGTTAATGGCCAGTTATTCATGATAGAGCAACAAAACTCGTGGATAAAACATCCGTGCACTGCAATCCCTAGATAAACAATCTTCCAAATCACCAGGGAATCAGAAGAAAAAGGACAGTGGTCCAGTTGAAGAGGACCATCAATGGAAGGCCGCTCATAACACCATTTTCAACACATCAAATCAGTCTATACATGTTGATCGAATAGATTGTATGATGAAGTAGAATCAGACGAGAAACCAAAACAGTCTCATAAATGTATTTATTGTATTTACACCATTTAATGTAGCTTTCGACTTTTTGTCACATTCATCTTAGCTTAATTTTATTTGTCAGCAACACAGTCATTAACAATTTTTACATAGTTAGATCTTCATACAGTGTCATGTTAACTGTCTTGACTCTACTTCATTAGTCTATACGATAATATATGTATTCATATTACGAATTCTCGGAAATTAAGATAAAAAATATACGATGACCGGCATCAATCGCATCTTGTTTTTTAACCTTTACCCAATCATGCCTATCAATCTCGACGGAATATTTTTTTTCATCAAAACCAGCATGATGACTCGCAGCTTTTTAATCGCTTCAAGAAATATTCTTACTACATTTAATTACTAACGCTACCTTAAAAGAGTAAATCATCACGATCCATTGAGTTAGTGAAAATATCACCGCTAATTTAATGGTGTCAAAAAAAGAGTGTGTACACGCGGTGAACGGTATGCCCTGTATTCTGTCTTTAATTCCCACAATCTTAACACAACAATCACAAATCGTCCAATCAAATGACATTTCTGAAGACGGAGTATGGAATTGCGTCAATTTATTTAGAAACGCGTTACTTATTGCTAAATTTAAAATCTTACGCACACAATGATTTTCAAGCTGTAAATTTGAATTATATAAAATATTCGCCAATCCCTCAACATAATTATGAGTATCGTCGTTAATTGTGAGACTTAACACGTCGCCAATCAGGTCTATTGAATTATATTCTATTTAATTATTATTAAATACTTTAAATTAAAAATACTCACATAAGCTAATATTCTCGAGAATTCTCACTTAAAATTTTTGAATAATTGCAATTGTCAACTCTATTAAATTATAGTTATTAAAAAATCTTATATATGGTTTTAATACCCCTTGATATTTCCTAAAAATTTTATTTCAGGATATAATTGGACAAAAGGTGACTTTGAAATATTCAGTGTTTTTGTGAAGTATGTCATGTTAAAATGTTAAAATATACAACATTACGTATTTTGTAATATATATATATATATATATATATAGTATTAATCATCATAATCCTTCCAAGTATTCCTATTTTGTAGATCAAATGTGATAGCAGCACAATTGTAAAGAAATAAACGCCATATTACGTACAAATAAACAATTGTATTTCATTGTATGTATAGTTGCATATTCACAAATTTTTAAATTATAATTTTATCCACCTCATGTTTTTAAGAATGTTTCTTACAAATTATTTGTTCACGCAATTAAATTTGTTCAGAGAATATAATAACATACAGAAATACATACAAATATAAATAGTTTTTCATTATGAAGATTACTTAAATGCTTAAGAATTTCAAGATCAGTTACCTGGAATTTACAAATCCTCAACACATAATTGGATGGCACCACTCTAAGGAAATCAATGGTGTGCTGCACTATTCTTGGAAGAGTATTTCGCAGAGAGAGAGTCTGTAATTGATCATCATTCCAAAGACCCACAAGCGACGCTTCCCAGATAAAGAATTATTATTAGGAGTTTAATGGATTTTACGTTAATTTGGTATTTTGGTAGAGGAATTTTGGGAGAACGCGGCCTTTGTAGGGGTACGAGTATTGCGTGTGTTGGGGGCGGCGGAACTGTACTTGACCCGCATTGGCTTCACACCCTCCCCTGCTATTATGTAGCAAGGGTGCAGAGACAATGGCCCCGAGGCCCACAGCTGCCACAACACAATAAAAGCCAAGATCTCCCAACTCCGAGATACTTCCCGCTCAGACCGTAAATTGATATTAATTGAACACGGAGAGCAGGGTTTCGGTCGCACTCAAGTCACCGTTGAGCGTTTTGTTTGCGTGCAGTCATTTGAAAGTTAATTGTAGCGCTCTTTCTCTCTTTGCGATATCCATTGAAACATTTCGGAACCGTGAGAGCCTCTTCGACTCGAGAGGTTTTCGTTACCTTTTCGCTGCCGTTGACCATTGTTGATTAGAATTTCAGGTTTGGTGCGTACAGCTCCGCAACCTTCCAGAGGTATTGTTCGTTATTCCGATGACAACGACTTAAATATTTAACTGGGGGGAACGTGAATACCTAGTTACAGGACCGTAAAATTGCAAATAGACTTATTTGTATTATTTGAAAACAGTTATTAGAGTGACGATAGTTGCGTCAGGGGAATATTTTTACGTAAATAGGGGGTTTATATTTCTTCTCCCGCCTTCTAAGATTATTGAATACTCTACGAACTCATTGATTTACATTAAACAAATATAAATTGTATAATAACTAATAAAATTAGAAAGCTGATAGTACTGTTAATCTTGAAGAATGATAAAAACAGCGTCTATTAAATTATTTTATGAGTAAACGATTGAATAATCAAAATAAATATATTAAATGCTTCAACGATGACTTTAAATAAGGCGGAATTTGAAAATGAATAGACTTATGATTATCTGCAGCTCAATTTCAGAAACTGTTGACAATAAAAAAAGAAAATGAGCGTTAACACCAAATTATAAGTCTAGATACAATGTTTTTATTTTACTTTTAGTGTCCAATTTAGTTTCCCCAGCTTTACCTAATACAGACGAATTCGTTTAATCGTTTCTGAAACCTTCATCTCTTAATGTTTATGCTTGAAATCACTTAAATTTCTTCATCTTCATCTATATATCTAAACACCTATGTCAGTATGTATGTCCCAGCTATAGGTCCAATCTACTGAGTCCGAATTTGAACGAATTTGGCACACGTGTTCCTCAGAGCCCGAAGCTGCCCATGATCTTTATTTTTCTAAATAGACTGAAGTTATGTATATGAAAAAAGTGAAAAATATTTCACGTAAACAGGATCGCATTCCATACGTCCATCGAGATCTCCCAAAATGTAATTGCGGGTTGCCTGTATTCGTAATCTATAATGCAAAATAATTTTAATATTGTACACATATTGCGTCATAATTAATATATAGTTGGCAGAGAGAAAATTCCACAATTTATTTGGATCGTCGATACGATAAATACGTAATTGGGTTTTATTTTACGCGTCAGGTAATTTTAATATTTAGTAATTGCTCACTTGTAAAGCAAACAAAATATTATCCATTTGATAGTGGCATTAAACACAGGTTATAGTATTAAATTAAATATACTTTAATAACAACAGTACTGTATGTATGTGAAGAAAAAAGTGTCAACAAATGTCCGTTTTTTCCACTTTTTCAAGGCCTCTAGTTAAGTCTGTACTCAACTTGAAGTAACCAGTAAGGACTTATTCTGTTTATATCACTGAGACCTATCAGAAGCTATATTTATTACCAAGATTGACCACCCCCGCCCTGAGGTACAACCACAGAACATAATTCTATGTTCTGTGAGTACAACACAATAAAATCGGAAATGGGTCAAAATGACACCTCTGTGTAAAAAACCTAGCATTTTAACGAATTTTCGCCATTTACAAAACATAGGATAGAAACTAGATTGGATTTGAATTCAGAAAGCGACTGTAGGGTATCCTCAAACACTGTAATAAACTTATCTTTAACTACATTCCTGCTCAATTATTTACGAAAACCCGAGCAACGCCGGGTACTTCAGCTAATACAGTTCTATAAATTTTAAAGCATCAAGTTTTCCTCGTCACGTTTTTCTGCTAACACGACGAAAAGTTGGTTGGCGTCCGACTTGAGTGTCTTGAATTGACTGACTTCCTTGATTACTATCAACTGACGTCGTGTAAACCCACCTATAAAGTCGACTAATGCGTTTCCCGATGCTGTAAATCAAAACCTTTTATATCAGCAACACCGAGGTAAATGTATACGGTGGTTTTTTGGTTTGTTTTTGTGACTATCACCGATTGTTTGGATACAATTTTACGTGTTCTGTGGCATCAACAACTGCATTAAAATGTTACGAAAACTTCCATAATTTACCTTTAATGTTTCTGTTTTTTATAACAATATATCCCAATAAATATATATCTTTGGTAACCTGAAATGGGAGAAGAAGCAGACCTGACTCTTAAAAAGCTGAACATAAACCTTCTCTGGGGTGAACACCAGAATACGTCAACATTCCACGGCAATCGGATGAATGGTATAAGAACGTATAGGGGACAAACATTAAACCCCAGTATATAAAACCCAGGGCGCATATATATTATCTTTTATTTATGTAAATATATTTTCGTTTATTGTTTGTACTGAATTCTGTGGTCACAAGGTTATCTTTATGTAATTGAAATATATTCACATAGTCGATTAATTGTTAGTGGTGAACCAATATGGACAAAGAAAATATTGTACACACAGCATTGAGAGACAGAATAAGGCATGTTGTTTAAGTTAAATCTATACTATCGTAATATTAGTATGAAAATATTTTTAATATTAATATTGGTGTTAATAATTTAGTAGTTAACTTATATTATTACAATATAAAATGTATGTTGCAATCGGGTTTCACCCATTGTGACGAAATTTATCCGTATGTATATAATAAATTATTGTAAAAGGAAATTTGGTCCCAATATATATGGTAGGAAACCCACCCCAGACGGATTGTTGTCTGTCGCATTTGAGATAAGCCATTAGAAGTTTCCATTGTCGTACACCACCAGACGCACGGAAGAAGAATTAGTAATCGGAAAGAATGGTTAGAAAATGTATTTCGCCACGGGATGGTAGGTCTCGAACAAGTTGCCATTATTACGGTGATGGGACACCGCCCCGTAATGCGAATTACGGAATGAAGAAGTACGAACTCAGGGGCATTCATAGATACATTTCTACCTGACTGGACAGCAATGAGAATAGCATTTTATAAGTAAGCGAAATTGTAACGTATACTAGTAGTTCATAAAAGTGAAATAAAACTTTAATTGACATCAGGAAAATATAATTCAATCACTCCCTCCCGATATTAATGTTTCAATGCTGAAAAATGAAGTTTTTCTAAACCAATTTTGCGAATTTTTATTCAAAATTACCTGGCGCTCAGTACACATGGACGTAAAAATTAATCGACGGTAGATCTGAGCTGAGGCATAGTAGTGGCCCAAAAACAAGTTTTTTTGTAATTGTGAAACAAATACAATTGAGGCTGCGTAATGTTTTCTTTATATAATTTACTGATATTTCTTTCTTTAAACATATCGGAATTGCTTTAAAGGTAGTTATAATTAAACATTATTAACATACTAAACATCATATTGATTTTTTTAAAATTCTTTGATCACAATGTATTAAAGTTAGTTGATATATATTTTTTATAATATTTATATTTTATGATGATTTACGTTAACATTATATCTGTAGCAATTTATTTTAGATACGGTTGAGAAAACGGAAACAAATTTGGACAGGATGTCAGAAAATCGCCACAAATCGTGTTGCTTGGACATATTGAGCCGGAGCTGTGGAAGGCACGAAGACTGGAGGAAGTAACGAGCTGCCGGACACCGGACCCGCGATAACAAGCAGCGCTAATGGCCGCCTAACAACCTCGCAGGTGCACAAACAAGACCAATATCGCGTCCGTCCTCCAATACTCCTCGTCTTACAGAACACAACTTCCTCAAACCGCGTGGAGTCTACATGGTTAAACACAGGATGCTGCAACGGTCATAAACGCATCATCAACAAGCTCCACTTACATAAAACAACCTCGAATGTTCAATTTAGAACCAATTAGTTGAATTTTCACTTATTCATATTATATGTTGCAAACGGACAAGGAAACTGATGATTTGGAGAGAAAAATATTAATGCCAGCCACCTTACTAAAAATAGGGTATATATTTTTGGTTCCTCTGGGGTTCTAGAAAACCTCCAAAATGATCAGTCAATATATTATTTAATTACTAACGAGTTTTCTTTATCTCACATCATCTCTCATTTATATAACCGACTCGGCTGCGTACAACTTTACTTATTCGTTTGCCTACAATTTTGTAATTTTATGACAAATAACAGCGTTCTCTGCATTATCCAGCATAAACTAACCTGCTAGTGTCCCACAAGAACTTAATAAAGACTATAAAAGCCAAAATCAAGGATAATTGGAACAATGAATGGATAAATAAACAGACTAAACTCCACGAAATAAGGAACAGTATCTACGAAATACAACCCTACCAATACAATTTAAACAGACGTGTTCAAACAGTATTCACCCGTCTAAAAATTATTCATTCTAGACTCTCTCATGGACATTTAATGACCAAATCCAACCCAATCATCTGCGACAAATTAAACTCTTCATACACCACCGGACACCTAATAAATGAATGTGCGTACATGCTGCAAAAAAGAAGAGAATATGGAATCCCGGACGACTATAAGGAATGCCTCAATGAACCAAGATTTATAAACCCCCATATTAAATTATTTAAAAGACTTGAACCTATTTAATAAAATGTAATGCATCTCTAGTAGTTTGTTTTGTACTCCTCTTTATTATTATAAATTATTATATTGTGTATTGTTATTATTATAAATATAGGAGTAACTGTAAAGTGAACGTGGTCACTAATAACCACGTCGGTTGATGTGACAATAAACAAATAATAATGTCACAGTGTTGCCACTAGTGGCGAGATAGCTATAAAATGGGAATTCAGGAGAAGTGAATCATCTATTATTATGTTGTTTGCTAAGATACGTGTAATGGCACGATTCACGGGATGATCGTAGGCTCTCGGAGCATAAAAGCCAGTATCAGGATTACTGCTGCACTTGTGAAGTCTTCAAGAATAGCAGTTATTAATAATTAATACCAAGCAAATTCACCGGGTCTTAACGTCAGGCTTGTGGTCATCACATGCTACTCAATACAAGAGCTGAAAGGATACTTGCCAGAGTTGTCCAGTGCAACACAAGATCAACAGTGCATCAAATAGCTGATAATCATAATCAAGGACTAACTGTAAACGTCTCTGAACAAACTGATCGCCACACATTACACCGTATTGGCTATGAAAGCCAATGTACCGTTCTAAACCTCCTTTGCCTGCCTTAAACAAGAGCAGACGTCTTCAGTTCACAAAGGACCACAAGGATTGGACGTTACATGCCTGTAAAAGGGTCTAATGCACCATGTAGATGGCAGGGTTCATTTAAGGAGAAAGTAACAGGAAAGCATCGACCGAACTGCATCGCCACAACACTTCAAGCTGGTGGTGACTATATTATGGTTTGCGGGATGTATTCATGGCTTACTATGGGTCCTCTGATTCCTGTAAAACAACGTCTGAATGCCCAAGGGTAATTAAGAGTTATCGCAAACCAAGTACATCCTGTTATGTAAATGGTTGTACTCTGACAAGGATTGATACTTTCAGCAGGACAATGTTCATATTCATAATGGAGGCATTCTACTCTGATGGTTTTAAGAGTATGACGGAAACTTTACTTTGCTTCGTTGACGTGCACGATCACCAGATCTCAATCCAAATGATAATTTGTAGGATGAGATCTAACTGGTCATCAGGCAGCTGGATCCAATACCACCAAATCTTGAGGAATTGAATAGTTCAGTTCTTCAGATAAGGTCTCAAATTCCTTCTACCGCCTACCAACATCTCATAGAATCCATACCCAGAAGAATTCAAGCAGTATTAAGAGACAATGTGGTCTAACAATGCATTGAGGTGGTGGTTATAACAATTAGGTCACTCAGTTTAGATATCAATTTTATATTTGAACGCTCCTTCGGATTGATTTGTTGACGAATCTCGGTACGGGCGGCGCTGCGTATGCATAATTAATGTTGTTATTTATAAATGTGACAATCGTTTTTGAAAACTTAAATTACGGGATCTGCGCGTTTTAAACAGTGAGCTGGTAATCGATATATACTAACCCATAACCTGAGATACCCCATAACATATATCATGACAATATACGTCAAAATCAACATTTCGTATAAAATATGTACAAGTATACTAAATGATAACTGTTAATAAATTAGATTATATAATATATTTTGTTTTTACAGCTGTATTTTAAATAATTATATGAATATTTTCGACCAATAACTTGGAGAAGAAAAATATCTTTCGTTTTGTTTCTCTTTCAATCTTGGCCTGGCGATCCTATAGCAAGGGTCCTGAAATGGGGGCTTTTACATTTTTTATAAAAAAAATTGTTTACAAAAATCTTACTTTTTTAAATTATTACTATTTTGAACTGAATTATCCTTAATAAATTACAGTTATTGATCAAAAATAGTTCCACATGTAAAAAAATTCTATAGTGTAATTAATTCAAAAAATTTAACTCAGCATATTATTGAATACAAATACTGTATAAAATTGAATAAAATAAAGACAAGGATTTACTTCCATACAAACTTCGTTAGTTAAATACATTAATCAGCTCCACAATCTTACTCAAGTTTTGCGATTTTCCAAATTTATTCGTCTTTTTGAGCCTTCTTTTAATACTTTCAATTTAAGTATTTTTTACACGATTTGTTTCCTATTTTTCTGTAATTATAGTGTGGATGGAAGAATTATAGAAACGTTTTCTTCATTACTCCAATAGATTACTGACTTATAACCTTATCAATCTGCGTCGCAATGCGTTCTCCCAGCTATTGACCTACGGAAAGAGGGATCGCGTCACATATATTAATTATTCAAGCTAAAAGAATAGAGACTCCTTGTAGCATACGCACAACTATAATGCCCATCATTCTATTTCAGTTCGCACAAGCATTCTGAGAAAACATCAGACCTCTGATCCAGCATTGATTCTTTTGAAAAAATTGCCGTGCACTGTTCCAGTCAACGCCTTCCTCCATCTAAAAGTAAATTAATGTACGGATGGCAACGAATATATAAAGGAAAACTGAAAAACAAAAATTATAGACATAATTTCTTATAATAAACTATTTTTAATTGATAATTAATCAATCATTACGTTTTCCACGTTTCCAAAAGTAATAGAACGTTGTTTCAAATGCCAACATTATATATTTACAATACGGTGTCTGATGAAATATGGAAAGCTATAAAATATATAAATATAATGGCCAAAAATTCATAAGAAGTTTAATACCAAATATCCGCTCCAAAGCTACAATCACATAAATTAAATAAAGACTGAAATACAAAACACACTAAGCTTCGTCACAAATTTTAAACTCCTTCAGGTAAACATAATAGCAGTGGAAAAATATATCAGGCCTTAATGACTAATTTTTGTATTAAACATTTTAAAATACAAAAATTCTACATGATTAAAAAACATTTATTGCAAAAGTAATGATTAAGGTTTCATATATTTTCAACTATTACTGTGTAATAATTTTTATATTTCGCAGCTATATTACTAGTTTACTTATTGTATCGTTATGCCCGGCTGGATGCGATTTAAACAAAACGCCGATGGCGTCATAATACGTCACGTACCAGAAATAAAATTTCTAATCTCTTTTTCAGGGTTAATATGTCGTTTTAATTGCCAAAGAAAGAAAACAACTATACTGCCAAATAAATAAATTTTCACAAAACATATTAACAAACTATAAATTGTCCAAGACAGTAGACAAAGTTTAGAAATCAAATGTTTTTTCTCGTGGTGAAGTTATATTTACTCAGTATTCATTGGTATATGCTTCACAATCAATTTCCATGAATATTTATCAATCGTCTCTCTTCTTATAATATCAATTAAAAATCAGAAAACTTCACTTTTATTACCTCCAGAGACGACAATCGTCCTTACCCGTACTATTCAAAGATGTTTTATTTATTTCTTTTGTAGTCATACTACAATTACAATCACCCGATTACATTAATTAGGGACGAGACTCATTGTTTTTTGGTCTTACTGTTCGTATTTATGTTAACGTGGTCACTAAAGAGAAATTTCTGGTATTGAAGTAATTGAGATATTGACCATCTCATTTAATTACTTTAATACAAAGACAGACGAATTGCTTCCAATTAAAGCTCAGCCATGAATGCTATGAAACTAAATTCAGAATATCAGGATTTAAAAATCTCGACCAGTCAGGGACCCCAACCCGGGTCCTCCAATTACCGCGTGGTACATCAATGAGTGACGGCCATTATGTGGAAATTGATCAAGGTGCAATAAAAGACAGAAGAATTACTCTCAATTGAAGTTCAGCCATAATTTTCATTCTTCACTGATGTCCTGCGTGTTAAGCCGTGAATAATTCGTAAATTGTAGTAGGGTCTGAGCTTCAGGTATGCAAAAGGAATGAAAAGAAATGGTATTGATTCGGTAGTCGAATCGATCAGATTAGACGGCAAAGCGAGCGCCGAGTAAGCGGGACGTCCCGGGTGCGAACCCCGGTTCTTTAAATATTTTTCCATCCTGATTTTATAATTTAATTTATTTCATGATTATACGTGAGATAAAAAAATTATAGAAAATTATACATATTGACGTTCTTTTACATTACTATAATGACGTGCATTTTTCCTTCTTAGTGCTACAACTCCCTTCCCAAGCCTTTTCAGAAATATTTTCTTTTTTGACTTGGAGAGTGCCTGACTTACTCGGAAAGCGTCATTGACGGACGTTATACCGCTTTTTTCAACTTCCGTCACGATTATTACACTTACTGATGCATCGTACGGGAATAACAACCCTAATGTTCAATATTTCTGGCTAAGCTTAAAATCATTTTACGCCTATATGCTAACAAAAATGTCAAAATCCTTAGCTCTAATGTGGTGCATATCCTCATTCAAGCGACAATGTTTCTTTTCTGTGTTTCAGAAACGTTCTGCTAATAATTATCAATGTTTTAAGCGTTTCTAATGAATAGCAAATCAATCACAACACTCTTCATAATGTCATTACACGTTTATGTACATTTTCTTTGGTGTTTTACATTAATTTAATATACTCCAACGGAGTAAATTAAAAAGAGTAATAATAAATTTCAGAATTATAGTGCATGTGTGAAAGTTTTATTTTTCTGTAAACGCACATTCGTTTTATAATGAAATTTCCCAGTAGCCTCACGCCCTCCCTCAAGGATCTCCACAGAACCATGATCGATGGTGTAGCAATAAGAAAATCAACAAACATTGATAGTGTGCATTATGTGAAGAGGATTCAGGATTGTGGGAATCTGTGCACCCGCATGGGCGCACGTGCCGCCCCCATGCAGGAAGCGGAGGCTGTAAGTGAATAATGCGCCACCAGGGCAGACGCGAGGAATTAAGATTGATGGATGGGGGATGGCCGCCGTATTGTTTCCGTCACCAAGTCCTTAACAAACTACTGTGCATGTTCTTTGTGTCGCGGTATCTTCCCGCAGATCCCAGCAGCCCGTCCGCTTTGTGTCGTCTGCTTCAATCAGCCTTAATAAAACAAAATAAAGGCCGCAGTAAGTAATATCCTTGATGGTCCGAGAAGCATTTGTAATCCACTTTAGTATTCAATGCGTATGAAGTATTTAGTTGGCCGGAAATTGTTATCGGACGCTGAAGTTAATTACTGTGGAATGTTAGATTCATAAAGATCTATTTAGAGATCCATAGCCAGTTTCAATTGATCATTATAAAAATAATAAGAGCGCATGGCAGAGAAGCGGAAGGTCATTACAAAGCATTGATAAATCAGATATTTGGCGAGAAAACATTTCAAGATCTGCATGGAAAAGTTGTTGAACACTGATTACTCTATACATCTCATTTGAATAGAAACGTTAATGTAATTCCCATAAATCTTCTTCATTTTATGTTTTCATATTTTATCATTCACGTTCTGCACGTCACACGGCATTATCGTCGATATCATTCAGTCATAATACGTAAAATTCGTAATTACTGTATCATCATATCAAGGTGTACCTTTTTGTCTTATGCTCCCTTGGATACAACTGCTGTACCTTTTAGGTGTGTTCCGTTGCGCCAAAAAGATGAGCTTCTAATCTGCGGACAAAGACGAAAGGCATGCAACCCGACCGAAAATGTCGTGTAGAGCAATAAGTAGATGATTGTGTTAAATACGGGTTTATTATTTCTTGTATTAAAAAATGTCAGCCAGCGTTGTGAACTTGTCCAGTTTCTGCGTGTGCTCACAAGTCGCCTTTACGTATCTTCAAACACGGGCAGGTGTCACATAACTGGGCAAAAATTGCGGTCATAAACCAAAGGTAAGGATGGCCGTATATAGTCACACGGCAAAATTGTATTGTCCGAAAATTAGAAGAGGCGCGAACATCGCCTCCCAGGTACGCAAATTTTCCGACAACAGTGTAGTTTCATGGACCAATGGAATGGTTCCATCTAATGTGCGTTGGCGTGTAAGAAACATAATCTCAAAAGAAGGGACAACCCATCCAGATTTACGACAACTAAAACTGTAAAGGTTTTTCGAACCGTAAAATAATGTAATAGTATTGGTGCAAACTACCAAGACTTATTTTACGTACGTGAGATCCTCACGTTACTAATTATATTCAACTCCCTCAAAACGTGGCTTATTAATCTATTCCTTCTCTTGGTCAAAGCCCTCCAAATTGTTCTTATAATTATCAAGTTTAAAAAATTCGTTAATTTTATTCATCAAATTAAATCTTTAAATGAGATGTAATTGAATTGGTTAACGTATAATAGAACTATTAATGAAGTAAGGCAGACTAGCCCCAAAGTAAGGGGAGTGTTCCCAGTAAATTTTATTAACTGTCTTATAAGTTCATACGGATGTTTTTTTTATATAAATTATGTTGCACAAATTCAAACAAATATCTTTCGCTTCATCAGTAAGAGTCTCTGATTCTCATATAAAAGCTGAAATTTTTTTCATTTCTTTTATATCTATGTCTAAATAACCCCAAATACTTTTTGTGTATTCTTAAGCATCTGTTTCTACATAAATTGTAAAGGAAAATTAATAATTCCACAAAAAATCTTGGCTCTTATTTGAGGAAAATATTTAATTCATTAATAGTTCTTTTATAAGTTAATCAATTCAATTAAATCTCATTTAAAGATTTGATTTAATGAATAAAATCAACGAATTTTTTATATTTGATAATTATAAGAGAACAATTTGGAGGACTTTAACCAAGAGGAGGAATTGATTAATAAGCCACGTTTTGAGGGAGGCCAAGGATTGAATATGCTAAGTAGATTAGGGAGGATGTGGTAGCCATGTAGAAATGATAAGTCTTGCGCAGGATAGGTCATCAGGGAGGATTGCATCAGACCAGTCTTACAACTGAATACTAGAAACTACAGCATTAAAAAAATAACTTAACAACAACATTATCCGTACTGTGTACTTCATAAGAGTTTGAACGGCTGGTTATTTCACACTTTATTTTTTCCATGTCCAATTAATAGTCAGTAAGCACGCAGGTATAATACATGGAATGTATTAGAACTCAGGAATCCAATATCAGAACAATGCCAAGCTACGACGCAATGAACTTCTGTATGTATTGATACGTATGTCAAATGCCACAGGCTGAAAAATTATGTAAAAAATAAAAAAATATACGAAAAAAATTTTGGCCGTATATTAAAAAGAAAGAAAAAGAGTCCCGACAACAATACCACCTATCGAGTCAAAATATAGGTAATAACTACCCAGCTGACCCCATAAATACAATAAAAATTTTATCAAAATCAGTTAAGACGTTTACATAAAGATATACTGGCCTAAGGTCGGAATAAATTGACAAAGCAATTGATCAAAAAATAAATAATCCTTACCCTAGCACATCATCACCCAAAGAGTAATTTTGGGCAGTTTGAATGCAATCTCAGTTACTTTCATTAAGATTTTCTTAAAGTTGGTATTATATAAATAAATTTTGAGTAATTTTTTTAATGTATCTATTGGCTGCTCTCCCTTTTGTAACTTATATTACTATCAATTGCCTTGTAAATTATTAATTTCTTGTAATTGATGGCCATTTTATTTCTTGAATAGATTTTTCACCCAATATACTTTTATAACTGAAATTTTAATTCAATATTTAACTCACGTATGTGTGAAATGATATCTCTGTCTTAATCAAAAACAATTTATCTGTACATTAAAACTATTTTAGTTTAAACCATACTATCCCAACTCTTTTTATGGTGATGCAGTAATTTGAACTATAATTATTTATTAATTTACCTCCTAATTACACTAGTGGCGATAACTTCCATATCGTTGTTGAAATCTTACAAATTACTACATTCATCTTGAAACTACTTATACACAAAATGTAATGTCCTATTTTCAGAATTAATACAAATAGAAAGAAAGTGTAAGATTCATCAAGAAATCAATAAATGTATACAGAATTAAATAATAAGGAAAGGAGGACAGTGGTATCTATTAAATGATATGATAAATGGTAGAAGATCAAAGATGCGTATCGCAAAGTCATTTAGATAATAACAGTAAAAATATTCAGAGTAATTATACCTTTAATATCTAAGGCGTCGCCTACAACCGGTAGTTTCAGCTGTATCATACAATTTAGATTGCAGATATTTTTCCCGCGTTTCTATTAAAAGAGAAAGCGACTTCACAATGCTCTATTTCTTTTAAGTCCCGAATAAATTCAATTTAAAGTGTCCTAGAGCTATAGCAACAATCTAAACCATTGCCATGTTGCCTTCCTCGGTAAAGAAACTGCATTACGACTTCACATGGTTTCAACGCACTGTAATTTTAAGTTTTCTACGAAACTTATTTTACATTATCAAAATTCGTTATTTAATTATTAATTTACTTTAATATTATACTTTTATTTAATATTATTAAATTATAGAAACAACATCCCAATCTTCAGTTTGAACTATTTATGCAATTTATTTTTGTTAGGCTTTAGATCTGTCAGTTAATTTACATAAAAATAAACTGAAATAACAAAACCGAAACTAACTATCCATCGATACAGACCTTGACGAAATATTTTATATTTGTTTAATTTCATACATAAAAATTTTAAAACCTGGATAAATTTTTTTGTAGACGATGAATTCCCAAATGAGAGGATAAAACGTAATGTAACTGAAAATTATATTTTGCTTATAACTTGGCCGTTTTAATTTATATTTATATAAATTTTAAAGAAAAGACAACAGGTGAAATATTACCTTGTATAATAATATAATATTATTATTTAAATTACCTAATTTTTTTGTGAATTTATTCATAAGTATATTGTTTTACAATTATACTGCTTCAACATTTATTGAAAAAAACTTCCATTTTACAAAGTTATACATATTACATATCAGTCACTGTACATTTATTTAGTTTACATAACGTTTATTTGTATATGAATTTTAATAAAACAATTTTGAATGTAATATTATATATATAAGATATAATTATTGTTTTATACTATCATCTGTTCTATACTGCTCTTGTTTTTTATATATAACGACTATATATTATGTATAAATCTATAATACCAATGAATTTTAAATGAATATGACCACACAGACAGAAAATTCGAAAAACAATAAATAACTATGACTAAGTTTGTGTTGATATTTCTATCAATGAAATATTATTAGTCTTGAAAAATATTTAAATAAAATTCTAAATATTGCAATATTGTAGCAAACTCGTCATTCGGAAGGGCGTGAGAATATTACCCAGGTTTTCTAGTGTTTTCCCTGCATTACTTTGGGGTTAGATCCTTTAACTATATCCCGGGAGCCCTAGTCAACCCTTGGCTACCTTCCACATCCCCCTTTTTCAATTCCCTTCCTATGCTATTTAAGGGGAGTAGCCTGTTAACCCAAAAAAATGTCCGCAGTGTGGTATTGTGAATAAGATATATTAAATAAATAGCTCATATTTACGAATTCCTATAACTAATGTTGTGTAAATAAATTTTACTTCTTAGTCAGTGATCATTCCTGGCAACTCAATCTGTGAACTTCCTTACTTAATGGTCTTTTAGATGCTGAATATACAAAATAGTCTCAATTAGTTCTCTCTGTTCCTCAATATACTCTTTCTTTCATCTTGAATTTAAAATTATCCTTCTAACAGTCTCATGACGTCGTGTAAAAAGTTCATATCTCCATCCCCATCACCTAATTTCAACAATGCTGCCCTATAATAATTCAATTTAACACATTGGAATAATCCATCCCGCAGGCGACAAACCTAAGCAATAGTCCTTCACAGCGAGCCTGAAAGTAATAAATATCCAATTTGTTAATTATGTATTTACTTTTCTTAGGTTATAACTACGCAGTTTTCTAACGAATCTGCCATTTAAAATTATGCCCCAATACATTTCGTGAAAAAAAGTAATAAGTTACATGTGAACATTGTAAATGTTTCTTACTAATTTTTATATTACTTTTTTAGCTCTATGGCTAATGCCACCGATTAATATAAAGTTAAATGTATTATTTAAATTAATTGTAGATGTCTTTGTCATAATAACTTAACGACACGAGCCTATTCGTCTCAAAATTCTTGACTCATTTTTGTGCCACGTTCAACAAACAAGTCTGTGTTATCAGGTTCTCTCATAAAACTGAATTATGCATCAATATACCTCTTATATTGACTAGGAAATAGCTTTCGTAATTAGGCCCTGAAGATCTGTGGCTAGCAATGGACATAATTGAATTAGGAAGGAAGGCACAACATGCCACCCAATTAAAGTGCGATATCATCGACGAGCAACTTTCTCCGACGTACAGCTGTGAGAACCAGTTGCGCACTGCTTTCAAATACACGCATAAATTTTTACCACTTGACTTTGAACGGAGGACTTCTCCTCTCTGTTCTTAGACAATAATGATTTCTAAGTGACGTCAAACGCGACCCGAAAATTTACTGAAGTTGCAATCAATGGCAGTGATAATAAGGAAGAGCAAACCATATAAATAGTTTATGTACGGTAGTTATAAATTCCTAGCAAGGAATTCACTCAAGACGCGAGAAAGAAGACGAAAGACGAAACCCATGATAAAAAGTCAATGCAAATAGTTAACTTTTTGTTTTTAATGTAAATAAATGTTATTCAGCATAAAATGTTTCTATACATATGTGTACCCTCTCTAGGCTGTGTCGGGCTGAAAGTTTCGCTGTGATGTTAAAATCCTTTCCTGAGTCAGAATGAAATGCTCATAACAACATGGCTAATCTCCAGTCAGACACAGATTGAATATGGTACAAATAGTACAAAGACGTTTTGCAGTTAAAACAATATTTAATTATTAACAAAAAAATAAAATTAAAATATTAACTTAATATAGAAAATAAGCTAACATTATTTAACCAAAAGCCTTGTTCCAACTGATCGGCTGATCGTCATACATTGTCTTCTTTACATTTTTAATTATACTAATAATACCTAGTCTTGCCATAAATTCTGTTACAACTTCCAAAATGAAAAATTCAGCTATGATTGAAGTTAATTTTATGTAATTTCAGTATGTTATAGTTACATATGGTGCAAGCATTTCACACAAACCATGTTTCAAACTGACCACCTTTCGCACGCACACAGGCGCTGAGTCTTTCTGACACTCATCTATTGCAGCACGCGCTCTCTTCATAAGGAAATCCGCCACTACTGTTATCAAAGAACGTTTTAAATTGTCAACAGGAATATGGTTTATTGCAGGCAAGGTTATGAAGCAGTGGCCAAAGTTTGTAGTTCAAGGGATTGAGATCTGGACTGCTGAAAGGCCATTCAGCAGTCGTGATGAAATCAGGCACATTGCGCTCCAGCCACTTCTGATTGGAGCAGAATCTTGCTGGAAGCTCCAGTGCTTATTTTGAAACAAGTTGTTATTCGATCCTTTCAAAATTGGGTTCAACACAGTATTTTCGTACACTTTTTCACTGGTTTTGACACCCTTTCCACAGAAATGCAGGGTAGTGGTGCCATCAGAACTCACCCTCCACCAAACCATGACTGATGATGGCATCCCTGAATTTTCGGAACCTTTTCAGGAGCTTCATGAAATGACGAAGCATACACCCTGTCATTCTGACGGTTGAAACTCTCTTCGATGTTGAAGATTTTCTCGTCGGTAAAGAGAATGAATATGTGGCCATTTTTGGCGCACTGCTGGAGAAGGCGGTTACATTTCAGCACCATCTGCTTCCTCAGACGAGCATTCAGAAAATGTCCAGTAGACCAACAGTAGGCTCCAACATCAAGGTCGCCCCTCAATAGTCAGGACATTGATTTTTTGGAATTTGAAGACTATGAGCCATCACTGATTGCTTGCGAACAGATCTCCGCTGAATTCAAACCGCTACTACTTTGACAGCATCTGGAGTCCTCAACTTCGTGGGTGATCTTTAATGGAACCAATGTCAACAAATCTCTCTATATTATGATAAACAATCATTCGGCTGATTTTAAGCTTTTTCAGGATTTGGAAAATGTCTGCAGCAGATTTTCTAACGTTATGCAGAGCTATCGCAGCTACACGATTTTCATAATCGCCCAACTCCATTTTTAACTTCCAAGTTACATGTTTCCTTTGTCTCTACTGAACATACAATGACTTAGTGTGAATTGCAGCACAAGGTTACATTTTTACTCTGACAACAGAAAGTATAGTATGCACCAAAATTTAATAACAGTATTTATGGCTGGACTGGGTAAATAATATGCGATGATGGAGATAGAAATCGAACGAACGTTTTTCCAATAACTGCTTTGTTGATGCTCTAAACCTAATGATAGGCTTAAGGAATAATTTCATACAGCCATTTATCAAGCAGAACAGGATGCCTTTACAGTATGAGTCCTGGGGTGACATCTGAAGTAGAAGCGCTCTTCCCTGCTTTGTGTGTAGTAATTGCAGGGGTGTAATGTGGGTCAACGACTCTGGGGCGCAACCACTTTTTCACATCATTCTTTTCCTCGCTCATTTAATCAGCGGTAGGTTCAGTACTCACAACCCTTGCAGGAAGGTAATACAGGAGTCAAGTAATTTCGATTAGAAAGTTCTAAGGTAAAGTTAACCGGAAAAAATCCTGTTTAAGAAATAAGTCAAATACACCTGGATCGTAATAAAAGTTGAGATGCGTTATTTCAATACTTATAGAATATTTGAATTTTTACAACAATTTATCCATTAAATGTTACGATTTCCATACTCTTTCATGATAAAGAGTAATCACAACTTGAAACTGTCTTCCAATAGATCAAAGAATGTAAACTGACTGCACGAAACACTTCTTCGTTTTCCTAATATTATTCATAAATTGAAAATCCATTCAGGGCTAAGATTCAGTTAATCAAATTTTTGAAAAATATTAAATAATATTTTATAAATAAACAAAATTAATGTTCTAGATAAATAAAATAAGAATTAACGACCCGTTTAACAGAACTGACAAGGACATAAGCGTTGGTTGAAACTTCTGTTAATTTCTAAATTTTTGTAATAATTATCTTTTATAACGCGTCGTCAATTCTAATTTTATGTCTTATACAGACCTTAAGTTTTATTAAATATTCTAAATAATTGTATATCCAAACACAGACCTATAGAACGACACAATTTTGAACACTGCAGGACTAATAAAATACTTTTTTAAAAAACTGTTCTATAGTCACACTAACATCAAGGTCATTGGCTTTGGATAATTTATTTTTCTTTTCTTTGTCAGGTATACATAGCCAGGGAACTTGAATACAAATACAAACACCAAGGCCTTTGCCAGGAATCGAGCTCGGAACCTCTGTGGCTCGAGGCTGTGACGTTAGAAATTAGGCCACAGAGGCAGCCAAAACATTTTATGCAATCGTACACCCATAAATTTATGTTTCAAATAAGAAACAACATCTCTATGCAGAGAAATGAGATTGAAGATAAATGTGACTTCGTTTTTTTTAAAAAAAAAGCTGTATATGTAATAATAAAAAGAAGGTTTAATTTACTTAATCATAAGGGATCAATTTATGAAGAGTTAGAAAAAGAAAATAAAAATATTTAATTAATTGTGAATTTAATAACAGTAAAATCTAAGATTCAATATGCAAACAAGAGAATTGAACAAACTGATTTGCAAATGAAGACGGTAGAATTAACGATTTTATATTGAGACCCTTCGATATCCGGTCATCTGTGGAGTAAGCCAAAATAAACAAAGTTTACTAAGGCAGATAGGTCTGGAATTGTAAACTCACTAAATTCAATATCAACGATACCGTAAAAGACTGCAGCTGCATTCTCTGTTGGCGTTTCGCTTCGGTTTGCTTCCGGTTGATTCTCGTTGACTGCTCTCGCCAGCGGTTCGCAATTTAATTATGTATCTGCCTCAAAACTTCTCTCCACGTCACATCCTAGAGACCCAGAATTTTTCTCCTCCCTTTTCCAGTAGCCAATTGCCTATAATTTCAAATATCACTCATTGGCTGGTATTTGCACAATTGCAGCCTACAAGAAAATTTATAGCAGCCGGTTGTAAGCAGGTGCCATTGCACAGGTCTTTTACATTAGTTGCTGTTTCTAATTATCCACGCCTAGCTTCCGACTTGACGGAAGCAAATACTTATTGAATTAGGAACGGATGGCACCCATTATTCGTAAAAGGTTCCTTGGAGAACCCAGCAGCCAAAGGGTTTTTTGTCCTGTCTTGCCGGAGTGCCACTTTAATCCAGAATAAATCTAGCATACAATCTCCAGTCTGTTGAAATACCACTGCACTGCAAACAAGTTAAGGAAACAGACAGTAAAGCGAGGAAAATTAATCCTGCAAGGCCAGTTGGGTGCAAGCAGATGATAAATACAGCGTGGGCTTTTTCTCGCGAACTTTTAATGTTTCACAGTATTATCTAAAATGGCAATTTAGTTTTTGAAGAAGTTTTACCCTTTTCTAGCCCACATTACATGATTCCGGTCACAAATTGTCCCACATAATTAGTACTTGCACTGCTGTACAGGCTCGTGAAATTTGATAAAGTATTATAAACCTTAAAAATTTCGGTATTATATTGTTGTTTTATTTCATGGAACGAATTATCAGTCAGAATAAATTAATTATATGAACGTTTGAAGTGTTTAATTTTGTAAGTAATGCAAGCCGGGTGATCTTAAACATAATCAATGTAGAAAACGTTTTTAACAAAATATTTCCAAGAAATTGTGAAACGTATTGAGGTCGTCATGGTCCCCCGTGTTTGTCAATGTATAGACTTCATAAGAGGTAGATAAAAAAAACTTTAGATATTTTTGTATGTGCCAGTTATTAGGGGTTATAAATCCAGTTATCTGCCGGTGGCTGATTTTATCTCTTCAATTACCTTCAACGCTGCATTAATTAATGCGCTGGTTTGCAAATTAATGTCCTCGGTCCATTTCAGAGGTTTCCTCGATATGTTGTCAAAAAAAAAGAGAATATAAGCGATTCAGTTGCGAACCATTTTCCGACCAATCAGTAATAGTTTTAAGACCAGGTGAAAAAGGTACGTGGATGTTGCAATCGCCCGGAGTGCGAGGGACGGGACGGCGCGGCGCGGCGCGCCTTTGTTTGGACAGAGCAGCAGAGGAGCCAAAGTGTTTGAGAGCGGTCCCTGCGGCGCGGATTACAGGCCCTGTAACGATTTGTCCTAACAACAACGCAACGGCATTGTTCCTGTGTCTGCCCACGGCGCGTGTCGCGTGTTTTTTAACCCCCCTGCCCCGGCCGGAGGTTCATTAGCGAGGCGGACATGCGCGCGGCGGGGCGGGGCCCTTTGTGAGGCTGCATAAAGAAGTGTATTATCTGTGTTTGTTTGTACGCGGCGCATGCGGAGGTGCCCCGCCGAGATCGCGAAACTTTCACACAAAAATCTCTTTGGACCCGCGGTAAAATATATTTATAGATGTAAAGAGCGAGGGATAGAGTGCCGGTTGTTCAGCAAAGGGTACAGTCGGTGCAGGGGTGGCCAACGGCTTCACACACCCTATTTATTTGCATTACATTCACAGAGGTATAAAAGACTGACATCAATTGAAAGGAAATAGCGCTCCAACGTGTTTCAATATAGCACTTTCACTGACTGTAACACTTAGTTTATAAAAACTTAACCAACACGTGCAGACAATTTTTATTGGGCCAACCTATAAAAGAAAAACAAAACTCATAATATATAATTTACATTTTAAGAATTAATGATTAGCTTCTGAGTCAGTAAATAAATTAATAAAATCATATTCTTATTCACTTCGTTAATTTCGTTAAAATCATTAAAATGGTTTTAGTGTTCCTTACTGTTCATGACGACGTATGTCAGATGGTTTGTGTGCATATGTCTAATGAAATATGGCTGGACGTCATCGGAAAGTTGTTGACAATATTGGGCTTTCTATTCAATTGACAAAAAACACAGGATTCATTGCAAACTTAAAAATTGACAGTAATTTTAACCCTGTACGCCAGTCTCGTACAAGAAGTAACGTAAAACATAAAATGAATTTCCCCTTCAAGATATTTTATAGGCGGTTGGTCAGAATACGGATAGGCTAGACTAGTGATCGCCAACCTCATGTATCAAAAGAGCCAAGTATCAGCAAAACAACAATTCAAATTTGTTTTTTAAATTTTTAAATTTCACTATAAATTTAAATGAGTAAGAGAAGTGATAATTGTTTAAAATAAATAATTATTACATAAAAATATCAAACTATAAACATGAGACCAATACTGGGTCCTCTTTGCGGGTCTTCTCGTAGAAACAAAGATACTTACAAAGCCCTACGTGAAATTGGCAGTACGAGGAAATCTGCAAAAGGTTTCAGCATTGTCTGAAACTCGCCGCAGGAACACGCCGCTCGGGTAATAGTTGATGTATCGGTCCGAAGCGAATACTTTAACTTCCTTGTTGAACAATGAACACCTTGCTCATTTAGCTTTCTTCTTTGCCGTTACGGATAAGAGCAAGCAATCCGCCCATTATCCAAATGTTCATAGGCAATTTCCATCTCTTACTTTCCAATTTCTTACTCTTAAATGATCACTGCTTAATGCTTCTCTGCATAACGTGCACGGATTAATGGCCGAAAATCAATTTTCCACCGTTTTTTATCAATTTTTACCCACTCTATCTTTGATTTATTTCGGTGACGGGGACCCGATCCTACTCAATCAAATTTCTTAATTCTTTGTGAGGAGCCAATCGCCCCAATTTTCCGTTGGTTTTGGGAAAACATCATCTCTCGCTACGGACCAGGTTTCCCGGAACCCCAATGAGTTTATAAAAAACCCCGACCGGCGCCAACTTGTCGATGTTTTATTAAACTGTATGTAACCTTCTTTCAGGCCAGTTGCCGTTGATTTGTATTATTTTGTTGTGTTTTGCCATTAAAATATGTAGATACATTCTTGTTAACTTAATTAAGGTAGATTTTGCTAAAGATGTCCTTAATCTGATTTAATTACGTTCGCTGACGTCGACCACTTCGAATTCTCCCATCCGCACTAGTCTTTCATATTTGCGTTGTCTATTTCCTTTCTTTCATCTTCTCTACATGTACAAATCATCTCCGTCCTCGAGACTACATCTTCTTTCACTCCTCAACGCTCCCTAAAATTAATATAATAAAACCTTACTTATAAGCTACGAAGTTTCAACCGTACTGTTTTAGGCCGCCCGCAAGTGGTACTTTGTGGAAGAGCAGCAGTCAAGAGGCCAAATAGCCGCATGTGGTTCATGGCATACGCAGCAACAGAAACAGTTCTGTCTTTGAGTTCACTTTAATAATTTCGTTCAATTAACAAGCTACCTAGAATTTCACTTGGTGGAAGACGTTCTAAAATATCTTTTTTAATATTTCTAAACTCTGATAGACGTTTAATATAATTTTAATTAAAGATAAATTTGATATTAGTCTCTAGGCAAATCAACACAATTAAGTAGGAAAATACACAAGGAGTTCCCCTCAGACGATAAAAGCAGTAATATAAGTCGAGTGGCGTTCTTGTGTTTTATAACCAAACGCTGCTTTTCGGAACACAATTAACTATTCACAAACATTTTTGTATATTATTCCTCACATATTGACAATATTTCAGTTAATGGTTCCAATAATTTATTATCAGTTTCATAAAGATTATGAATAAACCCTATGGCGTCGGTTTTAGCTGTAATAGAAGGTTTTTGTGGAAATTCAATTCAAAATATTTCTCTTTAATACTACCCACTGTTATACCTTACTGTTCTAATACGACAATGATTTTGTTTTTTACTATATTTCATTTAAAACCAATTAATTCCACAGGAATTACCTTTTTAATTTTTTACCACGCACCTATAGTAGCAAATAGTGAGTTCAGATAATTTTCAACTTAGAAACTCAATAATCGTACCGATCCAGAGCCTCTTCATCTAGAGAAGTATTTTATTCGGAGGAACTCTTTTATAAATGGTTTTCCAAACTTTCTCCAGACGAATAAACTGTGCTCTAGGGATGACAGAGGATAAGAAACCAGTGTTTTCTGTCAGTAATTAATTTCAGGAGGGAATAGAAGAATATTGGTAGGGAGCGGAAAATGGAATTAGATAACAACGAAGCTATTTGCGGTCAAGTACAATGATCAAATCAAGGAAAACAGTGAAAGAGAAGCTACAGATTTACTTCACGGCGGAATCTACGATTATAATGCCTAAATTATTCAGCCCAACTCTGCTTCTGCATTTGAATTCAGCTACTCTTATCTCTAATTACAGTATCAGACAGAACGGAAAGCCCAAGCAATACTCTTGGTAAACAACAGTTGTTAAACCAGTTCAATTGCACAGTAGTCAGATCGTTTCAATTCAAATTAATTCTCGTAATCTCCTTTTCCTGTAGCCTATATATCAGATAACGAAACGCCCGGTAATTTTTATTCTTCCCTTGCCTCGCTTTGAAAATATTAATGTTTCCTGTGAGTCATCAAGGTTTACCGAAGCGAATGAAATACAATTATTATGAAATACCGATTACAAATGTAAAAAAAAATCAGTTAGGCAAAGGAGAATATAAAAACATTAATATTATTCCAACCATATAAACCGATCTCTTTCCGTTTCGTTTCATCAAACATTTTTCAAAGAATATTATTGTTGGTTAAAGCTGTCGCAAAGTGTTTTATGAGGCTATAAATATATCGGGAATGCTATTCTTTCTCAGGATTTAGCGTCGATAACAACGAAAGAGTATGTCACTACGTGATAATTGTACGTGTATTTTTTATAATTTTATTAAAATGTAACGAGAGCAAGGTATCAAAACTAAAGTAATGCAGACTGAATGAACATTTTTGAAGAGCAGAATCTTATCAACGTGCAATATTGTAATTATATTTCGAGAAAACTATTTGTGTAGTTAAAACTGTCGTTTACTGAATTTAATATATCTCAAACATTTGGTTTTGTAAATACTTAAAAGAGAATATGCGTTACGATAAAATGGAGTAATTAAGTACAAACTATCAATAAATAAATATAAACCGTCAGAAAATGTTAGTTAATTAACAATGTGAATAACTATTTACGTTTCGTCCTAAAATTTGAGACTTCATCAGATGAGACGTGAATGATAGATGTATATCGTAATCTACAATTTCTTCAAGAATTTTGAATATTCTGGTATTTAAATACTAAGAAAAGATATCTTCGTAGGCGTTGAAAATGTTTACTACTTAAATTATATAATACAAATTTAAACTTACATTTTTTATTGTGTACACAATAAATTCCAAAACAATTACCAATGGATAAAAGTTAAAAACTTGGTCTTCCTTCCAGAAAAATATCGATAGTAAAAAACCATGGACGAAGGAAGAAGAGGAGCCAAGTTGGTGGGAATATATACTCATAAATCTTGGTCTAATTAACTCGGTGATGGTTAGTCCCCTTGTGGACAAAATTAGAAGAAACGCAGCGATGAGAGGAAATATATCAAGATATTAGACAATTAGTAATGTCTGTTGCACCAGCATTTGTACTGTGAACATAAGATTCTGATCCGAACCAAGATGAAGGGCCACATCAAATTAATCATAGGACGAATGGTACAAATAAATCAGTTTTTAGTAGCAACAGAATTCTGCAGTAGAAATGTCCGATCTGATCGAGAACTGAGTCAAAGAGCTCTAAGTGAGCTCTGATTCGGAAGAAAAGAGCTGTTGCTTTTCTGACTTACTCCGTTCCGGCCCTGTATGAGCTCTTTGACCGAGTGAGAATTACTGAGTGGAAATCCTGGTCCAGCGTGATGTGCGCGCGTAACTAGCTCTTTGAACGATTGGATGAGTGACTTCACTGAGCAGAGCGCCTGATCCAACCAGATCTTGGAAGTAGCTCTGCTTCACTGAGCAGAACAGAATTGAATCAAAAAGTCTTTACCTTGGGTCTATCAAATATTTAATTATAAGCCATTTAAAACGAATAAGTACAAAAATACCTTCTCTGTTTACCGAGTAAATTATCGCAGGGAAAATATTTTGGCAAAATTATATTTAGTGGCATATGGAAAAAGTTTGTTAAAGAAATTAATGTAATTAAGTTCATATAATAGGTTAGTATAATCTCAAGTTCACTTCACTCTTTCTTCATAAAAAGAAACCAGATATATCTTTTATAATTCTAATAATTCACTTCAGCTTATTATTCTTAGGAGTCAATTAATAAAATAATTTTTATTCAATGGTATAACAATATATTATTGTATATATGAATATTGCGTGTAATAAATGTATATATTAGTTAAGGTACAAATATTTGTAAAGCCATACACTGCTTTTCTCCTCCTTGAAAATAAACCCGATTACAGTCCTTGAAATCCCTCAATTATACAAATACAGTCCCTACAGACATTTATTTATTTTTATAATTGTTTATTTATTAAACGTACTGGAAAATCATGGAAACAAGATAAGATTCATTCAGAGAGTGAGGATTAGTTAGTGGGGAAAAATATATACGTATAAATTGAATAGGAGTGGTAATTAATGAAAGGGAGTTTCCACTGAACGAGTGGTTACAAATCGATCACTAAAAAGAACAGTTTTGCCCATATTCTGCAGTGTATGAAATTAATCATTAGCTGTAAGGGAATTTACATTCAGAGCTTCGTCTTCTAGGATTTTCTCAGTCGTCCATTTTCATAAATCGCAAATTCGAAAGATACCATTTGTGCGTCTGAAATCAATGTCACTCTTCACTATTGCGCCAGAGTTTGTTCTGATAATTTCGAGTTTCCTATTGAGGAATGTAATGATTCCGCTGAGTAATCGAAGCCAGATTTACATGTAATAGTTTGTTTGTCGAGGGGGCGAGTGGTGACAGCTGAGAGACCACCTGCGGAGTCGCGATCCGGTCTCCCCTCGCAACAGCGGGAGGTGCCACCATTATACGAACACTACCAGAATAAATTCAGACACTTCATCGTCGCCCCACGACTCGTTTCATTAATTCTTTGTGTCCCTTGTTGTTTCTCCATTGAAGTAGTGTTTGTCAAATCTCTGCCCGACGGCTATCATCAGTCTTCCGGTTGGCTTGTTGAAGCTCCGCAATCGCTACAGCATCCATGTGACAGTTCAGGGTAGTTAGCCTCTTGGTGTTATAATTAGATAAACACTATAGAGAATATGGGAAACAGGTTATGCTTTTAACAAACATTCATATTTAATAATTAGACCAAATAAATTAAATAATTATTACATTTTCCTTGATATTTTTACGTGGCTTTTCTCTATAAATACAATATGTCAAACATATAAATTGAATGGAAGAAGTGGCTAAATGAATTATTACCTGTGAGTCACCCCTTTCATAACACAGGAATTGATAAAACGGGAGGATGCGGTACGGACAAGGATTGACTAGGGTACTCAGATTATACTTATATATTTAATATAGCAATGGATCCATGATAGAACTTGGTGGAAATCCCATCTTTATTTCCCCCAAATAATAACTAAAATATTACCAAAATATAATGTTAATTAAGTAGCTTTCAGTATTAAATTTTTATAACAGAGTATAATCAATTGTTTTCGGGAAGTAACTGAAACTACCAGATGGATTATATTTTTGTGTTTTACAGATTCTAATATAATGTGAGACATGATCATTTATGAAAAATAAAATATGACTATATCAAATTAACTCAAAACCAATATACAATATTCAGAAGCTTTCGGCTCCCTCAGCCATACTCATCTACACATGTAAAGATCAACTAATCAAAGAAGTTACAAAATTTTAATTAGCTGCTGCAATATATCATATCACGCTGACCACGTGTCACTCCAAATTCGGAATGTGTCATGCAAGATGACAGTCCGCAGTCGACTCGGTAGGCCCAGGCCCTCGATAGGCTGTAGAGCCACGGAGAAAAAAATATATATCATATCAATATAAACTATATTTTACTACGACCCATCGTACAAGACTTTGTTTATTCCATCCACTTTGCCACCGTGTCCAGATAAATGCTGTTATGTTTGCCAGAGGTGGCTGCTCTGTGTGCTGATTTCTCAGACTCTGCAGCACCAACTTTACCTGAAAAGTTAATTAATTGTTCGTCCCACTGTAAGGTGTGTGTCTCATAAATATCAGAATTTTAATTTTCATTCATTCCTGGTGTAATTTGAATTGGTGCAATTTTTAGGACCAATTGAATATGAAAAGGGAAGAAGATAAACGAGTCACTTAGGTAATGACGTGCAATGAACAATAGAATACTACTCCGACCGTAGGTCCTACTAAGAGGAAGAAACTACTAACGTATTAAGGTCGAATATTTTACAGGCATGCTGAAACGCATAAACTCATAATATCGGAACACCATCTCATATTAAAATTGTATACTGTCCGAATGAATTACTGATATAAATTTTTCAGGAAAAAAAGGAAATTTATTATGATTGTTAAATAGAACTTCGTAGAATGTAAATATTTGGTTTAGAGTAAATAATTGTAGCTCAAACCAGAGAAAATATTAATTTTGTTTGTATCACAATTGCTTTAATACATAAAATGTAGTTACAACATTTAGGAAATAGCTTTCCCCACAATGTAATATATTGAATTGACTAATATTATACTCTAGTGAATTTGATTTATTTGTCATCGTTAATTATTATTTATTGGTGCATTTAAAGACTAATTAATAGTTGTTATTATTATTACCCATTGGAATTAAACACATTACTGGCGAATCAGATTATATTGTTGATTGTCCGTATCAAAATCCTTTTTTAAATCGTCATTATTAAATTCTTTCAACGTCTGGGTAATCACCCCAATAAGCTCTTGCAATAAATTTACCACAACCCTCCACCACGAAGAGCAGCAAAAAGACGAAAAAGACATTCTGACCTAATAAGCGATTGAGTTTTTTCCCGCAATTGTATTATCATTCAGCACATGATATGTAATATCAAATCATTGTTTATTTATTGTTCACCCATTAATGTACACTTTTTTGCGGCGTACCGATGGGTGGTTACCGCTACACATATTTCAAGTTTTTTATTGTTTTTTTACTTTTTTATTACTGTATAGCTCATATCCGCACAACTGTAATGTAGCAATATATGTGCAATAAAGTTACCAATATATTTTTAAAATAATTTTTTAAAAATCTTTGAAGCGCAATGGGGGTCGGTATATCAAGCACCGGGAGAAGAAAATACTGGCATTGGCCGTAATTTTACAATATTTTTGTCCAAGGCGTCGGCGATACAGTGACACCAACCCCGATGCAGCCAGCGAGGATCGACATCAGACCGAAGAAGACCAGAGCAAAGGCCACCAAACAATGCAGCTTCAGTTTCCGCGGTTATCGTTAAATTTGGTTTTACAGAATTCACATTACCAGACCTATTTGCCATAAATTGTGTTGCTTCTTTTTCGTTCACCCCACAAATGACCCTGATTTTAATGACTCCAATATAAATTTATCATTGCTAAATTTTCATTTTTATATTACTTAATTCAATTCTCTTGTTTAAATATAATTGTTACTAAATTCAGAATTTTGTTTCCTCTTTCGTACCCTTAATAAATTTATCCCTTTATGACACAAATTAAATTGTCACCCAACTGTGGAGCTTGACATTAATATAATAATAATTAATCGTAAATAGTAAAATTAACATCCCATCCCCACACTTATTCTTTACAATCAGCTTCCACCAACGTGGGGCATATTTTATTAAAAATTTCCTCATTAAATTCAACCATTGCATTTATTTATTTTGCTTTATTAAGTTTAATAAAAGAATAATTACTAAAAGCTGACTGATGATTTATATACTTATATTACAAATATATTTAATACGGATGGAGAGAAGGGAATTTAAAGGAATGCGTAGAAAACAAAATATATATCATGAAATAACACTCATTTTTTTACATCAAAATTGAACTAATTTTCGTTTCTGGCCAAATAATAAGCTGAGCATACGAAAATTCTTATGGATGTGTATTGTATCGATGCTCGTCAAATCGTCTTCTACAAATTTCCCTCCCATCTATTTTCTCTTGTGGGGGTCTTTCTCGAATGACCTTGAAAACTGTCAGATCTCCCTACCTACTCTAGCTGTATCTGTATGAAGAGCAGGGGTTGCCTCTCTTTCAGTCAACCCGTGTGTGTGTTTACTTTTAATTCGAGTGATAAATGAGGCGGTTTCCTCTCCGCCAGGTGTGCGCTCGCACATGAATACCAAACCAGAGTCAACTCAGGGTCATAATATCCACAAAGAGCCAAACCACACTGTCCTGAATGCTTTCCACTTCAAATTCGTCTACACAAAGCGTCTGAATATTTTTCTATATCAAGCGACACAGATCCACTTAAAAAAAATAGAAGTGTACCCTCCTGAAATGAATGAGCATGCTGCTTCAGTTATCAGAATATTCCACACAAGATATGTGCGAACATTGATAAAAAGCAATATAACAAATACTGAATAAGTATTTGTGTACTAATTTTATTTAGCTTTCCACATAGTAGGATTTAATTAGTTCAGTCCAGCGCTGCAAGGGAAGCTACTTCAGAGTTGATCACAATTCTTCACTCGACCACAATGTAAACGACTCAGGTAATAAGTAAGCTGATAACGTCATTCTCCATATTTTACTAAAGTTAAATATCATTTTGCAAATGAGAACAAGCATTTACAGAACACTGCAATTACTAAATTAAAACGTATACGCATTTTAATTTATTTTGTCACTATTTACTGTCTGTCTACCAAATCACGCAAAGTTCGATAATCATCCCCGAATACTGAAATTATCTTTTTTAGAAGATCATAATGTAAAAATATCAACGAGACTGGGACTCGAAACGGGACCACTCATTTTTCGGGCATGTACTCTACCAACTTTATTATTTTCTTGTTTAAAAAAGAAATTTCCATTTTAAATTGAATTTGATTTCAATTTGCTTTCATGTTATTAATCTCATACCCATTTCCTTTTGTGTCGTCAATATACAATAGAAACTAGTTTCCAAATTTTTCAACCCACCACAAAAATATGTTTTGTCAAGCTCTACAAAATACGTCGTCACGGCCTCATTTGATGAAAATTTCTTCCTACCAAGCCGAATTTTCAAGTTCGGGAATAATAAGTCACTTCGTGCTAGGTCTGGTGAACAGGATGGATGAGGAACAAATTGGATTCCCAAAAGGTACACTTTCGTCAATTAAGATTGCTGCTACGTGCGCTGGTGCATTGTCCTGGTCGAACTGCACTTTCTTGCGCGGCAGTCTTGGTCGTTTCTCAATAAGCACCCTTTAAAACGATCCATCAGAGCATCGTAATAGAGCCCACTTATGATTTTACCATTTTGCAAGAAATATATTTATATTATACCCAAAAGACGGAGGCAATCATCTTTCCAGCTGACAAAACGGGCTTTAACCAGATTTTGTCCATTGCTTCGATTGGTTTTTTGTCTCTGGACTGTAGTGATGAATCGAAGTTTCATCGACGGCTATGAATTTGCGCTAAAGATTTTGTAGGTTCTCGAAAACATTGTTATATTCTGTGTTAAAATATTTTTCCTAATTTGTTTTTGGTCCACCAATGTCAACAGTCGCGGCACTAAGTTCTTTCATGGCCAGTGGTTGTTTCATGGAGGATGGTTACCTTTGTATGCATGGTTGTAATTGCTAAGACAAACTCACTTCTCATATAGAGACATTAATATATAATTATATGACAATTATATTTTCTCAACACGTCGAAATAATACATTTATTTGTAGAATAAATTATATATAATTCAAAATAACTTATTAAACAATTGACATACAATCATACATTATTATTTCTCAGTTAAATAAAACTCTTTAAATTCGCGTATTCATCACTAACTTTGATCTTTCTCCCTACTCTGGACCCTACCAACTTCGCTGCAGGGATCCACCGATACTTTTTAGACTTTTATCTTCAACGGCGATTTTAAACACACAACTTTATAATATTAAACGAGGATTTTACAAAGATAATTTAAAAAGCATATATTGAAGGAACAATTAAACTATATATTACAGCAAATTTCATTTTTCTAATTACTAATTCAACTAAACAATAAACAAATATCATTAACTTTAATTGCAATGATGATGAGAAGGAAGTCAATAGAAATATCTTCTCGTATTCAGAGCCTAATTAGTTCAGTCCAGCGCTACAAAGAAAGTGACTTTAGCTCTGAACATAATATTAAGTCCCCTATTAATTTTAAATTAATGGTTATTTATCACGTTAAATCTTGATGAGGTATTGAAAACTCAGAACTACCCTATTTTATCTAAGCTTGTATATTCTGGAGTTTAAAAATGAACCGAATGCGTTTGCTGTATGCTACACGAGGTCCCAATTCTGATGGTCATCAGAGTCGAGGCACAGTTTTTGTGGTTTAGGTTTACGCGCTGGTCATTAAAGTTCTAGATTATAGGCTTTTTCAGAAGAACAGAACGGAAATTTACCCGCAGGTGGAAGCGGAGACGGTCAGATCTCAGGAAATTCCATCACCTCCCAAAGGCTCGTTGCTTACGCTTGATACTTGAGTAGAAATTGGAATTTCATCAGCCAGCATTTCACCTCAAAGTCTAGCCAATGTCTTTATTCCTCCTTAATTATTTTTTTTAGGATTACCGCCACTTCTGTGTATTCAGTCTGCGGTTCTTGAAACATTAGCGACATATATCATGGAGCATTCAATAGCAAACTGACAATAATGAAACAAAATATATAATGTCTGCGAAAAACTGGAAATTCACTTTATTTCATATTTCTATTGCGGTAATCGTACACAATTCAATGTAATGATCATCAATCTTATAAACTGAAAACGTAGCTTTCACTATATATATATATATATATATATATATATATATATATATATATATATCTGACAGAATAATATCCCAGTTTTTTAAATCCAAATTTTGTGGTGCTCGTTTACAGGTAATTATCATGATTCTAACACACGTAAAGAAAAAAATCTTCAATGCTCTTAAATACGACGTAGGTATATGCAATTCAAACAAATTATATAAAGTAGTAATTTGTTGAAAAATTACCAACGTTCTTATTTCTTATTGTTAATAACTCATTATTATACAATAATCGCCTTCAAGAGTTTTCGGCTGCTGCCATTTGTAGCTTGAAAACCTACACAGAATTACACCAGTGTATTACATTCAAAATCATATATATGTATATATAATATTATGAAATATACTATAAAATAAATTCTACAGCTGTATTTCATGTCGTTATATACATTTTAAAAATGTAAGTGTAATACATTGGTTTCTGTCTAGGTTAACAGTTGAAAGAAGAGAGCAGCAGAAGGCTCCTGAAAGAAATTATTGTTTAATAATGAACTGTAATTAACAATAAAAAATATCATAAATAATTTGTTAATTTTTCTACAATGAAATTCTCGTCTTTTACTAAATTATGAAGTTTGTTAATAAGGAAAACACGGACAAATATTTTAACAAACATTCATTATCATCAGACAAGTCGTAGCAGCTCTCCATACGCTCCTGTCCTCCGTCGTCCTCTTCACAATAAAATCATTTAATTATTATACTGTAAGTTCATATCCATAATGTATCATTAAAACTAGTGTTGACCAAGAGCTTTGTAACGAATTCATTCCTTTTCCAAACTAATATAAATAAATGCCCGGGAATCGTCGAGCACCCATATCGTTCCCTAATAAAAAAAATTGAGATCAATACGATTTTCACCTAAGGAAACCCGTGAAAATATTTTAACAATACCTCCGTCCAGAAATCTACTGATGTAACCAATACTTCGAGATTTGGTGACCGACGGCCTGACAATTAAAATTCGCGTAATTTTAAAAATTGGCAAATAATCGATACAGTAGTCTTTACCATTTTCACCGGTCAGGTTCTACGCTTTTTTTCGCCTCCCGGAATTATACTGATCCACCCAGGATTCGGCTTCGCGCTAGGAAAGTCCATGTGCATCTGTTTCTTCTATTTAGAATCCCTGAACTTTAATAAGGTACCAAAAAAATCAGACGTTAGAGCACACTGGCCGTTGAAAGGTGTCATAAATAAGAGATAAGTAACGAAGTATTTTAAGCGCTTAGTTGAGAAATCTGTTACGTAACTTGGAAAGGAGTTGGGAGCGCCGCAATAAAAACAGGTGTCATGGGCGTGGAGACGCCGGACGTCCGTGTTTGCAGCGTCGTGCTGATGCTGCGCCGCTGTCACCGCGGCCGCCGCCGGCTGCGTCCTTTTCCCTCTTTCGTAATTGCGTCAATCAGGGCAAAAACACGTTTCTTGGGGCCGCCGCTTCGCCACCTAACGAGTCAGTGGATACGTCACAAGACAGACACAAACAGCCCGTCGTTACTACGTTTTTCCTGTCGCCGGTCCGCATTTATTTTGCTCCGCGTTACGCCAGTGGACGGCGGCGACGTGTCCAAAGACAGCTTCAACCTACGCCTCACGGAAATATTCCGGAAATTACAACCGGCCACGTTACCCAGTAGTCATCCTGTTAGCATTTACTCCTTTACTCATACCTTCCCTGGATACCCATAATTTCACGTAATTGTTGACCTTATTGCGATATTGCAACCAATGTAATCAGTGCCGTCTAGATCTCATGTTCTTCAGATTAACGTCAAACGCTGGCCCTAGCTACTAGCTTTCTGTATTCTGCTTCAGAAATAACTCACATACTTTTTTGGAAAGGGTAAAAAAACGCTTAGTACAAAATAAGTATCTTGATAATAAAAAAGAGACTTCAATTTTAACCTTGTTTATTCATCTGTTGTTTACAATTACAGAGGGTCGCCTTAAAAATAGTTGCAAATAGGTGAGTTATTCTTCCACTGATGAAAACTGGGCCCTTAGTGTGCCAACTTATTTTGGTGCAATAAGAAGAAATTGCTCGATGCTTAATCTTGGAAATACGAAGGACATTCAAGGGCTGACAAAAAAATTGCTTGGCTGATGATAAATTGTAGGCATGTGCTGCATCCATACATTCAGGACGCTAATTTGTAACACATTGACCATTGACTTATTCATAATATTCTTAATTAACTGTTTGACCACTGTGTGCCCAATCGCTGTTATATTTTGGGTACATGTGAACAATAGAAAATATCAAGTTTGAGTAACGTTGTGGAATAAGACACCGAAAGACCTGCAAAGATGAAAACAGATTTTCTTAGATTACTGGGTAATGCAGTTACGATCATGTTGCTGTTAAATACAATTTTGAGAAATTGGTAGTACAGCAGTAAGGTGCTAGAGGAAATATTAAATTTATAAAGGAGGCACGTTTCATGAAACAACTAAACAAAAATTTTACGGGAGGCGTCCAACCGTAGATTTTTCCTCGTCCATCGGTGGCCGGAAAGTGACGAATGTAGTGAGTTTCCGGTGATATAGCACAGTAACCAAGTATATTACAATAAAATATTTTCTAGACCCAAATGGAAACAATTCCAAAGACCACTTTAAGAAAAGTTTCGTATGAGATGGTTCCCCCTGGATGTCGAAAATTGCTCGAAGCAATTGAACTTCAAATGATTTATGCTTGCTTTTATATCTGTCGGGGAATACGGTGTTTTCAAATATGTGGCGTAACGATCGCTTTCTATTTCGTACGTAAATATCCTAGTCTCACCTTTGTTATCTTTTAAAAATTAATTGCATTTTGAATTAAGGCAAGTTGCTTACATCGTTTAGATTAAGTGCCAATGGCACGAAATGAAACTGGGTTGCAACTGTTAAATCGTATTGCATTAAATAATTACTGCTCACTGTAATGATTCGTGTAGGCATAATGTCTTTCAAATATTTTTAAATTGAAAATAACTCGAGCCCGTTTCAAGCGTTTTTGAGTTTGTATTAATTACCTAATAGTTTATTAATTTAATCAAAGATTTTACTAAATAACCCAAAAAATTTGGAAGACTGAATTTGCGCTTTAAATAATTCTATACAGGATAACAATTCAAAAGGGCTCAAAGTTATTTACGGTTTCAAAGAAAAGCCGTACAGCGAACATAAATATCTCCAACAGTAAATATCAGATTTTAAAGCGATCACCAGTTAGTTTAAATTTGGTGGATTGTAGTTCAATATTTCTTAAAGCATTTTTATTCTTCTACCGCGGTCGCTGAAAAAATAATTCTAAACATTTAATTGAAAATTACATTTTCATCTTACAGCTTTCCTCTTTTACAGTGAATAAATACATCCGGTAGGAACAAAATTTCATTGTGCCACATAATCCCCATCCTTGTCAACTGCATAACATTGTATTTAGAGCCTGTATACCCGTATGCTAAAAGTCTGGACCAGCACGTTTGAGCCAGTTTGGCAGCTTTCGGTAATCATCTTCAAACCTCACTGTGCAAAGGGATTCTTCCAGTTTATCAAAGAGATAGCGATCGCATGGAGCCAGGTTAAAACTGTTGTGTGGGTAGTTCAATGTTGCCCATTTCAAGTTTTCATATATCATCCGTAGTTTTCTCACTGTCATGTGGCCGTGTATTGTCATGCAACAGCATAGCATCCTGGTCGAACTTGAAGTTTCTTTAGAATTACCACATATATTGTACATCACAATTAACGTAGGTTCCACAAGCAAGTGTCTTTCGGAATAGAAAAACACCGTAGCCTTAACTTTACCAGACGGAACCGCAATTTTGAATTTTCTTTTCTTAGGCGACTTTGCATTGTGCCACTCCACATCTTCGTGTCCGTTTCAAAAATTTGCTGTACACTTTTTTCGTCTATCTCTGTGAGCCTCTGTGAATTTACTGGGAACCCACCAGTCACAAAACATTTTCGACACCAACTCCTTCGGTAATCTGCACATTTCTTCTCCTATTCCAACTTGGAGTCATAATTCTTCCACTGTGATGCGCTTAACAACCAAAACTCTGTCAACTCTCTGCACATTGTCATAAGTCAGTGCGGAGTGACGTCTGCCACTGCGAAGTGTATTCCGAATATTGTCGCGCCCTCTTTCGAAATGTTATCTGCTTTCCCATCGAATAGTTGTACAGCGGTCTGCCGAAGTACCTCGACACTCTTATGACAACCTTGTGGATTTGTCTTGCTATCGTTCTCAAAGCATAAAGAAATTCGATAACAGCACGTTGGTTTCTACGAATGTCAAGCGAAGCAGCCAGCTTGAAGACATGCTATCCCAGCGCCAACCATGGGAAAGGGTTGAAATAAGGGAAGGATGTACATATATAAACTCCATAAAATGCAAAGTTTTAGATTGAAAAATAGATTTAAATAATAATAGTGTGCATTACTTTAGGAGTTATCCTTGCATATTACATAAACGTACTTGAAATCGGTATGACAGTTTTCATCTGAAAAGCAACTATCAGTGTGACAGACAGACATTAATTCATTGACATCAGTTTCATATCCTTTAATGAATGAATCTTAAATATATTATAATTCCCTCGTCTCTAAGCAATGACTCTCTCATTTCTTCTTGCGCTTTATGTAATGAAACACAACTATTGACTATTCTTCTTCTTCCTTGGCTCTGCCGCCCATTCAGGGTCTTGGCCTACTGGGTCAACTGCAGATTGTCATCCTACATGACAGATTCCGAATTTGTAGTGATGCGTGGTCAGCGTATCGATTCTGCAGCAACTTAAATCCCAGTCTTCGTGACCGTAACTTGACTATTACTTATGACAATAATTCATTAGTATGTAGTGTACTTCGCGTCACCAGTTAAACTAAACATAATTTTATAAGCGTATTTATTTAGCAGAGCACCGTCATTGCTTCAATTCTTCCTTCAAAATTATAATGACATAAAAAGAAGCATTGTGGCATATGGAAATAAAAATATCTCTATTACAGACCTTTTCCATATTGGAATAAGCCACACTCACTTTCAGTAAATGTCCGCATATTAATATTCCGTTAGAAAGGTCTATATTACAGTGCGCTGCTTTAAAATAAAGATCCGTGCATCTCAGGTCTTCAATGGAATAGGATATGTGAATTCACCAAACATGTATACCGAAGAAATTATTCATAAAAGCTCTGATCAAATATGTTCGACTTCATGCGTGTCACATTTTGTTACACATTGTTAGTTGTATCCTGTGGTACAGTAAAATAATAAAAATATTTGTATATCCTTTGACATGCACCTGTAGGTTTCCAGATATTACTTGTTATGTAACCAGCAGGTGGGTCTGCAATCAAGAATCTCATGACATTTGATGGCGAGTCCTTCATGTCAGCATTTACAATTTTCCATTCAACTGTACACCGAGTGGTGAAAAGTTTATATAAACTAAATAAATGATTAAATAATTTCTCTGCAATTCATTGTATCACCATGGTTACAGTTCGGTTGTGACTGTGAGGAGAGCAAGATATTCCATTATAAAATTGAAATGCAGCTCGCATGTGATCCACGTCTTGTAGAAAGATTTATTTTGTCAACATCTCTTACAGCAGACTCGTCTCCCGTCATTCGGAAGGGCGTGATAATAGTACCCAATGCCCGACCTACCTGATGCAGGTTTTCTAGGGTTTTCCCTGCATCTCTTTAGCCTGGGGGCCCTAGTCAACCCTTGGCTACCTTGCTCTACCTTCCGCATCCCCCTTTTCAATTCCCTTCCTATGCTATTAAAGGGGAGTTGCCTGTTTCAGGATCACCCTCATGTAGCCTGTTAACCAAAAAAAAATTAGGTGAAACACCGAGTAGGATCCTTAAATCATAGCCCGGAGGCCCTAGTTAACCCTTGGTTACATTGCTCTACCTTCCACCGCATCCCCCCTTTTCAATACCCTTCATATGCTATTAAAGGGGAGTTGCCTGTTTCAGGATCACCCTCATGTAGCCTGTTAACCTCCCCCCCTCCCCCCAAAGTGACCTAATAATTTTTTTAAATTAATTCTTTACTGACTTATTGGTCTTATTATACTGTTAAGATTAGTTAATTGGATTTATTAATATAACATTTGTTCCCCAATTTATTACAGCCCGTAATGATGCAACCCGGAGTCCTTCCATTCCAGTATCGAAAATCGCTCATTCTGCACATGATGAAGAAAATTTATGCACTTCATTAGCCTCAGTCTAACACAGTGTCCGAAAACAAAAAATAAGTTTCCATTTTACAAGTAAATAAGAGGAAAAGAAATTGAGTTACTTTGACGCTCAGTTGAGAAAATTTAACACAAGAATACGAAATTGCATAGAATGCAATAAATATGTTTCAAAATTCATATAAAATATAAAAGAGATAAAATCATTTTAAAATTATGTCACTTTTAATCGCTTTCAACTCACAGCGATTTTCAATAAATATGAGAACTTTTGTAGATATTATTTTCGGGTATTGCATTGGCGATATCGGTCTAAGTTAAGAGTAAGTAGAAGTTGAAAAATCTAAAAAGGTCCTGTAATATAAGGATCGAAGCTTTAAAAATAACATTCAATCAATAAATAGATTTAATGAATTTGTTTCTGACGTGATTGGCCGCTCATAAACTTATTAATCATCAACTTTTCTAAAACCGATAGGTGTCTAAGTCATATTACTCGTACATCTGAAGCACTAAACTGGCACATTACTCGGACATATTTTGTTACATTCGTGATGACTAAATACTTTAAATAAATGGTCTGTGCCACAAAGTAAAACAAACTGCTAATTTGTAAAAGGGACACAATTAAAATGGATGGCTGGAAGATAATTGGTATTGGAAAGTATGCAGGAAAGCGCTACAATGACCCTTTGATTAAACAAAAAATTTACAAAGGGACTAAATTAGACTTATTTAATTGGAAGAATATTTATATAATAATTTTATAAATTCACATAGTAAAATAATTAATTACATTTTTTCTAAACATCTACGGGAGAATTCATTTTTATTACTACTATTATTTGAATTAATAGTATCAGCAGCAAATGGTATTTAAAAAGTTCATGAGTATTAAGTTTTTAACTCGTTGTAATTGAACAATGAACTGTTTGTTAAAAGGACGAAACTCTCGATTATCACGAGTACTTAATTGTTATGCTTCCTCGGCGATGGATCAGCACTGTTATCCACGGTCACTGGACCTCACCACTTGTCATCTTTGATTGTGGGGGCTTATTAAAGATTCAGTTCATCTGCCTCCACCTACAGCAACAGTGGTAGAAGGGCAGAACCGCATAACAACAGGCGTGGATGAAGTAACTGAATGTGGGACGAATTGAATACGACACATAAGAGTTGTCGTATCAAAAACTATTTATTTTCCTTTATTGCAATATTAACATGTATTTGAAGTGCACATAGTATTTCAAATTATATACATGTCAAATTGAACGATTCTTTTTTAAACACCTTGTAGATTTATTATTATTCAATCCATTAGTCCTCGGTTGAGGAAATAGGATACGTCAAATATAATATTACAAGAAATATACAAAATTTTACAATTAAGAATTGAAGGACAAAAAGAGGAATTAATATCTGTAGAATACTCAGGAATGCCGAACGTTGAACTCATACTCCACTACAATTATATATTCTATTAGAATTGTTATATTCATTAACTACTTAAATAAAAATAATTACAGTTTAATTTAAGTTATAGAAACTCAACTGTAATGAAAACTACATTTGAAAAGGGTATAAATATATAATTTATAAAGTCGGAAATTGAAGTCAACGTTATAACAGTACGTTTTGTGTGTCAAAGTAGATTCTCTCCCGGCATCATATAAAATAATCGTGGGTCAAATGTCCAGCTGCTGACAAAGATGGCGAATAGAGGATCTTCACACTCCCTCTCTCTCCCCCGTCCGACATCTCCACACAATTTCAGAGTTAAAATTTTACACGCCGACGCGGAGGAAAATATATTTCCCGCCGGTTGACATTTTTACAACGAGATCCTCATTTAAAGCTGCAGTAATGGGCGCGCGTGCCAATCATGGCGTGCGATATACGATACGGTATCAGGATGTCAATAAACGGCGCCCCAGTGGGTAGCCTGTCAATTAGGACCCTGCCTCGTCAGCGCCGTGTTTGCTGACGATCAAACTCTCTCACACACATGCAAACCGATATCATTTCATTAAATAAAGTCTCAGTACACTATAGCTATACCAACTTTAGACTAGAACAGACAATTACGCCAACAAAAAAGCAGAAAAGTAGTTTCGATCAGAAACTATGAAAACGACTAATTGCATCTCGAAACCAGAAAGGTAGAAAAAAATAAAGTCATTTCCGCTTGCTTTATTAAAATATATTTAATTTATGCAATTATTTGTATTTTAAATGTAATTGATGATATTTTATTGAAATAAAAAAATTGATAGATTTTTGTTGTGGTAGTCAGTCTTAAGACTAGTCTGATGCAAGGCTCATTGCAAACCTACCCTTCGCAATACTTTTCATTTCTACATAGTTACCACATTCACACATCCTCCCTAATTTGCTTAGCTTATTCGTCCTTTGGTCTCCCTCAAATGTTCTTACCCCACACATTTCCCTCTAATACTAATTTTACATGACCCTTATGTCTCAAAACGTGGCCTATTAATCTATTCCTACTCTTGGTTGAAATCCTCTAAATTGTTCTGTATTCCCCTATTCTGTTTAGAACTACCTCTCAATGATTTTCAGCATTCTCTTATAGCACCACATTTCTAAATGTTCCAATCTTTTCCTGTTTGCAACTCCTATTGTCCACGTTTAACACCCATATAACGCCACACTCCATACGAACATTTTTAACAACGATTTCCTAATATTCACACTTATATTACCCGTAATTTAATTCCTTTTTTTGCGGAAGCCTTCCTTGCCTGTTCTATCGAAAACACTTTATGTCTACTATACTTTTACCATTCCAAGTTATTTTGCTACCCAAGTAGCAGAATTACTTAACTTGTTTCAAAATATTCCGGACCCAATTTAACACCCTTTATTATTCCACTGTTACCCATTATCTTTGTTTTCCCTCTATTAATCTTCATGCTGTACTCTTTCTCCAGGACCACGTTCATGTCATTTATGTTTTCCAAGTCTTCTTACGATTCCCCTAATACTACAATATCATCAGCAAACCTTAGGGTTTGTAATTCTTCTCCTTGCAGTTTGATTCCCTTTTCGTATTCATTTTTTACTTTCTTCGTCGCCTGTTCTATATATAAGTTAAAGATCATGCGCAAGAGACTGCATCCTTGTTTTACTAGATTTCTGCTATTCTATTTAATTACTGCTGACTGCCATCTGTAGAGGTTATGGATGATTGATTATTGTTATTAATTGGATTAAATCAGTCCCATTACTGGCTTTCCAGAATATATATATATATATATATATATATATATATATATATATAAAAGATTACCCCCCTCAGAAACTATATTAAACGTTATCTTTAATTGTTGAAGAAGCGACACGACCAATCACTCTAACGTATGTCGAGGAAAAATTTTATTGCCAAGGATTTTATACATTCAGGAGAGAGAAAAATATGTTTGGTTTGAGAGCAGATTCATGTGGACACGAAGGAAGAAGGATCGTAAGAGCGACACATGTTCACCGGATGATCTCTAGAGAATATTTAAATGCACCATTAGCACTATTGTTCATATGGCAATGTAATACTTTGTAAATATATTACCATGGTAAGGGTTCTATTTAATAAAAGTTGTCAGCTTCAGTTCCAAACTGTTAGTAAAACTACTTCCTTCTAAGCTAAAATTTCGCGTTTCTTGTAGACTGCGGAAGTATCAAACCCGCAATCATCCGGACGCCATCGCTTTGGAGACTGTTGGGCTCACATCAGGAACCAGACCTTCATCCAGTCAACAAGAGCGAACCCCGTATGAGATCTTCCGAGTTCCGGAAAAGAATTGTAAGCTTCGAAATTTCCAATTGTGAAGTAAACACATGTATAGACTGCTTTTCGTAAATTCAAATCATGGTTGCTAGTTGCAACAATCTGCCCACATTGCTTAATCAGATAAAAATACACTTCATACCATGCAGTAAACAGTCAAATTACTAAAAATTTAAGTATATGAAGTATATCAACATTTAAATACAGAAAAAAATTGTGTTGTGTTTTGATATATATATATATATATATATATATATATAACCTATATACCATATAGCATTATTTTGACAGATTTAGGTTATTTTATAAAAAGTATTTATTTAATATATTGTATTCTATAATAGATCAATTATACAGTAATTTACTTAGACTGAAAACTTCGACGGTAGTAGTACTCAATCTAATCGCTCTCGTGTATTTTATCATAACGTTTACGGAAATGGAATTATAATTGCAAAACTGTGCATTTCTCTCAACATTTGCATACCAAGGAACTAGGAGAAAGGTTGACAAGAATTACGTTTGCTTGGAGAGAAGCGATCTCGTGCGGTTTCTTCTAGGCACGAAAGCCAACAGTTTGTACGTTTATTTGGTTAGTGGTCCCAATTACACGATATCGGGGTGGCCGAGTCCCAGTCATTAGAGGGATTTAAACACCACAGCTACATCCGCGGTCGAGCCTGTAGTCCCGCTAATGAAGCCAAACAAGTTTAAAAAAATGAAGCTCGTAAACAAAGAGTCTCGTACATTTGCCAAAATCTGACTACTGATAAATATACAAATTGCCGCGCTCAATAAAAGTGCAGTGATACCGTTAAATATTAGCACAGTGGGGCTAGTGGACGTCCAAAACTCAAATAAAAATAATCTTTCCGTGGTATTCATTGAGTGGACATCCCAGAATATTTTATATAATTTTAAGCCAGTATGGGTTATATTACTTTCATATTACTCACCTGAAAATTAATTAAATCTAAATACTTAACTAATAATAACAATATAAATAACAAGCATTTATCGTCAATTTCAAATTTGTTGACATTTTTGTGCCTAAATTTGAGTCATTTTTTATTTTTATTTTCATAAGTGCGACCCAATTCTAAATTTCGTGTGATTAGATTCAGGCGTTAAACTGCAGGGCGGCGAATCCAAGAACAGGAAAAGGGGGACTTCAATGTAATTTTTCAAAAATTAATGCATTTTGTGGGACAGTTGATTTTATTAATTAAGGAATTTGTTTTTTTCATTATCAGTCATAACTAAAAATTGAGATAATAAGTATTTCAATCAATTTATATGTAATTTATCTTCTCTTCAGTGAAGATAAAAAATTGAATAAAATATTTTATTGGTATAATTCCTATATTATTGTTTCCTGGATAAACTTTTTGTTTGTAATCCATTAAATTTATAAACCTTGCAGATATGAAGTGTCTCACGCAGCCAAAGAGTTACCCTTTACTGAACAATATAAATTTGTAATTTCGGATAACAGACGTTATATTGTTGAGAAATGTCTACGTGATGTTCATTTTAATTACATAATAGTTATTATTGAAAAAATCTTTATTCAGAGACCTTTATCATCTATTAAATATGAAATACAAAATAATAGATTGAACTGTAGTGATTAAAGCTGGATTAAGTAATTATTATACTAATCAAATAAAAATTTTACAAAATTGTTCCTCCCCTCCCCCAACTATTGCATATGGGTATTCATTGAAATCTGATCAGTCCTTTTTTAGCTAATCCCGATAAAGCGGGCAGAATAATTTATATTTTACCACGTTAGTTCTATTAAATACTTATATCTTTTTATTGTTTTCCTATTTAAATCGTTCCTGTCTGTGTTTCGTGTTGCGCTCTAAGGTTCTTTAATACTGTCAATCGTATATTAACATAAATAAGACACTAAAAATAGCCATGGGTCTGAAATATAATAATTTTAAATCGTTGCGTCCCCGACTTTCGGGACCTCCTCAGTTAATTAATTAAAATTTTATTTAAATTTCATGTTGCCACTGAAACATACGAAGCCGGACAATATTTTAATTAATGAACTAATGAGGTCCCGAAAGTTGGGGGCAAAACGTTTTAAAATTTAAATTTCTTATTTTTTATGAATTTTTGCTATTTAATATATTTTACTTATGACATTAAGTAAGATAAGTTTAATTATTATAAGCGATTGTTCATGTTATCTTTTTATATCATTTTAATTGAATTAAGTATTGCTTCAATGAAATAATGGTTATATATCGAGAATCTTTTTTAAATTTTTATCAGTGACTCTGCATGACGACGGTGATGAAGATTGTTATGGAAACGTTACGTTCGGACAAAAACTCGATCAGAATGATAAGTGGACATACATATATTAAATATGTTCACCAAGAAAGGTTAAGTACTTTAAAATAATTTTAAAGCGATGTTAAGTATTTCTCGTTCTAATTGGCTAAAGTTCATAGAAATTATTTCTATCGTTCGCCCTCAATATTATGACTGTTGTAGGAAGAATAGGTACTGGCATTCAAGAAACATACATAAATTCCCACATTAGCTTTGGATTCTTCAGCTATTGTCCTGAAACAGAATTTGTAAATTTAGTGCACTATTTTTGCATTTTATTGGCTTAATTATAATCGGACCCCAACATAAGGTCATGACAGAAATAAATAATATGAAAGAACTAAATGAGCGAGTTATTTCGTTTTCTTTTTGTTAGCCTGTTCTGCAATCTACGTGCTTTACGTGGTTACATAGATATTCCTGTTTCCCTAGTTCTTATTAATCGTCAAAAACATTATTAATACAGCGTAATTCAAGGTTTCGAACTTTTATATTGTTCAAATCGTTTCCGGAAGGTTCAGTAAATTACTGCAATAGCAGCTGGGGCGATCACACCTGCAACTAACGAGTGGAGGAAGTTTTGGACCGACTCCACTCATCTTGACACCGAGGCTTAGTGGACGCGAATTTTTCCTCGTTACAGAGGCTGTTCAGATTAAAAAGTCACAATTACTCCGGAGCCGCGAAAGTTCCCCAATTTTTAACAGCGCTCCGCATTTTTTTATGTGGTCGGCACTTGCAGTTTCCTAACAGCGGCGAACTTGTGCCCTCGCCAATATTTCCACAATAACAAGGCAATATTTAGTTCCTTTTGTCTCTGCACGCAGCGGCGTGTCGAGGGCTCTCGCAATTTCACTCCCACAGCACTTTTACTCGGCGAGAGAGCGCCCTCGATGTGGTGGCAATTGTTGCTCGCGGCCAAAAATAGGCGCAAGATATGAAATACGTCGCGTTTCAAAGGGACCGAGCCGAGCGTGGTCACTTCTCTCACCATTCTACTTATCTCAAGGTGCTCGGGCAAATAATAACGGAAATCCGTCATGATTCGGTTAAAGAGATTCAATAATTCCTTTCTCACATAAATGCCCCTACCTAAAATCTAATGCTTCCAATTGCACAGTAGTTGTAGAGAATTAGGATTTCATTCATTTATTAATTCGAGACCCATTCGATCAGTACGTAACCCTACATATTACTAATAGAATATTTAAATATTGATGTACTCTACAAAATGTTATCGTATCCTTTGATGAAAAACGGAAGGAATGAGAAATTATTTATTCAAAATACTTTATTAATTCATCAGAAAATATTCACATTCGTGACACTTTTCACTTAGTTCCCAATATTTACTTGCTTTTCTTAAATAAAAATAATAATTTTCTTATTGCCAAAGATAAATTATCAAGAAAGCATCATACAAGTTCAGAAAATTCCTGTCTAATTGAATTACAATTAAAGCAATATCATGAAATATTTGTAAAAAAAATGCAACTTACCAGGATGACATGTATAAATAAATACTTTTCCAGCAAAATAAACAAGCTATTTATAAATCGACAATTTTTCTCAATTCATATGAATTCCTCGAAGATATAACAATAAACAAATTCTCAGTCAATCCCGTTTTCTATTGCGTAAAATCGTATAATGCCTCACTTGATTAAATTTCATATGTCCATGTTAAATACATATTTATCGTGAACCACCGACTCTCATGTCTTGTAGGCTTGACGAAGTTTTTTCGTAGACACGTATGATGTTCGCGTTTTGTCACATTGTCTCCTGCCAGAAAAGTACGAATTTCAAAAATTTATGTTGATGTAAGTACAGCTCAGGATGCTGGCAGGATCAGGTTTGAGGGGCTCATGGAATGTGCAGTTACAGATTCTGGCACCGAGACGTCGGAAGATGAGTCCAGGTCTACAGATTATAACATTTACATTACTGAGAATATCACTATACATATATCTAAATTCCTATAATATAGTGATTATGATTGTATCTATTTTTGTAAAGATATAGACCAAACAATTACTTAATTATTTAATAATACACTCAATTATAATGTATTAGTTTTTCAGACAATATTCTGTGTCAAACCTTGTCCAACGTAGATTTTATAATTTGGACCCTGCTCTTAATGTCTCTCAGAATAATTCAGAGGAGTCATAAAACTATCTTCTGGTATTCCCGTGAATATACAGTAAAGTTTATCTAAAATAATGGTTTTAACTGCGATGAATATCTCTATCAACCGCATAATATTTTATTTGTTTCTAAAATTCAACACCTACTTAATATTACATTTTATCTGATGCGAAAATAAAAATAATTTCTGTATAAATTGCACGAGTTGAGCAAAGATGTTTACTTTTCTCAACGGAGATAGGTTCTGCCAAAGATAAGCGAATTCAGGTGTGAACTATTTGATAATTTAAACATAAATTATGTGACTCACAATAAGCACGCTACATCCGTCTATTGATTTATTGTTTAAAACTGATTGTTTCACAGATTAGTGTATCAACATTAATAATAAAACCATGTTGATAGATCAACAGTTTTATTCGTACAACCTCGTTGTCGCCGTCAGGCTGTACAAATGAACGTTCGTCCTTTACAAAAATAATCGTTTAAAGGATCAAAAAAATGTGCATAGTATGAGGAACTCAGTTTATTTCCGTGTTCTGCGAGGTTCTCATAAAATGTGTATATTTTTGGTTCCTTTGAATCAGACAGTAACTTGTTTTCGATGGATGCCAGTTTGTCAAATATAACGAAATTATATTTGTCTCGTATTGACGTTACACTGCTAGGTAGAAATCAAGAAAAGTTCGGAGTTAAACAGCCACGATATTTCTTCTTCACTCGATGATCTTATCAGTTCCGCTGGAATATTGTCAAGTCCTGGTGCTTTACAATTGCTGAGATCTGGCAGCGCCCTGTCAAACTCCGACCTTAAAATTTTGTCACCCAACTCTTCATCATTAACCTCCTCCTCTATTCCTATTACTGACTGATCTAGATTTCCACCAGGATACAGCTCCATCTTTCCGCCTTTTCTTCTTCTACCCACCTGTTTTCCGATGTTCTTACTAGTATTTTTCTTCTCGCCGAATGTATCTTTGACTTTCCTATAAGCTGCGTCTATTTTCTCTTTGACCATTAATAATTATATCATCGATTCTGACTCCATTATTTAAAAGTGGATATTAATTAGAGGTGGGAATTCGATGTGTGGAATAATGTATGGAGGGTTGGATCAGACCAGTCAAAAGGCAGAATCCTATAACGACAATTATCAAAATCATTCGACGTCGTAGCGAATCAGCTTACAATGTTTAACGGAATTGTTTCTCGAATACTGAACGCTTTCAGGACGTTTTGAAGGGATGAAAAGTCAAAGAGTAAATTCTGAACTGCCCCATCGCGTTGAAATAACTTCTGGCGTGCCACAAGGAAGCGTTATAGGGTCTTCAATGGTGATAGCATATTGAGGGGAATATTGAGATCACATGATTGGACTAGTTAGAGGATAGTTATTGCACGATTGAAAGCTATAGGATGGGCTGAACGAGACATGTAGATACATGATTCCTCCAAAATGTGTGATGGTGTGAGTGTCGTAACCGCCTTGGACCACCTATCTGTCTGGGAACGCGATCCCCTCCGGGGCGTTTGTTTGTGCGCACCGCTGTTAAGACGCATAATGACGCGACCCCCGGCGCTCGGGGGTTCGGGGGAGGGGTATTGTTCTAACACGGACCTCCCCCTTGTGTCACTGCACTCATCCAGCAAGTGGACGCACCAGTTGTTCGCGGATGACCATCTGCGGTTTGGCTTAGGCACGCAACCGACTGCACACGGCCCATTGTTTGTGGCCAAACTGCGCTATGCCGTGGTTAATCTGGAGAGCTTCTAACCACCGCGCCGCCGATACGTCAATTGTTTGCTCTCTATTATGGGAAGCTAAGAAACCGAATTCAAACAGTTCTCGGGCGCACCCTACTTCCATTGCCGTCTAACCTGCAAGTTTTTTGTGAGATCCTTCGTCTTTCCCATGACCCTTGAAGGCTGTGAATCGAAGCGAGTACAATTCGCCTCTCGACTCGGGCCTCATGAATCCTAAAATGTTCCCTTGGAGTTAATTAAGGTACGTTCATAATTTCTGAATCAAATTATTACAAGAAAATTTTAATTAGTTTTTAATTAGATGCCATAAAATGGTAAAAAAGTTATCTAAATATTTTCATATTAGATTTAGAAAAAAAAAGTATGACCGTTATAATAGGTAGGGGAGACCAGGGATTGTTGACCAAATTTCTGTTAAGACGCTGATATTTTTATGTTTTACTCTAAAACATTGTATACACCAATGCATCTGGCAGATACACTATTAAGCTTTGGCAAAAGTAACTTTAAGCTTCCTTGATTTTGTAGAACTCAAAATATGAAGCAACCTATCCCATACCTAGGGTTGGTATAAATATTGCCAGGACTTAGATTGAAACGATGGTAAACGGTTTTCAAAGAACAAATTTACGTTGCTTTTGTTGAACGCTCGTAGTTAGAAAGTGTTGGATGACTTTTCAGATAACTTCCTAACCAATTTTCACCAGCTATCAGTCAACCATTTAACGAGTCGGGGAAGAATTTTTTTTTGTAAACTCATTTGCAAACTTTCGTGTTTCATAAGGGGTTAATCCGTAACAAATATCAGCTGACTACTACAGTTCTTCCTCGCCACTAAATATTTGTCTAAGGAAATAGAAATGCTTCAATTGAAACTCATGTAAGAGGCGTATGGATAATTTAGAAGAAAGACAAGAACGGAAAAATGTCGACCGGACCTGTTTTTTGATCCAGCAAGCGTTCTTCAAAGTCGATTCAGATCTCGTCAATTAATTTCAAACAGCTTCTTCACATTCACCAAGTGACGAGTGTTTTTCTCTGTAGAATTAGTACCCTTTTCAAAAAAATGTTTGCATGCTTTATTGAAGACATCTTTGGGTGTACTTACTGAATCAACCTTTCGTTTGGCTCTGAAACAACAACCTTTCGATAATTTATGTAAAAATACTGACTTCATTCCAGGTGAAGTATATCCAGAATACTACGTAGTAGTTTGTTTAGGTGATCTACCAATCCCGGATCGCTTTTCAGTTTTTAAGCACATGATATAACCTCAAAATTGCGGTGAAATCTAAAATAATGCTACGTTAAAATGGATTAACATCCAAACTCTTACTTTAGATTTCTTGATTATATAACAACGAGAATATTGGCGTTACTAAAAAAATATTACGAGAAAAATAAGTGTTTTTTTATAATATGCTCCTTTTACCGAACAATGTGCGTATGCAAAGCCGCGTTCCCGGTGACGGGGGAAGAAAACGGTTTCTCGTGCGTCGTTGGATAACGTAAAACTTTCGAGAAGGTCGAGTTTTTAATAAAGCCTATTTGTTTAATTTCCCGTATAGTCAACTATCCCCGGTCTTTCCTACACCTCATTTTGCCAGTCCGTTGAAAAAGCTGAAACTGTCTCTGATTTAGAAATAACGTTTATTTTTAATATCAATTTGATACTCATGCAAAGAAAGGAGTAACAAAAGCTAGTCAACTCTTTCTTTTATATACAGAAAATAATTTAAGGATGTAAACACAACTTTTTATTTCGTCACTGGTTTTGCGGTGCGTCGTTCTTGTGGCTCTTGCCTAAAAATTATCTGACGACGGCAAAAATAATTTGCAGAAACTTAGAATGCTATTTATTTTATCACATATTTTTGGCTGTGATTTGGTTACTCATCTGTCTAATTAGTAAAGTTTTTACAGAGACGTTTTGTATTTTCTACTGATCTTGTTGAGAAAATAAAATATAAGGTATTCCTATGGGTTCACCCTTATCTCCCGTACTTGCTGAAATAGTAATGAGAGACTTGGAATAGTGTTGTCCTGCGAAACTTAAATCAAATATGTCGACGATATTTTTTGTAATATTTATTTTGATTGAACTGATGATGTGTATTCTGTGTTTAATGGTTATAATTCACATTTACAATTTACTTTTAAATGGAAACAAAATTATTGTATAAGTTTCTTAGAGGTATCAGTTTCCCGTCGGTTATTATATTGGTACAACAAACCAACTTCTTCAGGCCACGTTCTGAATTTCTTATTTGGTCATCCCACTACATAGAAACTATACAATTATCCGATCCTCTCCATCCTTCTGATAACCGAAACTATGTTAAAATATTTTTCTGCCCAACCTCTATCCTATTGATTTCATTTATAAATACATAAACATTAGATTCTATAATTACTGCCTCAGACAAATCAACGTTATATTAAATAAAGCACACGATGAATTCATTGTTTTAATTTTCTGTGGTATTTTATCAATTAAATGACGCGTTTATTGAAAACGCTGCGTTTATCAGTAATTCTGTAGTTTCTGGTTTTATGAAAGGACACAAATACCCTACTAATAAGTTTTCTGCGATTAATTTTGTTTATAAAATTAATTGTTCAAATTGTGATTTCTTATGTCGGTCAAGCGAAAAGACTTTGAATATTAGAATTAAAGAGCATAAGTAAAAGATGGGGATCACACAGATGAATACATTATAAGGGAGGAAAGGTTCGAAATATTATTTTTATTGATATATGAAATTTTTTTAATTATGGCGTAAATTTTAAAGGTTGTTTTTTGTTTATTTCGAGCATGAATTTAATATTTAACTGCTTCTTCCAAATACAATCTAAGCACTGTACCAAATCCAACAACCGTTTCAATTTGACAATGCTTCTATTTTATTCGTAAAGGATTCATTTCTGAAATGTTGCATTTAATATTCGACCCGATATTGTTAATACCACCGATAATCTTATTAAGTTATATGATGTATTATTTTAATTTTTTCGTCTTTTAATAAAGAGCGAAGGCTTATTTTTACTGTCTATATCGTTGTTGATTTTATACATTATGTGTAAGTTCAAGTCTTTAGGTTTTAGTCGCTTGCCTCGCAATGTTTGGCAGGTCTAAATTTTTACCGTATTGTTCTCAATCACAATTTGTTAATTTATTATTTTACAACCATTAATAACTAAGGGTTTTACAATATAAGTTTCTCAGAATGGTAGAAAGTAAACTAGGAATTTCGTAATATAGTTTTGTAAGCATTAGCTGAAGTTATCTAATATCTTATAGAAAATATATTGCCGTAGAAAATCTAATTATTTGTTTAACAAATGAGAGACTTTCTGTAACTCCAATCACAAATGGCCAGTTCGAAAACCCAGACTGTCTTAGTTATGAACACATTCTTCAGTTCATTTTCCTGAAATATTTCCAAAGAACTACTGAAACCCAATTGTTTAGTCATTTGCATTGTGCCACATAATAAACACTTAAATAAAGAAAAAATACTAAAAATTAAATTTAGACGAACTGAAAAGTTGATCTCGGAATAGTTTTTTTGTAGTATCCGTAGAAACCGCTATTTATTTTTCAACCTACATTTCACCGTAATAAAAATTTGGAAATAATCTAAGCACTTCTGGATTATTAAAAAAATTCTCTTATTTCCTAGTGTCAACCGTTTAGTCCTTTTGCGGTATATTGAATAACGAATACTTGACGGTGTCCACTCCCGCCTTTCCATAATTTTACATTATGAATTTTTAGTACAAATGTTTCCTGTTCAAAGTACAGTCCATTAAAAATGCTTTCACGGAACTGTAGCAATTATAACTGGCTTTCTGCGAAATGATTAATTTAATACATTCGTGCTAATCATTGTCTTTTACAAGGTATATCTGAAAGATACTGATGTTCGTGAGAGACATTTAAATCTTGGATCGGTAACCTTTTAATTTTAATATTGCACTTGGTCTTGGTCCAGAGTGAACACCCAATTTTAATTCAACTACTCCCAATATATTAAATATCGGAACATATAAAAGTTAATAAAATGGCTTCAAGATTAACGGTGATTATGAATATTCGTTTATTTAAAACACAAATTAAATTAATATTTTTTCTTTAATCTCACAGCCTATACCCTTTTCCGCCTTCTCGATGATTCTCTCCCTTTCTTTATTTGACTTTGTTCCCTCCTCGGCATTTTTTCTGAGTAAATAGCGAATCTCTTTCACTTACAACTAATTTAAACACTGGAACGTTTGCTTATTTTATAGAATGGATCATATAATCACAGTGTGGATTATTTGTTCATTTTCAATCCAAACTTCCCCTGTACGATCATGTATTTTAATATTACAAACTATTTTCGAATGGAGAAAAATTGCAGTCCACATTTATATGATCGCAAATAGATTTCATTCTATTTTGACTTCTGCTGTGAATGCGTCGTCAGCGAATCGTGAATCGTTTGTTGTAAGCCTTTGCTGTAAAATGTCAGTGTGTTTAATATATTTCATTACGTAACGAAATAGATTCACAACGATGGGGATAATAAAAAATATTTACCCGCGGAAATAGTGAGGAAAAAAACAATATTTTGAAGAAAGTGGTTTTTTTGTCACTAACGCAGTCATGATATTGATCATTTTGTCTGTTGATGCAGCCAATTACTCGTTTTCGCGAGAAAACAATTCCTGTTAATAGCACTTAAGCTATGTAACTTGAGCAACAATATTTAATGCATCCTTATTTTCCCGTTTTATGTAATAATACTACCAGAATTTACAGCTGTTATCCAGTTGGCGGTGATGAAGACCGACAAGGTAAAGTGACGACGTCTAATCATCTTATTTAGTGTTTCAGTAAGCGTAATTGTAGCCCATAAGAAAACTAAAAATTTCGTTCTGGAAATAAATATAAAAATTCCTGTAGGCATTATGTCACTTGAATATAATGTGGAATTAATAACACATTTTTTGGTATTATTTTATTTATGTGAGTGAATTTTCTACCTCCGAAAAATAAATTAATTGTAAAGCCTGCTCGTGTTTCGGGCGGCAGATGCGTCGGTAGGTTAACATGTACAACATTTGCAGACATAGAACATAATGATTGTGTCAGGAAGAGTTAATTTAGCGTATTTACATGCGTCGCGCCAGCATCAATAAACACAACAATAAATGTAGGCGCGAGGTACAATATAGATAAAGATCGTAACCTTCTGCCGTCCGCGCCAGCTGCTCGCTTCATCCATATTAAAACTCGCCCCTACTCACGACTTTTATAACACAATGCTCCTGCCAAGATAAAGACCAACGTTCATACTATTCCGATCACGAAATTTTTCAGTTCTGAATTCGCTGATTTGCATCGTGTGTATTAGTCCTGCACGTATACGTAAGGGGATGTATCGAAAAATTGCCTTGTTTATTCAAACTGGAAAAAAATATCAAAATCTACAAAACTCTACTGTACGTATTTTAACCCGATAGGTTTAATCTTCTTCTTCCAATGGCTCAACAGCAATCTTGATGGCGTAGGCCTACCGAGGCATGACACATTCCGAATTTGGAGTGACACGTGGTCAGCGTATCGATCCTCCAACAGTCTTAATTCCGCTCTTCGCGACCATGAAGACACAAAAATCCAAGTCCATGCCAGGATTCGAACCTGGACCCTGAGTTGTAAGGCAGCAACGCTAGCCATTACACCACAGCAGCTCGGCGAGAGGTTTAATGACAGCTCCATACACACCAGTAGATATATTGAACAGTTCATTAAGACGACCAATCATCGGATTTACTCATAAGAAACTAGCGATTATTAGAAAATGTACAATACAATACAAACAACAGTAAAACAAGCTTTATTTCAAAATAAGATATCGCGTCCTTTAAAGTTTCAACAAATAAACTCACCATTTATGAATGAAGAAAGTTGAAATGGAATATGGAGAAGGAATCATACTGCAAGGAGCAGAAATAAAAACCCTGTGCTTTGCCGATAATATTGTAGTGTTAGGGGAATTAGAAGAAAGTTTGGCATGAACGTGGTCCTAGAGAAAGAGTTCAATATGAGAACTAATATGAGGATAAAGATGGCAGTCAGCAGAAATTAGAATTGAAGTGCAAGACAAAAAGAGCAGAAATATACTAAGACAAGGATGTACTCTTGTCGCCCATGCTTTTTAACTTATATAGAACAGGCCACGAAGAAAGTTAAAAATAAATACAAAAAGGAAACCAAACTGCTAGGAGAAAAAATAAAAACCCTCAGGTTTCCTGATGATATTGTAGTATTAGGGGAGTCATATGAAGACTCTAAAACATAATAAATGGCATGAACATGATCCTGGAGGAAGAGTACAACGTGCGGATTAATAGAGGGAAAACCAAGATAATGGAGTGTAGTATACGAAACAATGGAATAATAAAGGGTGTTAGATTGGGAAGGGATATTTTGACAAAAGTTAAGGAATTCTGCTACTTGGGAAGTGTTATAACTAGAGATGGTAGAAGTATGCATAAAGAGTAGGGTTGCACAGGTTAGGAAAGCTTTCGCGAAAAATACGAATTTACTTACGTCTAACGTGGACGATAGGAGTTGGGGAAATGAAAAGAATAGAAGTATTTCAAATATGGTGCTATAGGAGACTGTTGAAAATCAGATAGGTGGATATAATCACAAACTACGAAGTTCTAAGCAGAATAGGGGAAGCACAACAATTTGGACAACGTTGACCAAGAGAAGCGATAGATTAATAGGCCATGTTTTAAGACATTAAGGTCTTGTAAAATTAGCGTTAGAGGGAAGTATGTGTAGTAATAGCAGAAGAGGGAAGACAAGGGTGGAATACGCTAAACAGATTAGGTAGGGTTTGGGATGTGGTATTTATGCGGAAAGTAAATGCTTGCCCAAGTTAGTTTAGTATCGAGGATTGCATCAGATCAGTCATAGGACTGATTACCACGACAGTAACATTAATGTATACATTATGCAACAGAAGACCTAGGTGTTACATCAAAGATTTTAATCTTAAAGTGAAACACTAACAGTGAAGTTGCTAAACCAAATATATAGACAGCAGAATAAAATCAAACATTACGAGACTCATAAAAAGATTAAACGATATAGCAGAAGACACTGCAATGAGTGAAGACTATATCACTTAAAATAAAAGAAGAGCCACCAACATGTGAGAGTTGCAACATACAGATTACAATAAAATTGTAATAGATTTAACATACAACGTAGAAGTTATCTAACCAGATGGCAGCCAAAATCGCTAAACGCTGAGCAGTAAAAAATAATAAATGTAATAAATTTCCTGAAGGATACGAACATATTCATGATTTAATTTAATGTTTCAGATAAAATGTTATAATTTGTTTTAGTTAGACTATGTGATATTGTATTATTGATTTTTACCGTCGGCAATGACCTAGTAATCGATCCGACGTAAAACTTAAATAAAAATATAGCGTCTTATTTATTTTCTTCCGTCCGCTTTAAGGAGTATGAAACTATTATATAAAATTTTATAGATAATCCTTTTGTGAAACAATGAAAAACTTCCAAATCAAAGGAGGGATTTAGTGCTTGTAAAATCAAGCTGCCTAAAACATAAAACGAATAATTTTTAACTCATGTGAATTAGTAATTTAACATAGACAGTATTTTGATAAAATTTTATTTTCAATTAATACATTTGTTCCCGTTTTAATTCTTTACCTTTACTTATGTTAACGTAATCGTTATCCTATTTCTTATATTAAACTGCCGTAAAACTAAAATATTCTTATAAATTTAATATGACTGATTTTTAATTGTGATTCTTGTAGTATGATTACAAAGGAAAAATATATTTGCCTAAGACGGAGGAAGAAAAGAAATCATCTTTGGCTGGGAGATGTGTCGTCTCTGGAAATATGGTGGAGGTTATAAAAGCGAGGTTTTATGATTTTGAATTGATAATATAAGGAGAGAGAGGTGAGTGACAAATATAATATATTCATGGAAATCGATTGTGAAGAATATTACAATGAGTACTGGGTAAATATCACTTTACTACGAGTAAAAACGTTTTATTCCTAAATTTTGTCGAGTGAAGTCACGTATTAAGCCATAGAAAAAAATTAGAATTTTTATTTCGGATACGTGCCGCATTATAACGTCATCGACGTTTTGTTTATAATCTCTTTTTTTCTCTATTTGAGTAAAAGGCTACATGATCGATTATTTATTTTTGGTTAACAGGCCTGAAAAAGGCAACATTCCATAAATAGCATAGGAAGGGGATTGTAAAGGGGGATGTTAAGGTGGAGTAATGTAGGCAAGGGTTGACTAGGGCCCCCGGGCTATAGTTTAAGGATCCTACCCGGTGTTTCACCCAAAAGAGATGTAGGGAAAACCCTAGAAAACCTGCACACATGACCGAACCGGGCATAAATAAGTAAACTAGTACTATAGCTGCGAGATATATAATTTATTACGTACTTTTGTTATTTGATATGAAGGAAAAATAATTACAAAATCATATACTATTTTATCAATAATTATATATATATATTGATAATTATATATAATTATTGATAAAATAGTATATTCAAGTATAACAGAAAATAATAATTATTCCGATATTTTTTTCACCGGAGGCCACGACGCAAATTATCCGTCTGAAGTCCACAAACATGAACGAAACGTCGTAAATATATAAAATCAATATTAATTGAACAAAGGCTTTCCCGGTGTATGTACTTAACAAGTTTTTCGCGGGCTTCCAACTGGATGAGAATGTAGTAATTCCTCGACGTTTCGATAGCGGACATTGCTATCATCTTCTGGAGAATTGACTTCGCCGCAAGATAATAGCAATTTTCTATATCAAAACGTTGTGGAATTACTGCATAGCGGACATTAACGTCGTGGAATTACTGTATAGGGGACATTGATGTCATATTCTGGTGAAGTGACTTCACTAGAAGATGATAACAATGTCCACCATCGAAACATCGTGGAATAACTATATTCTCACCCGGTTGGAAGCGCGAGAAAACTAAGTTAAATAAATATTAATTAAAGCTGTTTACTGACAAATTGGCTGTATTTTTTCTTTCTTAATACCTAATTGTCAGATTATTCATTTATATAAAAATTAATTTCTTCACTTTCTAAAGGCTTATTAGTTCTTTATTATCCTGATTCACTTCATCATTATTCAGCGGGAATGTTTTGAAATTCATCCACTACGCAAGCATTTGTGTCCTTCTCTTGCAATACCAAGATCTCCATTAGTTACATTGTTAACTCAATGGTATAAATTCAAATTTTTTATTTAAATTAGAACCCTTACTTGGCTGCTGGTAAATACTTTAGGGGAAACGTAATGTATTTTCAGGTAAGCAGATGCGCTTGTTCTGTTTTTTTTTCGAAGAAAATGACAAGCGTGCCCAGCAGTTCGTGGAACAAACATGAGTCGTATTTAATGCCTGTAATCATTAGAAAATGACGCCTAATAAAATGGCTATCCTAAACTATCTACGCGGGATCTAAGAAACGCGCGTGCCACAAATGTAATAATAATTAGAGTCCCTTATCGCTGATGTCATCTTCCATTTTCCAGGGGTGGCGAGAGCTTCACGATGTAAAGTGATGTGTTGTTTGTGTGTCAATCGCCTTCGGTCAAACAGCAAAACCTCTGTGTCGACAGATAAACTGTTTAAACTACATCTCTCACCTCTCAGCACGTTACTCCTGATATTAATGCGTCACATCACACAGTTCAAGACTTCTATATTCAGTTGACGACGGAGACAATTTCCGACAGCTCTTATAATTATATTTTTACTTGCCATAAATGTTTTCTTATAATTTACAGATGAGGCTGAAGCTCCTGAACGATTTTAATAAATAACTTTAACTGGCAATTGAATTTTTATTAACTTATTATTGAGTACCTAAAATTAGAATTTTGAATATTAAAAATATGCTTCCAATCCTTCCAAAACGCTGTCCAGATGTATTGCACGTATTCTTAAATCCTCAAGTTGTTTAATAATTAATTTAGTAATTCGCCGTAATTTATCATTATTCATAAATGTAAATATATAATTTATTTTAATATAATGAAAAATCGAACCGAGCTTGACTCCCACTCTTGTAAAGAGAATAAAGAAATTCTGGGGTTATCCTGCTCGACACGTAGTTAGCCATGCTGAGCTAAAATCAACCCCGCAATTTACAATAAATAATATTTAGTAATGAAATGAAAATTAAATGAGTAGTATTGAAAGGATAAAAGTTATGTCACCCTCTTGTTGTCACAGGGTTTCTATTACATTACCACGTAGCCTTCTAGAACAGCAATTTTAAAGTTATATAATAATTGGTATGGAACATAATACGTATATTATAACAGTTATTATGAACGAAAACACAGTCAATTTATTCAGAATTAAATTTTCATTAAAATAATTTATAACGTATTGAACTTATCTCACTAACTTGAACACAACATTTTTAAGCGTCCTCGGTGTGTACACAACTGATCCCCATGATATAAATTATTTAATTAAATGCCTTCAAAGAATTTATTGTAGTAAATGACATTTTAATATAGATGTAAATTAAAAAAACTTTGGTTTTTAATTAGTCTCGATTTTAATAAAAAACAAAATTATATTTTAATAATTTCGATTGCCAATTTCACAAATATATATTGTAGCAGATCTTCCTCGATATTGGAATAAATAACTTTTAGGACGCCAGGTATTTTTTGTCATAAAAACACCAAAAGATTCCATTTAGAGTTTTAATTAATATTCAGAGCATGAAAATTAGAAGTCAACAGGTCGTGGTAACTCATTAATCCTTCACGAAACACGACCTTCCTCTACCATAACCCACTGACGACTGACTGTCCGCTTCCGCTTACATCAGCCAATCGACAATGTCTCCTCCATTGTTGTACGTCCTTCGTCCAACACGTAGCAACTCGCAAGCTACATAACCTGGCTGGGGCTGTAATTTAACATGTTACAGGATCTTTCAGCCACTACGGCTGTAGTCATAAGATATATATAAAGGAACTTTCAGCACATGCCACATTCATCTAAAAATAAAAAGACCAAATTAATTGTAATGTACGAGGACAGTTGAATATTCAGATATAATAAAAATAATAACCAATTGTCTGTTTTGCGAGTATAATATTTATTATACTGTGTCAATAATTAAGGGATCTTTCTGCCACTATGGCCGTAGTCATATGCAATATAAGGTACAATCTATACCAATAAATAAAATGAAGTGTCTGTCCGTACGTCTGTCTCGAATAGACTCCGAAACGGCTCAATGGGTTTCAATGAAAAATTTAGGGTTTTAAAACAAGAAATTTAATTTAAATATTCGTACATATTTAATTTCGATAATAATATAAAGATTATATTAATTATACAGGAATGTTACTTGGCAAGAGGGTTGCCTATACTCTTGTTATATTTATGCTCATAAACGGTTCGACAGATTTCAATGAAATTTTCAGGGATTGAAACAGAAATTTTAACTTATATTTTCGTGTATGTTTCACTTCGATATCTTGCAGAGTTCAAAAGATATTAATAAAAATATTTATAAATCCTTTAAATTGCCGTCAAGCGGTCATAAACGAATGATCCCCAAACGAATGGTTTATGTAATACGACTATTCGATGCAAGAAATGGATGAACTATACAAAAATTATAATATTTTCACAAAAGTCCAGTTTTATTGGTATATCAGCTCTTTTATTACAGCCTAATTTAAATGCGACCTCTAACGGTAAAAATGTTTCCACACCTCTGATATACAGTTTTATACGAATTTATACCCGTCAAAGTGATCTAAATTTTCAGGCGTCCACTGGGTCGCAGACGCTGTTGAGGCATTCGCCAAATTTAAACTCATTTTAAAAAATGTATAATTATTAAAACTCCTAACCGTCTTCACCTTAACGACTTTCACCATATACTGCCGACTCGATTTATTGATTGGTTTCTTTTCATCCGGTTAGTTCCGGCCACGCCTATGAAATGACCTTGCTCAAGGTCGCGTGAGATTCTTCTATTATCAGCTATTTTTATGAATAATAATAACGGTTGGCAGCATTCTTCTTAAAAAAATAATTAGTGACGGAGGACGTTTATTTGACAGACTCAGTCCAGTACTGTGCGGCAAAACTGAGTGTACAATTAAATATGATTTAAAAAAATGAGTGTGCGTGAGGTGCGAGGATTTTACTGAAGGCCGACTGCGCAGTCACGCCCCGCCCTGAATGCACGCGCTGCCTGCTTAATGCGCCGACACGCTTAATTGCTCGGAAGCGCCGAATTGGGTCTCTTCATTCTGTATGGCTCCATTTACGCCCTTCAGCGCTCGCCTTCACTGCAAACTTCATTTGTATTTGTGTGGAGTCGCACTTCTTCCATTCCCACGTCCCAGCCGTGACTCAAATTTCGCCTTATTCAATTCGAAGAAGAAAACAATAACTTTCTTCGACTTGCTGTTCACCGGGGGACCCGGCGTTGCTCGAGTATTTATTTATATTATCCCGGCACATTATCTAGTTCTTGGACAAACGCATGATTAAACCGGGATCGAAAACGTCACAATATGAACCTCAAATATACTCCCAGTATCTCGAGAGAGTCAAAAATACAATAGAAAGGCTAAAACTATTTTCAGTACTCAAGAATAAGATGTTCTCCCCCACTTAAGAAATAATTTTTTACTTAAATCGCATATTAAATGTAATAATGCAACACAACGTCTCGCATTACACCGGTTTCGACAACAAACTCGATATATCCTAGTTATTTTCATGACTTATTTCCACCCCCACCCCTCTCATGCTGCAAGAGGTTGAAATTATGCACAAACTATAAAAGTAATTGACCTCAATAATTTTTTATTACATTTTACAAGTCCGCTAATTCCACCCACTCCCCTAGGGGTGGTAGCCGTGTCTCATCTCCAAAATGTTTAGTTTTGGGTCGCGAGGAATATGGAAACAAAATTTTATGATAATTGTTCCATCGCAGAAGTGTGTTTTACCTCGTTCCATCTCCCTTTAGGGGAAGAACTGCACTTTAATTCGCATCTAAATGTCAGGATCAAACGTGAAGATTCCTCCAGCATACCAAACTTGACTGTTTTATTTTTATTTTCATATGACGCCCCTATGATTACTCTCCTTCTATTATGAATGGGGTTGAAATTATAAGTAAACAAATTCACTAACCCAAAAATTATATATTAGAAGGGAATATCAGCAGTTTATGGTTTTTTCGTAATTACCGCCCCTCCACCCCCGCCCTAAGTTCTAGTAGCCGTGCAATAACCCTAATTGTGTTGAGTTTGCTTCGACAAGATCACCTGTTCAAAATTTGGTCTAAATTGTTCCATCCGTTAAAGATAGCATGCGGAAGTCTGTTTTAGCCCTTTCCAACCCCTCTTAGGGCATGAACTGTAACTTAAATTGCATTTTTACGTCATAATTAAACTCATTAGATCACATTACACCGGTTTAGAGCTCAACCTCGATGTTTTTCTGGTTATTTTTACGTGATACCTCCACCCCCACCTTTAAGAATACTCCCCTTCGATTATAGATGGGGGTTAAAATTATAGACTAGCAGTATCGGAAGACACACTATCAAACTAATCGATCCAAGAAAAGTATTTATTTGATGGAAATATTGACATTTACAATTTCCCACCCTCTCCACGCCCGCCAAAGTGGTTGCAGTCGTGTTATACCCCTACAATGTTGATTTCCGGGACGCCAACAACACGTGTGCATAATTTAGTCAAAATTATTCCATCCGTTAAAAATAGTACTCGGAAGTCTGTTTTACCCCCTTCCAATCTCTCTTGGGGGATGAACTGTAATTTAATTGCATTTTTTATGTCATAATTAAACTCAGCGGCTCACATTACATCGGTTTAGAACCAAATTTCAATTGTTTTCTGGTTATTTTTATGTTTTTCCTTTCTACCCTCACCCCTTCAATTATCGATGGGGTTGAAATCATACGCTAGTAGTATCTCACATTAACTGATCCAAGAATTTATTTATACGATAAAAAAAAATATTGGCCATTTTTATTTTTTTAACCCTTTGGCGGACAGTATGTAGACATGTCCCTATTTATCTACGTAAAATTGACTGCATATGCAGTTCTGTCCCGACGCTAGGGGTGGTAGCGAAGTCTTATCACGGCAGTGCTGATTTACGATTCGCAAAGAACACGTGTACCAAATTGGGTCGAAAATGTCAGCATTTGCATGCGGAAATACATGCAGACTGTCAGACACACACCAACATACACAAATACAGGCAATTTTATTATACAGATTAACCTCACAGCAAACATTATCTTTTTAGTTTCGGCATTTCCAAATCTTGCCTTCAATGCCATTAATCAAAACACCCTCCCTAGTTTTTCAAATTTTTCGGAAGTAAATTAAATATCCAACAATGCAATTTATGAATAAAAAGTAGATCGATGAAAGGATACGAATACTGTTCCGGTCTAGGAAAATATGTTTAAGTTGTATAATGTAGAGAATAAAGAGGAGGAACAAAGAAATCTGGCAGGAGTTCTGGCATCATACCTTATAAATATATGTAAGCCTATGACAATTAATTCTGTGCCCGAAATCGAAAGTACCATTAGAGCAACTCGAGAAGAAGGAATGCAAAGAATTTCAGATTCACGAATGGAAGTAATAATACATTTTATAAGAAACAACGGCAGAAAAGACAGGATACAGAATCTAGATTAATGGGAGTGCTAAAGAGTTGGAGCTGGGATAAAGCTTGTTTCGACGAATATTTCAACGATTCACATGAAAATTAACGAACATAATAGAAAGATCTCTGGAAGTAACAGGGACTTGACCACAATAATTATACTAATGGGAGGAAAATGAAAACAGATGTAATGAAAAGAAAAGAACACATTGAACTGCATTGATGGCGATTACATTAGTAAACTCCAAAACTCAGAATTTAAAGTATGATGTTCATATGCGTACGAATTCACAGTCTTAATAAACTTGACATAACGTGTGATGTCTTTATTTACTTACAAGAAAATGTAGGGAGGGTAATTCCCTGAATACTTTCTCCTTGGTCCTATGTTTGGGCTTAGAGAATTGCGTTAATTGCTCCAATAATTTTACGTAAATAGTCTCCGGTGATTGGTCATTGTTTCCCGTTGATAGAATAATTTTCATATGCTCCGAAGCTCTTACACCCACAGTTGATACTGTCAGCACTGCAACGTCGCATAAACTTGGTATGATTGCTGTTAAAAAGATTCAAACAGGGATGCAAAATGTTGGCAAAAGTGGCAGCCAGCGCACCGACAGATTTTTTAAACACAAATGTTCATATTAAATATTGTGGACACGGTTTCCCTATATATTAGCAAGTTTGCACGTCTTCACTCGGTGATCTTTCAACACTGCATTGTTAAACTGCTACGGATTTTCTTCGCTGGTATCCAAAATTCGAATTTATATTCACTTGGACACTTATTTAAAATTGAAAACAATTGTAAATATTACTTATGGAACTCCTGCCGACGTCCTGTGATCACTGTTTCACAACACAGCGATATCGGATTAGAATCCTTGCATGCGATTTTATGTTTGTCATGGTCACGGAGAATGGGATTAAGACTGCTGTGGAATCGATATGCTGACCACGTATCACTCCTAATTCGGAGTGCGTCACGTAAGATGACAGTCCGCAGTCGACCCGGTAGGTCAAGGCCCTGATTGGGCTGCAGACTCAATGAAGAAGTGTAGAACACCTCCTTAATGTCTTTCGGCATAAAATATTCCATAATGAAGCTTTTTAAATATTACTCGACTACGGTTTTTATCTACTCCTAGACTCATTGACTCCTCCTTACTGCAGCAATCAAACAATTGAAAAAACGTTGTTGAAACTTTACAGTATGCCAAACAACCGATAATATTGTGCCTATTAGCCACAAGCTAATCTCTTTCCGAACGGCTTTCGAGCAAGTATCGTTCAAAGACGTGGAAACGGAAAAACAAGATACACTGTTTTTAAAACAGATACAAAATTATAGTTAAAATATTTCACTATTTCTAAGCTCTGTAAGTTCAGTTTCTAATGGTGTAAGTTCGGTTGTATTTGAAGGGCGACTCTGCAAAATCGAGCTTTCTTTCTCTTCTACCCTAATAAATTTTGAATACTTGTTTTTATAAAGTCTCCTACAAACAACTTTTGAGTGCCCTGAGGAGTTTTCTGATATACTTAAATCGTAATAAACTGCTCACTTCTGGGAGGAGGCAAATGAAACTAATAAGTGTGCCGGCACTGCGACTTCCATCGGATAGGAGGTTATAGCCGATATCTGAGCTCTCGAGCGCACAGAAGTGCTGATGAGCAGGTCTCGCGCTCAAGGACTGTCCTCCATAATGTATTCGTCGGCGCGGGCAGGGCGGCAGATTTTCTGTTGAACGACGCTATTTAGAGCGCCCTCTTATCGCATTAACTTTGTCAGAGACATGACGCGGACGTGACGCAGACAAAACATCGCTCCCCGGCGCGATTGGGGCAATTCTCGAGTGGTCCGGGGCTCCGCGCCGCATGCAAATACGCGAAACGCCTCGCCGCACCGTGCAACTCTCAGTATTGACAGGCGGATCACGGAGACGATAAACTGCACAATTGTGCTCAAAAATGTTTAGAACGAACCACATGGAGCGGAATCCAAAGAGGCTACCACGAATTTTGCATTGGAAGCTGATTTTTGACTGTAGCAGCTTCTTCAGTCAATACATTTACGAATATATAAATACGCTTTGGTGGCTCTTCCCTATAATCGCATAGGAAGGGATGGAAAAGTGGGGGTGTGGGAAAATCCTAGAAAAAACCTGCAGAAGGCAGGTAGGGCATTTATATTACTGTTGTTGAGGATGCAATAAACCCGACTCCGTCTCGATCAAATTTGACTGGTCCAATGGGATCTGTGACCCCTGGACAAGAACCCCTCAAACTGCTCCAGGTCGTCTCAGTTTGTGAGAGGCTTATTTTACAATCTTTGGCCTGGAACAAAACGGGGTGGAATACCCAGTAGAAGCGAAGACAGCACTTTCCGATTTACCATAACTCGACTGTCTTCTGGCAATGTATGCTGTGGCTCTAGGCATCGTATGAACACACTGTGACTAATAAGATTTGCCCTCATTCTATTCATACGATTACCGAGAAATGTTGGTTATCACCCCAAATCATTTTTCTGTTGATCTTTTCAACATTTAGTTTCCTCCCTTTCCCCCTTGTGTAAATCATCTGCTCTGTCAACGATTCATTCAATTAATATGAAATTTGGGTACATTGTAAAGTTCTGCCCAGACGTTTCCGTCGATCTTTTAAAGTTAGATTCCTTCCTTCCCCCTTTCAGGTCAAAAATGGTCCTACCCTAAAGACATATAACTTACAACAGCATAGCCTTAAACGGCCAGGCAAACGGCATGATCAAATGGCTGTTAAGCTTGAAATATTGCTTAAATAATACTAACATTTTATTTAAGTAATGACACTTTCAGTTAGTTGATAAACATACAAAATGTTTTATAAGTCACAATATGCATGATTGAAGCACATTATATAAAAACCATGGCAGCGCACTCAATTTTTTTTTCATAGATATATACATGTATCTACACAAATTTTTTCAAGCTAAACATACCATAGAGATAGTTCAAATACCTTCTCTTCATGAATTTAATTGACTATGTGTATTTTTTTGTATGTATGTTATTTAAGACACCAGTAATCATGTGCTGACAAAGAGGTAACTGTAGAATTAAATACTGCAGCAGGCTAATATGAATTCCTGGACATCATCAAGTAACCAGCTAGTCATATAAACCTGGTATCAATTCAGGATAATTTATATTAAAAACCCTCCTTATTCACTGAATTAAATAGTCCATCTACATTTTTATATCAGTATAATAGTAAAATTGTACATCATACAGATAAAGTTTTTATTAAATCAAAAAAAAAAGTATTATAGTCATGTGCACAACTTGAATCACTCAGAATGCTCTTTCTCACCTTATGAAGGGGGCAGTTATCTCAGAAAATTTAAGAATACCCCACACTTGTCTTTGTGTTTGCCAGCTTTACACTTGAGGTAAACCACCATCTTTCATATATCTTTCCTATCCTTAATAATTGTGTTAATTATTGTAACAATGACACTTCCTTAGTTGTATTTTTATATTCCTTCAGGAGGAACGTTCATTTTGTGGGGGCCTAATGTGTATGGAGTACACATTTTCAGTATAGTCCTATTATGCTTCTCAAAAAAGAACTTACTTTAAAGAGAACTGATTGTCAGATTGTGTTTGGTTCAAGCCATGAACAATCTGTATATTTCATTTTGAGATGCCATCATGCTTATATAACTATTGATAAATAAGTAAACCATATCTTCCATAACCTTTTGCAAATTATTTTATTACTATGTACTAATAATATAATAATGTCATTTAAATAAACTACCACAATTCTTTTGACTATGATATTGTTCTTTCTGATTATAAAAAAAAGCATGTGGACATAGAAACACAAATTCATAGAATAAAAAAATTTAATAAATACTTTTGATGATTAATACTACATTATTACTAACATTAATTAAGAAATCTTGTACAAATATAATACTTGCAATAATTATTTCCCTTTTTTCCAAAATTCATTCAGTCTAAAATTAGTGTTTATAAATAAATGTACAATTAACAGCGTTGATTTCTTATATTAATCATGTAAATAAAAATAAGTTATCTTTGTACATTATAGTTTGAAAAATATCACATAATTAAATACAAATCATTTCATTTTCTTTGATAACAAGTTTCATATTTAAAAAACAAATTAATTTCTTAAGATAAATTAGTATTCTTTAACAGTAAAATGTTAGTAAAGTTTTCAGTTATAACTTTCCCAATAAACTGATTATAACCAACTTAACAGAATTATTAAATAGATCCTATGGTTACAATGAAAAAATAGTATTTATTAGTGCCTAATTTCCATTTGTGTCAGACTTCACAGCATTTTTGTCAGCAGTAATCTTTACATCATCACTCAAACTTTCTTCTGCCACCGATTCAATTTTGCATGCACCTTTTATTCCTTGATTTGTCTCTACTGTGTTGGACAATCCTGCAATGTTTTCATGAGATTTCATCCTATCAGATGATTCTTTCTTAGTTATTTCTACATCATCAGTATCAAGTTTTTCCATTCCCACAATTTCTGCATTTTCATTAACCCTGCTTTCAGCTTCATCATTATCAGTTAGCTTATTTATTTCAGAGCTAGTTTCTAATGATTGATCTAGAATATTTACAGATTTTATGTTTAAATTCTCTACATTCTGACCAGCACTATCTTTATGGCTTTCAGGTTTATTCAGATCAATTTGCTTACCTGTTGTTTCTTGAAAAATTACTGCTTCTGGCTGCTTAGGTTTATTTTCTTCTATATTTACAGCTTTTTCCTTGTTTACAATGTCTAAATTTCCATTCACATTGCTACTTTCACATTTATCACCATCAACAGACCTGTCTTTAGTTTCTGGGGAAATCTCTTCTATTGCATTGCAAACTTGTTTTTCATTGATAAGAAAGTTTCCTTTGCTCACAAGTTCTACATTTTCATTTGTCCTTTCTTTATCGCCTTCACATTTGTCTACATTAAAAAGTTGATCATTTGTTTCTGGGCAATTTTTTGTATCAGAAACATTAGATTCACATTCAGTATTTACAGATTTTTTGACACTTGCTGTATCTACATTTAGCACCTCTTTTTTATTATTTTCATATTTTTCCATATCAGAAGGGTTATCTGTTTCTGATTTAACTTCATTGGCAATAATATTTGTTTCTGGTTTAACTTCGTTGTCACTGATATTTGTTTCTAGTTTAACTTCATTGTCAGTTATATTTGTTTCTTCTTTCTGCTCTTTAGGTAAAATGTCCTCCGACATACTTTCAGTTCCACTAGTAGCTACATCTTCCCAACCATCATCTCCTGACACAGCATCATCCTTTGAGCTTGAATCAGCTTCTTTGGAAGCATTACTTTCATTGGAAACATTTTGGAGTTTATCCCTTTGTCTATTTCTATTATCATTTTTCAAATACCTTCCTCTTTGTTTCTTTGGTTTCAATGATTCACTTTTCCTTTCTGTATTAGGGTGTAATGGAGGTTTGACTACCCTTTCATCATCAGCGGTAGCAACTTTTTCACTTTTGTCTGAAACTTGGTTAACCCTGTTATTATCCTCGCCTCTGAAACTTTGAAAAGATCTTTTGCCACTTCTTCTCACAACAGGTTTCTGAGTTGAGTCATCTTCAGACTGACTACTATAGCTTGTCCGATATTTTTGATGGGGAACTCTTCCAGATCCAGCAGTACTTCTTGAAGTAACTGTTAACATACAAATAACTTACCATTTTTACAATAGTTAAAGGTATTATGATCAAACATTAAAAGCAGGTGAAAATATACTATTTCTTTTTATAAAATCAAACTTTAAATGCTTCAATAAATGTAAATTAAGGAAAATATGATATTGGAAGAGAAAGGTCACAGTTGGTAGTCAAGTGGAGATAACCTAATACTGATAAATGAACTAATGAACCAATATTTAGAAGTCATCATCTCATTGTTCTTTTTCAATCCTAATAAATATTACAAACATGTAGCTGGAAAGGAATAGCTAGTTGTGTCAAAATACAATGTGCAATATAACTGCATTTGTTGAGAAGTAGACCATTGACACAAACCATTATCACATTAACTTAGTAATGTATAAACTATTCTGAAAATATTGATGCAAGGATACATATTATATTCTCTTCAGGATATATTGTATGTAAAAAATCTCATCCATAAAGGATTATAAGTAAAGGGTTTGGTAAAAAACATTATGAGAAACAATTTCAATTATTTTTTAACACTAACCAAACTACCAATTGGAACAATTCCAAAATTTGGATATCAATTATATATCAAGATTTTAGTCCCTATCAAATGGAAGCCGATTTGAGCAGGAAGCCATTTCTTGTACCATAAGTTATTTCTCTCCTCTCATTCACTGAAATTTAGGAAATTATTTCATACTGTCTACATAATTCAATAATAGGCTACTTCAGGACCAAAATATGTCACTTCATTAAATAAGTTATATATTGTCAGTTTTAAGTTGTTCACATTTTAAATTTAACCTACACAGATTTAAATGAATAACAAATTTAAAGTGCAAAAATGAATCAACCTAGAAAATAAATTTGATTTGTCTCATTTTATGACTAGTTTGATGTAATTTTTCATCATTTTCTTTACAAAAACAGCCACATTAATCAGAAACAAAGTTCAGACTATAACCATTCTTAATTCAATTTTACATTAAAATCATTACAGACATAACTTTTTAATGTTAAAATTGAAGAAAAGTTCCTTTCAGCTCATGAGAGGGTCTTGGTTGAAGTTAGAAACTTAATAAGGGATTATTTCAATCACAAGGAAAATGAAGAAACGTCTTGCAAGAATAAAATAGAACAAATCACTTGTTTTTATTAATTTACCTTTAGCCTTTTGGATTGGAGATTCATTATTAGACAATGACACTTTTAAAGAATCACCCAAATCTGTAACAGTCCTTTCAGGTCTTGGACTTTTAGGCACGGTTGCAGCTTGAACTAAAACATGTCATATTACTTATTTATACATTAATGAAATATTATATTTTACAGAGAATTTTAGAGATGTTATACCTGGATTAGCTGAAGAAGCAGGTACTGTAGAATAACTCACAACTCTCTGCCCACGAACATTAGCTCTGGATACTCGTAAATTACCACGTTCATTTGCACTAGTAGAAAAATCTGTTGGAAATTTCTTCGAGTTGCCACTTTTATCAGAATCAAAGTTTTGGATATCTGAAAAGCAAGGAAAAAACTTGTAACATTCTTTTTTTTATATGAAATGTTAATAAAGGTGGTTGATGAAAATATCAGCTAAAGTTTAAGTAATATTGATTGATTGTGTCTTATTCCTAATACAGCAACAGTTCATTACAATTATACTATTAAAGTAGACTTAGTAATATTTACCCAAGTCCAACAAAACAGTGAAGCTTAAAAAGAAAAAAAAAATTAATTACACTAGGGTTAACATTTTAACAACTACTTCACAGTAAGAAATAAACTTTTTTTAAATAAAGTAAAAATTGTTATAAAAGAAAAGTTTTAAATAAATTATTTAAATTTAATTATAATATTGAGCATCAAATAAACGTGTTAAAATAGGGAGATTATTTATTACTAGGATGAATGTATTGAAGGAATAGAAATTTCAATCATTAAAAGAATTTATATAAAAAATAGTTAAATGCAATAACAAATTAATAATATTCAATTTGTCTGGCTAGTCACAATCATTTAAGGATATTAAAATCACAGTGTGCTCGCCAGCTTGCAGTGCACAACTATCACCAGAAAAGACGGGCTAGCATCTTCAAAAATTTCAACAGTTTTCTGCCAGTACCTGTCAGACACTGAGACACCAACCCTAAAGTTTAGGTCTCTCTTTCCTATTATATATACTTACCTATTTATCACTTTCATACAACTTGGTACATTCTTTAATTATTCCCACCCAGGTTCTTAAAAGGGTTGCTACTTGTCCTTGCTCTTCTACCTTCCCCCATCCTACCAATTTGAACACACATTTCTTGGTTTCCCAATCTGATGGGACCAACCCCTAATAAATCGCAGTACGCATGCCACATAGAAAAGGCATTCTATTTCACTATTTTACAATAGGTGCATCATAATCCCATGTCCTGAATAGTGGAACAGAACTTCAATTTCAGTAAAGCCACCACCTTTCTCTTTCCTTATTATACCAATCATATATATATTTGGCACAGTAAGGACTGAACCCGGATCATCACAGAGCCTCCACTATAACCGCAGAGCAGTCTTTCTTCTTCCATTCCTCTCTATGCTTTGCATATGCCTTTCACTGAGCATTCTATGCTATGCCCCATTTTCTATCCTTACTTATTATCCAAATATCCAATCTGTGAGACTTTGTCATGTTTCAAACATTTCATTAATGACTAGCTGATCACTGGGAATGTCTTCCTAACTTTCTGATGAAGGGGGCGGTGCCTCCAAAAATTTAAAGAACTCCAAACTTCGCAAGGTGCCTACCATCTATGAACCTCAGGTAAGTCACCTACTTTCTATCTCTCTTTCCCTTCCTTATTAATTGTTTTAACATGACAATGTCATGTCCATATATATAGCCTATGTTATTTTCTGACGTGTGTGAGTGTATATCATATACATAAAAAAATAAATAAGGACAGGAAAGAGAAACAGAAAACTAATGGCTTATCTGAAGTGTACAAAGGCACCCTGTTGAATATGAAGTTGAACTTTCGGAGGCACCATCCCCTTAGAAAATTGAGGAAAACATTCCAAGTGACTGCCAGCCATCACTCCTCATGTTTTCCTAATCTTCTGGTGAAGGGGACAGTAACTCCAAAAATTTAAAACTCCACACTCAACATGGTGCCTGGCAACTTATCACTTTAGGTAAGCCACCAAATTTCTGTGTTCTTTGCCTCTTTCCTATCCAAATAAAAATTGACATTATCTTTACTTGCTTTATAATGTTTACTACATCTAAACTAATACGCTGAATACTCACAATTCCTCAAAGTATTTTTCTCATATTGTTGGAAACTTTTCCTTTCAACTTTTTCCGGCATTGAATTATCCATACTGAAAAACAGTAAAAAAGGCCAATATAGCAGTAATTTTATACCTAAAAATAGATGTGGTAATTTATATAAGAAAAGCCTAGGTATACATTTATATCAATTAACTGAAAGTTAAATAAAAGAAAGCCCTTTAATTGTCAATTTTGTATTTTTTTAATTTCAGGAGATTTTGGTCATGGCTATTTTCTACTGTATATTTTATCTCCCATACCACTCTGGTACTATGTTTGATAAAATCTGTAGGGAGATAATTAAAATATACAGTTGAAAATGGCCATGGCCGAAAGCTCCTGAAATTAAAAAATTCAGAATTGACAACTTAAAGTAGTTTCCTTTCATTTAATTATACAGTTAGCCTTTATGTACTATTGAGGGGTTTACTCAAATGTATGGTATCTTTGAACCATGGTTTCATTCTAATGTGTGCCCATTCTATAAATAATAATTGATAAAATGATATTGGAAATTGGCACTAGGTTAAGCAGGCACAACTGACCATACAGTTTTTATAACAGGAACACATCACTAACCTCTCCGATGTTTTCTCCTTGTCCCATTCTCTACGCCACTCGCCTCCAGCTGTTTTCTGACGGTTAATTCGCTGTCTATCAATTTCATACCTTTCATTTTTCCAAGCTTCATATTCTGGTTTAACAGAAATGTCATGTCCATATCCACGTCTTCTGTTTCTATTCTGGAATAAAAATGAACATCAGGTTGTAAAGTTATGTTTTCTATAAATCTGAACCAAAAAATTTACTCACAATCAAAGACTTTAAGAAAAGTCTCATTTATTTTATTAGCTTTTTTATACTATCAAAACACTGCTTTCACATCACAAAATGAAACACTCAAAAAATAATCTTATATTATTACACAAAAAGTATTTAGCTTACCTTCGCTTCTATATTTGCTTCTCGTTCCCTATAATAGGCTAGTGTTGCACGACCTCCACGGCTGCCTCGAAAAACATTTCCTCTCGCATTTCCAAATTTTGGATCTCGTTCCACATCAGCCAAGAAATTATAGACAGGATCTGGAGGTGGCCCATCTGACTGTTTGTAAACAATAAAATACAGCATGATTTCATATCAGACTTATTTAGATGAGGAAATTAAATATTTCTCAATACTGATGAGCAAAATGCTCAATATCAGGTGTAACTCTAATGCAGTCAACATGCAAAGTGACACAAATAATTGACAATAAATATGACACAATCTTGTTACAATATTTTATTTTTCATATTGTTTCATTGGCCATTGTTGGAACTTAATGGCCTACAATGCAGCAACATTCAACCACGCCATTACGAGGAAAGGTGTCCTTAAATAGTGATCATCACAGAATGTCACTTTCTTCAAATAATCCTTCTTAAGTCCTCTTTTATATTTTGATTTCTCTACCTGTAATATTTCATAACCGTCCCATCCACACTTATATCCCTCTTCCTTCAGGAAAATTTTGTGTTCCTCTTGGAATATTCATAATAGCATTTTATGACAAATTATGATGAATGTAATAATTACAGATAGATTTTAAATTTATAGAACAGGTATGTAATAGACTACTGTATATTAGTATTATGTTTCATAATTTCCGCTATTTATGAGAAAAAAATTGCAATATGTATTTAATGTATGGTTGAAACAGATGAATACATCGCCGAAAGAACCTGATAGAAATGTAAATAATGTGTTAAAAAATGGTTCTTTGAGTTTGTGTTAATTAATACTTCTTTTCTTGAAGAGCAATAAAAGAATAATTAAACCATGGGTAATAAAACAATATACATGTTAATGGGTGAGAAGTCTTCACACACCACTCAGATAAACATTATTATCCACCATTGTTAAACTCTATCAACTGAACACACAACCATCTTCATCAATGAATACCATATCCTCGCCCACCCTGTATGTATTGGACAATACTGAATGGATGATTACATAATGCAAACACAAATACTAAAATAATATGTTAACATTAAAATAATAATACTAACTTAAATCTTTACATCATTATTACTATATAAAAACATATAAAGTATAACTATATACCTGTGAGAATGAGAAACATTTCCCCCCAGCATTTTCTGCAACTTTGTAGCAACTACGAGTTGTTCCTTGTTTTTGCATCCGTTGAGGGGAAGTAAACAAGTCATTTTCAGAACTTTTTGCCTCTTGTTTGGGCTTGGCAGCAAATGGATGTTTGAAAGGTTCTTCATCTGGTAGTTGCTTTAACTGAACCAATGCATTTGATTTGGCAGCCTTTTGTTTATCTGCTTCAACTTCCTGTTCCAAAATAAGAAAAATTGTAATAAATAATTGATCATTTAAGTTTAATAAAATTGACGATATTAGGGTCTCAAACCTTTTTTATGCTAAATTATGACTAAAAATAGAATTGCAAAATAATTACAAAGATCATCATTCTCATTCAATTTCACTTTACACTCTCCCCCTCTCAGAACTACAATGCCATGATCTGATTGAGTGATATAGCAATATTTCAAAATTATTACCAACCATGAATACTACCGGTATGTCACATTCTTCACCTACTTTCTTTATTCTTCCTATTTCTATAATACGACTATATTCAATATACTGAAAAGAATTAAGCTTGAATGTTTTGTCACACATTGGTACTTATGAAAGACAAGAGCCAGGGTCACTGAAAAGGGAAGAGCTGAATGACATTGAGTGAGAAATATTGTCCAGTAGAGGAGGGTTTGGGGAATGCTTTGGGTCATATTGCATGAATTGATGTCCATTGGGAGCTGATGAAAATATAAGTATTATGACTAGCTATTTGGGCAGAAGTAACAAGGTATAAGCAGTCATCAATTAATGCCAGTCGTAAAGAAACTTAATGTGGAAAGTGGAGTGATCTTAAGACGAACGCTGAGAGTAGTAAAAGAAGCTTCTTCAGCATCTTTCTGGGCAATCAGATAAGAATAAATTATAAAAACTGTCTATCACGGGAATTAATATTAAGCAATGAATTAAATCTTGCGATTGCAACTCCCCATGGCAATTGGCCCTGATCTGGAAGGTTCTTTGTGTTCTACCAAAAATTTCCAATTATTTACATATTTTCATTTTATTATTGCTTATATTAAAAGTAATTGAATTGATAAGAATCATTTAATACAATATGTATGTTCACAACAGGTTCAAAATATATGGCAGTATTTCCAAGAATGTTAGATGCTTTAGCCTTAATTATTATTTCACTCTACTTCCTTTATCAGAACGGGTTTTTATCCATACATACATAATATTTTTAAGTATTTCCATAATCATTTTATAACTAATTGTCATAGAAATCACCACTATCCACTAATGGAAGTATAATTTTATGAACTTTGTTGAAAACATGATTACATTGATCACTCGCTAAAACAATACCATATTCAGCTCTTGTTGTCTTCATAAAGAAATTGGTTTACGACTGTTCTGTAGTATATACACACAGAAAAAACTGGCATTATTGCACTCATTCTCCTGTCAATAAACATGTATTTTTTCATTTACAATATATAAAAATAAATTCAAAGTTGATAGAAGGTGTGGTGTGAAAGTCAGGATCTGAACAAATATTATTAAAGTTGAAGCGAAGAAATTTAATCTAAAACTATATAGTGATTCTACATATAAAATTGTAACAATAAATAAATCGAAGGCTGTGTAGCAAGTATGCCGTTATTTATAAATTTGGAAGAAAATTGCAATTTTCACTTCAGACAATGAATCAAAATAACCTTAATCAATGTTCACCGTTTGACAGCATCGGCTCAATTTCAAACCATTTAGTAATCAGCGGTGATTTTAACTGTCAAATGTTGGTAATGCGTACATGCATTTTACTGCATATTTGGGAGTTTCCGCCGAGGATTTGCAGTGTTGTATTTGTATTACAATCTAACCATTACATTTAAAAATTGTAGTCATTTAAAACAATAGTTATAAATTGATCTGATCCAACATGTAACACAAATCCAACAAATAGAGATTACCATTAGACAATAAATTAAATGGCATTAAACTTCTTCACTTAAATAAATATTCATATATGTAATGGAAAGCAAAGTATCATTTATAAATCATTTTTGTAAGCATGCAGAAATACAGCATTTAGCACGCATGCATATAATCGTGGCTAACCAAATGTCTTCTTTGAATTTTTTCATTGTTTTTCCTAATGCGTTCTATTCGTTCTTCTAGCGCAACGTTGTCATTTTTACCAACCACTGACATATTAACTCCTTGTAATTAAACTTTAGTTATAATAGCTACACATAACGGAACCGTAAAGAAACTTGCAGTCGACTACAGCAAACAAATATGTAGCAGGTCTCACCACTCGCAGACACAAATATCCCTAACAGCTATCTTTTGTACGTTCGCAGAATTCTTAATTAAATAAATAACATTATTCGGCAGTGCGGCAAATAAATAATGTATTAATTTATTCCATTACGGTAAAAGAAATTAGATAAAGAAGAATAAAAAGCAGCAATAGGAAATAAACGTAGAATTGTCAAACTAAAAGCAAAAAGAATAAAGGAGAAAATTCAGTTTGAGAGGAAAAAAACTAATAGACGAGGGAAAAGTATACCAAAGTGCAAACTAAATCTACGTTTCGAACGTAAAAGAAAATGTTTCCTCTTCACGGTAAGACGAACATCCACAGCTTCCCTGCGACATTACAAATACTCATGTTGAATTAATCCGTTTTAATAAATCATTAATATTGAAAGGACAACAAAGTGAATAAGTATACTGTAAGAAGAATTTTTAAAAGGCGAGCTAATCAAGTAAAGCGACTGCGTTATCAGAAATTAACAATTACTGCATTGTGATTCCATTGTTTACATTGATATACAAGTGCCGAGGTGACAGAAACAATGTATTAAATAAATGAGACGCAATTTTTAAATACTACAATAAAGAAAAGCGAAAACGTTAAGACGTGATCCGGAATCACGTTACTCCGACGTATCAAATCCCTGAATCAGTTCGGGGGGAAGTTCTTAATCGGTTTCTTCGAATAATTTAGCTCAAAATAATAATATATTTATGAAAAATAAACGAGCTAATTTGAAGACACTGATATATAAAAAGACTTGAATTAATATTGTTTATAGAAAGTACAAAATTGACTTGAAATTAGCAGAAACATGGAAACTGCTGCTGCAAATATATACTCAAAAATGGCTCATTCATGTGCAGTGATACAAACCAAACTTATTATTATGTTTCCGGTAATTTGAAAATTAAATTAGTCTTAGGTCAGTCTAGTTTTATGTCACTTGTATTATGAAAACCAGATAGAAAATGAAAAAAAACTCAAGAAAGTAATTAAAACAAAGAGATGGGAAAAGAAAAACTGAAACAACAGGAGGTCCTTCTGAGGTTCAAAGAAGAAATCAAAAATATATTAATGGAGATAGAAGAAATGGGCACACTTGAAAGAAGACATGACTAGAGCAGCTGATGAAAAAGTAGGACTATGAGAACCAATAGGAAAAAATAATACAATAAATAATTCAAATGATTAATAATTATAAAAATACAAGAGGTGAAAATGGTAGAGAGCAGTACAGAAACCTGAAGAATGAGATAGATAGGAAGTGCAAAGCACATAAAGAGGCTTGGCTCTAAGAGAAATGCAACATGTTGAAGATTTAATGGTAAAAGGGAAAACAGACCTAGCATATAGGAAAATCAAATAAACAGAGAGAAGAAATATACTAGCAAGAACATCAAGAAAGCAGATGGGAAGCCAATCTTCTAGATAAAGAAGAAAAGGCAGAAAGATAGATAGAATATCTAGAAGAGCTGTATCACAGTGGAAATCTAGATCAGTCAGAAAGAGAAGAAGAGGAGGTCAGTGATGAAGAGTTAAGGGACAATATTTTAAGGTCAGAGTTTGACAGGGCACTGACAGATCCAAGCAATTGTAAAGCACCAGGAACTGATAACATTCCAGCGGTGCTGATAAGCTCATCGGCAGGATAATTTGCAAAATCTACAAAACAGAAAAGAATACCTGATTTTAGGAACAACATAATTATCACTTATATCGAAGAATACTCAGGCTGATAGATGCAAACAGCACAGAACAATTAGTTTAGTATGCCATTCATGCAAAATATTAACAAAGATAGTATATGGAAGGCTGGAGTGTCAAATAGTATGAGAGTTGCTATTTAAATTATATTTAGATTAAATGTTGAAGAATATTAAAACAGAATATGTGCAGGCAAGGAAGCTTTCATGAAAAAGAGGACTTTACTTACAGGTAATATGAGTATTAGGAAATCATTATTAAAAATGTTCATATGGAGTGTAGTGTTATATGAATGCAAAATGGGGACAGTACAAGTTGCAGAAAGGAAAAGAATAGAAGCCTTTGAAATGTGGTGCTATAGAAGAATGCTGAATATCAGATGGGAGGATAGAGTAACTAACCAGGAAGTTCTAAGCAGAATATGGTAAGAGAGAACAATTTGGAGGACTTTGACCAAGAGAAGGGATAGATTAATAGGCGTGTTTTGAGACATGAGGGTCATGTAAAATTAGCATTTGACGGAAATGTGTGGGGTAAGAACAGAAGAGGGAGGCCAAGGATGGGATACAGTAAGCATATCAAGAAGCTATGAAGAAATGAAAAAGCTAGCACAGGAAAGGTTAGCATGGAGGATTGCATCAGACAAGACTTAGGGCTGATCACCACAACAACATACATTCACTGCTGTTAAAACTTTAAATATTGGATGCACAGGCTTTAATCTTTCTCGAAACAACTCTGGTATTGCCCATTGTAATAAATATCTTTAGATGTGAAGGTCATTGATTAATTAAATCACTTAGAACAATTTGAACTTAATCAGATTAACAAGTAGCTAATTTACAGACAAAATTAAGTAACACAATAAATATTACACAGTGTTTCTGCTATCTTTGTTACTTTTGTAATTAAAATTGCAGGAGTGACAAGAATAAAAACTTTTGTGCAAAACTAAAAGTTTTTCTGTGAATATTTGCTGATATTGTAATTAAATATTTTTATGTCTTATAAATACATACAAATGTAATAACAATTTTATTCACATTGATTATTTTATAGTATTCTTTAACATTCTATTTTCAAGTGATTCATTTAAACTCTCATTCAGGGGAAATTATTTAAACACGACAATGATTTATGTTAATTTATTCAAACAATATAATGAAACAAGTTTGGTAAAATATTTGACATGATCTTGAAATAATAATGTATTTTATATCAATTAAAATATAGTTTAACATTATAGCTTGTCTATTTTTATATTTTAGGATTATAATAAAAGTTAATAAATTCATAAATTTTTTATACATAGGTTCTTATATTTTTTCAAACTGTTCGATTTCTTCAAGAAAGATTGATTTGATGGACTCATCATTTTTAACAGTTACTACAAGACATAATGGAAGTTTGACTTTTTTACCGAGTACTGAAGATATTTCATATCCCTGAAATCAAAAGAAATGGAAAAATCTTTAACAAATAAAATGATAGTAATTATGAACATTTTTACAAATACCAAAGTAACAATTGCTTTGATATTGAACCTTCAGTTTGTAGAGTCTTTATGTGCAACTTTACTAAATATTTAGATAGTAAAATCTCTGGCTTAAATCATAAATATAATGACCATCTTATAAGTTATGGGACACATATGCTCCAAAATAATTCTGCTTAAAAACTATATTAAATATTAGCTTTTTATGATCATTTATGTGCACTAGATAATAAATCATCATTCTTAAGATTTTTTATCACTTGACCAAAGCAGCAAGAATTGAAACTCAAAACCTCAGAAGGTGCCTACCATCTGTGAACCTCAGTAAGCCACCTACTTTCTGTCTCTCTATCCTGTGATAACATTTGGAAAATACCAAAACTTCTGGCTTATTATTACCATTAAATTATTGTTATATAAACATGTACATACCCAGCTGTTTGATTTTGGTGGCAGCAAACAAATAATTGTTTTTTGGAGTAACTAAAACAAAAAATTCAACATAAATATCATGTGATAAATATATTAAATTTGAGGATTATCTTTCTCACCTTAATTTTTACTGAAGTGTTAAGTGAGACATCTTTACAACAAACAAAAATTTCTAGGGACATTTTATTACATACTTCAGTCCCTCTCTTGCAAAAATTGCAAAACAATGTTCCATCATCCAACTCACACAATCTATCATTATTACAAGCAGTGCATGTTGGCCAAACAAATGCAGTTTCTTCATCAACACCTATTACAGTCCCTATAATTTTGAAAATTTTTATTTTACACAAAACTGAACTTTTCATCCGAATTACACAAAATAAACAGCTTATGTAATATTTCCTTGCAATGCAAGACAAAAGTTGTCAAACAAACAAATTATTACCATTTTTTTCCTACAGATGTTGTTCAACATCCGATGAATCAGGGGAAAGGCTTAAAAGGTTAAAATTCAACTGTATGCAGTCAGTATAGAGCATACAATTAGTCTCCCAATGAAAGAGGATAATGCATCTAACCATTATTATTATTATTATGCATCACATCAAAACAAATTGTAACCAATCATTAAAAATAATTTAAAGAAGGATAAATAGATTCAATGGCATCATACCTTCAACTAAGACAAGATCATTTTCATTTGATGAGTTTGTAATGTCACCTACAACTCTCTGCAGTTTATTGCATTCTTGTTTCATATCATCTGAAGCCTCCACAGAAAGAAGGGTCATTTGAATATGAGTGTTTGAAATTACTGAGTAGATTCTAGTGTATTTATCTGTTGTTAACTGGCCTTAAAAATAAATATATTCCTATTTTATTAACATTCATTTCAAGTCTCTTATATAAAAATACAATAATTAATAAAATTAAATAACTTACCTTTAAAAATAATGCCATCAACTAAAACTAAAAGATCAGTTTCTTTATTCAAAATCTCATTGGGTAATACACACAAAGGATGAATTGATATCATACTGTAAGTCACATGTTCATCAGGTGGTAAAAGATCACTTACATATATGTACATTTTGCTAGCATGGAGTAATTTCACAAAAACTGAGAACCTATGAGTTTCACCATCATTAATCTAAACACAAAAAGGTAAAATGAACAAAACAACAGACAATTTAAAGTTAATATTGAGCTTATTTTTCAATATGACTATTCAATAAAGCTTGCCTCTTTTATGCCAAATGCCAAATTTTCCAATGATTCTCTGAAGGAACTAGGAGCTCTTTTCACACATTCACAGTTCCAATTATCTGTTGATGGAGCAAAGATGTATAGGAACATGTGATTCACATTTTTAGCAATAACCGAAACATCCGCTTCTTCATTACTAGTCCCTTTAATTATTTTTGTATTTTGCAACAGACTCCAAACTTCTGGTACTCTAATAAAAATGTAATAATTATGTTGTTTAACAGCCATGCAACAATAGTTACTGAAATAAACCCTTAAAATTTACTTCCGCATGACTTTTTTTCATTTGTCAGTATTAAAATTTTGTCTAGGAGCTTTCATTCCTTAGGTCATATTCATCTATGTGCTTTCTGCAACTACAACACAACAAAATGAGACAGCTCAACAGATTACATAGCTAACACAGGCAGCCTTTCACACTATCACCATTATAGTGATATCTCAACATTAATAATATACCTTTAATCCAATTATTTTACTTAATCCTAGCACCAACATTACCAGGTATTATTTCTTACAGTGCATAAAAAATTCACACAGCACATTATGTATCAAAATAAATTATACCCACTTTTTATTTCTTATTCAGAAAGTTTTCATTATTTTCGTGAACATACATTCCTCCTAAAATGTTTTGCATTAATCAATAAAAATAGGCATATTTTGATGTACTCAAACTAATTAAAAGTAAATCTCAATTTTTAGAAGGAATAAGATTATGCTTAGACACAGGTATCAAATTGGTGGTTTAAATGAAATATGTGGATGACATTCTGGCTATAGTTTCCAAAGGAGGAACAGAGATCTCAATGGCCACACATCCTTGGATAAAACTGACTGTAGAATCGGACCAACATGGTAAAATGACTTTCTAGATATACTTTTGGTAAGAAAGAAAAATAAGACTTTAAACATGTTGGTATAAAAAAGAAATTGCCATGAAATCTACTTCCTGATTGTAAATTAAACTATCCACTCCATTTTAAATATATTTAATACATTTAATACTGTTATGAAAAGCAACCTTTTAAGTATTATTATTTGAGACAATGCCTAAAGGTTGCTTATAAAAAAAAGCAATAACAAACCAACTTGTTGAAATGACAAATTATGAATTTTTAAAATGTAATTTTAATATATTAAGCTAGAGGCCAGTAGTTTTCTTAGTTTAACTAGTTGCCACTGGGCACCCAGTGGCGGTCATGTGGTCTTAACAAGAGCACTGAATTTTTTAACATAGCTCATGTTGAACTAAAGAAGGATTTAACGATGACTCTGTGTGTGGTATATGATAATGCTTTTGATTAATCAGGTAAATTAATTTGCAAAAGAGAGCACTGTAGGTCAATCCTCAGTTATATTCCATTTGTTTCTCTTTTCGTTGCTTTATAATTTGTACTTACAGATGAATATGGCCTAACCATACTGAAAGCTGCTGATGCACAAAATAAAAATTACCTGAAAATTGTGTTTTGTTGTCATTTTGAGAACTAATAGTTGGCCATTGAAACCAAATTAGTATTTATTTAATTTCTTTACAATGTTTATTCCATATTTGTGGACTTCATCAGGTAAATTTTAATTGGGTAACATATATATGAAAGCATCATGGACTGTCTTAAGATATTCACTGGAAAAGATTTCATTTTCTCACTGCAGCATACTGTATTATGCTTTCCACAGTCATAAAAACATTAAATGACATTATATAAAACTTCAATATGTAGCAGTATACAATTGAATTTATCATTACAGTTAATATAAAAATTAAAGATTTAGCTCTCTGACGGCGACACTTCTAGACTTAAATTACATATTTGATTTTCTTCATACTAATTTCATTTGAAAGGAAATATTATGATTGGTACATTGCCACCTGTGTATCACAAAATGAGGGAGCAGTGATCTTTTAATGCTATTATTAATACATTGTAAAGCCTAACATTCTTAGAAATGTACAGTTTTTAATGCTATATTCTAATATTGTGTTAATAGGCAGAATGACTAATTGTCAAATAAGATAGAAAATAATTTTTCTATTTCTGTGAAATCTAAATGATAGATTCACTTACTTGTTCCTATGTTTCCTGTTAATCATTGTGAATCCTGAAAATCTATAAACATTTCCAACAGCACCACTCAGAATTCTATTTTCCCATTTAGTTGTCTTGAAGTCTTTAGCTTCACTTGGTATATCCTCAGAAGAGCCTAATATCACTTCACAATAATCTCCTGCTCTATCCTTCCCCAAAATCGACCAAATTTCAATGTGGCCTGAATTTTTGGAGGTTATATCTCTAGAACAAACAGAATTACTTGCCCAAATTCTAGTGTTTTTTTTAGAATGAATTGGGTCTAACAGTTGATAAATACAAAGAGTGGTAAACACATAAAATAATATAAATAAATAGATAATTTGTAAAGTTACATCCTCAAATTAAAAAAAAAAAAATCGAGTCTATTAATACCCTCAACTGTTATTGTTTTCCTTCCCGTACTGTCATTGACCCAATAGTAATTCTATAATGGAACAATTGAAATAAATTGTCACATAGAAAGCAAGATTACAAAGAGTGGATATACTCGAGAAATCATAAAAATAGAGAAAGGAGAAAGAAACAATATAGTGGGCACTCTTAAACGAAGAAATAACTATAGCAGTAGAAGAAAACATAGAAATAATAGCTCAGATCAATGGGAAAGCATGGAAATAATAAAAATGATTGATGAAAGGCGTAAATATAAAAACGCAAGAGAGTACAGACGCTTGAAGAAAGAAGTGCAAATCAACCAAAGAGAAATGTAAAGCAGTTGAAGCTTTCATGGTGAAAGGGAAAATATCTGCAGCTTATAGAAAAATCAAATAAACATTTGGCCAGAGGAAAAATATTAGCAAGAACATCAGGAGAGCGAATGGGAAGCCAATTATGGATAAAGAAGAAAAAGCAGAAAGGAGAAAGGAATATCTAGAAGAGCTGTATCACGGTGGAAATCTAGATCAGTCAGTAATAGAAGAAGAAGAAGAGGTGGGAAACAGTGGAATAACAAAGGATGTTAGATTGGGAAGGGATATTTTGACGGAAGTTAAGGAATTCTGGTACTTGGGAAGCATAATAACTAGGGACTGTAGAAGTATAGTAGACATAAAGAGTAGGATAACACAGGCAAGGAAGGCTTTCACGAAAAAGAGGGATTTACTTGCAGGTAATATAAGAGTGAATATTAGGAAATCGTTGCTAAAAATGTTCATTTGGAGCATGTCGTTATATGGGTGCAAAATGTGGACGATAGGAATTGGGGAAAGGAGAAGAATAGAAGCCTTTGAAATGTGGTGCTATAGGCAAATGCTGAAAATCAGATGGGAGGATAGAATCACAAACGAGGAAGTTCTAAACAGAATAGGGGAAAAGCGAACAATATGGAGGACGTTGACTAAGAAAAGGGATAGATTAATAGGGCACGTTTTAAGATACGAGGGTCTTGTAAAATTAGCATTAGAGGGAAGTAGGTGGGGTAAGAACGGAAGAGGGAGGCCAAGGATGGAATACACTAATCATATTAGGGAGGATGTGGGTTGTGCTAGTTATAAGGAAATGAAAAGGCTTGCGCAAGATAGTTTAGCATGGAGGGTTGCATCAGTACAGTCTTAGGACTGAATACCACAACAACAAAAACAACAGATTTAAGTAAGGAAGGGATTAAAAATAATGAAATTAAAAAAAAAGGTCAACATTATAGAGGAGGTTTTTAGAACAGTAATTATGGATTATAAGAATACAAGTGAACTTCCTGAAACGGACACTTCTAATAAGCAGACATCTCTCATACCTGGACAATTTTATTTTCTCTGGCAGTATTCCATATACTTTACTAAGAAAAGTACTTCTAATAACTGGACACTCTAATAAATGGACACTATTTTTACAGAATTTTCGATAAAAATATCTCTGATAACCAGACAGCAAGTTGAAAACAATAATGATTGTTGTACTCCTACTTTTTTACTTTGATGTAGATAATCCTCGAATTTACCAATCCCAAAGCACTTTCATGAACTTGTATCACTTCTCAGACAGCCGGTTTTTTAATAGTAGAGAGTTACATGAGTTTCAGGATGAAACTATTTATGGAGATGAGTGCGAAAAAAATAAAGTGTATGAAAAAGAGAAAATCAGTGTCCAAGATCATGCTTTAAGATTCAAAATCAGGAAAACCCAAGGTGCTGAAACTTTAAAACTAACCTTTTAAAAAGTGGATAGAAAACAGAAATAATTTTTAAAACAGCTGACCTAGCTATTGACAAATCTACAAACAAGTTGATTTGCATACCAATTTTTGGCCCTTTAATAAGGAAAAAGACCTTGGAAATTGCCAAAGAATTAGGCAATGTGGACTTGAAGGTGATTGTCGGTTGGCTGGACAAATTTAAATTGATACATGGCATTGCATATAAGGTGTTAAATGGTGAAGCGGCAGCTGTGGACACTAACATGCCAGAGTTGGCAATGAAATTGGCAGATCTTTGTGCAGGCTACTTAAAACTAGCATTGTTAATGGTGACAATACTGCACTATTTTTAGAGCACTGCCAAACAAAATGATGGCATTAAAAGGTGAAACATACAAAGGAGAGAAAACATCAAAAGAAAGATTGACAATTATGTTATTACAAACATGGATGGTGATTTTGAACCTCCGCTATTAATAGTCGAAGCCCTTTTGACCAGGTGTTTTAAGCGGATCAATTTGAACAATTTCAGCATAGAATGGCAGGCAAATATAAATGGATGGATGACAAGAGACTGACCAGCTCAAGATTTTTAATAGTAAAATTCTGCGAGAATGTAGAAAAGTTATTTTATTTATGGACAAGCCTGCCTCTCACCCCAAAATTGAATTTTCCAACATTAAAATCATTTTTCTACCACCATATATGTTAGCCATGTGTCAATCCCTAGACTAGGGCATAATCAAAAACATTAAAGTGAACCACAGACACTGAATTTTGCATCACCTTTTCACCCAGATGGACTCCTGCACCTCTTCAAACAAACTTGGAAAGACAATTAACATTTTGGGTGCAATTTTGGATTACTTTTGCTATAAACAATATAAAGAAAGAAACTGTATTTAACTGTAATTGGAAATCGAATTTTCTTTTAGGAGCAATCTCAACTTACAATTATGTATACACTGCAAATGAACCTAACAAACCTACCTACTTTGGTATTGTATGTATTATGTTATGCATGTTGAATGATGCAGCCTTCTAATAAGTGACCACTTCTTACAAGGGGACAAAATCCTGTTCCCTAGTAGTGTCCGCTCATGGGAAGTTCAACTGTATAAACCTTGATTGTTTGAAAACTAAGTAATACTAGAGTTGAATTTTTTGAAATGTGTAAAACTCTATAATGGTAAGATTAAATAGTTTAATAAAATACAAGACAAAGTTTTGAACAACATTTGCGATGCCACGGTTCCAATATATTTTTTTATGATAAGATTTTTCACTATACATTTACACTTCATAAGAAGCTGTTAAATGCTACTATGAATTAACAAGATGTTTGAATCATTATCCAACCTATACCTACCTATAATTGAATATTTTAACAATTGTTAGTACTAATGTGATATCTGCATATGGAAGCAGCATATTCTTCTTCACTGCTAGTACAACTGAGTCATCACACTTTTCTCCTACATCTTTCATGCTGCACAAAATATTAGTAGTGGAAGGTTGCATACGAAAAAACATTATGAGAATATTTGGTGATAATTTGAATTGGCATGTGGGGTCAAAATCTGTAACAGTAAGAATAATATTATGCAGATAAACATTCCATTTCAATTAGATACAATGAAACTTTTAGAAATGTTTTAATACAGTTACTGTGGTTCATATATATTATATATATAACATTCAGCTAATAAATGTAGTGATAACATAAAAATCTTAACAGTCAATATATAATACTAGCAGCATCTACAAATCGGAGATCCAATTGAAATATGTTTTCCTGTAGAATAAATACAGTAATACTACAATTATAATAAATCAAAAATACTGCCAATTTTGACACCATAAATTTAATTAATATAATTATGACATTTCTTTGTAGACTTCATCAGGTAACTAGACAAAAGAAATATATAAATCACTATGCTTCTAGTTTGCTTCAGGCGTGGAGTAATTATGTCAAATGGCTTTGACAAATTCATAAATCTTGTCATTGAATGACATCCACTATTTACTTATTAAATATTTCATGAACAAATTCAGTTACAGTATCAATTTAATGCACTATGTGCAGCTTGAAACTTAATTAGTCTACAATATAATACTTGTTCATAAATATGAGTTAAAATGGAAATTAATGACCTGGATCTGGCATTATTAATCTGAGGAATGATCTTTAAAAGTACTGGTTCACAACAGTTGTCAGACAATCTGGAAATTTCCCTTAATTTAGACTTATGTTTATTAAATGTGTTAGATGATTAATGAAAGAATTATTACATTTTTTCAAATCCACAGGTGGCAATGCACCCACTACTATTTTTGGTTGTTAGCCACATATACTCTGTGTTAAACAAAATAAATATGAAATATTAATATCAGAAGAAATTTGAAAATTACTATTTACTTAGTACCATGAAGTCATATATTAAAAAGGATATCTCAAGAATACCTGAGTCACATTGGCAGCTGAAAGTTTGCTCATGTTCTGACATGTTGTAGTATTTTTTAGCATCTGTAGAGCTACATAACAGTAATGGCCCAGGTGATACAATTTCTAGATGTGTAATGTCAAAAATTACAGACAAATTTTGTTTGGAAGATATAAATGTCTGCCTGTAAAAATAAAATAATTACCAACTGAGTGAAATTTTCTGCTGGGATTTAATTTTTTATGTTTATTAATCAGCTGAATATACTTTTAACACTCAGTTTGAATGATAGTGTGTAGAATTTCCTGGTGTTGAGTATGAATAAAATATTCTCAGGCTTTCAGCCAGGTCACATCATCAAAAAAAGTTTCCATGGCTATCCTTCAGGTGAAGTGCCGATTTGTGGTCCATGACCCCTTTTATAGGTCTTGCAGACAGGGTTCACTTGGTGGATCCAAGGGGTGCACCTCTCACTCCCTTTTTGCTCAGTCTACTCCTGAATGCAATACGGATTGTGCTGGTACCAGTGTGTGGGGGCTCCTCAACCAAACTCTCATTCCCTTCTCCTCCTCAGCCTGAGAACACCAGGCACAATATTATGTGTGAATGTGGTTCATGATACATCGGCAAGACAGTGAGAAGCAAAGAAGAAATAAAAGTGGAACAAACAAGATCTCGGAACACTCAATAATGACAGGACATAAAATTGGCTTTCAAAAAATAAATTATTATTATATCAGTTGAACAACTACAAAGACAGCATTATTTTAGTGGCTATTGAAATTAAATTTAAGGACAATTTCCTAAATAAGCATGGATCCCGCTTGTAGCAGGTATACATCAGTTTGTATGCACTTCGTGACCAGCTACTGGACAGAGACGGAGAAGGGAATGTAAGTCTGGTTGTGGAATCCACACAGACCAGCACCAGTCAGTGCATTCAGGAATAGTCTGAGCAAAGAAAAGAGTGGGGGGCACACCCCAGCCACATAATCCACAAATCGGACCCAAATGGACGCAGACAGCCAAGCCTATAAAAAGGCACCACGGTACACATATCGCCACTTCACCTAAGACAGCCATGGAAACAATGTGATTTGACAATGAAGTGACCTGGCTGGAAGCCCGAGAAGACTTCATTCATAGTTTTAATACTTTACACTCTTTTAGATGTAATCATATTACTCAATTTTTTAATAAACTACACAGTATTATTATTTCATTTTATACTAACAAGTACAATTTAATTATATTAAGTACAAAAATATTAGTAACTTGCTACTTACCAAGGTGGGAAGATTTTAATTACTGCACCTTGTTTAATTTGGCCCAAACATAACATGTCAACATTCAAGACAAGTACGAATTTGATCTTGGAACATTCCCCAGCAGAATTCCACAAAGTTCCATTCCATCTTTTTGTTTCCACTTGGCCTTTAACAAGCGCACATTATTAGAAATAAACACCACCAATCATTAGAAAAACTACTTGAATTTTATTAGTAAATCTAATATTTAATTATAAATTTTTGTTGTTGAACTATACATTAGTAATACATAAATCATTAAATAAAATTTCAGGAAACAAACAAAACAATATCGAAAACTATTCAAATGAAGTTAATACATATTAAAATACAGTCTTTTTTGGAAAATTTTAATAAATTTGAGTAGCATGTGATAGTACAAGATGGGTTAACAGATGTGTTTCAAGATCTTGTAAAATTAGCATTAGAGAGAAGTGTGTTGGGTAAGAACAGAAGAGGGGGGCCCAAGATAGAATATGCTAAACAGATTATGGAGGATGTGGAATGTGCAAGTTATGTGCAAATGAAAAGGGTGGCACAAGATAGGTTAGCATGGAGAGTTGCATCAGACCAGTCTTAGGACTGAATACCACAACAACAAAAGATTTCTTCAACAAATTATCAGGTATTTTAAACCTTTATTACGCCATCAAAATTTGATGGTACTAGATCCAGCTGCCTGACAGTCCATTTGATCTCATCCCACAAAATCTTAATTGGATTGAGATCTGGTGATTTTGAAGGCCAACAAAGCAAGTTTAAGTCCCCGTCATGCTCTCTGATCCATGAACTTATGAAAAGGAGCAATATCCTGGAAGTATCCCTGGCAGAGTACATCATTAACACATCAGGATCTACTTCATATGTGATAATGCTTAAATACCATTGTGCATTCAGACATTGTTTCACAGGAATAAAACAACCATACCATGCCAATAACAGATCCCCCAAACTATAATATTGCTACCACCAGCTTGAAGAATGTGGCAATGCAGTTGGGGTCCATACTTTCAAGTTGTTTTCCCCACTATTTGAATGCCGCCATCTGCATGGCACATGTGTAATCGCGGATCATCAGACCATGTGACCCTTGCTAGTCATCTGCTCTTGTTCAAGGCAAACAGTAGGGGATTTCAAACACGTTGTCTGCTTCCATAGTCCATTTGTTATATATAATACAGTTCGTTCAGAGACACCCAGTTAGTTCTTTATCAAGATTCCTTGCTATTTGACATACTGTTGTTCTGCTGTTGCACTGGAAAACTCTGAAAAGTATCCTTTTACTTTGACACTTCACAAGAGTAGCTGTTTTGTTGATACTGGTTCCAATGCTTTGAGAACCTTTGACCATCCTGCATTCAAACTCAGTTAAATCACGTCTTTGTCCTTTTATTTGCAAAAAACACAATACAACTGATGATTGACTTCTCCTTCATTCACATTCTATAGCTATCTCATTCTCTGGAGGCAACACTGTGATTCTGTCAGTTGGTCATACAAATTTGGCCATTCAGTGTATTTCAGATGATTATGGCTTAGAATAAATCTGAAAGCCCCTGTCATTTATTTTTTTGTGATGACTAATCAAAGGTTTTCAATATCTGACTATTTATTTGTATACCCAAGCTTATTGTGCTATTATTATCAAAGCAATTAAATTAATCTGGCTTATTATTATAAATAATCTTATAAATATTATTTATTAAATAGTTTATCTGACAATTAAATGCACAAAAAATGAGTTATATATCAGCTTTTTTTGTCAGTTTTTAAATTTAAATACATTTAATGTTGAAATTTTAAAAAAACTTAAACAAAGGCTGATATAACTCATTTAATATTATTTTTTGTGCTATTAATAACTCAGTGATGCTATATGTAATTTATATATATATATATATATATATATATATATATATATATATATAAATTAAAAAGTTTATTATTAGTTACCAAAACTACAATTACATGGTTTTATTCATCTTTCACTGCATACAATTAAAAAATCAAAATAATTTTTCCCCATTTACAGTCTGTGATGTTTCCATGGTTTGTAAGAGTTTAAGCACTACAACTCATTAAACTAAAATGAATTGTTTGTTTCCCACTAAATATTTTTCTTTTCTCAATAACCAGAAGATATAAATAACTTCTTCATCGTAGTAAATCAATTAACATCTGATATTCAAATAATTAAGTTAACTAAATAAAATAATAATTAAATAATTTAACTAATTAAGAGCTATATGTAAAACTTTGTGTTAATTTATTTCATTTCATCTTCTTCATAATACTCAAATTCTATAAGCAATTAATATGTTTGACACTAGATGAGAATTTTTCACTTCATTACTATAATTTATGTAGACAGAGCTGTTTTCATTACATAAGGGGAAAAGTCTAAATAATCGTCACAGAATGCAATTATTATCATTACTTATTTTCACATTTTAAAATTACATTTAATGTCAAAAACCTTGAAACATAAGAAACATCAATGTTACCTTAAAAATTATTTTACATAAGATATAAATTACTCACATAAAGGGATTGTTTCATCAGATATAGAATCTGTAGACAACTTAAGCTGACAATAAATGAGCATGCGATTAAACTCTGTCCAAGTAAATATCACTGTACAGAGTACACATTTTGTTTTCCTTATTTTATTGTTTGAGTCCTGTTTTGTTATTTCATGATTTAACATTCGCGACATGGACAGTTTGCGTGATAGTAGTTTGTTTAGGCGTGATGCAAGCCCATCTCTGAAACATAAAAACCACATGAACATAAACACTTGCAAAATATAAGGCAAAAGATAAACACTGAGCTATAATGAACTGATAATGCATGGTAACTTATTCATTCCTTATAATCACCGACAGTTACTCAGCCAAATGTCAGGAAAGAATGATTTTTTAAATCATAATTTATTCAGCAATCATAATAATTTACAATTCTATGTACTAAAATGCTGATGGCTACTAATTTCATTAGTATCTAATAACACGATCAGAAAGATATCCAATTGTACACTTGTAGAATTTAAATAAATAATAATTAGTTTAACTTTACTAAGCCACTAGTCCAAATCTTTTTGTGTCTTTTATTGATTACTGGTTCGAAAAGCTTGTCTAATAGTGGGTTTGCATGATGTCTAGGAGTGTGTGATGTTTGATGACTTTTTTATGGATGACTTCTTGTACTTTTAAATCTGTATGCAGTGTGGGGTTCGTTATTTACTATGTGGCATTTTCAATTTTCTGGAGAATCTTGGACTGGCATCTTTGAATAAATGATATATTTTATTTTGTTGCACATCCCCATACCTCAATCCCATAGGGCCATATTGGCTTGATGACAGAAAGTGAAAAATTTGGAATAGCATATAATTCATTAAAGAATTGAATAATTAATTGAATTGAGTGGATTAAACCCCAATTATGTTGAATGAGTTATACAATATGAATAACAAGAATATTAGACTAGAAATATGAACACATTTCAATTCTCACAAAACAAATAAATTACAAAACTTTTACTTTTTCAGTCTCTTCTTTTTTCTTGGTGAATCAAAATTCATTGGAGGAGCTGGGAACACATGTTCTTGAAGCTGAGGACTCCTTGAATCCACAGTAATTACATCTAAACTGCTTTTTGAACTTTGTGATACAGAGGTTGAAGCTGACATATCCTTTAAAAGTAGAAAAAATTGAAAATTATTTTTAAACATCTATATTGCAAATAATAAACACAGATAATTTTTTAAGTAATACAATTATATTTGAATAATTGTAAACTAAATTGAATCTTATAACCTGCTATCAAATATTACATGACAAAAAATGTTTTTTCTTTAACATAATCTCTGCATTGCTTAAAGTGCCTAGTATATCCATCTAACAAAAGCTACTTGGCAAGCCCCTACATTTAGATGTCTGCCATTGAATGATTCCAGGTCACACTTCTCTCATGCGTTAACTACAAGAGAAGTACTACTTTTAAACAGACAATAAAATATTACAAAAACATTTAATACAATCTTCTTTTATTGGTTAACAATTATACTCTCTTGCTATGTATTTCTATCCATTCTAATTACTGGAATATAAACATCACACTGGCTTGTCAGCATAATATACTCTTGAAAATTTGATTGTAATTTATAAAAGATAAATATATGACTAGGACATACACTCAATATTATATTTGCATTCATAACTAAACAGTACAATAAGTATTTTCAATCATATCATAATGATATGAATCATTCAGTTCACATCATAATATACTATACAATTTAGGAATTTGCAACCAAGTTGTGAACTTCTCTAAAAAGAACTACAATGAAATACATTTGAAGAATCAGTCTTTAATAGCAAGTTATAAGTATGTTTATTATAAATCATTCATTAATACAAAGAAAAAGGTACATTAACCCTAATATATGGGTTAGGGTTAATACCATAGATTGCAAATTTTTTCAAAAAACTATTTCTACGCTGTTACAAATTGACTTAAGAAAACCAAGTTACTGGCTTAAACATTATGAAGTTATGTATTTTATGATTCATTTAATCATTTTCAGGCTACTTAGAAATTGGTGTTAGAATGATAGATAACAATAAAATTGAATCATTGCTTACCTCATCGATATCTTCATTCTTTTGATTCATAGATTCTTGGGAAGAAATGGTTTCAATGCATTCAATTATGGATTCATTAGGGCTCTTGATTGTATCTGTGATGACATTAGAACTGCTCTTCTCACGTGCTTTACAGATAAGTGATTTATTTCCACTTATATATTGTGTGTCCATGCTATTAACTAGTGTTTTGGTTCTTCCAAACTGATTTGAAGTGTCATTATCTAATATTTCACTTTCACCAGAAAAATTTGATATAATACATACTTCAACATCTTGACTTAAATATCCATTTGTTGTTTCCATACAGCATAAATTTTGTGTCCCTGCACTTGAATCACTAGTTTGAGTAAATGATATATTATTTCTTTCTGTGTTTTGTGAATCTGTAACTTTGTTAATCAAAGAATTTTTATCAGTATTAATGATACAGTTTTCTAAAGATAAATTAAGTTTCCTGAAACTTAAATTCTCTTTAGATTCATTACATTTTTTTACAACACCAGGATATCTAACATCAAGCAGCTTATTTTCTTCACAATATTTTGAGATGTCTAGAGAAATTGTATCAGAAGATGTTTTATCATTCTCCAGAACATTTATTTCAGAATCTGGTCCTAAGCAATTTTTTTGACCTTTATACTTTTTCTTCCTTTTATTGGTTTTTATTCTTCGATTCTCTGTATCTATAATTGGTGACGTTGGAGTAAAATTTCCATCTCTGTTACATGATTGAAAATAAAGTTCTGAATTAGTTTCACTATTATTAATACATTCTGAAATAAATTTTTCTTCCATTCTGTCAATATATTTTTCAATTGTTAACTTATCACACAAATCACTTTTCTTGAATGAAGAATTATTGTGACTCACTTTTTTGTTGTAAGTAGAAGTATCCAGTGAGTATGGTGGTAAATTGGTCTTCATTCCATGCCTTCTACCCTTCTTAACTGAATATGTTTCTAAAATAGGTGAAGGAATATTTTTTTTCAATTTACTTGATCCAATGATGGGTGATTTCTGAATTCTTTCAATGATTCGTGTCTTACATAAGATAGGTGAATCAGGGGAAATGTTTTTATCAACCATTTTTGGAAATTCTGAATTAGTAACTGTTGGAGTCCAATTTATGTTATATAAATCTCCCTTTATCTGAGAAGACTTTATTTCTACTAATGATGTTTCATGGACTAAACATGAATGATTATCTAAGTCCAGGCCCACTTTAGGGGAAGTGTCAATTGATACATTCTGTTCACCATTTGTAACATTCTTCCCTGCTGCTAGAAGTGAGTCACAGCTTGTAGTCTTCAAAATAATTTTATCATCATCTTTCACATTCATGGGGACATTTTCATCAATTTTATGAGCAAAGAATGTTTCCCTTGACACTTTACAATTTTGCATAAGATCATTTTTACAATTACTTTCCAAAGTACTCTCACTTTTGAATAAGTTTGTTTTCAGTACAGAACGGCTAATTTTTGCTCGTTTCTTAAGAGGAACTTTACATTGTCTGGAAACACAGTCATCAAAATTCAATCTTGTCACTATATGATGGTTTTGCATGCGGTGAATTCTTGGTATGTCACGAGTTGATTCACTATCACTACTGCATTCACCATCTGAGCTCCATGCAATTATCTGAGAGTTTTCTTCTGACGGACTTTGAGACTTCATCAGAGTCTCATCATTTTCCAAACCAGATTTGTATTCATCCCACTGCTACTGGAACAACAAGACAAAAATAGTCTAGTAAAATGTTGTGGATAGCATATTCATTTATTCACAGCTGAATTCATGAGAGAAGTGTTTGCCTTATAATGTTTTTTGTAGACATTGAGAAGTATTTGACGAGCTGAATTGTTTTTCATTCTGAAGAAAATATAATTGAATTAAATGGCCAGAAAAAATAATAACTATATATATGCAAGCCAAATGGCAATAGTAGAAGGAAAGCTTAAAGGGAAATAAGCTAATATTAGAAAGAGTGAGAGGCAAGGTTGGAACTTTTATGTTGATGAAGGAATTAACAATAAAAAACAAGGAGAAATAATTGCTATGATAATACTGTTTAGTTGTCATAGAGGAAGTAACAATTGAAAAATATAGTGAAAAAATTAAAATAATTATAATGAGAAAAACAGACAAAGAAAGACCCAAAAATAGGTTCCGAAGTGGTGGTGGGGTTTTGTTATTTAGAGAGCATGTTTTCCAAGGGTGGATGAAGAAAAGAAGACATAAAAACCAAGAATAGAGAGAATTTGTTTATAAAAAGTAACCTACTGGTGGCAAACATTGAAATTAGTTTGAAAAAAAGTTTCTAAAATTATGTGTAGAGTACTGGTCTTGTATGGTTATGAAACTCAGGCAGCCTGAAGACCTAAAAGGAAGCCTTTTGTATGTGGTGCTTGTAACATAAAATTGACCAATAATATTAAGGTATTTTAGAACATAGGCTAGTAAGAGGAAATGTCACATTGGTAAGAAACTGATACTGTGATTTAAAGAGGATTATTTACAGACATAAGCCCAGTTCATCAAATAAGTCAGCAAACTATGACATAAAAATGTCTATTTAACTTCAAAATAATTTACCATATTTACATGTAATGACAATCTTAGTGAAGTCATGTTCTATGAAGAGTCCATTGGTTATAATTCAAATGCATCATAATATTACATTTAGAGAAAAATGGTGAAATTGTTAACATTGTTACTAACTTTTTTGCATAACGTCAAATATAATTATTCTAAGCATATATGAAAGACTGACCATCTTTTAATACTTCATGTTATTATTCAAATACCTTAAATATTATTTTACTGTTTTGAGATGAAAGTGTAGAAAAATTTCTTTTATAAGTTTTAGCCATATTGATAATATAACAATCGTTCGGAAAGCATTAGTACTTAATATTTCAATAATTAATTGAATTGAAGTAGCTTGAAATACACTAAATATTAGCGCCAATTTTGACAAATGACGAAAGCGCTAATTCGGGGCAACCAACTTGTGAAATTTATTGTATTCAGAGCTCACTTTGGGAAGAAAATTAATAGAAAAACATTTCATTCATAATAACTTCAGATCTGTTGAATATACTGATATAAATATTCAGAGAAGTGAAAGAAAAGTTATTCAAATCAAAAATATACTTTCTGTTTCATAAGTTAAATGCCCTGTTTCGACGAGTTGGTATTGTGAAGCGGAAGAATCGGTCAGACTTCTGGCAGTCGCACTTTAAGCGCTGCCGAGAGAACTGTCAACAGAGGGAATGTAACACAGTAATTTTTCCCCACGCATTAATTTGTTTACGGCTCAAAAACAATGGTTTCTCAACATGCTGCAATTGTTAGCGGTTTAGTAGCTGGAGGAGCAGCTCTTTCTATATTTCTCGGGCGCGGTATTATTCCACAAGCGTTGCTAATTTTCGCAACTGGTTTATTGGTAACTGGAAAGAGATATAGGTGGATTTATATATTGTACAAAACACTGCCGAGGGACTTGAAGTAAGTATAGTTTAACTTCTTATTTTACGCTAACTAATTTACCTATTCTAATTTTACGACAGCGCGCGAATTTCTAGATCAAATTTCTTAAAGCAATTAAAAATACTATAAAATTACCAAGTTTACCCTGATATTTGTCAAGAAAATGTGCCGTTTTGATCGAATAAAACATATTCAAAGAGTTAACTTTCCTTTTCATTCAACGAAATACATCCCCTTAAATTCTCAATTTATTTCGTTTCCTTTTGAAGTTGTAGACCAATTCTGCTAATTCATAAAATACGACATCCAAGTAATTAATTATAAATTACAACTAAGTAGTAATATAGTATGGAGGGACTGCATTATTTGCATTAAGAGGCTCCATTTAAAAAACAGTTAAGAAAATATTCGTAATATATAATGCAAATTTTATATATTTATGATGTGTAAAAATATTGAAATACTCTACAACTTTTATTGCTCGTAATCTGCGAATCTTACAGAAAGGGCGCTTTTCTTTTACTTTAGAAATTGGTAAACACAGTTCCGTTAGGCTGCGCATTCCGTAATATCTCAGCAGTTTAGGAACATACTGTCGTTCTACATAGAACCGTAAAGACTCAAGCATTGTTGGAATTTTAGAAGGTGGCAGGGTTTGAGGAAATCGCGATTTGTGGTCGATTTATAATTAAACCTGTTATTTCAAACTCACTTCATCAGCTAGGAATAAATGGAATACGTTAAGAAGAAAAATATAAATTTTGGGCAAGTACAGCACGTGAACTTGAAACGCAGAAGTTAAGAAACTGAGGTCAGGAAATAAATGGGTTAGTGATTTACGAATAATAGGGTTGAATGTCAAGAGAGGCTTCATAAAATATATGCACGAAAATTAATACTATCCCATGAGGATAGTTTGTTAAAACTTAAAATATGAGCATTGAACTTCGATAAGTAGACGAAATTTTCCACAAATAAGCGTACTATTTTTCTATATTAACTTTAATTTAAATAAAAATTATACATAATGTTAGAGAGTATATAAGGTTAGAGAGTAACGTAACTTTATTAGCAATTTTTCTCTACCTAATAAGACTCAAGAATACTTAGGAATATTGTATATCATGTATCTGGATACCTTCAGCTAATTACCGTTCCATGAGTTTCAAAACAAAACTTTAGGAATAGAATTTAAATGTGTGTCTCTCAAGTAAGCGTATCTACGATATATGTAGCACATTTGGAAAATTATCGTATTGCGAAATGAAGTTTGTAAGTAAATTAATTTTATCTCTCCGTATATGTCATATTTCTTGCACATATTTTCAACGTTTCATCTCCAGAGACTATACGTTGCGAAACATCTATTTGCCGTCTATATGTTGTTTAATTCTCTCCACTTTTATGGTCTGAATAATTTCACGTAATGTTGATATTGAATATCCTCGTCAAATCCAATGATTTTCGTCATCTAGGTGCCGAGGTTTAAAAGTCATGCCCCAGCTCAAAGTTCCAAGACGTCATCGAGATGCTCCTTCCAAAACCTTGACGTTCTTCTTAGTCATCACAGATTCATCAGTACTTTGTGTTATATGGTATCTTTGCAACCGACACATTTCAAACTGCCTCAAAATGAAGCTGTCCCAATCTATTTTCGTGTCTATATGGCTGTTAGGCCTCTGACAAAAGACTAGCCCTTTCGTTGTATCTGAATAATATCAAAGTTCCCGATGATATGCATTTTTGCTATACACTTAATTGACACATTTATTTTCAGTAATCATTATTTTTAACTTTGTTTTATAGCTCTGGTCCGTCTTAAGGCTTTGATTTTTGACTTTACGTAACTATGAGATTAGTGTTTTGAGGAGTTGATAAATACCGCGAAAGCCAGCCTGACCTGGAGTTGTTGATTTCTCTGTCCATTATGTTTTCTCCGAAAGTATCTTCCAGGTTGGCATATCTAATTATGGCGTCAGCGTACAGGTTAAACAGATAAGCTGTCAGTGATTAATACAAATCCGTTTCGGACGCCTGAATTCTAATTTTTCATTGGCCTACTGGGACGACAGCGGACTGTTATCTTCCATGACTTATTCCGAATTTGGAGTGGTGCTTGATTGCCGTCTCGACTCTCCTTTAATCTTAAACTCAGTTGTCGGGATTCGAACTCGGGCCTCTGTGATGTGAAGTGACGCTGACATCTACTACACAACGATCGGCTCTCGCCTGAATTATTTTATTTAAATTACCAATTCTATTTCTTATGTTTGTACTATTTTTGACTTGAAATAACAATTATTACTGACATCTCGATATGAGTCTTTTATCCAAGAATAGTGTTATTATATCAGTTCTTAATGTCCTATCCGAGTAAAAGTTCGATAACGTTCTCATCACCAAGAACACTTTTCAACCTTAAGATCAAGCTTTCTTAATATGTTTTCCCTATGAAATAGGTGGATAAATTAAAGTTCAATAATAATTATGCTATGAAGGTCAAACGTGTCGTGGAAGTAGCGGATGAATAAATGCCCCTGTTTTACTTCTACCAAGATCCGATGAGATTTCCCGATTCACTTTAATTATAATATTTTAATCTTTTTAATAACAGTGTAATCCATATCGTTCTCTGTTCCAAATTAGAATTTTTAATTTAAAAGTTTTAATACGTTCTTGCGAGTCACACTAAGCCAGACATTAATTTCACTAATCAGCTACATCAATTTAATATTTCGTGAAGTGAATTGAATTATATTCCCGTAATACTTTGTTATTATTATAAGCCTATTTCCTGTATAACCTATAAACCAACTAACCAGTTTCTTTGCTATAGGTCACGACGATATCAGTGTAGATATTAACACTTTATATTAGAACATTATTCTACTTCTAATTAATTTACGCGCAAATATCGGTGTTGGAATATCGTGTATGTAGTTCACGTCCATTTGATTCCACTTCGTCGTGATTTATGAGTGTTCTTTATTGAGTTATCTCTAATACAAAATTATGATTGCATTACTCTGCTTTATGGAGAAAGCGATAAGTTAACTGTTTATTTTGTTTAGCTAAGGAATAATTGATAATATTTATTCGGGTGTTTAATTCTGCTATTTAAATACACTGTGAAAGTACTGTTTCTTTAATGTAGTTGAAGAAGTTATTTCCTTAAAATGGAAAACAAATACATGAATATCTTCGTGATCTACGTAGAGAACGACAAGGAAGGCAACAAGATAAAATACATCGTATAGAATGAGATCAGAAAATAGAAAACATTTCAATGAGATGTTCGGGGAATAAAACTGGAAGAAATGAGACAAATCGAAAGATGAACCAGAGTGGAATGAACAGGTTGCCAAAAAAAAGAAAGTAAAAGAAACATATCTGCCTTGGTGACTATAGACACAGAAGTCAGTAGGACATCCTAAATTTATTCCAGCTCTTTATTGAATTGTTTTAAAGTGGAGCAGACTAGCAATTTATTCTTTGAAATTTATTTTTCAAAACTACACGAAGTTAAACTCCTGCGTATGTAATTTTTACGCAAACAATAATATTTTATTTTTTATCTAAATTATACAGTATTTTTCTGGGATCTTTAATTTATTTATATTTGGAACAAATGATATTTAAATGTGAAACCACACAGTCCACCGAACGACTTCAATTGCTCGAAATCTGTAGAAATGCACATGTTTAGGACGAAGTGTCAATGAGATCCACTTGTTATTACAAAATTAAAAAAAACATTCAACTGTAAAACAAGTTGAATATTCAGGTCGACCAGGCTCGGAATGGTTAATGGAGAGCGTCGTAAACTTTATAGAAATTTCCGGCTACTTTAATATTTTTACCAACTGAATTGACCCAAGCGTTTAATAATTTTTTCGATTTGAAAGCTCAGGTAGACGCTAATAGACACACTCACTAAAAATATACGAAAGGGATTACATAGATGCTGTTGTCTAAATACTCGGTCAACACAAAACTTCCGGGTTCGTACCGATTAGCGAGGTTGCAGACTGAGAAACCGTTTTAAATCTACTCAAGATATTAAGTATGAGAGACGATTCAGCTTTACAATGTTTTAAGTGAATCATATTTATTTCAGGAAGTAATATTCTCATACTTCGAAACAAGTGATAATCAGTAAACCAAAAGTAGTATCAAATTAGAAGTTTTCTGGGATATTTCCAAAGCTTTTGTGTTGGTCATTAAATTTATTTACAAAAATTAAAGCTTCAGCCCACATTGCATTTGGTTATTGGTTTGCTACTAGAGTCTAATTCTTGCGAGGGAACACATTTAATACCGTTTCAAACCAATAATGTAACTCTTGTAGTTTTTGGAACAAAAATTAAAATTTTCGGTTGTCATAATTACGTGTGCAATTATGTTAATAAATTCATTTTAGTGCACTTTTTACTTATGATGTTAGAAGAATAAAGGCAAAGTGTAATCTGAAATTAGTTTACTTTCAATGCTTATTAAATTTTCGGGATCAATTCTCCGGAGATAGATAAGAATTTAATTCTTCAAGAAAGGGTGGTTAATGGATTTTCTCTCAAGGAGAACATTAAAATATAAATTCACTTTGTGATAAATAATATGCAGTTCTGTTGTTCACAATTTTAACGGAAGAAACAAAACCCAAATCGAATGAGTCGATAATGATTCTCAGAAAAACTTAAGAAAGTTAAAAGATAATCCAACAGATTCAAAATCTGCCCTTGAAGAGCAGATACTTGATAGAGCTTATGGACATACCACCTCTTTACATTGGAGTAAAATGTTATAAACCATTGACGACGTATTGTTGACCACTTGTAAATAAGATAAAATGCTCGGTGGACCCCAACTTCGTGGGACATCAAACACTTTTCTAAAGTGCTCTTATCAGGCAGGAGACGTTATCGTTCCGTTCTTATGTAACGTGGCTCGTAATTCGGTGGACTGTCAACAAAAGTAACGCAGAGATCGCAGAGGGCTAGAGATACACGGACTTATCTTCTCGAGTCAGCATTATCTCCTATCACGGAATACATAAGATAACGACAGAGAGTAAATACAGATTTTTACTAGCGGGCAATGACTTGGAGGAATTTTTAAATATTATTCTTGTGTTCTTTTGTAAATTACCATTCGTTCTTCAACGTTTCTATATTAATAGGAGAAAGGTCTCTCTCCATAAATATACAGTTGTGAGACAATCTTTGAGGGATGGTACCGCTTACTAAGTCATAATGTTTTTGTATAGGAATGTATTGCTTTGCTGGAAGAGACGCATTGAGGCACCAACACAAAAAAAAATGAGACATGAAAAGAAAAACATTGTTTATTTACATAATCTTCTTTTCAGATATTTTTAATATATCTGCGCTTGAAATTGCGACCACGAACTGTAATACATGCTTGGTAGCGTCGAACGAGTGATTGGCGAACAGTTCCAAACAATGCTGAGACTTCACGCTCGCTTGCAGCGACGGTTTCTATAATGATGCCATATAATTATTATTTATTAGACCTTATAAATTCAATTTCGTTTATGTAGTAGAAAGAAGGGAAAAGTGGTCAGGTTGGGAAAAGTGGCCATTGCTTATTTTTTGACTTCAACAGTACTGATCTCTACCTAGATGTGGTCAAACTAGGTGTAATCGACACCATTAGTGTTGTCAATGACGCTGACATAGGAAGCTTGCTCAGTTCTCTTTCTGTGAAAACGTTTAGATTTTTCGATCGTTTGCTAAGTGTTAAGTCACACATATCACTTTAACTGCTTCACTTTTATGTAGAGTAATAGGTTTTTGCGATATCACGGTTCACGCAATGCCCTTTGGCCTGTAAATATAAGGCACTGTCGTTTCCTTCCATTGAATTGTTTCGCGTGTGAGCCATTGATACAGACATGGCGTCCGATCGGGGAAAAGTGGCCACGCTACATGTCGGAGAAAGTGGCAACGATTCCCGATGGATGGCCACTTATCGACAGCTCATTTTCAATCTGTTTATCCCAATGAGAATTAAATAATTCCATATTTTATGCATGTTATAACAACTGAAACAACACAAAATAAAGGTAAGGAGCTAAAAGTGGGGCCAAACGCTAAGACACTAAAACAAAACTCCAAGAAGAAATTTAAAAAAATCCACTGACGAGGATTGTAACACAGACTGGTTTTACTGCAAGTAAGATTTTTCTAGATCTAAAGAAAATGAAGGCTGCGTAAGCTGTCGGAGTTGGTCTCATGAACTGTGCGCTGGATGTGATGAGGATGATGGCAAGTTCACGTGCGAATTTTGTACATGAGTTAATATTGTTTGAGAGTGGATACATAGTGAATGAATTAAACTGAAATAGTAGCCCATGCCCGTTGATTTCTCTATTTACATAATTAGGAATAATTAACACTTCTCATTTGTTGACCTTTTTGTGCAACACGTTTCTTTCTCATTTTCTCTAATAATAATCAATGGTGAAATAAAAACTGTAATTCTTCTCATTTTTTTAAACTAAGCAGTCTATTTGGGAATAGTTGCAAAGGACTGGCGACTTTACCCGAATAATTTATACAGTCCACATTACGTACACATTGATGAGTTAATAATTCCTTAAAAATTCATGTCTTAGTACCAATAATTTTCGAAATAGCATGTTGGTGATCCAAAAACAACGTAGGTATCCGCCAACCAAAACGTAAATTTGTTTTGACTTTTCTCTAAAACTACACTCTTGACTTCGAATTCCGCAAACTAACGAGTGTATACTCTCTGTTGTACCAAAGTGAAAAATCATTTTACGAGGATAATTTGAAAAGTCTGGTAAAAATGTAACAAAAGAAATATGTTTTATAAAACATACTTTATATCTTGATATAGTCTCAAGACTTGGCTATACACTTGGCCCAGCGAGTTTCCAATTTTTCAACTCATAACAAAAATACGTTTTGTCAAACTATGCAAAACACTGCGTCACGGCCTCGATCTCTTCCTCAAGTTCAGGGACAAGTAGTCACTTGGAGCTGGGTCTGGTGAATAGTTGGGACGAGAAACAAATACGCTGCACAATTTTTTAATTTAGCTGCTATTTGTTTAATTTCTGCTATGCTCACATTTAAACATTTAAATCCTGTAATAGAAACACGAGCCACTCATTATAAAAAAAACAGTAAGAAAGATTTTTCTAAGGACCAAGTTTATATTTTAGTTTATTTTAGAACTGCCTTTTAAAAGGGCGTGTTTCATGAGACCACGGCAGATTTCAAACTCGATTTTGCCCAATTATTCCTATATCCTGCAATACAAACTTTAGGAAACATCACAGGGTGAGAAAAAGCATGAATAAGTTTTTTAAGCATCATGTTACTATTCTTGTTATAAGATTGATAGAATAATTTAAGTGATAATTTTTTTAAATCTTAGGTTATGTGTGTTTTTTTAATTTTGTGTATTTAATAATAATTAAATACGAAAAAAATCAGTCGTTTGAATGGAATAAACTTGATTGTCGATGTTTAAACTTTGACGAAATAATTTCAAAGAATTATCGACATTATACATAATTAATATATATTTTTATCAAAGATTTGCCCGATTTTATTATTTTTAACATTTGTTTCTACGACCGTTTGTGATTCATGTGCCATGATTGAGGGAATTAAAAATAGTGTCATAGGTACCCGGAGTATTTGTGTCACCATTAATGTACCGAGAGAATTTTTTACTTCCTTAAGGCATAGGGCGTATTTTTCCCCACATCTATTCTTGACTCCTTTAGTGTATCTTTAAAATACCGAAGACATTTTCACTTTCACATTCTATATAAATATAACGATAACGAGTAATTTGTCAGCCTGTTTAAATTGGATAAACACAAACCCAGCTGAATAGATTTCAATTAATTTTCATAATAAATATTGAAGTTATTTTATGCCTTGCGCATTATTCTTTAGAGTAATATCATAAGTAATAGATTAATCTATTACCGATCGGTTTTCATCAGCCCATGGAACTTTCGTGGCACTATGGCCACGATACTCCTTAACGGATAATATACAATAAATTTCTTCTGGTATGTAATTAAATCTTCTGTAACACTCTTCTTTAGGTTACAGAAACTAACTGTATGGGGAAAAATTATTGTGCTTAAGCTTCCGACAGAGTATTTAAAAAGTTGACATCCTATAAATTCATCCATTGAAATTAAAGGTCATGTTTCGACTAGTTTACTACTCCTATGGTTTACTAAATCATAATAAATTTGTTGTCAATAACTTTCAAAAATCATATTTGGGTACTGTTTATGTGTTTAAATATTTAACTTAAAGTTGAAGCATCATCGTATACACGAGGCTGACCCTGTCTGCATTCAGATCCATGTACAGTTGTGTCCTTGATAGGGCTCATCAACTCCGCATTTACAAGTGTGCCAGTTACTTTTCGCACAATGCACTAGTGACCTGCTTTGTCACATATAGAACACAAAGTTGGGTTTACACCACAATATAATCATGGATGTGGGAATATCAAGACTGACATGGAAGTAACATTATTCATTTGGGATTATCAGTGACGGTTCATTCTGAAATTTAATGTCATTGAATGTCAGTATTGAACTTCAGTCCTCCTAAAAAATTTTACGAGTAGTATTTATTTTATGGGGTAACAATGAATTTATAATGTTTGTATTGTAATAAACGAAAAGTGTTGTTGACGGATCATTAATTTATATTTATTTACTTGACTCTTTAATTGTAAAATTAAAAATATATTAAACCGTAAATATTAAATCTTTGAACATACCAAATTGAATAAAAATTTGAACAAATTGAAGCATTTACATAATATTAGTTAAACAATTTTAAATTAAATAACAATTCAGAATGTCTCAGGAATTCATTAGTAATTGATCATTCTTTTTCGTCAAGCTAACGATTATGTTGCTGTTGTATTCAGTCCTAAGACTGTACTCCATGCTAACCTATCTTGCGCAAACCTTTTCATTTCCGCATAACTACCACATCCCGCATCCTGCCTAATCTGCATAGCGTATTCTGCCTTTGGCCTCCCTCTTCTATTCTTATCCCACACACTTCTCTCAAATGCTAATTTTTCGAGACCCTCATGTATTAAAACGTGGCCTATTAATCTATCCCTCCTCTTGGTCAACGTCCTACATATTTATCGCTCTTCCTCTATTCTATTTAGAACTTTCTCATTAGTTAGTCTATCCATCCATCTCATTCTCCTGTAGCACCACATTTCGAAGGCTTCTATTCTTTTCCTTTCTGCAACTCCTACCGTCCAAGTGTCGCACCCATATAACGCTACACTCTATACGAACATTTTAGCAATGATTTCGTAATATTCACACTTGCATTACCCGTCAGTAAATTCCTCTTTTTTGCGAAAGCCTTCCTTGCCTGTACTTCAACCATCCCTAGTTATTATGTTGCCCAAGTAGCAGAATTCATTAACTTTCTTCAAAATATCCCTTCCCAATCTAACACCCTTTGTTATTCCAGTGTTTCCCATACTACACTTCATCACCTTGGTTTCCCCTCTATTAATCTTCATATTGAACTCTTTCTCCAGGATCACGTTCATGCAATTTACTATGGTTTCCCTGTATTCTTCTGACTCTCTTAATACTACTATATTATTATTTTCTTGCAATATGATTCATTTTCCATATTCCGTTTTAACTTTCTTCATCGGCTGTTCTATAAATCAGTTAAAGAGTATGGGCGAGCGACTGCATCCTTTCTTGATTTCTGCTTTCTTTTCTCTATGTTCAATTATAATTACTGATGACTGCCTTGTGTAGAGGTTTTTGTTCCTGTCCTCTTCAAAATCCTTCTATGGCAGTGATCGGCAACATACGGCCCGCGTGACATTATTCCTAATCTGACAAATAAAAAAAGAATATATAAGAAAAATAAACATTTCCCTCTTTTCTTCTCTCTTTAGCTTTATAAAATCAGTCGCAGCTTCATTCATCTCATTCTGCTTCATAATCTTTCCGTCATTAATAGGGTTTATATCACAAAAATTCAAGAATTTTGTGAAATGTATCATTGTTATTTAAAAATAATTATATTGGCACACCTAAAACTTTTTTCCTTTTCTTTGGCCCCCTCTTTAAAAAGTTCTAAGGTATATAATAGTGACATACTGTGACAGATTAAATCGTAAAACACGTATTAAATTCAGATTCAAACTGTATCTCAGCGTAGTCTAATACCAGTCAGATGGTCGAGGTGCTGTTGTCTCCAAAGTACAGCGAAAATCTACCATCATCTTGCGGTTATCTCGCAGGCTTGAAACCCTCTGTCCATTTTGCTACTTTCCTTGAAAACGTGTGATACGTTGTCGTTTTTCCGGTCCACATAAAACTTGTGATCTCCCCTTCAACTCTATATTTCTTCTTCTTTGAGGATCCAATCAGATTAAATCTGGACACATCCCCAATAAGAATTTCAGATAAAATATACAGCTCTCGGGTCATATTTCTAACCCGTAAACAGTTTTGGTATTTACATTTCCTTCTGTAAGACATCTTGATAAAATACACTATTGCACTAGGTTTCAGAATTACTTCGTCCATTCCGATATACTTCGCTGGTTCTCAACCTGACATTATAGTCTCTAGTATAATTCCACTCTTACTTACTGAGCTACGAAGAAGTTTATCATCATCAAAATGTACAAACGGTGTCTTTATTTCAGCCTCGCAGCGTTTAATATTCGTTTACTACGATAAAGATGAATTACTTTTCAATTTTGAGTAAAATGTAGACACATGTAAATATACTGTCTTGTGTCCTTACTAACAGCCAGTTTCTTAATATTTATTTGGTGAATGGTATGATTCCGTTTGACACCTTTTTATCTTCAGTAACTTTAAGTATGACTAATTTTATGGCGATATTTTTCATACTGAACTGTCCATTATAGCATGGTATTTCATCATTCTTTAGATGCTCGTCTTAAGTCTTTTATTTATGAAAGTCGTAAAAGTGATTTACACACAGAAAACGCAGTTCTACTTATTAAAGTTATAGGTAGAGAGAGAGAGAGTTCACTGGTATCGGACAGAATGAAGACAAACTGTATAATAGAGTCAGTAGAATCTTCGAATTAAAGTTTCATGGCTAAGGTGAGGAATAAATGAGACATTATTAATGACATGACTGGGTTCTGATTTATTGTTTCCGTTAGTACTCCATTGATAAAATACACACACTATTAATACGCATAAAAATACATAAATCAGTCATTACAAAAAAGATCGTTCGAGAAATTGCAGAAGAATGAAGGGTTAAGGAACGTGGGTAACTTTACGAGGTTTCGAAGTGATAAAACAAAAAACAAAAATTTATGTTTCGGAATATGATAAAAACTTAATCGTTGCGGTGAAATATTTCGTAGTCAGACGCACATGAGCCTACTGTTTTCATCCCACCAATATAAAGATAAATTTGTGCTAAATAATCAGATAATTAATACATATCTTATTAAGGTTTATAAAACTATTCTTCTATATAAATAAAACGCTAGCACGGTAAAGTTTTAAACTTACAAACGGCTTATTATATTCTAAGGAATTTGTTATTGACATTTCTCTTTGTACAAATAGGCTATATAGCCTGTCAAATTTCAAGTCAAGACTTGTTGGTATGTGAAAAGTCAGAAGACAAAACAGTAAAAACGTAGCAGACTTTCGCAGAGACCAATTATGGGCCAGATACTTCACTGTCAGTCACACCAACGGCCAATCAAGCACCAATCAAAAAACGCCAGGCCAATTGTCTTTTCAACCTGATTAAAAAGTCGTAATAAAAACAGAAAAAGCTCACTGGAACGTGAATATTATAAATATAACTTAATTTAATGAACTAATAACCAATTCATACATAAACAAAGTTGTTATTTTATTCATGCACCAACATTTTGTACTCAAATTTGGGTCAACATTAGGTAAATTACTTCAGAATATTACATTTTTAAATATGTATTTACACATTAAATTTTACAACAAAAATGGAACTTAAATCGAACTTCAACACCAAAGTGAGGGGTGGAAGTAGATCTAAGGAGCGGAATTAGATGAAAGTTGATAAGATGAGAACACATTAGATTTGTGTCTATTCCTGGTTTATGGAAGACACCGAGTTCAATTCTGATACCTAGCTATTTCTAAATAATTAAAACGATAACGAGTCGATTTGAATCGAATGAATAGGTTTAAACGAATATTAACTTTTTGAATAGTAAATCAATTAACGTCTGCTATTAACAATAATTAAACTAAATTATATAAAGCTCCTATTTAGTTGAATCGACGTTTCGTCACCATTTTTGATACTTCTACAAGTATTGTTAAATTTTGATGACTTAACTGCGGTCAAGTTTAAATTTTTCACATTTGGCATCTTTCTTTCATTAATTTTTAACATTATGTGAGGAAGTCGTAAAAATGGTGACGAAACGTCGATTCAAGGAAATAAAAACTTTGCGGCATCTAATAGTTAATTTATTTAATATAATATTCACAGTTGTATTCCAGATTTCTCGTGGACGACATAGGATGTGTAGTTTGTCCAATTGCAAGTCATAGGAGAAATATTAGAGAAAAGACAAAACACTTTTTAAAATGTTAACTGGATTATATTTGATTGAATAACACTTGCTGAAGGAAATGCCATTTTTTGTTAGTGATTGTAGTTAATAACCCACCAATGACAAGAACGCAAGAACTAGTGGTACATTTAATAACACGATGTACAGAACTGAAAGTTTTTAAATAATGATATAGAATTATTTAACTTTAAATTTTATAACATCTAAAACTAAAGATTTTGAAACACGAGTGTATTGCTTTGCTTTTGTTACACTCATTACCAGTGATGGCTCGTGGGTATTTAAGGTTATGTACTTCATCACACCAAAGGAACAATTTTTACGAGGATAATTTCCCATACGTAAGATATTAATAATACTGTTGATAATACTCCACGACCAGTAATACGCAACATTTCTAATTTTGTCTACATAACGTGTAATTGGAACGAATATTTAAAATTGAAAATATATAAAAAAAATTGGCGCTAATTCCTAACACGAACGTAGTTTTACTTCTTACATATTTTAAATAAATAAAGTAATTTTAGGAAGTAGCCACACATTATGGCAACATTGTGCGGTAAAGTCTTCGCAATGTTTTTTTTCTTTTAAATAACCTTTGATTAGTTCAGATAAACGCAATAAGTCCATAAATAATAATATTTTAATTAAGTCCTCAAAAGCATTTAAAACTGTAGCTTGATTAGGCACGCACGCTATGCCCGGCGCTGTGCCTGTTGTGGTTCATATAATTGTTAACTCATGGACGAGAAGGGGAATGAAACGGAAATATTGCACATGCGCATTTCTCCTTCCAGCCCAGATGTATGCAGGAGGGAGCCCGCTGGAAGGCGGACAGTTTTAAGTCTACGAAATTGAAGCAGAAATTCACACTCTCAAAATACTATTATTTAAAAGTTTCTTAAAATTAATTAATGTGCTTTAGCATATATTCACCAGTCTCCACTGCTCATTACTATTTTTCGCTGCTATAAGTAAAGTTTAATCGACAGGGGAAAGTTTTGATTCACTAGATGAGTATCTGAATGATTCAGACAATCAATCAAAGTTATTTAATAGAAATGTACTCTGTGATATTAAGTATACAATTTGTGGGAGGGTCACTGTAATAAGTATATAGGCATAATGGGGAGTCACCTGAGAGTGACAACAAGAAGTAGGAGAAACGGCATAAATGAAGAGAAGCTCTCTTTCAAGGTGGCATTGCTCCGAAGGAAGCGCCTAGAAGGCTAAGAGCGAGTACAATCTGGCCTTGGCATGTGATGCAACTCCGACGTGCCGGGTTGTCCATGTAGGTCAGGCTCCTTTCCACAACACAAGCCACTTTCTCCTTTCTCTGATGAGACCGTAAACTAAATCTCACATCAACTCGTCAACAAACTGCGAACATCTTTTGTTTATGGATTAATTTCTCCGTATTCTTCACTTCCATTTCAGTACTCTTACCCAAAACCATTTATTGCTATTTAAATACATTGATCTATGTCTCGCCCGTCCCAGTGTTTATTGGTACAATTTACCATATCTTCTTAACAGAAACCTCTTCCCAAGATTCTGAAACTTTCTTATACAGTATTTTGCCCCTTTAATAGACCGTACAAATTAAAAGGGTCCCCGTTTTCTCTTTTCGGTGAGATTTCTCTTTCACATAAACCTGTACACATAAGAGACCTCCTCAGCAAAGTCCAAGTAATTTGCATTGTTTTCCCTTTTGAAATTATGCTTAAAGAATTATAAATAAAACTGTGTGGCCGGCGTTGACCAACAATTTATTTATATTAGCCGAAAATTTACCTTTTTACGCCCCCTATCATTGAAATCTCACTGATGAACAATCCAAATCAAAAATATTATTTAGAAGGTTAGATGGAATGCCGCCTAATGGGGTGTAAATCGTAATTAAAACAATGCGCCTTTCACGTTTGCACAAAATATTACTTCAAATACACTTTATTTGTTCAATGTCAAATTCCGTATACGCGGAATTTAAATACGCGGAACATATCAGAAGTCAGCAATCCTGAATTGAAGTGTCAAAACGATGCAAAGCTACGACTCAACGAAATTGCATATCCAATGATGTATAAATTAAATGCCACAGATGATTCAGACGGTCAGGCTGAAAATTTATGATTACTCGAACGCCGTAATTTTATATATTTATATATAAATAAAGTAATGAGATTAATCTGACTAAATATGATAAACAAATACAACAAGTGGCCAAAAGTCAGAAATAGAGTAATTTTAATTAAAAATAAGACGTTTCTTCCCCAACTTTCGGGATAACTTCAGCTCTTTCCACAAAAAATTAATATAATTACAATTATATAACCAATTCATACAAAGTTTATTGTTTTGAATTCAGCTATGAATTTGAGGCCTCGAAAGTTGGGAAACGAAACGTCTTATTTTGATTGAAAATTCTTCTATTTCTGAATTTTGGCCATTTGTTGTATTTATAATTCCTTACGAATTCTGTTGGTATCCTTGATCCGTTAAAAGTCTTTCGTTTGGTTTCTCAACTTCAAAACCTGTTTTAGTATTACGTCGCTGCTCCTTTCCTAATAGACGTGATTATTAGCTATACTATATTTTTTTGTCAGTTACCTTATTTTCTTGTCGTTACATGTGAAATATTAGCCTTTAAATTCGACGATTTTTGAAAAGCAAACTGCTCTCCCGTCATTCAGAAGATCGTGTAAATAGTACCCGATAGCCTGATAGAGGTTTTCTAGGATTATCCCTGCATTTCTTTTAAGTGAATCACCTGGTAGGTTCCTAGGCAACCCTTGGCTACCTTGCTCTACCTGTCATCGTAGAATATTTAACGGGAGTTGCCTGTTTGAGATTCACCCTCATGTAGCCCGTTACTCAAACCAAACTCGATTTATTTTTATTTCCCACGCAGATTCCACTACGGATAGTTTGAATAATATATGTAATGAACTTTATATCGTTTCTAATCACAGCTTACCTCTCTGTTTTCGCTTTTATAACAGCCAATTTGTGTTCGCAGAGATTGGCCTTCTTCCAGTATTTCAACTTTACTTCAACTCTTCTGTTTATTGGCCTCGTTAATACGTCTTGGCTCTGTGATGTCATACATATTGTTGCGATAGACTACGTCAATTTCCGAATATTACGTAAAAGAAACAGGCTTTATTTACGATGTTAATTATGTCAGGTCTCCAATTTTTTTTCAGTGTAACGATTGGGTATAGTTGAGGCTATGATATTGTTCAAGTACTGTAATTAATAAAACAAAAACGTGCTATTCTACAGAAGCAAAAAGAAGCATCTTAAACTATAAAAAAACATTTATGGATAATCAGAGAATAGAATATGAAGAAAAACGCAGCAACAGAAGTACATGTGCCTATGACTGAATGGGTAGATTCAGACAGAGGCAGTAGACCAGTTTTATTTTATACTAGCTATGCCCACGACTTCGTTCGCGCGGAAATAGTTCTTTTTATTTTGCCCTAGAATGAAACAACAGGTGCAGAATTTAGATAAAGTTGAATTGATTGAATCTATAAAAAGTACGGTATCATTTATTTATGATCGCTTCATGGCAAACCTTATAACTCGCAGTTGGTTTTGAATAGGTATCACACGTTTCGGAGTCAATAAAAATGTGCAATTACTTAATATTAAACTTTACCTGACGCGAAAAATAAAACCAATTTACATATGCATCATAGCCTGTCGTCAACCGACTGACTTCTTCAGTTATTTATTTAATTCCCTTATCTTACCTTGATAGTCAACCGTCCAATCATGTCTGTTTTTATTGGCTATCAATTTAAAAGTCCTTTCTGAAGAACACGAAATTTGACATCACGTTAATTTATTTAAAATGTTTCTTTCTTCGTTCTTGGTGACACAGCACACGTAGGGCATACACCTCCTGAATTTATTTAAAGCGCGAACTTTAATATCCTTTTAGGACATGGCATGGTAATTAAAGTTCACTATATAAAACATATAAAAATAGTAAGGAAATCTGTCAACTGGATAAAAGAAAAAATATTAATTGTATACGATTGCATAATAACTTGGGATGGTAGAAGTATAGGATAGCACGGGCAAGGAAGGCTTTCACGAAATGAGGAAGTTCTAAACAGAATAGGGAAACAGACAACAATACGTAGGACGTTGGCCAAGAGAAGGGATAGATTAATAGGCCGCGTTTTAAGATATAAGGGTCTTGTAAAATTAACATTGTGGGGGGTGGGGGTAAGAACCGAAGAGGGAGGCCAAGGATAGAATATGCTAAATAGATTAGGGAGGATGTGGTATGTGATAGGTATGCGGAAATGAAAAGGCTTGCACAATATAGGTTATCATGGATGGTTGCATCAGACCAGTCTTAGGACTGAATACCACGACAACAACGGAATTTAGCGTCTCATCAATTTATTTAAAACGTGTTAACTTTTAAACCGTGATGCTTGAACTATGAATTATGGTTCACTAATTAAAATAAATGTAACTAAATAATGTAATCTGCCGCCTCTTCTATAGAAAAATATTAATTATATGTCACGTCGTTAATTCCATAAGTTCTCACTTGAAATTATTTCCTCTGGATTTGCTATTATAAACATACACATAACCTAAGATTTCCGACACTTCTTACTTAAATTATTATTTCAGTCTTTTCAATTAACAATAAATTTATTAAATTATAATGACTGAAAAATCTTACCTATGGGTATCACCCTTTGATATTTTTTGAAGTTTGCTTTTCAAGATAAAATTGGTCAAAAGTTGAGTCCACCTTGCTTCGTGAATGTATTTCAAGTTAAAAGTCGGTTCCAAATTAAATGCAAATATACAACCATATGAATGAAGAAAAAATATCTCGTGTTGTTCATCACCATTCTTCTATTTATTAGTATGTTTCTCGATATAATTGATCAAAAGTGACATTAGCTGTCTATAAAGAAATAGACGCCAAATTGCGCGGAATTAAATATAGTGTATTTCGCTCTATTTTGTGTTAATGCTCGTTGACGTCACAGATTTTCGCATTATTTTTTAACTATAATTCCTTCCACGTTAATACTAGGACTTTCTATCCACCAACTACCCCCACCCACGAGTGTTTTTACATACACTATTTTTTATTATATAGATTTTGAAACAAATGGCCTCATGTAGCAGTTAGGAAAGGGATTGTTAAATTTTTTTTCAGTGTTGTTAGGTATGTATGTGAAACATGGACAGTGGGAAAGAGCTAGTTTAGAAACGTTAGAGGCGTGGAGAAGATAACATGGGTAGATATGGTGAAGAATAAAGAATACTGAGAATAATATGAGACGCATGGATACTGGTTGAGTCATGTGGTGACAATTCTTGTTATAGCTTTAGAAGGTTCGGTGTAAGCAGTGAAGAGGAGAAGATTAATGTTGACAGATAAAATTTAGTTAGTAGATTACAAAAATTCATTTAAAGAAAGCGTGGAACAGGAATTTGTGGTAATAAGAAACCTGCTATTTGATAGAACGCCAAATGATGAGATACCTGTAGTTTCAAATGCTTTATTTTATTTAATCTGTTCAAACTAAAATCAATCAAATACATAAACAGCTCGTACAAAAACCATACACTATTTTCTTCGAATGATTGCGAATCTGTTGGCTTCTTGAGTGAAGGAAAAATAACGCTCGACACGCAAACTAACAAATAAATTATCTGAATACCATCCACCCTATGTAATAATAGGATTTCTTTAAAGAACCGATATTTATAACAAACTTTTAAATTTGGTCGTGAAACAAATTTTCAGTCGGCCACAGATTTGCATTCAATATTTAACATTGAATGAGATATAATTTTTAGACATTTAATGCAAAACAAAAGGATGAAATGAGTCAAGAAAGTGTCCAGGAAATTATTTGTGTTTTTAAATACTTGTCAGAAGTAGAGTAATTTTAAAATTAATTTTAACATTCAAGCCATAACTTCGTTTCTTGAAGTAAATGGGTACAAAATAAATCGAATTTCTCGATAATATAAACAACAGTGTTTACAAGAACCTGTTCTCTATCTCAAAATGAAATCTTATTTTGATGGTTTCGAGATTATGACATTGGCCTCCGTAAAGAAAGATAGCGATTTCAAACTAAGATAATAAGCTCAGTGATAATTAAAAATGCACTTAATAGATATTGGGTTGAAATACGCTCTCAAGTATTTTATTCCGCAGGGGTCATTATAGAGAGATTCTTTATCGTTCCTCTTAGTAACCTCTAGCTTCTTACATCATACAGTCGTCCATTTTGTTGTACCTTCGTGTGGACATTATATGTAATCACAAACTTGTAATATTTCTCAAAAAATTATATTCAAAATTATAAATTCAAGCATTTCATTATAGTACAAAGTTGTTTTATACTATGAATATAAACTGGCGACTGGTTCTTATGTGCTACAGAATATGAATTAATTTAAGAAGAACGATGTTTTGTAATTTTAAGAATCTTTATAAAAATAGCAATTTAAAAATGTGAATTTCTTCGTCGATTTAGAAGACAACTTCTAGGGACTTTCTAGGGCGCTCCCTCCCACTGCAGCAATATATCTGTGCTATTATCATTGTAGCACGCGTTTCCTATGTGGAAAGACATGCGCATGCGCAGTAACCGCTTTAGTCCCCGTGCATCTCCCGGTACATCAAAGATCCTTATTTGAGACACATTATTTCGTAGCCGTGCCATATGTGCCGCCACTGTAAGCGGGTTACATACACACCGAAATAAATAATCAATTCAAATCTTTAGTACTTATTATTTTGTATGGGTTATATATATGGCTTATAAAACAAAAGAGTATTTGTACATTTTGCGTAATATTTAAATTAAATAACACAGTCGAAGATTATTTTAAAATACTGTCAACATATATGGCTTCTTCGTAAAATTAAAATTGATTTAAAATATGTGAGAAGTAAAAAATGTATTATTGTTCCAAATGAGTGTCACTTTGGTTCAAAATTGACTGCTTTCAAAAATTAAGAATTATTTCATATGACGGAATTAGAAATTTAGTATTTGACGAGCCGCAAAGTAATGGTACGCATCAGTGTAATTAATATCTTACGTAATTAACCTCGTAAAATTATTTCAAAAGAGTAGAGTGTGAGCACCTAACTTATAAAAACTCACGTAGCTCCACTGAATAGTAAACAGAATACTAAACAATTCACTAGATATCCTCACAGGATATAAAACTTTAAGCCTGATTGTTGCTGATCGAGAACCTTTTTCTTTATACACGATAACATGTTTTTTCATAATTACTAACTGAGTATTGGTTTATTAATTGAATCTTGGCGTGGGTTTATTAAATTATTCTTAAGGGGAGTCGGAAGGGCCTGTCTTGCAAATGTTAAAAGAGGCACCTTTGTTGGAAATCGTTATTAATCGTACATACTAATCGATAAAACCGATTCTATTAAGAAAGATAGTGGTAAATAAATTAATGATAAAATTCTAATTATAATAAATAATTTATTCTGCTTGCTCCGTCCCAAACCACAAACTGAAAATTTTCAGTGTTGTCTACGTATTAACCGGTTTCCGGAAAGAAAAGAAGACACTAAAAGATTTATTAAAATTAGCATATAGATCTTCCGAACTCCCCTAATATTAAATATAATAGAGGTATGTCGAAATGTATTTTACATTATTAATGTGTTCATCGTTTAGAGAATTTTAACGCTTCTTCTACTTTTCAAGTGTAAGTTTGCTCTTCTTTGGAACTCTCATAATGAAACTTTTTCATATATATTTATTACAAATGAATTTTTCAGTAATATTGACAAAATCGTATGTGTTAATTTAACGTGTTTGCTAACATAACTCTCGAGTTTGTTGATGTTATGGGATAGTTAACACCTGCGGATGACGAAGTCTCTCTCCTCTCCGTTATAGACGTCGTCAGTCCCGTCTCTAGTCAACGTCATAAACCTCAGCCCAACAGCAAGCTCGTATAATATTTACGTAAATGCTGATGTGATAGTTTCACCGTCAGTGAAGAACTGACCGCGACAGTCGCATGATTACTCCTCTAAAAATTGTAATAACTATACCCTACGACATAAAAGCACAGGGATCCTATAAGATTAGAACAATTCCATTTGGGTGTTATAGTTGGTGAGATTCTAATGTCATGTTTACATGTGCAGTAGGGAAAGGAGAAGGGGAAGGGAAGTGTTGTGGTTTGAAGAGGATCTTCCCCTTCAACTGACTGCCGGAACGCTACTAGCATTATTAAAAACATTAATTGTATTCCTTCAAACGGGATATGGAGACTGCGACAACCACGTATTTTTAACACACCCTATACTCATTATCTATTACATTTATGGACAAGTTTCTTGACGTACCACATATCCTGAGCTGACAGCAATATATTTCCTAGCACCAATATTTTCAGAATTGCTTTTACACTACGACTTTAACAAAAATCGGAGTAAATGTGAGCTTCTGTCTACCCCCACTACTATATGGGCGGAATTGTCCACTGCTCATCAAGTTGACACATGAGTAACTTAATCTCCGGAACAATGTTTATATATTTATTGCTTCTCCATGACACACGAGGAAAAAATGCAAAAACAGAAATGGGCCACATTCTGCTAACTTTCCTTTCAACTCAAAATAATAATAAAAATATTAAACTTTTTAGAGGGGGCAATTTATGAATTATATATAACTATGTTATTTAAAATTTGATTTATTACGAAATACATAGCTAAAATTCTTTACAATTAATTCAAACACAAAACGGAAACATTAAACAAGTTTCTCTTTTCTCACGAACGGATTCTGACGTATTTTATCGATTATAATACAAAGTATATCATATGGCTTGTTTGATGTAATGAAAGTAAATACAACACCTGATACCACGATGATAACCACGTGGGCATATCTACAGATAAGTTGTCATAAACTCTACTCTTGAAGGTCTTTCTGATGCGCATTTCTCTTCACTGAGTCAGTCTGTACTTTATATGAATCATGTATTTATTTACTACAGCCAGAATGCTTCCATGTCACTCATGTTGGCATTACCTTACAGTCACTCTAAGATCAACCACGCCCATCTCAAATATTCAAGCAAAATCAGATCTTGTAATTAACAAATCCATCTTAGGGAAATTGCACGTTCTTCCTTAATCATATTGCTGAAAGTAATATAAATAAACTATCATCCTTAAAAATCATACATTTCAGTAACAGTTACTTTATGTAACTGTGGTGTTCGTTGGTTACACCATCAAAATATTTTTGTACAATCAAACAAACAATAATAATAATAATGTATTTAATTTGAATAGAACTATAACTCAAATTAAGTTATAGTGGAAAACATATAAATTTACGATATCAATTTAATCATTAGCTCAGTCGGAAAAGCAAAAATAATACTCTACGCAGCTTCTTAAATGGCTGCTCCCGGGAACGCGGGTGACGAACGATATAGTTGAAAATTAAATTCGCGAATCAGACGAGAATGGTTTGTGTGGAAAAACCGAGGTAAATTGCCGTTACCGGATGTTAACGCCTGATGACGTCGTTCTTCGTTTTTGTTCGTATGCCGGTTGTTCCTTTCCTGGGTCACGTCTTCTTCATATTAAGATTCTCTAGTGCCTCTCCTTCAGATCAAATGTTGTCTTTTTATTTTCTGTACTCCCACCGAATGAATCTCCTTTCTTAAATGTGCAGAAACTAAATTTTATACATGTCGCCTTGTTCTGCCACTGCTTCGTCTCTCCCTAGCGTCTCTCTCCGCCAATCCAGCCTCTCTGCAACAACTGTCCATCTACAATCCATCTACTCCAGGCCATCAACAATGTTGCAGACGGTGACGTTTTTCCGCCGACATTTCCCGCCTACTCGGCCCCACCAAGCCATTCTCGTCTTCCTTCCTGTACACGTAAATAACAAAAAACTAAACTGTAAGGGTCATGAATCACCACATAACCTGCTTCTCATGTGTTCCGTAAACATTGTAACACTGACTTCCTCAAATTATACCATTATCGTTCAAACTTCCTGGACAGGAAATATATTACCTTTTGATTTACCCTACACTAACCAACTTAACTATTAATATTAGAAACCGAATTTTAAAATCTTTGTCGTGGGATAAAGTACGGCCCAATCACATGATGGTTTCTGAAACGGAAGTATCGGGAAAAGGCCTCGTCTCTATACAATACATAATCTTCTCAAGTCCCTGTCAGAGTCCTAAAATTTGGACGTAATTTACGCTTACAATTTATTACAGGGAGCAATTCAAAATAACTTTTTTCATATACTTATAATCGTGGAAAAAACAATGGAGGAGAGTTGTAGAGGCTGTCCTTTGAAACCCTTATAATGAAACTATTTCATATATAATGGTTAAAAAAGACTTTTTCTGTAATTTGGACAACATCGTAAATACCAAAGACTCTCCTAACACTGAAGGTGATCAGGGAACCAAATTTAAAAATAATATGAAAACGGACGACATTAGTGTTGAATTAGAAGTTTTTCTGGGTTACTTACAATATCAGTGTCACACAGTATTAGAAGATTTGGAATTTCTTAAGTTGAATATTAATACTCATCACGCTGGTTAAATTGACGTTTAGTGTCCATAGTAATGGAATGGAGGGATGGTGGAAAGAAGAGAAGAACTCGTGCTTAAGTGGCCCATATTAGTGGAGAATTCATAGTTTTTCTGCGTCGTTAAGATTAGCAGTGACGTTCTCGATGCCCGTTAAGTCACGTGCTCAGCAGCGTATATGTTAATTACAGAATAATTGAAATTACCAAGAGAGTAGTGTGCAAACATTCCTTTTCTGTAAGTTTGAGATAAATAAATTACCCACGCAACGTACGGATTGTGCAAATTGTTATGATGGACAAACCAAACCTACTTTAGAAACAAGGATTGAAGAGCACATCGTGAATCCCAAACTTTCTGTTGGATAATGGACATCTTCATTATGTTTACTATCTTTTTTTAATTTTATTAAAAGAAAACTTGATCTGTACAGTGTACAATTTAGTTATGATAATATTCTTTACTGACATAACTTGAAACATTATATATATATAACTATTAATGGCGTCATACTGTGCTGTGTACTTTTCTCTTTGCCCTGTTCTTCTCTTAAATATTAGATTTAAGTATAAAAGGCTATTCCGTTTTAAAATATGATTTTATTTTGCTCTTCACATCACTCAATTTTATTAATTTCAACCTTTTTTGTTAATTAATCCTTATCATAAGTCGTTAATCTTTTGTTTTGAAATATTCTATATTCTGTAGACAGGACGCTAGCAAATTTGAAGGTAGACTATTCAACTTCCGAATTGTTCTAGTTACATATATCAAGTTTGCTGTTTTCTCTGTCTAATCTTCTATGAATGATCCCTTTTAGAGTACGTGGGAGGTAAAAGAAAACTGGTCATATTTTTCCAAGTCTAGTCCACTTTCTTGTTTAAAATTACGCATATTAGTGTCTAATCCGTCGTTTTTCTGCGTTGTTGAGATGAAACGTGACGCTCCTGGTGCCAGTAAAGTCACTAGCTCAGTATTCAATATTCTAAATGACCTAGAGATTAATGTCTTTGAGAGGCTTGCCAAGTTACGAACGCATTGTTCTTTTGGACACACCAAGCCTTTATAACACGGATTGAAGAGCTCATAGCACATTGTGAATCGTAAGCTTTCTCAACGGTAATGATCTTATTTGTTTTTCGTCTGTTATCTATGGTGGTTAATGTTGTCCAGTGTAAATGGGTTAAGGCTTCTTGATAAATGTTTAAAATTTATAAAGATATGTTCCAAATATGTGCCCGTTTTGTTTGATAACCCATGCAAGACATATTTTACTGTTTCACCTTTTTCATCAACAGAAGAGAAGCTTATTTTTGCGTTACTTTTCATTTATGATCACCACAGAGAAGAGCAGGTATTCGGTTACTTTAAAATAAAAGACATGAAATTCCTTTGTGGCAAATGTTTTACTGCTCCAGTGGAAGAAGAAGTGTTATGTACAGTAAATGCAAAACAACGGGTTTGTAATTTTTATCGATGTGGTGAAGCGTGTTGGAAGTTTGAAGTGCAAACGTTGGCTCAGTTCCAGGCTCGCCATTAGAGAGACGAGGGTCCGCATATCAGCTAAATTGTTACCCTGTCATTAGCACTATGCAGCACTCTTCACATCATACATTATCCCCAATATAGTTCAATTTCAACTTAAAGATATCTTATGATCTTCAATGATACGCATGAAATACGACTGTTCGAAAAAGCAGCCACCAAATTGGTTACGCCTCGCTCTGACTTCATCGCTTGTACCAAGTACACCATTCGGCTCGCCAAGTACGACCGTACCTTTGGCGAGACGGGCTCGTTCTGTCATCGGTATTAAAATAATCTCTTCTTAGTTTTATAAAAGTGATAAGTTTGTTATGAATTTTACATGCGACTTCGGTTGAGACAGTAGATTACATCTCATTATTTACAATAATATAACGCAACAAAATGTTTCTAACTTTTTCAATGAGCAAAAAGTACTCAGCACTAATTGAATTCTAAAAGACTGTGCTTTAATCATTGTACTAAAAAAATAAACACACAATTCTCGATACAACTCGAAACTTTATTCTTAAGGAGAAGGAACATCATGAATGGATTATAAGTAGTGACGGGGCGATTAATAACTTCAAGAAGACAGTAATAAGCGCCATGGAGAAGGATAATATTCCAGACTTTTGCTAATAAGCTATAATTATGGACTCTTTTTATATTTTTAGGTAGATTATTGTATTAACATATTAAATCTTTTCTTCTAGGCTGTTTTAATAAATACAATACAGTTAATAATTTTCCCGGTATTTTTTTCGCAATGCTGCTTTATAATTGTTATTGATTATGATGTGTATAATAATTGTGAGTCTTAGATAATTATCAATTGCGGAGTAAATTCGTTCATGTTGGAGGCAAATGTTGGAAATGAAGTCCCGTATATAATATTGAATATCTTCACTATATATTCATTGCTGGCCTATAAAAGTGACGAGAGTGAAACTGAACGCTAACAGCAATGAATATATATATATATATATATATATATATATATATATTTAACCTCAATGGTCGGAGAAACAGACTCCAATAACATCTACTTCGCTCAAATCTTTAGTAATGGCGGAAAACCTGCATGTCACGACTTTTCCAGGTTTCCCGTTAACAGTCAAGGTTAAAGTCACTGTAAATCACATGTTTTTACCTGTTTTCCCTTACTCGATACACTTTTGAAATGGTAAATTAACAGGACTACATTTCGTGATTTTTTTTGTCATTAATTGACATGCGCAACTATTTTGCAATTCTCATTGAACCAGTGGTTAACAAAAATCAATAACATTAATTTTGGTGTTCCTACTACAGTTCCAAATTCTAATTTAGCCATTCTCATTCAAGTGCACTTTGTCAATGTTTAATAAAGTATTAAGTTTATCAAACGTAATTCCAGTTCTCTGTAGAGGAGTCCGACGAGATTACTCAGTAATATCAAAGTTGTTCCCAACAACACACCGAGGAAGGAAACTAAATCCGAAGAAATGCCACAAAACTTCATGGAGAACCCATCCGATGAAATAGGTTTATTCTCTGAATCTGCTTTAGAGGAGTTAGAGAAATTAAGTTCATCGACTTTTGCAGTAGCTTGACGAAGATAAAGGTGATTGTTTAGAGACAAACAAATATATTCGGTGGTAGCGAAACGCGAGGTACCATAATTGAAGATCTGTGTGAACATATAATACTATTCAGGTCAATAACACGATCACTCTCGGCCTGAGCGCATATGAAAGAAACTCAACGAACTCAATGGAAAGGGAAATATTTTTAAGACTGAATGTAATATAATTTAGAGAATATGTATTCCGAAAGTAGGGAAATGTGGATTATGCTGCTTCATGCAGGTTGGTTTAAGGAATATCAAGCTAATCGTGTTGGAAAAGATTAGAAGTGATCTTTCCTTCCATACTTATAAAGAAGTTGGACTATTTACTTATCCTAAAAAACCTGTGATCAAGTTATATTGCGAAAAGATATTATGCACTTGGGTAAATAGATCCTAAACTAGACGATTCGAGATCTAAAGGACCAAGAAATCTACCACTTGCTCTGGAAAAAGGAAGCATTAAATATACGAATGTAATTGTAAGAAAGTATCGAATTGAGTGAGAACTAATGAAAACAGAAATAGTATTATGAATTCGAGTGGGTAAAAAAGGGGACTTACAAACTAAAATAAATAAATATCGTTGGTTCCACCATTGTATGAATAACACACTAAAGTTTCTGCCGGATAAACTCAAAAACGTCTGAATAAATTTCAGTAACTTTGATATTTGTATTTATACTTTATCAAGGCCCACCTATGGCCATTAATGAATATGAATAACACTTTTTGCAGGAATATTATTGGCGTTCCTTCAAGAAATTCGACTTATGTCAACGATGGCTACACACATACAGTTTCCGTATTAAATTGAATTCATTACTTTGTGGAACCCAAAAAAACCGGAGAAATCTCTTTCAACTGATTCCAAGACATGAAAAAGTAGAATAATTCTCTTTTATTGCACGTACAGAACCAAAACGTACATAAAATTAATTTTCATCATCTGTTAGATCAACGTTATAATATATTCAGAAATTATCTTATTACTTTATTGTGACAGTGTGTTACAAATTTTGGCGGAAAAATTTCAGAAACGGATTTCTCATATTGAGAAATGAAAAAAAGTGTTACAACATTGGTCCCGAAATGCATAATTACAGAGTTATCCGATCTTCAATCAATGTTAGATCATGACGCCATACTTTGTTATCTGGACTAAAATGTGAGACTCTGGATACCATTGTTACATGAAGAAATTGAAATTGAAATTAGAATACTTCTAAACACACGAAAATGATTACTCTTCAATTACGAACTCCGTGCACGCATTGTAACAGACTGTCAGACACTACGCACTACACCAAACATTTTTGGTAAGAAGTATTCAGGTCAACTATTTTGTTTGGAATTTGTCTCCTCATTCAACAATTGTAACAAGAGTCTCGAATTTAATTCCAGATAACAAGTTATGTTGTCGTAAAGATTCAGATGATTCGGTAAGTATGTAATTTTCGTATCCACATTGTACCAAATTCTTTTTATTCTCATTCCTGAAACTGTAACGACAGGTTTTGTTACACCCTAAATAAACATTTAGTTTTTTCCCTTCCTCTTAGTTTGTTGAATTCAGTGGATTACAGACATTATTTTCATATTTAAATATAGATGCAATAGATTATACTTGTCACAGCTATTTCAATTTTTTTAATTAAAAAATGGGGGGGCTAAAATTAATCTATTAATACATATTACACTATTGAACGGTTGTAATAATCTGCTTTGAGGGCTGCAGCTCGTTTCATAAGTACATCAATAAATTAAAATATTTTTTTAAAAGGCCATACGTAAAAATAAGAAAAGTTATTTAAATATTATTAACCTTTTTACAGCAAGGAAGAAAATAGTGTTGAAGAAACATTTCTAAAATACATTTTTGTTTTATTTTAATCACGTGTTTATTTTATATAGTGTTTGTGTGTTGTGAATTGATGGCGCATCGGTTATGCTCAACTGCGTGTAATATAAAATTCAATTCCACTCAATTCAATAGTGCTTGCCGGGTCGAGGACACCTCTGGGCGTCATAGGGCCTCGACGTTGGATTGCGCAAAGCCCTTTCAATTTCTGGGCGGGGGAGAGTCGAGCATTTGGTTCGTATAAATTCTTTTAAATTAGAAATATAACAACAAGCTGATTACGGGTCATGAATGTAATGCCATCTTTTAGCTCTGGAAAATACAAAGTGGGTATATGTCTGTACTTTCCGACATTACTCCAAATCCATACCACGTCTGTCTCATGACAAATTATAAGTCGTTAGTCCTCGTAAAAAAACGTCTCGGCTTGAGAAGTGATCCGCTGTATTTCTCTGTAATTATTTAATGAGACGTTGTCACGATCTTTTCATTTCATATGCAAGTAAATAGTTATTATACGCAATTACAGACTTTTCCAGGTAGACCAAAGTAATATTAAAGCATAATGGAGACACGCAGCTATATGAAATTTTATAACCAGGTCAATGAAATGATTGTAATGCTTACTTTTGGGTGGGGTTAATTTAATTAAATTATATATAATATGATACTGATGGGGAATATTAAAAAAGGAAATAAAAGTTTATAAATCCGAAGATTTAATCTTAATAAAACATCAAAGTTATTTACAAGTTTTAGATAAAATAAAGAAAGAAAAGGACAATTCATTTAACATAGTCTTTAATCTCATGGTACAATTATCAGGATTTACGTTCGGCAACCTAATATGGACAGGGTTTTTAAAATAACAAACAAATATTATTATTTTTCTACATTATCTCGCTGTTTAGAAATTAATTCCCCAAAGTTTTTCCAAGTTCGAGGTCCTTTTTTTGTAGAAAAGTCTGATTTTTGACAGCCCCTCACCCCTTTTTCCTCTCCCCCCCCCCCCCATGATGCGCATTCAAATCCCTCGTCAGCAGGATATATGTCTATAAAAAGCTCATCCAAAACACTTATTAGGTTGTAAGGAAATTTTGTAACTGACTTCCTTTACGAACTTTGTTGTAATTAAATTTGAAATCTAAGGGGGAGCATTTGTTTTTATTTTTAAATCAACAAAGTTATATTTTTTCGCAGATGTTGTGGATGTTTATACGATGAGCATTTTAATAATAATTAGATAAGTATTCCTATACGTTCATATCTTCACGGAATTTGTCGATTGTTGTAAATAAGATACCCAATAACCACCTTTTTATGTTTTGTTTTGCGCTTTATACATTTCTAGAGGTAACTATTGTGTGTCCCAAACAATATCGCTTCGTTCACGGCTCTGAAAACGCGCATCACTGATAGCATACGGTTCCCACTGCCATGAATTATGGATGATAGGCTGTAGGGGTCACACACATCCTTCCTCTCCACCAACCGCTCATTTTTCCTTATTAGTAGATCTCAAATTAAGGTCAATCTGGAGTGTGTTCCCAGAGTGTAATTTAAAAATATTATATAAAGTATATAACCAACCTCAATTGGATGCCAGAGAAAAAGAGGACTATTCCAATCATTTCTGAAGCTTTTTACAATTACGCTTGGACGAGGTGAGGTTATTTTAATCTCTCGTTCCATTTTATCACCAAGTTCCTTAATTCGTTTAGGATAAGGAGAGCATTGTTCAGAGATAAATCTTCAGTCTGGTTGGACGCATTAGTGCACACGTCACACTCATGAAGATGAAACAGAAACTTTCTATGCCGACGTTCATCAGTTTGGTAGCTACTCAGAACGTCCATTAAATATTGAGTTTAAGTTATAGCTTTGTTATCATCTGTGGTAGAAAAAACAATTTTTTCGTGTTTTTTTTTTGCTGGTTTTCATGTGGAGCTTGTAATTCTGATTTTGAAAACCTCTTCAGGTCTGACCGGGGGCTGGTGACACTGTCGGGAATTGGTAGGTTTTGTTTTCACAGTCGAAGTGGATAGGGAAGAATTTGTTTTCAGAACGTCTGGTTGGACGCATGTACTTAACGCTCTCCAAAATAATCTGTTGATAACCTACGGTCAAGAGAACATTTGCTTAGTACTTTGCTGAGATTTTAAAACAATATCAGTTCATACTTCATAGTATATCAGTTTGCCAGTTTTGTTGTAAAGAAAAAGCAGTTTCTGAGAATTTTGTCTCAATGTAAACATTTTTCAATCTGCTCAGTCATCGCTGCAACCCGATCGTCGCAATTTTACTGGTTGGGAATTTTTAATTGACTGAAAATCGAAGTCACTCTAGTGACTTCAAGTATCTAAGAGCTATTATGTATTCACACCGTTTAAAATTCCGTTACATCATTTCGTTTCCTTGATGTTCCCACGCTACATGTATTACAAGTAAAACGACTTTGGAAAGTCTCCAGGTTACCGTGAGCTCTTAACACGGATTATCCCTCTGTTTCGTCCTTGAATGCCACGACTACTGATTTCAGACCTTTCCCACCATTCATTTAATGCATAGTGACAATATTTCAATATCATTACGCTATGGTCCTTCGAGTGCCTTTGAAGATAAGATATCTCATTTTGCGAGCGCGTCTCAAAGTCCTCGTGGAAATAAAATCGTTTACGTGTTAACATAAAGTACAAAGTATTCACCATGTCTTTCTGTGTTTCGGTTGGCGTGATGTGACCGATTACGGTAAACCGTGGCGCTAGCGGAACAAACCATCTCTCCGGCTTCCAAGGATACTGTTACATACCTTTCCCCGTCCATAAGAGGATATAAACTGGACACGTAAATGTACTATACTGGTCTGCGCTTTGAAATGACGGTAAAGAAATAAAATTACATCTGCCATGATATCTGAAAAGAATTTTTCAACTTCTACAAATACGATGTGAAGTCGTCTTTTGACACCGGGCTGTAGTGAGAGGAGCCCGGAACTTAACACGAAACTTTATTACGGCAACTTGATAGTGTAAAAAACATTCTGAAAACAAGGATATATATTGTGTTCAGTTCAGGATGTACGTCAAAATCCTCTTCCGTAAAAGACATAATAAGTACAGGGTGATGTTAAAAGATCTTATCGCTGTCTGTATATCCCGGAATAAAAATGTAATGAATGGCTTTAAAAGTTGTAGTACCGATACGCCAACTTCCCACCATCAATTTGCAATTCCATCCTGACGACAATGCTGCGCATCTCAAACGACTTGCTACTTCTCACAAGCCGTACTTCTGTCATTAAAACACTATTATTTACGATTTGTAACTCTTATAAAATTCCATATAGTAGCTGTGGGAATTTTTTTGGAGGAAGTAAATTGTAAAAAGAAAAAAAAGTAATGAAACTGGAAAATTTTCAGCAGTTAGGCTGGTTATTTTTTACAGAACGTATTCAGTTTATAACGAATTGTCAGAGAATGATATTGATGTTGTAAGGAAGCACTAGTGAGAAATAAGGTCGTAAAAGTATGAAATCTATGTTGAGGGTATTTTTCTTTCCCAACCAGAAGAGTAGCAGGTCGCAATGTCACGTTTTGAGACATTCCCTCACACAGATAAAATTAAAAGAATATGCTTTATTGGAGAATAAGATCATATAAATCGTTTCATTACCTGTGATGCGTCTCTGTGGTACATTTATATATGCTTACAATAATAAATTGCCTAATAATGCTATAATATAAATTTATTGACACGAGTTAATCTATCATATGATACATCATTTTTTTTCAATTATAAAAGTTAATAGTATCAACTGCAAGCGTCGTAGAGTGTTATTTCAAGTTCAACATTGAAGCTTTAGAAAAGCACATGCGCAAGTATTGCTTTGTTACTTTCCTTCTTGTAGCGCCACATACACAAAAAGCGACTGCTGAGCGAGACATTCTTTTATGGACACCCTGTATGATATAATCGCAATTCCTGAACATAGTAGGTCATCGTTAAAAGGACCAGAGACGTTTGCCGGCAAAGTAGTACAGGCCCTTTCTGCATAGGTTTAAGGATTGATGTTTTTATTATTATTTTTTAGCCGAATAAAAGATGCATTCCTTAATACGGGACATTATTGGCATTCGCTATTTATTATTATTATTTTGTGTCCTCCTTTTTTTTGAGAGAGAGGAGAAGAATTTATTTTTATTTTTCCCTTCTTAACATCGTCAAGCTTCTAATTGCAATGGTCCTGGGATGGGACGGTTATAGTGTGTTCAGAAATCGTTTTTCTTTTTCAGTATCAATGTTTAGGTTGGATGTTAGAGGGATGATTTCCAAGGGGGATGCATTTTAATTTAGGTTTCCAGCCAAAAGTTGGTAGGATGCTGAAAGAGGGATGGGACTTTTAGGATATTCCATATGAATCGGTGGTCTTATAGTGTTCGTAGCTGAGCAAGACCACGTGAGGCGACTGCCGTAGGCAAAATTTAGATAGTTAATTATCATCCAACATTAACGCTTTAGAACTGGCTGACGAAATAGGCCTATTTTCTTCAGTTTTAACACAGAAAAAAGGTCCAGTTGATGTTTAAATTCATTACTTCCCGTAAAACACTGGCCGAATTTGGTCATTGCTTTAAGAATTTTAATAACGTTCACCGTAACTATCGCTACAAGCGAAAGATCTTTTCCAAATTAAAAAAATAAATGATTAATTAAGAAGCACGACTACTCAACATCAAGCCATGGTCACCATTGAACACGAATTAGATCTGAAAGAAGTTGCTAATGATTTTTTAGAAGATAAACTTCAGAAGAAACTTTTGTAATTTAGGTTTAGACTTTGTATATTACTAAACTGGCTTTTTAAGTTATTTCTGAAATTAGAAGGTACTAGTTCTTTGTCGTCAGCTCGTTAACAATTTATATTTTTGACTTTCAAAGTTTTCCGTAAATTTGTTTGTATTAGTATTATTTTCTTAATTCAATCATGTTTTTTTTCTGATTAACATTGTTATTTCATAATTATGTTTATTAAAAAAAATTCCGATCGCAGTGGCGGCATTTTTCAATTTAGCGCAAAATTAGAAGAATAGGTGGGTGGTCAAGAGAATTGAAACGATATGCCTATAGATTATTCTGAGCGGATGAAAGGAGAAATTTACAGGAGTCTTTCTGTAGTGTATACATTTGATAAGGTTAAAAATCTGAGTGGGTAGTTTTCCGGAGTAGTTGGGCATGTGATAGGGATTAGGTGAATCACGAGATACGTAACTGTTAAACCATGTGTTGGTGATAGTATCAACGCTGATAAATTTATGCATGCCCAGCATTCCACGTCTAGTTATTGTGGTTTCAAGTGAAACACATTTTTCAAAGATGTGTAATGAGTTTAAATTTGAGTAGGATGGAATGTACTTTTATTTATTCTATTCAACTGATGATTTTATGTAGCTATCCATTTGTAGATATTTATTTTATTGAACCTAGGAACAACACAATTTGGCACGAATAATTTGACTGAATTGCCGTGAGCTTGACATTTTGTAATTTTGATTACACCCACTTCTGGTTGTAATCATAACTAAATAGTTTATCTGGCAATTGGTTATACATTAAATGAGCTAAAACAGCCTCTTTGTCAGTTCTTTTTTTTTAATATTAAACTATACTACGTTTCGTCTCATATGAGACTTCTTCTCGAATAAAATTATTTTTTCGGCCAAAGGAGTTATGGGTGAGGTTCTACGAACAGCTAAATTTTTGTACATGAAGAATACTCAAATGAGAGACGGAACGTAGCATAGTTCAATATTTAATAAGTTAAAAACTGACAAAGAGGCTGTTTTAGCTCATTTAATGTAATCGTAACAGTTCCTATAGATACATACTAAATAAATGTAATGACTCAAGCCAACAATTACATTCCATGAAAATTTGTCGTCGTCAAAGTAAAGGGTCTTTGGCCTCACAAATAAATATGTAATGATACGAAATGACAAAAATTGGATATATGTTAAAAGAATGATTAAACTCAGATTTCCTTTTCAGTCTTCTACTTTTGATAAATAATAAGAATTATTTATAATATCAAATTGAATCTTTTTGCAACAGTCGCATAAAATTTTTCGCCCTACGCACGAACTCGTCTTAGCTTTACGATTCTGGCGCAATCATACTTATTGCTGTTTCTTCGTTTGCCTTGGAATTGTGAATACTATTGCCTAAGAGTTGGTATACGATATCTCTTGCATTCTTCCAGTGTCGTCACCTTGCATATTCGGCAAACATTTAGCGTCGCACCAAAAATATCAAACTGCAGTCTACAAATGAATTCTCGTACAATTTACCACAGTTCAAAAGTAAAACAAACAACAATAAAATGACAAATAAAACCTATTTTACAATAATAATTGAAACTGTGGTTTAATTTATGCTATTATAAGTGTATGTTCTTGTTGTTATAGGAATCAGTCCTTAGACTGGTCTGATTCAACCCTCCATGCTAGCGTATTATGCGCAAGCCTTTTCATAAATACGTAATAATTCGCTTGGCGTATTCCATCCTTGGCCTCTCTATTCTGTTCTTACGCCACACACTTCCCTCTAATGCTAATTTTACAAGACCCTCATGTCTCAAAACGTAGCCTCTTAATCTATCCCTTCTCTTGGTCTAAGTCCTCCCGTCTTGAGCTCTTATTCTGCGTATGTATATAATTTTTGCGAATGGGATAGATCCCGAGGGCAGTATAAGAATAAATACGTAAAAAAAGTGGGAATAAATAAATAATACAGTTTTGAAATAAAGAAAAATGTGTCCTGAAACACTTGTAACACTTCACTACAAAATAAACTAAAGACAAATGATAAAGTCTTATTCACTTCAAGAAAATTTATAGATTATTTTTAAACCAGCAGAAAGATTCTCCTCAAACAGTGCTCTAGGTAAATTATTCCAATCTCTTCTTGTTCTGTTTGAAAATGAAAATTTCCTTAAGTCTCCCCTGTACGCTTCCTTCTGGTGGCCGACAATTTCCACCCAAACACCCGAGACCTGTTCCCTGTATCAGACCTTCTATGTGGAGTTTCCTATAACCTGTATCATACCTTAGTTTGGAACGAACCAGAGATTAAATTCTTTTGATTTGACACTCCCTTTTTCTAAGATTCTCTTTATGAAATATAAGGATTTCCTCGAAGAATTAATTTGTTCTTCCTACCCTAAATAACAGTTCAAATTATTTAGCCAACTTTCTAGTGGTGAATTACATTACACTGTATTCAGCCAACTGAATCCTTTTCCGCATTCATTTATATCTAATTTTCTACATAAATGAGGCAACGGAACACCAAACTAATCATCAACCCAATATTGAAACACGAGAATTGTATTTGAAACAAATTCATCGGGAAAGCCTTCGCGCTCTATAATATATTGTTTCAGAATCTCATATTGTTACATTATTCCAATCGAAACTGTGGTTATTGTAGTTGGATGTTTTACTGAGAATTTTTGTAACATGGGTGTTCAAGTAGAAGAAATAAAAACCGTACGCTTTGCCGATGATACTGTAGGTATTAATAGAGGGAAAACCAAGGTCAACAATGGAATAACACAGGATGTTATATTGGGAAGGAAGTTAAGGAATTCTGTAACTTGGGCAGCATAATAACTAGGGATGTTAGAAGTATAGTAGACATAAAAAGTTGGATAGAACAGGGAAGGAAGGATTTCGCAAAAAAGAAGAATTTACTTGGGAGCGAAACGTTGATGGTAGGAGTTGTCGAAAGGAAAAAAAATAGAAACCTTTGAAGTGTGGTGCTATAGAAGAATGCTGAAAAACAGATGGATGAATAGAATCAATAACGAGGAAGTTCTAAGCAGAGCGAACAATGTGGAGGACGTTACCCAAGAGAAGGGATGGATTAATAGGCAACGTTTTGAGACATTAGATTCTTGTAAAATTAGCATTAGAGGGAAGTGTGTGGGGTAAGAACAGAAGAGAGAGGCCAAGGATGGAATACGCTAAGGAGATTAGGGACTATGTGGAATGTTGTAGTTATGCGAAAATAAAAAGTTTTGCGCAAGATAGGTTAGCATAGAGGCCAGTCTTAGGACTGAATACCACAACAACAAATAAGGATGTTTTTAATTAGATATATGTTGTTTTAGGCTTTTTTTGTTTGTCCTATGTAACAAGCATTGTGCTCTTAACAATTAAATTTATATTTACATTACGTCTACTTAAATTATTGTCCCGAAATGTGAAGACTTTTTAACATAATAAATTACCGTCCCGTATTGTAGCGGGAAGAAAAATGGCAAGATAATAAAATGGGCAAAAAAAACTTGTACGGACTATATGTAAGTTGGAGAACACAATTCTCACGAAAACTTTGAACTGCCTTCAAAAGCTTATCGGTTTGAGGTTTTTTTTCTGTTACGAAGCACAACGTTATCGGAAGCTAAAGGGAAGTGCTGTCACCTATCAGTTCTCGGAATGGTGCAAGACTCAGACTAAGGTATCCCGCACCCAGATACATCACGGTTCCTGTACCAGGGGCGTATTCTGTTCCACAATAATAATAGCGCATCCAATTAGCAATTTATACGGCCTTCCGACTACTTATCCTATCAACAACATCTACAATAAAATATTAAAACGTCATCTCCGTTATTACTTTATTTCTTCGTAACTAAATTTTGTAACTGACTGTCTCAAGATGAAAAACAAGATTAACTACTCTCACCTTTTCTGCAAGACTTGCAGCCTTACCTCGTTACGTCACTTAATTTCTCCAGTAAATTGTATTTAACATTTCGCTTACTTCACGTCCATAACAGCTGAGATGTGCACACAGTGTCACAACCTGTAGCGGTTTAATACATATTAATGTCCTGATTACAGTATGTGGGGAATTGAAGGCAAGTTAATTATGAGGTGCATGCAATTTAAATTCGAAAATAATGGAAGTTATCAACGACCGTCCTAATTTGAGATAACTGACTTGGCTTGTTGCGGAATATTTGGATTAGACAATTTCTTTCAGTTATTAGTCACCTTAAGCAGGGTTGATACATGAATAGGGGAAGTCAGGATGGAACGGGATGCCTATTGTTTAACAATTTATTGGAGAAAGAAAAATGATTTCATAATAGTACAAAAGATTATTTTATTACTTAATCTAATAGCAATATAACCTAAAACAACGAATTTAGATTTTTGATGAATTTTCAAAAAGGAAATTACAAATTTCCCGTTGTGCCCCCCCGCTCGGGTTAGAACGGGATAGGATGTTTTGTAACCACATTATTATTAATTGTAGACTTCATCAGTGGAAAGATGAGACCCTAATGATTGATAAATATTTATAATCCAAAATTTCTTCTAAGATCCTTATTATTCTGATAAATCTGACACATCAATACGTTACAACGTTTTGTCCACAATTTTGGGGCATGATATGTAATACAATTCCTTCTGGCGTAAACTACAGACAAATCATAAGAAATTAGAAATTTTAATTGAAAATATAAATTATTCATTATTAATTAAATATAGTTAAGATATATAAAATTACATTTTTGAATGGATGCAAATACATATATGTTAATTTTAAGAATTGAGCTTCAAAAACGAAAAATTTAGTTCCTGGACTGCTTCCAATTATAATTATATCCGAAATAAGATTTAAGAACATTTGCATTGTAGTACGTTAAATTTATCTGTGTTAATTTATGAGAAATCTATATCAATAAATAAAATTGAAATCTGTCTCGAGTATGCTTTGAAACGGCTCAATGGATTTCAATGAAAATTTCAGGGATTGAAACAGGAATTTTAACTTAAATTTTCCTGTATATTACATTTCCATATCTTACAGAGTTCAGAAAATATTCATGTTAATATTTATAAATCGATTTAATTGTCGTGCGGAAGGCGGCGTGAAAACCAACTGCTAGTTATAAGTCCTATTAGGCGTTCCGATACCATTCATCCCACTTACTGTGTTATTGTAAACTCGATTTTGGCAGCATATGAGAGAGGGGCGAGTAAGGGAGGTAGAGAAAGAAACGGCGAGCATTCTCACTCCATCTATCGTCGCAGCAAGATTCGCGCCGTAATTAACCTATTGTCGACAGAAAGCTAATTCCCTGAGAAATAATACGATGTATATGTAAATTGGTTTTCTTTTTCACGTTAGGTAAATTTTAATATTTAGTAATTGTTGATTTTTATTGGCTCCGAAACGTGATGTTCAAAACCAACTGCGAGTTATAATATTTGATCTGAAGCGATTATAAATGATACCGTACTTTTTATATATTCAGTGATTTCAACTTTATCAAAATTCTGTACCTTTTGTTTCGTTTTTAGGGCAAAAAAATCTATTTCCGCGCAAACGAAGTCACGGGCATTGCTAGTAAATAAATAAAAACTAATGGGGATATAAATTTTCGAAATTGCGGTTAAAATATGAGCATCTATTTAGAAAATATTTTTAATGCAGTTCCTTCAAGTGGGAAAGGAGTTTACAAAATTGTACATATTTGTGGTTCAAGAATTAAACTGCGAACATTCATGCGTCCGTACAGTATTTCCAGGAGCTATCTCAAGGGTACTACAATTATGAGCCAGAACGTCATTATGTTGCTCCCAGAATTATCTTCTTGGCCTTGAATTTGTAAAATACAAATATTTATAGTCAACAGTCATTTGGCTGGTTCGATGCGGTTTTCGCATCATGTTCTTTCCCGAACCTTCCACCGAAGTATTTGCTACAATCAGCATCCTTGACGATTTTATCTTTGCACTCCGTCTTATCGGTGAACTGTTATTCCGATTTATATTATCGATTTAAAACTCCCGCAAGCCACCGGTTGCACGGAATTCGCGAATACTAAAGTGTATTGATGGACTGACTCCGTCGAATTGAGATTTAGATGCGGCCATCACTCCAGTATTGAAGCAGGACCTGTTCCATAAATCAATGCGACGCTATCCATTCGTCCAATTGCGACGTTCATTGCACTATTAAAGACAAGGCAATCACTCGGTCAAAGGCCAGAGTCGCTGTGCTTTGACTCAAACGGAGACAGATCTGGGAAGATCATGAATGATGTATTACTTACATGCGGTATGACTTGCCTTTTACGCTTAGACACAATTGTGGATCTTGATACCCGCTTCCAATTCAGTTTGTTGACTTTTACATGTTAATATCAGGATGTAGGACATGGCAAATAAAACTTCATTGAACGTATTTAGTAGCCATCGTCACATATATATGCGAGTTATGGAATTGTGGTTGGTTAAGGTTCTTTGGAAAAGGGAGAGAGGTATAAGTTGTAGAAAAGTACTATAATAGTACTATAAAACAAACTAATGAGCCTTCTTCTAAAATATGGGGGGAAGACCTTTGTTTGAACTGATATTACAAAATATAACATAATTGTATGGATACTGGGAAATGACGTTCCACGCGTATAATTGTAGGCTAATGAAAAAGAACCAGGGAAGAATCCTGGCGATCTATTAATTTGAATAATTCAGAACTTTTTTATTGCTTACATACAGAATATATTAAATCACCTTTGATGAAATGTAGATAATATTTGAATGAGAATTAAAGTGGAAAAGCCAAGGTAACACCCGTCAAAGTTTACGCGTTGTATAGTCTAATATTGACTAATAATCTACAGAAACACGATATATATCTGTTTTGTTGTGGTATTCAGTCCTAAGACTTGTCTGATGCAATCCTCTTTGCTAACCTATCTCGCGCAAGCCTTTTCATTTCCGCATAACTAGCACATCCCACATCCTCCCTAATCCGCTTATCGTATTACATCTTTGGCCTCCCTCTTCTGTTCTTAGCTCCCACACTTCCCTCCAATGCTAATTTTACAAGATCCTCGTGACCTATTAATCTATCCCTGCTCTTGGTCAAAGTCCTACATATTTTTGGCTCTTCCCCTATTGTGTTTAGAATTTCTTCGTAAGTGATTCTATCCACCCATCTTATTTTCAGCATTCTCCTATAGCATTACATTTCAAGGCTTCTATTATTTTCCTTTCCGCAACTCCTACCGTCCACGTTTCGCACCCATATAACGCCACGCTCCATACGAACATTTTTAGCAACGATTTCCTAATATTCACACTTATAAGTTATTACCCGTAAGTAAATTACTCTTTTTCGCGAAAGCCTTCATTCCCTGTGTTACCCTACTCTTTATGTCTACTATACTTCTACCATCCCTAGTTATTGCGCTTCACATGTAGCAGAATTACCTTAACTTCCCCAAAATATCTCTTCCCAATCTAACACCCTTTGTTATTCTGCTGTCTCCCATACTACACTCCATTGCTTGGTTTTCCCTCTATTAATTCTCCTTCCAGGACCACGTTCATGTAATTTATTATGGGTTGTAAGTCTTCTTCTGACTCTCCTAACACTACAATATCATCGGCAAAACGTAGAATTTTTATTTTTTCTCCTCACAGTATGATACCTTTTCTATATTCCGTTTCAACTTTCTTCATCGCCTGTTTTACTCATATATATATATATACATATACGTTAAACATCATGGGCGACAGACTACATCATTGTCTTACTCCGTTCCGGATTTCTGCTTTATTTTCTTGTCCTTCAATTATTATAATTACTGCTGACTGCCTTCTTCTCGATATTTTATTCCTGTCCTCTTCTAAATGCTTAATAATGCGTTCTAGTTTACTATTATCAAAGGCTTCTTCTAAATATACAAATGCCATGAACGTAGTCCTGTTTTTTTCTTATCCTGTATTTTAAAATTATACGCAAAAGCTGATCAGTAAATGCGCTGCGGCAACGGAATTGGCTAGGATCTGAATACGAACGTTCAGTGTAATTCTGTATTCATTTCTTACACCTGATTCGAGGTCAGTGATGGAACCTCTCCTCTACGTTGAACCTTGGACGTGGAATGTAGGGTCGGAGAGCTCAATTGGGGCGCGAGTGAATCGCTAGGTCTCACAGCTGCTCCTGCTCTGACGCACTTCCCGGCATTCCAATTATCACTTTACAATTACTTTCAGATCACATGATCACAAATCGTGGACTCTGAACTTATGTCCACGTACCACCATTACTAATAATCAGTTACTGAGAACCTTGTATTCAAAAAGCCCAGTTCCTACAGTAAACTAATTTACAGAGATACCGATAACTATACTTTGAGAGTATTCAAGAGAATTCTGAACTTTAAAATACAAAAATCAGTGAAACATTATTTTTGTTTGAAACGTAACAGCCAATGGATGGTAATAGAACCTAATGTAACACCCTCTCCCCCCAATATTTATTGTTCCATTTTAAGTTTTCCTGAAATATGGACCTATTTTTTTTTAAAAAAAATGTTTATAATCACACCAGTTGCTAGGTTATTAATGACTGTGCTTTATTAGCGGAACTTATATCCATGTAGGGTATCATAGTATGACTTCTCAAACAACACCAGGATTCAAACCCGGGACCTCTATGGTGCGAGGCAGCGGCGCTAACCACTACACCACAGGAGATCGGCATGGATCTTTAATATGCCTTGAATTTACAGTTATTTATTTCCTTATGTCTCTTTTGGGATAATTCCTTTCTTAAATTGTTTATTTTCCCTTCCATTATTTCCTGGAAAGTTAATTTTTTTATTACCTGTCTCCGGTATAGTATCTTACTTGAAGGATTTAAATTTAATCTTCTGTCAAGTCTTAGTATTCCACTAAACCTTGCTGTCTATAAGATAGTAAATGTGGATTTAATTATATGCACAGATGCCAGTGATATTAAGGTGGCCACAGATAAAACCAATTATTACTGTTCAAAATAAACTTTCTATAAACAAAACATTAAAAAATTTCTATTTACTCTGAATTAGGCAAATGTGTAAACCATTACATTCATATTCACAATACAAAAAAAATCCCATTAGAACGAGAAATTAAAAAATTTTTAGAAAGAAAAGGTCTTGCAGCTTTTACAAAGAAATTATTTTACTTTCAAATGTATTTTTCTTTAAACTTGAGCATTCTTTACCTGAGTTTATATAAATTATATAGAATTGAAATAAATAATCAGACTGTATCATTAAGCAATCATATCCGATATACAAAAATAGTATTACTAACTGTCGTTAAAAAGTATTTTATTGTTATTACAAAAACATAACTAATCCAAAACAATACATCAAATTATAAACATTTTAATATAAAATAGTTATCTGTAAATTGTAAACTTCTTGATATTGACTTGATTATTTTTCCTAATAATATTTAATTATGTAGTTTTATATTGAAAATAAATGTTTATAAACTTGCAGTTAGTATATGTATTTATATACATTCATTGTCTTTACAGAGCAGTCAGAAGATTTTTAATAATAAATTTCACACTTACATGGTGGGCAAAGCAAAATCTTACAATACCTAAAGTTTTTACGAAATTGGCTCAAAAGCATCCAAATAAAATAGCTTTCTATTTTGAGGACAAAGAATGGACATATGGTCAGGTAACAAATCAAATTATTGAATAGAGGATTAAAATAATAACTATATACATATTTAATATAATTGGTATGTAAAGGAAATAGAGAAACTGAAGATTGGTATCAACCATTCAAAAATTTGAAATATTAGCTTCATTTCCCAGAGATGATTTGCATGGCTAACATATTCTTATTAATATTTACTGACACAACAGAAGAACATGATTATGTGACACACCTGGTATTTTCATATTATGATAGAGGAAATGAATATAGGTAATGTTTCATTTAAAAATGAAGATAAATTTACCTGCAGTAAAAGCAGGAGAATAACTAAGTAATAAATAAATCTTGAAAACAATTAACCAAGTTTAGACTACTTTTAACTAGAAGAAAACAAAACTCATTACCTGAAACACCATAAGTATTAGTCGTTGGAAATCACTTGCAAATATAATTGTCTACAATTGTTAAACATTAATGTTGAAAGCTGTAGAAGAAGGAAGAAATGATGAATTTACATAATGATGCATCACCAAATGCTCGAAATTTGTTGTAATATTTTATTAGACATACTCAACATCAACTTTTGCTTTCTGTAAAACAGTAAGTGACAATTATATTGGACTGTGCAGTCCTTCTGAAGATATAACTATTAAAAGTGGCCCACTGTCCTAAAAAGGTTATTAGGATCATAAGGTTTTAATGCAAATTCTAGATTAGTTTTCAAGTGCAAAATGATGGGATAACAGTCACATCTGCAGAGAGATGTAATTGATTCCATGGCTCGGAAATCTTGCAAACAAGCAGCTTGATTGAACCAAACTGGAGAAAAGAAGAATACCAGTAGGCATGTGATGTGGAAATTGTAGAGATAAAATAAAAAATATATAAAATTGTGAATATCTGGTATTTTGATGAAATGAAATAGACAAATAACTGAGATAAATATAGTAAAAATGTAAAAAAAAGTTACTTTTTAAAACCTCTAAAGACTTATCCGAAATTATAATGATAAATTAATCACATTCCATTGATAATGTAAATATCCTTGTCATTAGAATAGTATTTTAACAAGTTAAGTATTGAGTAGATGGCATGTAAATAGTACAATAATTGTATCTTTAAAAATAAAAATTGTAATATATAACAGTCTCTTCACAATTCTTTCTTCGTGTATTAATTCTTTGAGTTGTTAAATTTATATGCCATTAATTGAACACAATCAACTACATTATAAATTTTGTATATAGGTTGAAGACCTTAGCAACCAAATTGGTAATTACTTTAAGAGTCAAGGTTTCAAACGGAAAGATGTAATAGCATTGGTAATGGAAAATAGACCTGAGTATGTTTGCACATGGTTGGGATTGTCAAAAGTTGGAATAGTAACAGCCTTAATCAATTCAAATCTCAGACAAGGACCTCTGCTTCACTCCATTACAGTAGCTAAAAGTAATGCTATAATTTTCGGTTCTGAATTAACAGAAGGTAAGTTTAATTAAAATTATTAGTGTTTCTTATTTTCATGCATTGTGTTAAATGGCATTTGCCTTATTTTGCTTGGAACTACCGTCACATTATTTAAATTTTAATTGTAATGATGTATAAGATATATTTTAACTAAAAAATTTGATATCTCTTTTGCTAACCAGCTTAACAATGCTAACTATCGTTTAACTTAAATTGATAGTTCATATTGACAGGCTACATAGTGATGAACATATCACATTTTTGAGGGGCTAAGCCTCATTCCTTAGGACAAAACATGACTTCACATAATACCAGCTGAACACACTTTGCTTTATTTTTTGTTAATAATTAATTGTCAAAATTAATAATCAAGCTTTTGATAAAACTATAAATGCTTTACATATAATTATTGAGTCAAAGATGAAATAGGGTGATACTTTTTTCCACAGTTCATAACAAATTGAGGAAATAGTGCATTGTAGATTTGATAGCAATTACATTTTCCATTCTGAAACGTTAAATGTGCTTCAAAATAATACATATCTGTGCTGCAGGTGTTAAAGGTGTTATCGATTCATTGAAAAATGTTCCTCTTTATCAATTAAACGACAAAAGTAAAGAAGATAATACAGTTCACTTTGGGGCCACAAGTGTAGATTCTGCATTGCTAAACATTTCCAAGGCATCTCCAACAGAAGATTTGAAGTTAGGAGCAACAAAAGATCAATTGGTGTACATTTATACATCAGGCACAACAGGTCTTCCCAAAGCAGCAGTTGTTACAAATTTAAGGTTAGTTTATACAATATTCCATAACTGTTTCTACATAGATTGACAAGTCTAAATAGAATTGACTCATCAAAAGCCAATTCATCACAAAACTTTATTCTTACTCACGGGTGCCAACCTATTTTAGTAATCAGCTGCCAAAAAATCTTCAAAGATATTGTTGAACCAAAATTTCTTTAGCAGTTCATTTAAGTGTTACAATCAAAAACTGTTACTATTTTGAGCAATTTATAATTTTTTAACATGCACTGATTTTATGAAAGATGGTATTTGAATAAAAAAAATTCTGATAAATTTAATAGTAACAAAAGTTCAAACACAAGAAATGAAACAAATTTACATAAGAACTTAAAATTAAACGAGTACAGTACACAGGCAGTATACTCCTAAATAATGTTTTACAGATTTATGTTTCCATTTAAAAAAAATTGCCGACCTCCTGTGGTGTAGTGGCTAGCGTTGCTGCCTCACAACTCAGGGGTCCCGGGTTCAAATCCTGGCATGGGCTTGGATGTTTGTGTCATCTTGGTCGCGAGGACCGGGATTAAAGCTGATGGGGAATTGATACACTGACCATGTATCACCCCAATTTTGGAATGTGTCATGCCAGATGACAGTGCGCAGCCGCCTCGGTAGGCCTAGGCCCTCAAGAGGGCTGTTGAGCCATTGGAGAGAGAGATTTAAAAAAATAATAATAGCTTAAGTTGTATGGATTTGCTGCCATTGTATTGCCAACAGTAATTTCCACTATTAAGTGGTAACAATCCATATGCTATGATTACCAGCCAATGATTTCACATTTCATATGAAATATTCTTCAAATTTAATATATGTTAAATACCTACAAACTGACTATTAATTTTTTTAAATGTTTCCACTGTATTAAAACATTATCTTTTTGCCAATTCATTGTATCTCATACACACAATTATATATTGACTAGTTAAAATGGTGCTAATTCACAAAAGAGAAACACAATTGTACATACTTTCAATCAGGCCAACGACAACAAACAGAAACAATTGGACTTTTACAATTATGGAATCATTATTTGTCAACATTTGAATAATTATTCAAAAATAATAAAGAATTTCTATAATAAATGTTTCATTTAATCTTTTACATCTATTGTTTTACTCCTATTTGCTACAAAAAATTGTACACTTGCATTTAGGTTTATGATGATGGCTGTAGGTGTTCATTACATGCTGGACATAACAGAAAGTGATAGGGTATATAACCCACTACCTCTGTACCACACTGCTGGTGGAATGGTGGGGATTGGCCAATGTCTTCTTGGAGGAACTGCAGTTGCCATCCGTCGAAAGTTTTCAGCATCCAATTTCTGGTTGGACTGTATTCGTTATGATTGCACGGTATGAATTTTTCGCATTTGTTATCAAAGCATTTTTTATCATCGTATTGGTGTTTATTGCTGAATTTTCAAATGGCTTTATAAATAATTCTAATTATTCCAAATAACAGAAAATAGAAAACAATAATTAATTCTTATGAAAATTGTGAGGATTCTTTATTTGTATATTATTTTTCTGATCTCACTAAATGTGTATTTCATTAGTTGTTTCCCTTCACAGGTGGCTCAGTACATTGGTGAAATATGTCGTTACCTCTTATCTGTACCAGAGAAGCCGGAAGATAAAATGCACAGGGTGAGAGTTATGTTTGGTAATGGCCTTCGTGCACAAATTTGGAAGCAGTTCACAAGCAGGTTCAATGTGAAACAAATAGGTGAATTTTATGGAGCAACAGAAGGAAATTCAAACATAGGTATATTGATTAGCATATTTCCAAATATACACTCTTGTCGACATTTTCCTCCAAAGTTTCAAGATCACAACCCCAAATCATCACATAAATTTCCAAATTTTACCAATACTGTCAATTATATCTGTTATCTTGTAATTTACACTAGAAGTAGAGTACTATAGAAAAATAGGTTTTCTTAACAAAATAAAGTTATTTAATTTTGGAAATTTATTATAATAATTTAATTTAAATGGTTTCGAGTCTGTTTGGGTTTTCCCAAACTATTCAACAAAATTCTGGAAAGAAGTTCTATAGTCCCCATTCAAATACAAAAATGGCTAAACTTAACCGTGAACATTTACAGAAGGGAATAGCACTGTCCATATACCTACAAAGTCCATAATGTTTTATATAGTTTCATAAAAAGAACAGCACACATGCAGAGTTGGAATTTTATTTAGCAGAATATTTTAAAATAATTCGTAAAATATAAGGAACTTATGTATATTGTTTTAGTTCATGATTTAGATGAAACAGAAACCTTGCAACAAACCAATGTATATTAGTGTCTTAAGAGATACAGAATGTTACTTCAGATATTTTACTTACATATAAATTAATATTGTAAAATTACTGATCAAATTCTGATACAGTTTTATTTGTAAATAATTTGCCAAGAAATATTGTTCAATGATGTAGCACCATGTTTTTTATATCATATTTCCCCCTTTCCTTTTAGTCAATATTGATGGAACAGTTGGTGCTGTTGGATTCATTCCTCGTTATGCAACTCCACTATACCCAGTTGTGTTGGTCAAAATTGATGAACAAACGGGAGAAGTAATACGAGACAAAAATGGCTTCTGTATCAGATGTAAACCAGGTAATATTGTTATATTGTCTTGATATTTATTCAATGTAAATACATCATTTTATCCCTTAATTTTATTGGTTACTTCTTAATCTATGTGTTAATTTTCATCTAATACAGGCATTTTTATATTTTCAAAATTGTACACAGGTGAACCTGGCCTTTTTGTTGGAAAAATAAACCCCAAAAAGGCAATAAGCAATTTTAATGGCTATGCAGACAAAAAGGAATCTGAAAAGAAAATTCTTAGAAATGTATTCACCAAGGGAGACCAAGCTTTCAACTCTGGTGAGGATTTTTTTGTAAAATTCATATTCTATTAAGTAATAATATGAAACTGGAAAACATTTAATTACATTTCATCCTACAAATTTTGATGCACATAATAAATTACACAAATGAGGCCTTAATGTATAAGCTTAAGCTATAAACATTTCAATTTTTAAATGTCCATTCTAAAGCCTTATGTCATTCATCAATCGCCGGGTGTATGTTGGTTTAGCCATGTTTATTAAATTCATAAATTATAATTAATATTTTTCTTGGTACAGAGTCCACATGAACTTCCATTATGAATTTATTTGTAAAGAATGGTTGGGTTTTGTGAGATTAGTAATTTCCACTACATAGTTGTAGAGATCCTAACAAAGTACTCAGTTCATCATCAAGAAAGCTTAAGATCAAAGCTGTTTTTCGATAGAATTAGCTATTAATATTTTTCTGTCATTTTAATTATATTATTTCTTATTGTATTAATTTAAATGTTTAGGAGATATCCTTGTCATGGATGAATTTGGTTATTTCTACTTCAAGGACAGAACTGGTGATACTTTCAGGTTGGTTACTAAATTTCTTTCATACTTCATAGTAAATCTGTTTAATAAAAACAACATACTATTATCTTTTGAATTCATTGAGTAAATAAATTCTAAAATTAAAGCTGGTAGAAAAGCAGATTTTTTATAATTGTTAAAATCAAATGTAACATTCATTTGTAGTGTACATTTCAGTTATATAATGTGAAATGAAATTTGTAATACATTGTGTCTACTTTGACAAGAATGAGCAAGTGTGACAGGAATGGCAAATATCTGAGCCATCATACATTCATAGATTGTTAACAATTATTTTTTATTTTTTGCAGGGGAATTTTATTATACTGTAATTGCTGTCTTAGGATACTCTCCATCTACTATATCAAACAGTCTCAATATGTGCTCATAGTTTTTTCTTTTTAGCATTCTCTGAAGACTCCTTCCTTTCATAGTTTTTTTAAACCTTATCAATCAATTTGGTCTTTAATGTGCTTCTACAGCAACGCATTTCACAAAATTCCAGTCTACTCCTTTGCACTCTAATTGTCCGTGTTGAACATACACACATTGCTGAACAGAACATAATTTCAATTATTGACACCAGTAGGTTTCTGTTCATGAAAACTATTCTTAAGTTTGTAATTTTCTCTTTTTAATATATTTGCTTCATCCATTTATGGTAATCCTGCCCCATAAATAGAAAAACTCTTGTACCATACCAGAACCTATTTTGTATTAAAAAGGCACGAACCTTTCTGTTTGCTGCTAATCATGAATTTATTTCCCCCTACTTATTTTTGTATAACTGATATGGAAACCACAATAAATGGCATGAACATGGTCCTAGAAGAAGAGTACAACATGAGGATTAATAGACAATATAATAATAATAAGCCCTTTGATGGTCATGGTTTTAAGAAGTTATTTTATTTCAAACAGTAGCTTTCGACAGCTTATACTGCCATATTCATTCTATTGATACAAGTTTCTCAGAATTATCCATACAATGTACTTTGTTACCTTTGAAATATTTGTGTTGCTTAGCATATCGTCTGGTTTCCTGGTCAAAAGCTTTCTCGAAAAAGAGGAATTAACTTACAGGTAACATAAGTGTGAATATTAGGAAATCATTGCTAAAAATATTTGTATGCAGTGTGGCATTATATGGGTGCGAAACGTGGACGGTAGGAGTTGCAGTAAGGAAAATAATAGAAGCCTTTGAAATGTGGTGCTACACGAGAATGCTGAAAATCAGATTGGTGGATAGAATCACTAACAAGGAAGTTCTAAACAGAATAGGGGAAAGCAATTAATATGGAAGATGTTGATTAATAGGCCCATTTTGAGACACGAGTCTTGTAAAATTAGCATTAGAGGCAAGTGTGTAGGGGTAAGAAAATAAGATGGAGGCAAGGATGGAATATGCTAAGCAATTAGAAAGGCTGTGGTGTTTATGCATAAATGAAAAGGCTTGCATGAGATAGGTTAGCATGGAGGGTTGCATCAGACCAGTCTTTTTACTGAATACCGCAACACTTCTTTTCAATCCAAACTTCTCAAAGAGTAAGTAGTTATTTTCTTGGAATGTAGTTCCAAATCTGTCTTCTTCTCTGACAAAAAAAAAATCATCTGGGGGCCTTTCTCTTCTAGTAATTCAATTCCTGTTACAAGATTTTTTTTCTTTGTGTGTGTGTTTAGTTTAAGGGTAATATGTTGCCTTGAACCTTTGCAAATATATTGTGTATTATTGGCACTAGGATATAGCTATTATTTGTAAGAAAACCTGAAAGAGGTGTGAATGTACCAAAACATTGTTACTTTCTAATAAAGTGTCTGTAAATAGGCCATAAACTGATTTATTAATTCATAACAGATGTAACTAACTTTCAACTAAATTTATTTTCAGGTGGAGGGGTGAAAATGTAGCTACGTCAGAAGTTGAAGCAGTTATAAGCAATGTTGTTAGTTTGAAGGATGTCGTCGTATATGGCGTTGAGGTAAATTATTACAAATAGCTGCGTAAAGGTGTTTTGTGAATCAATAATGTAGGTTCTCAAAAAAATAGTTAACTTAAAAATTAAGTAGAGTATTCAATGTAGTTATTAACTGGATGTTTTCGTACTATTCATTTCTCCATCTACATCATATAATAATATTGATTTATTTTTAAATTTCATATGCTGACAAGTTAGTTTTTATCCTGTTTGAAATTCTAACTTACAAATTTGTGCTCTAGGTGCTGTATTTCTTGTTTTATATATTTGTTGCTGCGAAAACTAATGAATTCATTCTCGGATAATTTTGTAGGTACCTCATACCGAAGGTAAAGCAGGCATGGCAGCAATTGTAGATGAAGAAGGCGCCCTTGATCTCAACACACTTGCGTCAGGGATAAAGAAAAATCTCCCAACATATGCTTGGCCATTATTCATTAGAGTTTTGGCAAAGTTACCTATGACAGGTAAAAACTAAGAACAACACTCAAGTTAAATAATAGTCAATAACTTTTTACCATAAATTTATTTATAATAGAATGACTAAAAGTTCATTTCCCCTACGTTTTTCAGGCACTTATAAACTCATCAAGCGTGATTTACAAGTGGAAGGTTTTGATATTAATAAGATAAATGATACAGTATATTTTATGGATAAAGGAAGTTACATTCATTTAAGTGAAGAACTATATAAAGATATAGTGAGTGGAAAAGTCAGATTATGATGTGCAATAAAAAACATGAAAATAGTTGCACATGTGAAGAATAAATTAAAATCTCTTCACATAATGGATTGACAAAAGTGGACATATCATTATGGTGATGGTATATAATGACTGTTCTTTGTCAATTTAGTTTGTTTTTATAACTGAAGACTGGTTACTTGTTAAGATGAAACTGGAAGTATTCACTGGAAAATATTTGAACATTTTATAGAAGGGTGAAAGTAGTTGGATTTCCAATGCTGATGTAAATGTTTTATAAAATTTATTTTATGGAACACTTCAAATTGTTTGTAATTTAATGTTATTAATTTTATTTAAAAAATAAACAAATGCCAAGAATGACACTTTACAGCTTTCCTGAAACCATGAATTTTATTTTACCCCTTCACAAGGGTAAGCACAATCTATGTTCTGGCAATGTTAATCACATATTTGCCATTACCAAAGCTAAATAATTCCTTCCTTTGATCCCAACTTTTTGTATTATAATAAATTGACAACAGCTGTCTACAAAAGTTCTGCCAACCAAAGGAGAAAGGCAGTAAATCTAAAAAAAATACTTTTGAGAAATCGAGGGATTAAGTTTTTTTAAGCTTCAACATTTACATAAACCCCTTCTCTCTGAAAATGGTTTTATCCATACCAAGAAATATAAATTTGTCTTTATAAATTAATTATAATACATCTATGAAATATTTTCAGGAGTCAAAAATTTTTACTTACTGCCCTTCTACTTTGGACTGCAGAGTCGTACATGTAACCTAACCACAAACTCTTGATCAAACACGGTTTAAAAGTTATCTTATAAGTTTATAGAATGGTCCAAGGCAGAAGACGGTGACAGAGCACATCGTTGTCAAAACATCACGTCTTAATCGCAGCTGTACCAGGGTGGAAATCCGTGAACTATTTCTGCCACATTCTTGAAATGTTAGAATGGTTGGTGGAGGAAATGCCTCTAACAATGAAAACGAAAAACCCATTAAAAATATCACATATATAGTGGGAATTTGGATCAGAGATACTATCCTGAATTATACTCTGAAATATTACTTCATCCAGGTTATTTTGAACAGTAGCAAACCCAATGCAACTGTTCACATAAATTTGAATAAAAACTAAGGAAATGAATCGCTAATGGACAATGAAGGAGATTACTGCAAAATATAGATTCCATTAATTCTGAACACAATATAATAATTGTTTCATTAATAAAATATAGCTAAAATGATTGTGGTCTATGAACAAGATAAGAATAATTAGTTTTTCTATTATACCTTTTTGGAGATTACATGAAAACCTTAATGTAAATAATAATTTTCAAATTATTTTGGAATACGACTTTTTGCAGCATCTAATTCTGAGCACACAAATAAATTGAAAAAATATGAAAATCTATTAGAAGTACAAAAAAAGTTCTTAGTTTTTTTTATTAATGTTTTAATTTATAAAACAGAAGTCACACATTGACAGGAGCTTTAGAGACTTAATGTCAATATTCATCCGTCCAAACCACATTAATGGTAGCGTTCATATTTACTATGTCTTTAAAACTGAGTAAAAAATTGAAGCTCCTTATAAAGTGTGACTATGTTTTCTAAAATAAAACATTTAAACTGAGACCTTTATGGTTTTAATAATGGACGTTCAGAACACGATGTCCGGATATATATTACAAAATGAGAGAAATTTAGTATCTATACATGAATGTATACTCGTTTAGAGTTTCTAGTTGGTAATACATTATAAAAACCAATTAAGTGAAAAATGATTGTTTTAAATATTTATTTTTAAACAGTAAAAAAGCAATGAAGTTTTTTTTATAAAAAAGAATGTATTGTTACAACAATTGTAATAAATAAGTTAAATATGACAAACTTAAGTAATGCAACCAGCATTAAAACACCACAATCTTTGACCATGATACTGTTATATAAAATTAACACAATCCCATTTATTGTATATTTGCACTTGTGAATTGAGATAAATAATGTCAGAATAACTTTTAATACAAACAAAAGGAATCACAACAGATATATATATTTATACACTGCTAAAAGTGTGTAAGCCACTACTAATAAAAAAGTATTGTAAATTATATAAACTACATAACAACTAATTCAATAAAAATGTCAAGATCAAAATGTTGCTTGTGTGGATATTCTTACCTAACACCTTCAGCAAATTACAATATTATGAAGTAACAATACAAATATTTATTTACACCTAAGAATGCACTTCTTGTTCCAATGGTATGTTGACATTTATATTGTCAGAAGAGTTCACATTAGATTCTAAAGCATTTTCATATTTTCCTTGAGGCTGTGGATTTGGCGGATTATGCAGCATTGCCGCCCCAGGATCTCCTCCCGCACGTAGATCAACTGTATCAGACTCCCTGAGGCGCCCTCTACCTTTTGGGCCTGTGTCTGGAGGAGGAACTATAGGAATTGCAGACCTTTGCCTTTTCTGAGTGACTGGTCGGGTCATTACCTGTTCTTCTGGACTGTAGTAAGTTATTCCCTGAGGTTGAAAGAGCTCATGTGGCTGCCCGGGAGCCTTTTAAACAAAATAAACAATTTTAATTATTTGCAAAACAAGCTTTTCGCATTTAAAAGTAGAAATATATTTTTACAAAAATAAATCCTTACTTTGTTAACATTCTATATTATTTATTACTTACACCATTGAAAATTCCTATAATAAACTAATAAAAATTTTCACTTTTACAATGGGCCTCAATGTGTTTATTTTCCTTATATTTAAAAAAAATTAGGCGTTTAAGAGCATTCCACTTAAATTTACAAAAATGATTCTACCTTTCCTTTCCTAATTTTTGTAAGATTTTTAATAAGGCTTAAACACCGAATAACAGAAAAAGCGACCACTAATTGTAATTCACTTTCCCTGTGTGTCATAAATAAAATACATTTTATGACATGGTAAATATAAGATGGAAAATTTTTACAGGCATAAACAGCACATTAGGAAAAATAATTTAAAGAAATCATAACACTGTTTTAAAATGATAGAGCTGAAAGTGGGAGAAAATGACAAAGTGGTTCAGATTTTAATATAATTTTAAGTATTTGTACAACGTTTGAACAAGTTTATTCAAATGCTTTCTACTATATATGAACAGAGTAAATCATACATTTATGTTGTGTCAGTACTGATATTTTCTGTAATGCTGATGAAAGTTGATTAAATAAATTCTTAATATTCATAAGTACTAAAATACTGACAGAAACTAGAAGATTATTCAAGATTTTTCATAGATAATACTGGAAAGCACTACTACAAGTTCTCCTATAGAAACAAAGATAGCATTCATTTGGTATATACTGATATTAATTTCAAAGGCTAAATAAACAAAAAACTACACATTACTATTATTTAATCACATTAAACATTTTTTTCTTTGAAAGTACAAAATAGAAAAAACCACAAATCTTGCATAGATTCTGGATTACATATTTCTATGCAAAAGATATATTCAATAAATTAGTCTAAATTATTAAATTCAAACAGTTAGGTATAGCAAATTATCATCTTACAATTCTGAATAATACTAGTTCCAGTGTTCCAAAGAGAAAATATAGCAAAAAATCCTCTGCAAATATATAAATTATTCTCTCTGGAAAAGTGTTGGGAGAAAGAAGTTTTACCTTCACAATACCTATAAAACGGGAAAATAAGACAGCATACAGGTAATATAAAGGGGGGTGCAGTGTTCTCATTAGAGTAATTCAAATTACCTGGCGATAATGTATCTGCCAAAAGATTTTTTTAAAATAAAATAATTTGACCACAATTGTTTACAATATTAAGAAGATACACATGATACAATATCTTTAAAAATCAGGTGTTGTGAACTAATTTATCTGGTTACCATATATTCAAATTGCTTGACTTATCCTTCTTAGTTAATTAATTCACATACCACAGTAGTAAATCCTTGGAATGGAGGATATGGCTGTGGTGGATATTGCCCCTGTGTTGGTGCTGGGATGTAATTTATCATTGGAGCTCCTCCAGGAGGTGGCTGCATGTAAGGAGAAGAACCTGGAGGAGGCAAAATTCGAGGTGGTGGTGCAGGAACAGGCTGAATAAATGTGGGAGGAGAAGGATATGGAGCTGCATAAGAAGGCGGCTGAGGATGGGCTAGTAATGGAGCTGCCGGAGGTGCTTGTTGTGGAGGTGGCTGAGGTGGTTGAGGAGCATCTGCATACACTGGTTGTTGCACATAGCCTGAAATGAAAAAATTAAGTTTAAGTACTTTCTTTAGAAAGCAGTATTAATATTTATATCACACAAAATTCTTTACATGGCCTAATATAAAAAACTGGATAAAAATGAGTATTGGACGGTATTTCATGAAAGCATTCAGTTTATAATTATACAATATAACACATTAAAGTAAATTATAGAATAAAATACACACAATCTTGCCAAATTCTAGCAACAGCATGTTTGAGCCACATCATTTGGTGTAACATTACGACACACAACACAATTATATGTTGGTAGTTGTGTAAGCAATGGAAAGAAATAAAAGGCACCTCACCTTCTTGTATGAAATCAATCAAGTTCCCAAGAAAGTATGCTGTTTTTACAACATGAGTCTATTATAAAACAATTTAAATTAAAGGAACTTTTCTTATTTCTTAAGACATTAAAAACAGTATTGCTGAACAATCGCAGTGTATTCTACAGTTTTCAGTTAGCTATACACGACAACTTATTTTGACCAAATTTATAACTGTAGTGTGTTGTGGTATGTGGCATCAACACCTCCTTTCACAACCAAATTTCTCAATTTAATTGCTCTACAGAGACCCATATTCTATCAATTTGACAGGTCACTTAAGTGAATGATCTGTGGACAACTGATTGTAAGGAGAGCAAATAAAAACTGTAAAAACTACTAAAATAAATATATAATTAGGTTTATATTTTTTTTACTTAACACTATAATGCAAAGGCATGGTGGAAAAATACCTAGTGGTACTTTCTTGAATTTGAGAGAATAAAATAAAAAATATCTTTTAACTTTCTCAAGTAGTCTATAGAAGAAAATTAAAGACAGTAGATTTATAATAGTGTCGACTTAAAATGTGTAACAACAAAAACAATTTTTTGTTGTTGAATATGTTTGGAGTTGGCAGGAATACATTCCAAAAGCCAAAGATACAGGAATAAATACAGTTCATGACACTTATTTGGTAGTGAAGTACAACATACCTTGGGGATAATATGCATGTGGCTGAGAGTATGTAGGTGCCCCTGTCTCTGGGAGGGATCTTTGTCTTTGAGAAGAATATCTCTTTGGTCTATTAGCAGCACTGTCTTGCATTCTTGGCGGAACCACGGGCTGCCTGCGCTCTGTGTTTTGGTGATAATTTGCTGAATTTTCTGTTGGCAAATTTAAAGATTTATACTGAATCACACTGGCATCATTATTTCAAGACAAAAATTTAATACAATATAGCTAGTAATTTCTTAAACAAGAAAATATTAACATTGTGACACAAAAGTGTGAGTTAAAATTGTGTTATTTGGAAAAGTTAGAAAAAGTTAATAACCCTCACTCAAAGTTTTACTCATCTACTCACTGTTTGGCCTCCTATCCTTATTTGATCTATACTGATCATTCAAAGACATTTGATTTACGTCCTTTGAAATATCATCTGGAGTTCTTGTAATCACTTGGCTAGCAATCTGAAACCACAAAACAAACAACTATGATTTAATAAAAAACAATACTTTGTTTTAAAATGTACCTGCTTATGAACTATCTTTACCATACTTTTATCCCCATGAAAATTTAACTATTTTCTTTCTTCAAATGGATTTTTCGAACTTAATAGTTATAGAACATGTCTATATAATTCTTCAATACAAAGATATGTTGCTATCAATTAGAGAATATTCACAAATGATAATATTTTTAACTTGATAAGTATATCTTCAAGAAAGATACAACTCTCAAAGAAAGAAGATATTTTTGTAATGAAAATTAAGTTCACAACTATTATAAAATAATAAATTCAAAAAATAATACAATTACCTGATAATTTTTGCCGCTATCACTTCCACTTCCTTCATCGTGGGAAGAAAGCCTTGTCTCGGACACACTTCTGCCAGATTCTTGGATCAAGACAGATTGTGTTACATTACCCCTGGAGGCTCCTCTTCCAGGAATTATCCCTCCCCTACTACCTCCACGACCTCTCATTCTGCGATTTCCATCCGGTCCCATATCATCGTATCCTCCCCTTCCACGCCCTCGGCCTTTCCATTGAATATTGTCCTCAATTTTTTCTTCATTAAATACATTATTTCTATTAGCACTAGGGTTGCCATTGTTAGTCAAATTGATTTTTACACTGGCAGTGGTAATCTTAGGAACAGGTTCTATGTCCTTCTTTTCCTTTCCTAAACTATGATTGTCCTTTCTCAGGGAATTATTATTATGTTTAGACATATCTCCCTCTTTCACTGCTGAATTAGGTTCTTCGTCCCTATAAAGAAAACAATTGTATCTTGGTTGATACTAATCAGACATTTCATTAAACAAATACCAAAACACACAAACAAAATTGAAGTAGTATAATTTAATTAACCTGTAAAAAAATTGAAGTTAATTGTAAACAATTTGATATAATTTCTTTCTACCTATAAAAATAAATTTCTGCTTGCACTGCCTTCCACAATTTCTAAATGTTGCATAATTTTAGTTTTATCAAAATATTTGTCATTTGAAACAAACTGTTATTTCAGTTCTGTAGAATGGGATTTAAAGAACATATCAGAAACTTAATAATTCATAAAAACAGTTTCAGAGATTCATCAATTTTCATCTATTCATAGCTGTTCAAATTAGAATGGAAGTTAGTTGAAAAACTCTCTCCCTTAATACAATTAATGAAAGATGCATTTGTGGGCACTTAACAAGCCTTGGTACATTCCAAAAAGGAAAATAATTTTAATATTAACCACAAACTACACATTTCTCCTCCACAGATAATGGTACTTTTCTATCAATTTTATAAGGCAATTTCCTTGTAAAGAATATAATTTTACTGGCATTATTTCTTCCCAAGCCATTTTCACCACTTTGACAACCAATTCTTAATAAACACTAATATCAGTTTTGAATACTGTCAACTAAGAAATCACCAAGAGAACAACTTTTCCAACATAATAATAATAATGTATAAAATTTGCTTAATACCAATAATAATGATAATAACAACTTTCAATAAATTTGCTGATGATCAAGAATGCAAAAGAAATCAAAAGTTAAATGGCAATACTGGAGTATTAGAATAATTGTTAATGCCTATTAGTAGAGCACCACAAAAGTAATCAATAAAAACCATTCCATGCCAACAGTGTATTAACAAATAACATACCTAGATAATTCTTTAGTTCTATTGTCAGAGTCTTGAGAAGATAACTCAGATGCATTGCTCGATTTATCAGCAGCTTCCACTTCTTTTGATTTTTGTTTATTACTGACAACCAATGGTGGAAATTCATCTTCCATTTCAGCATGAGACATCCCACCCTGCCTTCCACCTCGTCCTCTACGAGCTCCACGTGTAGGTGTACCTGTTGTTTTTGAGTAAGCATCTTCGTCTTCCCAGTTGCGAGTATATTTATTTGGTCCACGCCTAATACAAATAATTAAAAAATATCTATATTTTGGAAAAGGGAACAAATCAATGTTTGGCAATTCTGGGGTCTACTAATTTTTAAATTCTATTAAATTCAATATTATTCTATTCAATACAGTAATTAATACATACCCATAACGCCTTCTGCGTCTTGCTCGCGGAGGTGCTTCTTCATTTCGAATATCGTAACCATACACAGCAACAAGTTCGTCTCTAGATTTTGGCGTTTGTTCATCTTCGTTATATCTGTCATGGCACCATCTATTTTCATTCTCTTTCCAAACCTTTTTCTTATCATTTGTTTGTGTTTCTTTACTACGTTCCACTTCTGTCTCTTGTACAGTTTCATCACTGAACAGAAAATTTTCAATTATCACTATTTGACATTTTAAAATGATTGGTATGGACAGGAATGATTTTTTTTAAGAATCATTTAAAATTTTCAGAGGCAAGCTGTATCAAGTGGATCAAAATTTTCTTTAAAATAGTCAATCATCAGTTATTAGAAAAAATAATTTACATTCAATTATACTAATTTTGTCCGATTCATGGACGATGTTGTTTTATGAAGTCCATTGGACTGTGCTGTCAATTTCATAATCTGGGAAAAATTGTAAATAAGATCCACTGAACTAAGACCCATACTGAATAGATTTAATTGAATTACAACTATTTCAGGTGCCTGTGTTGAAACACCATCTCAATTTGTAAAATAGCCCATGTGTAACAAAAAAGCAAAGCAGTTTGTCATTATAAATTAACCCCGAAGAACTCTTGTGGTATTAGTTATCATGTGGGGTGTTGACAATACCCCAGTTAATAATTAATACTCTACATATTATACACAATACTCCTAATATATCTAAGTTATGAATATTTTTTAAGTAAGGACATCAATGCTTATTAAAAATTATCCAACAGGCTCAGCACTGCCTCAAAATGGTAAATCTATTTAAATTCCCATTGTCTAAAAATTAGATGAGACTAATTTATTATTTCTGCCTTGACTCGAAGCATAAAGGTTTCCTGAAAGGTACTGAAGGGCATTACAGTGTACATACATGCACTAACCAGTTATAACCTTGAAAATAAAGATGGAATGTTCCTTAAACCCAACTTGTTCATCAGGGTTAATTACGGCAGAAGTTTCCTATTAAATTTGCTCTATCCACACCAAGGCACATGAAAATTATTTTCTTGGTCCATCCTTAAAAATTCTCAAGACTTCGAAATTTCCATTGTGAAGCACACTTTAAGGCTGAATTTAATCCTACATGTTTTGACACAAGTTAGGACTAGCAGCTTTTGAATAGACAATAAATAAAATAATTATTGCCCTACCATAAACAGTGGACAAGTGTTAAGGTTTTACAGTAACAAATTGCATTTCAGCATTAGAAACGACTAATAATTACTAAAAAGTAATTTGTAAATAAAAATTTACCTACGTGCCATATTTTAATATTACTTCCAGATAGTTGGCACTTTCTAACATACCTTAAACATTTTTAATTGAGAATTATCAATACATTATATATATTGGTAATAATGAAGCTGAAAAATATTAGTAGCTTTCTCTGCAGATTTGAGTTCTATTTCAGTAAAAAAAAACTTATTTTGCAATAGTACTTTCTGAATTAAGGCTGTAATGTCACATGAGTATAGAGAAATTACAATTAAGCAAAGCTTGCTTTGAGAGGTGTTATGATGCCATTCGTTTGACCAAACTCCTCCTTAGCCATGGTGATAATAAATATTCAAAATAATAAAACAGGGCTTACACATCCTCAACAGCTGTACGATCATCATGTTCATAGAAGGTACCTCTCTTTGGGATATACTGAGGGTTTCTTCGATCTTCATCGTCATCCAATTTCTTTTCCTTAGCAGGAACACTTTCCTAAAATCATTTACAAACAAGAAATAAAACATATAATTCAGAACTAATTTTGGTTTGTGTGTACAACATGTAACTGGGAAAATAATTTCAAGTAAAAGGTAGGATAAAAAAACAGTGAAACTCCATCATACTGCAGGATCCCAAGGACATATTTTACATCCACTATTCTGAAGTATTGGTAAATGTGAATTAACCATAAATATAACCTTTTTAAATGATGTGTTTACAGATGTATTAAACTAAAAATATTAGAGAACAGTAATTACAATATATGTCATCATCAAAAATAAATACTCTTACTTTAAGTTGACAAACTCATCTGACACATTTTTTAATATATACTGTTTGATGGTTGCAAGCTGTATCCATTCCACTACTTCACTAATTTAATCTATGACGTAGTTAACTTTTAGATTTGGTAAGGAATCATTAGACACATCATCACATTCAGAATCATAAATTCCACAATTGATTCTTTCCACAGAAGCAGCTATTTACTCATCTGTTCATTTTAATGCAAATGTTTTAAAACTCTGATCTCAATTTTATCAGTTGCACTGGTATACTTTGCAATAAAATTTCCTTCAAATTATCCACACTACTATCAGAATGTCATACAAACTATCCCATAGATTACAAAATAATAAACTGAGAGTATTTAATGCAATATACAACATAAATAAAGCAGTTCAATCCAAGAATAAACATCTTTTAAAGTGGATTTAAAAACAAATCTCATAAAATATAGAGGGACATGGTTCCACTCGTGCTATATCCCATTCTACAGTAAACCGAGGAGTTTGACAATCTATCAACAGGAAAATGTAATCAGCACAATTAATTATTGTTTATTATCTAAAAAATTTGTTACATCTATCTGAACATAATGAATATAACTAAACAGAGTTAAATTAAACTACCTGACCATCCCCTTCTTCTCTTTCATATTCTATTATAACACTGTCACTATCACCAGCTTCATCATCTTCATCACCACCATGAGCTGTACAATCAGATCCCGATGCTTCACCTTCAATTTCATCTATAGGTTCATCATATTCATATGGTTTTTGTCCATCATCACTGTCATTTGGAACAGGATCCTGCAAATTTTTAAGGATAGAGTATTTGCAGAACAAATGAGCACAATTAAACAGAACAAGTTAATAAAATAATTTATTAACTGTACCAATACAAATATTTTTGACATTGTGAAATAACAATAAGAAGCTAACGCAGAAAGAACATAGGTTACTCTCGATTTGAACTTTCGACCTAAATACGAGTACAATCACATGCGAAGTAGGTAACTTACGAACACGCGTTACAACAATAAGTTCGAATAATGGTGTATAGCCAAACAATACTTACATCTTCAGCAGGTTTGCTAGTATCGGCACTTTCGTACGAACTTTCTGATAATTCTTCAGAATCCCTCGAAACATTTTCCTTGATAATTTTCTCAGACATCTTGTGTAATCCCAAGGTATTCTTTCAAGCAATTAAATGTGCCTATTTTGTCATTAAACTACCATACTTGCAATCAACATAAAAGTTTCATTTACTCGATTGTCTTAACAACTACGGAACATTTGGTGTTGATACCTTCAACTATCATCCGTGCCATTTTTTGTATATCGTAGATCTTCCCAGATCCCCTACTGTTTATAAGGTCTTTGCTCGAATTGACTTTGCATAGAACTTATTAAGATATGTCTTTGCCAAATTTCATAAAGACAAAGATATTAAATGACAGGTTTATATACACTTCATCAAATCCAAATGAAAGTTTTATATAAAAATGCTACTTAATAAACGAAATACAGTTAACTGTGACCCTCTAGTTGAACATTGAACAGTTTCTTATATATTTCACACGTGCAATAAAGTAAGAACTCGTTAGAATATTTCATTTGATGTCCGAATTAATTCGAAGATTAACATATTGTGGGGTCGCAGCAATACAGAGATAAGTGGACGTATAAATCAGAAATTATAACACTCCACTATTTCCCAATTTTACTTGCCAGAATGTAAACAGGAACCCCGTTTGTCATCAACGGTATGGTTCCGAATGCTGCATTAGGAATTGAATTAATCGCTTGAATAGAAAGTAAGGAGTAATGAAACCTTAAGCAATATCTGAGATAACAGCAGTATTCATTAAATATAAACCAAAATATTAAAACTCTCCATTCTATTTCAATTTCACTTGACTAAATATAATGTTATAAATAGTTCGCAATAATTCCAGAGTCTGAATTTCTCCCTTGAATACAGAGGATAATGTAGTCTCAAATTATGTTTATAGTTTATTTCCTAATTTTCGACTCTAATTATCAAAATACACATTTTTCTCTCTATTCAAAGAATGCGTCAATTGACGGTTAAAAGCACGTTTTAACGATTTTAAAGTCTACTCTTGGTTACCTTGCTCTAACTTCCACCCCCACCCCATTTTCAATTTCCTTTCCCCCTTTCCAAAAGAAAAGAATAATCAGAGCACAAAATGATTGTTTTTAATATATATATATATGGTCGATTTAATATTGGGTTGATTATTATTTGGTGCTACGTTGTCTGATTTTTGAGAAAAATATATCGAAAATTAGCTATAAATGAAGGCGGAAAATGATTCCGTATTCCGTTAGATGGAAACATTGTAATTCAATTTTCCATTAGTAAGTTGGCTGCATCATTTCATAATGAGAATCTTAAAAAAATGGAGTGGCAAATGAAAAGAATTTGCTTATCAATATCAGGTTCGTCCTATAATGGGGTGTGATACAGGTTGCTGGGATCATTATAGAGAACACCACATATAACAGGGCACGGGCGCGATAATGTAAGAGACATTAGGGAGGAAATTGTTGGCAACCAGAAGGAAGACTTAGCGCACTTTTTAAAACATGCACGGGGATCAAAGCGTGGTTGAACATATATAGGGGAGAAGGTATAAAAGTCTGTTTCAGGATGTAGCCTGTTCTAAAAGCAAAAAAATATCACAATTTTACTCAAACAAACAGTATTGTTTTGTCGCTAAAACTGAACGCACCAATGTTATAAACAATTTTATTTGAAATTTCAGTAACAGATAATGGTTTATTGTCATAATAATATAAATCTACATTATTAACACAAATTGAATGCATCCTAATCCAACAACCTAGTAAAGAACGTCCAAACCTGCATTTTGATGGTGTGTCAAGTATCACTGCCATAAAAGTAATTCTATAACATTGCTACCAACATTAATTGCCTAATCTAGAAAAGTCTCTCGTTCCTCCTCAATAATGTGGATATAACCTTCAATGAGGTCGCAGTAATTGTGTTTTTAAGTGTATTCCGTGAACAGATTTTTCAATGTGTATTATTTTTTTTACCGTTATACGCTTTATCCGACTTTTTCAATTGTTGATTTTCCTGCCCTCGTGAAATATATTCGTTTGTCGTAGGTTATAACACACGTAAAATATATAAAATAAATAATCGTTATTTTACATCTTTATTAGATGGCATTATTGTCGGTTTGTCTAGACCAGATTTAAGTTAGGCTATGTTTACACGGGCAGTGATGACTGCCAGAAAACGAGGGGCAGTGCTGTCAGTGGCGTGTCGACATCGTCAGTGCTGCACTGACAACTGCCAATTCATCGCTGACACGAGAGCACTGTCTCACTTTTCTTTGAGCGTATCAACAGTATGTCAGCCATGACTGATGTTCCCCCTCCGCCGACCTCGACGCTGCCCTCATAGGCCAGTTAGTGGCAGTTACGGTTGTCAATTATCGATTGTGAACGGTGATGCAGGGCAATGGTAAACACTTTGTATTTTGCATTTTCAATACGTGTGCAGTTTGGTATAGTGTGCGATTGGGGTAAGTGAATCTTTGTTGTGAACAGCGGCTAGAATTTTGCTTCAGAAGCATTTAGGATAGAGTTCGTTTGTTGCACCTATGAGCCTCGTTACGTCTATTCTGTCACAAATAAAAAGTGATTAGTTCCTGTTTATGAACATTATGCGTACGCGAAAACACAAAGGGGAAAAATATTCAACTTGATATAAACAATATATCGACTCTATGCAACATCAACAATCCAACCGGTCGTAGTTGCCAAAAAAAGAGCAGAGAAGTATAAACATGCATCAGAGTTCTCTACCCATTCTGTAGTGAGGGCAGCACTTGCACAGAATTGTCAGTGAAGAAGTGGGCAGTTATCTGCCCAAGAAGTAAATGGTAGGCAGTGCACAGCCAACCCAACTTCGACGAACATCAGTGCCCGTGTAAACCTAGCTTTAAGAAGGTTTAAAAATGTACAAAAACTGAAAATAAGTTCTTAGAGAGGCAGAATATGTAGAGAAACGGTTAAGATGAAAAACTAGACAAAATAACTGTAACACGAAGAATTAAGAAAGGCACGTGACTTCAGATTGAAGGCATTCAGTAGATAGTCAGGAAGCAGTGACGACAAAGGGTTTATAGACTTACCTTCAAAGACGGCAGAATGATCAAGGTGAAAACCAGGTGGAGTCGCGGAAGTGTTTCCCTCAGTATTAACTTACTTGGATTGTGACGCACGCCTTCAATTGCAAATATTGATTACCCAAAATTGCATACATATTCTTTTTTACGAATCTTATCTTTAGTTGTTGCTGGTTCCTGATCCGTTTCTCATCAGATGTAACTTGTTTTAAAAACGTAGTATTGTGTCTGAATTTACTGTAAAATTCGCTATAATTCATATTAGTGTTAAACTTTACAGCCAGCATTGTTTTTAGAGTTGAAATTTGAATCCTACCACTTTCGGTCGTCCAGACATTACTCATAATAGAATAATGATCTTTCCACTACCGTCGATGACTAATTATTACAAACACATACTCGATTATTTTCATCAAATTTATACATTCATAGTGAGTTGACCTTATGATTTCTAACATTTCAATCAATTTTTGTGATTTCAATTTAGCGACTTTAAATTTAATAATTTCTTGTGTTTAATTTGTTACTATTTCATCAAAAAGTTCGTCAGTATTAATTTGTAATGACGAGAATCCGGATTTTCTGATTTCGAGTCGTCATTACTGGTTTGTGGTGGGGATACTGTCAGTAATAATGTAAGGTGCACCAATCATTACGCGAGGGCGCTGCGGGAGTTTTCTCGCAGGCGCTTCACTCCAGAGTGACTGCGGGGCCCACCTGATCATGTCGGGAATGCCTCCTGCACTCTCTCTCTCTCTCTCTGGGTACTTTTTATCAAAGTTCTCATATGCCGAGACACCTTCACCTATTTTAGGAGGTATATGTACTGGGGTCTGAGACCTTGGGCATATGGCAAGAGTTGTCCGCTAATCCCATTGGATCAGTCGGCCAACTGCCTCCTGAAACTGGTGGAGACACGGAGAAGGGAATGCTGCGACCCCACAGCAGACTCGTCTCCCGTCATTCGGAAGGGCTTGAGAATAGTTCCCAATGCGCGACCTACCTGATGCAGGTTTTCTAGGGTTTTCCCTGCATCTCTTTAGGTGAAACACCGGGTAGGATCCTTAAACCATAGCCCGGGGGCCCTAGTTAACCCTTGGCTACCTTGCTTTTCCGTTCCGCATCACCCCTTTTCAATTCCCTTCCTATGCTATTAAAGGGGAGTTGCCTGTTTCAGGATCACCCTCATGTAGCCTGTTATCAAAAAAAAAATCATTAAGCAGTTCATTGTTAAACACGGTCGAGTCAATATTGTCGACTGTAATTACCAAAATGAGTGACTGTGAACTATCTCTCCAATAAACAGAGTTAAGCGAAACGTCAAATACTACCGCAATTGAAATTCTGCGTAACTTATGAAACATTCCGAGAACTGTGAACTTGGCTACCTTGCTCTACCTTCCGCATCCCCCTTTTCAATTCCCTTCCTATGCTATTAAAGAGGAGTTGCCTGTTTCAAGATCACCCTCATGTATCCTGTTAACCCCCCAAAAAACTAATGTAGATTTAAGAATTTATTCGTAATGCCATGCAGTCGATACCCACTATCAATTTAGTATAGGTCATATTATTTTGATTTTGTTGTATTACTTCTCATTATATATAAATGTGTAGAATTTCTCAAAAAATGTGATTCCCTTAGTGTAATGCAGCAAATTGTGGAATATCGTTTTCAGTTGTTGGTTATAATCTGTGGAATATCATATTAACTTTGGACAGGTCAGGAGTTTGCAGTCATATGATCGATCTCAGTATTGTGGCAAAATGGCAAGCCAGACGCAAGGAATTCAACAATTATTAGCAGCAGAAAAACGAGCTGCAGACAAAGTTTCAGAAGCCAGAAAACGTTAGTTTTGTTTACATTAATTAAATTTATTATATTTAGCCTATATTTTTCAATCTATTAGCGAAACAAACGTTTGAATGGGCGTGACCTTATTTATACAGAAATGGTTGGTTAGTTTTCAATATTTCTGACTATTTCAGGCAAAGCACGTCGTCTCAAGCAAGCTAAAGATGAAGCTCAAGAAGAAATTGAAAAGTATAGACAAGAGCGAGAGAAACAATTTAAAGAGTTCGAAAATAAGGTTGGTGTACAGAATACTTACTACACTCTTCTACAAAATGTGTGTTTATTTACCACTTTGGTATGAATTATTTATGAAAATGTTGAAAGTAAATATTCGGATTAAGCGTGAAGGCTAAAGTGCATTTCTGAATGTCTCAGATTGTTCAAGAGGTTTTAAAATATTTCTGCTCAAATTCTAGGATTTAATTTGAAAACTGTGGCTTATATCAAGGAAAATCCTATGCTGCTTGAATAATTAAATCAGTAAAAAGGAAGAATATGTTCAATATGGAAATTAGTATGCATTAAATAATTTTTCTTATTTTTTATGAAGGAAAACAACAAATGTCGTTTGCCTAAAATTATAAAAGTTCAATACAAATGCAATTTGTTTCCTTATGTCATCTAGTAAACTTTTTAATATAATAAATTGAGTAACATTTGAGGTGAATGATTGAAAACTGATATTTTAACATTATTTATTCCAGCATATGGGCTCTCGTGAGGATGTTGCAGCTAGAATTGATGCTGATACAAAAGTGAAGATTACAGAGATGGAAAAAGCTGTTCAACAACGTAAAGAAAAGGTCAATATTATTGAAAGTACATAGAAATAACTGTTGTCTTCAGAATATTTTTATTCAAGGTTATAAGCTAAATAATCTTGCAATATTTTCTTGTTTTTATATTTTACCTGCTTTGGGACCAAATTTTATTATATAATGTAACCTCTGTGATTTATTTTCATTCAAAAAGTTCATTAGGAGTGGTACTCTTTTAATTGCAGATTCATTGCTTCCTGTACCTTTGGAGTTCAGAATCTTGTTGACCAAATTTTAATGACTCCAAATGAGCAGTATTCAAAATGCTGGACTATTTATTAAATCAAAATGTAGTTTTTGTTTCTGAAAATTTAATGTAGTTCCTTTGAAGTGAAGTTTAAATTTGAAAGGGACATTTATTAGGTTTTTGTGATTTCAAAGTCCTAGGCTGCGATGAATATTGATTTTATATTAGTTTAGACGAAACCATAAATTGTAAACTCCTGCAAGTTTGAGGCATAATGAAAAACATGTAAAAGTAATTAACCAAACAAAGTGTAATATTAATAACTCTTTACTTTATATCTGCTGGGTCCCCTTGCTATTGTAATAAACTTGGTCATTCAATTGCACATTCTGATATAGTTGCTATTACTAATATTTAGAAAATTTGATTTTCACACAATTTTATTTGGAGTATTAATTCTTTAATTATTTTTCAGCTGATTGAAAGAATCTTGGAGCTTGTGTATGATATAAAACCAGAGCTTCACAAAAACTTCAGAGCTGTGAAGTAAAGAATGAATCTAAAAATGCCACAATAAAAAATACATATATATATAGAATTTCCTTGAATGTTTGCGTTGTACATGGAACCTTTATTGAAATATGTAGATGTATATTTTAAAGTAAATGTACAGTGAGGTGGTGGGGGTGATTGTGATGTCATTTTTATTCTTGAGTTATATGGAATTATAATTAATAGTTTGAAAAATGTTAAAATTTATTTCTGATTAGTTTATCATATAAATTTTTTCACTTTGGTGTGCTAAGGGAAAAGTTCCACCATTAACAGTCCTATCTGTACAGATTGTAAAGTATTGTATAATGATTCACTTAGAAAATTGTTGAATTTTCTTACACTGAGCAATTTTGAATGTTTTCCTCAGCTGTTTGTAATATTTTGAAAATGTTAGTATTTAATTTCTCATGTATAAATATGTTAATGTGTAATCACATTGTGTGATGAATAAATTATTGATGTTACATTTTTATTCCTATTTTTGTTGAACAAAACTTTGGGACTAGATTTTGATGCAATCAATTGAATGGTAGGTATTCTCATAATTTACCGAATGTTAGAGTATTTTATTGGAAGTTCCCTTTATCAAATTATATAAATTTGAGCTGGGCTGAATCATTTTTAAAGTTGTATTAATTTGATATAGTATGTCTTACTTTAATGTTACAGCTATTATTTATAGTGGCCTTTACAGTTTTTTCTTGTGGAAATCGTCAATTCTACAGAAATTAAGATATATAAGTTTTCATAATTTGGAACTTGAATTCAGTGTCATTGCCTTTCACTTTGATTAAATGAAATTTTGTATAAACTACATTTAAGAATATTGTGTAAACAAAATGAACATTTTATAGGAAAAATCAATCTGTGATTGTAAACTCCACATAGTGTTTTGATCACTTTTGTACTGAAAGGGAAATCTGTAGTCTATTCTGTAACTGTCTTGTTCAATTTTTATGGGAATGCAAATGATCATTCTCCGACAGAATAAAAGTAGGGCCTGGTCTGATGTGTGTAGATGAATTTACTTTTAATCATATGTGAATTAAAAATTAAACTGATCAGCTTAATAATTTTATTTCTTGATTTGATACTATTGAGTTGTGTGTTATGAAATTCAGGTTTAGTAAATTATCTCACATATGAGAAGTCTACATAACTCAGTTTGATGATTAGAAATCTGTCAATTACATTTTCAATTTTGACAATGTTTCTTACAAAAAAAAAGCTACTTAATTTGTTTCGTTATTGGTTAACTATGGTTTTGGATCAAAAATTCCAGATTTTATAAGTTTGCTTGGAAATCAATATGATTTGGTTTACCGGAATATTTCCAAAAACCAGATATTAAATACAATTTTAAGCTACAGCAGTTCAAAGTATTTGTAAGAATCCTTTAGTTGCATATAAGGACTCCTAATATAATGGAACATGCTTTTATTATATACAACAGATCTTTGAATCTGGTCATATTGCACATAACTTAGTTTTTTCAACAACTGCATTGCCTTAAATAAGATTATAGTTTTGTATTTTCTATAGCTGACTTGAGACATTGACTGTGTTTTAATGATTGTGCCAGAGGGTCAACTATAAAGCTGAAGAATTGTTGGTAAAGTGTCCTCGACGAAACACTTTGCCTGTTTGATACGTCGTAAGATACTCCCCTTCCTCATTTGCCCGTTTTCTACGTTTCCTTTACACCCGGCTTTCCTCGCGTTTTGGAATCTTAATCCTTATCATACATTGTATCACATGGACTCGTCATTAGTCTTAACGTTAAAACTTTATTAATAATGGTAGGAATTCTGTAGGAGATTTTGGCTATTATCTAACAAATTCGGAGTAAACGAATGACTTCATATCTCTAATTTATTAAGCTATTTGATGCCTTCAATTATTAATTACTATAAAGCCTAATGATAAATAATAGAATCGTGTTGGGCTGCTCTCTGTGGGACATATTCAGAACCACGTTATATCGTATAAGCGGAAGATAGTGGCATCTTCAGGCAATCGGCGACAACGCAGTGTTTGTGACGGACAATGGTGTTAGTTGAGTGTATATCTGCCACAATTCCCATTCGAAGACTGGACATTATAACAATCAAAACATTAATAGTTCGTAAAATAATGCGATCACTGTGCTAGCATTCTACGTAACCAAAATGTGGTGCCTTGTGAGTCAACCAAATTCTGTGATATTGGAGGTAGAAGTCGACCCTAAAGCCAAGGGACAAGAATGCCTGGAAAAGGTGAGTAGCTGTCACTTCAGTCAAGCGGCTTCATTTATATATTTATTTATTTCCTAGCGATGATGTTTGTAATAATATTATGAAATAAATAGATGCTGCATTTCTGTTAACTTAAATGTGGCACTGCAAGATAACCTACAACATTACATATTGGAGTGTACTAAATTTTTCGAATTTAGTAACTTCCGACATAAATACAACTTCGTTTGATATTGGTAGTTTTCGTAACAGCTGGAACCAAATATTCGATATATTGTCTCCATGCAATGCCAAAATTTTCTTTCATTTGGTACTTAAATTTGCCGTGTATGTACTCACCGTAATAGTTATAGAAGAAATTATTTTATTTGAATAGTTTAAATTTACCAATCCAGATTCTAATTATAATGTTACGAATTAAAACTTTAAACTTCATGTAGATTAAAGACTGGATTTTAAATTCTCAAAATACATCATTTATTAGCTAGACGAGTCGTATTGACGAAATAAATCGTATGTTGCATATCTAATTTAAGTAATGATATAAGTTCAGTTTAACTCTAAACTAGGATAATAGTTTCATATATGTATTAACCAAATTTATATATTTAAAATAAAATATTGTTGCTTCGATTTTGATTCATAGCTGATTAATAATTTTGCAGAAAAATGTTCCATTAATTGTCTCAAAATATTTTTTTACTTCAGTTTCTTATCTAGCAGTGATTAATTAGAATTTTATAGATGCTTGTGATCAACTATATCGAAAGGTTCCGAAGAAATTATAATAAATATTTGAGGTTGGAAATGCTTTTCTTTCTGTTGAAAAAAATTGTATAAATGATGTAAACCAACTGTCAAGTTGATTGTTTGGGAACATGAAAATACCTAAACCTGAATTTATTACAAATAACTCAATAGTATCCAGAAATAATTAATCTTGTCAAACTGATCAATTTAACAATTTTTAATTCTCATATGATTAAAAGTAGTCATATGCACACATCAGATCAGCCTACAGATTGTAGGCCCCACTTTTATTCTGCCTAAGAATTGTGATTATTTGCATTCCTTTAAAATTACATTTAGCATTAGCAGCTGTTTTCTATATTGGCCAAAAGGGTTTCAGCATTCTATTCTACACTAGTGAGGATTTACTATTAGTATTAGGTCTGTTGAGAGAGGGTTGAATGAGTTGATTAATGTTTGAAAACCTGATATATTTGGAAATTATTTTGACTATTGATATATATTCACAATTAAGAGAAATTGTGTTCTTCAAATTCTTCAAATATTTCATTTTATTCCTGCCCAAAGTTGCAGTAGTAAAACTTATTCCCAGATCAGTTAGTGTAATTATTGCTAAATAATATAAATTCAAGCTACCGTACAATACAGGGAGAAAATTATTTAAAAAGTGAAGAGTATAGTTTGAACCACTTAAACCAGACAGAGGATTTTGTTGGAGTGGAGTATTTGATGTGCACTTAACCTTATGTGAAGGCGTAGTTCCATGAACAAAAGAAATAGCTTCTAAAATATATTATATTATTATATGAATTTATAATAACGAGAAATTTATTTTTCGAATTTCGTACCTTTATCATTCATATCTGTCCAAATTCTTTACTATAGTGTTAATCCACGACAAACTAGAATAGGCATCTTACATGAGCCTCATTGAGTAATTTCTGGGTATGGTTCTATGTAAGAATTTATTATAATTTTTTTTGCATGTCATGTACTTAAAAACGTCACCTTGCGTCGACAGAAGTATTAAATCAATCATACCTCAAGATAAAGCATGGAAGGCGTCAATTTGTCTACGGGCGCAATTACGATTGTTTTTCTCCGAAATAGGCGTAATCTAATAATTGATTGTCGGAACAAAATTTTTCGCTTTATTTCGTATTTTGTAAAGATAGTTTTTACTTCTTAGTTGAGACAATTCTCTTCATATTCATAATTTATAAGATAGTTAGTGATGGTTTTTCTCGGAACCTCCATATGGACAGGAAGCGTGATACAACGTTAACTGTTGCCAAATAATTTCAAACGAGATGCCATTCTTTGTGTGAGTTACCGCGAAATGATAAATCTTTTATTGCTTTTAATTGTTAAATTTGTTCTTTTTAAAAGTATTTTCACACTTTCCCAATCCAAATTAAATCGACAGTTGGTTTTTACAGTTTATGCTATTTTTTCTAACAGAATGATACAAATTTCCAACCTTAAATATTTATTTAATTTTTTTCTGGACCTTCGATATAGTTGATCACAAATATCTATAAAAATCTTATTAATCTTGTTAATCACCGCTTCAGAAGAAATTGAAGTAAATAAATATTTTGAGTATTTTTCTGTAAATCAAAATCGAAGCAACAATATTTTTTTAAGTCACAACTACTCTTTTCTGAATTATAATTGTGACCATTTTTCAAGTATCGGATTTATTGTAACGAAATTTTTTCTTGTTATTAGGTTGACATACGGATATCGTTAGCGTTATTTTTAGAGAATCTAGTCGACCTATTATTCTTTGTGGCAATATGTTATCAATTACCAGGTGTTTTTTTGTCCTTGAGGTGTGACGCAGTATAAAGTAAACAAGGTCGAAAACTCGCATAAGTTTTAATTTTGCCAAGTGCCTGTAATTTGCTTTTTGAAAGTAGGCTAGTTACAGCTCCGGGTATTACAACTATCTCGTTAGTTTTGCAATCTTATAAGTTATGTATTCCGGGCGATAGTTGATGACTTCGTGTCTTCCTTCCTGTGTGAGATTTTGGCTTATCTGTCTCTGCAGGTATATCAACAGTTCTGCTTCTCATTGTATGATGTTCCAATTTAGTTTGAATATTTGAAACAGTTGCTGTTTCCAGATTAAAGAAGTTATGTTAGTAGTCTACCATCCTTAAATCCAGTTTGATGGCTTTGACAATCGGACTTATTTTGTGTTACGTCCCGTTGACAGCGTAAAATGGTGGAATGTTAAGATTTCAATTCGGTCTAATGTCATCAAAGCCGCAATTTGATAGACTGAATGAAATAACTTATTTAATGTAGGGAGGCGCTTCTTTGTCGTTCCAACTGCCAGCAAATTCAGTATCGCTGATGTCAATTTTGTAGTCTCTCGGAGCACTGGCAGATTAGTTGAGTGGGCTCATCGTTATTTGTGGCTTGAACTCTCTGATTACATTACATGCAGATAGCCCTGGTTCAACCTTTTGCCATTGTTGTATCAGCCTGATAGGCATTTTTACAAGTAGTAATGCCGCAACGTTAACTCAAAAAGTATTTTTTATCTGCCCAAGTTCTGGTCACGTCAACAATAGATTTCATTTCGGTTATGCAAGGAACACTTCCTTCCGGAGCGGCATTTAAACTTTGTGATAAGACTGTATCCTCGAGATTAAGAGGATGCCTATCTGGCTCTCTGTTCGTTGAACTGTAGTTCATTTGCCTCATCTTAAGATTGCAAGCCAGATGTTTGTGATACGGATTTATGTAACTTATTAAAATTTTATTTTAAGCGAGTCAAAGCACACTGTAAAACTCCTTGGAAATTATTAATTTGATTTTATGTATCAGACTAGGGTTTAATCGGGGATGTTGTCACGCAAAATTAAATCGTCCAGGAAATATCGGAATGGTTGTAATAGAACGGCTTACGGACAATGCTATTCTTACATATGAAAACAGGTACGATTGTCTCTTAGTATTGGCTGTGCCGAAGGGAACATTTGGTGTAAATTAGTATCATTATGTGTAACTAACAAGCAAAGTAGTCGGAAAATTCTATAGAATCACTAGAACGTTGGGGGGGATGATGCTTGGCAACCACTGATGCACATGGCCAGGCAAATTATAGTGCCTAGCGGAAATCTCAATTGATTATCTTGTATTGTGCTTGATAAACGAGAGGTCGGGGAGAATTGCCGTGGCACATGCAGCTAATTTTTAGTAGCACCAGCATACCATCGAAATCGGTGCTATGCATGAAAAATTGGATACATAGGCTTTAATAAAACTGAAGCTAATTTAAAAAAATACATGCCACTTTCTGTATATACATATATTTACTTTCTAACCTGACTGAACAAATTTGTGGAGCCTTGTGAAAATGTAAATTATTTAATATCGTTAATTAAATCAAAAAGCACGGCGTAGCTTTCGGTCTCCAGTCCAACTCTTGGATATTAAAACCATTTTCTACAGCTGATAAAATTTTTAAAAAATAAGATGTCAGCGAAAGTAGAATTTCTTATAATTTTTTTTAATCGTATTATACAGCTTTAAGAATGTTAATACCACTTTTGGATGTGAGAGTGGTTTCTCAATTTTATTGCCAGTAAAAACAACAGCGCGAAACCGTCTCAACGTTGAACATGACTTGATGTAAAACTAAATCCAACATAAAAAGACTTGCGAATGCAAAACAATACCAATATTCACGCTGAATATCACTAATATATTTATAAATGGTACATCCAAATTTTAAGGACATGTATTTTCATGTGTTTATATAACATTTGAAAGGAGGCGGGGCTTAATGCTTCTATAATTCTTCTATTTTAACACATGCATTGTATTTACGTAATTGGACTAACGTCTGTGTAGCACTTACAAATAGGTAAATAATAGGACAGAGGGGTAACACAAAATTGTAAAAGGTTAGGAATCGCGCTTTAGTGATTTAGCATATGTAGTAAAGATATAAAAATCTTTCACATTTATTAATATGTGTGTTGTGGTGTTCAGTCCTAAGACTAGTTTGATAGAACCCTCTATGCTAACCTAAATTGCGCAAGCCTTTTTATTTCCTCATAACCACCACATCCTCCGTAGCGTATTCCATCTTTGGCCTCCCTTCTCTCTAATGCTAATTTTACAAGACCCTGGTTTCTCTAAACGTGACCTATTAATATATTATTATATTTTTACGACTGACTATCAGTGCGACCAATAATCTAGCTAGATTAAGCAAAATTGGTCATTTTTAGCTTTCAGTTCCTCTGACTTCCACAATTTCTATTTGATTAAGTTTAAGGTAACTAAATCGGTCAGCTTTAATCATATAAGGATTTGAAATGCTATATCACAATGTATTTTGTGTTATATTGGCACAAATATTGCTCGAAATTCTATTTACAAAAACAGACTTTGCTTAAAATTCGTTCAAAGAATATTGAAAATCATTGCGTATGCTGTAATTGTATTTGTTTCGGCCCTGGATATTGTGTAAGCACTTACATTTTTATGTTGAATGGTTTAATAATACTTTTCTCATTTCCTAAATATATACAACTGAAGAGTACCCTAAACTTAAGAATGAAATGTTTTGTTTAATGATAAATTGTAATAAATTTCTGACTTTTGGCCAGTCTACTGTAAATGCACTTGTGATTTGTAATCACTTTTCCGTATCCCCCTAGTCCAGGCGACCCCTGGGTTATCTTATCCCAATGTATTACTATGTCTACTTTTGGCATCTGTACAAGTCACACATATCTTGGCATTAAAACTATTATTTGCTTATTATGTATTTTATATCAATTTTCATTAAGTGTGGCAATTATGTAACGTATTTAATTTTATTTGGTTTCTGTCTACTACGGTAACGGCTTTCCATCTTTCTTTATGGCTCATTGTTTAATCCTGTAAGGCTTAAAAGACTCACTACGTCCCACTTTCTTCCATCGTTAAAGAAACTGACTAGTTTTATGTCGTTGCAGTTTTACAAGCGGTTTTGAACGGAAAATATCCACGGATCAATGAATATGACGTTTTGTTTTCACTGTGTGCTTTGTCTTCGTCAAGTTTAGCTTGAAATTAATTTTGTAAAAAAATATTTACAGTAGTTGCAGTTATTTTTTTAACAATTTGCAAGGACAACATTGCATACAATGCCAAGACTTTAATGTTCCCAGATGAAGATATATTTCTCGTGTGTCTTCTTTACTGTGCCTATCGTTGGTAATATAGTCTTAAATTTTAAGTTTTTATGCTGAATCCATTATTTATTTAAGTGATATGAGTAGAAGGTATAAAATTTTGAGAGTTGTGGGTGGTGAAGAGTGAAATCCCAGCTTGGGCGTCGTGACCTGGTTGGTGAAGTGGGCGCGTGTGTGGACGTGCCACGAGACACACAGCTGGTCCGTCCAAGGACAGCAGAGAACCTGTATACTGCACACAACACACAACCAACGGATGTTTACGAGCGGAAACACTCTGTATCCTTCCTTGCGTCAGACTTCAATGTTTGTACCTGCTCTTAACCTTTGGACTGATTACTGCGAGATGTACGTGTGTGAGACTTGGCGCGCTTATCTCATGTTAATGACCCAGATAGCTCCGACCGAACTCTGGACTCTGAGCAGGTATCGCCCTCCCGCCTCGCACGTAGGCACTCGAGGATGGACGGACACCTGTGCAAAGTTCACTACGGACTGCAATGTTGCCAGTCCTCCAATACAAGGTCTCAAGTTTGAACACTTCCTGACCAAAGAAAAACAAGTAGTTCCGTCTCTGGAATAGCTTCAAGCAGGAGTTGACCTGTGTTGAAATTTCTGTCTAATTATTTTGGGGAAGAGTGTGTTCGATATGAAGACGTTAAAAATGGAATAGATGTTGGAAAAGAGGAATTTCATTATGAAGACGTTAAAAATCAAATAGAAGTTTTAGGAGAAATGATCTTGAAAACTATTTGAACATTTAGGGAAGGAATCTGATATGAATATTCCTGCAGTATACTTATTTAATCGAATCTGGCCACTGATACCCGTCTGTCTGATCTTTTTCTTTTCCATCTGTAGGCAACGGAATTAAGAGATGTCAGAGTAAAGAATAGAATGGGTCTAAATAATACATTTCGAACTTGGTGATGTGCGAGGCGGAAAGGCTACTTTTAGCGGTTGAATTTGCCTACGGATTACGAAATTTAATTTCGGGATGTGGAACACTTTTCGGAACCAGCTGGGCTTTAAATTAAATTAATTTTCCAAAAGGAAATAAATAGTCGCGAGTATTGTTTCTTTTCCCCTCGTGATCAGTTTGTTTAACGTCCTTGGTTGTATTCCCATCTCCGCTATGAATCTCGACTCTTAGAAGTTGCATTAAGATGTAGAACCGGACTACTATTATATGTATACACTTGAAAAAACAAAATTTTAAAATTTCACGTGTTTGAGATATATAGGAACTATCCAAATGGTAGAAAACTTTGAAAGTAACAAGATGATAATGACCAAACTTTGCTAATGTTAAAACTACTTTTTAGGGATATAAAACGGAAGCTTTATAAGACATTAATTAATTAGTTCGGCAGTGACCTACCGTCAGCTAGACATAAGATTGTTTTAAACGCATTTGAACGTAAAGTCGCATGGGCCTAGAATAGAGGGTGAAAGATTGAAAATAATTAGTAGTAGTGAAATAGAAACTATACTCTGGGGCGAATGACCCTGGAGAGGGGTTGAGCCCTCGTAAAATTAACTATTACTTGGGAAGGTTGAAGAAAGGAGGAAGAATACGGAAGAGTTGTAAACAGGACTCGGGAATAGGTCTTGAGAATTATTTGAGTTGAAAAATTGTGCGATCAATCGCAGAGGAGGGGATAAAAGTGTCCTCTATAGAAAGAACGAAGTCCACCCTGATCCGTAAAGCCATAAAGAAGGCGAAGCGCTAGAAAAAAAACACAATGAGTCGAAACATATTGACAAACTTTTAATAAATAACCGGAAATATTCGTAGAATTACAAAATAAATGCAATAGACATTAATTTCGGATCCTACAATCCACAGAATGACATTAATACAAAATTCACAATTTAAGGTATTTTTGTATTTTGAACCGGTATCTTCTGAACAATTCTCAAAATATGAGATAAAACGTGATTTGCTTTAAAGTGTAAAAAAATTAATTAACCTATCAATTTATGAATTACTGGCTATTGGGTTAGTTTTGCATTAATTAAAATGAGATTATTAATAATTATTTGTTTAATTAATTATTTTTAGCATTCTTCTATAGCACCACATTTCGAATTCTTCTATTCTTTACCTTTCTACGTTTCCCATCGTCCACGTTTCGCAACCATATAATGCGAACATTTTTAGTACTAATTTCCTAGTATTCTTCAAATTTATATTACCCGTAGGTAAATTCTTCGAAACACCTTTCCTTCCCAGTCTAACGCCCTTTGTTACTTCACTATTACCCAAACTACATTTCATTACATTGGTTTTCCCTCAATTAATGACAATGTTGTCTCCAGGATTACATTATGCCTTCCAAGTCTTCTGCTGATTCCGTTAGTATCACAATGTAGTCGGCAAACTGTAGTGTCTTTACTTCTTCTCCTTTCAGTATGATTCCTTTTCCGTATTCCTCTTTAACTTTCTTCATTCCTGTTCTATATTATAAGTTAAAGAGCATGGACGATAGACTGCATCCCTGTCTTAATCCTTCCTTGATTTGTGCTTTCTTTTCTTGTCCTTCAATTCTAATTACTGCTGAGTGTCTTCTGTAGAGGTTATAGATAACACTTCTTTTATTCGTGTCACCTTCAGAATCCTTAGTAGTGTATTCAAGTTTGCATTATGAAAATATTTTTCTAAATCTTTGAATACCCTAAACGTAGGCCTGTTTTTTCTTAATCTGTCTTCTAAAATAAGACCCAGAGTCAACATTGCTTTTCTTGTCACTACATTTTCCGAAAACCAAACTCAATTGCTAACTCAATTCTATCTGATGTTCCATCCTCTTATTTACTATTTTTGTTATGATTTTGCATTGGATACCAAATTAATCGTCCTATGCTGTTCGCATCTCAGTGAATGAATGTGACGAAACGTTGTAAAATTATATTTCTATCAATTTCATTATTAATTTTTTTCTGAGTAGGGCCAGTTTATTTTTGCTAAGTTTTAAGTTTCAAGAAAATCTAACAGTAACATCCTGGAAATATTGAAATCCATATTCTGCAGTGTCATATTCGATTGTCAAATACATTTGTTTCCACAATAAAACTCCTTTCTTCCACTATCGTATGTGAATACGATAGTGAATTCGGCCCAAAAAAAATGTCAGCGCTAAATATTTACCATTTTTAAAAACCTATTTCAAAATGAATTGTGAGCCGTGTAGGAACGGAGTTGTTAATGTATTATTACTATGAATTGTGGACTAGTTTCCTTTTTAATTAGATTTTTTTCTGGTATCGATATTTTTATTAAATATCAAACGCCGGTCAAGCTGCAGTGAAAATATTGTTAATATTTTCCACGATATGCTTCATTTGCTGTCTGAAAACAGTATGTTTAGAATTTTGATCTCTTTCTTTGTTTTGCTGTTTTCGGCTATAAACTTCTATCAAACTTAACCGGGAATAATCAGTTAAGTTGTTGTTGCTCTTAATCTCGAATTACAATGTATGGTGTCAGTCTCATATCAAGAAAGATCGGTTTTTATGATCTAAGTCATTATATACGCTTTGTAAAAGACTGGATTCCCCATCGCAATATTATACTCTACTCAAAAATAAATTATCAGACATTAAGTACAATAATTGAAATATAACCATATTTGTCGGCAAATCATTTAAGTACTATTTATTTAATATAATAACAAATACGACACGTTTCGTCCATCTTTGTGGAAATTACCGGAAGTACACAAAGATGACGAAGCGTCGTAATTGTAATTATATTAAGTAAAAAGTATTTAAATGTTTTACTGAAAATATTGACTGCTTTTCAATTAATATACTCTACTGTTCCTTTAATAAACATTCCCGCGTCAATTGCATTTGAATATGATTTTTTAAGCATTCGTCGTATGTAATTTCGAATACTCTCCTCAAAACAATAAAATAAATGTTTGGCATAGTCATTATATGGAAATATAATGTCTATATGATTAACATTTCTACTTTTAATTATAATGGAATCATGAAACGCGAGGTTGTTGTCGAAAAAGGAAGTCCTTCCAGTCTCCTGCCATTGTTCAAGACAATTCCACTCTTAGTATCAGCTCTCCATGTTTCCGAACTTTTCTTGCTGTGTTAAGTAAGAGCGTCGATGTTTGAATTGCCTATCTTATCCTCCGTTCTTACCGTGGTTGGCAGTGTTCCTAATCTTTCAACTCGAACATCCATTACGCACGTGATCACCACGTGAAGGCTATTCCCTCTTTTACAAGTTGTGTGAAAAACCTTCATCGTCAACTGCAATCTCCCTCCCGTATAAATGAGCCTTGCCGTGCTCGACGCGTTTCTACTTTCTACTGACGCAACACGTCTTTGTATAATTGTTATTTGAGCTCCCACTGGCGCGCCTCGTGGATTCAAAGCTTCAACAGAAAAACGTTATGCTACACGTTTTCCAGGAGTATTTCATCTGGCCTTTAATTAAAGTATAAATCCGTGTTCAGTGAGCTTGCCGCTGATCAACAACGGAGTCAATGCAAATATTGAGCCCCAATATTTAATGTATTTTATATAAAAGTAGAACATGTGTTTTTTTAATTACAGGTAGCAATAGGAATTTATATTAGTAGTCGTCATTCACGCAATTCCACGTACTTTATGACCAGTTAAAGTTATATTTTCTCACGAATTTTTTTTAGATGACACTTTATATTTTTTATTTTAAATAAAATCATTACATTAATATGGCATAATATTATAAGTAAATGCAAATAATGGCCAAAGGTCAAAAAACGAAGAATTTTAAAACTTATCGAAAAAAAATTCAGTCTCTGATGTTGCGGCAGCAACATGAAATTTTAATAAGTTTTTAATTAATGAACTGAAGACGTCTCGAAAGTTGGGTACGAAATGTTTTAAATTTCTGACTTTAGTCCATCTTTGTATTTGATTTATATTTTTTCATATTTGTATTTAGTAAAAGTTGGATAAATAACAAAACAAGATTAATACATTTAAAATCTATGTTTCGTTCTTGATGTGGATCCTCATCAGGCAAACAAAGATAAAGCATTAATTTATGGGTATAATAATACAAATATATTAGCCATTATAATAGGTAGTAACTTAAAGTTAAAGTAGTTAAATAGCAAAATTAAATCATTTAGACGTGGTTTATATTTGCATAAATACTTGTTATATCTTTTTATGCACGATGACGGTCCGGGTTAGTACCAAAACATGTATTTGCGATTTAAGTTTATTTAAATATTTATCTGCGTTTTTGTCTGTCTATTTTTTCAAATCAGAGTACACGTCTTTAAATAAAGCACTCGTACGCATAACTTATCATTATAATTTATTTTTTGTTATACTTTCGTCTATTTAATGAAATATTTATTTCATTCTATTAACAAAAATAGAGGAATTCTGAATTTACACAAGGTACTTTCAAATAGCCTTTTTATTCATTTTCTTAATAGGTTTGAAAATTGTACTTTTATTTCAAAATTATTCCCATAGATTTATAAAAAAATATAGTGGGAAATAACCATTTGCTCGTCCTTAACCTTATATCCACTCTCATTATTGAGTTTATTCGGGTATTCCATTATCTGCTTAAAGAAGGATAGATGAGAAGCAAATCTGATAAAAGGCTATCGGAAAAACCTATCTTTACTCAGACAATGGAATACCCGAAGAAACTTAATGATATTAAATCACCATTGTCAGCAAACTTGTAAGCCAGCTTATATCCACTGTTGACCCTCAACTAGTTTATTTATATCAACATTTCCTCATGATTAATTCCAGCCCCTGTCATTGCTTTAGAATTTTTTAGATTTGCTTGTTTATTTTAAGATTTTTCCACGTTCTGTTTTCTACCTTGCTTAGCTTGAGAAAGAAACTTCCATGCAGTTTGCTGACGACCTTGAATTGATAATACAGTCCAGTCACAACAGTATCTTTATGTACACCTATCAAAAACGTTGAAAACAATTTAGTTGTGAATAAAATCCGCGGAACAGAGCTGTTTCGGATTCTTGTTTGTAATCTTCCATATATTACTATTTTTCTTATAAAACTTCATGTGTTCATTTTGGAGACGATCTATGGACAATAAATGACGTTATTTGCATCTGTTACGATTTTATACGGATTTTTCCTGAATTGGTAAGGAATTACCAAGAGACAATCGAGGAGAATTTTGTTTCAAATTCTTGTACTGTTCTACGTTTCATCATTATACGGTCTGCAATTTCATTTTCATGATAACCTGACCATCTGCATTCGAAAAAGTATTTAATAAATCCGCCATTACACCCCTTAAAGGCATACGAAAATTTTTCTGTGGATTCGTTCCCCAATATTAATTTGTTATCCGTTCTAAATAAAAACTAGAGCAGTTTTTCTATTTAGGAGGTCAGTATTGGCTTTATATTATTGCAAAAAGGAAATGCCCACTTAAGCGGAATAAATTAATTCAATCATACAGGCACGATCTTCTTTGACGAAGAGATGTCGTACTGTGAGGAATGAAAATAATCTAATAAAACTTCTGACTACAGGGAAGTAATTTTATTAATGCTCATACGAAGAGAGTTTTACTTATAAAGCTTCGGATATTGTTAAAAACCTGAATTAATACGTAGAATTAAATATGGCCTTACAGCTCAATAACTTAATGCGACAGATGACGTCATATTGAATAATTTAAGCTGGATCTTTACTTCAGTGGCGAGTATATTGATTTTTTTTATCTGAATTGCGAGACCAACCAATTTTCAGTTATTTAACATAAATCACATTAAAGAAAATTTGATCCGCTGTATAAAGATTCTGTGCTCACAATTTGATATTCGTTGCGCTAATTTTTAATGTTACATAACTGCATTATGTGCCTTCTCAGTAAATCAGTAGTTTTGGTAACTGGAAACATTGGTTGAAGTTGATGACCATATATGATCGGAATTGCTTTCGTCCTTGAAGTTAACAGCTCACCGCAAAATACGTACCTATTAAATTTGGAATTGAATCAAGAAAAGGGGGGAATACGTGCTCCGTGTGCTGTAATAATATTAATTTACGTTGGAGCTAGGGCTCCTAGACAAGCCGTATAACCCGCCATATTCAAAAATCTGAATTTTACGCCAACGTTGTTTGGAGATACGAATTAGTCATTTGTACTAATTACATGTGTAAAATATAATTCGCTAGTTCCTTTTCACATGAAATACTTCCTCCGGTTTTGATAACCCCTCTTCTGTATATGCTCCACCACTGAACTTAAAACCAGCATGGTTCGAGTCGAGGTTCGATTTTTTTGTTGCTGCTAACTAATTTGGTTTCAAATATTTTCACACCGTGAGACAGTAAAACTAAAACTACTTTAAACCTCTCGAATAATTTTAGTTTATACTATATTCACAATATTATGAATTAAAAACATATAACATTGAAGTTAAATAAAATCATTTCGAATAAAATACGAAGAATGGCCAAAAGTCAGAAATAGAATTTTATACTATAATTAATGAACTGAATAGGGGTCGAAACGTTGTAATTCAAATAAAATTATTTAACTTTTGGCCATTGTTTGTATTTATACATAATATTAAGTCAGGTTAATTTAATTACTTTATTTATAAAATCATTTTGGACCCTCATATAATTGTCTACACAATGTTTGGAATTTTCAGTTGTATAAAAGTGTGTAACAAAATATAATATAATTTTGTGTTAGAAAAAGTTTCAATATTTTTCCATTCATATTCTTACTTAGGTATGCCAATGCCTTGGAATCAGCAAAGAAGCAGATTATTTTGGACTGAAGTATCACTGTTCCAAAGGAGAGGAGCTGTGGTTGAATTTGAGGAATCACATTGAACGACAAGTAGGGGGAGTACCCCCATATCGTTTTGCCCTCAGGGTAAAGTTTTGGGTTCCTCCCCACCTTTTACTTCAAGACACTACAAGGTGAGACTAGTTTAATGTATCACATTGAATATATGTTCAAATGTGGAATACTATTTAATCAATATTATTGTGTATTAGGCATCAGTTCTACCTGCATTCAAGACTTGATCTGTTGGAGGGGAGGTTGAAGGTTAATGACTTAGGTGTAGCTGCCAAACTGGCCGCATTGATGGCACAGGCAGAGACTGGAGACTATGATCCTATTGCTTGCCCACTGAGTGTCTATGCTCCATACTGTGGTTTAGGAGCATCTGATGACGGCAAAGCTCAAGAGTTTTCACATATGATTGCTATGCATCATAGAGATGTAAAGGTATTGTTATTTTAGAAGACATGTTCTATTGTAGCAATTGTCATCTCATTCCTAGCCTTTAGAATTATCCTTGTAATTGAGGCTTGTCTAGTATTTATTATTTGTTTGTAACATCAAACAAATATCCAACATTATAAAAATAAAATTAATTCCTGCATTTATTAATTATTAAAAAAAATGTGCTTTTGCAATAAGTTCAATTTATGGCTAATGACTTACCAACTTTGTATATTATTCAGGGTATGAAGCAAGTCACAGCTGAGTATTGGCTTCTGAAGGAAGTTTCTTATTTAGATGACTTTGGTCTAGAAATTTTCCATACAAAAACTAGCAGTGGAACTCCTGGAGCATCTATTGGAGTAGGACCTCATGGTCTCACTGTCTGTCACGCTGATTCAACAAAGCAGAGGTAAAGTAACAGAGATTGTTTTAATATCAGTGAATAGTATTTTGTACAATGAAAAGCTCATATTCTTATGTTTTCAAATCATATTACTAGACAGTGTTTTGTTTACTGTAGTATCTGTTATTCTGAGAAATTAATCTAGACAATTGCTGTTCTACCTCGTGAACAAAATACCAGGCCAAAATGGATAACCTTGATGTAATTAAAAGACTTGTTTATGATATTTCATGTTATTCTGGTACATTTTCTTTATTTGTGAAATGTCTCATTTTCTCAATTTTAGTATACCATATACTGCAATTCAGAGTGCGGCTTCACAGAGACGATCATTCCATCTCTTGTTTTTGAATCTTGATGGTGAAGAAGCTACTTTAGATCTGAAGCTTGAATCTTCTCAGGTTGCCAGTGGGTTGTACAGAGCAATCACAGAAAAACATGCATTTTATAGCTGTGAAACTGTTCGAAGTGCAGTGACTGCCCAGTTTATACGTGACCTGAAGGTAGGGGATTTGGATTTTATTATCTGTGGCAAAGATTGGCTCTTTGTTTACTTTCTTATTATGAAATAATTTTTCAAGTAGCGATATCTTTAAATTTATGTTCTAATGTTTGTTGTAGGGTACAATTGTGTCTATATTTAATGAAGACACATCTCTAGGGAAGAAGTATGTCTTTGACATTCGTCGTACTTGCAGGGAGGTCTATGATAATGCTCGGAGAGCCTTGTATCAAACTGGTAGCTGTTTGTTTCCTATTCTGGAAGACAGCAGCGAGGAAGAGAATATTGGAAAGGCAGAAAAATGTGATGATTGCTCAGCCCAAGAATGCAAGGTATTAAAATCAATAAAACCAAAACTTTTGGAATTTTATCTTAGATTGAAATTTATTTATATTAGTAATTTAAGAGTTAGGGTACAACAATCAAATAATTATTGTTAATGTTTGATTTGTTCTAGTCTTCTCACAAGACATTGACAAGGCTCTTAGAGGCAATGTCATGCCGCATCTGCATGGACCGTGGGATTGACACAGCCTTTTTTCCTTGTGCACATGTTATGGCGTGTAGTGAATGTGCTGCCCGATGTGACCGCTGCCCTCTTTGTCGTGCGCATATTGAGCAGTCTCGCCGAATTTACTTGCCTATAGAGTTGCAACAATTGCCAGCAAGCTAAAATGTGTTATGAAGAGCTCTTTATGATCTCAACATGTAATAATGCACAGACTTGCCACAAAAATATTCCCGAAGTCATGATTTTTTATTGGATTGACAAAACTGGACAAATAAAGAACCTCTTGATGTTTCATGTGTGTGTACAAAAATATTCCTGTGTTGTGTATAAAAAGTTCCTGTAAATATCTTAAATATATAAGTACATAACCCAATAATCTCATATTGTATTTAAAGTTTTTGCCACCTGCTAGTGTTTGGCAAAATTAGCATAAGGATTTTTAATTCTATTGTACAATGATCATAAAATTGAATTCAGGAATAAGCTGGAGTATTTAATTAAATTTTAGAGGTTATTTTTTCATGTGATAATTTTTACTATGTAAAATGTTATTAGTCAATCTATCGAAGTGTAATTGTAAAATTTGCACTGGTGGATCCTTGTGCTGTCACTCATAGGAAAAAATTGATCTTGTTTACAAGTTTTAATGTAATTTATTTCTGCATTGTTGTTTTTCTAAGCATTATTAGATCTCTCATGTATTGCACTATAAACACAAACAGTAAAGTCTGGTACTGCAATCAATTCCAATAGACTATTCTTTTGTGACGACACAGCCAGCCATCTGTTGTAGGGTAAAATTATTTACCAGGATGATCAGAAGTATTTTTATACATATTTTTACAAAGTGGATTATCTACCTTTTTTTCTGCTTGTGTGCAATTAAGACCGGCACTGTCAGATTTAAATGAATAGTATAAGTACATTAAAAATGTTGCAATTATCATTTATTTTTTGTTTAATATGTTGTGTTAATTTTGAACCAGAATTTTTGTTTTAAGTAGTAAAATTTTCTCCAGCAATACTTTTAAATTGGATCAATTTCTAGTATGAATGATACACTAATTCCAAGCAATGCATGTTACAAGCAATGCAACTATATGTAAAAATGTAAATAACAGTTCAAATATATGAAAATATAAGACAATATTAACATAAATTTACAGTATTTTCAATTTATTTAATGCTTTTAGTGTTAAAGTATTTGATATGGAATAATAATTCCTAACATTAAAAATTTTGTTCCTCTTGCCTGCTTCAAGTAATGTCAGAGGAAATGGATTGAAATTTTTTTTTACTGGATGTTTGATATAAATTTATTTTTATGGCTATAACAATAAAATGTTTATTTAATGTTGCACTGTTGTAATGATTTATTATTTTAAAGTCTAACTTCTTGCCCTCACTATGATTTTAGTTTGTACATGATTTCCTTTGGATACCAGTCTTGCACATTCAGTGGCAAATACGTGAATAGTTGGGTTGGGCTTGCAATAAATGGTTACCAGAAATGATTTTCTGTTTAGATTTATTTTAAGTACAAAAATAACCTTTAGGAGCTTTTTATTTAGTCTCAGATTCACAATTTTCTTACCTTCTTAAATTTATTGAATGAAGTACTTCATAATCACTGAATTTTCTTATGAAATTTCCTAATTTGTTAGTACAGGAATAGTCTCTTGACATTTACCTTATTTATAAGCAGGGTAGTTGACATTGTTCTAGAACTTAGTCCAGTAGCTAATTTTAATTGAAAGGGGGATATTGGAGAATATAGTGTCATATTGAGTGGGACATAAAGAAAGCATACATGTGAATGCTGTAATAAATTTATTTATATTTAATAAATCAATGGCATACTATTTGTACAGCCAATTGGACTATGGGGTAGACCCATTCAGGTAATCATGTGCATTGTCTATGCCAAAATGGTAGAGCTGAAGAAAAATTGAAACCACTTTCTCCCTCCAATTGAGGTAACAACCACACTGATGGCCTATACCAGCAAATGGAACTATTTTGATTAACAGCACTTCTGTGGCAATATCATAACTAGAAGAAAAACTTGTAGTTTCAGAATTAATTTGTTTCAGTTACAGAATTTGTAATACCCTATTATTTTATACCCATTCATTATGAAACACACTATATTATTAAAGTCTGTGTAAGAAACAAATGTGGTTGTACCTTGTGAAATGGGAAACATGTTTAATGAGACCCACTCAAGTAGAAACAATTTCTACAAATTACAAAATAGGTTATTTAAGAAAAGAATAATTTTTTTGTAACAAAACTTGAAAGGTGTATTAAATTACATAAAACTGTACATTACATTAACATTACAAAATCTTGATGCCTTGTTGGTTCATTTTTTGATTTAGAAGCACTTTTTCCTGCCTCTTCTTCTCATCTTTGAATGCTAAACTGTTTGCTTTTCGTTCTATTCTCCTTTCCTGAAAATTATGAATTCATATATTTCAAAATAGGAAGCAATTTTTTATCAAGTTATAACAAAAATGCACAGTTCTGTTTTAGTTAAGAATTTTTAAATTTATGAACACAGATTTGGGACCACAGTAAAATGAAAAGAGCTATTGTGTTGCTGTGCTTTCTCTAAAGTATTGGGATGGAAGGGGATGATAATGGTTGCACAAGTCAACAAATAATCAATCTCTTGAACATTCTTTGACTGAAAGATAAATTGGGCTCTGTAAATTCACAGAATCCCAAACATGAAAAATTATAGGTGCACATGTGTAACAAAGAAGCCCACTGATGATTCTGAAGTACAAATCAATAAATGTAATCCCAAGCCGTCAAATGGCGAAATTTGAAAACAAGTTCACCTACAAATTAAACATTACCATTTCAGCGCGCTTTTAATTTACTTATTTAAAATGTTTAATTAGGATAAAAGTTTGTAGGGAGGTCTTGTTTGTGGTGCATCTCTTTTCGCAGAAAGATAACCAAGAATTAAAAAACATGATATTAAATTTAATTTTTGTAATACAATAAAAGAAAGGAGTAAGACAAGAATGTAGTCTGTCACCCATGCTCTTATACACGTTGACTGTGGGTGATGATAACATGTCATCAACACTATCCCTTTCCCTGGACAGGTGACGACAAGTTGTAGTTGCATTCAAATGTGCCTATATTCGACTTAGCACTAGGAAACTGAAGTTTTTGAAGACTCCAGCAGTCAATGTGCTAACTTAAATAAAGAACAGGAAATGAAGTAAGTTAAAAATGGATATGAAAAGGAAATCAAAATGCAAAGAGAATAAATAGAAACCCTAAGGTTTGCTGATAATACTGCAGTACTAGGGGAGTCAGAAGAAAACTTGGAAAACATAAATGGCATGAACGTCAGTCATCCTGGAGGAAGAGTACAATATGAGGATTAATACAGGGAAAGCCAATGTGATGGAGTGTAGTAGTGGAATAACAAAGGGTGTTAGATTGGGGAGGGGTATTTTGAAGGAAGGTAAGTAATTCTGCTACTTTGACAACATAATAACTAGTGATGGTAGAAGTATAGTAGATTGGGATAGCACAGGCAAGGAAGGCTTTTGCAAAAAAGAGGAATGAAGTATGAATATTAGGAAATCATAAATAAAAATGATTGTATGGAGTGTGTTGTTATATGGGTGCATAATGTGGATAATAGGAGTTGCAGAAAGGAAAAGAATAGAAGCTTCAAAACGTAGTACTATAGGAGAATGCTGAAAATCATATGGGTGGATACGGTAATTAACCAGGAGGAAGTTCTAGGTAGAATAGGGGAAGAGAACAATTGACTTTGATCAAGAAGATTAATAGGCCACATTTTGAAACCAAAGGGTCTTGTAAAATTTGCATTAGAGGAAAGTGTGCGAGGTAAGAACAGAAGAGAGAGGCCAAGGATGGAATACACTAAGTAGGATGGAGAAATGAAAAGGCTTGTACAGATAGGTTAGCATGGAGGGTTGCATCAAACCTTTATGAGGAGTGAATATCACAAAAACAAATACGATAATTCACAGAATTATTTAACATTATTTGATTAATAATTTGGCTACAAAATTAATACACTCTTAAGCAATGATGTGAACTTATTATTAGTGTTTTTCAAACTAAAAGTGTGGGAGGTATAAACATACTTATTGGTGTACTCCAAGGAAAGTTAAATAAATTAGTGCAGAAATTTTTTAGGTTCATGGCTTAAATACTCTGTTTACACAACAATTTTCCTTTAAGAAGTATTTGAAAGTCCTATTGTTCGTCACTCTAGTAGGCAATAAAAATAAACAACAACAATTACAAGAACAGAATTATAAGTGGAATAAATATAGTCGATCTTTAAATTATGAAAAATATTTAGATGGCTGGATTTGGTTAGTGCAAGTCAAGGGGCGAAGAATAGAAAAGAGAAAATAACATGGAAATCAAGCATCGTTTAGGACAGGCATATATTTTGATAAATCTCAATTACCTATGTTTGAAATATTAAAATTTTGCCACAAATTGTTTTTGAAGATTAATTTTTTTTTTTGCTTTTCTAAAGTAATTTTACATTCACTATGTAATTCTTTTGATTTTGTGTGTGTTTTTTGCCCAGAAATTAATAATTTAGAAAGTGAAAAAAATGAGTATAAATGCATTTTAATACTACTTATATGCTCTGTCAACACAGGAAACCGTTTGGGTAAGTGACGTCATCAATTACTCTATTGACTGCAGTGGGTAATTGCTATAATTGGCAACATATCGGCAGGGGAACATACTGAGGTTGGCAGCGTGCTCACACTTGGCTTCTTGTTATGCAATTTCCGAATAGATCTTCAAAATTAGTGGTTTTAAAGCAAACCATCATTTTTAGATAAAAAGATATATATTTTTAAATTCAGATTCTTTATCATCATAAATTCCTCCAATTAAGGGGTTACAGGAGACTTAGGTGGGATACTGTATAATAAAAAAGGTTAGGAAACCATGTTCTACAGAGATCTCTACTAGTTGTCTGCAGAGAAATTTTCATGAAAGAAACAAGCAGTAACACTAAATACAAATCATATAGAAAATATTACCAATAAAGAACAATGCAACATTGACTTAAAAATCATACCTTTCTATAATCTTTTAAATTCCTCTTTCTTTCTCGTTTTTCTTCTGGTTTTTCATCTTTTGGCCGAAAAGATAATGTAGACATATGAGAAACTATGGATTCTGCTTGGTCACAAATTTTGTTCCCAGCTGTGTTAAACCTTTCGAGTGCTCTGGCTGTTAGCTTTCCACTGTCCAAAACACCAAGAGGTATTCCTGTGCTAGCACTTACTTTTATTCGTTTTGGAACCTAAAATTAAGCATGATACAGAATATTATAATTAAATATAATTCAATTGCTACTTTACACAAATAAAAGTACTTACAGTATTTTCAGATATTAGTTTTGGATGGTTATAGATATTGGAGTACGTTGAGAGAATAGATTCACAGTCCCATTTATCTTCTAATTTAGAAGTAACTGGCACATTAATAATTTCTTCTTCATCTGAAAATGAATGTAAGTTATGTGAACTTTTAATATTTTCTATATTATTCCTAATGACTTCTTTTGACTTCTTAAACTCCTCTGCATATTGTAGAAGTATCTCTGAATCTGTAGGCACATAACCTTCTATTTCATCACCTTCAAGAGCACCAATTTCATTATCATCATAACTTGCAAAAATCTGGAAGACAGCAGAAAAATTAATATTAAATGGTTATTATAATTTAGGTGGATTTATAGTTATCCACAAAATGTTTAAAGTGCCACCCTAAAAAGTCAGAATTCTTTTTTTGACTCCACAGTAGACATTTCAAGATATTCTCATAATCAAGTTAAGGAAAGATTTATTTTAGAATAGAAAATTCCCTTTATAATAAACCTAAATATTTTTAATAAAAAGTGAGAATTTAAATGAAGATACAGCAAGTAGGTTACCGAAAAAATTGAATGCTTATATTGAAGTAAACTATATTTAGTGAAATAAGTCAAAATTCAAATCACTTGCATAACTGTGAAAAGGACTTACCGTCAAGTATGTAAACGCATTATCAGGTAGAAAATAAAATAAGAAATCTCTTCATTATTATGTAACTTATGCAGACTAAACTTAATCAGCTATAAAGTGAGTTATAAAGATCTGTTCACATTATAAAACTTGTATTGTGATGGATAAATAATGGTCAACTAATTTCACACATTACACGAAACATACAAATCTGAAGTTTTCAAAGTTCATACATTTTACTCACCCTCTCAAACTTGTCATCGAGCAATGTAAGCTGCTCATTTCTCCGAATCACAGAGCTAGACATGGAATAATTAGTAAAGCGAGATTTTGTCTCTTCCTCCATGAAACAGAATTGAGAGTCATTCAGACTCCTGACTTCATCTTCATCTTCTGACACATATTCATCACTATCTTCTTCACTTTAGGAAGAGAGAGATATTTTTGGGTTTAGCAAATAATTTTTTCAAATTTATTATGTTTATAGAATAAGCTCAAAGTTTAAACTTTAGACAGGTACATCGAAGTTACCACAAACAGATTATATACTGGATTTAACATGCTGTGAAGTATTCAATACAAGAAAAACTCAATTCTTTACTCTATATTAGGGCTGACTTAAGCAACAATGTATAATTATTGTACATGATGAACAGATCATAATTTGCAAGAAATTATGGGTATTTACTTCCTTTAGTTTTTGCAACAACATTATTATAGAATTAATATCTGTAAGAACCCCTATGACTTTGTTCGTGACAAAATAGTTATTTTTATTTTGCACTAATAATGAAACAGCTACATAATTTTGATAAAGTTGAATTCATTGAATATATAAAAAGTACGGATCATCTGTTAATGATCGCTTCAGGGCAAACCTTAAAACTCAGGTCACGCTATCATACATTTCCGAGCCAAGAAAATGAGCATTTCGTGTGGCAATTCACTGGATTTATACATATTTATATTAATGTCTTCTGAACTCTTAAAGACATCGAAATGAAAAATACATAAAAATTTAAGTTAAAATTTGTGTTTTAATCACCAAAATCTGTTAAGCCATTTTGACTTTTTATTTTATTTATTTGAAGATTATTTGTAATTACGTACCTTATTTTATTCTTAAAATTATTTGTTATTTGTAATGTATAGCGTATCCTATTTCTTCAATTGAGGACTAATGGAAACAACAACAAACCTAAATCTAAGCATAAACAGCTCAAGAGTATAAAGCTACCCACATTCACTTTGGAGATTTTAATGCACGTATGGAAGAGAAACCTTTACGTAGAATATATATATATATATATATATATAATCATTATTGAAATGAAATATGCACTAATATTTAAGTTAAATAACCTTTTTTTAACCCTCAAATTTTCATTGAGATATATTCAGCCACTTTAGAGTCTATTCGAGACAAACATACGGACAGACAGACACTCAATTCCACAACAATTTTTTTTATATAAAAACAAGTAAATACAATACAAGAATCTGGATTGTAATTAATTAAATTCAGATTAACTATTTAAGAATGAATGATTCAGTAACTGTATTATAAAAGGGTGTACATTACAGTGCTATTAGCATATTTAATAAACTTCCCACCTCCATTAAACAATTAAAAATAAATCCAAACAAGTTCAAATATGAACTAACTAAATTCTTACTAAGCCACTCCTTCTACTCTGTTAAAAAATTTATGAAGCTGAATGTATCATAGGGTAGATATTTATAATTATGAAAGATAATTATGTAAGAACATTATTAGAACACTAATTTTTTAGTATAGGATGTAAAAATATTTATCAATTTTATATATAAGGAACAAATTGTATGTCTTCTGTATAGAACTTAAGAAAATCTTATGATAAGTTAAAAATTAATGAATAGTTACAGTATATTCTAATATTAATAAAGCAACCTATGTAAAATCTCTGACTTGTTCCACATCCTTGAAGCTTGTACTTCTCTATAGAATTTATGGAATATGATTTTATACTTATACATGAACTTGGAGGTAGGGATTAAAACAAATTTCAAATGGTTTTTCAGATTGATTGAAGAGATTAATACTGTTATTTCAAGTCTATTCTCCTCTTAAGAGATAAAATAATTTTTTTCCTAACAAATAGTGCATTCCATAAATATGTGACTGTAACTCCCAGCTCAAAATTCAAACACACACCACCTTGCTCTCTACCTATTTACCATGCAGGGATAGTTTTAAGCAATAGTCTTCTTCCATCAATAATAATATTTGGGAATCAGTGTAAGAATATTATATTGATAGGAATGTTTTACGTCCCTAATATTTGTAATTATTTATTCTGCAGAAGTGTTTAATATGCTGCTTGTAAAATATCACATTATATAACTTGCATACTTGGTTTAATTTTTTTTCAGCTATTTTTTTTTGTTTGTTTAATATATGGATTAGAGGTACCACAAATGTTCAGATTTTTCATCGTTGTTTGTGTATGTTGAACTTTGTTATACTACATATATTGTTTTAATTTTGTGAGATGGTGCTATTGTTTTTAGTTTTATTTAGGCTATTAATTAATTTGTAACTTTATACTGTATCTTTAGTTATGCTGTACAAAAGAGTTTAGCTTACATAGTACATATTTGGAATTTCATTATGACATAAATTTCATCAATGAATTAAGTGAATTGAAAAAATCTATCCATCTACACATAACAAAGGAAGAGAGCCAAAAATTAATGTAAAGAGAGGGCATTCGTGTCAAATTAATTCTTTTTTCTATTAAGTAAAATATTGGGATAAAAAGAATACTAAAGTGTTGGAAGGTAGACAGTAAAAAGTGAATTAATTCCCAGAACATTTTTAGTCTGCAAAATATACAAACCACTGTGATTCATCAGAAGGGTCGGCATTAGCTAATGCGATGAAATCATCTTCTAACTGATTTTCTGGATCATCAAAATCAAAATCTTCATCCATTGCAGCAATAATATCAGGGTCAACATCCAAACAAAGACCTGCAAAATTAGATGAATTAAACTGTTTAAATTCTAAAATAAATCATATTAAAAATTGACAACTGTACACAAAAACAATTACTTTTTTTCCATCCAAAACAGCATACCTGATCTTGGTGCAGCCTTATTGAGCAATCCCACATCCTCTTCAACTTCTGATGCGAACACTGAAGATGGCAATTTAATTTGTCTCTCCTTGGAAAATATTAAAAGTCTCAATTAATTAATGCACTGTGTGTATATATGTGCATCAGGAAATTACATTGTCAGGTTAATTAGAAAAATTAATGTCAAGAAAGAGAGATAGAAGGGTGGTGACTTACCTAACTTTCTGATGAAGGGGGCAGTGCTTCGGAAAATTTAAAGAACTCCAAACCTTACAAGGTGCCTGCCATCTGTGAACCTCAGGTAAGTCACCTTCTTTCTATCTCTCTGTCCTTTCCCCCTTAATTGCTTTAATTAACATGACAATGTCATTTCCTGACTCATAGATAGATAGAAATATTTGGGAGATAGGCAGGAAATTCGCTCTTTGAATCATATGTATGGCATGAAATACATATGTTTAGTGTAGAAATGAATGGAAGAAGGAAAAAAGACTCAAACTATTCTATGTGGCCAGGACTCGAACCTGGGTACATGAAATCAGCAGTGTAACTGCCACTAGAGCCAGGGCATGTGTCTTACCATCTCCGCCACCATACCGCATACGACCAACCGAACATTTTCAGTCTATATATTAGGTTTTCAAGTTAGGATGGATAGAGAAGAGGGATACAAGAATTAGGAGCATCCATTAAGGATAAATTACAAATAAATTATATATTGGGTAAATGACAAAGTCACACATTGGATAGAAAGAAAGATAGAAATATTTGGAGAAAGGCAAGAAATTCGCTCTTTAAATCATATGCTTTCATATGGAAGTTAAGGAATTCTGCTACTTGGGAAGCATAATAACTAGGGATGGTAGAGGTATAGTAGGCATAAAGAGGCAATGAAGGCTTTTGCAAAAAAGAGGGATTTACTTACGGGTAATATAAGTGTGAATATTAGGAAATCATTGCTAAAAGTGTTTGTATGGAGCGTGGCGTTATATGGGTGCAAAACGTGAAAGATAGGAGTTGGGGAAAATAAAAGAAGAGAAGTCTTTTAAATGTGGTGCCGTAGGCGAATGCCAATGGGTGGATAGAATCACAAACAAGGAAGTTATTAGGAAATCGTTGCTAAAAGTGTTTGTATGGAGCGTGGCATTATATGGGTGCAAAACATGAAAGATAGGAGTTGGGGAAAATAAAAGAAGAGAAGCCTTTTAAATGTGGTGCTGTAGGCGAATGCCAATGGGTGGATAGAATCACAAACAAGGAAGTTCTAAACAGAATAGGAGAAAAGCGAACAATATGGAGAACGTTGACTAAGAAAAGGGATAAACAGAAGAGGGAGGGAAAGGATGAAAAACACTAAGCAGATTAGGGAGTATGTGGGGTGTGGTAGCTATAATTAAATTAAAAGGCTTGTGCAAGATAGGTTAGCATGGAGGGTTTCATCAAACCAGTCTTAGGACTGAATACCACAACACACACACATATATATATATATACAAATACAATGCTATTATTTTATTGTAGTTTGTAAGTATAATTATTATTATTACATTGTATTTACCTCAGCAGTTTTTTTCTGTTTCCTCATATATGGAGTTTCAACAGAAACCCACTCAACATTTTTTGTATTCACTTCTTTGAGATGCTGCAAGTAGTCATAATCATCATCAAAATAAATACCATACTTCAGCTGTTCTTCCTTTCTCTTTGGATCACCCTGTAAAATTTATAAATTGTTGTACTTCTTGAATGACCTTGAACAATTAATTAGCAATGAAATACTTCTTTCCACTATGTATTACTATCTTATCTAAAAGATTTGGCCAAGTTTTCTAGTGATGTAAAGAAGTTGAATTTTCAATTCAACAACTCAAGTATATAAACAAAATTTCTCTGTCAATGATTAATGGATATCTCGAACAGGTTGACTGGGGTGACAAGAGTAAGTTGTGACACCACAGGTTGTCAAACTTTATATGTGTATGTCTCAGTAACTATGAGTAGGCATTAGAAAATTCTTTGGGTTGACTGCATCAGAACTTCACTAGTTTGAAACCATCACCTTGTCCCCCTCCTCATTGTGCATCGCTCCTCTCACTTGTACAATATTGTAATATGGAAAAAATGAACAGCAAATATTTTTCAACTTAATTCATGTGTAATTGATAACAGGTGTTGATAAGATCATCCAGCGAAGAAGCAATATCATGGCTATTCAGGATAGTTTGCAAAATCTATGAAACAGGAAGAATACCAGAAGATTTTAGTACAAACATAATTATACCCATACCAAAGAAGACTGACATTGATAGATGCCAACAGCACAGGACAATTAGGTTGGCATCTCAAAACTGGCCTATGTTCATGGCATTTGTAGATTTAGAAAAAGCATTTGATAATGTGAACTGGAACACACTGTTAAGGATTTTGAGGAGCACAGGAATAAAATATCGAGAAAGAACCTCTGCAGAAGCCAGTCAGCAGTAATTAGAATTGAAGGACAAGAAAAGAAAGCAGAAATTAAGGAAGGAGTAAGACAAAGATGCAGTCTGTTGCCCATGCTGTTTAACTTGTATATAGAAAAGGATAAATAAATTTAAAACCAAATATGGACAAGCAAGTAGAAGAAATAAAAACACTATGCCTTGTCAATGATATTCTATTAATAGGGGAGTCAGAAGAAGACTTGGAAACCATAATAAATGGCATGAACTTGGTCCTAGAGAAACAGTGGAATAATAACAAAGGGTCTTAGATTGGGAAGGGATATTTTGAAGGATGTTAAGGAATTCTGCTACTTGGGAAGTGTAAAACTAGGGATGGTAGAAGTATAGTAGACATAAAGAATAGGAGAGCACAAGCAAGAAAGGCTTTCGCAAAAAAGAGGAATTTACTTATGGGTAATAAATGTGTGAATATTTGGAAATCGTAGCTAAAAACTTGAGTATGGAGTGCGGCATTATATGGGTGCAAAACGAGGACAATAGATGCTGCAGAAATGAAAAGAATAGAAGCTTAAAAATGTAGTACTATAGAAGAATATCAGATAGGCAGATAGGGTAACTAACCAGGAGGAAGTTCTAGACAAATTAAAAAGGATACATTTTAGGACATGAGGGACTTGTAAAATTATCATTAGAGGGAAGAGTGTGAGGTAAGTACAGAAGAGGAGGGTAAAGAATGGAATATGGTAAGCAGATTAGGGTGGATATGAGATGTATAGTTATCCAGATATAAAAATATTTTCATGAGATAGGTTAGCATGAAGGGTTGCATCAGACCGGTCTTAGGACTGAATACCACAAAAACAACACACAATTCATGTATGGGTGGAATGATCTTTTTCAGCCCAATAGATGGGCAGATTGTGGGTGTTATCAGCCTAATGCATGAGGTGATTGTGAATGGAATGAGCTATTTGTAAATTATTTATGGGACAATTGTGTGACGTCATGGAACAGAAGACGGACAATGTGGCAGAGCTTGTGAAAGTCCTGGGTGGGAGTGGGAGAATGGCAATACCAAAGTGGTTGTTAGCCGACTGCATCAGATGACGTCACAGATTGACAAAGCTAAATTGCAAATCTTACAAGAAGGCATTAAAAAAGACTTTCTGAATGAGGCTTACAATCATGATAATTACCAGCCAAATAAAGAAAATCTTTCTTTTCCCTATTTCCATTATGCATTCTCAAGCCAAATCTATGAAATTGTATTCTCAGGGCAAGGTGGCTACTTCAAATTTTCACTGAAGTCAAGTTGAGATGCACCATGGGAGTCATACCCATAAAGTCACATGCATTTTCCTTCATGTTAGATGCAATTTTCAAAATAAATATTATCTACATTCAATATATCCCTTAATTATTCACATCTATTTATACAATTATGTATTAATAAATAAACAATACAGTCTATTTGTCAGCAAACAATTTTATATTCATTTAATTATCTATGATGCTTCGCCCATCACAAACAATTATAATTTTGAAAACAGAATATTTTGTTGAAATATAAAAAAGATAGCTTCCAATTAAATAATTAATAAAAATAAACAAACAGATAAAAGATTTAGATTTATTAAATAAATATAAAATTGTTTGCTAACAAATCGACTGTTTTTAATACTTTTGTCAGAATACTGATTAATCAAATAAATTAGATTCCCCAAGCGTATACATGAGGATTTTCCTTTCATTGTATACATATTAAAAAGACTGTGACATCACTAGTTGTGCACCAATTTAACCAAACTTTTCCGGTCCCCAAATTGCCAAACAAAAATAGATGACAATAGTGCTCATAACTCTTAATAATATTCACTTACCTTGACTGGTTTTTCCACTGCAGGAACAAGAACATGCTGAGGAGCTTTCTCATCGGCAATTAGAGGATCTTTTTGACTTCTATGTACTAAATGGAAAGATACTGCTTTCTTTCTATCAATAAATTTCCTTTTCCCTTTAGGCTGCAATGATTAATAAAGTGTCACAGCAAATTAAATGGAAAGTCTATTGCAAATATTTTAAATAAGTATGGCAAATATAATTGAGAATCAAGAAATCTACCCTAAGGAAAGTTCAGAGTAATGATTAAATATAATTCACAAATTAATTATTTTAAGTAATCAATTAAGTGAATTGAATCCAGTAATTTAAAAATTAAAAATTGATGAATAGTTGGAACAGATTTGTATACAAAATATGCTTTACACACTTTATATTGAATGACATTACACACTAACCATTTTGTATCACTGTAAACGTTAACTCGTAAAATCCAATATTATATATGTAATAATATCAACTTTAATGCGTACTAAATCATAATTAATACAATACTTCGTAAATAATTAACAACACGAGTTTCGAGTTCCAAGAATGTAAATAGTAGATACTTCTATCAACGCTCGAAAAAGTTAATATATCGACTTATTATTTTAATCGAATTATTATAAATGATATTTGTAAAAGTCGATTACATTCTGATAACAATGATGTACATTGGTAATATTACTGAACAATTAATACGACAACTCGTGTGGTTTTAAACTTGTGATGATATCAATAGGTCTGAGTAGAAAGCAGATGTAGTTTATGGCATATGTAACTTACCGGGCGAATAATCTGCCCCATGTATACTAAAACCACTCAATTAAACATCATAACGAAAGCCTAATGTATGCGCCGCTATTTTTATTTTATTCTCGAATAATAAATATATAAAATTAGAGATGGCGAGGCAAACACTAGAAAAAGTTGTATTAAATGAGGTAACGTGTAATTCCCGGCAAGATTAGTCTGCTATAACGACAATAAATTGTGCGGTCAGACTTTACTGTATTTATTGTAGGAATTAAGAAATAGTTAATATTGTTAACCATAGTGTAAGATTATTATTAGTTGTCATACAAAATGCAGAAGTGTAGATAAATATTGAAGAAATCAAACAATCGCCCGGTTTGTTATAGAAGAGAAAAACTAATTAACTGGAGACCTCAAAAGTGTTTCAAAGTAGCTTAAAGGATTCAAGGAATGATCATGGCAGACTACGGACAATAACGCGTCACGAGAAAGATGATTGATAAAGCTCTAATCAGTAATTAGCAACACACTGTATTGAAATGCACACTCTTTTTTTTTTTTGGTTAACAGGCTACATGAGGGTGATCCTGAAACAGGCAACTCCCCTTTAATAGCATAGGAAAGGAATTGAAAAAGGGGGGATGCGGAAAGTAGAGCAAAGTAGCCAAGGGTTGACTAGGGCCCCCGGGCTATGGTTTAAAGATTCTACCCGGTGTTTCACCTAAAGAGATGCAGGGAAAACCCTAGAAAACCTGCATCAGGTAGGTCGGGCATTGGGTACTATTCTCACGCCCTTCCGAATGACAGGAGACGATTTGCTGTGGGGACGCAGCATTTCCTTCTCCGTGTCTCCACCAATTTCAGGAGGCAATTGGCCGACTGATCCAATGGGATCAACAGACAACTCTTGCCATATGCCCAAGGTCTTTGACCCCAGTACATATACCTCCTAAAATAGGTGAAGGTGTCTCGGCATATGAGAACTTTGATAAAAAAAATACCCAGAGAGAGTGCGAGGCATCCCCGACATGATCAGGTAAGCCCCGCAGTCACTCTGGGCTGAAGCGTCTACGAGAAACTCTCGCAGCGCCTCCCTCACCTTACTCTGAAATACACACTCAGACTAACAATATAAATATCAATTGTATTATATTTTGACTGTGCAAAAATTCTGAAACAATACGCTACCACTCTAAGGTGCATTTGACATTGCCCTGGTCATTTGACGAAATGTACATAAATTAAACGGATAGCCAAGAAATTTTCACAAAACAGACTAGACGTTGGGTATTTTGAAGAATGTCGAGCGAACGATGAGTTTGCGTTGGCTGTATCCAGAGTATACATATTAAATGAAGAAAATAACAGACCACGATGTAATATCCTAAAGTATTAAATCGGTAGGATTTAATGGTGATTAAGAAATATAGTAGTACGATATATCGATGAAGATATAATTAAATTTACAAAACGTACGAAATGATGAATAAAAATAAACTTAAGTAGATGCCTTTGCAATGTTGCAAACACCACCCGTTCGATTTCACGTTGATTTTGACCGACTATCTCATGGCGATCAACTCACTGTCCACTCAACGGTGTAGAAATGGTTGCATCAACTAAATCAGGAACCTTCTTTGGGAGAATAAAAGAAATGGCCAACAAATCACCATCTGTTGATCCCAGCTCATGCGGGAATCTTGGGAAAAGAGCTTGCAGATAAAGCCGCTAAGCTGGAGGCCTCCTTTCAAATACACCGCTTAGACTTTCCTACTTGTTCAAGGTAAAACTTAATGGTCGGGTGCATCAACCTCCTGAGAGAAGTTGGATTTATGATAGAAGAGGAAAAAATGTAGAAATCCTCTATAATGAAATGGAGTCTTTCAAGGAAATAACCAAATAACCTACCCACTTGATATCTCGAGAAGACAGCAGGTCGTTGTTGCAAGGCTCAGATCTTTCCACTCCCGCCTTACACATTCATTTCTCTTTTCTAGGTCTCCTTAGCCTTTTTGCTTAGATTGTAACACCGCCCTGACTGCATCCGGCTATGACACCAACAGAAGGTCTACGATTGCTAACCATTCCAGGCGGGAACTATGTACCTCTCCAGAGCTGTTCACATTCTTCTTAATTTTATTGTGGAAATTGGAGTTTCCGAAGAAATGTAAGCCGTTGTGATCGTTCTAAGAGTGTGTTTTTTCTCACTCCTTGCATTGCATTATTAGCGATTTCTATGTAATTTATTGTTACTTTTTGTAAATATTTTTGTTGCTCTATAAATAAAGAAATAAAAGTATAAATGTTTCACGGATGACATTTAAAGAAAAGGAAACAAGAATTGTTTAAATAAAAATGTAAACAAATTGAGCATGAAATATTATTTCGTAAAATTGACTTATATAGGTTTTGAAATTTTTTGACTGTTGTGCTATGACAAAAACGATCGGTATTTCATTGCCTATTATAAGAGAAATTGTAATAATAATTAATAATAACCAAGAATTTATTTAGAAAAAAGAAATGCTACTCACTGCTACAGTTCAAATTTCAAAACTCAAATGTTTAAATAAACAATACTTAAATTTACTAACACTCTTACATTCCCAAATTTTTATTGGTAACTCGTTTAATTCTTTTATGCCTTTAATAAATATACTGTTTTGTTTTAATATAACATAGCCCTATTTGGATCTAATTCTACTTTACTTCTAACATTGTATGGGTTTCTAACATATTTACTAGCTAAATAATTATTAAAATAGGACGGTAACAAATTATTGATACATTTATACAAAAATATCATGGCATGCAATTTACGTAGCCAATGTATTTTTCATAACATCACTGTGATACTAAGTCGTTTATTCTTACATAAGATAATTCATAACGCCCTACTTTGTGACTTGTTAAGTCTATCCATAGATTTATGAGATATGTCATATAACGCCGTACAACAATGATTAAAAAGTGGAAGTATAATACAATCATAAATTACTGTTTTAGATTTATTAGTTAAAATTTTTCTTACTCTATATAAAACCCTAACCTTTTACTTACAAAATCTATATGACTATCCATTTTCAAATTTTGATGAAATTATGAGAGGTTGAAAGAAGAAAGAATATACAAAAATACATCTTTACTGAATAAAAACTACTGTGGACAGAAATTTTGTTATAGATTAAATACATATGAAATAAAATGGTCGAAAAACAATTTACTAATAAGTACATAGTCTACATTTAATTGATTAGAAAACATAATTAAACCACGTACATCAATTCTAATGATTGTCTTAACACGCTCCTTCTCTAAAAGGTGGCAGGGACAGATGCTTTTAAAAGAAACATATTTTGGGTGAGTCGCACCAGCGTCCAATATTCAGGCGTCGTCCTTCTGCTGAAATAAGCACGTCAGTAATAGGGAGGGGTGAACTCATCGACGGTCCGATATTCAGTGGATCAGCATCAGTTCACCAGGTCACCTTCTGGTCCCCTTAGATAACTTTCAACTTAATAATTCGCGAGCATATTAGCCTACTTCATCCACTCCTATGCGTTCGCGACGTCCGCTCACTGTTGCACTACCATACATCCTCACTTATTAACTTAATTTTCTAATCTTTCGGGGCACACATCCGTTTTTGCAGGTCTGCTTAGCTTCCACTACTGTCCTCAAAGGGATATCCATTTGTGTTTAGCACAGAGCGTCTTTGTTTCTTCAGCCGTGGAGGTCTGCTCTGGCCCTCGTTTTCACCTTTTAAGAACGGCACAACGCCCCAACGTTACCGAACCGACGCGGTGAAGAACGAAGGAGCATCCGCCCTGGAGAACCGCCTTGCACAGACATTCAATTGCGATGTATTTAAATAAATGAAATACATGTCTTAGCGCAAAGTACGGACTACATGTTCGAACTATTAAGAACTCTGTTAGACAACATGTAAAAATGGTTAATAACTTGAGCTGGAAACACAAGTCCGAGGATCCCTTCAATAAATAAACATACTTTATCAAGTCTATTACAGGAATTCGGCTATCGGGGTTTGCGCGTCTAACAGGATTGTGATAACCTTCTCTAGATCTTGTAGGAGTGTTCTTACTCCTACTTACATGTCAAGTGAAAATTAAATGGTAAATAGATAGAAGACGTTGATGATTAGACTTACGGAATGACTTTCAAAAAAGTTAAAATGTTTTGGCTACAAATAAAATTATAGCAGATTCTGTTACAAAACAAATTTACATTTTTTTGCAATTATAATTATTTTACATTTCGGCCGCAACCGTCGCTGGAGATGGCCCGCGACTTTAAATTATTCACACGTAAATACTTGGATACATTTAATGATCTTTTCGGCTGAGTGAGTCAAGAAGTAAATGACATAATTTGATAAATTTTATGCCTGAGTAAGTCTCAAATGGGAGACGAAACGTCGTATTTAATTAAATAGTAATTAAATTATAAGCTGACTTATTGGCCGATTTTTTTATTACAACTATTTTACAATGTCCACTGTAAAATAGATAGAAATGTAACACTGATCGGTTGCTAAGGACGATGTAATTGTTTAACGCGCTCATAATCACTATTACTGTGCTGCGGAGACGAGTATAATTTCCACTGTTGCTAATTATATTTGTAATAGTTTAAGAGCTTTCGAAATTTGATGCGTTAATAATCATTATTACTGTACAATGGATACCATTGTAACGTTTGCGGGTGCTAAGGATATTTAAACAGCGATTCAGGAAATGGAAATTTGATGCGCAAATAATCATATCTCAACATTGGTAGTGTAGTAAAGTTACTCGTGAACGGGATTTTCTAAATAACCAATTTAAAAATGTCAAAATGTGAAAACACCGAAATTGTTTCCCAACCAATAATAAAGGGAAATATTCGGAATAACGTTCTTACATTCCAGTATCCTTGTTAGTGCTCATTTTATTTTATTATTTGCCTGACTAGAATTGCATTAGATGACCAAAATATATATAACCAATCACATTACTTTTTGTGGAAGATGACAATATATGACATTGTCATGTTAATTAAAACAACTAATAAGGACAGGAAAGAGAGATAGAAAGTAAATTTTCGGAGGCACTGCTCCCTTCATCAGAAGACATTTCCAGTGATTGACTAGCCAACAGCTAGTCATTGGCTCGATGATCACAGGAAATGTCTTCCTAACATTATGATGAAGGGGCCAGTGCCTCCGAAAATTTAAATAAATCCAAACCTTACACAGTGCCTGGCACCTGTGAATCTCAGGTAAGTCACCTACTTTCTGTCTCTCTTTCCTGCCCTTATTAATTGTTTTAATTAACCTGACAATGTCATTTCCTATATATATATATATATGTATATATATATATATATATATATATATGTATATATATATATATATATATATATATATATATTATATATATATATGGCTGCTCAGTCGTTGGCTAGCCAATCACTGGAAATGTCTTCCTAACTTTCTGATGAAGGGGGCGGTGCCTCCAAAAATTCAAGCACTCTAAACCTCACAAAGTGTCAACCAACAATGAACCTCAGGTAAGTCACCTTCTTTCTATCTCTCTGTCCTTTCCCTGTTAATTATATATATATATATATATATATATATATATATATATATATAAACAATTAATGGGGAAAGGACAGAGAGATAGAAAGAAGATGACTTACCTGAGGTTCATAGATGGTAGACACCTTGTGAGTTTTGGAGAACTTGAATTTTCGGAGGCGCCGCCCCCTTCATCAGAAGGTTAGGAAGACATTTCCAGTGATCGGCTAGCCGATTCCCCATTAATTGTTTTAAACATGACAATGTCATTTCCTATCTCATATATATATATATATATATATATGTATGTATATATATATATATATATAATGGACAAGGCATTAAAAGGTACTAAATTAGCAATTTTAAACATAATTTCATATTTGATTGTATATGAAATTTGTTTCATTGTTATTTATTAAATGATTAATCAAATTTATTTTAAAATTATTTATAGTAGACATGTTTTATTATAGGAATGATTGATTCCTTAACAGTAATTAATCAGCCAGTCATTTGGGTACAATAGTAAGAAATATAATAATTTATGTGCAGCAGATGAAAACACAATCATTTATTCATGTGGAAATATATTACATTTTTTGGACTTAAAAGGAAGAGAATTGAGATACCAGAGGAGCCATGATGGATCAGGCATTGGTCATATTGTTGTAAGTTAAAATATTGGCATTATTAAAAGAAATTAATATGAAAATCATGGTTCCGTGCAATGTTAAATCTTTGGGAACAATTTCTGTCAGAAGAAGTAAATGAAGTGCAATCTTAGAGAAATCTCACTTTCATAGTTCATTAACAATATAATGTTTGCACTGCTTCTACAAACTATATAAATGACTAACAGTTGTAACAGTTCAAGACCTTATGGTTTCACTTATAACTTACGTTTTACTTAATAATATCATGATGTAAACTTATATCCCTCCTGTAACAAAGAAAGCTTGGCTATTACTATGTCATCAATCCAATAGCACAACAAGTTACAAATGCAATATTTTTAGAATATTAATTCATATATTCTATAATTCTATTAAAATTGTACAGAAAAGGATCTCTTTCAATTTAAATATTTTTGTGTGTCAATCTTCCTGTCTACACGAACATAATTAGTTGTTTACTTGAACTTTTCAAATAAATTAAAATTATATTGTAGTACTTCTTAAATATCAGCAATAAAAAGATTTGTTTAATTAATATTACTATTATGACAGAAAAACAATAAATTTTCTAACATTGCTGTTGCTGAAAATGGAAGTAAACCAAAGATCATAATCTATGATTGGCCATCAATGAAGATCCTTCAAATTCTGAGAGGAGGAACCCGAAAAGTTTTTAACTGTGTACGATACAGGTATGTATTTATCTTATCTCCTGTAGATTTGTAAATTTATACCAATTACACATTAAGTTATATAATAAAATCTTTTAGTCATTACCTCATGTTTCTTCCAAAATTTTCTTTTCATAATAAGTATGTTTAATCTTCTAGATGCCCTAACATTATTGCATGCATACATTTAGAATATTTCCTATAGATGTAAGACATTATTGTGTCTATATATATATATATATATATATATATATATATATATATATATATATACATCGCAATTGATAAGGATATGAAACAGAAAAAAGATGGTTGGTTACCTGAAGTTTAAAGATAGCAGTCACCATTGAGGGTTGGAGACTACTGCCCTCTTTGCTAGGAGATACGGAAATGCATTCCAAGAGATGGCCAGCCAAAGATGCTCAAACCTTGGGTTCTAGGGTGCCAATTGGTAGCTGGATACAACTCACCCACTGAAAGGATTTCTGCTTTGATAGAAGAAGTAAAGAGTTGTGTCAAAATGTTAAATTTTCTTCGAAGGAGACTAAGTAAGTTTAACTATAAACAAAAGTATTTTTGACAATGATAAATCTTTCTTTTTTGCATCTTTAATATTACTATCTAATGAGTTGAACTGAAAGAAAAATTTCATTAGCAAAAGTGGTCCCATTGAAAACTTGTACTTTTCCAGTATATCTGAAATCAATATGTTAAGAGAATAGAGACAGAGGATTGTGTATATATTAGTGTTACTGAACTGGAAAGGAAGTATTATTAAATTTCCCATTTCTGAAGGAGCAAAGTGCACATATCTGAAGAAGGAGGATAATACACAATTTGATCCATTTTGTATTTTATCATAAACATACATATAAAGAGTATTTATAAGTTACAATTAATTGAAAACATAACTGATATAAAAGATTTTTTCTTTGAAATTATTGGACTTTATATGTTTTTTTTTCAACAAAGTATAATTGGTATATGTAAATTGATAAAGTCTTGTGTGGCAAATTTTCAGCATTTTTAATACAAGTGTTTTTAGTACTAATAAATTTTCTTTTATTCTACATATATTCTCATCACTACAAAAATGAAAATGAGTATTAGTAATTTATATTATTCATTGCAATGAGTTATTTTTGTGTGTACAATTTTTTTTTTAAAATGTTATTTTTTACAGTCCTGATGGATGTCTTCTGTGCTCAATAGGGGACTATCCAGAAAGTTTATTGACAATTTGGTATTGGAGTGAAGCAAAAATTTTAAAACAAAAGTCTCTATATGGTAATACTGTTACTCACATAGAATTCTCATTGTACTCTTGGGGGCAGTTAACTACTGCAGGTAAATGTTTGTGTGTATACATACATACATACATACATATATATATATATAGTTATATATATTTCCGAAGTTATGTTTTAAAATACCTATAATTTTATTTAGGAAATGGACACATTGAATTTTGGAAAATTGCTGACACATTTACTGGTTCAAAATTGATGGGACAAATAGGAAAGTTTGGAATGCGAAATATTTCAAACATATCTGGTATTTGTTTTTTACCAGATGGCCAAGTAAGCTATTACTTAATTAGACAATTTTTCACACCTACTATTAGGACCTCATATTTAACTAAAAACGGTTACTTCCTGATGTCAATTTTATCCATTAACTTTAAAAATTTGAATAACTTCATCTTGCCCTCATTGGTGATGTCTCCCTTTTGACTACAATTTTTGAACATCTACTATGAACAATTGCACATTTCCCAGAAAGTATGCACTTTCAGAACCATGCTTATTTGACTTTTTTTCTAGTTTTGATGATTAATACCACTTCTCATAATATTCAACACTTGTTTAACACCCTGAATATATTGACAGGAAAGAGAGTGGCTAACTTACCTTACAATTGAGCATAGTTGTATTGGTGATTCTGAGAAAAAATTTAATATGAACATTTGTCCATCTCTTTACTGAAATTTAGTAAAAATTAATGAGAATAAAAAGGAAGAAGAAATGTGCTGGTGATATGAAACTAAAAATTATGTGATTGTTTTTGTTTAACTAAGAACATTTCATAGCAGAATATGTTACAATAACTAATGAAAATAATGGAAAGTTTTATTTTATTACAGGTAAATACAAAAGGAAATACAAGGTTGTGGTTAATATTTAATTAATATTTCCAGGTTTTAACTGGAAGTGATTGTGGTAATTTGCTTCTATGGAATAATGGGGTGATCAGATTAGAAGTTTGTGGCCTTAATGGAAATTCTTGTCATTCATCATCTATTTCACAAATATTTTTAGATGGAAAAGAAGTGGTGACAATAGGTTGGTACATTTCATTTAAGAGGCACAGAAAAATTAAAAAACTAGATTTTAGAATATGGGGGTACATTTTATAACATACCAATAAGTTATTTATTGCTAATCAATGTCAAATAATCATTAACTACTAATTATTATTTTTATCAGTATGTTATGAAATTATGACAGGAAATAAGGATAGAAAGTAGGTGACTTACCTGAGGTTCACAGATGGCAGGCACGATGTAGTAAATTTAAGGATAGTTTATTTAAACGTCTAAGTTTATGAAAGACAACTGTAGTAGTCAGCTGCACTTCTTTGCTAAATAAATTCTTTATTATTATTATTATTAATTCATTGTTGGTTGTAAAATGATTTTCTGTTTTTAAGTAATCAATATTAAATAATATAGGTGAGCAGACTATTCATTACATTTTTGAGAAGTATGGCTTACAATATATTCATTGGTGTTTTCATGATTGTTGACTTTCTTGTCCTCATGTGAAGGATTCAAAGAAGAAAGCATATTAAGTATCACTTAAGTACATGTTTATTATTAAGTCTGATTATTTATTTGAATGCATCGTAGCAAAAATATCAATAATACAGCATAGATTTATATAAATTTGTTAAAAATTGTTATATGATTCATCAAATACCTATCATAAACAGCAATGTCAATAAATATTATTGAGTGGCTATTGAATTATGGTAAGCATTATGAAATAAGATTCATTTTCAGGACAAAATAATAAACAAAAAAGTTTTTTCATTGGAAATATAATAAAAAATAATAAATAAAAATCTGGCTTATATTAATAGATAAAATTAATTTAATGGCCAAAAATTAGAATTGATTAAAAACTACATTAATACAAAAACCCTGTTAGTCATGGGAAGAAGTCAATTTTTTTCCATTAAAAGGTTTATTTCAAATCATATCATATTTTGATAATTATACACAACTTATGATGCACCTGACAATAGGGAGGACATGTTTTGCATTACTGTAAATTTTAATAAATTCTGACTTTGGCAATTATAATTAATTTGATTTTTAATGTGATTAAATATATAAGATAATGTATAAATATATAATGTAAAAAGTACTAATTGTTTCTTTATTATTGTGTTGACATGTAAATAATTAAAAAGAAATCAATAATCTCTTCATTTAAAAATAATATTTTTATTTGAAGGCTCTAAATATCACAATAATTATACATTTTATTTCTATTGTGTTTTACAAGTTTTATAACTAAGAGTTTCTTGAAGACAATATTGTGTTGTAGGTAGAGATGGAATTATAAACACATGGTACCTTGACACCATAGACAAAGCGGATCCCACTGATGAAAATTTTAAACTTGAAATGAGGCCATATTATTGTTATCAAATAGGCAGGGACACACATTTATCTGATATTGTGCACATAGTGAAACAAAACCCTGATAATCCAAGTTGTCATAAGTGGTTTGCCCAGGTATGTGATGAGTTTTGTATTTAATTATAATTGGATAATTTCAGACTAATATTTTCATTGAACTAAATCAATGCTAAGCTTCACTACAAATTTAACATTGTGTCTCCTTGTAATAAAAATATTCTTTCAAACCTCTTATATATTACCTAATATGTTGTTTAAAAAAATAGTTTAAAACCATAGTAACTTATATTTAATTTGACAATGATACATCATCTGTGGTGTCACATGACCTGCCTTAAATAGAGAGCAGGTATCTGTAACCTGGGAAGTAGGTGCATCACTAATTTTTGAACCCCCCTTTTCCAAGGCATTGTTTTAACAGCAGATGGCACACCACTCAGTATGTCCCTCTTTCTTGTCCTTATTATATTCCAAATTTATGGAGATGATAAAAAAAGTGAAATCAGAAAACTCAAACTTATGCAAAACAATTAACATTTATTTAACAAGGTGAACAATATATTTAATAATTGAATACAATCAAATGATGACATTGAGCAAGTATGAATCTTTGAAAATTACAAGAATATTGAACATATAATCATTTTGGGATATTACTTATGAAAATTAAACATTTGTAAAATCATTTAACCCATTCAGCTCGTATGACGTGACATTCGGAACTTGGCCTTTAAATCCATTGATGTGAACAGATAATACTTGTGTTAGTTTGCTTGATTTCTTGTGACATTGGTAGAGTGATTTTCCTTCATTAGTTTACTTTTTATAAACATTTAAGTGTCAAAATACATTCTTATTCTGTTGAGAGCACAGTGTGTTTACATACACAGTATTTAAATCCAAGTTGATTGGGTTATGCATGATTCTTATCAAAAGAGTCAGCTGGGCACTCTTGAGAATGTAGATGTAGTAATTCAGAATTTAAAATTAACTTTATAAAGAAAACTTTTTGTTTAGAGAAATTTAATTGGGCAAGCTTTACAAAATTTATCCATCCATTGTTCTGCCGGCCATTTCTTTAATGACCCATGTGTGTTTCATCGTGCTCTGTATGAACTCTCTGTATTCCACTCATAAGTCTGATGCAGGATTTGAATTGCTCATGCTAAAATGGATCAGATAATTTCAGTGTTCCAAAGGATTTTCTCTTTCTTTACAGTCCAAATATTAATCACATCACAGTTTTGAGCATAATGTATCAGTAACTACACACATTCCAAGCAAACATGACTGAAAATTATACTTTAATTTTACTGAGCATCCACACCCTCTCATTTCCTGGGAGGAAACCTGCAGATTGTCTTGCTGTCAGCATGTATTCCTCATTGATCAAGTCACATGGAAGACCTGGTACCTTTCATCAGTCACTGCCTTTTTCTTCTCTTGCCAACCATCAATTTGGGCCCCCTTTGCTCAAGTTCTCACATTCGTCACTCTTTTCCTGGACAGAGAAACAACACATTCACCTGCTTCACTCCCCAAAAATCATATGAAAAAGTCAATATTCACAGATGGCAGGCACCATGTAGGGTTATGGATTCTTGAATTTTTGGAGGCACTGCCCCCTACATCACAAGGAAAATCATTGTGAGTGTTAGCGAGCTGTCAACTGCTATGGGACTGAAGTTTAGTGAGGATCGCCATTGTTTAAGATTTTTTAGAAGGGTAGAAACTGAACTTATCTTATAAGATAATAAGGGACATGATTAGACTGTGTGAAGGAAGGGAGGGAGGAGGGGGTTGTAGAGGAAAGAAGAAACATACATAGGAGGGAGAAATAAAAAGTATATAAAATTGAAATGTATATTCCATGTATAGTCTTCTCTTGGTCCAAGTCCTCCAAATTGATCTCTTTCCATATTCTGCTTAGAACTTCCTGGTTAGTAACTTTATCCACCCATCTGATTTTCAGAATTTCTGTAGCACTACATTTTGAAAACTTCTATTATTTTCTGAAACTCATACTGTCCATGTTTTGCACCCATATAATGCCACACTCCATATGTAAATTTTTAACAATTCTTTCCTAATATTCACACTTATATTGCCTGTAAGTAACTTCCTCTTTTTTGTGAAAGCCATACTTTCCTTTGTTATCCTAATCTTTATATCTAGTATACTTGTACCATTCCTAATCATTATGCTTCCCAAGTAGCAGAATTCCTTAACTTCCTTCAAGATATCCTTCCCAATCTAACGCCCTTTGTTATTCCACCATGTTTATTTTCTAGTTTAATTATTTTAGATAGGAAATTATATACAGACATTCTACTTTTAATTTTATCATTATTTTTATGGAGTTAATCATCAATTATAAATTCAGGATTATAATGGAAAAATATGGAGGGTAGACCTGAATCATGTGGCACCAATTTCTCCAGAAATAATACTATTTTCACATTGTGGTGCTGTAATGGATATATGTGCTTCTCCATGTGGCCATAATATTGCTACCATTGGCAGTGATGGAAAAATTATTATTTATAACTATCAATGGAGAACAATTGTATGGTGGAAACAATTTACTGCAGAAGGTAGAAGTCTGCTATGGCTACCAAAAGAGGTGAGTTTCTGAATTTTCATGGATTTACTGTGATGAATTTAGTTTGTGGTATTTTTATTATTTTATACATAATCTAGCACCTACTATTTAAAAAAAATGGGCTTACTGAATTTGATTACTTTAGTTCACAATTTCCTTAATTACCATCATGCCAAATTTAACTATCCTAACACTATATTATAATAACATTTTATTAAGTATTTCCTTGTAGTTAATATTTCATTCATATGTAATTATGAAATATATAGAGTAGACGTTTCATTGCAGATATACATTTGGAGGTATCTACTGTCAGACAGTAGCCTATAATAATTATAGCATTTGAACTCCACAGTGCCAAACATTTCTTTATGTTTACACTATATTGTAATTACTTTTTATTAAGAATTTACTTGTAGCTAATTTCTGAAATAAAATAATATTTCATTTATATGTAATTATGAAACATATAGAGTAGACGTTTCACTGAAGATATAAATATGGAGGTATCTACTGTCATAGAGTAGGCTATAATAATTATAGCATTTGAACTCCACAGTGCCAAATATTTCTTTGTGTTTACAGGTTGATAGCTCAGGAAGTTTACTTGCTGCTGGTTTCAGTGATGGGGTACTAAGGGTTTTTGCTGTATGCTTAAAAGAATTGGAAGATAAAAAAAATATTTTTTCTGAAGAGGACTCTATTAATATAATATATGTTGCAAAACTGCATTCTGATTTTATTAATAAAATACTTGTAAATTCTCTGTATGCATTACTTGTAACTGGCAGTGAAGACAGGACAATATTTGTTCACCAAATATCCCAAAATAATGAACAGTTTTGTCTTCTTCCAATAGGATTTATTGAAGTAAGCAGCAAAATTACATCAATTGGTTGGAAACTTGGCGAGGTAACATTTATGATTACGAATTTTTAGACATACATTTGAAGTAATAACAATTATATTTATTTTATGAATCATATTTTGTTACAATTTTAGTATTGCATTATTTATAATTTAACATATTAATAAAAATATACACATTCCTACCTTTAAATTATACATATTGTAACTAGATTAACTAAAAATAAGCAAGGGAGAGAGAGAGGAAGAGAGGGGAGGGGTGAACGAGGGAGGGAGGAAGAGAGAGGAAAGTGTAAAGCAGAAATATAAATTTTGAATTAATTGTGAAGTATGTGTTCCAATATTTCAATTGGATACTTAAAGAAGTGTTGATCAAAGATTTTTCACCCTAAGAATGATTGTATTTTAAAGTCTTTCATTTTCTGAATACATCAGTGCACTAATTTGTTTCAATTTATTTCTTTGTTCAGGCATGTACCTTAATGGTTGGAGATTTTGACAGTAAGTACACTGAATTGATACTGCCTGAGCAGCCAGTTCCTTACACAACCTCCTCATTCTTATTAAGGGATATTCCAAAAAAAGAAATTAACCTAAAGTCATTAAACCCGTTAATAAATATGGAAATGATAAAAAGTCAAGAATTGATAGATTCAGACCTGAGATATTCAGGTACTTTTATGTTATTAATATTATTTATGTGATAATAAGTATAAATTCTGCTCAAAAACTGAGTTAACACACATTCTATTTTGCAGTGTGTCCTAGACATGTTGATGGATGTAACAATACTGTCAATCCTGTAATTTTTGCATTCTATATTACTCCAAATAGGATGTGGTTTTCCTTAGGTGGATTTGAAAATGGATACATATATGAATGCCAGTTTGGAAATGATGATTCTCTGACTTTCAACTTAAAAGGACAATTTGAAAGTGAAATTAGCTCTTTTATTCTCAGGTTAAATTTTTTCAAAATATGCAATATTTTAGAACATATATTTTATTTATTATTTTTACTGTTTTAACATTGAACAGTTATTATTATAAATTTCATTTTATTTATTTGTTACCAAGCAATTAATCAAAGTTGCTAAAAAAGTTGAGATTGGATTGTATAAGAACTATTGATGATTGGTGTTATGTTATATTCTGTGTTTTGACGTATACAATGGACTTTAGTTGTAATTTATTTTAATATAAATAAATAAATAAATGGCCATGAGTCAGGAAAGTATTTATACTATATATTACAAAAAATCCAACTCAATGACATTTTGTCCTTTTCAGTTATAACAATTTTTTTTTTAGAATTTTGTATAGAATCCTTTTTTCAATTAATTATTTTGAGTAGAGCAAAATTTAGAGGCAAGGTCCTACTTACCTTTCCCATTCTAACCGAAAATTTTGAATACCTGAAGAAGTTCCAGAAGAGGAAATAAATTGGGCTTATTTTTTAATTAAATAGTGATCCTGCTATTTAAATAAATAGTTATCTCACTATTTAAATAAATAATTACCTCACTATTTATTTATAAATATTATAATAAGTATCAGATGTTGTATCAGTATTATAATTTATTTTACCTAATTGATGATTAATACTGCTTAAAATTTTTATCAGTAATAAAAAATGTTTCAGTGATGATGGTAAATATCTGATACTGGGAATGCAGAATGGCAACATTATTGTTGTTCTTGTGGTGGATTCATGTGAAAAATTCAATAATTATTGGCAACTTTCCATGCATGATAATTATGATGGAGCAGTTAAATCATTATGTTTTTGCAATGATAATAAACTATTATTCTCTTGTGGAGCTGATGGAAGTATATTTTCTTACTACTTTAACAATGAAGAAAATATACTGGAAATTGATAACTCAAGAGAAAATCCTAAAAATATGTTTGCATCAGCTCAGGTATCACTTAAATATATCTAAATTACAATTAGTCAATTTTATAAACAAATTTATGTGATTGTAATAAAATTTTAGTTACATACTTCATTATACAATTTAGTCCTATTTTATAACATCTGTGCCAGTTCCCACAAAACTTATCAAGTATCTTCTTCTTCTGCCTTTCCAGGTTTAGGCCTTAGATCTGTTCTAGCCTCCACATTTATTCCATGGCCTTTCCATACTTCTCTTGCATATTGGGTAATGATATCATTGCTTGTTTAGGAATTCTTTGTGGTGGTACACAATGTATATTCTATTTCAATTCCTCTTGAAGTTGGATTTTTTTTCTGTTATTGGCTGTATCCCTTATTCATCTGTGATGATTTCATTTCTAGTTTTATCTTCTCTGTTGCAACCTTTAACTGACCTTAGAAAGTCCATCTATGATAATTCTAATTTTCTGAATTTTTTATCTTTTGCTGTCCAATGCAGAAGCTCCCATGACGTTCAAATTTTAATTGTGTTTTTCCTTAGTTCCTCCCCTAAATGTTCTTATTTTGCCACATGTATGATGGTATTTGTTAATCATGTGCCTATTGTCATCAATATTTTGAAATGAATTACTGCAAGTAGTTTCTCTTCAATTTTAAAAATGTTTTAGGTATATGTACCAGTAATAAATGATTGTACATTAACATTAGAACAACAGCATAAAGATAATGTATTAAAAAATTCATTGATTCTTGCAAAACAACGACAATCAAATGTCCTCAACATCTTGAAGATGTATGCTGTGGAGTTAGAAAACATTATGAAAAGGTAGAAAAAATTGTACACTTTTTAATTGTTGTGTTTCCCTATTAATTTTTCTAAGTTAAATGTTATGGAATGAAAACTCAAAACTCAATTCATGTTTAGTAATAAAAAGTTAATGTTCTAATTAGTTTACAATTGGCATCAATGAAATTTGTGACAGATGATACTCAATTTTGGCTCATTATATTTGCACACTCAATTTTATTGGTAAGGTACCAATGAAATGGATTTAAGATATTCTGTCCTTACAAAAATGAATTTCTTAGTATGAATTATTTAAAAATTCTAAGCCAGCTTTAAATTCAGCTTCTTTTTCACTTTATGATCAAGATGTGCTTAAAGTTCAAGGTTATATTAATTTATTTCACTAAAGAATATTGATTGAAATTATTTAAATAATTTTACAGTTAATTACTAAACCATTTAAAAAATAGGGCATTACAATACTTATATATCAACTTAAGCTTAACAAAATCATTATTATGGACAGAAAATGTTTTGAATTTGAATAACGAAATATTCTGAAATCTTTGAGACAGAATTACGTATGCAAATTTCAACTCTGCCTGTATAGATTATTATTGAGGGGGGGTGTTCTTGTTTCCATTTCATTTCTGGAGTCCTTTGAGGTTCATCTCCATGGCTGTAGAGTTGCTTTTTAGTTTACAAAAAATCATAATCTCAGATTGTGATAAAGGTCATGTCTACAATAAACTTACCACACTGGAAGAAAGTGAGTAGTAGGATTCTTTTCAGTACACAAAACTTCATAGAATATCTTGGTAATTACTATTTGGCCACATAGCCTTGATGCATAAATTGTAAATGTTTCAAAAATATTGAGAATTGGTTTTGCATGGTTTTTATCAACTTATACAACAAAAACTTAACATGAAAAAATTACATATGAAAATTAGCAATGATTCATTATAATAATAAAATTAATTTGTTTTCCATTCTAATGTCGTAGCTAAGGAGATTTTAACATTGTGTTGTAATTACTTATGCTCCCATTTCTAGAGAGCCTTAGGAAATTGTTCTTATTTTAGTCAAATCATAGAATATATGCAACAGCTTTTCTTTAGAATGGACTATGATTTAATCTGCAGGCATAATTTTATTTCATTAGGAATGATTTGCTGCCAGAATCTCAGAAGTTTTCTCCTGAAGAATTTATTATTGATGAATGTATTTTAGAGACTGAAAACAACAAATTGAAATCAGAACTAAGATCTCTTGAAGAATATTTTTGTCCTAAGCTGCTAAGGTCCAGAATATTACTAAATAAGTTAAATAATCACTTCCTCAATGACATTGAGGCATTGCCAACAAAAATTCATGCAATAAAGTATGTACAAATTTGATAGATAAAATTTTTATAACTTTATTCCTATAAAATTACTGTAAATAATATTATTTTTTTAAAATTTCAGTCATGATTTCAGTGTAAGCTCATTTCGTCAACAATACCTTACTCAATGTTTTAAAGGTACTGAGAATAAAGTATCACAAAAGTTAAAGACTGCTGAAGCGAATGGTAAGTTTATTTCTTACAGGATTCAATAATTTAACAGACTTACCATAAATCTAACTTTGAAGGTATTGTCTCTGTTTCCCAGTAAGTTTGTCCATTTGAAACTTTATTTGATTAACAGTGCCAAATATATCATTAATAAAAACAAATATTTAAATGCAAAAAACAAGGTATTGTTAATTAAGCATCAGGTCTTAAAAAGTATGCACAAGATTGTTTTAATGATAATAAACAATACTTAATTCTAGGAAGAATACTTAAAATACCCGGTTATTTTGATTAAAAAAATTCTTCTATAAAATATATTGGTTTATTGTATAATAATTTTTAATAGTGCATAGTATCTTTGTGCTAAGAAGCTTTTCTAATATTCAGAGACAGTCAGTTGTACAGTTACACCCCAGTCTCTCAGATTGTTGGTCTTAGTTGTTCTCAGTATGTAGATGGAGAGAATTGAAGATAACTGAAGTCTTACTTGCAATGGAGCACCTTATTGTAGAGTACATCTGTAATGAGCTTGAAAATATTGATTGGTTTTTCAATGGGAAACATGGATTCAGAAATGGTTACTCATGTGAGACTCATATCATCTCCTTGTACCAGGACATTGCCAATGAGGTTCACAAAGGAGAAAGAGTGGATGGGGTAATCATAGATTTTGCAAAGGTTTTTTGATCTTGAACCTCAATACATATTATTGCATCAAATATACAAAACTGAGATTGATAGTCGAGTGGTTTTATGGATTAGGGAGTTTTTATGAGATCGACAACAAATAATTAAAGTAGGGAACGAATTATCCTCAGTTACGAATGTTAAATTGGGAGTTCCACAGGATTCTGTAATTGAGCCCTTATTAATTCTAGTCTACATAAACGACTTAGTTTCTTACATTAATTCTCAGGTACACCTTTTTTCTGACAACTGCATAATATATCAGAAAAATATAAATTATGATTGATGAAGAATTTTTCTAAAAAAGATTTAGATGAAATAAGAGACAGGTCACTCAGTAGTAAAATGAAAATAAATTGTAACTAAAGCAAGAAATAAGATTTTGTCAGCATCGTGTTGAAATGATATTAACTATAAGCTCAATGGTAATGAAATAGTACAAGAAAATAACTAAGTATTTGGGTATATATTTGAGCAGTAATATGTGCTGGGAACATCAAATAGAATATGTGACTTGGAAAGTGTGGAAGGAACTACATTTCATTATGTGGCTTAAAAAAAAGACAAACTCTGAAATACAGGAAATTGCGTATAAATCTCTTGTTCATCATCTGTTAGAGTGTGGCTGAATTTTTTTGGGATCTGTTCAGAAAATATCAGGTTAAGGCACTGGAAAGAGTATAAAGGAAAGTGGAAAAATTTATTAAATTGGATATGTTAGAAAAACAATGGCAAAATTGACATTTCAGGGTTCTTTTTAAAGTGTATGCAGGTAAACAATCCTGGGAGGATATAACACTAAAGTTCATTTTTAAAGTGGCTATAAGAGATTGGAAAAATTTACCTGCAGAAGTTTTTGAAACATTACCTTGAAATAGTGAAGTGTACTGTGGGGAAGTACTAACTAACAATGGGTACTCCTATTTTATTTTGAAGGATGTAATTTACTGTTTGTTTTATTCAATATACTAAGCTTATTGTTTGTAAGGGCCATCAATTCATCCTCAATTGTGTGTTCAATAAATTCATTATTCAATAACATATCTTGTCATAAAATTTGTAAGATAAATTGAATTATATTTATGAAAAATATTTCTTGCCAGTATCACTGTTTGTTAAATTGAAACATAAATTTTGTCTTGCTCAATGTAGATAATAAATATCCTATAATTGTTAGCTTCTCAAAAATGGCAGCCTTAATACAGAGTGTCTACATAAGTTTATGGAATAATGTTATTTGTGTGTGATATTCAGTAAGTGGAGTGGGCTCTGAAATAGTGATATGGAGTTATAATTTTTGAAAATCTGTCAATGTTGTAACAACCAATTTGTCATATATAAATTCATGTGTTATTCAGATATAGCCATTTGAAATTATATTTTAGTTCTGAGATAACTATATAAAATTATATTTTAGTTCTTAGATAGTTATATAAAATGAATTTATTAGTTTTAGTTATAATTTTTTTTGTGTGATTTCAGATGAATGGGAAGATAATATCAGGATTTCTATAAGGTATTTAAATCATTTTATGTGCTTACATTATTCCTAATGTGCCAGTTCATTTTCATGGTGACAAAATTTGAATTAGATCCAGCACAATTTCTCCACCACATTGAAATCTATGGAAAAATAGCTTCTCTACACTTGAAGTGAATCATGACAGTGCTAGTTGACAAATTGAGTAGTCTCTCACTATTGTGAATGGAATGAACAAAGGGGAACATCAGATGTGAACACAAGTTAGCACTGTGCAAGTGTTTCCACCATTTGCCTATTTTGGTTATAGTTGTTTGGTTTGGATATGTGGCTTGCATACAACAGGGTACAGTTAGATATATGATGCCTCAGAATGTTAACTTTATTGTCTCTGTGCCCTATCACTATGTCAGATCCACTTTTCTATTAAGTATTGTGCATTGGGGACAGCAATAAAATTGGGTGAATATTAAATAAATATGAAACATTTCATTGTTCAGTTGGTTTCAAACTACTTCAGAGATAAAAACAAGTGTTCTTTCCTTGTCAGCATTCCAGTTTATGAGGTACAGGTTCATAAAAGTTGTCATAATTATTATTTCCATAGTAGTAATAATAATATCATAATTATCAATGAAATATTATTAATACTCTAATTTTTACTATTAATTAAATACAAAATATGATAGGTACATGAACAATTGTTGGTGAGGGCCATGTAATGAAAATAATGTATAACAAATTTCAATCTTCATAAAAACTTGCCAGATGAGGATTTCAGCTGCCGACTGGGATTGTAAAGTGTAGTTGTGATACTTATTGCTGGATATGAAGAACAACAAGTTTTTCTCAAGCTTCCATCAAGAGTTAAGAAAGAGTATGGATGGGGACAAATTTTTGACTATTGGAAGTGCAAATGCATATCAATTGCTTCCTCACTATTCAATAATATAGTCACATAAAATATGCATAATTTTAATTTACTAACCTATTTTTCCTGAACTATTGTAACTTTAAAATATAATTTGGCAACAGTCACTAGCATCATCTTATTGCTTGAAATTCAATACACAAAATTATTGTAAGCAATAACATTTTATTAATTATATATATGAAAGTAATGCAATTAATCCTATTTCTAATGCAAGGGCACAAGAAAGAAGATTAACTCAAGACATGAGTGCTGAAATTTCAGAGAAAGCTCCTTCTGCTGACGGATTTGAAAAGGGACAATACACTAATTTACCTGAATATAAGTATACATCTAAGCTAAATTTTTTATTAGAGAAATATCAAGCAAGGAAACAGAAAACTGAAAAGAGACAGAAAGAGGTAATTTGTAGAATAGGATTAAATATAATTATTAAAATTTTGAAACATCATATTAATTAAAGTATCATTTAATAATTCTTCTTAATTTATGTACTTTGAAATAGTAGGAATGTAATAAACAGATGTTTCTATAAGAGCCCAAGATTATAGATGCCTTCAGAAATGTTCAACAGAGTTATATTTTCATCTTATTTTATTGGGTGTAAATTATATAGTTGTATTTGAAATTCAACAACAACAAAAAAAATCTACGGATACAAGGTCCCATAAGAAAATCTACCTAAAATACAAAAGAAGTAAGGAAGAGCATTAAACAAATGAACAAATAATATTAATATAAAACATTACTGATATGTTTGTGCATGTATATATGCCACTTGGAATGTTTTACTAATCTATATATATATATATATATATATATATATATATATACAAGTTTCTGATGAATACTGCCACACACTGTCTTGAAGTAGGGGACTTAGGCTTTGATGTGTTACTGCTTCTTAAGCTGACATTGCCTACTATCAATTTAAGGTAAGTCAACAACTCTCTGTCCTCCTTTAATATCCAAGTGAGTTAATTATGGATTAGAAAATACTGTAGCTGGTATTTGCATAATTTTATATGGTACATTTACAGTGGGATGATCATTTAAAAAAGAAGCAAGAAATTAACAATGATCATCCAGATGACATTGCAGCAATAGAAGACGCTAAAGTATCAATTGGAGATTTTAAGTTGAAAAGTTCCCGTAACTATGAAGTACCTAAACACCTATATGCATCAAGTATCAAAAAATACAATGAAATACTTGAAGCAAGAAAAAAGGTAATAATTTCTATTTTACATACAAATATTAAATTTCAAACAGATGAAATAAGTAGATAAATAAATGGAATGTGCAATTGTTTTCCAAAACAACACAACTTTAACTTACTTGTTGGGTCTGTACCTATTAGGTAATAATTGGTTGTGTGAGCCTGGTTGTGGCAAATTTGTTATTTTAAAAACTTAAATTATTCAATGCCTGTTTCTAATTCATAAATTTAAATTGATGTTCAAATAACACCTAAACATATTTTATCAGAGACAGTTTATGCCAAGAGGCACAGTGAATGAAATTCATCTTAGACCATGAATTGATCAATTTTGTTAAACATTTGTCTGAGAAGTCTCAAAAAGGGTGACAAATGTCATGAATTTAGATAAATGGAAATAAGGCTGGTTTGATGTAACCCTCCATTGTTAACCTATCTTGCACAAGCCTTTAATTAACCATAAAAATATGGCTCATAAATGTTTATGAAGAAGTGGATTTTGTTTGAAATAGAAATTTGTCTACTTATAGGTTGCAGCTATTAAAGCAGAATTCAACAAATCTGTATTTGGTTTACGAAATAAGAAAATGTTATTGATAGATGAGATTGTACAACTTCAAAATATGCTGCAGTCTATTCATTCCAAAATTCCAAAGGAAGAAATAAAGATTCCTGCCAATGTTCCTAAAATTGATTTTGAGAATGAGTTTCCTGAAAAACAGTTTGAAGTAAGTCACCTTTATTATCATAGCAAAAAATATGATATCATAAATTATATACTTGATTGGTGGGATGCGTTCATTGCTGGATGTCATATTCAACTGTTAGTGGTAGTCAGCCTTATCAGTAAAGGCCCTAAAGCCCTGTTAAGTTTGTATCTATTGATCTAGAAAACTAGTGTGGATGCTTCAAGGAAGACACTGTCCTATTTAAGTTTGTATTCACTACAACTTATTTACAGTTTTGAAGCTAACACACAGTTTGAACAAGTGGATGGTGTAGCCAGGGCTGGATTAATGTGTAAGCTACAAGTTATAAAAATTGTCTAAGAAAAAATGGTCATATAAACTTAAATGTGGTACTAAATTGCATTCCAGTTTAACCACTTCGGTAACCAAAAATCATATTTGTCAGGAACATACAATATCTGGACTTATTAAAGACCCCATATTTCAAATAGCTTAGGGCCTCATGAATTATAATTCCCGCCATGGATGCAGCCAAGAAGTTACCTAATTTACCATATATATTTGTAACACCTTGTGAAAGTGGGACTGAAAATAGTCCTCCACTAATATTATCAATTTTTTATGATCCAATTTTTTAGAGACACTGTTTTGGAAAGGTGAACAACAATCAAATGATGGCAATTCAGAGGTTTGCAATGGGCCAGTAGATGCTACTACACATGTGGAACCAATAAATGTTGCCAAAGACTTTATGCATAGCCAGTCTATTGTAAATCTAAATGCGTACATTATGTTATGACCATTAAATTATGTTAATTGACTGCACAATTAATAATTTAATATTTAATTTTAAGGAATGCTCTGGGACATCTTTCAGTTTATAAATGCTTGTTATGTTATTATTTTTACCTTTTTTTTTCTAATAATCATTAAAATGTTTCAGTAATAGCCTACCAAGAGACTGAGTTTTTACCTCCACATATTTTGTATTGTGTAAGAACCATGATAAGGGAACTCAGCCAAAAATATGAATCAGGGTTGTGTTTTTAAGAATGAGTGACTTAAGCTATTAGGCTCATAGTATGCAATTGATTGTGCCACATATTACTGGAACTTACATGTTTTGTGCAAAGAGCTAATAACTTTTCTTATTTATGTATAAATTTTTATTTTAGGAACTCCAATAGTTCTGAATGTCCTTAATTTTAATTTCAGCTGGAAGGCATCAGTAATTTAAACAAATGTTGGACAAATTTATTTGCTAATGATGTGATAGAAATTCGTAACAAATTTTCAAGTATTAACTATAATTATATTGAAAATGACAAAAATGAGGAAATTTTTGAATTTGGGATAGAAATGTATTTTGACTGCGAATCATCGTTAAAAGTGTTACATAATTCCGACTGCAGCAAAGATACAATTTGGGGAAAAGAGTATGAAAAGATAAATAATAAAAGGTAAATGTCTTATGTAGCTTCAAAAATACATATTTCTGCCTTTTTCTTGAATCTCTCAATCATTAGTCTTTACTTGGAATTAAGAAGGGAAATTTATATACACGGTATATATTAAATAATTATTACTTGAATAATTACACAAAATTGTTATTTTATTCTCCTGGTTCTTAAATAACACAATACCAATAAGAAATGTATTTAACACACTAGGTAATCCTAAATTGTAAACAAAATTTGTTTCAGAAATTTATTTTTGCAAAACATAATTATTAGAAAAATTCAAAAGAAAATTGATGAATTTGATGAAGCTATGAAACAATTGTATGACTTCAAAATTGATACAGATGTTAATATCACATTACAAGAATTACATATTTTGGCACTGAACCAGGAACTCATTATATTAAAAGCATTTGATAACCAGGATTCTCTGTTGAAAACAAAAGTGCTTAATATCCTTTCAGAAAGACACAGTATGCAGATTAAGGTATGTCTATTATTTACACAAAACATTTAGTTAAAAACTTCATTATTTTCAATCTCATTAAAGGTTGATATTTTTTTTTCTCAAAGTAAAAATAATTTTGCACTCATAATAAACTGAAACCTGATGCTGATGTAGGTGTTTGTAAGTGACTATGTATGTATGTATGTATGTATGAATGAATGAACATGACAATGTATTAATGTGTATATTTATATAAATTCAAAGAATATATAAATTTAATTAAGTTGGTACCACATGTAGCAAGGCAAAATGAGTAACGTTGACACAGAGTTTCTGCCATTTAATGTGTAAATGTCAATGTGTCAAGAATAAACAATTAAATATAATGTGCTTTGACTATTAATTATTAAACCAAAGCCATATAACTTCTAGGTTTATATAAGATCAGTAGTTTGCATGAAAGTATGGTGAAGAAGCAAAATAATTGCCAATATTAGAGAATGTTTCCAGAAAATTATGTTGACGCATTAAACAAGATATCTGTCATGTTTGTCAACCTGGGCATGTTATTTATAATGCTAATGCAAGTAGGAGTCATTATATTTTAATGTCCAATGATATTGTTATTTTTTTATTATCAATAAAGCCAAAAATAGAAATAGATATTCAGTTCATTAGACTTATTAGTGTAGTTTTATTAATTTAAAAGTGAATGGTACAATATTTATTATTTAAACAAATACTACTCAACTGTTGTTTCTAATTGTAAAGCACATTACTATACATTTTATATAAATTTGACACTTGGTTTAGAAAATCAAAGAAAGGAATAAATCCTTTTCATTGAAAATTTCTATATTGATTTAATTGCAGATCTTGGATTTGCAAAACAATTTAGAGGAAGAAACAGATATCATTAACAGTTTAGTAGAAAAGGAAAAAAACATTATTAAGACATTCCATGATACTCTTTCTGAGACTGAAAATTCACGTTTGCTCAAGAATATTTTCAAAAGAAAACCCCAATATTCATTTCTAGAAGAAAGTGAAGGTAATATAAATAATTAATTTGTAGCTGTTATAAATATTAGAAAGAAACTTAAAATATTATTGACAATGAGTAGTATCTTTAAATTATTTTTCTTATTTTATAACATTTATGCAAGTGGCACTACTCAGCATAGAAAATTTTTATTGTTTACAATTAATTCAATGGAAATAATTACAGAATGGATGAGGATTCATGATAGCATTCAATTTGCTGGACTATATTATAACTATCATTAACTGACAATAATAAATTCTACAATAAAAAAAAAGATTGGCAATAAGTCGGCATATAAATTTATTAGTATTGAATTAAATAGACTTTTGTCTCCTTTTTAAGACTTTTAATGTATTCAAGTATTTACATGTGAAGAATTTAATATTATTAGTTTTAACTGTCTACTTACAGATCAAAAATTAAAGTAAACCCTCATTTATATAAGTAACACACACTACTAGAGGTTATAGGCATTTATTCAACATGAAGTGCTGCACAATGACTTGTACTCTGAAAGACTGCCTCCAATTAGGGGTCCAGTACAATTTATACATTCATGGAATATTACAAAACAGAAAATACTAGAAATGAAAAGTAAACAAATAAAATAATGATTACGTTGAGTGGGACTCGAACCCGAGCCCACATGCCTGCAGTCTAGCTCTATACACCTCAGTCATGACTGCACGTTGTCAGATGTGGCAATATTATCAAGCTCATATCATCATATTCTTCAACAAAAACAAATTATTATATGGGAAACATTTTTCATAAAGCTTTACAGTATTGACAAACAGAACACAAATACATTCATGAATCTTGGTCTAATTAACTGAACTATTTAATGCATTCTCAATTCTATAATTTTATAATTATTAGTATATTCTCATGATAAAACTGTAATATGGAATTGAATGCTGTGATTTGACCTTACTATTTGTAGATACTGATGAGCAGCTCTCTTTATCAGATGACAGTTCAACAGATGTTGATGATGAATCTAATCAAAAAACTTCTTGTGTGAAAATTGAGAGGTCTCAATGTACAATTAAATATACTAAAGAACAGTATGATACAACATTAGCTTTACGCTCTGAAAGGTATTATATTTATTTCTTAAAGCAATTATTATAGTATCTATATTTTATTATTTAATAATCAAGAAGTTATATACTAAATAGCATTATAACATACATGCTGAATATACAGTTTATATAAACAGTTGACATACTACATCAGCAAAAGTAGTGCTGAGTTGGTGGATTTTTGCCTTCTGAAAATGAACAACTTCTTTTTCATAATACTGGCCACCTCTGTTGCTTCCAAAACCTAAATTATCTTCAAAATATCCATCTCTATAATGTTTTTTCATCTATTTTATTTTCGATTTACTTCTGCTACCTTTCTTTTTATATTCTCCTCTATGCCCATGTATAGTATAAACACAACATTATTATTAAATTTAATTTTCAAAATGAAAAGGTCTGTAAGGAGTGACAATTGAACAGAAAATGTAAATAAAATTATGTATACAGGGACTATCTTACAATTATTGGAGTCATGTACAAGACATTCTTTTAACATGTCATCCTACTGTTCCTAGAATGTGCCACTGAAATGATGAAGCTTATCTAGTTTGGAGTGCCAGCATTTTGCACTTGTTGTTAGGAACCACACTGAATTTAGGGTAACAATGAATTGGTTGCAATGGTCATGTTCCATGGATGCATGTAACCGGACATGGCACCAATGGACTTCTTCTGGGAACATGTGAAGAGCATAGTTTATGAGAATTCTGTTGATGATACTCACACGTACCTGGTTTCTATGAATACAATAGCCATGGAAGCAGTATGCAAAAGTGCTGGAATTCACAAGTGTGGAAGAACTCTGTACACACTTTTGTGATCATGGTGAAACACATTTTAAACAAAAACTGTAAGGGAACAGTTCTGTATTTGTTACATGCTGTACTGTACTCGAAAAGAACAGATTGAACACAATATGATAAAAGTCTGCGTATTTTGTCTGAGGACTGTTGCATTATCCGTGTTATCTTATACATTTTAGAAATTGCATATTACAGGCTTATCACTGTTGTGAAGGTATTTTCAGAGAAACAAGGTGATTGCAGTAAGACTGAAAAAATCATGAGCTGCTGGAGATTGTGGGTCATTATACCAAAATACTTGTAACCTCTGTAAGTTTGTCTGTGGAATTCCAGTTCACCCTGTATATTCCATGCTCTCTCTAAACCATTAACTTTCTTCTTTTATTCTTTACTAATATTAATTCATAATCTCATATACACTATGTAGCACACTCAAAAGGCCCTTGTATAGTAATAACTATAGCTCAAAATAGGTTTAATGTCAAAATTCATACACTTTAATATTGTTAAAATACAAATTGAAATTAAAATAAATTGTATTAAAAATGTACTAACCAAAATGATATTGTTTATTTTCTTAATGTGATTAATACAGTATATCACTACATTTCATCACATAGAATAATAATAAACCTTTTCTGGCTGTTTGGTCATTATATTTATTTATTGTGTTATTATAGTCAGATAAATATCAATATACAATTAATTGTATTTTCAGAAATTTGATATTACAAGGTTTAGAACAACATAAAAATAAAGTTGATATTTTGAAGAAGGAAATAGAGAACAAGTCAAGGAAAATGAAGAACATTGACAATAATCTTATGGAAGCTGAGAAGGAACTTGAAGTGTTTCAGGTTATAGCTATACTTATATTTTTATTTTCTTTCAATTCTTAAAGTAATATTATATTAAATGGCTCACTGTAGGACTGTGACTAATACTTCACCTCTAAGGGTATTGTCAAAAGAATTTATACAGGTATGAAAGAGAAAGGGTGAGTTCATGACTTACTGTAGACTGAAGATTGGTCTGTATGTGCTTGACAAATTTTCAGATGTGCTAATCTACTTATTCAAGAGATAGACAGGTATTATGTAATTGCAAATTACCCTTCACCGAGTACAATGAAATATCAGTTTATTACTAAAGAATATTAAAATTAATATGTACTTTGTCTGATTTTTAGTTTTCTGTTTAATATTTCAACTCTAAAATAATTAATGTTTTGAATTTTAGCTGGAGAAACAAAAACAGCTAAATGAGGTGGAATGTGTAGCTATTTTACATCTGGGACAGTTGCAATATTTCAGCAGAAGAGATTCTTTTGTTCCTAGACTCAGTGACAAGCTCTTATTTTCTGAAAATACTTTGAAACAGTTACATCAGCGAGTTGACGAACTGCAGTATGAAACAACCATTCAAAAAGCAAAACACAAGTATGTAAAGTTTTAACTTATCAATTAATTTTATTGTTCTACAACAAACTTAATGTACTTTTTGGGCTCAAGGAAAGTAACCAATTGAATAATTATTAATAATATAAGTTCATGGTTCATTTTAATTTCTTTTTCAATCATTTCTAGAAAATAAAAAAACTCACACGTTGGATAAAAAGAAAGATAGATATATTTGGGAGAAAGGCAGGAAATTCGCTCTTTGAATCATATGCATGGCATGGAATCATGCTCAAAGAAATACATATGTTAAGCGTAGAAAGAAATGGAAGAAAGACTGAAAATATTTTATGTGGCCAGGACTCGAACATGGGTACACGAAATCAGCAGTGTAACCGCCATGGCTCTAGTGGCAATATTTAAATATTAACACACTTACACATATATACAACCAACCCTCAAACACACATCAAGGTATACACACATCAGGTTTATCACACATACAAATTCCACTAATCTCATGTTGTTATATATGCTTGGGGTGGGGGAGGTGAAGATCTATAGGATAGAGTCCAGGGCTTTGTCTGGACTGTAAGACATGCTGAAATGAAAGTTCCCATAGATGGAGTTCAGCTTCTGTAAAATCGGAAGGTAGGGCTTTGATGGTGGTCAGTGTGAAGCGCTGGTTGAAGTTATTGGTGTTGTGGCTATGGGGAATTGTTTTTTGTGGAGTTTTACTGTACTGTGGTGATTGGGTCTCCCTGAACAGATTGCCAAAAATTGTATTATTGATGTCTTTTTGTAGGGTTACTTTGCTGGGATGTTCTTTCATTAATATAATTACGTTGAATACATATAAGGAGTACAATGTTAGTTTAGAGTTTCAGAGATCTTTTTTCTGTATTACAAACAGTCTATTCATTTTTTTTAAGCAGAACCCTATATTTCTATGCAATTGTTTAGATGCAAGAATATTAAGCCATAGTAGATACTTTTTAATATGTAGGAAATTTTAATGTTTTCATGTGCATGGTCAATGTGTATTTCCCATGTACTATTGCTATCTAAATACACTCTTATTAATTTAGTAGAATTAATAATCCTAATTACTTAGTTTTACATATGATTGTTTTTACTAAAATATGCTATAAGAAAGTCTAGGTCTAATAGTATTTGAGTTAACAGTTGTTTCGTGTTGGGGCTCCAATTCTACATAGTGGAGTTACCTGTGTATGATATCAATATACCACTTGCTGTTTCTAATTGTTGGATGTTGTTAATATATATCAGAAATAACAGTGGACCTAAAATTGATCCCTGTGGTACACCTCTTTTACTGTTCCTACATGTGACTTTACACTTTGGCATTTTCTATCTTTCAGTATGCTGGACTGTATTTGTAAGATATGACTAGAAGATTAAGTGCATTGCCCATTATGCAATAGTTTTCCAATTTTCTTATCAGTCTCTGATTTGTCAAGCATGTCAAATGCTTTGCTAAGATATAGGAATGTTCTTGCGACTTTTATTATCTATTTGATGTAGTGATGTTTTTACAAAGTTCAGCAATTGCAGCCCCAGCTGACAGACCTTTTCTGAAACCAAATTGATTAGCATTCAGGATTTTTGTGTTTTGACAGGAAGCCAGTTATTCTGTTGTATATTATTTTATTATGAATGAAGCACCTTCAAAATTTAGGGTAGAATTTATTCAGTGTAATAATTTGATGTAACGCATTAGTGAACCACAAATATTTAGTTAAAATTGTATTTCTGTGATAGTATATGCAGTAATACTTGAAGTAAAGTATAATTATGATTTGGTATAATTAATATTTATCCAAACATTTTACAGACAGAACAAATTACACTTTACTCACATGAAGTCTGACTGCAATGATATGGAAATAACACGAAACAAATTAAAATCTAAGATTATTGACACTATGTTAAAAAAGTTTGGACGTGAAATAGATTTAGATGAGCTTGAAGGAGCCATAATACAAAAACATTTTATGGAAATAAGATCAAATATTAATAAAACAAAAAAAATTTATGAGTGGAAGATTTCAAACATAGAAGTAAGTAATTTATCTTAAATTAAACTGGATTAAGTTTATCATGAATAAGGATAATTAAACTTTAAATAATTACATGTAGTTAGATTATGAAAAACTATTTTATTGTTCCAGAAAGGTTTCAAATAGTTTTATAATACAATATTACATACATAACTAATGTTTATTATACAATATAAAAATACAATTTATGTTTAATTTGGTAAAATTGGAAGCTTTAATGTTGTTTCTCCTGAAGACATTCATGGAGCCAGGTATAATTTATATTTTGCTCTTTTGAAGATAACAACATAACATATATAAATTTCCCATCTTCAATCTATATAATTTAATTTTGGTGTTACCAACTTATCATTTTCAGTTTAAGAACAGATTTAATTATGCTAACCTATACTCTGAATCAATTTCTTTCCATCACATAATAAGCAGTTGATTTTGTTCTAAAATCGTTGCTAGTCCATTATAAAATTAGTTTGAGATTTATTGTTTGGTGCCTTACAAGTCAGATTATCTTGAGTAACAGGTTGTACCTATTCCAAAATTTCATCTGTTCTCTAAGTCTGCAAAATCTTTGTCATTGTATTCTTTCATTTTGCCTGTTCAATTAGATTTTTTAAGAATAGTCTCACCCAGGGTGTTGTGTTTATTCATTCTTCAAAGATGTCTTTAGAAAAATAAATAGGTTAGCTCTCTTGTCTAAAGACTATTCACTCCTCTCTCTTATTTATAGGGAGGTACAATAAAAAAATTAATATTTTGAAAACATTAATTCGTTTCAAAATACTGTCCATTAGTAGGCATGCATTATTCACAAAGATTCTTCCACTATGGGAAATATGTTTATATTCTTCTGATCTGAAGGTTCCATTTACCTCATAGCAGGAGAAATAAGTTCTAGCAACCTACTAGAATACAGAAAATAATTCTCTTCTTTTTGATGAAGACACTCTCAAGTGAGATTAGTTAGTTGATTATGGAATAAACAGAGTTTAATTAAATTTTAGAGAATGAGATTTTATGGCAATTTAAATAAACTGCTACCAAATACATTTAATGGGTTATGCTTAAATTTTTTATGACAAACACCTAACTGTAAAAAATTATTTTATTTGTTATCCAATAATTGTACATTAAATTAACCTTTTTAAATTCAAATTAAATAATTTTGTCTTATAAATTTTATAGAAGCAAATAAAACAGAAAGCAGAACAGTTATCAAAGCTCATTAAACAGAACACTGAGAAGTGTAATATTCTCTTATCTTTAACAAAAAATGGTAATCAGCATTTAGAATGCCAACTTAGAGAAAAGACCCATAAGGTAATATATTTCAATCAATTGTATCCACTTAGGAGTATAAGTTAAAAGCTCAAATTGTAGTAATGATTATAAAATAATATATTTTTCAAAATAGGTCAAAATGCTTCCATACCATTTGGAAGATTATTTGAACGATTGTAAAAAGTTCAGTATAATACTGAAGCACCAAAAGGGCCAAATTGATATATTAAAGAATGAGATAAAAGTATTAAGCATGAAAACAAGAATATTGTCATCCATAGACACAAAAAAATGCAGAGAAGAATATGAACCTTTCTGGAATACACCTGCAGATGACACTGAGAACAAGATTGATAAAGATGTAAAGTCACTTGAAGAAGAAGAATCAATTGTAGTTGATGACGATGACTCAGAGACAGAAAAAACTGATAATGAAACACAAAAAGTTGTCAGCAATGTAATCAAGGATGTATTAAAAAGATTTTCTTTGCCTAGATTTAAAAGCTCAACACAAAATTCACACGATAAACCTAACACATCAGAAATTTGTCCTGAAGAAGAACTTGCTTCAAACAATTTTTTGTGTGACTCTGGCATTGATATATTGTTGGAAGAAACAATTCGTGAGATTTTTGATAAGAAGCCTGATGTTTTAGGCATTATAGATGAAATGATCTATAAATTAACTTCAAGAGAAGAAACTAACAATGACTCCATACAGGTACAAGAACTTCTACACGAAATTATTTTAAATTTATCTTCATTAAATCCATCTGATCCTGTAAGAGCAATATTCAAAATATTTGAAGATCTTAATGACACATCTGTGGCTTTAAATTATATATTTGAATTGAAATTAGTAATGTATGATATTATTAAAGAAATTTTGGAAGTGATATCTGATGAAAGTAATGATCTTGATGATTTAAGTACTTAAATGTAGTATTATAGAAGCAATTTCTTATACAGTAAATGTTTTAAGGTGCACTCTTATATGATGCAACTAGCTTTTAACATGAAGACATGTTTAATTCAAAATCCACCACTTAACATAAAAATCACATAGATTAATAAATAAAGTACAAACTACTGTATACATAATTTCCTGAAAGTTATTTCATACAATTATCAGAAATCATATTAGAAAGTCACAAAACATTATTCACATGGCTATTCTTCAGTGGACAAAGAAAATTGGCTTGCTAGGTCTCTCATAGGATACTTCAATATTTACTTTTAAATGTATGGTGTCAATCCCATTAAAATTTATAGTACGAACATTGAAAATATAATGTATAATTTTTTTCGGGAAATGTTTTCATATTCTCCTCATATACAATGGCAATCACCATATGATATATATTAATGACCATCTGCACTGTGGATGGATATGAGCCATGCATTAAATTGAGTCTGTATGGTTCTCACAACAAAAAATTAAAAAAATTCTTGGCGATCAAGAATGACATCATAATAAGAACAATTGGTGTGTATAGTAAATGAGGTTATAAAGAAATTGCACTAACAGTTCAGATGGTATGAATCAGATGTGCAGAACATTCCCAACATCTGACTGTAGTTACAGGGCAAGTCAACAGTTGCTGAACATGCTTTGGGTCCCAGCCATAATATCAATTTCATATTGAATAAAATAAAAAGGTACAGGGAGAGTGTGGTTGGTCCACTTCATGGATGTATGTGGCATATATACTACCGATTGGTGAGGATCCTGACACTTGACCTGGAAGTGAAGATGATTCTCAAAACATTGCACAATAATTGGTGCTGAAGCCAGTTGGAAACAATTTTTTCTTCAGTAAATACACTTTAAAAGCCTTTGATTATATATAATTGCGGCAGTGGATATTTTAGAGCTAAGAAAATTATATCTAAGTATATGTGGAATAAAGATTTATAATAAAATTCTATACGATTTTTAATGATTTATAAAAATGTAATACAACATTATAAATGCATAATGGTTATAATTTTCTAGTATATTATTTGTCAACTACAGAAAACACAATGACATCTATAGTATTTTTATTTTTCTACAGTTGATTCAGTCTTGTTTTTATAGAAGTTGTGCATATAATTAAATTTATTTACATTGACTGTTACGTCTTCAATTGATTGCACAAAACTGCACTCTCTCTGATGGTGAAGTAGAGTATTTTGCTGAAAAAGAATACTACATGAAAAGATGACCTTAGGCACAATCTGGCCTCCCCACTCAGTAATGTAGTTCACTTTTATTTTGACCCATTATTGACAGCCCTTTTCTTGTCTGATAATGTACAGACTCTTCAGAAGAAAGTTGGTGGCCTGTTGGTGTGTATTGTGTAATAGCTACACAGGAAGTTTGACTGCTCAGTCGATGGCTGGCTATCATTCAGAATGCATTTTTAATCTTCTGATTAAGGGGGCAACTGCCTCTGAAAATTCAAACTCAGCATGGTGCCTGACAACTTTCAGCTAATCCACCACATTTATATCTCTCCTGTCCTTATTCATTGTTATAATTAGTCTAACAATGTAATTTTCTATGTATATATATATATATATAACAATTAATAGGGAAAGGACAGAGAGATAGAAAGTAGGTGTCTTACCTGAGGTTCATAGATGGTAGACAGGGATCGGCAAGCTAAAGACTGAGCAGCCAAAATTTGCTGCTCTGCTAGCTTAGGACATAAACAATTGACCCCATCAGGTCACCAACTTTCTTTCTCAATGAGGGTCTGGGAAGAGACAAGGACTTGATGGGGGTTGGGGAGATGCATACTAACACCCCCATGTTGACAAACACTCATTCAAACACATCGACCCTTAGAGGTCTTGCTAATAAACAACTTCCTCTCTCAATATGGGCAGGGAATAGACAAAGAATTGATGGGGGCTAGGGAGAGGCGCACATAAACCCCCAAGATACAAACATGTCCACATATTAAGTAATACATTCATCCTCAAAGAAGTCTACATCTACATACTAAAACACACACATGCACATTAAACTACACATTACTGCATACACACACCAAAGTATACACACATATCAAGGTTTTAGCACATACATACTCCAATGGAAACACTTTTTCTCGTGCTGTTATGGGTGGTCAGTTTGGGGGGGGGGGGTGAGGGTAGGATATATATTACAGGACTTTGTCTAGACTGCAAGTTGTGTTGGAAGGAGAGTTATCATAGATGGAACTCAGCTTCTGAAGAATCGGTGGGCTTTGAGGAGGGGTTAGTGTGAAGGACTGGTTGAATATATAAATAACAATAACATAATTAGTAAGGGCAGGAAAGAGAGAGAGTGAAAAGATGTCAAACACCATGATGAGTGCAGGGTTTTTCCAAATTTTTGGATGCAACTGCCCACTTCTTCAGAAGATAAGGAAGCATTCCAAGTAAAATCAATTGTAAGCTTATTGTACGAGTGGCTAGCTGCCACGCTGTAAATAAAGTGTCTGAAGAAGGGAGTATAGTTTCTCAAAAATTCACATCCCTGCCACTCATCACCTACAATCAATTTAAGGTAAGTGAAGTCGTATGTATATATAAATACATCTGTTTGCATGTGCAGACCTGTGAAATTATATTGTTGATATAATTATGTGATTTTAACCTCATGGTTATATTTAAATATTACAAATTAAATTAAAAAGTTAAAAACTAATGCTCAATTTGGCTAAAGGGGAATATGACCCCCCCCCCCAAACATATACAATAGGATTTTCCCTTAATTGTGTACATGTTGATAGACAGTGACGTCTCTAGGTGTGCACCAATCAAGAGTTAGGGGAGTATATGTGGAGGATATAACTCCACCAGTCCCCTCAATTTTAATGCAGAATCACATTTTGAGTGCTGAACTACAAGCTTAATGTGGATTCACTTTCCTTCTTTTTATTACACCACACTATGGTCAATCCTATAAGATCTTGATGTATTTGAATGTACAGAAACAGCCGATTCATAAATTTGAATACCATTAGAGTAAATCTATACAATGGAGATATGAGCTCATACATTTACAATTTTTCTGTATTGTAAGAATGATCATGCCCATTACACATATACTCGGACACTGTAGAATCAAATTGGGAAATTCAACACGTTATACGTTAAAAAATAATTTGCTAAAATATATTAGTTTATGAAAGGCAATATAAACTTCATGTTCAAATGCAATACACAATGTTTTGATTACAGCTGATTGATACCGCCAAACATACAGTATTCTATCTTTGAATAGTATCTTTGCATCTGCAAAGTCTATTTTGAATAGGAGTTCAAAACTGGAATCGAAGTATTTTAAGAAGCAAAAAGCATTTATTATCACCAAAATATCATATTATCTATCCAAAAGCATTAAATGACATAACGATTTCTTGTTGAGATACTCAACATTGCAACGCACGTACAAAACGCATTTCAGAAACTGTGCGCTGTGATCTTCACCATACTTTTAATGGTGTATTATGGGAGTGAAATTCTACAAAATTCTAAGATGGCCGCACTGTGAGTGTAGTTACGGTGCTTTAAACCAAAAGGTTTTAAGTAATTGGTGACACAGTGTATAAAATTTCATACGGATTGGAACCTTGTGCAGCCTCACAAAGATTCTCGTTTCAGTCTGGAAACTTGCTGTTTGTTTATGTGATGATACAACTACACCTATATTGAAGCGCTCGCCCTTTTTGGACGTATGGAAGTCTAATGAAAGATAACGTTAAAATGTGAAAAAATTGAACAGAACTATGGGATTAGAATAGCAATGTTCGGTGAAACACGCCACTTTCAATTTTTGTGAACAAGTGGAGTACGTATGTTTTTTTTTCAATTGTTTTTAGCAAAATGTTTTTTTGACAAACTACTGACATCAACATTATGTTTGTGAGATTGAAAGTACCTGTTACGAATTTTTCTTTAATATTTGTTAGTAGCAGGAAAATTATAGTAATGAACGGTTACGTATCAGAAATTAATTTATGTAATGGAAACTTCAACAAATGTTATAAATAATTATGAAAAAGTTAATTTCCATTTCAAACTGCATTTTTCAAATGTGAACAACTACTGTTTGTGAGATTCAGATCTTTATATAGCTCATTTATCTTAAATTCATTATGATTGTGTATTTTTTGGTAAAATTTTTCGACCAGTTGAAAATGGTTTGTTGTTGACACCTTTTCAATGTGCATTTCATGCCATGTATATTCTTAAAAATGTCTCTCTTCAATTTTCTTGACACACTGAGTTATTAATTTGCAATGTTGTGTTATTTTATTTTAGAATGTTCAATATATTGGTCATGATAATCCTTTTTTGATGTTCACTCATCTGTATTATAACATTTATTTCACATTAATGCTTCATTATGATTATTTCTTCAGTTCAGATTTGTTTAAACATTTGACTAGTGTTTCTTATTAATTATGAATTATATTCTTCATCAATTTTTAACATTTGGCATTTAGGTCAGGTAGTCTTCCATAAATTTGCATAATTTCTCTTGTAATACATCACCACAACACTATTAAAATTCATTAGCATTTGATTTCAGAAAAGTAATTTTCAAGATTTGAAAGATGGATTTTGAAAAAGGAATTGAATAAGATTAGCTATACCACTTTCTTTATATATGTAATTACTGGAACTGAAGTATTTCAAAATGTGAAGCAATATAGGTTTTATATTTTTCTTCTGTTGATTTGATTTGAAGGTCCAGGTAGCTTGTATATGTTCAGACATTGTATGCCATTTTGATCACATAGTTTTAAGTCATATGAAAACATAGTATAGACAATATTGTAATAAATCTTATATTTGTTTATTCTATATTTACACTAAATAATTTAATTCCTATCCAGAGGAAATGATGTGTTGCGCCTGTTTGATATTGTGCCATTAAATTAACTTGAGATTATTTCTTAAACTGTTCAGTTTCATTTTAAAAAATATTGTACAACATCAATATATATTCCATCTTTGTACTCTGCAACTTGTCCAAAATCTCAGGAACAAGGAGTCCACCTGTTTCTTCAGTATACTTTTCAGTTGTTTACTCTTACATTTTCTTGGTGAATAGTATTTGTAATGGCTTCTTGGGTTTCCACCTAGATTTATTAATTTTTTTACTGTTTACCTGATATGTGTGCCTTTTGTTTTTTGTCTGATTAATTCTGGACTATATTTCTGTAATAAATTATACTGGCACAACATTGTTGATCACTATATAGTTTTCACTGTATCAGTTCTTTAATTTTGTTGTAAACATGCATTTGCAATTCAGTTGGGTTGACATAGAGAGTTTTGATCTGTATGCCTTAATAATATTAATTATAGATTAACTCAATATTTTTCATTTAACATATAGTCATATCTAAAGTAGGCAACAAACTTGACAATATATTTTGATTAACACTGTTGATTCATCACATGCCCAATTCCACATATTTTGTTAATGCCTGTAGCAGTTTACCATGAACAGATATATTTTACTTATTAACTGGTATGTGTATCATTTTAAACATTAATAGAAATTTTTTAGTATATTGCAATAGGAATTAATCTAGAATTGTATCTAGGTTTGACTTAAGTTAATTCTTTCCAATAAGAATAATGATTATGTAATTCTGTGTGTTAGATAATTGATACTGAATGTTTTATCACTTGGAAATTTGTCATTGAAAATATGATCCTTAAGTAAAGCTATTTTTTAAAGCCTCTTTTGGTTGTAAGATCTACCAAAATTCATAATTTGAACATCAAATATAATAAACCACATAGTGTTTTATAAGAATATTAGTATGATCTGTTTTTTAATGTGGGAAAATATTGGCCAACTTAAATTATGCAGATTAATTGTTTCAGCTAGGCGTCAGTTCTTGATTGGATATGTTGGGTGTTTCATCTTATTCAGTGTAAAATAAATTAGCCAGTAAATAAATGATATTGGTATGAAACCAAAATTTTATGTACTGTATATAATTTACATTACTTTTGTCAGAAATTAAAATACAGGAACTAGCCACTAGATCAAAACCACCATGTTTGACTTGTTAAAATGTAAATTAATGATACAAAATAACTATGTTTTCTAAGCCAATTAATGTAAATTGTCAAAATAGTTGATATGGTTAGGAAAGAGAAAGCATGAGAGAAAATAGGTCACTTACCTGAAATTGGCGGTCACGTATTTATCATTTGGCCACCTCTTCTTGGTCTTTATCCTGCCTTATGGGTAGGTGCATCTATGCTATTTCACCTTATGTCTGCCAGCACTAAATGTGAAGCATCCACCCACGAGGTTGTGAGTGGTTTTGAAGAACTGACCAAAGAAGGGTCTCCCCTTTTTCCTGGATTATCTTTGATCTTTTGGTGAGATCCCAAGGGTTTTTGACTCCCAGAGTTCCCCAAAACATGGCCCTGTTGATGACACACTTAATTTTTAGGAGTCACACAACAGTATAGTTCTATTCGCCAATGTCAGTTTGAAACTTGCATGATCCATATTAAGGTTGTTCCCAATTCTAGGTAGAAGTGCCACAGCTAGTGGCGATCTCCCTTAAACTCGACAGGGGAAAGACACCAACCAGGTAGTTTTGTCATCAGGTATCGGAGACTTTTTGCATTAGCTTTAGTAATGGCAATCTTGTATAAGGTTAGGTCTCCTCTCTTCATTTGTGGAACACTAGACTTAGTGTCCCACACACTAAATATTGAGGGTTACATGTTAGTCCTTAGGCATTTGTTTGGAGTAATTTTCTTGCAATTCAAAGCTACTAGCTATTATTTACATATTGTGCAATGGGAGGTTGTTATCATAAAGTTTGGTAATTTGTCATAACTGTAAAACAAATTGAAAAGAGAATATCATCATTTAAATTTTATCATTAGAGGAATGGGGAAATGGAGCATTTATTTTATTTAGCAATAGAGATAGTTTTGCCTGCAATAGTCTCTGGATGCAATCCAGGAAACATAATTCTGTTCTTATTTATTTCTAGCCATTCAGATTTTATGTCTGTGGAAAATTGATTGTTTATGTAACTGAAGAATACATCTAGATGAAGTGTAGAGAACTTTAATGTATAGTGCTAAAAGGCTGACATATATCGCTGTTTTGTTTATTTGTAAATTTATGATTGGCACATGATTTATCAAATAGTTCAAATCGTACTATTCATGACAGGTGGCTTTACTGCTTCCGGGGAATTATGCATTATTCAGTTTTTCATATTGAAAACTGGTGCTAAAACAACAGATTAGGGAATCTTAAATGGACTGACGTTGCTTCAGATTTAGTATTTTATGCCTGGCATAAGAAGGTGGTCTTTTACATGACCACCATCCACAGTAGTCCAACCCATTCCGAAACTGATATTGGTCTATATATGGACCACCTACTTTCTTGTCTCACTTTCAAATGTAATAAGGATTAATTCTAGCTGTAACACACACATATATAAACTATGCAAAATAATAATTTTTTCCACAAATTTTCGACAAAATTAACTTGGTTGTGATTGAAAGAAATTTTTCCAAGAAAAAGTATTGAAGGAGACTATTGGGAAACCTGAGCAGTACTACTGAATTTGTGATGTGCCTGTTGATTAAATGAAGAAAAATTGTGGAAGGAATAGACCAATTGTTATCAGTCTGCGAGTATTTGAGATGAAATTTGATTGCTAGGTAGTGAGGAATGCTTTAGTGATCTTTTATCTTGCAATTTATAATGTGTTGATTGTTTTCGTTATGTCTTGGCGTTTGAATGGTTAATTTATGCAGTCAAGCTGTTATGAGGGTAAAGAATTTTGTTACTATTCCCTCCACTTATAATGTTTTTTGAAGCCAGGATATTTCTAATCGTATCATCAGAATTCTTGTATCTGTATACCAGTTGATGGGACTAATAAAATTTTTTATTTTGATCTAGAAACTAACAATATTTGTTCAATTTTTTCAGAGTTAAATGGTGAAATTTTCTCTTAGCTTCTTTGTTTACACTAAGAGCAGGTTGTAAGAGAAAGGAAATAGTAATATTTGTCATAGTGTGTTCATTATTTAATGTTTTGTTGATAAGTATATGAGGCATAGAAATAAAATGTGTGTATAGGAAGGAGGGAAGGATCAGTTTGCCTAATCTGAAAATGAAGCTCTCTCTGTTTCGAAACTAACACACAGATCAAATATTTGGAGGTATTGCATCCTGTAGTCTAACAGATGAATGTATCACCTTGAAAGAAGATAACATCTGAGAATTTGAAATATGTATTTTATCACTCTCATATCCTCTATTTCATTAGCTTTAAATTAATACAACTGGAGTTTGCTAATTTTTTGTTTTATCAGCTATAAATTTAGTGTTCTAAAGTAGCAGAATTATGTTGGCTATGGCAATGCTTATATAACCATCTAAATTACTACTATTAAAATAAACATGATGAGAAAAGTCAAACCACTAAAGAGACAAGATTTTTCTGTTCAATGCTGGGCATATATTTTATTTCATTTCTGACAAATATCTTTGACAATATGAATTGTGTTTTCAAGTGTATTTCATAACATACATTTTTTATGACGAAATTTTTACTGGTTTTTGTTTTTACAGGTACCTTGGTATAATGTTCTAAGCTACAATGCACTGCAATTTTGCTTCTGGCCTCCTTCTGAATCAGTTTGCAACTTCTCATTGGCGAAGAAATCGAAAGAAATTTGTGCAGAGTAGTTTAAAATAAAATTCACGTGTCTGTTGAAGCTTGTTTATTTTGTCATATAAGGAATCATGGTTTGCTGTTACATTTCATTGTCAATTTTCATGTTTTTTTATATATATATTTAGTTGATAATTGATTCCATGTGCTGGTACTGTGATTTTAAACAAAACTTCATACATTTTTCTGAGGAAAAGCCTTTTGAAACTATTTTTGAAGAAAAGAGATTTTAAATATTAAAAAAATTAACATTGCAAGTCTGATCTTAATTTAGCTCAGTATACTAAATATTGATGGTTTCCATGCAAACATTTTAACAGGATAAATGAATTCTTATTTTTGTGAATTGTGATATGTTATAAAGAGGTTTTATACTGTAATTGTTATTCTGGAAGTATTGGTGCTATCATTGAGAGTGAAACTCTCTATTAATTAAACAAGGTAATCTCATATTTATATTGTGACTTGTTGAATGGTATTTGTTCCTTGTAATTGAATTCTATAAAAAAAAGTGAATTTGTTTTTATAGTTCAGTGTCCTGTCATGAGCATAATTAATGAAAATAAGTATTATTAGTGCACACTAAAAGAAGGAATTCCTATCCCACTTGAAGAAAGTGATGCTATATGTGATATAATTAAATTCAGTGCACAATTTTCCCCCATTTAGCTATTTTATTAGCTTTTATATATTCTTAATAGTGAACTTATTTAAAAGTGCACAACATCTGATGATTTTATTTTGTGCTCGGAAAGATACTACTTATACAAATTTTTAATCATTTACTAGCAAAAGTATGTATATAAAGAAAGAACTTTGTACTGAATCAGGTGGTGGAGTTAGTGCCGAAGAAGCTCAAACCCGTGTTTGTTTTGTTTGTGGAAATGTTGGTCACCCAGAGCAGTTCTGGTTGCGATCAAAACCAGGTGCATCACAAACAGATCCTTACTTCCCATTTTTGGAAAGTCATGAACCACCTGTTGGATACAGAGAAAGATCTGATTCAACAGGAATGCGAGCATGTTGTTATTTGTGTTTTTCTTTGCTAATGCAACAATGGGAACTTCATGAACGAGAGGCAACACCACATACTCGCCGTTTATATTGGCTTAAAAGATGTGACAATGGTCCTTTTACTGGAGCAGAAATGGGAATGCAAGGAGAATATGCAGCACAAGTTCTTGGACTTAGTACAGATGCAGTAAGCAGGTACTGTAACTTTCACTCTCCTTATAATGTAAGAGTTTGAAATTGCAAAAAAATTCAAACTCTTTCACAGGCTTTAATTATATTTAAGTACAAATAATTAATATGAATATAAAAGAGAGAGAGAAATTAGAAATACAATAAATCATTTATCTTACATTATAAATTTCCATATTAAACTGCCAATGAGTCACCTTTTTTAAAAATATCTGACACATTGGCTGTTTTTTTAAATTTGTAAATTAAATATAGCTGACATTTAGGATCAGCATATGTTGAACAGGAAAGATTAATAAGTTAGATGTGCTAGCCACATCCACCATGAGATAGTACTGAACTTTGTGCTATTTCACCATACAGTGTTGAAATAACATTTGAGTTTTCATTCAAACAGACAATTAATTTGAACCAAAATATACAGGGTGTTTCAAAAGTGATAGTAAATAAATTAGGAATTAGAAGTAAAATTAAAGAGAAAGCAAAAAGTTTCAATAAACATGGGTTCAGAAATTAAATGTTTACAAGATAATGTATTTTTTAATAAAGAATTAAAAGCAAAACAGCAAAAATTATATTTTATTTACGAATTGTAAAGTTCAGTACATAAACATTAATCACTTTATGAAAAATCAAAATTACAGTTTTATGTCTTTCTTTCAGTATCCATATTTAGCTCAGGATATGGTTAACACATTGAACGCCATGTCATCCACCAGTGGCCGACACTATGTCAGTCCTCTTGTATCATGTTGACCATGGTAGTCAACACAACGTGCCTAACTTTGAATTTACTTTTATAATTTCTATTCAGATTAGTCGACATGGCCCTTTTCAACATAGCTGCAACTTGGCAAGGCATACCAATAACATCTTTTCATTTGCGCAGTGTCGACCATGGGTGGCCAACATTGAAAAAACTTAATAACTTACCAAATTGTTCCAGCAAAACAAATAAAACAATTACATTATATTTATTCTAAGGAATATAACCTAAAACAACAGAATTTTTATATTTTCTGAAAATTGTTTGTTTTCAAAGCATTTAGATTTTATTTGGATTGTACAAAAGTTTTCTTTATGATATTCCAAAACCATATTTTTAACTGAATCCTAAGTAATAGTACTGGACTATGTGATGAATCAAACATTTATTTGAAATACATTTTAATATTTTTACAGAAGTAACATTTTATAGCATTTGTTTAAATTTTGGGTGTTGTCTTGTAAGGTTTCATTCTGTATTATGTATAGTCTGTAGAACTTGTAATCCCAAGTTGATTTCCAAGCTAGTTTCATTAACATTGGCCCCTTCATCAGAAAGTTAGGAATACATTTCCAGTGATCGACTAGTAGGCTAGCTGATCACTGGAAATGTCTTACCTGAACCTCAGGTAAGTCACCTACTTTCTACCTCTCTTTTCTTTCCTTATCAATTGTTTTAATTAACCTGACAATGTCATTTCCTGTGGATACATACATACATATATATATAATATATATATATATATATATATATGAGATAGGAAATGACATTGTCATGTTTATTAAAACAATTAATGGGGAAAGGACAGAGAGATAGAAACCTCACAAGGTGTCTACCATCTATGAACCTCAGGTAAGTCATCTTCTTTCTATCTCTCTGTCCTTTCCCCATTAATTGTTTTAAACATGACAATGTCATTTCCTATCTCATATATATATATATATATATATATATATATATATATATATAAGCATGCTTCTATGCGTGTATTTTTAACTACTATTTTGAAGGATCATTTGGTTCACAAAATAATTTTACCTTAAACTGTCTTTTTCTCTATCTTAGGGAAGTAAGTAGGCCTATATCACGTGATGATGCTAACAGTCGACCTGGAGTGTCACCTAGACTACCTACTTCAGTATCAGTGGAGGACTCGCGTGGTTCTGAAGCTGCACTGGACCTGCGACATGCCCCTCGAGAATCTCCTGCTCCTCCAACTGTGGGAACACCTACTGGTAGTGTTTTTTTTGTTGTTGGTTTTTTTTAAAAGAAACTTAATTATATGCATTATAAATAGCAAAAATTGATATATTAGCTAAATTGTAAAAAGTAAGTCTGGATAAAATCAACAAGGTATACTTAAAATGAACTTGAAATTTACAGAATTTCTTGTATCTTAAAACTTGTTAAAACATTCTGGTAATGATATCAGTGTTTGTTATTTACTTGTTCTTAATGAGATTTAAGTTTTTTTTGGAGAAATTTAAATAATGTGGATAATTTAAATTGACAAAAGCTTAGGATTTTTAAAAATATTTTCTAGTTACTTGTTATTGCGGTATTCAGGACTGGTCTGATGCAACCTTTCATGCTAACCTGTCTTGTGCAAGCCTTTTCATTTTCATATAAATACCACATCCTCCCTAATCTGCTTAGCATAATTTCTTATGAATTGTAAATCATATTTAAATAATTAAGTGAAATAAATTAACAACCATTTTACAGACACACTGCCTGTAAAAATGGTTGTTAGAATGGGTATTATACATTTTTAAGATCACGAATTACAATTGAAAGTATGTGCTATCAACGTGAGACAGTGAAACCGTGTAAAATAATTTCAATGAAATAATAAATTTTTGTTTACTTAAATAATGGTATCTAAATTAAAAAGTGATTACTTTTTCACTGTCAAAATTGAAGGTATATGAAGTACATAATTATTTTCTTGCAGTTACATTAGGTGGACTTGTGTGACATTAATAAATTCCATTCTTAATACTCTGAAAACCTAGAATAGTATATAATTGAGTTTAAAAAGTTGCAAGTGTTTAAAAATATTGTAAGTTGAGGGATGGATGTTCAATACAAAAATGTAATAACATTGTGTATATTGTGAGCAGTTCTGGATTCATTTCCCCATTTTCAATTATTGTGTTAATTATCTTCATACTTATAAAATCATGCATTTTAATGAACCAGATTTCTGAAGTGGGCAAGCAATTCTTTTTTTTTTAAATTCTCACAGTCACAAGTGTAAGTCACTAACTATAGGAAAAGTTATTAGTCTACCCCATTCATCGAGGGAAGGCGCTGCGGGAGTTTTCTCACAGGTGCTTCAGCCCAGAGTGACTGCAGGGCTCACCTGATCATGTCGGGAATGCCTCGCACTCTCTCTGGGTACTTTTTATCAAAGTTCTCATATGCCGAGACACCTTCACCTATTTTAGGAGGTATATGTACTGGGGTCAAAGACCTTGGGCATATGGCAAGAGTTGTCCGCTAATCCCATTGGATCAGTCGGCCAACTGCCTCCTGAAACTGGTGGAGACACGGAGAAGGGAATGCTGCGACCCCACAGCGGACTCGTCTCCCGTCATTCGGAAGGGCGTGAGAATAGTAGCCAATGCCCGACCTACCTGATGCAGGTTTTCTAGGGTTTTCCCTGCATCTCTTTAGGTGAAACACCGGGTAGGATCCTTAAACCATAGCCCGGGGGCCCTAGTCAACCCTTGACTACCTTGCTCTACCTTCTGCATCCCCCCTTTTCAATTCCCTTCCTATGCTATTAAAGGGGAGTTGCCTGTTTCAGGATCACCCTCATGTAGCCTGTTAACCAAAAAAAAAAAAAAGTGTGTGCAAAAAAACCATTCATTACTTCTTACTATTTAATCACATTATCATAATGATCAAATTACTCAAACTTTGATAAATGACCATGCTAAGTAAAATTCACCTTCGTATTTTATATTTGCGAGTATTGTAAGATGTTTATAGAATTTTTATTATATCTTTATAGGCATTCTTTTTCATGGTAAAAAGGGTCCTCTGGTTTCCACACTGGTACATCAACCATTAAACAGTTATATTTCAATTTCTACAAGCTCTGTTAGGTGAATATTTTGTAATTAAACTTCATGTACCCATGTGGAAATCTAAGAACTCTCTTAATGGTACCTTCACTTCTTAAGTCTGTGATGTTTGATTTTCCTTCTCTCTTGGTCATACCTTTCATTTACATGTTAATTTTCCTTAGCTTTTCATACATTTTTAGATGCATCCAGTTTCCACAAAAATCTATTAACTGCTCATAATTGATAATTTGTAATATTATTGTCAGTGCAATTTAGGTATTCTATTGTATAAGTATGGAGAAGAAGTATGTCTTGCTATTCTCCTTGCCATTGATCATTTCCTCTCTTTCGCTCAAACCATGTTTGGTTTATTCTTCGTGTTATTGCATGTTTGTCAATTTTTGCTTCCCTATGCTCTTCTTACTCAGAAAAGGAATACTTGATTAACACTTTTAATAATGTTACTCTACCAGTCTCAACAAATTTTAATACTTGAGAATCTGTAATATTGTGCATGAAACAGCAACAATTCACATTTAACTATTATTACTTTCAGAATTAAATAATTTAATATAAGTTCGTGTAGATTTAAGACATTGTACTTATTTCATTCTTTTTATGTTGCAACAACTACTTTCATTGGGATATGTTTTGTAATACTTCTAAACTGTAGCATACTGAATCAAGATTTTTAATTACAATACTTTTTTCATCTAATTAATATTTCTTGTGGCGTGACTGTCTTTCTAAACATATAAATTACTTTTTAGGAACCTATGGTGGTGGTACAGCTCCTGGTTCTGATATTCTGGACTTAAGTATGCCAGACAAAAATGCTGCCACTGAAGTGTGTTATGTTTGTGGTGATGAATATAAACGTGGTTCACTAAGTCACATAAGTGCCAAACCATTGGCGCCTATACCTGGAAGCACACCTTCATCACCACAGCCTTTCTTTCCAAGTTTGACTCAACATCCACGTCCTAGTCGATCAAGACCCATGGATTCAGCTGGCAGAGTTCAAGCATGTGCAGCATGTCAACGTCATTTACTACATCAGTGGAATGTATATACAACTCAGGGAACACCTCATACAGAACGAAATTATGTTCTGCGTAAGAGACAGGCTCCGGCAGTGGACACTACTACATTTGTGTGCTACACGTGTGCTTTAGAATATCCATCGTCATCCATTCGATTGCTCTACTGCTGCCCAAACCCAGAGAAAGAGGCTTATTTTCCATTTATATGCTCACTTCAGGCACCTCATGGAGCCAGCCCCATATCGCCTCAAGGTATGGTTCAAGTGTGCTCAATTTGCTATAAATCCATTCCTCAAAAACATCAAGTATTTGGAGGAAATTCAAACACAGATTCTGCACCACCATCACGTTCACCAGCAGCGGATATCCGTTTCAAACCTTATGAATTAACTGGCAAGCCAAATTCAGTGAATCGGAGGAAAACTTCAACGGCTGGGATTGAATCATCTCGAAACGCTTTAGTGTCTTCACCCAATCTTCCTTCTATACCTCCGTCCACAGATCAGCAACAGCAAAATGGGAATCAAACACCTATAACTACTTCAGGACAACAGAATTATCGCTGTTATGTTTGCACTGGACTTTATTCACGTTTACAAATGGAATGGCTCAGTACTAGTCCTGAAGGAATGAATTCCCATGCAATGCACTTTCCATGCCTTAGAAATGTTGCAAGGACTTCCGAAAATGCATGTATGGATTCTCATGGTCGTGTGTTAGCTTGTTCACGGTGTGTTCAGCATCTTGCTCAACAGTGGGATAGTCTTGAAGCTGAAAGGGTTCCTCTTGAAAGGAGAAGGTGAATATAACAATTCTGCATTTATAATTAATAAAATTTTGTAAATGACATTTATCATTATTCTCAAAAATATTGTTGCAGAAATGAAACATAAATTACTTTTTTTTTCTAACAACTTATGTTGGTGTCTTTCAGAAATAACAAGGAATAATATACATATTTCATGAAGAATTCGATTTATTTTATTAAAAATTTTATGTAGCTTTAAATGGTTATTTATTTTTACTGTTTCTATATTTTTTAATAACTAGAATTTTTAATTCTTTCAACTATTTGGTTGAAAGAAGAAACATTTTAATATTTATTTATATGTTCAGTCCATTTAATAATTTTAAAAAATCTTTGAGGATCCTTCTTCATGAATTGTTTCCTTCATATTCACTGTACAAGTTTCTGTTTTTAAAAGAATATTAGACAAGTCAAAAAAATTCTATTTTATGTGAGCTCTTATTTCTGTTTTGTTAACATTGAACCCCTGTAGGAAAGTTGCTAACAAAAATTTAACACTAGTTACAATATTTTTACAATTATAAAATTATCAAAACTACACAATCTCGTAATTTTTAGCAATTAAATTTAACTAAGTGTACATTAGCTTTTTAGTGATATGATTTTGAGCAATATGAGAAAACTTGTCAAAATTTAGTATTGATCTTTTATCCATAATTAGCTTTCTTCTGTATGTTCCAGTTTTCTTCTGTGATTTGTCTATATTTAATGCCTACAATAACTCATTCCTTGCAGTATGCAACTGTTGTTATTTTTTATGATCTATTATTTGATGTCTTATTTTTATTTGGTCTTCATATGCAGTTGTCGTAGTGATTTACCATATTTTTAATGTTTTTATTTGCTTTTGTTATACTGTAAGAAGATGTTTTGATATAGTTGATTTCTTATTTTTAACTTTAACTGTCCTGTAGATCTCATTTATAATTTTTGAACTTATAACAGTGATAAACAAGGTGCTACTAAAAAGTTACCAGAATACATAAGTAAAATTACTTCATATGTGCACCATCCCATTCAAAATAGTTCTCTTGTGACTGTAAATACAGCATCAATAGTTTTTCCCATGAGCTGAAGACTATTTATCAGTATACTTGGTACCAACCAAATAGATTGATACACAGGAAGAGGCAAGGCCAGGTGAATAACAGGTGAAAAATTGTCAAATTTTGTCCCAATTAATTGGAGAATAAACAAAGTTGCAGCACAAACTTTGGAAATTTGGTTTACATTCTGCTCATTGGGCACATCACATACAATAGTGCCTCATATTGCAACTGTGGTGGATAGTGGATTTTCTGGCTAAAATCTTCCAGATTTTCACTCAGAACAACAGTCAGTAGTGATATTTTCAGCTTGTAGTTGACAGCTGCCCTGAACAGGAGTAACCACCACCTAATGTTCTGCAACATTTAACATGTTGACAGTTGAAAGTTTCTTGGTGGCTTAAAGCATCACCTGCAATAAGCTTGACGTGCTTCTCTTATTTTCTCAGGTTTGAAAGAAATATTTTTTCTACATGTTGCTTTTTCAAAATAAAGATCATCAATTTTACAAGTCATACAACACAAAACAGTGCAAAAATGTACATAGAAAAAAATCACAATAACTTAGCACAAATTCTTTTGACAAAATTTCTTCACATAAACTGTGTGATGTTTCCTCATTCTTAACAACATTCACAGAATGTTATTGAACTTTTGGGTATCTCCTGTTTAATAAAATATATCATTATTACACTAACTCATTTATATTACAATTAGCCCAACATTCATATTTTTAACTTATTACATTTTAGGTTTCCTACTAATTATATCCATTTATTCTGCAGTCAAAAGTAGAAAGGCAGTAAGGTAAAAATTTTTGACTTTTGAAAATATTTCATGGATAAATGTATTTAACATATTAATATTATAAAAACAAATTCATATTTCTTGGTACGGATAAAAAAATTATCAAAGACATAAGGGATTTTATGTAATTGTTGAAGCTCAAAAAACTTTATCCCTCGACTTCTCAAAAGCATGTTTTTAGACTTACTGCCTTTCTCCTTTGGACAGCAGTGTAGTCATTTATAGGTAGGTATTTACTTAAATTTTTGAAAGTATTTTTATTTATAGTGTTCTTCCAAACTCATTCTATTATTAGGCTTCTTTGATATTATCTGAAGAGGTAGTCCAAAACATTAATGTAAAATAATACCATATGTCACTTTTGTTATGCATATTATAAAAATAATATCCCTTAAAATTCATAAGAATAAATTATTGTGCCAGTTGACAATCTGTTGATACATGTGGTGAAACAAAATTGAAAGGGAAACATGAGTATGCTAATTCTTATTTAAGAATCAAATGAACAAAATCATTGAAATGACATATTTTCAAATATTTAAATTGCCTATGAATATAATAAGTTATTGCTAAAGAGTTCGTTTCAGTTTATTGATGTTAGGATTTTAAGAAAATTTGTAATTAACATGTTTGTGCTATAATTTGTTTATTTTCACAAATTTTGCTTAAGTTAAAAATTTAACGGATTTATAAATTAAATTTATGCCGTTTTATTCCGTCAGCATAACTTGTATGCTTTTTATGTCCAGTTAGATATTGTGGAAATTGGTAAAATAGTAAGGTTTATAATTTTCCAAGTTATTTGATTGTTTTTGCTCATTTTTAATATTGAAAGAACATAATTTCATACTATTTACATCTTATACTATTTTTTTTATAGATGAGTAATAGAAATATGCTTTAAACTTAATGTATTACCAATACTATTATACACTACTGTTTTAAAATAGTTTAAGATTTTGTAAATATGTTTTTTCTTTTACCTTTATTTCTTTGTAGATATGATATTCCAAGTGCAGCTTCATCCTGCTGGAATGGGGATGTATCATCTGCAAGCCACGCAGTCGGTGCTTCTGGTTTACTTCCTTCACAAGCAGTGGATCGATCATCTGGTGGCAGCTCTATATACTGTTTTCTTTGTGGCTTACATTCGGACTTAACTCTTGCACGTGTTCTGTATGGCCGTCCTCAAGGTCGAAATGCTCCTTTTTTTCCGTATCTTTTACGCCACATCTCTCCACCTAATGCGGAACAACTTCGAGAAGATGGCTCTGCACTGGTGTGCACATTTTGTTACCATTCACTTCTTTCCCAGTGGCGTCGTTATGAACAAGCAGCTTCATCAAGTGTTGTTGGAACCCCACTTCCTCCTGCAGATCGTCGTGAATACAACACACATGATTATTGCTGTTATGTCTGCAGCATAACTACGTATCGCAAGAGGGTCAGAGCTTTGCCAGTCAAGGTAACGTCTTATAATAATCACACATATTTTTTGCTTTATAAATGATAGTTGTATACTTTCCTGCAGTTATAGCTAATCTGATATTGGAATGAAATGTGTGTATGCTATATTGTTTAGTCTTGTATAATAATCAATTTAAATAAACAAATGTACCAAATTGTCATCTCCTTCACTTTTGCTATTTTGTTTTATCTTGGCAGTAATTGAAAACATCAATGCAGTTTTTCTGTATTTGAGTGAATGGGTTGTTTTAGTCACAAAGTGTATTTTTTTACATGTAACATTTATTTTTAAACATAGACTTTTCTGGTGAATCTGCTGTACATTTTTCTCAGTTACAATATTTCGCCGATAATAGTAGGACAATTTTACCATATATGTAAATTATTTTATATATATATATATATATATATAATGGGGAAGAAAGATAGGAAATACACTTTGAATCATGTGTTTGGCACAGAATTATGCTCAGAGAAAGACATATGTCAAGCGTAGAGAAGAAGGGAAGAAAGAAAAGCTGAAAATATTTGGTGCTACCGGGACTTGAACCTGGATCGTCACGGTATACATACATACACACACAAGTTTTAATCAGTTACGGTATTTCATTTCACAATGTTCAATATTTGTGTCACCATCCTCTTCAGGCTAAGTTTACTTGAATGATTGTCTAACTGTAACATATCTTGGACCCAGTTGGAAAGCTGATATTGTACAAACAATTTTGTTAATTAAGGTACAATTTTTTCTTGATAATTTAAACTACAGTTCTCTGAAGTTCTATGTCAAATTCTAAACGTCCAGACAATTCAAATGGTTAAAATCTTATAAACATTTTCATGTCAGGTTCAATTTATTTAAAAGTATTTGAGAAAGTATCATATACCTTATTCACCACAAAGTGAAAAATTGAATAAACTAGAATAGAGTTTTACAATCATATATGTTAACAGAGATTTGCTTCATTTTTATTTTATTTATATAAAAAAATAATTGTTACGGGTGGAACAAGTATGATTTTCTTCATTATCATAATGCATATTTATTTACTATTATTTTTAATTTTGGATTGTTTCTCTTTTCATTGTAGGATTTTCCATTTTTACGCTTTCATCGACAGCCAGAGAAAAGTCTTTTGTTGGAAAATGGAGATTTTGCCGTTGTGTGCTTGGACTGTTATGAAACCTTGAGAACACAGTCTCTTGAATATGAACGGTGGGGCTTGCCTGTTGAAAAAAGGGAATATAACTGGATTACCCAACCTCCACCACCTGAAGACTCTCCTGATGCAGGTGTAGCAAGACTTCCTTCTGGAGAAAGATCAGAAAAATTGGTAAAGATCAAATTTCATACTAGTCTAAAAATAAACTAAGGAAACCAATTTTATTATTTGTTACTTGATAAGTGTCCACTTATTCTAATAAATAATTGATATTAATTCAGTGAAGTTTGTTATGTACTTTAATCACAGTACAGCTGCATTTGAAAGTTGTGTAAAGTGGACAAAATTTGAATGTTCGTAGGTTCCACCTGTGCTTACAGCAAGACCACCTAGAAAAAACTGCTCGCCAAAAAATTCAGAGAAAAAAGTGAGTGGTGGAAAGACTTTGAGCGGATCTGAGAAAAGTGATCAAGGTTAGAAATATCTGAAATTATTTTATAAAAGTCAGAAGTGTTTTGCATATTTTTATTTTAATAATCTGAATCATCTGATCACATTTAGAGACCCTTTTGCTTGAAAATTCTTTACCAGATAACATATTAAAGGGTATGCATATAGCAGCATTTACAATTTGTTATGCTTTAATAAATATGCCAGAGCTGAATAGTACAAATGTAAACTTGATTTTATCAGCTATGTTTAATGTATATACTGTGATGCTGTATTATTACAGACAATATGGTTTTATTTTGTGTGTGTGTTTGTGTAAGGATGTGACATTGACAACATAATTACAATAATTGGTATAGAAGGGAAAGGGCAAAAAATGGGCAGCTTACCTGAAAGTGAAATTTGGGGTGTCGCCATTCAAGGCAGGATGAATTTCTGAAAATTTGACAGGCTCCTTCCTGTATCATGTAGTGAGACACCAGCTCTCAATTTATGGTAAGCCTATGACACACTACCTCTCATTCCGGTCTGTAGTAATTAACATGCTTTTAATTTTTCTGTCACATTAGTTTGGGTGTTTTATTAAGCTTTCGGCTGAATTTTTAGCATTCTCACAACATACCCTTGTTCATATTGTGTCTGCCAGAGTTGTCCCTTAAAGATTAGATATTATATTTATTTAATGCTGTTAATGTATAATTTATATGTGAGATGAAATAGTTATAGAGAATTTTTGAGGGGTATTACCCTTGTCAATAACTTTGAGGTGTACTAGGTGAAGAGAATAAGACAGGATCTGAGGTAAAAAAATAAATACCACTTGAGAAAGTGAGTTATTTTGTGAAAATCTAACAATTTAAATACTATATTCAGGGAAATGGCTAATTCAGGAGAGCTGTAACAGTTGTGAACATGTAGATTACTAAATTTGGTCTAGCTTGATGGACACCTATCTTAAAACTTGTATTGGCAGAAGGAAATGTGGGATAACATATTGGGTGTGGTAGTTGTTTCAGGGGTCTAAGGAAGATTGGGAATGCTGCTTGAGGAGAAAATTTCTGTTGTATTACTCAGTAATGGCCTTTAAATTTCTGTGTATTGTTTTTGACAATATTTGGAAATATAGTGGGACATTGTGTCAAGTATACCTTGGCAACTAAAATTATAAAAATAACTAGACCTCTAAAATTTTCAGGTTCCTTTCAGCATTTTAACTGCAGTTTATTCACTACTAGCTGTGCACCTGGCGATGCATGGGAATTCATTTACATTAACTTGCAACAGTATTTAATTTGATAATAATCTGTCATCACACGATTAAACTTTCAGCATCACATATTTGAAAATTTACCTTTTCATGCCCCCTTCCTGTGAAGTCATAACCACTGTGATGTCTCAAAATCTTAAGCGAATCAAGAAATTTACTGATACATTATATATATATATATATATATATATATATATATATATATATATATATAAAACAATTAATGGGGAAAGGACAGAGAGAGAGAAAGAAGGTGACTTACCTGAGGTTCATAGATGGTAGACACTTTGTGAGGTTTAGACTACTTGAATTTTCGGAGGCACTGCCCCCTTCATCAGAAAGTTAGGAAGACATTTCCAGTGATCGGCTAGCCGATGATTGAGATTGGAGATAAAGCGTTATAATGGAGTTCAGCTTCTGATGAGTCGGGAGGTAGGGCTTTGAGGGGGGTCAGTGTGAAGCACTGGTTGAAGTTGTTGGTGTTGTGGCTATGGGCATGGGCAGCTATGGGGAATTGGGTTTTGTGGAGTTTTACTGTACTGTGGTGGGACTGACTATTCGGGAGGTGGAGAGGGCATGGGTAATTTGCCTTTGGAGGAGGTCTGTGGGGTAATTTCTGTTCCGGAAGGCATTGAATATTCGGTCAGTATAGGATGCTAGGCTGTCCAAAGTAGAGCATATGCGGGCTCCTCTAAGGGCAAGACTGTAGGGGAGGGATCATTTGGTATGTTCAGGGTGGCAACTGGAAAAGTGGAGGTACTGAAGGGTGTTAGGTGGTTTTATGTGGACAGAGGTGTTAATGAGGCCTGAATTTAGTTGGATGTCCACATCGAGGAAGGTGATGTTAGTCGGGGAATAGTTCCAAGTGAACTTGACGGGGAATTTAGTGTTGAGGTCGTTAAGGAAGTCTGAGATGGCATCTTGTCCGTGCGTCCATAGCATGAAGATGTCATCTATGAACCGGAACTAGGTTAAGGGTTTCAGCGGAGAGGAATTTAGATGATGTTGTTCCAGTTGACCCTTAAACAGGTTGGCATAGAAAGGGGCCATCTGTGCCCATGGCAGTGCCGCTGATTTGGTGGTAAATTTTGACTTGGAAGGACAAACTGGGTGAGTGCTATCAAAAAGTGAGTGTTTGGGAGGGAATTTGGAGACATGCGAGACAGGAAGTGTTAGAGTGCCGACAAGCCACTGGTGTGTGGGATATTGGTGTATAGGGAGACAACATCTACGGTAACCAGTAGTGTGTCCCGCAGGAGTGGTGTGGGTAATTCACGGAGGCGATGGAGAAAATGGTTGGTGTCTTGGATGAATTAGGGGAGATTTTGTGAAGATACTTGAACAATCTCTTGGGTAAGATTAGTGTGAAATAATGTGTAGATACATCTTCAAAAAATAAAATTTTGTGTGTATGACCCATATATAATGTACCTCAATCATCTGCCCTGTGACTTAAAAAATATATTGCATATTTATTAAATAATTAAAAGTACCAGTTAAATTTAAGGATTATATAATGCTTGACAGCCAGATTAGTTTAAAATAATGCGTTTTCCCTGACACAGCTTGTCAAGTTTCGTTATTTATGATTATATAGTGTAAAATAACATTTTATTTAAGTCATGATCTGTAGTTGTCGAATGAATGCTTTGACTTTGTTTAAAAAAATTGGTCTGGTGTGCCAGAGTTGCAATTCTGAAACATTTGCATTGATTCGTAAAATATTTTGCATTATTATTAACTAGTTAAAAAGTGTCAGTATTTGAAATAAAAATTTTCCTATACTTCAGCATTATTATTTAATGCTAAATGGTCATTTGTCTTGTTTGAAAGGAGGCTATATGAGGGCATAATATATCAATTTGCAAGTTCTATTGTCTTATTAGGGTAGAATCCTTATGGCTGAATGTGGGGTAAACCTAACCTTGTTAGTAAATGTATATAAGTTCAAATTTAGTTAAAACATAGTTGTACAGTAATTTTTAAAACTCATGTAAGTCAATATACATAATTTACTGAGTGGAGTATGGCAAATTTTGGAAGTGTAAAAAGTGGCTTTTAATGTGTGTCAAATTAGAATTGTGAAACTATTCTTTTGTTTTTTAAGCTAGGTAACAATTGTTTTGATACATTTGAAACATATTATCCAGTGTTCCAATGTCTGTAATGAAATTATGAGACTGGAAAAAGAAACAATGCAATGTTTTGAACAGTAACAAACTGTCTTCAGGGAAAAGTTGTTAAGAATTGGAGGTGGCCACATGAGCCCAAATTTGCCCTAAAAAATACATACTTTCACCTTGGTTTGTGGACCTTTGAGAGCCTTGGCTTTTTTAAGATTAATAACCCATTTCTCTCTACCTGGTATTTCCTCTCTTAAGCTCTTTTCTACATTCTCCCACCATCTCATTTTGGTCTTCATTCTGGCCTTCTTTCTGCTTTACCATTCAAAACTCACTTTACTTGCCTACTATTGCCTATTATAATCATGTAACTTGGTGATTGTAGTCTTACTTTTATATCTGCTACTATATTTAAGCCTTTCTACAAATCTTGAAGCTCACTGTTCATTCTTATTCTCCAACCATTGTTAGTCCTGATGCATTTTAATATATTGTTTTCCTAACATTTAACATGTTTCATATTCTTCTTAGAGACAGGTGAGAAATAAACATATATTTTCAGTTTGTCTGCTGTTGGGTTCTTCACATCTGATTTTTGACATGCCATATATTTAGTTTTACTCATTTCACAGTCTGGGTCCATCAGACCTAGTTTGAGCACTGTTTGAGATAGACATTAAATATTACTAATTGATATATTTACTTGTGATTGCTGTTGTCATTTAGCTATAATTTTGTCTGTAGGTTCAGTATGTGTGCTACTATTGTTTTTTTCAGTATCCTCCAAAGATTTATACCCTTGCCAATATTTTAAAAAAATTTCTCATTCTACATTTTGTCTGCCTGCCCTATCTTCATCAATCTTGTGCGCTACTTGTCCAGGATGCACTTCCATATAATTTTCTCCGTGCCTATAGTTTTGGAAAACTTTTATTTTCCACCTTAGAATCGCACACTATTAGCACGTGCGGTGTTAATATGTAGTTTTTTCTCTCCAAAATCCATTTTTTTTTTACAATTCAAAATATTTTGAGACCTCCCGTTCGGTAACACAGTATCAAAAGTACAGTGTGCTATAGTCGTAGAAGGAATGAGTGAAGAGTATGAATGAATGGTCTGTAAACTGCTTTAAAGGAACAGTAATAAGGAGAAAATATTTGGTATTCCGAATAGAAAACAAGTGAGTTATGCCATTGGAAATTCTCGTATGTACAATCCCGTTTTATAAGAAAATGTTGCCCTGTTAGTTTCGGATAAGTGCGTTACTGAATTGCAGATCGGCAGGTTTAGGTCTGAATGGACGGCCGCTTCTTTGTTAGTTTGCACGCGTGCCTCCGCCCCTCCACCCCTCCACCCTCGCCGCCCGTCCTTGTAGAAGTTGGCTCCGTGCGGTTGGCAGCGGTGATCGATATGGGGGCAGGATCAACACAAGGTTGCGCCCCCCCCCCTCCTCCCTCCAGTTACCCCTCACATTGTGTTGTCCCCTGACCTGACCGCAAGCTCGCCTGTCTCCATCAAGCCGCCCCGCCAACTGCCTTAGAACTCGCCCTTAAATCCCCAAACCTCGACCTAGTAAGGAAGACGTGAACTTCGTTGAAACATTAAGATGTTCTTTAATTGATGATACTTAAGAATCCTAAGTCAAAAAAGTGGACTGTTGAAGGTCGAAGGGCCGATACAATTAACTGACCGGCGTCGTAATCCTCGGTTCTCGCCTACTCAGGTCGTAGCTCTGCCAATTATCCCACACCCTGCGCCTCCATTAATTATTCACCCCCATGTCTCTCCCCCAGAGCCCCAGCTGTATAAACGACCGGCTGCTAACCTGGCCAGTCTCCTGTACGGATTAGTCAGCCTTACTCATAGTCGGAACTGCATCTTCTGTGCTTGTCAGATAATTAAGATAACCATCCCTCAATCGCATTTAAAATTTCGTTGGATGGTGTCTCGTTTTAAACTAAGAAGTATATAGCTTTGTATAGGCCGTAATTTTTTTACTAAAATATGTAAGGAGAAATGGGATACGGTTTGTAACCGGAAATTTTAAATTAAATACAGTCGATACCCTTTCGAACATTTAACTAGTATAAACATAAGTATCTACATACCTTACAATAGTTAAAGTTCAATAATTATCCCTTGACCTTTTATCACCCTAATTACCGCTGACAAATGATTCACAGAAAAAGTTAACACTCGAAAATTTCCCTAAAACTTGGAAACTCCGGTGTAAGCGCGGTATTATGAATGTATAACATTGGCACATGTATTACGATGTAAAACAAATTACTTTGAGTGTACAACTGATTAAGAAAAAAAATCCCTACTAATGTAACAAAATTAAGTAGCGTCCAAGCGGTCTAAATACGACATAGTTCTTTCTACCTTTGAGAAGATGCGCCCGTAACTTTGTAATTAGATTATCTTTATCTTTTGGAGTGTTCCAGTTATTACGTAGATGTCATATCGTAGGTCTAATGTCGATAAGTTTTTCTGCTCTAATCGTGGGATAAAAACTGTGCTATACGAAAAACGGGAAGTTGTATCAATATTTCCATGTCATTGCCCCATCCGAATGGGGGACTATTTTACCTCCAGAATATTTAACCCTAGAGGCTGACATCATATTCGTTATAAAATAAGGCATGCTTTACTTTTAAAATGATTTAACCATTAAGAAGTTCTTGACTAAGCTGTATGACTATTTTTATGAGCGAATCTTAAGTATATCACTATCTTTGATACCGTTCGAAACTTGTTTCTCTACAAGATGAAATTGATGTAAATACTAAACATTGAAGTTCACATCATTGATGACGGAAGGAGATGGCGCAGTGAAAAGCTGTGGGACGTGAAAAGTATTAAAATCACCTTAAGACCATTCTAATTGTTACTTTCAGTTTTCGTGGGTTTCAATTGCAAATGTTAGGTCGGAGGTGGTTGATACTGTTCAGTTAAAAAGAATTGCGACTCGTCACAACCAAGCTATGATTCCCAACACTAAAACGATATGTTATATATCATTTATCAGCAAAAAAGAACAACATATTGATCCAAGTAAACTTTTCGTGGAAGAGAATTTATATTTTCTTGTTGTACATCATTAACCGGGGCACCTGCAAGCATAACATTTCTGTGGTCGCAGGGAATAAGTTATATGGAAAAAAGACGAAAATTAGTTAAGCAATCTGCTCACTGTGAAGTTGGTTACTTGGTATGTTGTAAAACAGTGCGTGTCCTCGGATGAATAAATCCAAAAGCTTTTGGTTTTATATTTAACAACATTTCGTATAACTACAGATTTAATGTGTTGTTCTCTCTCTCTCTCTCTCTCTCTCTCTCTCTCTCTCTCTCTCTCTCTCTCTCTCTCAGGTGAGTTGGCGAGGCTCGTCATGATTCGACTTTGTATATCATTCCGGCCATTTTGATTGCAGTTGTCCATAATTATTCTAGTAACTACTAGACTGCTTTCCTCATCAAGTGTAAGCAGTCTCTTGAAAATTGATAATTCTCAGTTTTCTAAAAAAGAAACCTATCCTACTCGGCGCTACATTTAATCCCAGTTTTGTGTCTGAATAATAAGCTATAGTCCGTATTTCGAGCTACACTTGTGAAGAAATATTTATTTTTGACCACAGTGCACAAAAAAAGCAATGGAACGGGGTCAGGCGTTGTGGGGAGTATCGGCTTTTGACGAAGGATTAGAGCGTGTCTTGACACTGCGGGAAAACGAGACGCCTACCCATCCCACCGCAGCTGGGGATCAATACATTTGGTGGTGGCTGCGGGGGTAGGACACTTTATTTATCAACACCAGCACTCGAAACGAGGGCCTGGCTAATTGTGCCGTGCTCCCGACCAGCCAAGCCAGCTCGTCCTGCTAAAAATTCACAAATTCTACCTCAACCCGTGAGATCATTTTCATAGAAGTCGACGCCATATATTTCCACTGTCTTCTTTTTCAGGCAAAAACAATATTATTCTCATCTGTACATATATTTAAAAATTTATCATCAATATCATTCCATGTATATTTATTTAACACTGAAATCTTATTAGGTATATATATGACTGATATTGAAGTAATATAATTCTATTACTTATTTATAAATTAAATATGGTCCTACGACCATTATTGTCAATTAATTAAAACTATTCCTTATTGTAAGCACTATGTATCTGCCACCGGGCATATATCCATTTGTAGATTAAATAAATGCATACAATACATGCATATTTTACTTTGGGATTATTCAAAATGGGGCACTGGGCAATCTTGATTATCTTTGCGATTAAACAGAAAAATGAAGTTCAGAGAAGAAGCTAGTGTTTAAATTTGCTAAACACGGAATTAACTGCATTATTCACTGACCTGATGAAAAACGTCTTTTGAACAAGAAGTGGGGAATTTTTACTTTAAAAAAAAAGCTATAGCAAGAGTTTATACTCGCTGCTTTTTTAGTCGTTTCTATTAGCAATTTATTTCATTGATCGTTTTTAAAGTTTCTGAATCATATGGTAAGTTTAATGTGTTCCCTGCCATTTTGAATCTTGTTTTTTTTGAAACAATAATTGCATGCCATAACTCGTTCTATTGAATCAGAAAAAAAGAAAAAATTCCTTGCAGCGTAGAACCTTTTACCGGAACTTGGAACGTATCCAATTACTATAATAATTTGTAATTATTTCACATTTTACTGGCCCAAAATAATTTATTCGAGGGGCGTCCAAAAAGGGAAGCTTTATCAGTTGAGATCGAATCCAGAATTCACGCTCTCTCCTACGCTATTATCTATGGAAAAGTATGAGAACTTGGTCTATACTCTCGTCCTCAAATGTGTCGGCGCAGTAACAGTTTCTTTCCGATATTTCATGTTACGACGAAACTACTTGTTCAGATAAACATTTTTACTTATTTTCGTGTTGATCGTAATTTTTTCTTGTTAGGAAATCCAGATTTTTATACAATGCACCGTTAGATACTGATAAATGGTAAAGAAATTGTGTAAATTAAGGGAACGTCTGGGCGAATCCTATACACATCTGTAGACTACGGACCATCCTCATTTGAGGGACATTATTCTTAATATCACACGACCCAACATTTTCTTTAATGCCGACAGACGGGAATTACATTTCCCAGATTCGTATTTCTGGACATGTAATAAACCTTGCTTCCTTTCGTTTATTGGCCGAAGGGTCAACAAATAATGCAATTTGACTTAAATATAAAAATAATGTTTTTCGATAAATTGAAAACGTAAACGATTTCCTTGTTCATAAATATTCATTATGCTAGATCGCGTTGTTGATTTTTCATGCCATTTAATTCCTACGATGTTTCCATATTTTTGCTCAACTTACCACTATTAAGGCAACGTTAAGTAATACAATATATCTTTGCAACTCTGCTTCCAATTCCCACATAACTCCGTTTCCTGAACAATCTATTCCCACATTTTGGGCTTAATTTGATTGTTAGTTTCTGCATAATTGCATATAAGTAACGTCGAACTTATTCTTGAGACCAGTGAAATAACACGCGATAATCAGTTCGTGGTAAATAGAAAGTAAGCCGTGGAAGTCAGTGCCTCGACCGGTTAAGGTATTCTGTCCAAGTTTAGGGTGTAAATCATTTAAGGCTTCGCCTTGATTGTCCGAACCCATATGAACGAACCCTTGTCAGCTCAGTCCAGCGCCTTGGATTTTCTCTCCGAGCAGTATTCTATCGAATAACCTTTTAATTGATCATTAAGTTAGGAGCACTACTGGCAGTATGCCTCATTTTAAAGCATAGATCTATAATTCGTTAGAAGTAATTTGGAAGTCGAACATAAAAAAACAAAAAGAATGCAATTGTGACTTCTACATGAAGGGCAACCAGTATAGTATAAAACGAAACTACGTGACTTACAATCGAGCATAAAACTATTTATTTCATTATTTTACCGTGAGCAATTCTGAGTTGCTTTTGCCCTGAACTTATAAAATCTGGCGCAACACCGAACTAAATAATTCTGCTCGATTTGTGTATATTAATTTTCTGACAACTCGAAATGTAAATGCTAATTTAAATACAGCGTTTGATATGCTGTTAGGTACTAAAGTCCACATAAATTTACGATCTTGACAATTTTACACATTTTTTATTGTTAGACCTTCAGTGCACTCACCACCTATTGTGTCATTATAAGGCCGATGTGGCTTATATGAAATTTTATAACACTCGTGTTATTACTGTAGGTTTAAGTCTCTCAAATAAATGGCTGAACTTGAAGTATTGTAAAATATGGGCGCACTTGTCTCGTCACAAGGCTCTAGTAAGCACTTTCTTGTATTTAACTGTGACATTTGTTTGTGGGTTGCACGAGTTTTCAAGACTTTTCACCAAGAATTTAATGGTTTAAATCGGCGTAATGGTTGTTGTAATCTATCATTTCGACTGGTAATTCCTGTTAAGTAGTTGGAAATAATTTAAATTCCATGATTTATAAAGAATATTAATTAAACTTTCACTGTAGGAAATTATAGTTTTAAGTGGGAGCTCCCCAATTGATGTATCTGTTCACTTTTTCTATTTTCTGCAGTTGCCGGGGTTTAATTAATTATAATCACCTGTATTGATTCATATAATTTAGTCACGTTCCGATTGAGACGTGGCGGAATGAGATCTCTGGAAGTTCCGCCCTTTACCGCTAGCCTCGTTCATTTTTTCTACTTCCGCCGCACTTTTGCGCCCCCTTTCTATAAATCCTCCGCCTCTTCTTATCCCTAACCTCGCCGTTTTAATCTTTTTTCATCCCCATCGTACGGGCAAGTGGGGGGAGGGGATCTCGTCGCTCTACCTACCCTCGCATTGATTTTATGTGGCCAGTGTGGCAACATGGCTGCAGTAGCGATTTAACAAGGTTGCCAACGTCAACGAATTCACCCTGAAAATGTTATTCGCAGCTGTAGAGAACTTATTAGCGTACGATTTAAGTAATACGTTACCTTAGCGCCCTTTCATTCGTTTGGCCGTCGGTACTAACGGATGGTTATTCTAGTATCAGATGATTGCTGTGTCGAACATCGTATTTACCCTTCGAAAGTCAAGTATTGTGTTAAGCGAAACGTTACATGCTAAATATATTCAACGCTGGAACTAGTTGCTGGCTAAAAGTTAGGTTTGGACTATATGTGACTCGTACGGTGAAGTTTGTTGTAGGGGGTTGGCAGCGCCGAGTGTATCCCTCCTCTCCTTGTTGACAAGTCGGCTGGTTGGTTTCTTTACGAGCAGTCGCTAGTCAGTGAGTAAGCGAGCGCCATGTTAGCCGCGGTGGCTGAGTGTTTTCTGTCTTCGTCTACGGTCGCGGAAACTTCCCCACCAACGTAAACAAGGAGCTACAATGGTACCAGCTCGGTGTAATAAATTTGTAGTTCGGACTACACGGTGATTGCTTTTGCGAGTTGAAAGTTAAGCCTACGGATTTGTGGAAATTGTCGGGGACTTTTTTACGGACGCAAGCGATTTTTTAATTTTAGCTAGTACGTGTGTTGTCGTTTGGACCTGTTTCTGTGAGGAGCGGAGCAGGATGAATACTTATGTAAGAGTGCGGATATGTGATTTAATTGCGTGTGAGGTTTTTTGTGTGCCATTTGCGAAGTGCGAAAGGATGTTGGTGTAGGAAGGAATCACGGCGAGGACACGGGCTCCTACCTTTCCGGGGATGGAGTACCGGGGGCTCCACCACCCCTCGTCCCCAATGTTCTTCTATCCAGGTGCGTTTCACCTATCTACAATTGCTTTTGTTAGTTATCTAGCCTTTGTCTTCCACTATCCAGCCATCCAATTGAAATGACCTTCCTGTATTGCCACTGACTTCTTGTCTTATGACAAGGAATTTCTGTTCAAGGTTATTTCTTAAATATACAGAGGTCAAAAAACAAATATTTTCTCAACAAAATAATGTATGTAAAGCACTTATGTTTTTTTAAATAAATTAAATAATTGCTTTATTGACTAACACACAGAGTATCAATTTATAAACTCCATTTTGACATGTTTAAATTTTTAATTGAATGCATTTTTATTTAGGCAATTTTTTAAAAAGCACCACTTTTTCGATTGCCAAACATTCAAAACTTGTGCTCATTATTTGCTATTAAATTAAAAGTTTGGCTTTTCTACATCCGAATAATTATTACTGCCATGGCATATGGGCGTAAATAATAGCTTTTATTTATTTAAAGCGTTTCTCCCCGTGGCTTTTTGCCCAACTATTTGGGTTACTATTTTTTGCATGCCGTTCTGTAGTTAATTTTTTACTCTGTTCGTAAGTTTTTATTGTTGTGGAATAGATGACTTTCACGTGAGATGATAGTTTTGAAAATGCAATCCTATTCATTATAAAATTTATAGGCATTATGAAAGACTTAAACTGTATGTACTAATGTACATTGGGCGAGAAATTTAGGATTTTTCTTTGTCCATTCGCAAGAATGTATGAGAAAAGAAAAAGATAACGAACGCTTGGAACAGAGAAAAGCTGCTTCATATCTTGAAGGAAGGAATCCGCTACTTGTGATGTAGTCCTGAATAGTCGGCTGACTCATCTTTCACGCCTGAATGAAGAAGAGTGGGAGGAGTTTTCTTAATTGATAATGGAATCTCTGAATAAATCTGAAGTAATTGATTCCATACCGTTGTTAGGGAAGTTCAAAACCAGAAGTTACCAGCTCTTTTGGAAAGATCCAAAAGTGAGGACTGGACGGCTATGTCGTGTTGAAGATTGGACTAACATACACAATAAAGATAACAAGGGTGTGAAAGGGAGTGCTAGACCAGGGTCATTCTCAAACCACCAATTTGGTGACATCTGGTACCCGTGCCTTCCGATCTCTCGGCTCAATTTAGGGAAGCAGTCGGACGATAGTAAAGTGAATAATTAACTCTTATTAGTAGCTACTGTTCATACGTCATACCCAGCTGATTGCACAAACTGAGAAATTTTCTTGTTTTTTGTTGCATCGTATGTCGGTGCTAAGCTAATATCTAAATCGGACCGTGATAATCTGATGAACCAGTATGCAAAAATAATCTCAAGTTGTCTTTCTGGCTACGGATTGATTGCTCGTAATGGGCTGTTAATTATTTAACGATTATCCTTCTGTCAGTTAGTTGCGCGGCGCTGATATCGATCCCGCTCATTAATTTACAACAAATAATAGCTAGTCGGCTTCTGCGAGGCGAGACCGGTTCTCGGCGATCAGGTAGCTGGGCGAGGCCAACTGCCCCCCATATATCACTCTATACACACACAGCACAGTCCGAATAACTACGTGTGCTATCGCTTATGGAAAAAAGGCCAACTTTTTCAAGAGTAATATTTGGAGCCATTAAACTTGTCAAAATGAAATTTTATTTTTAGTTTGCGAAGTAGTGTATGTTTTTAAATGAGGTAGTTATCAGTACGTAAGAAACTGATAAGGTAAACGGAAATTGAGTGTCATAAATATTGTGCGATAGCTGATGGGAGACAATTGGATAAAGGTGAACCAACATGATGAACTAAAGCAGACAACTCTGCCTGCTTTTAGCGAACAAATAGTCTGTGTCCGATCACATTGATTTGCTTCGTTAAGAAGTGAAATCGACTAAGAAACGTGCAATACTTTTCTTGCTCAATAGCTATGCGTAACCACGTTGCCATTTTGAAATATTCGTAATTATTTTGAAGATTGCAATAATGGATAATCGAAGTTGGAACAAATTTTACTCATTTCAGATCTGAATCAATACTCGTTGTGCAACTATTGGCTTGCCTGGATGTTGAGTAAATGATTCGTCATGTTAGTATTTTCATTTTGTCTTATCTAGTTAACGGAGCGTTGTTAAACCAACTCCCTGTTATATTTCCCCGCTAGATTATCCGCTCTCATTAAAGTTGGTAGCAAAAATGTTTGCAGAGGCGCACTGTCGTCTGCTTAAATTGTCTTCTTGAATCACGGAAACAGGTAGGATAAAAAGCCGAAATATTTAAGTGTCTGATAGAGGGTTGGCTCATGAGATTGTCAGGGCGTGGGTTGCTAGGCAACCGCACGTTCGGGTCGCGTAACCTGATACCTGCGCCCCACATCAAAGCTCAAGCCAACCATAGATTCTCATTAGATTTTCGGTGTTAAACCATTAATCTACCATGCCAAAACTGTACTTGGAGATAATTGCTTACTTTTAACTGAAGAACTTCATATCATGTGAATACCCGACAATATTATCTATCGTGCAACTCAACAGGAAAAAACGCATTTGTCCGGCTATTAAATAGGATTTTAAAAATGCACACCACTTAATTTATAACTCATTTATTAAATTATTATGGTGTAACACAAGTTTTTAATTGATACATTGGCTTAAGGCGTACTTGTAAAGCTTAACAAAGTGGGCAAGTCATCAAAACTATGTTCACGCCATTCTGGTAGAAGCCGTAGAATTATTTATACAGGGCAGCGGGCTGTTGGAGGAAAATGCTACTTTTTAAATTTAGCAATGTTACCTCCTTGCAACTTAACAAAATAGTTGAAATAATTTCCCTTTTTATATGTAAATCCGTAACCCTATACGTATAATGAATTATTTACCATGGAAAAGTAATTTATTAAGTTTGTGTTAATATCACTGACATTTCTTGAAGTTTAATCGTAATTATTGATCGTTGCTGAGGTGGCTATTGCTATAATTATTTCCGGACCTGTGACCGATCTTGTCGTAGGGCTGATTCGCTCATAATAAGGTGGATTTATTCATTAACAAATGCGACGACGAATAAGGGCAGCGACCATTGTTTTCTCCTGCCGACTTACTACGACAATTTTCAACAAAGTATTCTCGATTCAACCTTATCTTGCTTCAGGAATCATCAAAAAAGTATTTTAAAAAAATCTGATAAAATCCACACCGTCAAATTACGAGCACACAGCCTAATATTTGAACAGTTCAATTTCAAAATATATTAATTACAATCATGAATACTATATTATCATTTATACTCCTTCTCAATTCGCCCACTCTATTTCTGGACGATTTTAATGGCGAAGTACTTTTACTTAGAACACGTGTTTTTTTTAAATTATGGAATATTATTGACAAGTCGCTGTGAAAATAGCCCGCTTAGGTTTGAACCTAGATTTAAAGAATGAGTGCTACTCTTTGCATGCTACACTGGCTGATTGAATACAAGGTTATTATAGCATACAAATGGAACGGGCGCAACATGAAATATTGAATTTTTATCCAAACAATAAACACAGCACCATTCTTAAGGGTGACAGAGCTTATCGGACATTAGAATATATTATATGTTGCAGCAGAAACATGAAATTTTCGTAAAATTTAAATTAAACAATTGAAGTTGGGGGACGTAACGTATTCAAATTACATGATTTCATTTGCCTTTTGGACATTCTTTGTGCTTTATTTATAATATTAAGTCAGATAATTTAACAATTTTATTTACTATTTATAGTTTAAATGCCTGTTCAGACCTTTCACTAATCCTAATTGATTATAAATTGCAGTATTTTTATGAAATTCTTTAAAATCGGTTAAATCTGAAAAGAACCTAATCTTCTTGGAATTGTTCGTGGGAGCGAAAATCTGATTTGGTCATGCTTCTCAACTCAAAGATCAATCTTTCAAGACAAAATTAAATTTTTTAAAAGCTTTTGAGTTCTCATTTTGGGGAATTGCCAGTTATCGAACTATTTCAATTAAAAATAAGCGGTGACGTATGGGTTAGATTTAAATATTTAGCATTCAGATGCTAAGTGCAGAGCTATTTAGGGCTCATGAGTATTTGGATTTATTACTGTGACTCTGAATGTTACTTTTCCCTGACGAACGGAGGTTTCTATGCTGTTCGTCACGTTGCAGTAATCTCTACTTCAATTCTATTTAACTTGCCTTGCACGTTTTCTTTAGGAGGATTATTACCTTGTAGCTATCAACTTCGTTCAATAAACTTGTCTGATTTATGTCTTGTTTCGTGTATTTCTCTCTGTTGTATATCTACTATTTTACTTCCCCCCCCCCCTTTCTCGTCTTTTTTCCTCCTTTCATTGTAATATCTGAAAAATACCAATGTTACCCAGCCATTATCAAATTTCAAAACTAGATTGTCAATTCTTGCTCAAATTGCGACGAATTTTCAATTGCAACTCTGAGAAGTTGCATACTCTTCTGCTAAATATTAATCCATAAAAACTTTTAACCTTTTCACTGTTCTTTATTTTATCGCTAGACCCGACATGGGAACAATTTGAAAATTTTAATTTAAAAACTAACCAACTGCTGTGACTATATTTGTGTAAAAGGAAAAATGTTTCTCTCAATTTTAAATAAACGTTTGTTAAGTGTTTCAATAGAGCTACACCTGAAAGTTTAGTGTGTTATAAACTACAGTTTACTCGGACAGTGTTTGTTTACTATGCCTAACGAAGAAATAGTACGTACAGTATTCTACATCTGCTATGAAATTGCCATTGAACATTTATGAATAGGAGACTGAAGTTGACTAAATTTGAGCCCAATGTAAAATCTTTTCAACAAGCATCAAACAGAAGGGTCTTACTAAATCCACTATTTCAGAAGGGACCTCATATTGAATGATGAAATTATTAAACAATTAAATAATAATTACCTTAAAATACAACTTATATAAAATCTTTGACAAACGATTCCTATTATAATTTACTTCTGTTATGTTGTCATTAATCTTCTAGTGACTGCTTCCTAAAACCAAAGTTTTTGTCCTGAATTTAGGGAATATTTTCAATTTATGAATATAGAAAAATGTATAAGTTACATATGGAAATGGGGGGGGGGGCTCCGTAAAAGAGCTTGGGAAACACTGTTCTGGACATTTTGGCTTTCATTGTAATGTGAAATGTATGCTGTGTTTGTCAGACTATTCTCTATACATAAGTGTGTAGCAAAAGTGTAAAATATTAGTTACAGCCCTTATAATAATAGTATAGGTGAATGTAGTTTGAATCGTATGCGAGATGAAAGTTCACATTTTAAGCCATCCATATTATTTAACTTTGATATTTGGGCGCGTGATTGTCCATTTAACATTTTAGAATAATTTTTATATATATTATTATTATGTACTTGATTTTCTATTTCTTTAACATGTGCACTGTGTTGTTTTTTTGTGTTTATGTTTTCCGCATAGGCTCGTGTTATATAGGATTTTTCCATTTATATAATTTGTATTTAATTGAGTTGCAAATATTTTAATGTCTTATTTTTTATGTGTTGGTTATTCTAATTGCCTTAGTTAATTTATAGCGTGAAAGTGACATTAGTAGGAACGTTTAGTGTAAGTATATTTGTCAAAACGTGTACACTGTTATGTGGTACCTCAATGTCTGGAATTGAAGTGAAGCTTTCCATTACGCGGTCGGCAAACATGTCACCAGGGTCAAGTGCACTGTGCTCTGCCCCCAACCATTACTTTTATTGCCCCTATAGACCCTGTGTAACTTGCTGCTGTTTCTATTTTCACTGACCTAATCTACCAGTTGCAATCAAATATTCGACTGTGTGTTTAAGAGCATTTCAATTTATGAAAAGGACGAGTTAGTACCAAGTTTTTTTGGAATTGAACCTAAATAGCTATTTTATGCTAATGAATAAATAATTAAGTGTAGAAGTTCCTACAAAGCATAGTATTTTTCCTGGTGTCGGCAAGAGGCCCTTTAATCCCGTTTGAAGAAACGTTGATTGACTTGCGTTGTTGGAATAGTAGAGTTGAATGAATACACCTTGACAGCCGGTAGAAGAACCAGCAGCTTAGTGCCGGAAGCAAGAGAATTATGGAGCAGATACCGTATAATTTGGGTAACGGCAGAGCAATATCACGTCTCCTTTTACAGCAGAAAATGAGGCAGCAGAAAATATTTCATACGGTCCTTCTTAAATATACTGATGAAAGGGAATAAAATGCAGGTGACCCAACAGACCGCCGTGACACATTAATTCCCCACCCCTCTCTTGCTCTTCCCTTCCTATGTTTAATATTAAATAAGAATCTTTTAATCACTATTAGTAAATCATATTTTGTCTTATGACCCCGCTAATGTTCTCAAAACAATATAAGTTTTCTACAATCGTATTAAACTTCTACAGACAATAGTTTCTCTATCGGTTGAAATAAGTAAAACTGTGCTACACCACATTTTAACTATTGTTGGAAAAACATGACGATCGCGAGAGAAGCTTTATTTTTCCATTGTCAGTTTCGGAAATGTTTATATAAGTACAATATCAACTCTAAGAAATATGTACTAGAAATTTGATTTGTGATTAATTTGTTCAGAGACGGGCCTTGAAATTTATAGCTACACTAGTATTAAAATTATCAAGATGATGTGTTCCGTTCTAACTCACCCATTCGCATACGATTATCTCATGGAGTCAATATATTTTACAATAGTGTTGACCGCAATGCAGTTTAAATAAGGCGAATTAACATTTTATGGAACATTCATTTGGTAATGACCATAATAGTGTTGGACAAAGGGCAACTCATAAATTATCTAGTCTGCCAGTACTTTCACAAATTAACCTCACATCTATACATTTTTTGCCCGGAATTTTGCCTTAGACTATACCAAAGAAGACTACTAGTACTCTTTTTGTATTTGTAGGATTCATATTTTGCGGCTATATTTTTATTAATTTCTTGCTGGTATTTTAACCCAACCGTGAAAGAGCTATAATGGGAAACAATTTTGTCCTGTCAGGTTTCTTCTTCATTCGGAGAAAACTATCAAAACATGATTTCTAAAATATATACGAACGGTAAAACGATTATTTACGAAAACGTAAGTTACATTTGATAACCGAAACTGAATTCGCTGTATACGGGAGAGAATACAGAAATAACAAGGCGATTAAATTACATTCCTTTATGAGATGCGGTTCACAGAAATTTCGTATTCGAAGACTATACTGCGAACTAGTAATAATAAGTAACAGATATGTAAATTCCGTATTTTTTTCCGGATTACAGGTTATATAAACCAATTCATTTAATATCAAGGAACGGGTTTGAAAGGGTAGAGTAAGACCGTCATTGGTAAACTAGGGTCACCGGACCATACCTGGCTTTCACCTAAAAGTGATGTAGGGTAAACCTGCGTCAGGTAGGTCGGGTTATGGGCTACTCGTCCCACGCCCTTATGATGACGAGAGTGGAGTTTGCTGGGGGACGCAGCATTCCCTTCTCCGTTTCACGACAAGTTCAGGCGGGGTCTTCGAACCTGGAGCGACTTGATGCGTCATTTTTTAGTGCTGCACGTGTTTATCTTTCTTAAGGTGACAGGCTACGTTAGGGTGATCTAATACCTTAAAAGGATAGGAAGAGAATTTAAAAGGGGGGGATGCTTGAAGGTTATCAGTTTTGGTGGCTCTCGCCTATAATATGCTATGAAAGGAGAGTTGCCAGATTCTGAATAACCCTCATGCCTGACACGGGCAGACAGGGGGTGACTTTTTTTGGGGGGGGAGGGGGTTGGCAACTCCCCCTTTAATAGCATACGAAGAGAATTGAAAAGGGATGATAACTGCAACATCCCACATCCTCCGTAATTTTCTTAGCGTATTCCACCCTTGGCCTCCCTCTTCTGATCTTAACCCACACAATTCCCACTAATGCTAATTTTACAAGACCCTCGTGTCTCGAAACGTGGCCTATTAATCCATCCCTTTTTTTGGGCAACATCCTCCATAATATTCGGTGTTCCCCTATTCTGGTTAGAACTTCCTCGTTAGTACCTCGATCCATCCATCTGATTTTCATCATTCTTCTATAAAAATGTCGATTGTAATGGTTACTTAATTTTAATGTATTTGATCACTTTTCGTTTTTTAAGAAATCTATATAACAACAAAACATTTGTCTATTCTATAAATCTATTTTTTAATTTGTATGTACTAGCCTAATAATTGCTACTGAGCTTTTGTTCAACTCCAGTAATAAACCATATATTTGTAGTAAAATAATGGCTGAAGAACGCCGGCTAGAGGTTTCAAGAGACCTGCTACATCAGCTACGCCGATTTCGACCTGTTGTTTCAATAGTTTGAAAGCAAATATCTGCCCTCCAGTTTTGATTTAACTTGTCTTTTCGTGGATCAAATTGGATTAATTTATTTCTGCGCTGAGTTCACTGTGCCACTCGTTCACGAATACAAATAATGATAAATAGATACCGTCGATGCTATCCAAATTCTAAGATATTGTACACGGATAATTTACCACTTCAATAGAGTTCTTTATCGCCCACTTAAACAACTGTGCACTGCATTTCCCATTTATGAAGTGGGATACGCGCAAATTAAGACGCGTCGTAAAACTACTATGTCAACTTTTATTCTTTCGCGAGATACTGATACAGAAATTTTGGCGCATTTTCTCGTTGAAGTTATTTGTATACGATAATTCATTAAGATGATTAATCAAATTATGATTTGGAAAGATGTTTTCAATTATTGGGCTATAAAAAGGTAACACCAGCTCTGTGTATGCTGGACGATACTTGTTCATATAGAAAGGAAATTAATATCAACAAATGTCGGATACATGATCACAATTTTAGGGTGTATCCCCGTCTAGATGTGTCCTTTTAGATACTACTCCGGATATATTTATTAACTTGTGCTTTTGGAGAAAGATGATAATCAAATATACTAATTCAAGTTATAACTACGAATTAGAATTAATTATGAAAAATTCAAGTTAAGAAATATGGTTGCCGCCGATACCAGCAGCAGTTAAAATACAGTTAAGAATTGTTACGAGAACTTATAATTACGTCAAGGTGAAAGTGAGTCGTCAGATGAAGTAGACAATATAGTTTTCATCTGTTAGGAGGCCGTAGTTTCCACATCAGATGGCAGGTTTTCGGAAACAGTGTAAACAAATACGAATTATTTTGATTTTCCCGAAAAATGCTCTAAACTATTAGAAAGGAGAAGTGGATATAGTGGTTCCTCTTAACTATGGTTGAACATTACCGAATAGTCTTGTGCAAAGAAGCGACCAATGGCAATCGTTCTCGTCCCTCAATTAATCTAAAATATGTGAAGTTTCCGAACTGGAAAGCCATCTGGCCCTCCAAGAATTTTACGGGTCATATCTAAAAGCTCTTCAATGACTACACTGTAAAACTGTCGCACTTTATTTGTAGTTCGTTTATTACTACCCAAGACTGTAAATTCTGCCAATTCTCAGTCTTTCAGAAATAGATCGTTAAATTATTTAATTTTAAAGTTCACCCTATATATACAACAGTTATTGAAGATTCCAAATCTTGAAATTTTTTGAAATGCTCGTTATATGGCAAAAATACTAACTCTCAGATTTTGTTTTTATCCAGCTTACCATTTCCAGATTTTAAAACTATTTACTGTGGATTTTACAGAGTTGACCAAGCAAACCAAATATATTGTTAAACGAAAATGGAATGATATTATTATACATTCGTTTTTAGTTATCAAAATTTTCAAATTTGATTTGTATTTGTTGAGGAAAAGTGATTCAAGAAATTGTGTAGAATGGTAATAATTGTACCTGTGCCACTTTATATAATTATATGCTGGGGAAGAGAGAACAATTTGGAAGACTTTGACCAAGTGAAGGGATAATTAAAAGGCCACGTTTTGAGACATGAGGGTCTTGTAAAATTAGCATTAGATGAAAGTGTGTAGAATAGAAGAGGGAGGCAGTGTATGGAATACGCTGAGTAGATTAGGGAGGATGTAGAATGTAGTAGCAGTGTTGAAATGAAAAGGCTTGCGCAGGATAGGTTAGCATGGAGGGTTGCATATGACCAGTCGAAGGACTGAATACCGCCAACATCATATTACAATCAATGGTTGTAATATTTCCAGTAAAAAATCAATTATAAGTCGTAAATAGGCAACAATTCTGCATTTATTTCACGCACATACACAGATTTGCCATTTTAAAGTTTATTTTACTTGATACATTATTACGACTACTAATTGTTATTGAGTGTGCTGATATTAATCCTTTGGATGCCCGTCGTTCCAAAGTACTAGATTTGTTAAAAAATGTAATTTTTTTTCTCGAAAAATATTTATTTATTCATCAATGTCTATTTTATCCTCTTCAAAGTTCCCCCTCTGAATTGTTTTGCTACAAATCAGGGCATTAACTTCGTATTGCTTCACGCAAACGGCGCATAACTTGACGGTTATATTCCTTATTGACCTTACGACCTTCTCGCAAGATCTCGTGATGCACCACTTCACATTTGACCGAACCTGGCTAGCTTTTTTCGGTCTTCGCTCTTCTGACTACTTTCACTAGAGATTGAGCTTTGGTTTCGACGTCATAACTATATACCCATGTTTTGTCACCACTTATGATCCTTTTGAGCAAGGAAGTGAGCCGTTGACGTCATTCAACAACTCCTGGGCGACTGTTCTTTTGTTAGAAATTTTTTAATATCGAAACAAACTTCGCTGCCACACGTTTCGTGCCCAAAACATCCGAAAATTGCCAACCGATATCCTCAGCAACTTCTCTAATAGTGATTCAACGATTCTCCATAGCAATTTTCTTCACTGCTTCAACGTTTTCATTAACATCTTCTCGACCTTCTGTGAATAGCTTGGTAGCACTTATAAACTTTTTTTTGCTCGAAGTACACTCGTCAAATGCCACAGTCAACTTTTCAAGTGATTGGAGCACTTAATTTTATTTTACACGCAATTCTTTGAACCATTTTTTCGATTGCCAAAAATCGCAAAAGCTCAGCTAACATGTGGAACCTATATATTTAAAAAACAAACTACAAATGCAAATGGCTGCTCATGTCAACACATTTAGGAACATCTGTACGAACATAACATACCGGAAATCTTGAATCTAATATACGTAGCCCGCGCGAGATTTGAAAAGTGACTTTTTTAAAAAACAAACCTCGTATAGCTGCTTCACATAGATTATCGTTTGTGTTACATTTTTATAAAAATTGGCAGCGTGACTACTGAACATTTCCCATTTCTTTATATTTCACATGGGCACGAAAGTAAACAAATTTGGGAGTCGGAAAATTAAACGAAAACAAAGAGATCACCTGCAATGTCAAATTATTTTACAAGTCTGTAATCTTTGTTCAGTATACTATTCGTACTTGAGGATGAATGGATGCTATTGAGAATTTAATAATTGTTGCGAAAAGCTATATACGATTTCTGGTTTCTTACGACAAGGTTATTGACTGAATCGTGACATACCTATTTTTTTCTTTCTTCATTGTCGCATCACACTTCTTTTGGCCAACTCTGTAAAATGCATAGTAAATCGTTCCCATAATCTGTAAAATCTGGGCTCGCTGACGATGGACATGTGGCAGGAGTTGTCCGCGGGTTCCTATTCTGCCAGTCGGTCCGCTGCGCACCCCCCCCCCCCTCTTTTCCTTCGCCCCGATCTAGTGATGCTTTTATCTGCTTCACAATTAGACTACATTGCTTTCTCCTCTGCATCCTTCCTTTACATTCCTTATTATGCTGCTAAGGGTGAGAACCACCGTCATGCAGCCTGTCACTCATAACGTAAAAGAAACAAAAGTTCATACAGTAAAGCTCAAGTCTAACAAATAGAAAAATATATTCAATTTATCAGCAGTGTTTTCCTGTGACATGTTCAAAAAGTATTGCTCCGATGATGCCCTAAATTAACAATGAAGGAGCGCTTTGCAAGCTAATTTATTTGTCCGGTACCTGCCAGACATGGGTCTTCAAGTTCAGGGCGGGAACATATCAGGCGCATTTACTCATAAGAAAGGACATTAATGAAAAAAGCTGTCCTTTGTGGGCGAAAATTCAGGTGCATTTTTTCCCCCTCAGATCGTACATGTTTCGGAACAGGATGCGCACTCTACCGGTCCATTTACTTATAGCTAGACAGTACCTGATTATGTCAATCACTCTTGAATGTGTTTTCCTTAGTTCGGAATTGAAGAGCCACAGCAGCAAACCAAATCCGTAGAGATTTCAGTTTTTCCATTGTTATTGTTGTGGTATTCAGTCCTAAGACTGTTCTGATGCAAACTCCTAGCTAACCTGTTTTGAGCAAGCCTTTTCATTTCGCATAACTAGCACATCCCACAATCTCCATAACCTGCTTAGGGTATTCAATCCTTGGCCTCTTTTTTCTGTTGTTACACCACACACTTCCCTCTAATGCTAACTTTGTAAGACCCTCATGTCTTAAAACGTGTCCTAGTTATCTATCCCTTCTCTTGGTCAACGTCCTCCATATTGTTTGCTCTTCCCATACTCTGTTTAGAACTTCCCCGTCAGTTACTCTATCCACCAATCTAATTTTCAGCATTCTCCTACAGCACCACATTTCAAATGATTCTATTATTTTCCTGTCTGCAATTCCCACCGTCCACTTTTCGCGCCCATATAACGCCACGCTCCATACGAACATTTTTAGCAACGTTTTCGTAATATTCACAATTATATTACCTGTGGTACCTTACTCTTATGTCTACTATACTTCTGCCATTCCTAGTTATTACACTTTCCAAGTAGCAGAATTCCTTAACTTCCTTCAAAATATCCCTTCCCAATATAACACCCTTTGTTATTCCGCTGTTTCCCATACTACACTCCATTACCGTAGTTTTCCCTCTATTAATCCTCAAGTTGAACTCTTTCTCAAGGACCACGTTCATGCCATTTATTATGGTTTCCAAGTCTTCTTCCGATTCCCCTAATACTTCAATGTCATGGGAAAATCGTAGGGTTTTCATTTCTTTTCCTTGCAGTATGATTCCATTTCCATATTCCGTTTTAACTTACTTCAAGTTACACAGCACGGGCGACAGACTGCATCCTTGTCTTATTCCTTTCTTGATCTTCCATTCTAATTACTACTGTAGACGTTATGTATAAGCCTTTTTTCTCGATATCTTATTCCTGTGCTCTTCAAAATACTTAATAGTGTGTTCCAGGTCACATTATCAAAAGCTTTTTCTAAATCTACAAATGCCATGAACGTAGGCCTGTTTTTTTCTTATCCTGTCTAAAATTAGACGCAAATTCAATATTCCTTCTTGTCCCTGCATTCTTTCTGAAACCAAACTCATCTTCGAAATCGCATTTGACGTTCTTCCATTATCTCTAACGAATTTAAAAGCAAAAGTAATTACACGAAGAAATCTGAAGAAAAGTATTAGTTATCGGATTATTTACTCAGTCTTGAAAAGACTATTTGAACAAAATAATTCATATTATACATTTACTTCGTTTTATAATCCTTACAGAAATTTGAAGATTGTATGCTAGTGTCATGTTTTTGTTTCAGCAATAATTAACCATAAATTATATTAAATGTAATAAATTTTCAAGGGGTAACATTTTTTAATAATTTACGTCAATCCATAATAATAATAATAAATCGTGTTGTGCGACCTGGGTCGAATTTTTTTGACATGATAAACCGTCCAACTTTGCATTTCACTACCGCAACCACATATAATGGCGACAAAATGCTGTAGCGATTTCAAGAAAATCCCTAGCTCAGAACTAAGGAGGTTCTTGATCTTCCTATCTGTTTTATTCAGCGCTAGTATTGCCCAACAGCTGACTTGGTTGAGACTTGACTGTAGTGCATACGTTAGGTAAAAGGAAAAGAAATGAGTGATTGGAAGAATAATAAAATGAAACTGTTAAGAATGAAAGAAAGGGTGTATATTAAACCAGTGGAAGAATACGAGAAGAAGACCGATGTCTAGAAGAATTACTTTCATCCTGAAGATTGCAAAGGGCTATTTTTGTTTTCAGATGGTAGCGTGGCATTGATGCAGTAGGTTTTCACTCAAGTTTTGTACCGAGATTTACGGAGGTAACATAGCTTTCCAGTGAAAGGACATTCCTTTTTGCCGTGCGACCAGCACTTCGACGTGATTGGAAATATGAAGAGAGCAGTGTATAAAGGAATGGTAGAATTATTTAGAAAGTTTCAAGAATATTGCTTCCAACCAAATGCAGTGCAGTTTATAAAGTCACTTCTTGGATCTGATGTACTGTGTACTGAGGACGGAGATTTTCATATGACAGAAAATACAGTGTACACTGGATGCATTAAAAATATTTTTTTCATGTTTATTCACAGAAGTATTGGAACTGTTCTGCTTTTCGTCCGCATGTTTTGTAGTAAAGTATACTCTGTAAATAAAGTTTCATTAATTGTTAGTTCAAAGTAATATCTTGTGATTCCTAAAACACATCATGTCAAGTCAACTGTCGCAGACGAGATTTACAAAATTCATAACTGGTAATATCGACAAAATGTATAATCAATGTAAGTGGAATAAGAAAAGCCGTATTACACGTAATATGCTTTTAATAAAACTATTTTTTTTGGCAAAACTGTAAAGTTTCGGTTTGTGGACTTATGATCTTGAAATTATTGTTTCAATGTCTCAGTAATTCGGTGACGTTCTTGTATTTGTGTATGAAGATATAATGCAAAAAAAAACTAAATCAAATTTAGAACTTGAAAGTTTAATAAACGCTAGATGTGCTTGGAGAAATGCAGATGAGGGCGTGTGTCGTGCAGATGGCGTCACTTCCTGCGTCACGTGACCGGAAGCGTGCTGTCTGAACTTAACACCTGTCCTAAAATTTCGTCCCCCAACAAGCCAAAACATGGTACCCGTAGCCTAATTTCGATTTGAGCTGCTTTGTTTTGTTTTTCATCCATATTTATTCTCAATTTCCTCCTTGAACTCCATTAGTGTAAATTATAATTTTAATTCTATTTTCAATTAATATATTTGTAATTTGTCTTCGTTCTGCTCAGTTCATAATTTATTATAGGTCATTTCTATTTACTTATTGTTGAATATGGTATTATATTGGTTATAAATGCGTCAGTAACACGTTTGGGATGACAATTACTCATCGAGCAAAATTGCTATCGTTATTAAGTTACTTTATTTGTGACTGCGCTGTTGATTTTGTAATTTTGTCAGAATTAGGTGTTGTTGTGTTATTCAGTCCTAAGACCGGTCTGATGCAATCCGCCATGCTAACTTATCTTGCGCAAGCCTTTTCATTTCGTTATAACTAGCACAACCCACATTCTCCCTAATCTGCTTAGCGTTTACATCCTTGGCCTCCCTCTTCTGTTCTTACCCCGCACACTTCCCTCTAAAGCTAATTTACAAGACCATTGTGTCTTAAAACATGGCCTATTCATCTATTCCTTCTCTTAGTCAACGTCTTCCATATTGTTCGCTTTTCCCCTATTCTGTTTAGAAATCCTCGTTTGTGATTCTATCAACCAATTTGATTTTCAGCATTCACCTATAGAACCACATTTCAATGGATTCTATTCTTTTCCTTTCCCCAACTCCTATTGTCCACATTTCGCACCCATGTAATGCCACGTTCCATACAAACATTTTTTGCAACGATTTCCTAATATTCACACTTTATTACCTGTAAGTAAATCCCTCTTTTTCACGAAAGCCTTCCTTGCCTGTGCTATCCTACACTTTATGCCTACTATACTTCTACCATCCCAAGTAGCAGAATTCCTTAACTTCTGTCAAAATATCCCTTCCCAATCTAACACCCTTTGTTATTCCACTGTTTCTCATATGAGAAACAGAATTAGTACCGGTATATAAATCTACATCAAATATAATAACTGGTTTTGGATCCAAATTATTTTTTGTATTGTAAACTTTCAATAAATAATTTTCAAATTGTTACAAAAAGGATTTCATATTGGTTAATATTAATTCCTACTGCGTACGATTTGAATGTTGAACTCCTGGAGAGTCTATAACCATTTAGTTTTTCATTTGAAGGATTAATACTAGGCCTAATTTTGATTTTGACCAGCTTCAGTAATTGGACATTTCATTAGAATGCCTATGTATGAGATGTATGGAGCTTAATCTGATTTGTGATTGTTGAACTCATTTCTGCATTGTGTGGCTATGACAAGACATGCAGTAAAGTGTCCTTGGTTTGAAATGATTTCTTTTGGGTTCATTAGTTAGTCAAACACATTATTTTAAACATTTATACAATTTCAACTTTATAAGTTACATTTGGTATGTATAAAAGCACTGGCATTGAAACTGTTACACTAGGAAATGATTTGCTCTTTATGTTGATATTACTACTTTATCTGTAGTTCATTAAATCTAATACCTCTTCAATAATTTACCATATATTTGTTTCTTCTTTGGATGTCAATTTTCCTTTTTGTTTTCTCTTCCTTTCATTACATTTTAATGTACATGGTTAATTTATGATGATTGTAGGATTGCCGGTTATTCCAAAACCACCACCAGTAAGTCATATTCTGGCTCCACACAGCAAACACCACCGAACGGGCGCACCATTACCTGGAGGACACACTGTGCCTGGTCCAGGTCCAGGAGTTGTGGCAGCAACTTCTGTTGGCTCGCAGCAAGCTGCGTCTGCAGCTGGTGATCGATCATTTGCTGCTGCTTTGCGCAAGTTAGCCAAACAGGCAGTACCTCCTTCAGGTATGAGCAGTTACTAAAAACATAACACATTGTATGCAACAAAAATATTTTTGATTTCAATAAAATGCACACATTTATAATAATTTTGAATTTATTATTATCAATTTTTTTAAGTAAGGTGTGAAAACATGTCTGAAAATAAATGTTTAATAAATCAGAGCCCCTTAATGAGGCGAGAGATCTGTATATTGGTAAAATATTAATGGTTTTCTTTATTCTCTTCAATAAATTCACCCATGCATTCAGTTTACTTGAAAAAATGCATAGATATGTTCTATCTGTATTCTCTTAAACCATGTTTATTTAATTTTATCATATTATTTAATATCTGCTTTTCTTAGTGATAAAAAATCAAGTTTTGTCAACATTTTTTTAGAAATATTTATTGCATTCAAATTTTCACTCAGAACGGGAATGTGACAGTGAACAAGCTGCTCCACCAACTAGACAGATGTCTCCTAAGAGTAGAGGTCCTCCTCCTCTGGTTAGGGGCACTTCTCCTAACACAGCTGTGAGCAATCAAGATGGTAGGAAGGTAAGAAAGTTTGTTAAATTTTTATTAAATTTGCATAATTTTTCAATATTCTAGAATAATTACAAAGACCTTTAGGTTGATGTACAACTTACTTTACAGTAGCATCCAACAATTTTATGTGTGTATAAGAAAGACAGAAAAAGTTATCAACTTACCTTAAAATGATAGTAGGCGTTGACTAGCAGGGGAGTACAAAATTATAAATTTTCAAGTACTATCTTCTTTAGAAGGCTCTGACATATATTTTTACTTTTTCGTTCTTTCCTCTATGTACCTTGAACATGCGCTTTTCTTTGAGTCTATTTCTATACCTGAGCACATGCATTCCTTAGTGCATTACTACCTTTTGCCATGTAATGTTTCAAAATTATAACTATATTTAATGGGGGGAAATGCCTAAATTGTGGGATTTTCCAAGGCTTAACCTTGGGGTGGAAAGTGGACACCGACAAAAGAAACTCATGTGCCGGAACGCGGCGGCTGCTAGTGAAGGATTACCAGGGTATATAAAGGCCCAAAGTTAGCGGCGTCGACCAAAAAATATATTTTTCGGACCAGGGAAATATCAAGGCAAGAGAATATTTTCCCATGAGAACTGCCATGGGATATCAGGGCTCTGGAAGGGAGAATCTGAGCTGACGAAATGGCAGACAGGAGTAGAATTTGGCATTCTGGACCCAGCAGTAGAAGAAGAACAAGTGCTTCCTTGGCTAAACAGCATGTGACTTATGATGGGCCAGCTAAAACCAAGAAATCACGGCTTGGGTGTGACTTGGGCAACCAAGGACCGGACCATATGCTACCTTCAGCCAACACTGGGAAAGAGAGAGAGAGAGTCATCACCACTTCCGCCAAGGTTAATCTGAGGTATTGTAAACTCCTGGGATGAGAGGGTTTATTTACCATTTTGACAATATGCTAGTCATTTATTCTCCCAAGCCACGAACACCCTGAGAGAAAGAACTTAATATAAATACCGGGAGGAAAATGTATATATGTAATCAATAATGTACAAAAAATAAATTCTTATTAGTATAATCTTGATTTTTTTTACTATTATCATTATTATCAGAAGTTACCCAGAAGTGAAGAGGGAGCGGTACAACCATATTTCTTTCTTTAATCACAATACATTTACTCAATGCATATGCATATGAGTATACAGGTTGTTAAAAAACTGTTAAATATTTTAAGAGAAAAGACTATAAAAAAAGTCCGATAAAGATGGGCCTGGAAACACATACTTGCCGAGATATGTACACTTGTTCGTAGTAGCAGATGATGATTGGTTGTGAGTTGTAAGGACTCATTGTCTAGTACCACAAAATGTCAACAGTGGAAGACCTCAGTTAGTCTGCACACCTTATGTACTACATTTACTGGACAAAAGACCTGGACCCAGTTGATTGGCAGCAGAAGGTGTGAGTCATTTTCTTGTCTAGGTGGTACTACATAAATTGCTGTATGTGAGGTGTGCAGACTGACAGAGGCCTTACACTGTTCACCTTTTGTGGCACTAGGGAATGTGTTCTTAGGATTCAAATAATTAATTAACACAATTGGTAAAGACAGGGAAAAAATGGAAAGGTGGTGGTTTGCATGAAGTATAAAGCTGGCAGACACCATAACAATTGCTGTCGCTTTTCTCCTGCCAAATGGGGTAGTTTGCCTCCTAAAATTTGAAGAAAATCCCACAGTCTTCATAGTGTTTTCTAGCTTTATACTTTAGGTAAGCCAGCACCATTCTACCTCTCTCTCCTCTCCATGAAATTGGTCCCACCATTTGAGGTAGGCAAGCCGAGCCAGACATATTATTGCCATTGTTGGCACCCAGTTCATATTAAGCCATGGTTGGAGGAGGTGAGGGGAAGAAGAGAACGGTACTCAAATCCTGCCACCATAGCAATGAGTAACAAACAATAAAGAAAACCAATTTTTATGCCTAAGAAAGTAGAAATGCTTTCACCAGAAGCTCAAGCAGGAGCGTGTAGATATTTTAGAAAAAAGACCAGAATGGAAAAATGTCGACCGGACCAGAGACTCTTACCCTGGACCTCCCGTTTCCATTCTTCACAAATTTCCTAGAAATTGGGATGTGAAGAATGTGATTTTCTTTATTTTGGTTATTTTTGGTAATTTTTATTCTGCAATATTGCCTGGTGCTGAATAAATAAAAATTCGTTAATTAATTGGAGGCAGAGTACAGCTGTGACAAGACGTAGCAGTTTGTAATTCATCAAAAAAATCCTTACTTTTGTTACTACATATATATTATTATTATTCTCATAATCCCCCATTATTGAAGCAATTTGGAATTGTAATAACAAAATTGAACAATCTGCTCCTAAAATTATTTTTGAATTGTCTTTTACTAATACTAAAATATTTAATGGTATATTCATGTATTCAATAACTAACTTATTGAAACTATAATTGGAGTGAAATATTACTTCAATTTATTTATAACATTTTAAAGTACACATATCATTCCTTGCTTTTCCTTATTTCAGTTGTTAATATTTTAGTAGATAAACTTTGTACAATGCTATTCTTGTGTTTTTTTTCTTGTAGGAGAGGAGTTTAAGCCATGAACAACATAGTAACCGAAATCGTGGTGCTGAAGAAGTTCAAATTTATGGTAGTCGAGGAGCAGCTGCTGTACCACCTGAACCCGCTGCTCCTCCTTTACTTGTACGTAGTGGTTTTCAACCTTACAGACCAGAAGAATCACGTCTTGGACACCCTCCTCCACCTCCACCACATTTCTCTTTGGATCCTGCCGCTGCCTATGGACAGTACCATCATGGACTTTATCCAACCCATTTACAGCACCCTGCATATAGGTATTCATATTAACCATTTTTCTTTTATCACTATGATAATTAAATTAAAAATTATGTGCTGTTTAATTGAGTTCAATGTATATAACTAATTAATTTAGAATGTATGAGGGACATTCTGTAATTGGAGACGAATTGATCTAGAAAAATTATTTTGTAGGAGGTACTTAGTACTTTCATGACTATAGATTCACATCTGAGACTTTAAAATCATTTTGTTTATAACCTAAAAATTGCAATTAACAATGGCATGTCAGCTTGAAATTTGTGTATTAGTTGAACATTGTTCATTGATCTGTTTTTCGGCTTTCTGAAGGTAAAAAGAGGGTTGAAATATTTTTGGGAATTACTTTACAGTATTTGAAAGTTGTTGAATGAAATGTAGAAAAATTTATAGCTGGGTAGAACGATTCAAAACTGGTCAAACCTTGGTAAATGACATGCGATGTGCTAGACATCCAGTTGAAGTGTCAACTTCTTTGCTTGAAACATTATTTGTGAAGACTGACATATTACAGTTGATGATGTAGCAAAAAAGTTACAGCAAGTGTTGGCACAGTTCATAACAATGTCAAATATTGAAACCGTTAATGTAATAACACAAGCAAACAAGTCTAATTATGAGTGCAGACTTGAAAGAACACTATGAAAGGAAATGTGGCTGTTTTCTGAACTAGATTTTAATGGGTGATGAAACTTGGGTTCAACATTTAGAACCATATTCCAAAAGACAAAGCAAAAAATAAAATCCCCCCAGCTCTCCTGACTGAAAAAAATTTAGAACAAAAGAATCATTTGGATAATATATTTTGACAGTCTTTTGAGATGCCTGAGGTGTTGTCTTTTGTTGTTATTTGGAGGATCAGCTTACACTACTCGGTTATGTTAATGAACAAAGTAAAGCCATCAAGGAGAGGAAAACTACAGGGTTCTCATAGAAAAGGATCCATGATAGTGCTTGCCGTCACTGCCAAGATGACCCAAGAAACATTGAAATATATGGGTTGCAAAATACTACCTCATGCTCTGTACCGTCCAGATTTGGTACCCTCTGACTTTAATTTGTTTGGTCTATTCACAAAAGTATTATGTGGAAAAAAGTTCAGCAACAGTTCAAATAATTTGCAAAACTGGCTCAAAAAACAGGACATAGACTTCTTTGTATCATGTATAAAAAAAACTAATACGTCATTGGAACAAGTGCATTACAATTTGTGGAGATTATCTTGAGAATTTTTACAAGTCTCATTTTGTAAAAATGTAGTTTTCTATATGAATTTATTTCTATATTTCTTGAATTTTCCTTGCATAAGCATTACAGTTACTAGTTTCTATTAATTTTTTTAATTGATAGAAAACATTTGGAATAGTAATTCAAAGATTGTAATTTATTACATGTACTCTAATTGTTAAATTACAATATTTACATAAACCTTGCTTTATCTTAACTTGATCTTCTTATATAAATTTTCTTTTCAATTACTTTATTTGTAAACTTAATCCAAACATCAAAGAACAAAGTTTTTTCTGGTGTATTTGTTGAAGAAAATGTTCTTGGGTTTCCACCTGGCTCAAACAGTGATCGTAGCATGACATTTTGGTAGACTAAAGCACTGCTGTCATCTCCTAGCTATGATGACCCAGGTGGAAACCTAAGAACATTTTCTTAATATAAACAGATTTAAAGAAATGTTTGGGATAACTACCTGCATTTAAATATAAACTTCTCGTTAATGTAATACTTACGATGTAAATTGCTATTTTACTGACTTTCTTCTTCTTTACAGTTTAGAAGGCCAGCTATGCTTAGAACGGTGTGGTATGCTACGTACGCCTCTTTTTCCGCCAATTCCAAATCCATATAATCTATACACTATACCTCGTTATTCTCCTGAGATGCTGCCCTCCCCGTTTGGGTTAATAACTCCAGGATTACATGAAAGGTATAAATATTTCCAAAAAGTTCAATTGCTAAAATTATAGTTCCCAGTTTATATAATGTTTTAACAACCCATATTAGAATGTGCATTATTTTTATATTTTTTTGTAATAGGTTGAAACTAGAAGAAGAACACAGGCAGCGGCTACGAGAAGAAGAGAAAGAAAGAGAGCAAGAAAGGGAAAAGGAAAGGGAGAGACGTGAAAAAGCGCGTCGTAGTCCCAGAGCATCTCCATCTCATCACCAAGAGATTCCAGGTGAGGATAGTCGGGACAGAGGATATATACAAATGGTTTTCCCCTCGCTTACTATTTTCGTTTTCTGAATACATTCTAGAGATGTATATGTCTTGGGTTCATTGTTGATAGCATTATAAATAGAAATGTTGCCTGTTCAGGCCTCACCACGGTTTTGGTCTGTGTTTTGTTTCAGCTAGGAAGGCGCCCATAACAGGAGTGCGGGAGAGAGGGTCAGAGAACAGTCACAGTCACAGTCATAGGAAAGAAGTTGAGCAATCCCACCGGCCTCCACACCCTCCTCCATTAATAGCTCCTGGTTCAATACCAACTCCTACCGCAGTTACCTTGCCCCCTCCCTTGCATCCCATCTCAAATCATAACTTGGAATCAGAAATACACCAAATGTCTGGGAAGGCACTGCATCTTAGTGGCATTCCTCGCATTCCATTTCCTGGAACAGCTCCACTTTCTTTGCCACAACATTCAGCTCATAATTCTAGCCATCACCAATCAGTTTCTACACCTCAATCTCATCACAGATTGTCTTCTACACCACCTCATCAATCTCATCACAGATTGTCTTCTCCACCACCTCATCAATCGCATCACAGATTGTCTTCTCCACCACCTCATCAATCGCATCACAGATTGTCTTCTCCACCTCCTCATCAATTGCATCACAGATTGTCTTCTCCACCACCTCATCAATTGCATCACAGATTGTCTTCTCCACCACCTCATCAATTGCATCACAGATTGTCTTCTCCACCACCTCATCAATTGCATCACAGATTGTCTTCTCCACCACCTCATCAATTGCATCACAGATTGTCTTCTCCACCACCTCATCAATCGCATCACAGATTGTCTTCTCCACCACCTCATCAATCGCATCACAGATTGTCTTCTCCACCACCTCATCAATCGCATCACAGATTGTCTTCTCCACCACCTCATCAATCGCATCACAGATTGTCTTCTCCACCACCTCATCAAAGTGTTCCATCTCATCATTTATCAAGTACACCATCTCGTACCCTTGCATCAACCCCACCCCACGTTATTCCTCCTCTTCCAACCCCAGTTCCTGTGGCCCCAGTTCCTGTGGCCCCAGTTCCTGTTGTCCCAGTTCCTGTGGCCCCAGTTCCTGTTGCCCCAGTTCCTGTGGCCCCAGTTCCTGTAACCCCAATTCCTGTAACACCATCTCATGCTCAAGTTATTCATTATCGTCCGTCAACTCCACCTCATTTAACTCATCATCTTCCCACTTCCCATTACGCATCTAGTCAAAACTCCCATCAGCGTACAAACAGTCTATCTGCTTCTTCTGCAGTGCAGCCTGCAAAGATCCAAAAGGAACAAGTTAATTCAGCTCCTACATTTGTGAGACCATTTGAAGACAGTTTTCCACAGCAGCACATTAGTAAACGAACTCCAGTAATACCTCCAACAACTACTTCAACTTTTACGCTGCCTGCGAAAGACCGTTCTGTGTCAGAAGTGAGTCAGATAGTGGGAACCTCGGAACCAACAGTCATCAGTTCAGTTATTACAAAGAATCATCATGCCCAACAAGTTCATTCTGTTGTTCCTTCTACTAGCAGTATACCTACCAGTGTGTGTGTTACGGTGAATAACAGTAGTATTAAACAGACAAGTGTGCGAGAAGAATCGAGGACATACATGCTACCTAAGGATAATGGAAATTTAACTGTTTCAAGTAGTGACTGTACTACTCAAAAGACATGTTCCCCTAGAGGTACAAGTGGACAGCCTTTAGATGTGTCAGTGACGCATCAGGCAGCCAGTTTGAAACCTAGCGTTGATTTACACCAACAGCCTGGACCTCCAGCAGTAAATTCCATGCTCAGCCAAAGTCCACCTTCCTCCCATCAGTTTCAACAAATACAACAAACGATCCCTGTCGTTCAGCAAAATCAGGAGCCAATACCATTCCTGCCATCTGCTGGAACATCACCTCAGCAACCAATTTTGCAAGTACCTCATCCTCCAGCTGTGTTGATTGTGCCAGATGCTTCTAAAGTTCTGGCAGCGGCTAAGGATAATTCAGGAACAATGTCAGTGTGGGATTACCATTACTGCAGCAAAAGTATTACCAGCCAAAGGGTTAGTACCTATGGGAGTAGTAATCAGAATGTGTTTTTGATTATAATTAATTTTATTGATCAGTTCAATAATTTATTGCTTGAAATTGCTGTAAACTTTACTGTTCAAATATATTAGTAATACTAATTTTCAAATGACTTATTACTACCAACTTGCCTACAATTATTAGCTAAATTTACTAGTTCAGTGCTGCAAAAGAATTTTTAATACACAAATTTGATTTAATTTCAGCTGGAAATTTCTTTAACTAAAAAATTGTCTCAGAAACACCAAAATACAGTAGTCAATTTATTATTTTCATATTATTTGAATTATTTCAGGTTTTTAGCTTATTTTGGTAAAAATTTTAACCAAAACATTCAGTGTTAGAATTGAAATCTTCGGAAATAATAATAATAATAAAAACCTTCTGAAAATTCATTATGAGGAAGTATGGTCAAAATGAGAGCGTTAAGACGTTTTGTCCTTCTGTAGTCTGTTTTAATGTATTAAAATAATTTGTTAAATAAAATATATTACAATATAATTTTGAGATCAAACTTCTGATATTTTTTTTTTCAATTGTGGTCCATTATCATTGATTCTTCCTTGGGATCATGGGATGAAAATAGTCTTTTTTAAATGGCAAATAGCTATTATATACCATACAATATTATATTTACCAAACAAAGTATTGCCTAAAGAACTAAACTTTGCCCTCAAAATTGTAGTTGGATAAAAAGTTATTGGGTTTCCACCCGAGTTAAAGAAAGTTATACCACATTGTTTCCTAATAAAAAGGAAATGTGACACCACCTTAGGGATAGTGTTATAGGAAGCCAACTCATATAGACTTAACCTCAATGCTACAAATTTACACTCGCCAGCACAAAAACGTTCTGTAATTAAAACTCTTGTTCACACAGCCTCTGCTGTAGCCTTCCTGTAGAGATTAAGAACTCTAAAAAGATCTTCGAGGAAAATGGATATTCCAATACACAGGTTACTAGGACTTTTAACAACAAGGAAAGGAAAACCAATAGAGATGTTTCTGGGAGACAAAAAAATGCTTTTGTTCCTTATGATGAGTACACAGCAAAGATTAGTAGAATGCTCTCTAAACACCATTGTAGAACATTCTTCTATACTAATAGTAAAATTCTAGATCTCCTGGGACCAGTAAAAGATAAAGTAGGTCCTAGAACTCCAGGTGTCTACCAAATCTCATGGGGATGTGGATTTAACTGTAGTGGTCAGACTCTCTGAACCATAGAGGAGATGGCAAAAGAACATAAAAGAAATATTCACCTTGAACAACTTTCTTAGTGTGTGCTCACAGAACATTTCCTACACACTGGGCACTAGATGCAATTTGAAGACACACAAGTTTTTCATGAATGTGGAAAATATTGGAGTAGTGTTTTAATTGAGGTAGTAGCAATTAGAACCAGCAACTGCAACCTCATGCACCATGACCAAGGATTTCAAATCAGTGAGGCCTGGAATCCTGTATTGGGTAAACTTGGACACAAGATAAGCAAAATCTTGGTACAATAATTACACCACAAGGGGTCTGAGCAAGTAGACACTTGGCCATGGAACCAGCAATATTGCCTAAGGCTGAGAGCCAATCAAGATAGAACATGCATCATGCTGTCAAGGGATGGAGAGGTGACATGCAAACTACGGGACAGCACTTCACTTGAGAAAGATGACAGAATACACCATCGAAACCTTGTGGCTTAAGCTTTAGTTAACCCAGATGGAAACTGTTTATCCAGAATATACACCAGGAAAATCTTTGATGAAATAGTTTATAGCTCATGAGTTGGTCTACCATCAATTTTAAGAAGAAAAAATGTCTAAAGCATCATCAACATATGTAAATAAGTTCTACATAAAGTTAGCCAAATATGAATTAGTCTGCCTTGTAAAAATAGAATTGTCAGTTGAAAATAAGGATTAATTAACACACACTATTAGTGTGTATTTGGTTACTCAAAACATAATGTCAGATTTATTATTTCATCATGTGTGTAACATTTTCACAGAAATTTTAATTTCAGTGTGTATGAGTTTCACCATTATCATGTACAATGGGTGTCAATTATGTTAACCCTACTGTTTTAAAAGCATTTCTATCTTAGAAGTAGGAGTAATCACAAAACAGGTCGTCTGCATTGCAATCCTGAAATCTTCCTTAATATAATTTATATAATGAGTAGTAATATATTTTATTGAAAAAAAAATCAAATCTGTCAATGGTGACAGTGATATGGATCAATTTTTTTAAAAAAAATATCAAGACATTAACCTTGGAACTGTTTATCAAAACAGTTCACATGTCTGGGAGTTTTGCTGAAAACCGAATACTTGCAGCTGCATGTACACACCAATAGCTATGAATCAGGTAGTGCAAAATGGTTATGTTTCGACTACTTACATGATCGTTCACATCCTTTTCATTCATGCTTTTTTATATGTTGGCACTACCTGATTCACAGCTATCGCCATGTGCAAACACAGCCTCAAGAATTCGATTTCCAGTTGAACTTCCCAGTATACAATTTTGAAATATATGGTTATTGTTTAAAAAGTACACTGGTCTGCTTCCAAGGACAATTACAACCTTGGAGGCAGTTCTCTATAATTTTTTTTAAATCTATTTGTGTGTCAAAATTAAAACTGCTACCAAATTTAAGGTATTGAGGAAATTACCTGATGAAGTCCCAGACGTGATTACGAAACATTGTATAAAAATTTTGATGACTGTAATTGACCATTAATTGAATTATTTACCAAATAGGTGTTATGTGACATTATTTTTATGGTAAATGTTTGTAATAGATTGGAGAAAATGAAGGGCAACAGCAACAGTGTAATGTGACGAGTAAATTGGATATGGCTGAACGTCGTCGTAGGGAAAGGCATAAACTACCTAATAACGTTGCTAGTGCTGTATCAGACTCGGATGGTGAAGACTTGGAGAGCCATGTTCCCATATGGTTAACAAAAGGACCGCCTGCTCAATTAGATGCATCTCCTAAAAAATTAAAATTTCTGAGAATATTTGGTTTAATAACTTTTGCAAAAAGAAATGGTAAGTTTAAATTCCTTTTATATTCCACATTTGGTTTCCTATCTTCATGACAAAATTGTTGCTTTTTGTGAACAAATCATTTTTACGCAAATGTGAAGCTCTTTATTGTATTTTCTCTGATCAAGTATAATTCTTGTTTTATTTTGTTTCAGATTTGGAACTTAAAAAGTTGGAAAGGCGATTACCTAGAAATTTTAAACTTATTCATTTTGAAGGAACTCCAACAGTAGTCATACCTGTTAAGAATTCAGTCCCTTCATCACCACCTTCCCTAAGTCTTCCCCTTCCGAGAGATCCTCCAGAAGTATTAATACGATCCCCAGATTACAAGAGTAAAGTAAGATTTCTTCGAGGGCTTGGCCTGTTGGCATTATCACGCAAAGACAGAGAAGGTAAATTTTTTAAGCTTGTTGCCCATAAAAAAATTCTATTTTGTCACAAAATTCCTTACTCTTATTTTAATTGTAATGTATTAATGATGGATATTTGTCTCATATACTAATCTAAATATGAAAAATTTGAGGTCACAAACAATTAATAAATAATTTAGTGCATTGTTTTTACAATGATATTAAAAGGAATATGTTCACAATAGCGAAATACAATTTGTCAAAAACATTTTGTTGCTTTGTGTCAACTATTATGGTGGACAAGCAGTATGGACAATAATATTATGAAGTAAAATAGGCTACAACAACTTACAGTTAAAGGAAATACTTTGCCTTGTTGGGTTGTCTTATTGATTTGTTTTTTGCGTTTCAAGAAATTTGGTAACTGGCAGAATACAGATACGGAGATGCAAGAAGTTTTCTGAAATTTGTATAAAATTTTAAAGCAAATATTTTGTCTCTCTGTATGCACATGACTAATGTCATGTCACAAGGATTAAACTACCTAAATTTTTAGCAAAATAAATGCTGAGAAAGCCTACCTTTATCGTTATTGAAAGCACTAAGTGACGCATAAGCAACCCAGAGAAATGTTTATTTCACGAGAACTCTTCTTTCTTCAGTTACATCCGAAAATGCTTCAATTGTGTGACAGGAGTGCAGTATGATAGTCTGTATCGTGACATCTTTCTCTGGCACAGTGTTAGCAGATATACTGTCTTGAGAATGTTCTAGATTATACAAACTATTTTTTCTGTAATTATTTTGTTCAAAGAATGAGACAAAAAGTAGAAAAGTTTGATTGTAACTTTCACATTATTGTTTTTTATTAACAATGTTTGTATTGAAATAATATAAAGTTTCTTGCATGTTCTGTATTAGTAGAACTATATTAGTAGAACTATGATAATAATTTCCTATTTTATTTGTTTCTTATAGAAAGTGAAATGATCTGGCAAGCAGTTTTAGCTGAAAGACTTCGCAGGAAATGTATAAATTCAGTTGTAGTTTATTGTAATCGAGCTTTAGGGAAGGATCATACTAAACCTACAAAACAAGTTACAGACAGCATGAAAAGTGTCAAAGAAAAGGTTAAGGAAAGTGTCAAAGAAAATGTTAAGGAAAGTGTCAAAGAAAATGTTAAGGAAAGTGTCAAAGAAAAGGTTAAGGAAAGTGTCAAAGAAAAGGTTAAGGAAAGTGTCAAAGAAAAGGTTAAGGAAAGTGCCAAAGAAAAGGTTAAGGAAAGTCTCAAAGAAAATGTTAAGGAAAGTGTCAAAGAAAAGGTTAAGGAAAGTGTCAAAGAAAAGGTTAAGGAAAGTGTCAAAGAAAAGGTTAAGGAAAGTGTCAAAGAAAAGGTTAAGGAAAGTGTCAAAGAAAAGGTTAAGGAAAGTGTCAAAGAAAATGTTAAGGAAAGTCTCAAAGAAAATTTTAAGAAAAGTGTCAAAGAAAATGTTAAAGAAAACATCAAAGAAAATTTTAAGGAAAGCGTCAAAGAAAATGTTAAGGAAAGTGTTAAAGAAAATGTTAAGGAAAGTGATAGACTGCCGCAAGTGATACCAGAAGTACCAAATAAGCCTAAAACTAAAAGACCTTTAAGTCCTGTGACACCAGAAAAGGTTCTAGTATTACCAGCCCCAGGACAGAATGGAACACGACCATTGCTACACATAGCAACAGTCAACACACCAAGTGTTGTGCTGCTTCAGAATGGAGTGAAGAGGATGGCAGCAGATAAAGAATTGACAGATGGTCCAGAAAGCCCTGTAGCAGAAGAAGAAAAACCACGGTGGACTGGTATTGAAGATATAATGGAGGCTTATCAACGATATTCTAAAGGTCTTTATATACAATATTTATTGAAGTTTTACTGTGAAATTTTCTTTTTAAATAAGTTTTATCATTAAAAAAATAACATTTTTAACTTTTAATAATACAGAAATGATTTTTTGTGTAAATTGTTAATTTGACTTGTTTAATATGTCAGGCGTTGCTTTTTCTCCTTGTATTTAGTATTTGATTAAGGAAAGTGTAATACTGACAGAGTGATACAACTTACTTGTTATATTTTTCTCCAAATAATATAAAGTGTTTTCCATCATAAAATCTTTGTAAAATGTCCTTATTTATTATTTTATCTTGTTGGAATAGTACAGTTTAAAATGTCATCAGTTTCTGGAAATATGGTTTACTATGCAGATCTCAAATGTATTATTTATAGGTGGGCAATTAAGGGATATTCACATATGCTCCCTCCATTTTTGTATCATTTCATGACCAGCTACATCAAAATGTAACAATATGTATTATACATTTATTGTATTTCAATTGCAGAATGCAGTATAGAGCATCAAGTACTTCAAGAACAGTGTGCTAAACAATTGAAACTCTTGGTGGAGCGGCAGCGAGAAGCCGATGTGTTAGACAAGCGATTAAGAGAATTGGTTTCACGTAAGAGTCTACAGGACTATGAACGCCACAAGGCACAACAGGCTTTGGATCAGCTACACTCTTGTTTGCGTAGATTGAGGTAGCAGTGGTAAATTGAGTATGTGTCATTTGTTCTGTGCCTTGGCAGCTCAGCCCCCAACAGTTCTGTGTGGTCCAAGACTATGTGGGAATGGAATATGGTAAATAGAATGTCATTAGAGTTTCGTTATGTTCAAGCTGTTCTTGAATATATAGAGATTTTTATTTGTACCTTTTTGTTGTTACTTTTTTAAGTCATCTGTTTATAACTGCTGAGAAGCACTGTTCATATAATGGAAACAAAGAAATTATTTGGGTACTTCTCTTTTTATGGTTGAATATTATTCTCATTTTCAAAACAATCTCCATGAAGAATGAAAAATTTATGCTGGGTGAATTATATGCAAAAGTAGGCCAAGCAATTTAGGTATGTTAAAAACTCCAAAATCTTTTGAAGTGTTACTTTCCCTCTTAAGTTTTAAAAACCAATTCTAAAGTATTGTGTCCAAAGTTACATTGAATGTAATGGTTTCTTAGTTATCTTTAAAGAACTTGTAAGAGAGGTGAGCATTAGTCATTCTAATCAGTTCCTGTTTTTACTTTTAATGCTTCTCACCTTCAACTTATTTATATTCTGTATACATTATAACAATTTCAGTTCAAACCTCATTTTACTACACAATTGTCAATTTGACCAAAAGGCTTTGCATTTTGACCTGTTGTATCACAGTTGTAATTTCTTTAATATTTTCCAAAACTCCCATATGTTTCCCAATAATTAATGCCGAGTTATATTAAATTACATTAATTCCAATAAATATCAATGAATCTCTTTACTGATGGTGACAACACATTCCATTTTATATAAAAGCAGTAGAGTCTGTAGATTGATTTATTTGAAAAATGGCAGCTGTTAAAAGTTACCTTCAATTACAGTTTAAAAGACCCAGATAGACTGTAACCTGATTTACAAATGCAGATAGTCCAATATTACTAGTCTTATTTGTATAAATTCTTAATTTATTAACTTAGTCAGAATGTATACATTTTATGTCAAACTATTTAAATATTTCAATCTGATTCAATTTTATTTATGTGTATAAATGTATAACTTATGTCATGAAAAATAGCTTTAATGAAATTTATTTATGCTAGTACCTTAATTTCCTCTTATGTCAACCATTAGTTCGGACTATCGCTATCAAATACAGCGCAACTTGTGTGTTTGAAATTATTTTTTCTTGTCAACATGTGAGAAATAGAAATGATTAATTATATTGTACAAAGTCATTTATAATTTAATTAAAGTGTTTTATTAGAAAACAATTATTTCAGTGTAAGAAGTCTGTTGTGTTTAAATTTGTGTGCTTTTATTACCATAATAAGTGTACTTCTTCTGTGAAGGGCTGTGTTATGGATGTTCCTGTTTCTGAAGTTTTGTTGAAATTATTGATGTGTGAAATGTTTGCACATTTATTTGCTCATAATGAGTGGAGACTGACTTTCAGGCATTAAATTTTTGAGTATCGGGTATTTTTATGCTGCTATTTTTACTGTAATTATTTCCTCTTAACAGTCATTATTTATTTGTGAAAAACGAAGTTACGCCAATGTTCTTCATTTTAAATTAGCTAACAATGTTCATTACACATTAATAGATTATTCTGTTACATGCGTGTATATCTAAATTTTCTTGTTGTTCCTATAAAGCTTTATTTGTAATTTATGTAAAATATATGGTTTTTTAAAAAGTAGTGTAGATGTATTTCTGTATAGTTTTATATCTGGAATTTTTAAAAGAAAATATTGATAAATTATAGTTTAACTGAAGTCTAAAAGAATCTTCCTCTAGTGACTAATATACTATCCATCAAACAGCAATGTTATATGCGGTTTTACTTGCTCGGAATTGTTAGGTACTGAGGATGTTATACATTCCATAAAGTAACATCATTCCTTCATTTATAAGAACTTAATTACAAAACTTGAGTGCAAAAAATTAATTTATGAGTATGGAGCCTGATTAAAAAACTGTTTACAATATTTATTATAGTCTCAAACTTTCATAATTTTATAAGGTATAAAGTTTGGTCATGTAATGAAATGGAAATATTTTAACTGTGCTATTTCATCAGTGCCTCCATTGGTATATATAAAAAAGTCTTATGTTGGATTAGAATGCAAACCTCGTGTATATATGTATAATTTTATTTTCTATGTTATATATCTTATTCTAGAAGAAATATTTTATCTGGCTGTTATTCTTCTTTTCTATCTTAGTGTTTTATTAAAAGAAATGTTTTAACTATTAGCCCTTTATGCTCTTATTGTAAATATATATATATATAAATTAAATATTGTATGTATAACATATTTGTAACAAGGAAATTGAAATGATTATCTTTGTAATATTTATACATTTACCTAGAGAAAACGACCATAAAATGTGTTCCATAATGAGGTAGGAAAATTTTCCACTCCTCAAAACAAATCGCTGAATAAAAAAAATCATCTATAGATCAGACAATAGGTGTTTCATTTTCTTTGCAGTTACTTATATTTTAATTTATAACTGAATTATAATATTCCATTAGTTTTGTTGTGTACTGCCACATATGAATTATCTTCTGGTGTGCTAAACATAGCTGACATATGGAAAATTGTCAAGAATTTTAATTTTACAAGTACATTTTTCTGTACTTTCAGTTTCACTAATACCTTCTGTTGATTCTCCAGTATTTTTGCCACAAATATCACTTGCTGTCATTCCAATACTCTGATGGACATAAATTGGGTACTCGTAAGTAATCAATTATTTCAGAGGTGGCAATAAGAAGTTTATTTACATTTAATTTTATTGAATAAACAATTCTTGGGTAGGCCATCGAAACGTCGTGGCTTAAACTCCATTTAACCCGGGCGGAAACCCAAGAATTGTTTATTCAGAATATACACCGGGAAAACCTTCGATCTTTAATTTTATTGTCAATCGATTACATAATTTGTCATTACCAAAGACCTATTGTCACCTTTCTGGTAGAGTTTCAATACCCTGTATATAAATTTAATTTTAAAGATAATAATAAGTTTCCAGGTAAGTTCGCACGTCGTACTTTTGAAATCTTTATTCCTTAGGGAGTGTTCCATGGATCTGAATAAATGAAAATTGGATGGTGCTATGTCTGAGGAATATAGGGAATGTGGTAAAACCTCCCAGTTTAACTGCCTTATTTTTTCTTAGGTTAATCTTGCTGCATGTGGACCTGGCATTATCGTGTTGCAAAATTATCCCTTTTCTGTTGACCAGAGCAGGCTGTTGTGTAACATCCAATTGTTGGCAATACAATTCAGCTGTAATTGTTTCTCCTGGTCTCGATAGTTCAAAATGAATTATGCAACCACAATCCCATCAAACGCACAATAATATCTTTAAACTGAGTGATGGTCTAGAAGTGGGTACAGGTAGCTGATTTGCCTGGTGCGCTTGTTGTTGATGTACAAGACCCATTTCTCATCACCAGTAACAATCTCCAGTTAAAACAGATCACTTTGTTTTCTGCCCAATAGAGATGTGCTAATTGTATGCCGTTGATCTTTATTAATCTCTGACCATAGATGTGGAACCCATATACCATTCCTGTAAACCTTCACGAAGATGTTCTTTGGACTGTCAGCCGAGAAGCCTGAAGAGTGTTTGCTATTTCCTGGATACTTAGCTTGGGATCAGTTTCCACCAGTGATTTTAAAGCGTCCTTATCAAACTCTACAGGGCGTCCACTTGATCGATATCAGACAAATCTAAATCAGCATTTGAAAATTTTCTGAACCAGTGTCGACACTTATCAACTTTCAATATGTCTCCATACACACCACAGATTTTCTTTGTTGCATTAACACCTGAACGAAAATGAAACCGCATGTAATGACATAAATGTCTTACACACTCTCACTCTGAAGTAGACTGGAGCGACTTCTCCAAACTAAAAGCAATTGATTACTTACAGGTACCCCGTTTAGACCGGCTCATTAATGCACTTAATTTTGCAGCAAATGGTGTGCTAGGTATATCTTTTTTAAAAATTTTTAGATTGTGATCAAAATTACTAGAAGCTAATAGTTTCACGAGGATCAACAGAAAAAAGTTTTATATACTCCCTCTACATGTATGATAAACGTAACTTGCCAATAATGAATGAATGAAACAAATGGTCACTAGAAAAAATTTAATCTGTGTTTAATAACAACTGTCTGGCTGGTGTTGAAGTTAACAGCTTTGAAAATATAACTAATTGGTGCAACTTCAGATTAAGTCAGCTAAATTCTAGGTATTTGGGAAATGTCCTTGCTCCTCACACTCCTCTCCCTATGGTAGCAAAAAAGATTAGATATTGCAAGGGATTTTTTTTCACAAACTGAAGACATTTGGAATTTATTCTCTAGTAACCTTGGGCTCAATATACATTAACCTGCAAACGTTTGCTATAAACTTAAGTTTCCGGGCATTTACATACAGCAGTCTCAAGGATGATCATGAATATGTATAACTAATTACATAATGACAATCACTTCCTCGTTTATTCCTATGTTTATTTCATTTTTCTTACAGAGACCATCACATTTTCAATGTGGCATTTCTTTTTTTCATTTGAATATTCAAGTATATCCAATGAAATTATTGCAAGGCACTAATAGCTTTGAGGATTAAAACACAAATAATCTATTAAAGGGAGGCTGAAATAGTTTTAATACAATTTGCAAAATTACACACAATTACCTAAATTGAAAATTAATAACTGGTAACAAATCTGAAGAATATATATGTGCAAAACCAAACATTCCATTGCAATATAAACATTTAACACAGCAACACACTGATAAACTAATAAATAATTTTACTGAAAATATGAATTACAATAAACTGAGACTGACAGTTCAATAGCACTCATGAAATGCTTCATAAATAGTTCAATTATGGTCCTTAGCAAAGGTATATCAAAAGCTTTAGAAAAGGATTTGAAAATTTCTAGGATTAGAATGTTACATAAATGACAAATATTACAAACAAACAAAACTCAAAATCATAAATTGGAAAATTATACAATTTTTAATGCCTCCAGTATCATGACATTATAAAACAATGCATACATTCTATTCAGATTAATTAAACAAAAAGGACAAGATTATTTCTTGTAAGTACAAATATATTCAAATCAAAATAATAAAATCTATACAAAAGTGTGATTCCAGCATCTCATCACACATAAAAATGGATTAGGTGATGTAATTCTGTTTTTTTTTTGTGCTAACATACAATTAGAAAAATTTATACAATACACAGCCATGTTTCATAATTTGCAGTGTTCTAATTACAATACTGATGTAACTTGCAAAACAAAAAAAAAATACCTGCTTCAAAAGTATTTCAGTTAAACAGTGAAAATTGTGAAAAAATTATCACCGATTTACATTTGTAACTAGTAATTCCACAGGTGATCACTGCATTTTTGACACTTCAAATTTCGCTGTCATTATTTCCTGTGAAATAAGTGAATTTAGAGAATTTGAGTACTGAAATTTGTTCAAATTACACACACAAAAAGATAATTTGCAAACTACATTAATTTATACATCCAATTGGCACAACTCTAACCAGTGAGTAAACTTCATGAAAAAAAAGATTTTTCAAAAGCAAGCTTTTAAAGCTGAGAAAATTATAACTTACATCACTACAAAATGATCATACTTAATAAATCATTTTTAATAAACATCTTCAACAAACTTTATGCAACTTTTTTATGCCTAAATAGTAAAATATATTACCACCAAACAAATTTAAAAATTAGGACATATTTAACAAACGATACAACTTACCTCATCAGAGTCGAGGACAGATAACGTTCTGAAATAATTTTAAAAAATTAGTATTTGCTGTATAATCTGACAGTGGAAGAATTTATTTAATGATTTATACTTACGTGTCTGCTATTGAAGATGGTATATTTTCTTCAACCCATTTCAAATCATCCTCCTTCAACAAAAAAAGTCAGCAATATGAGAGTGTATATATATATGGTCATAAAATAACATTATCAGGATAATTAAAACAATTAATAAGGGCAAGAACAAGAGACAGAAAACTGGTGGTTTACCTGACATCACACACATTGGATAATAGGACAGTTAGTAAGGATAGAAATGAGGGAGAAAAGTAGGAAATTCGCTTAAAGTAATATGCTCGAAATGGAGAGAAAAGCATATGTTAAGAATAGACAGGAATGGAATAATAAAGAGAGACTGAAAATATTCAGCACCGCCGGGATCGTCACAGAACCCTCACTATAGCTGTGAGGTGCCTATTTTCCCCGATTGTGTTGTTTGGTCAGTAAGATTTGGGGCCTGTAATATCCTTATCTTTTAATAGAATTACTTATTGGGACACCTTCCAGCATTTCGGGAACCTTCCCTGTGCTAGACATATATTCACCAATCTGCATAGGAAGGGGGCCAGTTTGTCAGAAAGTGCCATCAGCATCTCGTTTTGAATTCTGTCAGGACCAGGAGCTTTGCCTAATTTTAGTTCTGTTTTTATTTTTTTAACCTCTCTCTCATCAAAGGGTAACACAATTCCTCCATTGTTGTACACTTGCTTACATACTTTTCTGATTTCTTGTTGTTCGTTTACAATGCTGTCATCAGGCATGAGTTTGCTCATTAGTGATTCTACGGACGACTTCCAGTCAGTGGTCATTTGGTTGTTATCATCTCTTAATGTGGATAGGGACTCTGGATTGGATATTTTTCCTGCCAGTATTTATACGGTTTACCCCAAGGGTTGATCCACTATGCACTGACTCACATATCTTTTCCAATTGGATTGCCTAATTTCCTCCAGTCTTGTTTTATAGTTGTTTTATTTCTCTGTAATTATCTAGTAATCTTGTTCTTGAGGCTAGATCTGTTGACCTCTGATATTTCCTGACTTTGCTTCTTAGGTTCTGTAGTTCATCACACCAAATCCTAGACTTCGGCTTTACCGATCCTTCTTTTGTTAATGATTCCGTTTGCCAGTGTGAATTGCTTCTTCTAGTTCCTTCACTTTCTCGTTTACATCATCATTCAATTGTGGCATCTCTGGAGGATTAAAACTTTCCAGGAAAGCGCTCCAATCTACGTTTCTGATGTTGTAGAAAGTACTATCAGGTATCACTTTATTTACCTGATTTACATTGTTATATATTTCGAATTGTATGAGGTTGTGGTCACTGATAGTTTTGTTGCTTAGCACTGCCCACTTGTCTATTAGTTTGAAAGCTCTATTGTTTGTGACAGTTACATCTATGTACAAGCTAGCACCTGCACGATTTTGAAAGGTGGGGGGATTATTTGATCGGTTGATCACTTCAATTTGCAGTTCTTCAAAAAGGTCCGAGAGTAATTCACCTCTTTTGTCTGTGATACCACAGAGTCAACTTGGCATTCACATCCATCATGTATATGACAGGCCTATTGAGGTACGTTGCATTTACCCACCTGATTCTTTCATAAACGGTTCTATATCTTCACAAAATTGAAAATATAGGTTTGCCATGATAAAAGTACCCTCATCAGTTAATAGTTTGGCGCAAGTCATATTTTCATCGCAAAGCTGGCTGACTTTTACCGCTGTTATATTTTTAGCATATACTACTATAGCCACCATTGGTTTATCTTCTTGTCTTCTTGTGCTGTGGGATATGAAAGACTACAAAACCTGGAGCACACAACAATTAGTTGGAAGGTCAATATCTGCTTAGGCCTCAACATTTTGATGGCATTCATTGCTGTCTTTATAAAGTGATATAAATGACTGTATGCCATCGAAAAATCGTGGCCTAGGCCAATATTGACCCAGGTGGGAGCCCAAGAATTACTTACATATATTAACTGGGAAAACCTTTGATCTTTAGTAAGTAGTTGCATGTCCAATCCCATTAAAGAACATGGAAGGTTTACCTGCTCTGTAAAGCAGAGTGATATAAATGACTGTATGTCTCTGTAAAGCAGAGTAGGATGCAAACTGTGACAGATCTGATGAGAGTACAACGCTGGTGTAAAACACTGTTGAATGCACTTTGTTGAAAATAATATTCTTTCCAAACTGCAATGGAGTCTTCCAGTAGAATAACAGTCATAAGGCAAGAGTCTCAAAAAAGCATGAAACGGAAGTATTGAAATCTTGGCCACAAAATTCACCTTTTCAATCTGATGGATTATACTGGCCTGTAATTTAAGGGAATTGCAAGACCTATGTGTAGACATATTGAGTTGAATAACTCCAGAACCGTGCCACACTGAATGCCGGCTGTAATGTGTTACGAACAGGAACCAACATCTTATAAAGCAGGTGGTCATAATGTTTAGGCTCATCAATATATATTGATGTACTTACAACTGCAGTAGATGATTTAGGTTTGGGTGAGTTGCTTCTGTGCCCTCTCATTTTAACACCTATAAAAAAACATAACAATACATATAAATTTTATATCGGATAATTTAATAATTATATATATAAAACATTTAATAAGGACAGGAAAGAGAGATAGAAAGTTGGTGACTTGCCTGAGGTTCACAGATGGAAGGCACCATGTAGAGTTTTAAGTTCTAAATTTTCGGAGGTACCACCCCCTTCATCAGAATGTTAGGAAGACTTTTTCAGTGATCGGCTAGCCAACAACTGAGCAGACAGAATTTTCTCTGCGGCTGGCTTAGCTCATAAATAATGGAAGAGGCAAGGAATTGATGGGGGCTGGGGAGATGCATACAAACACCCCCATGTTAACACAAATACACTCATTCAAATACATCCACCCTCACTGCATAAACAACATATTGTCACGTTTCTTAGGGATCGTGAGATTCAATAACATACACACGTAGAGGTTATAGCCGTTTAATCAACGGCGAATTGCTGTACAAAGCTCGTACTGCTTCAGACTGAGTCCGATTTGGAATCCAGTCCTATTTATACATACACGGAACATTCCAGAAACAGAACATTCTAGAAACAGAAAATACTAGAAACTAAAGGCAAACAATGCAAATAAATTAAACAAATAAAATTGGTTGCGTCGGCTGGGACTCGAACCCGAGTCTGTGAATCTGCAGTCCGGCTCGCTACCGCTCTGCCATCACTGCAAGTCTTGAGATGTGGCAATATACATACATACATACCAAGGTATACACATATCAGAGCACAAACAATACACACACATACCAAGGTGTACACACATCAAAACACATATACATATTCCAATGGAAATACATGTGCTTGTGGTATTACAGATTAAGGGTATGGAAGGGTGGGGGTGGGGGGAGCAAGATGAAGGTTACTATCTATAGGATATTCAGTCCAGGGCTTGTAAGACATGTTGAAATGAAAGTTCCCATAGATGGAGTTCAGCTTTTCCAAGACTTGGGAGGTAGGGGGGGTCAGTGTGAAACACTGGTTGAAGTTGTTGGTGTTGTGGCTTCGTGCACCGGTGACTATGGGGAATTGTGTACTGCGGTGGTTGTCAATCCATCCGGGGAGGTGTCTCTTTGTCTGGCCAATGTAGAAGGCTGGGCAGAGTGTACAGTTTATTTTTTGTATGTTGTATTATTGGTGGGTGGAAGTATAGGGCAGTCATGGCATCTGTTCTTACCACAATATCTGCAGCCAATTGTGGGTTGGGGGTGGGGGGTTTATAGGGTTGGACCAGAATGTTGCAGAGGTTGAGTTTATGTAGACTGGAGAAATAGGTGGTGGTTAGGGGTGGGACTGGCTATTTGGGCAGTGAAAAGGACACAGGTTATTTGTTTCTGGAGGAGGTCTATAGTGTAGTTTCTGTTACAGAATGCATAGAATATGCGATAGCTATATGATGTCAGGCTCACCCAAGTGGAAGATATGTAAGCTCCCCCAAGGGGTGTAGGGGAGGGAGCATTTGATGTGTTCAGAGTGGCAACTGGAAAAGTGTAGGTACAAAGGTGATGTTGGTAGGGGAGTAGTTCTAAGTGAACTTGACAGGGAATTTTGTGTTGAGGTTTTTTGAGAGTATCTGGTCTGTGGGTCCATAGCATGAAGATGTCATCTATGAACCAGAACCAGGTTAAGGGTTTGAGTGGAAAAGAATTGCCCCATTAACAGGTTGGTGTGGAGGAGGCCATCTGGGTGTCCATGGCAGTGATGCTGATTTACTGGTAAATTTTATTTTGGTGAGGGCAAACTAGGTGAGTGCAATCAAAAAGTTGGTGTTTGGAAAGGAATTTGGAGGCCTGTGATACAGGAAGTGTTCAAGTGCCGACAGACCACTGGTGTGGGGGCTGAATACCACAACAACAACAATTGAATTTGATGGAGAAATTACAATGTAAAGGAATAGATGTTGATGCTTTCTTTTGAAGCTATGTGGCTCAGTGAAATAACAGAAAATTCATCAAATTTAAACCTATAATTATGAATGTTAAGGAAGATTGTGTTACATGAATTCACCTAGTAAATAATTTTTATGATTATTTAATCTAATTGAGATAGTCCTCCTTGTTCCATGTATGTAAGGACATCCACACTTATATTGGATTGAGTAATCTCCAAAGATGTTGCTGGTTTCTTTTCAAGGTGAAATTGGTTTGACAAATTTTGCTGTGGAGGGTATTATGCTCTAATATTGTACCGATTAGAGATATTGTGGATACAATGGTCCAGCATTCAAGAAAATTTACAGCATATATAATAAACTTTTAAATGGTCTTTTACATAAAATAATATTAAATACTAACCAAAGGCATCATTAACAAACTGTTCATCATCCTCTTCGTCATCATCCTCTGGGTTATCCAAAAGAGGAGTAAATGCATACCTGTTCAACAAAATAATACATTTTTTTTTTAAGTTAGTGAAGCATTTAGTAACATAGTTTAAATGTTTGGATAATACCTTTGGTTATTATTTGTTGGCCTCCAAAGAATCATTATTACTAAGAGAAGAATTGAAAACAACAGATGCCAATACGCATCATTAATCCACAGTTCTTTCCAATCCTGCAATTAAAAATTACAGGTAGTATAATATTAACAATTTCAGAAAAAAATATTTGTTAAGGGTTTGATTATCTGATTAGCAGTAGAAACAGCTGATGAGTATAAATACAGAATTATATAGATGTACCTGTAACAAATCATAGTTCAAATGTTTAAATTAAAAAGGAAGATAAAATATTCCGCACATCTGCGGCATGAACCCGGATCATCACAGAGCCTCTGCTGTAGTCAGTCTTATAGGTCATACGGTTTATTTAGTTGGGATGGATAGAGAGAAATGGGATAATAGAGTTATTAGAAACATCTGTTTAGGATAGATTACAAATTAATTAAATGTGCCAAGCATATGACAAAGTGAATTTCCTAGCTTTCTCCCTCATTTCAATTCTTACTTTCTATTGAAATATCCAATGCATGTGACTTAGCCACATTTCAAACATTTACTTAATTTGTAATCTATCCTAAATGGACACTACCTTTAGCAGAAGGTTAGGAAAACATTTTGAGTGGCAGCTAGCCATTGGTGCCTCTGAAACCCTACATGGTGCCCGCCATCTGCTTACCTGAAGTGTAAAGTTGGCAGGCACCATGCTGAGTGCAAGGTTTGAATTTTCGGAGGCACCAGAGATTAGGACCAGCATTCCCATAAACTATATAGAAAAAAATACATAATAAAAATAAATAGGATAGAAAAGAGAGAGAAGCCATTGGTAATAGGTGATGAAAAGCAAGGAAGTATGAAAATGTATTTTTTTTTAAATCTGAAATTTCTTTTTCAGGCAAACCGTGTTTGAATGGCACAGTAGCCAGCTTCTCAGTGTCTGTATTTATATTGCAGCACTATGTACAGTACTATCCTGTTTTGAGGAAGGGGTTTGTGTACTTGAAAATCAGACATGCTCATTTCTATCCAAGATGTTTACACCAACTCTTTATTTGAGGTAATTTAATTGATTTCAATCTCTCTTTCGTTAGTGTGTTCATGGAAACAAATGTAATTAAAACTAGAATAAAATGATTCACTAATACTTACAGTAAGACATTTTGCAAGTTTGTGGTAACGGATGGAATACAACATAAATATGACAGATGAACCCACAGCAAAGATTAATGTATTTGTAAAATGGCGATATAAGGACAGTTTAACCAAATTCCTGCAAAATGTAAATCAGATACTTTATTATACATACGGTTATGTCAAAACTGTGTGATCACTATTAAAAATTGAAATATGTTCTACATGCTTTTTAAAAAAATCTGGACTATACTACCAACCTACTATATAGAAAATACAAACCATTTCCTCAGCTATCCTAAGAAAATCTCAGAACCACTTCCATGTGATAAAATGTTATGTCCTCTTACATAAACATTAGACACAAATGACCTGCCTTGGTGTACTTGAATATTTAATGTTTTGCAGCCACTAAATTCCTTTAAGACCGCAAACTTCCTGGTTTCCCTCACACTACTATATGTCATCACCAAGAAATAAGTTCCTTTCAAATACAACATCTATAATCAGATAAGCCGTGAGCATCTGGACAGCCCCTTGCTGTGACATGCTCATGCAACAACAACAAAACCACAAAAATTCCTCTCTGATAATCCTATAAATAAAGTTTCTTTCCAAATTCCTCAAAAACCTTAAAACCAATTCACTTCATGGAATTTCTTCCCAATAAACACTGCCTTCCTTGATGCTGTCATAACACCTTAATACTGATCTAATTAGCACATCAAACTAATCAACAAGTTAAAAACCCTTCCACTTTACCAGTCATTGCTCTATAGGTTACTATTGAATTTATTTTCCAAAAAGAAAGTAAAATTAACTAACTGATTCCATTAATATAACACACACAATGCCAATTTAACAGTTACAAACACATTAACAATTTAATATAGCTGATACCTGCGAAGCCTTAGATTGCGAGTAGTTTGTACCAAACAGGTGAAAATCCACCAACAAATTGCTGAATCTAGTGCAGCAAGAGGAATGCTAGCAATAAGACTCTGATTGCTTGGATCATGTTTCTGATGCATTACTCGAAGATAGCTCTCTATGGCAGCTAATATGAAGTACAATACACCAGTGATTACCACTCTATGAAGCATAGGGCCAAGCCTAGGTCTGAAACATTATAAAGAATCCTTAGATAATATTGAAAGTATTAGAAGTACAAAATGGAAATATTTACTTTATGAAAATGAATGTTTACATTGATGTTTAGTTCCAAACTTAAAATTGATTATCATTCATGATAAAATAATATTTGTTTCAGAGACCTTATGTACATATATTTCTTTCAAAACAATCTAAAGTATCAAAAAGCCCCTATTTAATAGTATTGATGTTTTGTCACCATATTTGGGACTTACTCAAGTAATGTTACTATAATGTTTGAAAATGATACATTAAAAATTATAAAAATTTCAGAACCTTAACAACATTGCTAATTATAAAACATAAAAGTTTGAAGAAAAAAAGGACACCAAATAAATAAATATATAATTAATTAATAGGGAAAGGACAGAGATAGAAAGTAGGTGACGTACCTGAGGAAAACCTTACAAGGTGTCTACCATCTATGAATCTCAGGTAAGTCACCTTCTTTCTCTCTCTCTCTGTCCTTTCCCCATTAATTGTTTTATATATATATATATAAATTAATGAAACGTTTGTAACGTGACGAAGTCACAGGTTTTTTAGGATAGTAAATGAGGGAGAAAGATAGGAAATACGCTTTGAAACATATGTTTGGCACAGAATTATGCTCAGGGAAAGACGTATGTCAAGCGTAGAGAAGAAAGGAAGAAAGACTGAAAATATTCGGCGGCGCCGGGAATCGAACCCAGATCGTCACAGAGACTCCGCTGTAGCTGCAGAGCGCCTTGACCATTAGGCTACATTGCCGGTGCGTCGAAGATAGTCAGTCTTGGATATATATATATATATATATATATATATATATATACGATGTATTTAGTTGGGATGGATTCTAAATTCTACTATGTTCAATAAAGTGTAATTCTTTGACTAGGTGAGAGATTTCATATCTGTATGTGTGTTACATATCAATTTGCATTGCATATTTTATTAATTTACAATATTTAGCATTCTGTATCAAGTTTTCATAGAGAACGGATCCTGGCATGTTCTCGAGGCAACTTTCAGGGGTAAACCTGGCAAACAAACAGTCATAAACCTGAAGCCTGACGGGCGCCTGAGGAGCCTCAGTCTATTGTCTCAAATGATTTTTGCAACTCGGGCAGCATGCTTGACCCAAAAGATGCCTAGGGGTGGCCTCTCCCAAATTTTGAATTTTTTTTCAACACCACTGGAGGACCTGGGAATATACAAAAAGCAGGGGCACCAATGACATTTTAAGGAAAGGTGAGTTCGTGGTAAGAAAGACCTCGAAAGGAGATTCAGAAAAGAGAGTTGGAGGTAAGAGAGGAGCGAGTGAAAAAGCTGGGTTCAAGGAGTCAGAGAGGAGAGGCAGAAACACATTTCCTGAACTACATCAGAGGCCTAACTGCTTCGCATGCCAACCCAGAAGCTGCTTTTGAGTTGAATCCAGGATTGCTGGTAAATCAGGAAACTAGAGGAGGATGAATGCAAAGTAATAAACAAAAGGGAATAATCTCTTCCTTTGCTGTGCATACCAAAGTATCGTGCTGTTATGTCTGGTTAGGGCTCAGCTGGGCAAAAGAAAATTTAGCAAAATTAATCAATTTCTAAATACTGTAATTTGTTGAATCTTTTACATTTGCTAATGATAAAACTGTTTTAAATTTCAAAGTAGAGATTTATTGGCACTTACTCATTTAAATATATACTCTATGTTCCTTAATATATTTATAACTTGAAAAATAAAAGTAAAAATGCCACATATGATTGATAAATTTAATGGAATAAGAATCAAAAGATTGTCCAAGCAGCTAAAATACAGGGATTGTACCAATAAAACATACGACATTATGGTATTGTTCAGTACATCCTTTAATCAACTTTCATGTTTTCAATGAAGAAACGATATGCTATACATAAATTTATTGAAATATTTACTTTAATACTTCAATTTTCAGTTATGTCTAATAATGACAAAAATAAATTCAAGACAAAATCACGGACGTTGTTAGTTTGCTTTTAATAATACCTCAAGGTGTGTAGGGTCTCTGGTCTATCCTCCAGGGACACTGAAGCCCACCTGGTGGTGGCTTGTGCATGTCACAGGTCAACGCATATTGGAGTTGGACTCGAGGGGGTTATGATTTTGTGGGAAAAATTATCTTTGGTCTTTTTCAAGAAAGCAGGAGCCCTTCCCATAGGGATTTGGTAACTAGGTATCCCAGTTGCATCTCATTTGAGAAGCTTCCAAAAATGCCAGTGGAAACCAAACACATAGTTATGTCACAATAAATATATATAGTAGAACATAAATATGGTCAAGAACTCACTTAACAATACCAAAACCCAGGCTGACAATAATTACAAGCATTCTAGCCAACATTCTCTTTGCACAGGATACAAGTTCAGCTAATAACACAGCTCCTTTCACAGACTGCCCAGTGGAATTAATACTTTGGTATTCAGCATAAAAAGTTGCCTGGAAAAATTAAACACTGTAAAAACTTACAAAAACAATAAAGAGAATACAATAATTTGTGAAACATTATTGCTTACCTTCTCCAACATTCCCAGCAAAATGACACCACCGATCCAGAACTGAATTCTAAGTAAATCACGCCACTGACAAAATGACACGGTGAGCCAGCCAATTCCAAATATAACATACAATGCACACATTATACCATAGAACTAAAAAGAAAGAATTGACACTATTATTGCCAAAATACCTTATAACCATTCAACAAGGTGAAACTGAAAAGAGGAATCATCCATAAACGTAAGGATGTACAGGAATATAAAAGAAATAAAAATAGGAATTTGTGTGTATAAATAAATACTAATGATGGTATTTATGAAAGAAAACATTAAAGGTGGTTAAAACAAATAGTGAAACAGAAAGTGAGCATGATAAAGTTAACTGACTGAATTAATTTTGCTTCTTTCCTCTGATACAAAAATGTACCAAGAAAAAATAACTAGGAACTTAAGAAGAACTCACAAAATCTTATTCCATAATTGTGTTTAGCTTTCTTCGTATAAGCTCAGTAACACTACGGAGCTTAATAATTATAAGTTTAAAATTGCTGTCCACGATGAACCAGTTCATACTTACTGGAAGGAGGGGCCAATCAATTGCTGACAAATATCCATGAGGACTCTTAAGATCAATCTGTATAGTGACATTTACATTAATGCTTGATGATTCATTCAAACTTATGATCAGCAAATATATACCATCATTAATCACTGTCATAGGTGGACTAGGTGCAGCCTAGGACAAAAAAAAGGAGCAAGTATTTCACTGCTAAACATACACATACTAGACAATATGTTAATAAGTTTCCTTTTAAAAAAAATGGTAGTCACAAATATTATCACAAAGTTTGAAACTTATTGGCCTCAAAATCTTGTACATGCTTATTTCTGTCTCCATAGCGTGTAACAAGTTCATTCACAAAATACTAAACATATTAGCCTTTTCAAGACGTTGGTTGGTATTTCATTGAAACAGAAGCAAGTATTTGTGTGCATACAATAAATATAAGGCTTTTCTTACAATGAGACAGCTATTACTGTAAAATCTTATTTCCCCTTTAAAACTGTACTGCTCTCTCTTATCATCTGGGAAACTTCATATTTTACTAATAATAATAACAACAAGGTTAAGATTCTAATAATTTATTTTTCTGACGTTATATAAAAGGTATATACATTTTCCACTTAGCTCCTTTTCTCAGGGTATCGGGGCTTAGGAGAATAAATAGCTAGCACATTGGCAAAATGGCAAGAATTCACAATACCTTGGCTTAACCATGGCGGAAGTTCCGTCTCTCTCTCTCTCAGTGCTGGCTGGAGGCAGTCTGTGGTGTGGCCCTACAGTATGCCCGTGATTCTGGGTGTTCAGTGGCCCAGCATAGGTCTCAAGCCGTGAGCCACTGCTGCTGCCAAGTCCAAATGAAAACTCTCCTTCCTCTCCTGGACCCAGAATGCCAAATTCTGCTCCTGCCCGCCATTTCGACACCTCGGATTCCCCTTTCCAGAGCCGTAGTTTACCAATCGTAGGGTAGCTCTCATAAGAAACTATTCCCTATCCCTTGTATTTCCCTGGCGCGAAAAATATATTTTTCGACCAACCCCACTGACTTTGACATTTTGTGCCAATCCGACGGGTGCCTTGGCAGATGGGAGCTCCTTTTATCGGTGTGCGCTTCCCGCTCAAGAGTTAAGCCTTGGAAAACCCACAATTTAGGCATTTCCCCCCATTAAAGACAGTTATAATTTTGAAACATTACAAAACCTTAGGTCAGTGCACTGCTTAGCTTACATACGTTGACGTCAAGAGTATTTCATAAACTCAATGAACAATGTCACCATTTGACAAAATTAAATAGACTCTTGCAAAGATAATGAGAACATCATTTGAGGGGAGCAGGCAAAGTGGAATCTATTTGACGTGAGAGACAAACATACTTTATCAAAGGCATTAAAATGAAGTTAGAATTAAAAATATAGGTCTTATGCCAGAGCAGTAAACAGCCACTAAGAGGTTAGGTTAGACCATGCATTAGTGGTAACAAACTTTAATAGCAAATAAATGAATTTGAAAAACAAAGTGGATTAGTTATGAGTTGTAGGTACTGATGTACAAATGTTGTAACTTGGTTTCGTTCAGTTTACTGTTGGCACATCTTAACCAAAAATACTCAATAGTCTGAATTTCTGCAGCTTGGCTTGGTAGTTTCAATATAATAAGTGAATATAATTTGCTCAAAGAAATAGATGGAAACCTAACCTTCTGATGAAAACTTCATACCCTACATGGTGCCTGCCATCTGTGAAGCTCAGGTTTGTCACTTACTTCTATCTCTATTTCCTTTCCTTATTAATTGTTTTAATTAACATGACGTCATTTACCTGACGAATGTGTGTGTTCTGATGAAGGGGGCGGTGCCTCCAAAAATTTAAAGAACTCCAAACCTCACAAGGCGTCTACCATCTATGAACCTCAGGAAAGTCATCTACTTTCTATCTCTCTTTCCTTTCCTAATTAATTGTTAATATATGCATCAGGAAACGACATTTTAACAAAGAATACTTATTTAAATGTAATTATTACATACCCTAATTTAACAGTTAATTGTTCATTCCTAAATTTTTAATGAAAATTTTCTCATTATTTAGGCTATAGGGCCAATATGGTTCTTAAAACTCACCGTGTAATCATGACATTTTGAAACTTGAGTTCTTGCTTTTGTTCGGTTTGTTGAAGAAATCGATTTACTAGATGTAAGCAGTAGATCTCCCTCCTAAAAAAGTATAGTTAGCTGTGATGAACAATATTGTGATCCTGCTATATTGAATCCATTATTTATATTAAATGAGGTACTTACATTTATTCTACTGTTAACATTAAAGCATGGAAGTTGAAGCAAAATTTTTGTAATAGTAATAACATCTGAACTTTCTGATGTACAAGATACTGCAACAGAAAACTAATATGAGAATGAACAAAAACCAAGTGAAGAAATAAATACATGGAATCATGATTACTTACCAGTAATGTTTGTACCATTGAAAAAGCATTTAGGGATATAAATTGGAGAACCAACCTGAAATAAAAGTTAACAGGAAAAATAAACAGAATTTGATTTGAATATGAATTGGACTTACATTATGTATTAATAAGAGCACATATATTCGGCTAATATTTATTGTATGTAAATGACTGGGATAAAATGAAACCTGGTTAAAGTTGTCTATTATCACTTTTAAAGAATGAAGGTTTTCTAGATTCATGTGATGAATAAACATATATCTGGTTTCTGTCTGGGCAGTAGAATTCCTGGCACACATCTCGATTGCCAACCCTTCTATTGTCATCAAGAACAGAAAAACTAAAATGTTAAACTTGACAGCAATTTTCTTAAACTGTGGTTATAGCAAATCCCCTAAAACTGTGGGTGCACTGATGTGCATGTATGAAGTAAAAAGCTCTTAGTGCCTTTAATTCTCCCCTTTTAAGTGGAACAGGAAAACCCTATATTTTTTTTGTGAAGCAATGGAATTTAGTATTACCAATGACACAAATTTCCGTCCAAAGTAATTCATACACTGAAATGAAAATTAAAAGTTAAGAAATATTTTAATGTACTGTAAGAGCCAATAACACTTACTGACAAAGTTTCAGACCATTTCCCTTGTTCTGGAAAAGCAGATGAAGATACCAGCAACAAACAAACTAGAAAACTTAATAAGGCACATGACACCATTCTTGTTTCAACAAATAACAGACATGAACATTCTTATATATTGTTGCAGTTCGCCGACAGTCTTGCACAACACATTACAAGGAAACAGATAACAGAGGATTTACCTAAAGATATCACACTGTTATCCAAACACTGTTTCTCTCCATTGACAGCTAAATTCTTCGTAAAACATTGATATCGAGTAAACCATTTCTTTGTGTACTTTATCATTTACCAAAGATTCTACACGCAAATGTCATTTTTTTAATTAAATCCATACAGATTAGTTTACAAACAATAAATATTTATCTACATCATATTTAATTAATTATCTGTGTGAAACTGTGCGCATAACTTGACTTTGCTATCTCGTAACGATTTTTACATAGGTTTCTGAAGCTCCAATTTACATGCTCTCGACTAACAAAAGCCAGATTTGGAGAGATAGAAGAACATCAATTACCTGTAGTAAAATGGTCATTGATAGAAATATTTTTATCTGTTATTATTTAATAATAAGGTTAAGTACTAATATATACGGATGAGTTCAACCTTCAAAAACAAACCAAATGGCTAACAAACAGCAGGGATTCTTCCATAATAGTCTAATGAATTCTGCATCAATTCAACGGCTACTTTTTTATGAGTGTGAATAGGTCTACACTTAAATAGCCTTTCTGTTTTCCTTATTTTTATCAATTCATTACAATTCTATCTTTCGTTATTAATAGATTGTCTTACAAGAGGTTGATATATGTTATAGTTTTGGTTGATTACATACTATGCAATATATCATATGCAATGCCATCTCCGTCAGAATTATATGGATATATTAATTGTATTTTTGATATAAGAAATATATTTGACAGGCGGTTAGCGCAACATCTAATTGCAGATAATTAAATAAGTATTTATCATTGTTTGATTCAGTTGTAAAAATTATGTATGTGGGTTGAATCTACTTTGCCTATCATTATATAACTGTAGACTATACTTTTGATTAGGTTTTAAGACGAATGTTGTGTTACGTAGTGTTGTATCAAGATCTATAAAATATGTAGGCCTTTATTGTCCATGGAATTCTATGAAAAAATATAGAAAACAGTAATTAAAATTTGATAACTTTTTTTATGCGTAACAGGCTACCTAAGATTGATCCTAAAATAGCATAGGAAGGTAATTGAAAAAGTGGGACGTAGAAGGTATAGCAAAATAGCCTAGGGTTGACTAGGGCCCTCGGGCCATAGTTAAGGATCCTACTCGGTGATTCACCTAAAAGAGATTTTAGTACATAAAACTAAATTATGAAATTGATCGTTTCATATCCGAATTCAAAATTGCCATGTTATTTTTTTCGTGTTACACAAAAATTTCTTTACTTTGTATATATCTGTAATATAACATTTTATACATAACGATAAATATGCTTATTTGACTTCTGTCCGTGGGTCATTGATGAAAAATAAAACATTCTATATAATCTGTGGTTAAGTTGTTGATACCTAAGGACCGAGATGCTTTGGGAAAAGTAATAACAAAAACGAGTAACTGACATTTCTGTGCTGTGACATAACCTGAAAGTCTTATGACGATAAATTCGTTTTAAGTATATGTGAAATACATACTGACAATTTCTAAAATAAAAAATCTGATGGTTGCATCTTAAAACGTCAAGTGTGTTAAATGCAATTGTGTATACGAATATGTTTGTGCAAATATCAGAACTTCATTGGAATTTATCGTTTATGTACCTCATTCGTACACACAAAATGAAACGCAAACGGTTTTAATTGTAACTGTATTTTATAATACATTTAAGGGAAAAATAATAAATCGTAACTTGATAAAATGTTTACTCTTCTGAGTCAGACCAAGTTTTGGTCTCTGAGAGACGATATAGTTATTAAGGATACAGACTTTGGTGCATTCAGGTTAGAAAGTTTTAACTTCAAAATTGAATTTTACAACTAAAAAAAATTAATATATTTTATATTTATGATCAGGTACCAGGACAAGAAGGATGTTATGGATGTTCCATACAATGAAGCTAAAAGAACTTTTGTTGAAAAGAGAGGAATGATGTGTGTATTGCAAAATAAGAGACCTAATAAACTTAGAGACAGATTGAAAGATTTGGAGGTATTTTTTTAGTGTTTAATTTTAGATTTGGTATAAATTGTATATTCAGTTTTTGTTGGGCTTATTATAAGCTCACATTTAGCATCTGTATTTCTATTTGTTGTAAAAGAAATCTTTGTAACTACTTCTATGTTTCCCTAGTTTTACATTTTGCTGCATTATTTAATAATAGACTGAAACCATTGCTATGTGCTAGAATCGTCATTTTTTTGTAACATTATTTCCAAAAAGATATAAACTTCCTTTAGTTGTCATAGTGTTCCCCATGTCTCATTTTTCAAATTTTTCACTTCTGTTTTCTTCTGCTTATAACTTGTCTTCAGAGGTGGGGAAAAGGTGAGGTGATTAGGCATAACCTGCCTGTATTGTATGGCACACATCCAGAATATGGAGTCTCGCTAAAAACTAATGATATGACTTTTTTGTCATTTTTGTTTTTATATAGATGTTGAAATCAATAGTGACACCACCTTAACACTAATTAGGCCTTTTTCCTATGATTTAATATTTGGGTCAATTGAAGTACCATGTTTGTGGTGTTTGTATGAGCTATCACTATTACCTCAGATATTACTTAATACACACTGTTTTTAGTCACCAGTGTGCTTAGACCCTGTTTCAAAATATATGGAAATTTATCCACATTCCTTTGAGATATGCCTGGATAAGAATTCATAATGTTAAAAACAAACAAAGGCAAGTTAAATATCAACAATTTCCTAGAAGTTGTCATTTGAATTATATCAGGGCTACTGTCATGTTGATATATTTACCATTTAACAACCATAATAAGTCTCACATTATTTTGTATCTATTTGTATATACCTACATTTTATTTCCAATACTTTTTTCTATTATCATTTTCAGGAACTTCTATCCCAGCATAAAGTTATCTTCTGTCAGTGGCGTGATAACTTTTTATTACAAATGATTTTGAGCTCTGGTATTATAATAAATATTCAAATAAACTTACTGAATGGTGATATAATGAAGATTGCTTTTGATAAATATTTAGTTGGAAAATTACTCTCTGAATGTGTTGCTGATGGTAAAAATAACAATTTAATATTTATAGTAATTCATTAATATATTTTTGGTTTACATTTTCAAAGTATGAATCCTGTTTTACTGTTTGAGCATGTTTCAACTCGATGACAGTTTTGAACTTTTAAAAAAATTACTTGATTATGTGTAGCTATATTTGCTATGTGGGGAAACTTTGTTCATGTGTTTCAGGCTTCCTTTTCATAGGAAAAACAAAATATTATGCATGGCTTGTAGAATTTTTATATTGCTTTTAGTATATTCAATTATTATTACACAGCATTAAGGACTGGTATTCAAAAGTTCTGATGCCAAAACCTATATTTGAATACTTTTATAATTAATCCCGTTGAATGTGATCTAATACTTCAATCATTAATAAAATGATTATTTTTCTCTTTCAGTAATATTGACAAAAACACATTTGGTTGTTTCTTATAATGACAATCAAATAACTTTGATATACTTTACAAAACCCATAACAAAATGTAGTATTCCTGAGAAGTTAAGCAGGATGGAGCCAAAAATTCAAGTTTTTGAGTTGGCTGGACCATCTGGACGCCGTCTTGAAAGGAAATTGTCAGCAAATCTTTGTGGGGACATGGTAATATTTGCAGTGATAACTAAATTAGTATTCTAATTTGCACTTAATGATTTATTTTCATGTGCATAGGTTCTAATATGGTGGCGTTGCACTAGGGATGAAGTTTATCCTTGGAGTCCTGTTGTTAAAGATCAGGATCGAGCTAATGTGCATGTATACCTTGTAAATGGGTAAGTATGGGACGTGAAATTAATCAAGACTGATACAATGAATATATTTATATGTAAATAAAAAAAAGTCAGTTATTTGAGTCAACTAGTTCAAAAATATGTTGATGCATTAATAATCTCCAGACTGTAGTTTAAGAATGTATAATAGGTATAATTAGAAGCAACTATTAACTTCCTTATTTTCTGTAAATATTTATTATGTGTTAATACATTTTAGTTGGGTAATCTGGAAATGCATTTTATCAACAGATAGAAACATCCATTAATAATTTTGTAAAGAACTGCTCTATTATATTATATTGCAGCAAAATGTAAGGAAAATGTTACAAAAAATATTGTTTATAAGTGTTCAGTTCTAGTTAAATGTTATGGGTATATTAATTTACTCCAAATGATTCTTGTAGTAGAATGGCATTCACTGTTCAAGTCATGTTAAGCTATATGAAATACTATAATTTAATACTCAAAAGTTTTCTTCTATTCTAAAGTTGTTTAGTAACTTTGGAATGTGACAGCATTGACCTAATTAAAAAATTCACCACTTTTTAATAAAATGATTCACAAATAGGTAAACCCTTGAATACATTGTTATTATATATTAGTTTACTGCCTTTATTAGATATTTTATTCCACCTAGATATTATGTAACATCATCTGTAGATTTAAAGCTTTAAAGTTTGTCTAATATTTAATTTTACCATTAGGACAAAATTTGAGCTTGTCTGCTACTACAGAACAGAATTTGATCCAGTGAGTGTATCATTCAGCCACGTCCAGCCCAATGTAATTCATTCAGTAGAACAGAAGGTATCACGGAAAGTGGGTATCATTTTTGTCTATAAAATTCTGAAAGTTTTAACCTTTTATGAATTTAATGATTGCTTGAATAGGGTGAAGTAACAGTTGAAAGTTGCACGTACGAAATAAGCAAGACCAGACTTCAGAGATCATCAGTTACTTCAATTCCTCTACAAACACAAGTTTGCTGTCATAGCTTTAGTCCAGATGAAGAGAAACTTCTGCTTGGTTGCATAGATGGTTCTTTAATTCTATTTGATGAAGGGAGAGGCATAACTCATATTGGAAAAGCTGCCTTTGTAAGTAATTTATGGTAGATAATTTCTAGAAAACACTTCAATTTTCAGTTCTCTTTCTTTGTTATTATAAGTTATATTAATATGCCTTTATAATAATGCTTCAACCTGAATTTTATATCTATCATCTTAAGTAATTACTCCTTCCCTTTGGTGTTTCCTTTCCGCAGCTCTCCTATGTCACCACAGTTTAATAAATATACTTTATAATGAGTAGTATCTTTAAATAAATTTCCTAATTCAAATTTCTCCTTCAGATACCCGTTTGCTTGTTTGTATATATGTCAGAATCTTCAGTATCACAATCTTGACTATCTATATAATATCTGCCATATTTAAAAACATTCTCTTTGTTATTAAATTTAATCTTCATGTTATTTGAGAAAGTACTGATGCTTTTCCTCTGTTCAATATCAATCCTCAAAGTTCATTTGTGATATGGATGCTTCTACAATGTACTGTATGAAATCTGGGAAGTTTTATGTTATTCATTATTTATTGTTAATTAATAGCTGATAGCCTATACTAAAATAAATTAGTAGTAGTATTTATATTTGTTGGGATCTATAAGGTTTTCATGTTATAGTTTATTTGATGAACATGGAGACATAGATATTAAGATACATCAACTTCAATTTTTCAGATAGCTACATTAGTTTCTTGGCATCCTGATGGTACAGTTGTTTTTGTTGCCAATGAAAGAAGCCAGTTCCAATGTTTTGACTTAGCTCTGGCATGTATTAAAAACCAACTTGTAAGTGAAGATGTAACTCCATCTAATATTCTTGATCTTGGATCATATTTCAAGAATCAACCAACACTCCTTCACACTATTTGGAACCCAAAATTGGATGTAACTGATTGGTCAGAAAACTTTGCACAAACAGATGGCCTCTTACTCTTGCTCTTTGAAAGGTATTGTACTAAAAAGGTATTCAGTCTTTAACTGTTATCCCATTAAAGTGATTATGAAAATTTATCTGTTTTACAGAGGACCTGTTGCTGTTTTGCAACTGATAGGAGGAGGAGGTCTTCATGGAAATATGAATAGTTATGGGTTTACTCCCAATGTATTAGTATCTCAGTACTTGATGTATAATCAAGTAGATAGGGCTATTAATCTTTTACTCAGTCTTAACTGGGATTCATATGGTCAGATGTGTATTTTATGCCTTCACAATATTGTCAACTTTTTGTTCAAACAACCATTTACACCTGACAGAGAAGGTAATTTTCTATTAATTCACAAGACAAGTATTTTTGCCTTTGATCTTGTTTTAATATGCTTGATTTTTTTCTAATTTATTTTCCACTGGAAAAATAATTATTGTATTTGAATAGTTTTTCTGTTTAATGTATATCATTTTTACTGCGGTTGGTCAGTGGTAGTTTTACAAGAATAATAGTAGGGGAAAAGAGACATCATAACATTAATGTTTCAATTCTCATTACTAATCACTTTTGTATTCTTAGGGAAAGTCTCATTTGTTTTCAGACAGTCTGAGAGAATTGCATATGAAGTATAGTAACAATAGGTTTCAGAGTTCAGTATTTAAATAATGATTTTGCCTGTCATTCCATAAGGCAACTACAAAATTACAATCAAATGACCTCTTGTCCTTAATTTAGGACTTTGTAGAGTGCACAATGGATTAAGAATATTGAATTTTTTTATTGTTTAGTTTATTAAATCGTTTCTTACTTGTGGCAATCTATTTATTAATTAATAGTACAACTAGCAATACATCAGCAAAAAATTAATACAAACTTATATTTAACAGTAGTTGTATACAATGTTTCATTTATAAATTTGAAACTTCTTCTGGTGTTATTTAATATCTAAAATTACAAAAGAAATTAAAAATATAATATGTATATTGCAATTATCATATAAAAATAGTAAATTACTTAAGGAAACAAGTAATTAGAAAGGAGGAAGTTTATATTTGTGTATTATATATTGTAGTAAGTAAGTTCGCCCCCTGAGGCTTATCTGTAATTTTTGTATACAATATTTCTTAAAGTCTATAAGGATAATCAGTCTTGTAGTGGAATTTGACCATTTTATCAGTTTGTCAAGACCCAGAACAAGTCAGTGTTTCTCACAGTGCAGGGTGAATGACCTTGTAGCTGACTATGCTTAGAGACTAACTCTCTGTGAGAGAAGAAAGTAACATGGTAGGTGTCGGAGGCAGTGTGCGAGTGGAGAGAGTAATGTGGTGGTGTCAAAGACAGTTCGTAAGAGGAGAGATATTGGTTTGGAGAGTGATTGGAGGTTTTTTGCATGTCTAATGAGCAAAGGAAACCATCATCAATGATGTGATACCACACTTCACCATTCCAACAGGTGCATGAGTAAATTCTACAGAGGCTGCATTGAGATCTTCAGACAGTAAACCCACCCATTTCCTTTTACTGTGTGTGGTTAGCTACAATGACTGGTAACTATATCTTGGTCATGCTGCTAAACCTTTAACTTCTAATTAGTTTCTGAATTTTGTTTGTAAATAGTTTTAGCTTAGGTTAGTATAGCTCATGACTGTGAGTGTGGTTGTTGAAAGCAACATTCAATGATTGAGGTACTATTGTCTTTGGCCATAATTGTAAATATTATTTTACCCTGTGAATTAAATTTATAACCCCCATATGAATTAATTAAAGCCAAGACCCCTGAAAGTCTCATGTTTGGCTAACGAACTCATGTTGCTTGATGCTTATCAGCTCCATGGGTAGATCATATGGATCATGATTGTTGTTTATATATAATAAAATGTGCATACATAGTGGCACCCAGACCGATCCGAGGGAGTGGATAAGCGTTGCAGATACATATATAATACATTTCTATTCTATTTTTAAAGTTAAGATGAGGCTTCAAAATAAGGAACAAAATGTCGCATATAACTACTGTTAAATATGTTTATATTTTTGTCTGATATAATTTTCTGTTGTACTGTGTATTTATTTTGAAACAGTTAGATATTGTAACCGATTTAGTTATTTGAAAAGTTTAAATTTAATTTCTGTTATATAATATAAAACAATTAATGACATTTTACAGACTTTATTCTTAGTTAATAATTATATTTAAAGAATAAAGTCTGTAACAGGTCTCTACTTGTTCCGTTACAATTTATTTATTGTTAAATTTTAAAAAATTGCTGCTGATTTTCTGTTTTAATTTAAACGTAACATCACAGTATGTTATGTGAAACCATTAGCAAATAATGTAATATATTATAATTGACAGTTCAACTTCAGACTGCTTTGGGTAGTTTCCTGCTACCTCCAAGACCTTTGTGCCATGCGACTGAAGTTGAGTTTGGGAATGCTGTACGTGATCTAACACGACGCTTTTTTCACCATTTACTCCGTAATCGTCTTCTGGATAAAGCATTCCGATTGGCAATTGACTTAGAAGATGGTGATTTATTCATGGACATTTTTCATTATGCACGTAAATTAGGAGAAGATGTAATAGCAGAAGCAGCTAAGGAGAGGGCTCGTCAAATAATTAGTCGGTGTAGCAGCAGAAGTAGTACTAATTCTTCAGGTTAGCAAATTTAGTGATTTTTAACAGAATGTCTAAGCAGTTTGAATAGATAAATGTAATCTTTTATTTAGGACATTATGTTGCTTGTGAGACTTTGGCTGCAGAAATCTCAATATAAATTTTGTTAATTATTTTATAGGTTCATTTCATTCCAATTATTTCGGCGTACTGCTTGAGAATTTAAATAAACTTCAGCAATAGAGAAATGTATGGGTTCTAACAGTACATATCATAAATTAATTAGTCAGCAATGTGTCAATAGTAAAATATTTTTATAGTAATATTTCAAATAATTAATTTTAAAGTTAAGGCAAATGATAGGATTTTGGGAAGCTTTGAATATTAATGACAGTACTGTAAATATAGTTATCCTGTAATTAATTAACTTTAATCAATATATATAATTTTTATTGGCATGAACCAGATTTGAAAATGCAGTTTATTAGTAATAATCCTGACCAAATTTAAAATGATTAACTAACTTTATTTACAGATTCAACAGGGTGTTCTCATTCATCATGCTCTCAATGCTCTGGTTGTGAAAGCATTCAGAGCACAAGTGATGCAGAAGATAATTTAACATTACCACCACCACCTTTACCTACTCCTAGGCTATCAACTGGAAATAGTTCAAGAGCACCAGGAGAGAAACATAAAGTGAAATTTTCTGACACTGTAACTCATATTCTTGTTCCTGTAAGTTTTTGTTTCCTCATATTTGTGCTCAAATGTTTTTAATTAAGTTATACAATTTAACAGTAGAATCAAAATTAGTTAAATTATTACTTGAAACTATACCATTTTAATATTTTATAAATTTGGATTTTAAAGTCTTTGAAAAATTAAAGACTGCAATATCCGACCTCCTTTGGTGTAGTGTTGCTGCCTCACATCATGTGTTCGAATCCTGGCATGGGCATGGATGTTGTCTGTGTTTTCACATTGTCAAAAACTACAGAAAAACTAGTTCACCTGCCATAGTTGCTAATAACCATAGTAGTTGATGCGACTCTAAATAAAAAACAATACCCTGCTATTATGCACCTAAAGCATTAATGTGTGTAAGAGATTATTTTATGTGTAAATTAATGTTGCAACTTTTTGTTTGACTTGCTTGAGGTGTAACTTATTAAAATACTGTAGTAGTCTCATGTTGTCATTATAAAGTTTATAGATCAATAATGGTGGTAACCTTTATCCTAGGTCTTATTAATTTTCTTTGAGAAAAATATTTGAGAGAGTATCTACTACTCATTAAAATATTACATATGTAAATATTTAGTTTTCAATGCCCGCAACCAATAAAAAATTGTTTTGTAATCATTACTAATATCTTTGGCCTAATTTAAGGACTTGCCAGCTTCCTTGGGTGATGAAGAAGGATTTTGCTTTAGTCAAGTTTCTTCAAGATTTAGTGACAAAAACTCAAGTAGAGTAGAAAGTTTTTATCTGCCTGACCCAAAGCAAGAACTAGCTGATAGTTTGCCCTTGTGCCTTGGGAACAAAGACTACTTGAAAGATTTTGCTACAGGAACTGGTAAGTTTATGTAATTTTTATTAATAGGAACTTTTATTATTATTTATTAAGAAATGCTTCTTGAGAGTCCACCCAGGTTAACTTAAGCCATTTGTTTATCAATGTCAAATGAATGTTAAATAAACATTTAAAATTATTTTTATGATTGCAATTTATAGTTTGAGATTGACTTACACACTCATTTTTGTAGTCAATATAATCTTATAAATGATATATTTTCTGCCTATAGCTTATACTTGATCTTTAGTATTGGTAAAAAACATAAACCATTTTAATTTTTTCCAACTTTCATTTTAAATGTTATGGATGTTTTGTATGATAATTTAACATTGTGCTGCTATTTTTATTTTCCTCAGTTTGTAAGTAAATAGAGTTTTGTTCTGGATCCCATTAAGGCAGGATATAATTGTCCACCTATTTTGAATGTCACACAATAGCCTACTTGTATTTTGCAATAAAAAGTAACCTTTTCAGTATTTTTAATATGCTTTTCCTATAAGATAATTTATCACTATTTCTGATAAACATTGCTAACCCATGAATTAGTTTATAAAATTTCCAGGGATAGCTACAATATTAATGCTCTACTCAAAGTTTTATACCTTTTTTATTGCTATGTATTCCAAAGCAAATTTCCTTGGAATGTTGGCCAATAAAGATGGCCCCAATTGCATAATTAATATTAAATTTCTTGAAAGAATTTAATTTTAACTTGTATGCTTTTTTATGCCATAATGCATTGAATCAAGAATGTGATGATGGAAAAATATTTTTGTTAACTTTTAGGTTTTGAATAAAATAAAGCAATTTTCTTACATGCAACTAATAAATTTATTTCAGTATTATAGACTACTAACAAGCTCATATAACTTTTACTTAATTAAAATGAGATGTTTATCATTAGTTCCAATAAGGTAATATTAAAATAACTAAGGATATGTAAAAGACAAAATAACAGATTTTTTTAGAATACTTCATATTAACTATTTATTTAATGTACAATTGGTGACAAATATTTTGGATGTAATAGTTAAATTGTTAACATTCAATGTCTTTATAATATGTTATCTAACCTACTTTTGTTTATTGCATTACAGTTTAGTATAAATATTCACATTATAGCAATATAGAGTTGGTAATTTATTGTTTGAAACTTAAAAAATACTTTTGATATATCATTAGTAGATATGTGCTTTATGAAAATTATTTGTGACTGGCATTTATGAACTACAAACAAATGATTATATGTATATATGTTTATTCTTAAGTTAATTTCCTTGTGGTGTATTTTCTTTCTTCTTTCAGAAGTATCTGACGATGAAGATAATGGAGACGGAACCATAAAAGTTGTTCATTTTGGAGTAGTATAGAAAATGAAAGAAAAAAAAATCAATAATTGAATACATATTTAACTTGAGTAAAATACAAATATGTGCCAAAACAATATGATAGCACGTTTATAAGAAATACTCGTCAATAGTACAAATCTCAATTTTTAATAAGATAAACTATTCCTTATCTTTATTTTTTATGATTGATATAATTTTATTCTAATGTGTACTGGTTTGAATCAATAAGTACCAGTCAATAGTAAATATTTTTCTACCTAATTGATTTTTGGGTATTTGTCTTCCAACTAGTTTAATAATTTGCAATAATAAAGTAATTAACTTAAAATCATTTTCACTCATTTAACTTATTATACCTGTATTCCTAAACCAAACAAGAAATATCTTCAGAGATGGAACGTTTTCCAGTTATGCTGGATTAGTAGTTCTTAGGTTTTCACTTCTATCAGAGAAAGCTCCGTCCATGATGTTTCAATAGCAGAGTCCACTATTGAAATGTAGTTTAAGCTTCCTCTGACTTGGGTGGGAATCAAAGAACTACCTATCCAAGAAATGTCTTGATCTTGCTTGGTACGTTTTACTATCTTAAAGATAGTACCTATTATTTATATTGTTTTCCCATTTTTTTAATTGTATTTATACAAATTGTTAAATTAAAAAAATATGAAAGGGAGCACATCTAAATGAGAAGTGAATCAATTTTTATTAATTCATTCTTTTTGAATTAAATTCTTACAAAACTTTTTCAATAGAATGGGAAAAGTGAAAATGACAATTGGTAACATGATCATAATTTTTCATAATGTTTATATTGATGCCTTTCAAATTGCAAAAATAATTGTATTTTAACATAAATTCATATTACATATAAACATTAAGGTGTCATTTTGACCCCAAACCATTTCTATATAACTGTATTATTTGACTGTTTGTGTTCAAGTTACAATGCTCTTGCTTTCTTTTCTCTGATTTCTGGAGTGTTTGTTTTCTCAAGATAAAATGTGATCAGCATTCTCATCACAATGCACCAGGTGGTATTTTGAGCTTGGCACAAGTGTGAATCAGGTGATGTGGTTCAGCTTTATATCGATATTTTGATCAACAATGAATATGATTGTGCAGGATATGTCCAAATGCCAATTCATTGTTTGGAAGAGGGCTGCTCAGAATATCTTAACAAGAACTAAATAAGACATAACATAATAGTCATATTCCGAATGATCCTTCAGTGAAGCAATGCTTTGAGGATATGGAAATAGTCAAATAGTTTTTCATCAATAATTACATAGTTTCACAAATTACTGTTTCATTAGGAGTGGGTAGTTCAATTTTAAATTTGTTAGGTTCATTTTGATGTGGGGGGAGCTCGTTGAACAATAATGTTCCCTTAGTGTACAGATTTTTTTGTTATTGCTAGTCTCTTACATTCTATATGAAGGTTGTTTTATTTCCGGTGTTAATTCTGTGGACAGCTGCATTAGTAGTGTATAATTTTTATTACTAATCACAAACATCATTAATGAGAGAATGTACTGACTTGCAAGAGTAAGTATGCCTAATTTTTTGAAATGTCCTCGACAAGATGTTATTGAATTGACATTTTATTCTAATGACTTTTTTTGGATTATAAATACTTTTTCTTTTGCTGAGGAGTCACCCCAAAATCTAGTGCAATAAGACAATACAGTATGAAAATAGGCATTATATACTAATTTCCATACATTTAATTAGATATAACTTACAGTATAAGAAGCCGTGGAAAGTGTCTTTAATTGTTGATTAATATGTTCATTCCAATACAGTTTATTGTCTACAGAAAGTCCTAAAAATTTAGTATACATAGTTTCATGCATTTCCTTATTATTATTTACCAGGTTTACAGATTGTAAGGATGTGCTGGTTGTTTGTAATTGCATAAAATTGGTTTTACTAAAATTAAGTGATTAGCCATTCACAGAAAACCATTAAAGCACTTTATTAGCTGTTTCATTTATTGTGTCCTTTTTACTTACTAAAATGCTTGTATCATCTACAAGCAATACATATTTTCAAAATTTATCTAAAATTTTGGGTAGATCATTTATGTAGATTAGAAATAATAGAGGACCCAACACTGAAGGAACTCCCACCCTTATTTCTGCTAATCAGAATGAAACTTTCAATACTACTCTTTGTTTCCTACTTGCTAAATGCAATTTAAACCAAGAAACATACATTCTTGTTATTTTATAGAATTTAATTTTTTTAAATAGAATATCAAAAGTTTTGACAGATCACAGAAAATTGCTAAAGGATATTGTTTGGCATTTAATTCTTCTAGAATTTCATCAGTTAGTGTGTAGATAGCTTTTTCTGTAGAGTATCCTTTCCTAAAACTGAACAAGTTATTTTTGTTGAGGTGAGTGTAGAATCTGTTATAAATAACTCTCCCAAATAGTTTAATCGAGTACTTAAGCCTATCTGGGAACTTACCACTCGGTTGATTGTTTTTTATTAGCTTTATAATTTTTGTTATTTTAAATGGGGTTGTAAGACAACATTTAAGATCAGGAACATTGTCATTTAGGTGTTTTCTCAAGAGATGTACTGCATCAATTAAAGATTTATTGCAGCTTTGTCCTAGCTTTTCAGCAACACCTAAAAATCATTAAACATTTGGAGGAGATAGACCCAGGTGAAGTTCTTGGGCCCACATTCAAAACCCATCTGAGGTCCCAGAGCAGATCACTATCTGATCCACGAAATCCAACTCGATGATTGGTCATCAACCTCACATGACCCATCATCACACAATACTTTTCACCCTTCCATGGTGATCATGGACTATCCCACAAGGGTGACATTCCGAAGTTCATTCCCACGAAACAACTTTAGCAGTGTCAGTTACCTTTGTGGTAGCTATTGGCAAACCATGCTCCCATGTCTCTGGCTAAATTTTAATTACATCTCAATTGTGCTAAAAGCGCACCATAACATTAAGCATTATTAATGCTGCTTCATTAATTTTCCTGATAATATAAACATTACGTTGTAGGGTACCTTACTTATTCTTTATAATTGTGCATCATGATCTGACAGACATTTACTACAGGCTATATCATATACTTTTTATACTGTGAATTGTTGATAAATATATTTTCAATAACTGTACAATTGAAGTTAAGGTTTCTAAATTTTTGTTATTATTTAATAGTAAGTCTGTGTTATAGTCACCACAAAGTATAATTTTGCAGTTGATTTTGTTAATTCATGTTACAGTGACTTTAGCTAATTCAAAAAATGTGGTAAAAATACCTGTATATTGTGACAATCATAATGTTTGAGTATAACACTATCATTTATGCACAGCATTAAAATTGTTGTTCTAAACTAACTTTGCTGATGCCAATGTTTGAGACTTTAAAATTCTTGTAGATAAACATAGCCACTCTTTCCTTTTAGTTACATTATAAAAATAAAAAAGAAGATTTTATCCATTCATTTTAATTAAACCAATCTCTGCTTCTCTCAGGTGTTCAGTTCTACATAAAATATTTACACTTTTATTTCATTCCTGTTCAATTTGTGATAAACATATAGCTCGCTCATTAGTTTTTTGTTAGACTTCTATTTTTTTTAATGTAAAATTGATTAGTTATATTCAGTATGATAATTTATTTTGTTTATAAAAATGGAATTTACCATTAGATTTTTAAGTGTTACAGTTATTAAAATGATTATCAGAAGTACGATTAGAAGTATTTTGGTTGGTTTCTAATGATATCAAATTACTTTTATTTTACTCTAAAAAGGGGGCAACTTAACACACCTGTGATATAGTTACATCTTCAATTTGGTAATTGAGGTTGCAGTCCAGATTATTGCCTGCCTCCCCCCCCCCTCTCCAACTATAATTACATGGTCTTCCTTAGTAAGTCCTTACCCAGTGAATCTAAATCTTTGACCACATCACAAAGTCTGGCACTAGGTTTGAATAAATTAGACACAGGTAATTCGGACCCTGGGAATTCTGGACCAACTGATCCATTTCCCTCCCATGGCTGCTACTGACAATAAGAACTTTACTTTTGATCACACTGGAAACTTGCACTTTTGACAACAATTCAGTTGGATATATGTACACATTTATCTTGGCTTTCCAACACAGCAAATTTGTTGGATGTACCAAGTTTAAAGCAGTTAGAAATGTTTTATTGTACTAATTTACATTCATTTTCCTTAATTTGGCTATTATTAGTGTTGCTGTAAGTTCCAGCTTTCAACATTGTAATTTTGTTATTCAATGAAAAAAATGACTAGACTGAATAACTTGTGCAATCAGAGAATAACACCGTATTCCAGAAGGGTGTTTTGTAATAAAGGTACTTGAAGGAGTAGTCTTTGGCCACATTCCTAGAGACTGAAGTATACTAAGATTATGTGAAAAGACAGGTTCTTGGGAATTTTCTTGATTTGAGTACCTATGAATAGCTAAATTTATTTCATTAAATAAGTTTGCTCAAACAGTAACTATCTAAACTTGGTGAAATTACACATTTCAGGTCATTTTGTTTTAATGACTTATTTTGGTAGATTAATAAACATAAACAGGTATGAACTTACTTTTGAGACACACTGTAATTACTGTTGGCATCCTGTCAAAAATATCACATCACTATTGACAAGTAAACAGGAAAACAAATGTAGAATTATCACTACAAATCCAATAAATATAGCACATCAAGTGTGTGTTTACAATAGATGTTCAACTTTCTAATGTATTTCCCTACCTCAGTAAGGGTACATATTTAAAGTCAGTTGAAGAATACTCATTTTTTGTCCCAAATATGGGGTGGATTTAGTTGATCAAATAACTCGTTAATCATCTACAATAAAATTTTAATCAGCTTTGTCATAAGAAGGACCAAAATGTTTGCCCCATACAGTGCTGATTGATGAATATGCAGTCCTGTCATATATTTCTTTGGATGTAGAGGATTTACAAAGTCTCTTCACATATTTCTTGAAACTAAGCAGATTTCAATAGTTATAAATAGTTATTTTTTCTTAGGAATATTCATAGTTTCTAGTTGACTTTTCAGCTCCAAAAGATCATGATCTGGCACATATCGTAGTTCATCGTATTCTGGTTTGTGAGGATGCACTTGTAATGTTACACCTTGAGGAATAGATGCATACAATGCTTCAAGAAGCAATGACAATGTAGTTGATGGGACATTGGAAATCTGCAGAAAATAAATACATAGTTAAAATTTGATTTTTTAAAGTGTATATATAAGATTTCAAGTGTCTAGGAAGTATAAGTTCTCTTGCTTGGGGAATGAGGGAAAAATATATAACTTACACTGATATCATTATTACCTGCACATTTCTTTCATACAATTTTAATTTGTATTCTGAATCCACTACAGTGCCTTGGGGTTTATATCTCACAACAGTATAATGTCTGGGTGGAACTGCCCACCTATATAACAACAAAAAATTAATATTGTGGAATTTGCATAACAATGACAAGAGTAAATAAAAATTGCCTTTACCCATCTTCTACTTCTATGTCAAGATTATCTGAAATACTGTGTACTAATTTTTGGTACTGTTCCAGTATTGGAAAATCATAACCTTTAAGTTGTATGTTTAATTTTTCATATGAGGCGATGCCTGACTTCCCAACCTGAAATTATAGAAATTAAACTCGTAATGTATTATTATTAGGCCATGGAAACGCATATGGATACACTTACATGTAAATAGTCTGGTTCATATATAACACTTGAGGGAACACCAGTTACTTTAGTAGTTGATGACTGAATTAGTCTACTAGGATTACATTTAACCTGAAATGAAAGAAATTACAAAGTGAATAAATTTTTTTATAGAAAAATTGATAAACTGACATTGTATTAGTATTCTCTCTTGAGTTCACGCAAGTCGATTGAACTGTAGATTACATACCAATGTGATTACTCAATTTATGAAATGTTATTCATACAACAGAAAAATGCTTATAGTGGTGTGATGAAAACAAAAGGGAAATTTTCTTTCAAATATATGTTATTTCATTTGGATAGGAAAGACAAAGAAATTGAGGTTAATTCAACATTAAAAATGTATACTAATAGATATTGAAATCTGCAAACTTTTTGCATGTCATTGCTGTTCAACACATTATCACTCATCTAAAGACATTGACAGTAATCAACATTACAACACAATAAAGATTTCAAAAAAAATATCACAAAAAAGGAAAAAGAAATGTGAATAGAAACAGACGATAGAATTCAATCCAAGTTTCTGTCACTATTTTCCTGTTTCACATTTCATACTATTTACCAACTAAATCATAAATGAAGACTTGCACTTAAAAACTAGAAAATTTAATTACTCTCCTGAATCTAGTCCCAACTACCACAGTACAGAAAAACTAAATATCTAATTATTGACCATCCCTTATATCCCAACAATTTTGACTGGAAAACCATGCTGTTCAGACTACTTTCAGACAATGTTGTATTTTTTTTTCAAAAAAATTCTTTATTTACAAATTGCATCTACTGTGCTGTTCATTAGTGACAGACAATACTTGTTACATTTACAAACAATATAAATTGATTGTCATTAGATTATATTTACATATTATATATTTATTTAAAAAATTCTGTTCTGATTGTGATTCTATCAGGTCGCTGCAGGATTGCCTGGAGCAGCTGAAATCTTCTTTGGTGTAACCTTCTTTCTGGACACTTTAAGGTTAGGGCATTCAAAAAATAGATGTGGGACTGATAACTGTATGTTACAATGATGAAAGCTTGGAGGGGGATCCCTGGAAAATAAGAACATGTGAGTTAAGTTTGAATGCACTGTTCTCAATTTTGATAGCACCACCACATCACATCTTGAAAAGTACTTAGGGTGAATAATTTTTTTAGAATCACAGTCCCAAATTTTCTCCTAATTACTTTCCATGGATTTAATTGTTTCTTCTTTCAAAATTTTTAGTTCATTTCTTTTTGGAATCTGATTCTTTGAGTTTTTCATTTTAAGCAGCAACATAGCTGTTGACGAGAGGAGAGATTCTCCAAGGACAATTTTGGTCTTAAGAAAGGGCAGTAAGTTCTTCAAAATTCACATTTTTGTACTTCTCTGCCAGTAGACTCCAACTGTCAATTTATAGCAAGTCAATTATCATTTCCTGTCTATTAGCACGAACATCAGGATAAAGAAGAAAAAGCAGAAAGATGGAAGGAATATCTAAAAGAGCTGTATCATGGTGGAAATCTAGATCAGTCTGTAATAAAAGAAGAAGAGTAGATGGATGATGAAGAATTGGGGGACAGAATTTGATAGGGCGCAATTGTAAAGCGTCAGGAATTTATAACATTCCAGCAGAGTTGATAAGATCATCAAGTGAAGAAGCAATATCAATTCTGTTTAGAATAGTTTGCAAAATCTACTAAACAGGAAGAATACCAGAAGATTTTAGTAGCAACATAATTATACCCAAAGCAAAGAAGACTGGGGCTGATAGATGTGAATAGCACTGGACAATTAGTTTAGTATCTCATGCATTCAAAATAAGAGGATGGAATGTCAAATAGAATGCAAGCTGGGAGGATCAGTTTGGTTTTAGGAATAATGCAGGGACATGAGAAGCAATATTGACTTTGGGTATAATTTCAGAGGACAGGATAAGAAAAATCATGTATGACTCGTAATGTTGTCATTAATATATAGAAAATTTTCCTTATAAAGTTTTATTTCTAATTTGACTTCAATACTAATTAAATATGGACTTCATCGAAGCATATATAAGAGAGAAAAATATTTTTAAGGAACATAATTACTAAGTAACATAAGCAATACAAATGTGAATGCTCACAATACTTGCAGGAACAATATTCATATTTAGACTAGTTTAGCATGTAATTATTATCAATCACTCATTGGCCTGTTTTGATACACTTCACAATTGCACTGCTTATATATAATGCTTGATAATTTTGCTTATATATATATATATATATATATATATATATATATATATATATATATATATATCCGACGTTTATAAATGTAATTGTAAAACTGATATAAAGTTTGCTGTAAAATGGTAACTATTGAATGTAAATATTAAAATGTTTAAAGAAATACTATTTTAATACAGAAAACTTAACTGTACTACTTTGTAAGAAAGATTTGAGGTTTCGGCAGTTTTGGTAAAATATAGTTTTTAACAATTATTTATTTTTGACAGTGTTATATCAAAATACACAGTAAAAAGAAGGGAATATATTCAATTATAGTTTACCCGTACAATATTAATCGTATTTTTCATATTACGGACGCAAGACAACATGGTATGATACTTTGAATTCACTTAATAAAAATAAGTGAGTTATGGATCAGTAGTTTAAATATTTCGCAAGTTGATAGACTTTCTCGTCTGTTTTCGCAGTTTAGCCAACAAAACATGCTGAAATACTCAACTAAAAGATTTTGAGAAAAGAAGTTTTCATTTAAGCAGAAGTTGAAAATAACGCATAACTCTTTTGCACACACAATTCAATTGCATGCTTATTTTTAGATTTATTCTCAAATTTTGATATTCTATAAGGTTAGGTCATATAAGTGAAATTTAGTAGATATTCGTTCGCAGACATTGGAATATTGGGAAATAAATCTATTATTTTCGCTGTTTACCATTGTCATCGGACCGAAACGAAGTTGAATATTAATATTTTATCAATGAGATTGTTGGGAAGAATGTCGACTGTGAAACTAAAGTAAAGAAACGGAAGTATTCACTATTTACTGTTAACTTTGGTAATAATTTCTCTTACATTATTTATTGGAAAGTTGTTTTCCTTTTTAGTAAAGAAAACTATTATTCTGAGTTAACGGAGAAGAAATAAAAATCTTACGCTTTTCCGACGATATTGTAGTATTAGAAGAATCAGACGAAGACTTGGAAACGATAATAAATGGCATGAACGTAGTCCTGGAGAAAGTTCAATATGAGGATTAATAGAGGGAAAACAAAGGTAATGGAGTGTAGTATGGGAAACAGCGGAATAACAAAGGGTATTAGACTGGGAAGGGATATTTTGACGGAAGTTAAGGAATTATGCTACTTGGGCAGCATAATAACTAGGGATGGTAGAAGTATAGTAGACATAAAGAGTAGGATAGCACAGGCAAGGAAGGCTTTCGTGAAAAAGAGGAATTTACTTACGGGCAATAAAAGTATGAATATTAGGAAATTGTTGCTAAAAATGTTTGTATTGAGCGTGGCGTTATATGGGTGCGAAACGTGGACGATAGGAGTTGGGGAAATGAAAAGAATAGAAGCCAAATATGGTGCTGTAGGCGAATGCTGAAAATCAGATGGGTGGATAGAATCACAAACGAGGAAGTTCTGAACAGAATAGGGGAAAAGCGAACAATATGGAGGACGTTGACTAAGAGAAGGGATAGATTCATAGGCCACGTTTTAAGACATGAAGGCCGTGCAAAATTAGCATTAGAGGGAAGTGTGTGGGGTAAGAACAGAAGAGGAGGTCAAGGATGGAATACGATATGCAGATTAGGAAGGATGTGGGTTGTGCTAGTTATAAAGAAATGTAAAGGTTTGCGCAATATAGGTTAGCATGGAGGATTGCATCAAACCAGTCTTAGGACTCACTACCACATCAGCGGTATACTGTCTGCAGGTGAACATAACTGATTCTTTGTATTTATAGTAATTTATTATTCCACATGAATAGTTTCCAATGAAAGGAAACGTCGTGTCAACTGCATTTTTATTATTATTTTAATATTGTGATTTAACAGGCTGATTACGATATGAATAAGAAACGGATATAACTTAAGATCTTGATTTCCGGGCATTGTTTCTCTGCTGATGGAAGCCACTTGAATTCTTAGAAATCAGTTGCTGTCTGTTAGGAAAGATTTATTTATACCTGCTAATCACATTTCTTTTCTTTACTTTCATTATTTGGAACTATAAAAATATGACAGTTGTGGCAGTATCCAGTATTTCATTACACTCAGTTCCTCTCGTGTGTTTTTGTGGTTAACGTCGCTGACTCACAAGACAGAGATCCCGGATTCGAACCCCAGCAAAGACATGGATGTTTGTGTGTGTTTAATATATTTTCACAATCGCCGAATCCATTGCATAACTCCCGCTGTTACGTCCGTGTTGTATAGTACTGCAACATGTCCACTATCAAGCGGCAGAAAGTAACAGGAAATCACTGCTTTGCTTAATTTCACTTGAAAGAGGTAAAGGTTCTCCGCAGAGAACTTTTGTCACTTGGATCTACCGTTAGGCAAAATACTAGTTATTATTTATTTATATCAGGGATATAATAATATGAGAACAATCAAAATGGTTAAAATATACACATGAAAGTTTTTTAGTTTTTTTTTCAAAAAGGACAAAAGATGGCTAAAGTCGACTTTAATAACATTGTTGAAATTGCAAAATGCCATAAAATATGTCCCTTCATTTTTAGTATTTATTAATTAAAATATTTACAATTCAGAAATGGACTATCCTTAATTTATTTAAAAATTAAGTACGTCTAATACATATTTACGCTGAATATAGGCCTATCATGAGATTAATTTTTTTTATAAACCTTGCATCGACTGCCTGGTCATTAGCGACCACAACTATTTATTTACAATTATGAATTTACAAAATAAAATACTGGTAATGTCTATTTTCTGTTCGTGAAACACTAATTAATTATTTATCTTCATTACGTTTGATTGACATCAAGAGATTGTGTGTAGTCAATGCTGCTATTAAACTCGATCTGTTCCCAAAAGATTTGAAGATCATTATGATCGAGAAGAACGAAAGCATCGAAGGAGAATCAATAATTGAAGTATTGAGATTTAAAATTGGGATATTTTTTAAATATAATCAGTCTAAGGAGAATAAGTATTTAAATAAATTGTTAACGTGACTAAATCGTGCCTCATCCAAATAATATATATATATATATATATGTGTGTGTGTGTGTGTGTGTGTGTGTGGTGGTTGTGTTGGTTTAAATGAATTTATTAAATTTAATCTTTACAAATTTTTATAACGGGCACTGATAACTACTTTTAGTTGTCTCAAGTGGTCAGTGTAGATTTGAAAAACAGAAATTTAAATCAAATATTCAAAGTATTGAAAATTATTTTAATTTAAAGTGGTAATAACCTAATTAATTATGGAGCGAAACCCAAACATTACTGTTTCAGTTTGAATGAGATTAACATATTTTCCTTGAAACATATTTAGCATAATATTAAATAAAGAAAATATATTACCTAAATAATTATTATTTGTGAATATTGTTCAATTAATTTTTGGAGTTATATATTTTTATTTACAACTGGCAAATTGGAAATTCTTAATCGATTACCGAATGTTGTCGAACTTTACAAGTTCTGCACGACAGATTACTAAATCAACGTGGAACTGAGATAGAGTAAATTAAATTATCTTTATTCATTGATCCCCTGGCGAAGTAAGACTTGAAGGAAAATTCTAAGGTCATTGTTAATTTCTTAGCAACAACGTGAAATGAATTAATTCTTTCCTGTTATATAAGAATAAGAAAACTAACAAAAAGAAAACAGGCCCATAATAGTTATCTACTGAAAAAATACATAAACAAATTTAACTCTGAATATATAGTACATCATAATAATCAGATAACCATTTTAGTGTCATCCAAAATACTTCACACTACTAAAACAATGAAATCTGTATAAAGAAAAGATTAAATTACAAATTTAAGATTCACTGGAATAGCTTCCATTTAATTGAGATTGTTTCAAAATTTCTTCTAAATTTAATTTATTTTGAAGTTAATCCAGTAATATAACTGACAGCGTATTAATCCTGAAAATGGTCAAATTTGAGAAGCATAATTGTAGAACATGATTAGGGAATGAATATCTCCAATACAATTACAAGAAGAAACCAAATTTATCAAATATGTTTTAATAAAATAAAAAACGAACGGCTTATCATTGTTTCAGGAACCTCTTCAGGTGCTAATATATAATTTTTAAAGTCTGAATATGATTTATTTCAGATTGTAATATCAATACATAAATTAAAAAATCAAGTTAATTTCTAAAAATGGTTGCTTCACCCACACAAACAAATTTTTATTTTACTAATGTTTTAATTTTATTAAATATATCTCTGACTAATTTGGCTGGTTATTTAATTATAATTCAATGAAGTCAGATAGATAAATGTAATAATGACAACATACTATTTTATATATAAAAATATGAGATTTATTACCAATATTTAGCGTATATTTTCATGAAACCACTGATTTCAGTAAGTGCTTGTTTTATCTATTGCCATGGTACGGAGGTTTATTTAATTATAAGTTATAATGTATCAATAAATGATATATTTGTTTGTTAAGCTATTTTTGCATACATTAGCCTTTAGAAGCTGTAGATATTTGTATTTGGTTGGAGTGTAAGCAACTTGAATTATTTTTCCTGTTCAACAACCGATCAAGTATCGTTCCATGTGTGCTAAATGTTAGTGAATCAGAATCTTTTGGACACTGATCCTTCCAGCAGCAACGCTGTTTTTTCTTTTATCGAACCATCGAACCTGTGTTCATTTATCACGTTCTCTCTTCTTGTCCTCCATTAGAGGCGTTCTCTGGCACTATTGGACTTATCCGGGGCCTCAAATAAATCGTTAGAGGGGTCACGCAGTTCACTTTCACGAGAAACTCCACTCACCACTTTATGTAACACGCTAAGAAGAAAACCACTTGAAAAGTGGAAAAAAAGGGAACAAATTCATGAAATTATTTTTATAAAAGTTATGAAGTGGTGAAGAGGATGACTAACTACAGAATTTACTTAATCTCACAATGATTCTCTATATTCCTACCACTTATAAGTGTAGTAGTGAAGAATGAATTATAATTTCTTCACTTTTCATGTCCTCGAGAGGAACAGCTTTATATTTTAATTTTCCGTTATTTACTAGTTTGTGTATTTGTTAAAGTTATAAATTTAAGAATATTTTAGCAAATGAATGGTAAAAAGGCCTATTAGGCAGAATAATTAATAAATTACTATTTATCAATTCAATAAGATCAGATAATATAAGTAATGTTATTTCGATGAATGGCGTATCACCAGATGAAGTCCTAAAATAAGGGACGAAAGGTTGTGTATTGAACCGAAATTACTCGAAGAATGGAATTATTCAAATTGTTGCAAACGTTAAATATATACAAATAACCGTCCATACTCTTTTACCTGGATGCAATTGTTACAGTCCGATGAGGTTTTTGCATATTTCCTGTTTATTTATTTTATGACTTATTAACTCTTCTGATGAGACCACGTCTGTGTTCTCTGCTGATCAACTAACTAACTAACTATAACACTAGTCAAAACTTTTGAAAAAAAATAGTCCTTTAAAATGAGTTTGGATAGACTTAATAGGGAAAGTGATTGTTACTGATATATTTTAATTCCACTGCCCATCTATTAGCTAAATTAACACTCTTGTTCATAACATGTAAATGATGATTAAGCCCTCTGAAACGGGCTCCAATCATATGACTTTAATTCGAAAGCTATTGATGCAATTGTCATGGTAAAAATCATAACATTCAAAAGTAGACAGGTCACTCGACAAATACAAAATATAACTATTACACAATTCTGAGTAGTGTCAATGTTCGTGTCGACAGAATTATATTCTTCGTCTATAAGAGCTTTTGTTAAACGAAAGCTTTCAAATAATTAAAGTTTTATTGAAGACCGATTCAAAGATTTTTTCTGGGAACATTAAAATGGAGTGATGTGGATGGGTATACTGTAATAATCAGTCCTTAGACTGGTGTGAGGCAACCCTCCATGCTAACCTATCATCCGCAAGCCTTTTCATTTCCTCTTTTGTTCTTACCCCATACACTTCCCTCAAGTGGTAATTTTACTAGACCTTCATGTCTCAAAACGCGGCCTATTAATATATCTTTTTCTGGTCAAAGCCCTCCATATTGTTCTCTCTTCTCTTATTCTGTTTATAACTTCCTCGTTAGTGATTTTATTCACCCAACTGATTTTCAGCATTCTCCTATAGCACCACATTTCAAAGGCTTCCATTCTTTTCCTTTCCGAAACTCATACCGTCCACGTTTCGCACCCATATAACGTCACGCTCCATACGAATATTTTTTAGCAACGATTGCCTAATATTCACACTTGTATTACCAGTAAGTATATTCATTTTTTTTGCGAAAGCCTTTCTTTCCTGTGCTATCCTATTTATGTCTACTAAACTTCTACAATCACTAGTTATTATGCTCCCCAAGTAGCAGAATTGCTTGCGTTCCTTCAAAATATCCCTCACAATCTAACACCCTTTATCATTGTACTATTTCCCATACCACACTTCATTAAATTAGTTTTCCCATTATTAATTTTCATGTTATACCTTTTCTCCAAGATCATGTTCATGCCATTTACTATATTTCTCAAATCTAAAACTACAATATCATCGGCAAATCGCAAGGATTTTTTTCTTCTTCTCGCAGCGTGAAACATTTTCCATATTCCTTTTTAACTTCCGTAATCGTCGGCCAATTGCCTGATAAGGGTCGAGAGAAGGCGCTACGAGAGTTTCTCGTAGACGCTTCAGCCCAGAGTGACTGCGGGGCTTACCTGATCATGTCGGGGATGCCTCGCACTCTCTCTGGGTATTTTTTATCAAAGTTCTCATATGCCGAGACACCTTCACCTATTTTAGGAGGTATATGTACTGGGGTCAAAGACCTTGGGCATATGGCAAGAGTTGTCCGCTGATCCCATTGGATCAGTCGGCCAATTGCCTCCTGAAATTGGTGGAGACACGGAGAAGGGAATGCTGCGTCCCCACAGCAAACTCGTCTCCCGTCATTCGGAAGGGCGTGAGAATAGTACCCAATGCCCGACCTACCTGATGCAGGTTTTCTAGGGTTTTCCCTGCATCTCTTTAGGTGAAACACTGGGTAGGATCCTTAAACCATAGCCCGGGGGCCCTAGTTAACCCTTGGCTACCTTGCTCTACTTTCCGCATCTCCCCTTTTCAATTCCCTTCCTATGCTATTAAAGGGGAGTTGCCTGTTTCAGGATCACCCTCATGTAGCCTGTTACCCACCCCCCCCAAAAAAAACCTGTTCTATATATAAGTTAAACAGCGTGGGCGACAGACTGCATCCTTGTCTTACTCCTTTTTTGATTTCTGCTTTTTGTTTTCTTGTCCTTCACTTACTGCTGTCTTCTGTAGGGGCTACGGATAACTCTTCTTTCTCGATATTTTATTCCTGCCTTCTTCAAAATCCTTAGTAATTAATGTGTTCCAGTTATATTATCAAATATCATGAAAGGATGCCTTTTTTCTTATTCTGTCTTCTAAAATTTGACGCAGAGTAAATATTGCTTTTTTCTGTCGCTACATTCTTCCTAAAACTAAACTGGGCTGCTTTGCACTTATTATCTATTTCATTCTTCAAGCGTCTGTACTGCTCTTTACCATTTTCATCTCTAGAGTTTTTATATTTACGCCTTTCATCGATCATTTTTATTATTCGTGTGTTAACCATGCTTTCCTAATGGTCTGAGCTATTCTTTCTATTTTTTTATTTAGTCATTTCTCCCTTCAAGAGTTCCCATTTCTCTTCTATATTGTTTCTTTCCTCTTTCTCCATTAATGTACTCTTCATTTTCAGCCTGCATTTCATAATAAATAGATTATGGTCAGAGTTCACAACTGCTCCTGGATAGGTTTTGCAATCCAGAACCTGATGAGTATGTTACAGAACATTAAAAAACCTTTGTTTACTGTCCCTACAATTTATTTTTCGCTGTTATATTTCAACATTAATTTCATATTAAATCTGACGGAAATTACAAACAAATCTAAATAATTACATTCTAATTATTAGGTTGGCTCGTAATGCATTAGACATAAAATATATATCTTCATTTGTTATTATTATTTATTAACATTTTTAATTTTCAACAAATACGTGTCCTCGAGTCTTTTAGGTGATAAAAGAGACATGTTGATGATTACTATTTTATGTATATAAGCTATATAAAAGCAGCACATATAATACATTTATCAAAAGTATTTATTTTTACGGCGAAGCACTGAATTCCTTTTTGTACGAAACAAATACACGTCTATTATGGTAGTTCCCTGGTAGTCAGGTAAATCAATTTTATTATATACAGCATTGTTTCTGCAGCACAATGACATAATTTTCGAGAAACGCATTTCCCGATAGCAGCTAATTTAATAAATGTCAAAAGTACCAACATGGTTTCTATTAATTAGCTTTTTAATAGTTATCAGCATAGAGCTGTGTAAATAAATATTTAAATGTACATAAACACAGCTGCATATAATACATTACTCAGTGTTACTGGAGTCATGTTTTTACGAAATATATTAAATGTCACGACTTTTATAGTAGTAGAAACCTTGAAAGCCAGGTAAATCAATTTTACACTCCAGGTGCAGCATCTTCATGGGACATAATTTTTAAGGCACGTGTTTTCCGATGGCAACTAATTTAATCGATGTCAACAAACCCCAACATGTTTCTTAATAGTCATCAGTCTAGAGGAGCAATGATCTTGATGTTTCTCTCAGTCTCCATATTCTCTGGTTAGTTTCAATTTAAAATTGCACCCAATTTGTGTTTCTATGTAATAGCGCGTTACTTGAAGTATAAATCTACAACATCGGATTAGAAGATGAATATACGTTGAATACCATAAAGCGTCTTCACGCAAACGGGAGACTATTGTGTGTCGTATTCATTGCAGCCCAAGATATACCCGACAAAGGCGTGGGGAAGAAGTAATTTCTGGCGTGCCAACCTGTCAGAGGCACTCCGTCTGTCGTAATAGGAGATTTATTCACCATTTCGTCCGCTTCATATGAGTTGGACAGGTTTTCACAAGCCGAGGGTCGCCTGCTCCGGTGCAGATACTCGCCTAAGGTCTTTGAAAGGGAGTCGGCTAATTAAAAAACTTTTAACGATTTACTTCTCACTCTGACATATTTTAATTTCTTGCCTATTACACTGCTGAAGCATTAATCTTTACAACCCCTCAAACATAAATTTATATTTTGTGTATATATTAATGTGGTTTTCCAAAATTAATGTACATAATAAGTTAATATGACCATTAACAGACAAGCACTAAACAGAGAATATTACTGAAATTGATACAATTTTGGTGTTATAATTGTGTTTACAAGTTACAGGTTTAAAATTAGACTTATACTCTTTAATTATTATTTTCAAAGTTATCGTCGTTTGGCCGATAAAATAAAAATCACAATTTGAACAATTTATTTTATACAAAACTTTAGCAGTTGAAAACTTATTAGTAGACTATTTGTGTCGTTTTATAAAAGCATAAAAAATATATTTTGACTTAAATATTTAGTTTTTTAAATAAATGTGTCAGTTAATTTGATAAAATTCCACAGAAAGGTCGAACAATGAAATAATTGTATTACTCCTTATGACATTGTACAGGTTGTGGCAGGAATTAATTTGAGCTAATCTAATGTTCGCGTTAATTAGAAATAGAGTTTGGTCACGAAAATATTTGTAATATAGTTAAGGTTATCAAAACGATGGACAGAATTATAAAATCGAATAGGTTTTTAAACCAAATTGTAAACAATTGCTCGCTTCTCTGTAGGAGGGGATCGGATTAGTAATTCAGAGCACGGTCTGAAGAAGTCAGTTTGTAGTACTAGTTAAACATGGAATTATGATAGCAACGGGAAAGGATACCTTTGAGAAACTTGTAGAATAATTTTGTAAGTTATAAATATGTATTATACTCATTAAACACATAAGGTACATGTACCAAATAAGGCCCACCTAACGATTAAGATTTGTTTATTCAGTGTGTGTTAGAGGTATCATTTTTGAAATATACACATAACATCCTCCAACTGTATGCAGTTAAGTAATAAATGTTAACAGAGGGGTAAGTTAATTAACATCATCACATTAAAGTAAATGTTAAACTCTTGCTTCTGGGCATTGTTAAGAACTCCTGTTCCAAATATGGCACATAGCCAAATCCTGTTCATATTTCCTTTATGGAACATTTTAATGACAAGAAAACTATTTGAATACACTTTTATATGAATAATAAGTGGCATGAGATCTGTATAATTCTATATTTTAGTCAAAAGCTTCTTAATTAATTATACGCGCAGATTAGTGTCTTATTTTTCAATTTTTAAGGTTATTACATAGCATTCGAAATTGTTTTGATAACAATAATTTTCGTTGTCATTGGAATAATATATATAATATAGGAATAGTCCAGTCAATCCTTTCGTCTGATTGAATGAATTCTGCAAATTATTCTTCTCGCGTTATAAAAATACCCATCGTTGGAGAACTTAGCTATTATTGGATACCCAACTTCAGCAAGTCTAAAAACTCTTTGGCAAAGTTCTTTTTCATGACCCTCGTCTAACCAAAGGCCTCCGTCATAAATTTTTGCTTGTTACTCCACAAATTATGTGATTGCATAACGTACGTCGGGGGATCCTGTACATTTTCGATGTCCTTCTGACAGACATGCCTACGCTCCCATCGCTCTCTTTAAATCATTCTCAGTCCATGTTGCCCTTTTCTTTTGTGGGTTCATCTAAAAAAACATTTTTTTAAAAAAATCACGCGTTTATTAAGTTCAAGTTTTAAATTTACGAATTTAATTTTAATACTTGAAATAAAGATATTAAAAAATAACGACTTTCATCTATAAGTCTTAAGATAAAAATAATGAATATATACTTTAAATGTTTTGTTCTCGTAGCAACCAACTAATAGCAATGTAAAAATTCTCAAAAATTAATAAATTTAACTTGTCATGTGCCATAGTTAAGTAAATACTTAAAATAATGCTCTATTGTAAGCGCAAAAACCCGGGCTTGTTTGGAGCGCCAGGGGAGGGCCTAAATGGGAGCAACTGCTTTAAAACACGTGTGATTTAATAGTTTTGAAAGAAACTGCATATTAAAAATTGAAGTTACTGCCATAATAAAGCACAATTTTCTGTTGATAAATATATATTCACAGACTACATTGCTCTATATCCATAGCGATTGCTTGGGATACAACGTACCTTGCAAATAAGAAGCAGCCCTTTATCCTTCAATGAAAAAATACAAATGAACATAAAATGGCCGTTACAAAATCGACTGCAGATGTTTATAAGCATTAGATGTCATAAGCTTACATTACCAAAGACAATTGGCGTTATTGTCATATTTTTGAGGTCAGAAAATGAGGGTGGTGCTTATTGTCGGGATTTATTTGGTACAGGTATCTTATATCACTTCATGAATACAATCAGAAAGAATAATATAAAAAATATCATCAACATTTCTATGACAAGTTACAGGTCTCAAATTAAGTTTATCAAGACAAAACTTTTCAAATTCTCGCATAATTAATTAAGCAAGATCAGGAGATAAGGATGAACTCATAGGAAACCCAAGGACCTGGTGACAAAATTGTTTTTGAACGAGAAACAAGTGGAGTGAAGGACGAGGCTGTTGGCGGCGTTCATTCAGTCCAATCAATAGGAGAAACATCATCCGCAGTCCATCTTGACTTTAAACTGTTAATAACCAAATAGAAATGAATACTTTTAATTCAGGATACCACATCAAGAAATAGAGGAATATGATTATCAGGAATGTGAAGATTTTTTTATATTGGAAATAAAATCTAAGGAATTATTGACTTAAAAAGTTGATTCTTTATGTAAACCTAAATATATAAATTTTTATAGGAAGACTGTAAAACCACATAAAGGGACTGCCTTACAAAACTGTCAATTAATCGGAAAGGAGTATCATTTATGTGGATTTTCGGGAGAGCGTACACCTCTTGAGTAGGACTGTGAACTAGTCAAGGGAACTTTTGAGACATTTTGAAGTACAGTTGGTTTAAGTAACAGGCTCATCCAGTAATTGTTTTGGAGAGATAAAAATCACTGGGAAAAACAGTAACTGCAGCAGAAGTGAATAAAAGGTCACGATGCATTTCCATGAATTCTCTAGTGATGCTAACATTGTTCATCAGTCTAGACTGGAGATAATTTTCCACTCGATAGATTTCAAAGGATTACAATAAAAATACATTTTGTGATGAATGTCCACATAACCAATCACTTTACGAAAAATAGAATACTTTTTAACATTACTGTTTGGAAAATTTCCGTTGGCCGTCAGCATACAGCTTTGGTGAAAGCCGGAAACAATATGTCGTCATGAGGCACTGAAAAAAGTGAATCAAACGCAGTTGTTAAGCCGCTGTACTGTCGGGACATTCATAGTCTTATCTGGAAATAATTTTTTTTCTCTGTACTACAGCTGTATTTGATTTGTCTCTATCTATTACGTTAGAAGAATTTCGATAATATTTTATTTCTACGTCTGTTTTTATTAATGAACTAGCTAACCCACGCGACTTCGTTCGCGCCGAAATAGTTCTTTTTATTTTGCCCTAAAAACGATACAACAGGCATAAAATTTTGATAAAGTTGAATTCATTGTATATATAAGAAGTACGGTATCATCAATTTATGATCGCTTCAGGGCAAACCTTATGACTCGCAGTTGATTTTGAACAGGATACATACGTTTAGGAGCCAATAAAAATGAGCAAGAGTTTTCTCGCAGGCGCTTCACCCCAGAGTGACTGCAGGGCTCACCTGATTATGTCGGAAATGCCTCGTATTCTCTTTGTTTTTCTTTTCAAAGTTCTCACATGCCGAGACACCTTCACCTATTTTGGGAGGTATATGTGCTGGGGTCGAAGACCTTGGGCATATGGCAAGAGTTTTCCACTGATCCCATTGGATCAGTCGGCCAACTACCTCCTAAGGCTGGTGGAGGCACGGAGAAGGGAATGCTACGACCTCACATCAAACTCGTCTCCCGTCATTCGGAAGGGCTTGAGAATAGTACCCAATGCCCGACGTACCTCATGCAGGTTTTATAGGGTTTCTCCTGTATCTGTTTAGGTGAAACACCGGGTAGGATTCTTAAACTATAGCCCGGGGGCCCTAATCAACTATTGGCTACCTTTCTCTACCTTCCGCATCCCCCCTTTTCAATTCCTTGTTACCTGTTTCAAGATCACCCTCATGTAGCCTGTTCGAAAAAAAAACGTATACACCGTATCGACGATCCAATAAGTTAATAACGGCGCGAATTCTACTTTAACAATAGATGGAGTGCTTCAGAGCATAACAGATCAAGAGTATAGGCAACCCGCATACATTGGAGAATTTAATGCGTGTATAAGAAAAAAAATATATATATATATATTATTAAAATATATATATTAATATTTCCTAAAATATATTGAAATCAAATATGCACGAATGTTTAAGTTAAATCTCCTGTTTAAACCCTCAAATTTTCATTGAAATCCGTTGAGCCGTTTCGGAGCCTATTCCAGACTAACATACAGACCGAGAGACAGACAGACACTTCAATTTTATTTATTGGTGTAGATTATAAAGATATATTTATGCTATAATTGGCGGCTTAGGTGTAACGTGATAATCTTCCGATGATTCGTCCTTTCTTTACTCATGGGCTAAATTGTATACGCGGTATAAAATTAGCCGCGTTGTAACATTGATACTGAGCTGCAGAATCTGTTAGTTACCACGTGGAATAAATGGGGGAACATGTTACTTAGTAAATACGAGTACAGTAACAACGGCATTCCCCCTTTCGTTTAACTGAGTGGATATTTGGACTCGATAAATGGCATGGTGGCTTTTAATTACACCCTGAGTGGTTCGTTTCAAAAGAGTTTCCGATTCTGAATTGCTTTTCGCGGAGCTGCTAAAAGCCTGTAGGCAGCAAGATCTACAGCACCAGAAAGGAGAGCCATATTAACCATTCCCTAGCTCAGAGTAAGTGGATTTTTTTTACTTCAAATAAGTTTAACATAAATATGGTAAATGAAACGAATGGCCTAGTTACAGTTCAACCGCGATTATGAATATTTCACTTATTAAAAATTATTTTCAAATGGATATGCATTGACTTGAGCGGATAAAAAATTTTAAACTCAGTTGGAAACTTTGTTATAAAAACATAAATTAATTCTTTGATATTGATTTAATCCGAAGCCCAATTTTAAATAGGTCGCAAAAATTATTATCAAACGTTTATTTAATTTGGTTGTCGAAATGACCTTCGGTTGTACGTCACAATCATTTTCTATAGTCAAAAATTAATTTTTATAGTTTGAAACCGTTAATTTGAATTTGCAATATTGTAAAGAAACTAAGTACAGTTTGCAACACAACTTGTTCCGTAGGTTAGGGAAATTATAAGTATTAACCACAAGCAAATGCATAGCGTTCTTTTACCTTTTAAATGTTGATGTAATGTGTAGTAGAACTCTTTTTCGGTCACTGTTTTGAGAGTTCATTTATTTTCAAAATGGTAGCTGCCATATTCATCCTTGTACTTACAAACTATTTCAAATTATCCCTATTTTGGCCAGTTTGTAACGGACGACGTGTAAAACAACACAAACATTTTAAAAATTAACTACGTACTTTGTACGGAAAATAAAATAACTCGGAAAACAGTGACCGAAAAGAGTTTTAGTACCCATTACACAAACAAATGTAAATAAGAAGATTGAACAATAAATTTATTAACAGAAAAATCAATCACACACTTCAACGTCAATTTTGTCTGTATCTGCACTCAATAAAAGTCACACGGTGCTGTGTTACATGAAAAAAATTTGAGCAAGAAATTCTCTATCGGAAGAAATCAAAAGAAATTTAAAAAAGTATTAAACAAATGCATTTGTCTTACAGTTTTCCCGGACCTCTGCACGTTCTCGTGCTCTGCTATTCAGGTTCCGCGCGTTGAAATTCCGCGAAGTCGGGGTTCAGGTCCACGTACAGCTTCCCCAACTCAATTGGTAGCCGCTGGGCACGTGTTCCACATCTTTTTTTGGTATTGGTGAACTTCAGATGGAACCGTGTTGCCCCTTGCTTGTTATAGCAAGCTGCTAGGCTCTGCAAATCCGGAATGCCTCAAACAATAATTTGATCAGGTGAACGATGTCCTCTCGGTTGGATAAGCGATGAAAATTCTCCCGCTCCTTATAGATGGCGTTGTAGAAAAAATAAATCCGAGATTGCAGTATATGTTACGACCAAGTCCGAAGGTGGCTTTTCGCGAATGGTCCTGTCATTTCGTAATTCGGCCGAGAAGTACTTGCCCGATGTACTTCAAATATGATACTATGACAGGCCATTTCGTGAAGTGATCTGATATATATATTCGATGTCCTGATACAAGGTTGTTTTCTTGGCTACATATCTTTCGCTTAGGATGTGATGGCACTTTAGCGTAACACATCGACTTCCTGGGCTCGTATACATGTCCGTATCGGACAATTGCTCACGATGATCAGAAGAACAACAAAAATTAATGCTGTCAATGTAAATATGCTCAAGTTCCTTCTTAAAGAAATCTCTGAATTCAGACTCGTGAGCGTGTCATTGATTTCTACAATGCCACATTATAAAATTTATAATCATGAACGTGGTCCTGGAGAAAGAGTACAACATGAGGATTAATAGAGTTAAAATCAAGGTAATGGAGTGTCTTATAGGAAACAGTGGAATAACAAAGGCTGTGGGATTGGGAAGGGATATTTTGAAGGAAGTTAAGGAATTCTGCTACTTGTGCAACATAATAACTAGGAATGGTAAAAGTGTAGAAGACATGAAGAGAAGGATGGTTTAAGGCAAGGAAGGCTTTCGCAAAAAAAGAGGAATTTACTTACGGCAAATATAAGCGCGAATATTTGGAAATCTTAATTAAAAATATTCGTATGGAATGTCGTGTTATATGGGCACGTTAGAGTTATTTATCAGGAAGTTTTAAGAAAAATTGGGGAAGAGAGAACAATTTGGAGGAAGGGATAGATTAATAGGCCACGATTTGAGTCATGATGGTTTTTTTAAAATTAGCATTCGAGGGAAGTGTGTGGCGAAGGATGAAATACGCTAAGAAAATTAGGGAGAACAATTTGGAGCGCTTAGACTAAGAGAAGGGATAGATTAATAGGCCAAGTTTTTGAGTCATGATGGTCTTGTAAAATTAGAGGGAAGTGTAAGGCAAAGGATGCCATACGCTAAGCAGATTAGGAAGGATGTGGGATGTAGTAGTTTTGTAGAAACGAAAAGGCTTGCGTAGAGTAGGTTAGCATGTAGCGTTGCATCAGACCAGTCTAAGGAATGAATACCACAACAACAATCTACCAAATGCGATTATGCTACTTAATGAAATAATGATATAAATTCTCAATCATCACTTATTACAATAAGATAAACGTTCATGACATTTAGAATCACATAACATTAGTTTTCACTGTTTAAATGTTATTAGATATTACTTTTACAAATTGATTTCAGTACTCAAGAACTGTTTATTTTATAGCTGTAGTAATAATTAAACTGTGTTTCATGATTTAACATTGGAGCTATAACTATTAAATGCATACAAAACGAAAGGACGAAAGGAAAATAAAATTATTGTAATAATATTTCATATGGCAGTGTACCAATGTTTTATCATCGAAGTATTATCTGTTTCTTTGTTTTTAAATAACCGTTCCGAATTGTGTGTTATTTTCAAAAAACGGAAGGTTGTAATAGTGCAAAGTTAAATCAAATCTATCTACGAATAATCATCCCGTTTTAATTCATTCAAATCGAAGTTGTAGCTGATCTTCGCGGTGGCGTATCTTTTCGTTTTTTAAATATAATTCAACAGTCAAAGATACATAATTAGAACTATTAATTAGTTGGGGAAATAAACTAACACCTTTAAGTTATCTGTTTTATTACTTTAATAAGTATATTTTCCGGGAATCAAACGGCGCTGTTTTTAACAATTCGCGAATTGGCTGAACTTTGGGATTTATCCGTAACATATACACCTAAAAAGTCATCGCCCTGGAGTCTGGAACAAGAACGTTCTACTGCGATCCGTCTCGAATCAGGGTATCATCGCAGTGCTTTACCAGCCAATCACATTTCCAAAATTTATTTTAAGCGGTTTATGAACTACTAATTAAATTTATCAAGTTACTACTCACTATTAAGTGTCTCGAATGTTGCAACATGGTACTTGAAGAAAGCATTGTAGAAAGTTCGTAACCAATTATGCTATACACTGGGTAATTTAATTAAAAAAATACTATGAGCATTTCACATTTAATAATTCATGTTCCAATCAAGCCAAGAAATTAATTGTTAAGAAAATTTTCAATTGCTCTCAAAGCGTTACAGTCTTTTCAGAAACATGACAAAGAAAAATTATTTTGTGTACGTAACTTTGTTTTGACATTAAGTAATTGTTCGAACGAAAAGTACAATTGAATTTACTTAATATAATAGTAATTCCTTAATGATGTCTCATCACTCAGGAACAAACTAAATTACCACGTTAGAATTTAATTATATTGATATATGTTTCGATTAGATTTATTATTTCCATTAGACCTCGATTGAGGATATAGGTTACGTCAAGTAACAAATACTTAAACAACCAAAATAAAATAACGTACAATTAAATACGAAAAATACTTAAATACGTAAATAAAGTAAACGAGACTGACAACACGACACGCACAAAAAAAAACCAAATACAAACTCAGAAGCACAATCATACGCATAAACAATGGAAATTCAACTTCTCGGAGCTTCTGTAGTAGCCGCAGGCAATACACAAAACAAACAAAATAGCAAAAAAACTATATAGAAAGTGTTAAAGTTATATAATATTATATTTTATAAAGCTACTCATTCAACACTTTTAAAGAACATTAATTTCAACTAGAAATAAATCGACTACAAATCTTGCTAGTTGTAGTAATTGTACAAATCAGTCTTAAACAAAATAAAATTTTAAATATTTAAAACAATCTTTGCATTAAATTGAAGCAAATGTAATTTTTTGTGAGATAAATGCAGATGTCAATTTCATCCACAAAATACATCATAAAATAATATAGAAATATACTAAATAGGGTATAATTATATTTATGTAAAGGATGTCCATAGCAGCATTGATTGTAAAATAAGGTAGGATATGGATATAATAAAGAATATGGTTTATTTAATGTGCCCAAGACAGTGTTTTTTGATTAAATTATATTATTTATAGGTACTAGATTAATAAATAATGGTGCTCTGCAACATACCTAGTCGTATCGTTCAGTGTGATATACTTCAAACATGGAAAATCTCAGTCATGGGATTTCTTGAGAAGGTATGTGAAATATTAACAAGGCCTTGCCATGAATAGGGGGAGGTATTATTTTTATAAACAAAAAATTATTATAAAAATGTGAATAATATTGAATTTTACATTTATTTATTACAATGCACACTAATTATTGAATCTTAATTTGCATAGCCGGCTTTTTTTATCATAAACACTATATATTTACAACATTTATACAAATTAAATTTATTACAACTAAACTTAGAGTTGTCTAAACGGTCCTTCCTATAAAGCAGAATCACTAACATAAATCCTACTCGGAAATGGCAATACCAGGAAATCGACAAAGGTTACAAACAGTGGTAATTACCTTATCTTCTCAGCTTGCCTGTAACTGTTGCTGGACCCAACCAAACTTACGCGTTGAACTATGAAGAGCTCTTTGAAACTCCGGACTGGATCACGCCCTCCTTCCTTTATTTAAATGTCTTTGGCCAGGACAATCTCCAATTTGTTATTGCTCCCTCTTAAAACTCAATCTCCAACTACACTTAAAGTTCAATCTTAACTTCCAATCATTGTTGTGGTATGCAGTCCTAGGACTGGTCTGATACAACCCTCCATGCTAACCTATCTTGCACTTCCTTAATAATATCGAAAATCCATTTTTCGTGGGTTTTTAATTATTTGTTCCCACTTTCTGATTTTATATTCCGTCGGCGGCGGGGCTCGATATTGTCCAATAAATTCTTATCTGTCCTCTTTGGGAGGAGCCGTTTGCCCCTCTCCACCAACGTTTTTGGGGAAAAACACCATCCGATGCCGCCAAATCTCACCATACTTGAGAAAAACCCCAGTCGTCTTCGTGTCGGCCTTAACTTCCCTCGCGCAGCTTGCCTTTGATTCCGTACCGCCAAGTTCCGCACGTTGTTGTAGTTATTATTACAGCCTGCTATGAGGCTGTTAGAGAAGAGAATTAGTACAGGTTTCATTCAGGCAGAAATTAACTTCTCCCATTCGTTTAGCTTATATATAGGTTTGATGAAATTATTTCTAAGAATATTACAATAAATTCTCAACCAACAGTTTCTCTCGGTCCAACAAAAACTTAATCTCTCCAATAACGTTGTAGTAGACCTATAAAGAAAGTAATATTAAATTATTTAAAAATATACTACGCGAGAGAACGCACATAAAGTGATTAAATGAATTCAATTTGAAGCCAATGTGATGCTTACGCTCTAAGACAAGCAGGTTCTTCAATACCAAGTAGTTCTGTTTGAATTCCCTTTTTATGTCTTCCAATTCCTCTTCCGTCCTATTATCTTAAATGAAGCCGAAAGCAATAAATTGCTATGTAGGTCACAGCGCTGCTGAACGAGACACTTCAGGACATTTTAATGCCGTGTAAGATGCAAACCTTGGTGCAATTATTTCTTACTCTTATTCAAGCAATTTACAGCTACGCTCTCTCTAGTTATTGACCTAGAATTTCAGTCCTAGATTAAATTACAACATATGTAATTATAGTAATAACAGGTCATTTATAGGGTCTTATGCATAACTCCGAAATTCAAAGGGCTATGTAAATGACAAGTAAAACTCAACAAATATATTTTCATTCCTCGACCGGTTATGGGTTAAGTTTTTTCTCACTTAAATTGATTCCGATTTCGAGGTAAATGTTTAGGGGTATGAAGGTTGATTATAAACAAACATTACCCATTACTTGATTATTATTAAATGGATGTATGAATATTACCTTTTTCACCAACCTTAGATGTTCCGAAAATTACCAAACAAACTTTTACAGATGCTGTTATAAATCGGAAAATATGATTCATTCCATCCAAGATAACGACCTTCTAATACAGATTAACTGGTCCGGAATGCTGTAAAATAAATAATATAATCATACAATCACTATTTATACTAGTCCTTCTTCGTGAAACGTTCGGTAAACCTCGGTATCACTCGACTATGTTAAAAATTGTTACCTTATTATACCTTATTAATTTTTTTAAAGTATTGATTCTAAATTTTTTCTTTTGATTGTATTTATTTATGTATTATTTTTACATTATCGTGATCAATTTTATGTTTCAAATTTGAATGATCCAGTGACTTGGCTGTTTTTGTTTTGGTATTTCTTTTTACGTTGTTTATATGTTGTTATGATATTCAGCCCAAAGACAGGTCTGATGTAACCCTCCATTCTAACCTATCTTACTGAAGCCTTTTCATTTCCGCATAACTACCACATCCCACACCCTCCCTAATCTGCATGGCGTATTCCATCCTTCGACTTCCTCTTATGTTCTTACCCCATTCACTTCCCTCTAATGGTAATTTTACTAGACCCTCATGCCTTAAAATGTGGCCTATTAATATATCCCTTGTCTTGGTAAAATTCCTCCATATTGTTCTCTCTTCTCTTATTCTGTTTGGAAAACCATCGTTAGTGATTTTATCCACCCATTTGATTTTCAGCATTCCCCTATAGCACTACATCTCAAAGGCTTCTATTCTATTCCTTTCCGGAGCTCCTATCGTCCATGTTTCGCACCCATATAACGCCACGCTCCATACGAACATTTTTAGCAATGATTTTATAATATTAATACATTTATTGGCTGTAAGTAAATTCCTCTTTTTTTGCAAAAGCCTTTCTTTCCTGTGCTATCCTACTTTTTATGTCTGTTATACTTCTACAATCCCTAGTTATTATGCTCCCCAAGTAGCAGAATTCCTTAACTTCCTTCAAAATATCCCTTCCCAATTTAATACCCTTTATTACTCTACTACTTCCAATACTACACTTCATTACATTGGTTTTTCCTCTATTTTATACCCTTTCTCCAGGACTATGTTAATGACATTTACTATATTTCTCAAATCTACCGAGTCCTCTAATGCTACAATAACATCTTTTATATATTGTGGTACTTTTAATCATTGTACATAAAAAATAAAACCAATCACTTACTACATAAATGAAATCCTTGAAAGGTATTGATATTCATAATCCGTTCACAAGTGGCTTCGTCTTTAAGCTGTGCAAACCGGCGCACTAGTACGTAGCATTCTGCTTCCTTCAGCATAAGAGAACGTAAGAAAGGGGAAGTGAGAAGAGAGAGTGTATAAGAGAGTACGAGAAACGAGACAGCCTGTTGGAATATTAACGTAGATAAATATTTCAGTACCGAGTAACAATGGATTTTCCGGAGGATATAATGGAAATTTGATTTAAGACTCGGGTTTTGTATGAAAGAACGGAAACTTAACGTTCGAATGGAGGAGGCCTGCTTCATTATTTCCTCTGCCTTATTCAGAAAATAAAACTGGTGGAACTGAGATTAATCTCTATATTATGCACAACGGTACACAGGTTTTTTGACTCCTTTTTATAAAACGTTATTTCGTAGCCCGTTGCCAATATTTAAAAGGCGAAGGAGCAAACAACAAGAAACGCAGCTGAAATTCTGTTCTTGTTTTACTATCATATTTTTGCTTAGTTATACGAAAACGGAATTTAAGATCGAAAACAGAAACATGAATATGCAAAATACAATATAATTACTGTACCCATTACTTAAACTGACCGATTTTTAAATTTATTTATATTTTTAGTCGCATGAACTATATAGCCATTTGTGACTTTTACAGTAAGTAATACATTTTTATATTTAAATTAATAATTTTATACAATTTGACTTTACTTTTAAGTTTTCAGTTTTAAAATTTATGTATGCATATTAATATACTTTAATAGATTACAATTAGAGTACAATTAAGGTTTTTTAAGGACTTAATTAAATTTTCTTGGGCAGTTATCCTTTGAACAAACTCGTTGATGTATTTTCTTTTAGAGTTTCTTATCCCTCTTCCTCAAATTTCGGATAATTCTTTATCAGATGTTTAGCTGGAATCTAGATATTGCACTGATAATAAATAGGTGTTTATTTTGTTATAATGAAATTAAGTGTCATTTTTGTATGTCCGGTTCTTATTTTCGGTACGTTGATTTGGTCTCTTCTCTCGACTTTCTGAATATGCTTTAATGAGTAAAAATTTCATTAAAGACAAGAGTGATCTCTGTGGCCTGGTTTTGTTTTATGAAAATTACTGTCGATCTCGCCTGTATGATTACATTTTTTTTATAACAGTAGTTTAGAATCTAAAAAAAATTGTTAAATTTTAAAGAACTCCTTTGGAATTGTAAAAGTTATGAATTCACTATGCTCTCGTATCTGCTACACAAATACTTTGAATTTGTCTGACATGCCTAATCTCCAGATAATATACCACAATTATCTTTTCAACGCTTCTATTGTTCACAATTCGTGACTTATATTAATACATAGGCAAAAATGTCCCACATTCTCAGGAATGTTTTTAAGTAAACCATTAAAACATAGCATTATACATTTAATCATCTTTATTTCGTGATTACCCAATAGTTTGAATGTATCTTAATATTTTTTATAAAAAAAATATTTTTACATAATAATTCAGGATATAATTTGAGGTCTCAGAAATACAATTTCTTGCTTTGAGAGAATTTTCTTGAGTCATAAAACTTTTAAATCCACCAAGGGTATAATACATTGTATATTATTTAACATATCCTCAGAGTTATTAACAACAAATTTCTTAGCTTATAAATGCTAATTTATACTAGTATCAATTTTAGGTAGAACAGTTGAAAAACCTTTTATTCTGGTCCTCAAAATACACTTTGTTTTCAATTATATATTTATCCGTCTAGAGTTTTGGACTTATGTAATCGAAAACTGGGGAAATTAGTTTTTTAAATTTAAATTATTACAAATTTATTACAATAACATTAAAAACTTAATTTATTGCTTTAAATTATGACTAATATAAATTTATGGTCCATTAAATTCCACGCAGCTCAGATTTAAAATTTAGCAAGGGAATCGGTATATTTACAGGGTCATGAATATGTGGGCGTTATTGTGCTCGTGGAGACAGAAACGTCTTTCGAAATTTCTGTGGTGTCAATTCCCGGGGCAATTAACATCTCCAATGCTTAGGATTCCGCATGATTCGGGTTGCTCTTCGCCGCGTCACTGCTGCCGAAAAGAATTTACTCGCCATCTGACTGGGCCAAAGAATTTGTCAACCAAAGTGATTATTCTATCACTACTAATTGAATAAATTCGTAATCAACGCCTTACTTCATTACACTTAATAGTTACAGTCATACTATATTACAAAACAAGAAAATACGAATACAAACTAATTAATTACATAATATTAAAAGTATTAGATTTAGTACTTAAAATATAATAGATCTCCACATATTTAGAATTTGTTGATAATGCTGTGTTAATAATTAATTTTGGTTTTTAAGTCAATTCGTTTTAGTAAAACCGAGTTGTTATACATTGAGTAGTAAAACCGATCTAGGATTTTTTTACAGTTTTCACAAGGAAACTTATATATTGTATTATATATTATATGTAAATAAATAAGACAATCAGCCTAATAGTAAGGACAAAAAATAAACTTTCAATACACAGAAGTAACACTACGTAGCGTTCCCTAAATTTTAAATCTCTTCAGGGGGGATTTAAAATTTTGAAGAGATTTATTGTGCTTTATGAACGCCTAAATAATAAATGAGATTCTAAATGTAATGAACGCAACGTAATATTACGGCTGTATATTTAAAATTTATTATCATTCTTTTTATGAATAATATGCTGAAGATATTATTTATTTACAGTCAGATATTGTAAAAATTTCAAATATGGTTTACCGATGTTTTACTTTAAATAAAAATTATAACGCAATTACTTGGTCTGTTTTCGTATCTTTTGTGTTTTGAAATATAGATATGAGATCTTGAAGGATGAATACTAGATTGAAAATAACGGTAATTTTGAGGTACTGGATAAAAGAATTTTCAACCTTTCTGTAGAAAATAACATCAGTCTAAGTACAACTATTTTAAGATAATTATAGAGAAGAGATATACAGGCGTACATATTTTATTAATAAAATGAAATGTATGATACTAACTGTTCATTATAAATAACAGTATGCAGTGTTTGCATTCCACCAAATAATAAACAAGAAAGATTGTAATAAATGGTAAATATATTCTCGTTTTGGTACAAGAAACATTCAGCAACTACGATTCTGAAATGTTTTAAAGAACTGTCTCGAGAATTAATAGTAGTTACGGAATTATCTGAAAGTCGTTATGGAAAAATAGGTTTCTTGGCTCACCGGATCGTAGATTCGATTATCAAAAAACCGTATCTGTACCTCGAAATCGAAATGTCGAGTAAGAAATATTATTTTCCGATAGCCGTTCTCACTGTCTCTGTTCCGATTACATACAGCGAGACAGCTCTCGTGAAAAGCTATCACCACTGCTGCCGCCTGTAATTCCCAATAATTAAACTCCACTCAGGAAGCCATATTGCAACGTGGCAATTCCCATGAGAGCGGAATGGCTGCTGATTCTGTGGAATGACGAAATCGTAAAAAATTGCGAAGCATCCGCCGAGTAAAAAAATAAGCGGTTATATTTTTTATCTCTGGATGTTCATACATGGTAAAATGTTATACATTTACCAAAATGTGCCGACAAAATTGATCAACTAGAAGGACCTTAATTCGTGCCTACATTTGAATGGTCCGCTTGTTCGTATCGGGAGAAATAATGTAATATAAAGTAGAATTGCTGATGACATATTTATCATCTCGTATGGCTGTATTAACGTCAAATGAGGAGAAGCACGATACATCAGGTACCGTATTAGGCGCAGTCATACGAAGAGAATAATTATAAAAGTAATATTTAATTAACTCAATGCATATTTACATTTTTGAATAGGATATGATTGATGTCTAGCTGTATCTTTCAAATTTTAAAATAAGGAACGATTAAGAATATAAGAACAGTATAAATGGAGACAAATAGTTATTCGTCTGAAAATACGATACGCAGTTCTTCATTGACTTGGGATTATTGAGGGGGTAGGCCGGAGCTCACTTTAATAACCTTGTTGAGGTTGCGATGGTTCTTTTCTCAGGAATGAAATAAATAAATTAAATTAAAACGTGGGTTTAAAAAAGGAAAAATAAATTACACTTAAATTTTTTTTGGTCTGTTCTTCCAAAATTAACCAATTTCGAAGAGCTAAACAAACGAGAATCTTTTTCCCAGGATAAACCAGTGTGGTTTTGGATTACAAACACTCGCACGCGATGATACAAAGCCAACACTCACCAAAAGCCGGAACAATCTCTGTGATGCTGGCTCGTTCTGGAACCATCTCACTCGCCGTCTTTTCCAGAAGTATCTGCCCCACTAAAATCTCTGAGACCACGATAATTTTCCATCCCTTCCACTCTACTTATTAAAAGCTATCATTGGTCAGGCTATGGTTGGACCCATCATCCCCTCCTTACCCCGTTCTTATCTGGGGCCAAAATTGATATTTTCTGTACCCTTTCGGGATTTTCCAGCGTCATCCTTTGTCCCAAAGGTTCCAACTCTTGGCTTTGTGTTGTCTATGTTTTACTACAAATGAAATTATTATAAAATAAAATATAATGCATCATAATACCTTGGCCCGTTCGTAGGAATATAATGAATACTTACACCAACTTGCCTTCAGAGGGATTTCCGTCTTGACTCCATTTTTTCCTGTCTCCTATTGTGCGTCTACACGACTTGCTATTTCTCACGAGTTATACATCTATTGACCTCAATTAAGGCACAACACTACTAATATTTCGACGCATTGGCGGTATGAGCCCTTATATTAAATTCCCCATCAATTCGTCACAAGACGAAACTAATTATAACTAAGTTCTTTGTTAACAGAAAAGGAAATAGGATGAATTTAAGGGCAATGATCATAATATAAAACCTAAAAGATAGAGGGACATGTGGAATAGGAAATTATGGTTCGTTTTGATGCGCGGAATAAGCTTTGGTAAAATATAGTTGGAAAAAATGCCGACCTCCTGCGGTATAGTGCTAGCGTCTCTGCCTCACAACACAAAGGTCCCTGGTTCGAATCCTCTGGCGTGGACGTGGGTGTTTATGTCGTCATGGTCACGGAGACCGGGGTTGAGACTGTTGGAGAATTGATACGCTGACCACGTATCACTTCAAATTAGAAAAGTGTCATGTAGGATGACAGTCTGAAGTCGACCTGGTAGATCAAGGCCCTGAACGGGCTGCAGAGCATAGTTTTTTCAACTATTTTAAATATTCGTTCAAGGAGACAAGATATAAAGATAAATATTAACTATGATTTTTATACAAAAAATAGAATCTCTCGCCAAGCTAAATCAAGCTCATTATTTAAAATGTTTAGGACAGGTAAATGGGATGTACTTTACTGGTGTTTCTTCTCTGATGTATTTATTTGAAAGGCTCAAATAAAAAATAATTTCGTTTATACCCTTCACACAGCTTGTTTTATTCCATTTCAACATCGGCCGATCCTTATTGAAAACCCCTATAGATAATTATCTCCGTATCTGTTACCATTACTTATCTATAGCGCAATTGGGAAAGGCAATAATAGTTAACAAAAGACGGTGAAAAAGGAACTGACTAAAACCAAGAAGAGTAATTTAAGATTTATTGTGTCTTCTAGGTCTAGTTGGTGGTTCATTTTCTAATAGCGACTGTATATGTACTGAGCCACGATAAAAATAAAAGTGAAAAGTTGTTGACAGTTTGCGAAGTTTTCCGTCGAAACGTTGTTGAAACAAACATTGGCTCGGGTTGAAACCCGACAAATGAAATTTTAAGGAAAATCAAACCTATTAAGAATTTAAAACATAGGAATTTTATATAAAATATTTAATATATTTATATAATCTAAATTAATAAAAGTAAATGTAAGCACACCGCTCTAGAGTTTATATAAATTGGACTGTTAAAAAAGTTATACAGTTTGGAATCCTAGGCGTTACTATACCATTCATCCGATTACCGTGAATTTTTTGTGTTCAGCAGTCATATCCCCAAAGAAGGTTTCTGTCTATCTTTTATAGGCCTAGGTTGTTTCCTTTCCCCTTTCAGACGAAAAAGGTTCTACCCTAAATAAGTATAGAACTTGCAAATAGATAGATTCTGTTCTCACGTAGCCTGTCAAATGAGGCAATTAAATTGCGTGAAATAATGCTAAAATTTAACTAAAATATTATTTAAGTAATGATACTTTTTAATTAGTTAATAATAATGAAAATGTTTAATGAATTGCAATGAAAATGGAATACGTCTCTCACACCAGAGACTTTTTTGCGAGGAGAAATTTATTATCCTATGCCACATCCATTAAAAAGAATTAAAAGTATCATTACTTAAATAAAATGTTATCTCACGCTATATAATAATAAATAATGAAACTTTTATTACTTTATACACGCGAAATATGTTTTGTAACTTTCAGTTCACCTTTATTACATCCGGGATTTACACACTCATTTCACTTTTCCTAAATATGTATATGTACGTCTCTCTCTCTCTCTCTCTCTCTCTCTCTCTCTCTCTCTCTCTCTCTCTCTGATGGCGTTACAGCCCAATGAGGACCTGGGCCTACCTGGACGACTACGGACTGCCACCTTGCATGACACATTCCGAATTTGGAGTGACACATGGTCAGCGTATCGATTCTCAAACAGCCTTAATCGCGACCATGACAGCACAAACATTCAAGCCCATACCAGAATTTCGAACCCGGGACCCCTGGGTTGTGACGCTAGCCACTAGACCACAGGAGGTCGGCATGTATATGTACCTATACACATTATTTCCGGGCAATCAGACCGAAGAGATGGTTTATGTAACGCCTTCTTATAAATATAATTGATTGTTTCAGTGCATTTAGGAGTCTGTATGTGCCACATACAAATCGAAACGCGTGGAGAATTTCGACCAAATTTAATACACGCCGCTCCTTGCGATGCGCAAGCAAGCAAGGATTGTAGGCGTTAGACACTCCTACCACCCCTGGGGTGGGAGTGGAGGGTACGGAAAGTTAAAACGTACATAAATGACAGAAATTTGCATGTGGACAAATATTGTTCGCAGTTAGTGAGATTGGTTGTGTTTTCCTCGGTACTGTACATTTATTTAGGAAACTGAGACATCCTGATGGTTATGACAAAATTCAGCCCTCATAAAGAAGGGTGCATGAAAAGGTGAATTTAAAGAATCTGTCGTTCTCGCTGATGGTTTAATCACGTGTTGAGGAAGAGTTTACTGTCGAATTAAATACTGTAGAGGGCTAATATAAATGAATTCCTGGGAATCACCGGGAACTTATCTAGTGGTAAATAAAGTATCGTAGTAATTTAACATATAATATAAATAACACATTGAATACAAGTATTGGGGATATACTTGATTATTTGCAGTTTAAGTTACAACGAGGTAATTTACATCTCCGTAAAATGAATATGTTTGGTCCAAGTAAGTCTATAGTTATTAATAAGAATCCATTATAGACATTTGCAGTAAGTGAAATTATATCCACACCCATCACAACTGTTTTGAACCGCACTTTCAGAGTGGGTTTGGATGTAAACTGTTCAAGGAGATAAAAAGTGATGAGGCGCAGTCTTAGTGTCAGTTTCTTAAAGGCAAGTGAACAGAGGCCAAGGAGCGATGGTTCTGCATTAATCATTCAAGAACACTCCGCTCGTTCACGTTTCTATGCATAAAACATCTGCAACCTCATGACTCGCTCCTACAAAATACATTTTATGTCGCATTTACATTCTAAACGAGACCTCCACCGGCTTAAAAATATTTCAGGAATTAGGTGGGAATAAAAAGCCACGCATGGCGCTTTTGTGTGAGTTTGTAATTTACACAGAGGATTTTTTAAAAAAAAGAAGCGAAAATGGTTTGGAGCGTTTGGAAGCTTTGCTTCAGTAGCTTGTGTGAAAAGCTCGTTACTGTAGGGATCAAAGAACAAAGAGCTCTGGCTGCGACATAACAAAAGAGGAATACGTTTGTTGCAAACATACAAAATTTTAGTTAATTTGAAAATAGTAATGTTGTTTACAGCGGAGCTACTGACCGTTAAATTTCAAAGGCCATAACAACAAAATCGTGAAAAGTGGTATGTGTTTGCTGCAGCCCTGCGTCCGATTTAGAGCATTTGACAATAAATTGTTTGCAAACAGAACACTGATTTACTCAGAAGCTTTTGAGTGGTGGAGTCCGGAATTAATTTAATTGCCTCATGAAATTAGCATGATGTTCTCTTATCGCTATCTTTCATCAGTATGTTTGGAGACTATGTTTTAATCTTTTAATTTGCAACAAAAATTGCCCCGTACGCTGTTATTTACATATAATTTAATAAAGAAACTTTTTAAGAATGGTCTAGAAAACTGAATGATCTTATATGTCAAGAAAAACGTGGTATTGTGATGAGAAGCTAGCGAGTTACATGCACCGGAAATTAAAGAGATGCTTAGAAATATGCATGTACGAGGTAAATATTAAAATAAGATTTATGAAGAATTGAAACAGCACAAGAATAAACGGCATGTTACACGAAAAATTCGGCAGAGTGAATATTATTCATATTCTGTAAAAAATTGTTAATATATTTAAATCTGAAGGAGTGACATTAACATTTACACTGCTGGAACGGATTACCTTATCTTTTTAAAAATACAGAACAAAATATTCTCGGCAACGACTATCGAGTCAAATACCAGTTGCTGATAACGTGGATGTTAGTTGGCGAATAATCCTGGAAATCGTGGAATCAGCTGTTGCAACAATCGGGACAATACGACATGCTAAGAGACTTCTGAAGTGAAGCTCGTTTAGTGAGCTTTATCTTCTGTAGAATTAAAAATTTCACCGTATTAACAGAAATAATTGCTAAAGTTTAGTGTTTCTGAAGTGCTGTATTCCTTCTATTTATTTCATTTTCAAAAATTTATTTCATAATAAACAATTTTTCTATTAAAGAAGTTAGTAGTTTGACTGAATTTTCTAATATACATTTAATTATTTTAAATATTTTTTGGGCTATAGCTCTTTGGTAGTATTAAAAAGATTGAGAAGTATTACTTGTCGTTGATGTTCAATGCATGAAAAAATGTGTATCTCATTGAGAATTTTACGATATCTGGGTAAAATGTAAGGTTTCTTCCAAAAGTGCATAAAAAGTATTTGCCTAAGTACATGACGGTTCAAGGGTTAATAATAACTTACCAATCGTAGTTTAGACACCTTCAACACCCCTCCCCTTACAATTCCATTCCTATGCTACTAAAGGGGAGTTGCCTGTTTCAGGATCACTCTCATGTAGTCTATAAACCAAAAAATAAAACATTCTAAGGGTTTATCACCCCCACTGACCTTTTAGAACATATTTAGCAAGTATTTTTTAAATTTTCCACATACAAACAAATATACAAACCAAATTTTTGGGTAACAGGTTACATGAAGGTGGCATTGAAACAGTAACTTCCTTTTATTATAATAGGAAGGGAAGTGGAAAGGGCGTATGTGAGTGGTACAGCTAGGTAGAAAAAGATTGACTAGGGCTATCGTTTAAGGATCCTATTGGGTAATTCACTTATAAGAGATGCAGGGAAAACCCTAGAAAACATACATCAGATAGGTCAGGATTTTGGGTATTAATGTCACGCTCTTCCGAATGACGGGAGAAGAGTTTGCTGTGGGGTCGCAGTATTCCATTCTCCGTGTCTCAACTAATTTTAGGAGACAGTTGGCCGACTGATCCAATGGAAGCAGCGGCTCTTACCGTGTAGCTAATGTCTTCGACCTCATTACATAGATCTCATGGTTTAAGTGCCTCGGCAGGTGAGAACCTACAAAAATTATGCCCTTCAATTGAAAATTAAAAGAAATATATGTAAATTGCTCCGAGTCAGATTTTCGTTCATATGCCCGTGTTCACAGTAATGTTTTTTAAAAAAAACACAAATAAGAACGTTTCTTTATCTCTATAAACTTTATATTGGACATTTTTATCGTTATCGACTCCGTAATCACTAGAAATCTACAGATTCTCTTACAGAGATAAAGGTCCACAAATATATTGGAAAATAACACTTGGAGGAACAAAATATTTTAAAATTGATAATTTTCAACGTTTATTGTGAACTTTATTACATGTCATGATATTAATAAAGTAAAAATACTCTCTTCATTAAAATAAAGAATGGGTCACAGTACCGAGCTGTGGTCTTAATTAGTAACTCTCTTGATTATAAGGACTTTCTGAAACTTATACTTCAAACTATGACTGTTGTCGTAAAGGGCAGCTTTTTTGAAGCGGAATCGACTCGCTGTAATAAGCACAAAGCAGCATCCTTCTTTGGATTTATATTTATCACCCGGCTTTAATAAAACAGACAGGGATTTCTGGGAATATAAAGAAAACATTTTTTTTGTTTGGAAGTTTTACTATTAAACAGTAAATATAATTATAAGCCCCAGCAGTTTCGCGGATTACGTAAAAGAAAAAAGTTTAATTAATTTACCAGTTCTGTTGTAGCTGATTTTTATTTTCTCTGTTATCTGCTAAGTGAAGATTTTCTTTGACCCAATTTGATTAGCTACAGTCGATTTCTCGCAGAAAGTTGAAATTGGTTTAGATGCTTGTGTCTGAAATGAGATAACAAAAGTGGTTAGGCCGACTTGCCGTGTATTTCCCTCATAGAAAAATTAAAACGATTATTTTTTATTTTATTATTACTATTAAAATTGAGTCTCATATTAGTCCTTTTATTGAGACTCAAATTATTGAGTCTACTGATCTGGTGAAAATAATAGGGTAGTTTGTAAGACAATTATTAAGAATACAGAGGGTGCAAAAAGTCGTACACGTGGAAATAAATGTGTCTCTAAATAGCAGTTTATTTAATTACTTATGTATCACAAGATAACATTACTGGTATTATGTAATGTGTACTGGTCACATGACGTCTGTTATATTGCGGAGTTCACAGCTTTCCTAGAGCAACGAGTGTGCATTCCTAAATAGTATTTTTCCAGTCGTTTATATAACTTTCTTATAGAACAATTTCGTGTGAAACATCCGGATGTAACAGTGTCGAACTATTCGACCAAAACAATTGACAGTTTCCGTCAAACCGCATCAGTTGCAGAAGTAATGTACGCGACTTTTCAATCACTCTGTAGAATCAGCAAGCGAAATACATCTACCGATTCCATCAGTTAAAATATTTGACACTAAAATACAAGGCAGAAAAAATTTCTGCGAATTATTATTAACTTTTAACATATTTAATGACTCTTCCCTTTGTCACACCTACGAATAATTTAATTCTATACAATGTTACGACATAGCAGTAAATCATAATAGAATGCCTTGCACGTCCGAGAACGTAATTTATTACTGCCTCTATGTCTCCGTTTGTCTGTAGTAACCATTCGTGGTAACTTCTTCGAAACGTAGTCCCCTTTTTTTTCAGTATTATTCGTAAAGTCTCATGCGACGTGAGAAGTAAGTGTAGTAACACAAAATTATTTATCTGTGCCAACCATTCTTTTCTCGTTGTCTGTTAAATGCCTTATAATGCTCGGTAATAGTTAACAACTTTCCTCTGTCACCTTTTTTTCTATAGTTGTTATTTTGATTTATAAGTATAATTATTTTAAAAATATATTAATTTAATTATTTAAAAATTACTTTTCCTATATTTACATTCTATCTGACCTCATCAATCCACAGAAGACTCGGAGGAACAAAAACTTTACATTTTTCCCCTTCCGGGAGCTGCCCTTGCGTGAGTATCCAGGTATCCTCCAACATAATGACGTAATTAATTATATAATTCTGTTGTAAAATTTTATTTCTTTTACATTTTCATCCAGGAAATTACTTAGTTTATTGAACTTTTTAAAATATTGAAATTAAAAATACATTATTATTGGCGTGAAGAAAAAAAATAAAGGTTATATAATAATATTAAGATATTACAATATTTATGAGTAGGCACCAGTAGCTTCATTGTGGTATATGTGATTATAAAATGGGTTTTCCCTGCTCAGTATAATGTGGACAACTGATAATAAAAATTAGGAACCGTAAACTTTTCAGTGCATTATGTGACAATTGAAATTATTTTTCACATTTTTACGGTTGGGTTATCTTACGATATTTTGAAAAGTTATTATGTACCCACGTTCATTTGACTGCACTTTTTTGATGGTCCAGCGCTGCTTGGTTCCACTCGTTAGAAAATTATGCATAGACTCTCGAACACTGCAAAGAGGATTCCTGCAGAATATCCAGGCCAAGAGAAAACCTGATACTTCAAAGAAAGCTCAAATTAATTATTGACATTTCAATTAAACTGAAGCATTACTAACCGCTCCTGTTGAGACCAACAGCGTGCGTGGCCAGTGTCAGAATCGTTCGTATTCAACCCAAACAGCAGAGTATACCTTCGATGTGTTTCACTCCTTCTTTATCTGCTCTTCTGAAGATTGGCCCAAATCTTTTCTTGTCGAGGGATAAATAAAGGAAGTCAATCACGATGTTCGATTCTGCTTAAAGGCATATGTTAGCAATTGTATATTTCAATAATAGAAACAATATATCAAACGGTTTGTCTAACTAACGACCAACAATACTTACTTATTCATTATTGCCCTTTATATACAATTTACAATACAACTTAATCAGCTGTTCAATTATTTTAAACATACGATCCTATATCAGAACTCGGGGTTAGTAATTGTTTCTTAGGCTCTTCGGATGACGAAAGGTGCCTGTTCGTTTGATTGGTGCCTTACACTTATGGGAAGGCTTGTATCCTGGCCAAAACTGTTCAACCTGGCTGAGAAACTCTGCCTATCCCTTCCAACCCTTGCGGTCCTCCCAGTCCTCGCTTACCCAACAACTTACCCCATCGCCACGGGTTGCCTCATTGTTCAGAGCTCGATGCCCTAGACGATTCGTGTCTGTTGGAAAACCCAAAGAGAAGTATGTCCGGTAGGAACTGGAAGGACGCGAGGCTCAAAGAACACTCACGAAAAGAGAAAGAAGTGTTGAACTCCCTCAAACTCGGCTCGAGATCGGGAGTGAGATTGTGACGAAAAATTTCTACCGTCATGAAATTTACCCATTAAAATATACCGTGGAAAGTTAAAGTGCGTAAATAAATTTAATTTAAAACTAAGTTGTATATATAATTCAATATTGTTGTACTTAATCGTGCGTTTTGTATTGGTTGTTATGAATTCTTGTTTTTAATTAATTTTACCGGGTATATTTCCATACAAGTATGTAAACTGGAGGTTTTCCCAGCGTAGCTAATGGCTGAAATTCTCTTGAGATCAGAGCTAGAAGATGATGACGTTCGCATTCACCCACATGTCGCGATTGTTCGACGAAATTTCCTACATGTAATCCCGAGCGAATTTTATCTAAGACAACTATGAGTTTAGAGTTGTGGTATGTATTGTGAATATACCACGTGGCCAGGATTTTGGGCGCCACCTGCAATGGTTCTTTCCGCAGGAATGATCTATAATAAATTACGGGAATTAAAATATGAGTTTATTATATATAAAAGAACGTTAAACAAAATACAATTAAAGCATTGAGTCTATATCTCTTTTGATCTGAATAAACCTAATTGCGCAGACTAGAAATGAGTACCCGTTCTTCCAGGATAAACCGTGGTGGTTTCGGTTACAAAAACATGCGAACCCGATAATACAAGGCCAACACTTACCTAAAAGCCGGGACGATCAGGAACTCAGCTGGTTCGTCAAGGGGCGTTAGTTAGTCTAACCACCGCTTTCGCCGTCATTGCAATAAGTATCTACGTCCCCCAAAAATGTCCGAGACGATCTTTTCTCAAAAATTCCTATTGACCAGTTCACCCCATTCCTCTCTCCTTTCTCAAAACTTCCATTGGCCAGCCTTCGAGCACGTGCTTGGACCTAGTGGTCCCTCCTCATCCCCGTTCCGAGCCCGGGCCAAAAATAGCTGTTTTTGTACCCTTTATGGATTTACCACCTTCACCATTTGTCCCAAGGTTCCAACTCTTGGCTATGTGTTTTTACCAAAATTATTAATATATAAAATATAACTCATCATAGAGATCATTGTTACAAGTGTCATTTATGACTCAGATAAATAGCAGACCAGACAATCTATGTGCCTGTGGAGAGATAGGAACACCGGAACACGCCATTCTGGAATGCCCCAATTATGAGGTAGACAAGACAATAAGAGAACCCTTAAGAAAAGAAAGACTATGGGAAATAATAAGAAACCCACCACTCACCGCGGCTCTAGAAAATTTGACTAACCTGATATCCGCTTTAGAACTGACAAAATACAGGACTAAAATAATAGACTCTTAAATATTACATCATAAGACTTAATATACTCATCTTCGGACCGGTCTTTCAAATCCAGGAACCGGATGAGTATAAAGACCAAAATATGGACATCATAACATAAAATAGAATATAAATTATAGTTATAGTAAGATTATTCAAGTAATTATCTTAAACAAATTACATAACTCTGCTAATACAAATACAGTCATAAATAATTAGAGTATAAAATTAGTAAAAAAGTTTGAACTTACAACTACTCGACCATGGAGATCCGGAAACGTGGGTCGTAACTGGAAAACTGGAGTTGTTTCACAAACAAAATGTATAAAGGTGGAAAGGAGACAAAGAAATTAAGAATTCTCTCCTTCAGTCTCTCCACGAAAATAATATAATAATAAAATTAGTGTAACAGATGATGATCTTACATGCTAAAACAAATTTAAATATACGCATATACTTTATTATTGTATTCATACATATTTATATCTATGTAAAAAAATGCACCAACAAAAGAAAAATATTGTTAAACAGACCTGTTATTGAATCTAGAAAACAGGTCAAGTAAATTATTATCAATAAAAAATTGTTCTCAGATTAGTGAAGTTTATTATATGTTTGAGTTTTTAAAACATGTGTGGAACACATAAGCAAGGAAAGATACATTTCGATGACTGATGCGAGGATTCAGTCCAGTATAGACTATTAATCTTGTTGTTGATACCCCCTTTAAACACATTCAACCAAAGACATGTCAATAAAATATTGAAAAAAAGTGAAATATTAATAGCCGAACTGTGTAATTTAATTATGTGGCGGTTTGTACGAAAGTATTTTAGCTACTCAAAATGTTTGTTATATAGGATTGTACTTTACAGTTAGGCGGGCCAGATTGTACACAGATTTTGATTGACTCTGTTGGGAAAGGAAACTACTGTGACGTCCAAATCGTGGGCTGTTTTAATACACGTCCAACGAAATACGTGCTGAAGCTGCGGGCCGAAAAGCATCAGCTGCTATGTAAACTGTCGGTAATGCGGAAGGAATCGACCGCTCGGGGTTACTGCGGGGCTGCTAATGTAGAAACTCTAATAAAACGCTGCCCCTCGGCTACAAGCGTAGTGCTTTGAGAAACAGGCAATAAGACAGACCTTGTCTTCCAATACAGGGCCTGCAAGGCTGGGCTGGAAACTGCTTCGTTCAGATCGAAATTGCTTATCGCAGGAATCACAAAGTTGAAATTTTATTTCGCAAAATTATTTTAGAGAGAATAAAACTTGACACCAAATTAATACTGTAGTATAATATGATGTAGTGAATTTTATCATCGTTTAGCATCGGTGCTTTCAAAACATATACAATTTAGGGGTTATTTACAAACGCAGCTCAGAAAGAAGCATTGAATTTAGCAAAAATAACGGGTTTTCTTAAAAATCAACAAAACTTCCCTTCAAGTTATGTAGAAACGTATTTTATTATTTGCGTATAGGTAAAGTGAAGTTGTAGTGAGGAAACGACTTCTCAACTGTAAAGGTGCGTATGTACAACGATGATATTACGAGGAAAGGTGTCGCAGAACATTGCTACTGACGGGTTCAGAGGTACGTACCTGTGAAATCCAGCAGCTTGCTCTACCGCCGCGGACGGGAGAAGAAAGAGCTGTATGTATTTACACGCCTGGATATATTCTCTGCTACACGGCCCGCAATTAGACCCTGTAAATTTATTAGTCTCATGCTCTGTTAAACCTAAATATTAACCCGAAAACATAGTTTTACACCGTATTGTGAATTCCAGAATTAATCTCTATGAATTCCATAGCCTCGGATTAGACACCAATCTCGATTTATTTCGTATTATAGTTATATTACGTTTTCCTTCTTCACTTACGAGGTGGATGAAGCATTTACCCGGATTTAGAATGCCATAATTAAACTAAGCACCTGCCATAACGCCGGTTTCAACAGCATTCTCGGTTGTTCGCTTTGATTTCCACTCCAACTACAACCCTTCTCATTCTAAATGGGGCTGAAATTTTGGCAAACAACATCAGGAGAAACAATATTATTCTCATTGGTCCCAATAAACATTTATTCGTCCGTTTTTGAATATTTTAATATTTCATTAACTCATTCACATCCCGTCACTATACGTGGCAGTCTTGTCGGGTTGCAAAGAACATGTGTACAGAATTTTGTAAAAATTACTCCACGCCTTTAATATTGTACGCGGAACTTTGTTTTACCCCCTTCCATCCAAACTCCTTACTTCAGAAAGCCCTTATTCGACGACAAACTCCTTTGTATTTGTAAGTTACGTCCCTTATCTCCCGCTCAACCATTTGATAGAGAATTGGTTGAAACTATAGACACGCAACATTGAGAGGAAGACTATCAATCTCATCACTCCATTAATATTTATTAGACGCAAATATTATTCGTTTGTACAAGCTTTAAAATTTCTACCCATAATAACCCCCCGTGTTGTATCCACACAGTGCTTGTGTCTGGGTTTCAAATATTACGTGTACAAAAGTTGGTCGAAATTGTTCCACGCATTTAAATTTCTATGCAAAGTGTAGACATATAGCATGCTTATTTCTTATTTCTATTATAATTGCGACTAATTCAGAATATAACCTTTCGATACAAGACATGTTCTTTCTATTCTTGAACAAGCAATTTTATTTATAAAAAGCAGATAGTTGGATCACCTCTATGGTATGTTTGACATGAAATAGTTGATTTGATGAGTTCATAGTTGCTAATATCAAGAAGATTACATACCTGAAGTGCTCTGTAGGCATGCAGAAGAAACGTTATTTTAATTTATTTTTGAGCCTGATTTGTGGCCTCTTCATTAAATGATAATGTAACTAAGTAAAAATATTTGGTTTAACTTATAAATAAGAATTAAAAGTCTAGTAAAAGAAGTAAATTTGCAATTGTGAGCCCTTATATGCTGGTAAATCATAAACCTAAAATTACATGGAATTGATGTTAACAAAATTTGTCCAAACTATTCTATAAATAATATCTATATAATTCAGATACTGACAACTACGAACAAATATTTTAAATTACTGGTACTCTCAAACAAAGTATCGCATGGAAATTATTTGAAGTTAAACCCATTTGAAAGCAATTAATAGCATGTTTTAAAACGTTATGATCAATTAATACAGTGTAAACGCATGTCTATTTTCGGTAATTAATTAAATGACTAAAACAAGTTGATGACATTAAATCAGTGAACACTTGAAACAAGTAGCTTTTTTTGAAGCATTCAATACTTTTGTTAATTGCTATTTTTGAAGTTTTCAATACTTATGAACACTGTCTGATAATATTCACGATCAATTATTTGTACCTATGTTTATTAACTGATATATAATTTTATGTAAGAATCATTTATAATGAGGTAATCAATTGATTAAAATGAAAATTTACTGTATAAAAAATCTCAGTAAGGAAAGGCTACCGATAGTTGAAACTATTTACACAAAATTATCAAGATTATTTACAGAGTAGAAGGAAAGGTTAAGTAGCAATTTTTAATCTCTATTTTGAATGCTGATGGATTGATTCTTAATTAATTGAAATAACAGGATGTTTGTTAGAAATTCCGGTTTATTTACACCATGTTTTGTACAAACGACAGAGACTCATAACTCTTTTGCAAATTGTTTGTAACTATTGTATTAAATGAATCAATATCCAAGTTGTTACTAAGTTTATAATAATTATTTATTAAAAAGTCCATCAATGAGTGAATTAATTGGCCAGCGTGAGTAAGTACACCTAATTTTATGAATGCAAGCAATCTTGGAGTTTGCCTGAGATTATATCCTAAGTTCACGCTTTTGTGCTAAGAAGACTTTATCTTCATATATGTAGTTACCCCAAAATATACTTCCATATGACCTTAAATGATGAAAATATTCCATACATACAGTATTTGTATCATTGCAATTGAAGATAACTCTGACTGGGCGTATTTGTTAATGTTTTAATTTGTTCTTTCCAGTTAAGTTTATTGTCTAGTGAAAGATTTAGCGATTTTGTATATCTTATTCATTATTATAAAGTTACTGGGTCAAGTTTATAATTTGAAATGTGTTTTCTTACAGTAAAGAGTCAATCCATTAGCAGAAAACCTTTTTATAATAGTGCTAATTGCACTATTTTATAACCTATTCCCCTTGTTTTTTATCAGTATACTTGTATCATGGGCAAATAGAATAGTATTAAATTTTTTATTAATTAATTATGGTAAGGCATTTATTTATATTCATTGTAGTGGAACTACAACCTTAATATTTTCCCAGTCTGAACGAAATTTTGAAATTTATGCTTTGATTGCCCATTGAAAAATAAGTCCTAATCATTAATGATACTTTTCTTAATTTCATACGAGTATCGGTACCTCGCTATAAAACTAGAGTTTGATTGAATGTATAAGAAAGTCTGTGTTAAATGTAGACTATTGATCAGACAAGAAAGTAGCCATTTAACGACAAAATTAATGTGAAAATATAAACAACGTTATCTGCAATCTTTGTTGTCTTTGTTGGGCGTTTCAATAGTGTAAGAGCAGCAAGAACAACGTAATACACAAACCATGTGACGAACTCATTTAAATTTGAGTTTAATTGTTAGGTCCACCAACTCATAATAAATTAATGTTTATTATTTTCAGTTAAATATAAATATTTAATTACTACATCCATTAGATAATAAATATTAAAAATCTGAAATGATTACTAATATTTGTCACATAAATATTTTAAAAATATATTAATGTTTTTTATTTTACTATGTTACACGGAAATTTCTTAATTATTCTAGGCCCATTGGGAAAACTGTAAAACGGTGTAAATCGTTCAGTACGTAAGATTTAATTATCATTAATCTGGCTTCACAATGGAGGACGGCGTAACTGGCTGCGTTCTGCCCTTTTCTATGAAGCACCTCTTGGGACCGCGTTTTGACTTGACGGTTAGAGATATGAATATGCAGATTGTGAACGAGCTGCGAGGTCAGCAAACTCGACTCGGGAAATGCAAACCCAGCTTCCGGGAACTTTCCCGTGATATTTACAACTTCTCCCTCAGGGAAAATTCACACTAGCAAACGAAATACGTTTCTTCATGAAATACTCCCGGTAATATCCTGAAAGCAAACGTACTTTGTTTCTTAATTTAAGAGAAACTCAAGGCGTAGAAAATAATGTAAACTGTATACTTAAATTTAAAGATGAATAAGCGAGCTTGTTTGAAAGTTATATTTTGAATCAACATGAAGAGCTCGAGGCATTGTTTTTTATGACTTACAATGTTCTTTCATTTTTATAGCTACTCTTAACAGAAAACTGCGGACTCACCAACGTCTACATAAGAACGGTATATTGTGTATATTTGAACGCTTTATAGATAGTTTAGATAATTATTTGGATTTTTTAGCATATAAATTAAAGTAATTTAAATATTTAGCCACTTTTCAATACAAATATAACAATGCATTCCATGTTTTATAGTACCATAACAATTTTTAAAACGTTTTTGTTAGATCATAGATAAAGCAGACAGTAAATTTTTATCTTTAAGGGTGCACTGACATTAGAGAGATCTTCGATTGTCGAAATCAATGAATGTGCTATTTACATCTTTTACATACCTTATTATTAAATTGAACCTATCTTCTGTTTTCTTAATATGGCTAAAGTGACTCGTCCCGTAAATACGTCAGTCTCATGCAATGTATGCATATTAAAAACAGCAGTTTAACCTTTATACAGATGTGCTGCGTTCACTGTGACAGTTATGTTATTTGCTGTCGATCGGCAGTGAAAAACTTCTCGATACATAATATATAGATTATCTCTTTTATACATTGGCGTTATAAACAAGTGTTCGAAGATATTTATTTTTATATTTTACAATATTAGTTTCATAATTTCAGAAATATATTTGTGGTTGTAGTGTAAATTCATTGTGTGCGTTCCTATATCAGCGAATTCATTTTTTAGTTCACTACTTTGTTTTTATAATGTGAATTGTTTCAGAAAATATTAATTTGAATTTTATATTATTTTTGTGTAAAATTCTGATATTATTGTATTTAAGTATGAGCTGATAGATCTGTATTTTTTATTTAGTCTTAGTGCTAATTGGTGGTGATAGACTCCCGTATTGATTTTAGAAGTTGTAAAGCTAGTATCCAACTTTGAGGAACGGTATGTACATAAAATATTGCAATATTAGAAACGTCTCAATCAAAAGTTTTCCGGAAGGTGGCCAACGTTCCCTTGTACGTCAGTAATTGACTTAGTCAAAGAAGTAATCAGATGCTCCAGCGCTAAGTACCTCAAGAAATTTTAGAATCATACAAATCCTTTAGCCATCAGCGTACTGGGCGGCAGTACGAGTAGGGTGGGTTAAGTGCTCACTCTAAGGGAAACTGAATTTTCATGAAACCATGGCTATTAATAGAAGCTTCTGGCATATACATATCGAATTTACATACTGTAAGGTATCACACCAAATATTTATAGCTAAGGTAAGAGTATATTTTGTAGGATATATAAACGTTTTTCTGAATGGTTACATAGTGGCCACTTTTCCCTTCATAATGGGGTGAAATGGCCATTATTCCCAAACATACTATTTAGTTAAAAAAAGGGTAGACTTATAGTTTTGATTATTATTATTAGGAGAATAATAATACAAACGACAAAGAAACGTGTTGCAATACACTAGTGGCACAAAAAGGTCAACAAGTGAGAAGTATTAATTATTCCTAATGACGTAAATAGAGTAATCAACGACTAGCTTTGGGTTACTATTTCAGTCTAATTAATTCACAATTTATCCACTCGGAAACAATATTAAGTCATGTACAAAACTCGCACGTGAAGTTGACATCATCCTCATCGCATCCCACGCACAGTACATGAGCCCACCTCCCACATCTTATCCATCCTTAATTTTCTTTAGATCTAGAAAACGTTTCCTTGCAGTGAAAGAAGTCTGCGCCACTGTCCACGTCAGTAGCATTTTCTTACATTCCTTTTTGAAAACTTTTTTTTAGTAGAAGCTCTCTTAGCGTTTTTTCCCACTTTTATCTTCTTACCTTTATTCTGTGTTGCTTTTCAATTGTTATACTATGCATAAAATATGGAATTATTTGATTCTCATTTGGATAAACAGATTGAAAATGAACTGTCGTTGAGTCGGGAATAGTGGCAATTTTTGCCACGTGTAGCGATCCGGACGCCATGTCTGTATCAGTGGTTCACACGCCAAACAATACAACTAAAGGAAACTGCAGTGAGATAATTATAAGTCAAAAACCATTGCGTGATATCTCAGAAACATATTACTCTACATAATAAAGAGAAGCAATGAAAGTAATTTATGATCAGTCTTAGGACTGAATACCACAACAACAACATCCTTACATTAAACGATCGAAAAACCTAAACGTTTTCAAAGAAAGATAACGGAGCAAGCTTCTTTGTCAATGTCACTGACAACACTAATGATGTCGATTACACCTACTTTGGCCACGTATCGGTAGTAATCAGTACTGTTGAAGAAATAACCAATGATCACTTTTCTCAACCTGGTCATTTTACCCGTCTTCCCCCTGATGATGTATATAGGCTGCGAAGAATTAACCGACCAGATCTACCCTATAGGTTCACAGTGACAATCAGAACTTATACTTCAAATGAATAAAAAAAATCAATGGTAAATTGGCAAAGGTCAATTACCAAAACATGTCAAAACAATGATCTAAAAAGAACATATTGTAAAGTTACTTAAATATAATAAAATAATTACAATTTGTACATGGAATTTCATATACTATCTTAGTTTGATGTAAAATGTCAGACCATAATATGTTGATGTGTGTCACTGCTTTAATAGGAAAACTGATGTAATTATTTTCATATTTGTGGAAAGGCTTCATTTCAGAAATAATATCTTTAATATATGGATTATATTAGTATTGAAACTTGTATTACTATTTTCATCAATCATTTCTTCATATTGGTCAACAACTGAAGCTATTTTATTTCTTGACTGAAAGATTTTGGTGTTCATGGCTTATAAAAATCTTACAATATTATAAAATTTGTAAAAATATTAAAGATAAAATGAATAGTTTCAACAAATATTTTGTTATATACCAAATTAACTGTTTAGAGGGATGTAATCTTGTGATTATGCTTATGTATCACATTATAAATTATGTTTTCTTTTCTAATTTTAGATTTAAAATTAATCATATACCTGATGAGGTTACAAGTCGATAGTAAATGTTTTTATTAAAACATTTTCTGACGAATTCTGACATATTTGTTTCTTTTATAAACAGATATTTTAATTATTAACAGTTTTTTATTGTATTTTATTTCTAATCACATGAACTGAATGGTTCATTAGCAACTTGTAAAATTCGGTTATTTATCTCTTCTGAGTGCTAAGTGCCTAACACTAGTATTTATTTGATCGTTTTATTACACTAGGCCAGTAATAATTAACAATGGACAATTTAATCAAAATTCAGAAATGCTTTGATAAATGATAATCTAAAATGACAAATATGTCATTTATTATAATTTGTGTTTCGAATGAAAACAATTTAAAATTTTTATTTATTGTTCTCAATTTGATAAAGCCTGAATAAAGAATCATAAACGCGAATGTGTTTTGAAAATTACTATGAAATTTTGACAGTAGAAACTTGCTTATTCCATTATTTCAACAATACATAAATCCGTCCCAATCATTTCCGATTTCCGTCAAGCAAATTTTTATGAATGTCATAGGAAGTATCTTTAAAAATAATCGTTGTAAGAGTCACTGAGTTCATATCTGCAGTTGCTAAACTGACATGGATCGAGTATCGACCAAAGCGTCGTAAAGCTACTATCATCGGAGTAGATGATCAAGTTTTAGGATGTTATTACAATACTTTTTTAATACCCTAGAGTGCTGGATTCATATAGCCCGCCCGCTCGATACTGTCCCTCAAGCAAACACTCGCATTGACAACATTACCTTGACAGGCTAAGAAATGAATCGGCATCCCGCAAGGCAAATTATTCGAACCAACTCATATTTCAGTGTTTTCTTGCTTCCTACTTTGTTAAACACAGGTCCCCTACAACGTACTCCGAATATATCATAACCATAGGGGTCTCACATATGAATCACCCCAGCCTGACAAGTTGGTCAGATAAATTGCAGCCATCTTCCACGTCTGCAAATGGATGTGACTTCCAGGGTTCTTTCCCCTAACATAAGATACTACAGAAATTATTCATCGCCACAAAGATGCTTTAAAAAGTATTACCCATCCTTCTACCCTCACAACAATCAAGAAAGAAAAAGATAAAATATAATTTAAATGACCCGCCCTCTAGATAATGTAGTCAATTCCAAACACTTAGAATCTGAGAGGATCGAGTCTTCCATATTTAAATAGTCGACTCATTTCACTATCAATTTTTCTTATGAATTATGCATTAATTAACGTCCTTCCACTATATTCTATTAAAGAATGGATTGTGCTCTGTTAATATAAAGTAAATTACTAATGCTAGTCAAACGATTAAAATGTGTTTGAAAGGTTCCTGATTACCTTACGTGAGCCACAAACATTGTTGGATTTAATGGGATATACAGTATTTTGTTTCAAAATATTAATTCTTAAAAATATACTTACTTGCATAAATATTTATTCTCTCGTTCATCCTTATTCTTTCATATATAAAGTATGCATTAATGTTCTTCAGCCGTTTCTGACTCAAATTATTTATTTCTTATGTAATAATTGTATCTTTTTGAGCCTTGTTTTATAATTTTGGCTATTTAATACTCTCCAACATACGTATATTAAATTTTAATAGATTTATTTTGTTTTATTTCCTTAACATATAATAATTTGTTATATACACTAAGATAAATTTAGTAGTAAATTCAAGTTGACTAAGATAGAATTTTCAGATTAATAACAACGCCAGTACTATTTGTAAGTAAATTCAAGATGGCTAAGAGTAATTTCAGATACGTAACGATGAAACAACCGAATTATCACTTGAATTAATCTGTCCTCAGATAAATATCCAGAGAAATAAATCACACAGTCTTATAGAGTATTCAAAATTTGAACATGAAAAGAGCTTTTGATCTACATGGTTATTGTAAACCTGTGCGAGCAGAGAAACAGATTGCTTATGTATCAGTTCAACAAATAAGCACCCCTTCCAACATGTAAGATTTTTTAAAGCAGTAAGCTAATTCTAAAATTTTATTAATAATTGTAAATAATATTTTATATATTATATTTTTATAACACTAAAGTTAATTGAGACTAGATAATTATCTAAAGATATGGTTTATAATACTAAAAATATTTTATATATAAATTTATTTTTATTACACTCTATTTAGTTATTAATAATAGGACAGTTATGTAAAAATATGGTTTTATAAACTTCATGTTTAAAATGTATGTATTTACTAATGAATTAGATTGGTTTTTCAAGTTTTGTTAACATTATAATTAATGTAGTTGTATAACTATGATCACTTTATGATGCATAATATTTTAATATTGATACAGAAGAAAGGCGTTTTACTGCCTCAAATCGAAAGATTATTTCTATAAAAACTATTAATACTTCATGAGACTGGGTGTATTTAATTTCGCTGAGTATTTTACCAAATATTATAATGTACATAATTGAAATTTTCTCCTCCTTTCAATATGGAATTTATGAATACCCATTGTATAAAAATGTTTGATTTTCAGGGATTATCAGTTCATTGACGAGTCTGATGTATTTTCAGTTCTATAGAAATCAGCTTCGCTGTTCATAACAATTAAGCTTAATTTATAACTTTCAAAAAATTTCGAATGTGTCTGTTTCAGTTAACTTTGTATTTTCTACATTAATCTCAAAACATTACGAATGAAGACTGGAAAATGTGAAAACAACGTCATCCGCTTATGTAAAGTTGTCTCCTTGAAATAGGAAACATGTTCACAACGTGGGATGTAAAATATTATATCTTTCGTTGCATATGGAAATTATCTGAGATAAAATATATAAATTAAGAAAAAATATTAATTAGAATTATTAAATAAATTGAAATAAATATTTTTCTTTTATGGTGTTATGAAAATAACTATAAATATTCCCCCGGTACGAGAAGGGCAATATGAAATGTAGTTTTTGTGTTATTATTTTCATTCTGTCTGAAAATTTATAATTTAGTAAATTTACTTAGTAAATATTCTTTTCCTCTGTAAATTAAGATTATTTATTTGTATTGATTAGCAGGATTCTTCTTATGACTTCATGCAACACGCATCAAATACAAAAGCAATTTTTTTTTCAATCTTTCATCTGAAGACTGCGTATTTCATTTAAATCAAAAGTCATATATAGAAATGGACGACTGTTTCGGGACAGGACACCGCAAACCGCTCATAGAAACATTCCGTCAATGGAAAATTGAATGTCAGTGGCATTAGGCCCCACGCAGCGCTGTAAATGTGGTTTGTCGATGACAGGTCGAATTGCGGCCCGATCAAAACAACAAAATATTTTAAGACTTCGTTCAAGTTCATCAGAACACACCGATATGTTCCGCCTGTTTGTTAAACGGTAAATTCAAGTTTCACACTATATGTAAACTATATGCAGTTTGTCACATAATTTGTGACGTTATTGTGAGAAAATTGAGTGATAGCATGAACGCGTCTCCTTAGTATTCTGTAATTGCTCTTATGGACAATAAATCTAAGTAATGTTAACATGTTTCGTTATGACTCTGCATACATTAAAAATTTATTAAATTCCTGAAGGTAGGTTTAGAGGCTCAATATGTATACAAAGTTAGGGGCTTCTCAACTTATTCAAAATTTTTATTGGCCTTCTCGTTTGTATCAATATCGTAGCTCTAGATAAACTAAGATGTGAACACAAAAAAGGTTTCAAATTAATCGTCTTTACTTGAGGAATGGCTTGTGTAGTTCTCGTTCCAATCATAAGATTTGAATCTTTAAAAATACACTATAGTAATTGAATAGTAAAGCAATAGAGTGTAATTCGTTTTTTAATGGAAAGAGGGGATGAAATAAGAAACAACGGTTACATTACTGGAATGAATATCAAGTCTATAATACAGATTCCGGATATTACATGGTTCACAATTTACCTGTATCACATAAGTGTTTTGCTATTTTAATATATGAGAATATCAACGTAGCTAACTGATCTCAAATAATTATCACATTTGCCAACAACGACTGCAATTTATGGTAAACATATAATTATGGTGGTTAGAAAATTACAATATCTATACTTATCAGAATTATAGCGTTTCAAATTGCAATTCTGTATACCTATAATAGTATTCCTGTGAGCTTCGGTGTTTGATAATACGTCTATTAACATCAGCATTAGTTCTTTAATTGAAATTGTTCGTGTTGATCCGACCGCCTTTTCGTCATACTTTATTAAATAGTTTCATGCACTTCCAAAAGTCTCAATTAATACTCGTCATTATATTTTCACGTTTAAATCCTTTTGTTGTTTTTCAGCAGTACATCAACAAGCAAAACATGTTTTTATTCCTTTTTATTATCAAGATTATTTTCTGTATGTTCACAGTGGTAAATATGAATAATACCTGACTCGTTAATTTATACTCTTTCGAATACTTTCCTCAATTTTTTTCTTTTACCTTCAAAATTGAAATAAATTGTAAAAACAAGGTTATTGCTGAATTGTGATAATGCGGGATCGTATTATTATTATTCGACACAGAGGTGTGTTTGATTTTTATATTTTTTAACTAACCATTCAATTTCGGGATTGCAATTTGTATAGAAGTTAGTTGAACCGTGTAGGTTGGGGCTTCGGACTCTTCCTCTGGTTTTGGATTAATGAAAATCTTCTCTCTGAAGTCCAACTGACTAATCGAAACGCCCGCTTAATTCTGCTCTCCTTTACATTTAGTCCTTTTATACCTTACAGCTTTTTTTTAATGTTTTTAAATACTTCATTTCAGATTTATCGTCGTCAGATCTCTCGCACTGTAGCATAGTGTAGAAACTATAATATATCCTGGCCTATGGGTCTAAAAGCATCGTTAAAAACTGTCTTGAGGCTGATAGGATTTATAATAATAGTAGATTATAAGGATAATTATGAAATCTTCGTTACAAATTTATATATTATTAAGGAAATAAAATGAACTACATTTTTCTTAATGAATATTTTAATACTGGCCATATACCCGTCCTATGGTGATATATAAAAGAAACTTATCGTAAAATATTTACTTGGTACGGTTCAGTAAAGAAGATTGGGAAATGAAACATTATTCTGCCATGCGTTGATTGTCAAACAACGGTCAGAGTTGGCTACCCGTGGCCCTTTGTACTCTCCCCTACCCCTGACAGTTATGTATGCGTAGCCTGGCATCTGACTTGTTAAACGTTGTCTGCTAGAATGATTTCCTACAGTTATTTGCTGAGAAAATACATACAAACCACTCTTATCGTTTTGTTCTTGGACTGGAAAAGGATAAAGCTGTTGGAGAATGACCTTTATCTAATTTATACAAAAATAAAAACAAATAAAATAATTAATCAGGAAGTTAAATAATTTACTGTGGCGATTAGTTTGAAAAATATGAGTGTAAAGTGAAAAAAACTTTTGTAGAAAAGTATTCGGATTCTTGGAATAAACAAACATAAAGTATATTATATTTATTTTTAATGTAAAGTTGATTGCACCAGGAAAATGGAGCTTGCTGTCCTAAGACAGCAAAATTAATGCGTTTCCATTGACACTCGTCGTGCGAATTTCCTCGTATGCCCGGCTGGAATACAAGTAGAATCCGGGATTGTTCGCTCCAAATGCGAATGCGCTCGTCGAAACGCTTCAATCTGTCCGTCTTACGTAGAAACAACTCCAATAATCTTAACAGGAGTATCAGAAATTCCAGAAATAAATTGCAGCTTTTGAGTTCGTCATCTTATTTATGCATGTGTCGTTAATGCGGCTCTTGCGTTTTTAAACACTTGACGAAAGCAAAAAGGATTGCACTATCACTTTTTTTCATCTTTACCTTGTCTACTTCTTCGTATATAAAGTATAAAATTAGGAGCATAGAGAGAACTGTGTTAGGAATCATATTTATTGATTGCTTACGAATTATTTGGAAACGTAATTACGTTGTACTGTGTAATGAATTAATTTGAAACCATGCTTTAGATTTCAAAATGTTGAGAATAAAACCACCGAAGAACATGAGAAGGATTTCATATCTCAGCTAGACTGAAACAAATAAAAATCCCAGAGTCTTTGTTTTTGGTGAATTTTAGTTATGCGTATGGTACCTGTGATTAAAATAAAAAAAGTGAAACATTGTAATAATATTAGGGTACTTTAGGCCATAACATGTGCCATGACTAAGTGAATAAAATTTTAATCAACTCCTGAAGTTACACCGGAAAGAACATTTCTTAAGTCAAACTGTGATCCTCAAGAAATCAGACGGTAGTAAGAGGATTGTTATTCGTATGTGAAAAAAAAGAAACAATCATCTGGAAAACTGTACTATAGTAATTTATTTTTGTGAATACAAAATTATAACCCAAATAAATATCAAAACTATGACCAATAACAGAATATGTATTCATGTTTTTAAGTAAACTTGGCCATAAACCACGGTTTATTATACATAATTACAAACATCTAAAATCAAAAGTATTATACATTAGTTTATGTTAATGTTAGTTTATCTATAATGTTGGAATCGATAGTATGATCTATCATTATTAATGCAGTAGTGCAGAAAATAGAGGTTGAATTTAAGCACCTGAGGCATGCGTGTCTGTAAATCACGTAAAGTGTTGTTTTTTTTGTAGCGAAAGCTTTTACCATCTCACCTTACGTAACTTAGGTCTGGGTCTGAAAGGAACGGACTGGCCTTGCCAATTCTCTTTGTAAAACACAAGACGCGGTGGCTGTGAGTTAGCAGCAAGAACTGCTTCACCAGGGAGACAACGAGCACTGTCTCACGCGGAACACGTCAAAGGAGAATTCAAGGTTCTTCCAGAGTGAAGCGTTTACTCAACATCATAAAGTTGTATTGCATTTATTTGCCAATATTTCTAAATGGTATTGTACATGCATTGTTTTGGCCTATAGATGCCCAAAAAAAACGGTACGATACTAAATAAATAAGAAATAAATAAAATGTCTACTGACAAATTCTTTATATTTTATATTAGAGGGTAATCGTTTTCTAAGCTTTTAATATGTTATATTCCATTTTAATTGTCATGCTCATTGCAATCCTTTCAAAAAGATTTTTTTTTGCTTGAAGCACCTAAATAACACAATATAAATAAGTTAAGTTAGAAAAATTGTTTATTTAATACATTTAAATTACAGAACCACATCTTATGAAATTAAGAGGAACGTTAAATACAGCGTTTAGTCTCAATTTTGGGACCCCATAAAGTAATATATATCCTGGAATTATAATTTTTTTTTCTCTGAAAGTCCGGACTCAGACTCAACTTGAATGAGAGGCAGTCCATGGATTGTATAATTTTTATTCATACCTCTCACCTCTTTGAATCAAAATTTAACAAATTGATGATGAATTTTCAATAAAAATTAAAGATTTATATATATTAATTGCATTTCTTCATTTCTGTAATTTAATCAGAGTTAATTCTAGCATCTAATTATACCGTATTAAATAACGAATTAATTCTGAGTGTATTAGCTAATTTATTTACTTTATCTATATTTAATGACAAAAAATATCAAATTTAAATGAGATGTCAGGGAGATTCGTTCAGTGATTGCATGGTATACCTAGTTAATTTCTTAAATTCTGAAAACAGTACAAAAATAAAACTTTTGAAAATTCACACACACACACACACACACACATATATATATATATATATATATATATATATATATATATTAGTGATTTATTTTAACACTACCCTGTATAATCATTAACTCTAGTATGGTGCAGCATTTAGTCAGTTATCATCGAAACGAAGATTTGACCTCTCATATTTACGTCTGTGAATTGAAATTAAACGTTTTGAATAACAACATCTCATTTTGCCTAATATTTTGTGGTGAAGAACCAAGACATTCAGTAATATTTTAAACAATTAAAATGCCGTTCTTAGTAAACGTCTTACCTGCTGTCCATGAAAACTGTCCAATAAAACAAAATATGTTTGTTTGTATATTTTCAACAAAAAGTTAACTAGTGGAACAATACTATTAAAAACCTGGAGAAAACAATTGAAACGTAGAAGAAATTATAGTTATAAATTTGCGAATGTGTCAAAATGCGTCAGTCTGTGACGCCAGTCTCAGAATAAAGGGAATCACCCTTATTTAATTACGTTATTTGCTAAATTAGGCTCTTCTCACATTTTATCAAATACGTATTTGAAGAATAATAAGCCTACATAATAAACAAGAATGTATGTTCGTATGAATATTTTAATATTGTTAATAAAAATTTAAAAGAATGGGCAGATTAAAACAAAAAACGATACACTTAATTTGAAATACCAAGGGGAAAATTTTGCTGGGGGCCATATATAGAAAAGAAAGATGGAACAATGTTTACAGTCTCACATTTTATAAATTACTATATATATTCTAAAAATACGAATACGTTGAAGGTGGATGAAAAACAATACGAAAGATTTTTTAAAATACGTTAGTTTGTAGATTTTTGTTTTGTTTAACGCTATTTTACGGAACCACGGTAGATGATAACACTTTCAAACTTAACTTTGATCAATTATATCATGAAATGTGAATTTCAGAAAATATTAAAACAGGAAATAAAATTTTTTAATCATTATTGTTTAATAGCTTTTTTGGCAATTACAAAGACTGACGAAATAATTTCAAGTGATAATTATTGCAAATCTCAGGTTATGAGTGTATTTTGTGTGTTTATAATTGCTGACAAAATAATTTAAAGTGAGAATTTCAAGGATTTAGTAATATTACACATAATATTTTTATATTGAAGAGATGGTGGATATAGTTATTTTTTACATTTATTATATGCAGTGAACTATGATTATTACAAAAAAATTTACCTGTAATTAATGAAAACATTAATGTTATTAAAAATAAAAATTTATACGGTTTAAAAGAAGAATTACATATTGAGATGCCGTATAATTGTCCGTAGTAAGTATCTATCGTCCCAACACCAATATACCGTCTCTTTGAAATTGTAAACATGTTCGTCATGAATAATGTGATTTAGAGGGCAAAGGCTGGAACAAAATGTTCTAAAGCTCTTCTCTTCGCTCTGTTTATCATCTCTTAATCCCATCTTTAGTTAAGATTATTATTAGGCTATGTAAAATGTTCTTCATAATAAAGCGCTGTTGTGCCACCAACTTTCGTTGCGCCAGTGAAAAGAACTCTGCAGCCTTGAGTTTCAAGATGAACTGAAACTGTAACTTGATAAAGCTTGTGGCAACTGCGTGCCCTTTGATGTCTCTGTCTTGTATTTTGTTAAAAGTGCCCTGGTCTCTTCCCCTACCACGCGAACACAGGGAGAACGACATTGGTGTTCAGCGGCTCGTAAAATTTTGATGAAGCAATAACTAGTCTTGCAGCTCAACTCCGTCATAACCATCTACAAGCACGGGCTTTCAGTGGACCGAGCTTTCTATATCGATATAAATCTCGCATGGATATCTGGTCGACTGAAAATTGCAATTCTTGTTTACGGTATTATTAATTGGCATCCACGTTATGAAGCTATAATGAGTAAATTATAAGGGCGCGTTTTCTCGTTTTAACTCGTTCAACCACAATGTAAACGAATCTTCTCTAAATTGTTTATATTACAAGAAAAACTGCTACTTTTTAAAGTTTTATACAGGTGAAAGAAGTTTTTATTGAAACCGGTATTAACATTGATATTAAATCTTCTTAATTTATCATGCATTTCTTTAGAATAATGAAGTTAAGAAAAATTATAAATTAATACAAAGGTCATTCCAGAAGTAATGCATACCATTTTGAATTAAATTTATATTTCATTCTACACCTCTTCACTTTATAGAATTAATACATACATCTTTCCGATCGCGTTTAAATTTATTTCAGCCTGTTCCCGTGAGAAGTACTATTATATGTCTTCAAGATGAGTTTGATACTTGACATTTGTCAAAAGCAACGTTCTGTTATAGAATTTCTGTGCTGCGAGAAGAGAATAGTGAGAAACGTCGGCAAGAGGTGGGAAAAGGTGTATGGAGATTTTGATGTCGATCGCAATAAATTTAGTCAGTGATAAAACAGATTACGTGGTGAAAGGAGAACGGGATACTCCTTGCAGTGCCGGACCCCACATTGCATTTAATTGTGACAATATGCAGCGAGTTAACGACATGGCATGAGGCAAGCACATTGAAAGAATTCTCTCTCCAAGTTAGAATAGGAGAAGCAAATACTTGCAGAATACTGAAAGAGTTGGGGCTGAAAAAGGTTTGTGCTAGGTAGGTTTCAGGGATGTTGACAGAGGCTCAGATAATACACGAAGAAGAGTGTAAAGCGAACTTTAGGACCACTACTGGAATAGCGGAGATGACTTTGTTGTAAGAATTGTGGCAGGTGACGAAACATGTCGTCACAATTTTATGCCCAAAAACCATTGAAGTGGCATCAGGCAAACTTGTCTAAGAAAAAAAATGAATAACTGCACCTTAGGCTGGAAAAGTTATGGCAACGGTGTTTTTGGATTCCGAAGGACTCAATGGTTGTGGACATCAAGCCACATGGAAAAACCATTAATTCTGGCGCACATGCGACAATTCTAAAGAAACTTCAAGCTGAACTGAGTCCAGTTTGACCATATCGGGAGAACAGGATATTTTACTGTAGCATGGCAATGCACGGCCACATGTCAGTCAGAAAATCACGGACGAGAACAGAAAACTTGGATGGACAACATTGAAAGATCCGCTTTACAGTCTTGACCTGGCTCCATGTGATTACCATTTCTTTGTTAAATTGAAGGAATCCCTTTGTGGAGCGAAGTTTGAAGCTGAAGAATCCCATTGAACGTTGTCAAATAGTGGCTTAAGCGTGCTGGCCAATACTTTATTGATAACACATTGCCCGTGTTGATTATTTATAGAAAAGAATTGTCAATCAAGTTGTGGTTGGCGTTGTATTTTTTTGTTTGGGTCAAGGTGTGTGAGATAAACTTTGCACACACTTTTCTCTTTATCGAAACATTCCGGAAATGTCTTAGACACATGTTTTAGAGATGTTTTGCTCTTTGGAAATAGTTCTGGTTCCGTTGGAAGAACGTGAGGTTGAACGCAATAATTTCTCACTGTATGTACTTAAGCGCTATCTGTTATTCATGAAAAGATTTAAACTACTAATATGCTCGTTCCTGACTTAAAAAAAATATCATTCTAAGCCATTTTCATGACTCGAATGTCTATAGCCGTTTTACTGAGAAAATCATGAAATAAAATTACTGCTTTAAATTTACAATAAATAAAAAGACGGCCAAAAGGTCAGCATTAAATATATCACTATTTATTCACAATATGGACGTTTCATCTCCACTTTGAGACTTCCTCAGGCTTAAAATTTTGCAATACATCCTATTTACTCATTGACTCCCTCAGCCGAAAAGATCATTTCGGCCGTAACCGTCGCTGGAGATGGTCCAGCGCGGCAACAAATTCTTAACATGGAAATTTAATAATATTTTCTGCTGAGGGAGACAAGGAGTAAATAGGATGTATTGCAAAATTTTAAGCCTGAGGAAGTCTCAAAGTGGAGATGAAACGTCGCTTTTTTTTAAAAAAATGATATAATTAATACTGACTTTTTGGCCGTCTTTTTATTTATTCGAAATTACTGCTTGTTACTCCATTACGATTTACAGACATAACACCGTTGGAAAACTACGGCCGCATATCAATTATGTAACACTTCTTGCCCAAAACTGACTGGCCAATTAATTACACATCTAAATTTAGATTAATCTGCCGCTACGCTGCTTATTCGTCATGAAAATTTTTTTCAGACGTATAGTGTGTGTATGCACGGATTTTACTTGTAGTTATTTATTTTCTCTCACATTTTATAAGAGGACGAGTTTCAATTACCTTCCTATGCTATTAAAGGGGAATTGCCTGTTTCAGGATCACCCTCTGGTTTAAGTTGTATAAATGTGTAATTCGTAAATACATATGAACACTGGTCAATTGGAGCATTAAAATATATTTGTTCATTCTATATAAGGAATAGGTTAAGGATGGCAATGGAAATAAATTATTAATGATTCATAAAGAAATCGATATCTGCGCCACTGTGCGCGTAAGCCTTGTCCCTTCTTACATTCAGACGGAACGTTATCTTATGACGAATCAAGCACGACGAAGGAGGGGAGCTTTTTTCATTCACTTTTCGGACGAATACTTTATCAATAAGTTCTCGACGGATTTGTATTCTGGAAGACTTGCGCGACAGAGGCAGCCGGCAGCGTATTTTCGCCTAGTGTCTGCAAACATGGAGGGTTTACCTGGCGCGGTTGCCTAAGGCTGGGTTAACAGCCAGGCTCGTGTATGAACCCACATCTTTTATTCAAAAGGCGCCACTGATATCGGATTCCAGTGTCACTGTTAGAAATACATCTAGCGCTTTCGCGTATCTCGCTCGAACCAGACTTCTTCGTCGCTTCCTAAAAAAAAAAGTTTGAACCGGAAACGCACCCAACATTCGCTGATCTGCAATGCAGGCTTGCATTTTGAGCGGCACTTATGACAATATCCCACGTCGAAAGTAAGTCTGTGTTCCGGTTCACTGAGTGTGGAAGCGCGCGGTGATATTAAAGTCAATAGCCTCGAACGTGTTGTCGGCTTGTGGGAGAGATAGAATTACGTCGAGTCAGCAAACGTTCAATGAGTCGCTGAATATGTTCGTTAACTACTAATGAGCATAATCTCCGAGAAGCCCAGATTCAGTTTAAATCAACACACAACAAACACGATAACAACGAAAATATATAACGAACATTTTCGTTCTTAAAATTAATAATATCATGCTCTACAATTTTTTAAAATACTAATTAAAATATTATAATCCCGACTCCAACATAATCTAGTAGATTAATTGGAATAAATATAACTAAATATAATTTAATTAAAAAATTAAATAAAATCATAACCGATTCCCTACCAATATCTGAAGTCACTAGGAGTTAATTTATCTTAATATCAACTATCATTCAACGTCTTCAGTATAATTTCCATTCTTTAACAGATGTCTCATTGACATATTAATTTATTTACTAACTGCTTGCTGGGCCTAAGCTCAGGTATTTATTTATATTAGCCCGAAAAGTGAATTAATTTGACAGAAATCTCTTGAACTGTCTGCAATGGAGACGGTCAATTTTTTTTCTATTAACTCCAACCAACGATAACTGATGGTTTCTTAACCGAGATTAGAATTCTCATGGTACATTAAATAAGCAAGATAGAGAGTAAAAAATCTTTATTCACTTATGCTATTAATATTATATACTAGCTAATTATAGTCATTTTATTTTGTAGTAATGACAGGTAATATAAATTTATATTATTTAAAAGCCTCTCATCCAATTTGTAATCTAAATGAGATGATTTATCAATCATAGCAAATTTAATTTTACTTTATTCTATTAATATAACCTCTAAATATGGATTTAAAAAATTAGGGGACTTAAATTATTTCAAATTGTTTGGCCAAATTTGAACTGTAAATCAGATGATTAAAATAAAATTTACTCCTGTTATTATAAAATAATCTCCAAACAGTTTTAAATTAGCTTGTTTCTCAGTAAAAAGTACGTTATTCAATTTATTGAATCACTATCAAAATAGAAACTTCCTTATTTGAAAGAAATTTTCGTATTGTTTATATAATCCTTCCCGGAGTACGTATTGCAGGACTTATCTCTTGAGTAAGGCTTAGCAGAATTTAAACAAACTGACGTCTTATTGGTGCAATTAAGTATGGTGGAATCACTTATATTATGTCTTTCTTAATTCTCAGTGACGTCACAGACCCACGCGCGCTGTCAAATTTGCTCATTAAGTATCCTTCAACCTTATTATACGATTTCCCACTCCCACAGTGTTATTCTCTGTAAACCAAATTTGTTGTAATTAGACCACTTGTTTAAAATTTTACTAATAATGTACAAACATAATTATTTTGTATTATAGATATTAATTTTGCTCATGTTTTGAGTTAAAAGTTTCAGTGGAAGTATTTTTATCATACCGACTATTCGGTTGTAATAGTAACTGTTTTAAACTAAAATTTTCTTATGCAGTATCTAAGTGGCGTATATATGGCAGGCTGTTGTATTAAGAACAACAAGTGGTCTAAAGTACCAACCTTATAAAACTTTGGAAGCGCTTCACTGTTTGGTGTTCGACAGTCAATCAACAGTGAACGCTCTCAGTCAATTTGTAAAAAAGTTGTTCATAGGTAAGTGATACAATACATTCATTTAAACGGTCTCAGTCTAACCAATATAGTAGTCGAGCTAGATCCTACTATGGAAAAATCTGCTACTTCGTTTACATCAATAAAATACTTATAGGCAAGGTTTAAACAACGCCGTACGGACTTCCACATCTAAGTGGTCGACTATTATATTTCATGATTTAAAACTGCATACTTGGAACTTTGAAGTTTAATTAATATATCATAATAAGTCAGTTACAGCAATGTAAATTTCATGATCCGTTTGATTGGCATTGATTTCCCTTATTTATATCCTAGAAGTTGTGTAAAAATTACAAAATTTAATATTTTTTTAAAAAAAGAAACGGAATTGGCACTATTTCTCTCACAGTATTTTGGATTGTGTATGGACAAACGATATTAGTTTAACAACATGTGCTGCATGGCGTAGCATCATTCGTAGTTCATTAACATAGTGAACGGAAGGATGTGGAGTGCTGAGAATCGCTGATGGGGAAACAAAAAACATTGGGATGCGAAAAAAATCGCAGAATAGAGTCGGCGGGTTTTAGGAGGCACATTGAATCATTATGGTATGGACCAGTTTCACGCGTATTTTAAATCGTCAGGCATTTATAATAATCTATAACAAATAAAATGTCTGCTCCATTTATCTGTTTTTTGTTTCGTTATGCATGAAGATCTGAAGACTTTCCAATGTTTGGTATTAATTACTGCGAATTATTATAGGAAACGAGGTAGCTGAAAACAAACTTTGAAGGTATTAATGAAGTTCATAGGTCATTAGAGAACGAAAAAAGTAACTTTGACTCATTATATATTTATGGAGGCACATAACTGTCATGCCAATTCCGTATACGCACAGATTTACTGAACATATGATGTAAAGATAATGGCTAATAATAATTTTAAATGTAATTTAAATATAGTCGACTAAGTTATTCTATCCTTTACATGAGTTAAATCTTTATTTTATTGTCGCATCAACCCAAGGGTTAATTTAAAATCTTGTTAACCAGAAAAAAAGCTTTTGTACTAGGCACCGTTTAAAATATAATTAAATACTCAACAATTTCCAGATCACTGTAATTCTAATGCAACTCACAAAATTAATAATATAAAGCGAAAAATAACCTACTAAAATTATATTACCATTACCACTACCACAAGACAGAAACTGCATTTACGGAGATAGATTATATATTTTTTTGCTTAACTTTATCCAATAAAATACATATATAGGTCTGTGTACATTGTGAAATCCTGTAAAACGTTTATATACATGAGTGCTAATTTTAATAAACTTCTGTAGAATAATGATTTGTTTAGAGTATATCTAATTCAAAGGCTCACATCAAGTGATCAATAGTAATATTTGAAATCACCTTTTAGTATAATTGAATGCAGGCCTACTGAAGTTATTCGCAAAGTGAATTTGACAGCTATCGAATATGTGCGCTGTTGTAGCTGAAACACGTAAGAACCTTTTCTTCTACCAGTTCTTCAGGAGCTTCGCGCTGATCTGCAAGTTCGTGGGCCACTTTCCTCTGCAGAACGTGACGGAGAGAGATGGACGTCTGTTGCGACACAAGTGGCTGAGTGCAGACGCTCTGTGGACCCCACTTATTTACGGAGTTTGGTTTTTCTTTCTGATGACCCTCCGCGGCCTTCGTCGGTGGTCACGTCTCAGTTCATACTTGCAGTGGTCACTTACAGGCGCCTTCGTGGCCATCGGCGTCTTCAGTGATCGCCTCTTGGCGGCGATCATCGGTGATATCGAGGAATTCGATAATGAGTATTACATGGTTTACGGGCACTTCGAATACGACTTCGACAAGAAACTTGGAAGAGCTGCCAGTTTCGCAAGTGTCTCCACTGTGGCACTATTCTTCACATTCTCGTCGATTGGGAACCCGGAGTCTGATTCTATCTTCATTGACGTCCTCCAGGTCTTTAGACAGCTTCCACGACAAATGGCTGTACACATGTACCTCGTACTAACTGTTTCGATTACACAGAGATTCTGGCGACTGACTTTACCAAAAATTGAGAGCTCGCCTCAAACAGATCATTCACCGAACGTTTCAAACCAAGAACAAAAATGTTGTAGTCTGACTAAACGGTTCAAGGAATATTGTGTATCATTTCCTAATATTTCTAATGGGCCTCTTTTCAATACTCAAAGACAGCCTCTTTTTACAGTTACAACTTCCCATTCATTTTTCCAGAAAATGATAGTTAGTCCTGACCCAGACCTTGGGAATCAACAGGGACCAATTCCAAAACTAGAGGAAGCAAGACTTTTGCACGGTAAACTGTGTGACATTGTTCGAAGTGTCGAAAACTGTTTTGGAGAAAGAATTGCTTTCTACTTAGCAATGCTGATGTTTGAAATATTGTATGATTTATATCAGTATTTGTATATGGACTCTTTTCAGACGACACAACAACTATTTTTCAATGCGTTCAATGTACTTTCCGTGGTCTTCATAGCAGTTGTCTCAGATCAACTTTCAATTTCCGTGAGTACAAGTGAATTAACATAAGGATTATAGAAATATCTACAAATTAAAAACGATATGTCACTTTTAAGGGACGCAAGCTGATGACAGATATGGATGAATTACATTCCCTGAGTGAAGAAGATGAGATTCAGGTTTGGGTCATTAATTATCTAGCATAAATATATCGTAGATCAGCTTCAGCTTGAATTTAAAACACAGTATGAGTAGAAATCAAGTAACTGTTTGTGAGGAAATCACGTTAGTTTTATAGGAATAAGATACTTTTACATGATTTGTAATGTCTTTATCCTTTACATTTGAAACAGTATACGTGCCCGACGTAAATTAAAGTAAGTTTTTTTCCTATATTAAACAGTAACCAGTGAAATATAAATGAAGAATTTCTATGAGTGACATATTTCCAACCTCATACATTGATCACGTACTAGTATAAAATAGTTTTTCATACTTCATTAGATGTATTTTAATATCGAATGAATATTTGTATGTTACATTTCAGGTGGTAATGCTAAAGACATATCTCAAGGCCTCCCCTGTGATGATGTCTGCTGGAGGGTTCTGTCTCCTTAACAAGCAAATGCTGATCTCAGTGCGTATACTAATGTATTCACTATAACGAATAAAATGCCAAAGTAATTCTTCATCTTTTCTTACAGATGTTGGTTGCAGTGACGACATACTTCATTGCCATGGTTCAAAGTTCATCAATTTTGAGACAATTTACGGATCAGTTTCTCAACGAAACTCATGTTATATAAATTTATATACTTACAAAACAGGAACCTATATACTTAAAATGAATTTTTCATTGCACAGTCATCATGGAATGCAGAACAGAATATCAAACAAGTTTCCTCAGGAACCGTCGCTCAGTTTTGGAAATAAGCAACGAAATCACGATATTGAATTACCCTAAAATTACAGAGTAGTTGTTGGATCCTTAAAATACGGACAAAAATTATTTTAACAGTGATCCCACTACCAGATTATTTATATGTGTAACAGATAATATCGGACATATTACAAAAATCAAGAGAACCGGATAAACAATGTGACATAGATAATGAAGGAAGTTATTAAATATTTACCATAAATAAGTCAATAAAATTAATTATCGCAGTATTATTATCGTCCTCATCATGGCGACTCTAATAACTGTCCAATACAAACGGAACACGAAACGCCGGAACGAAAAATGAGGTCGAGCTCGTCACTGTCTATTCATTAAAAATATTGAAATAAAACTTTGAAACACGCTAATTTGTGAACGAATTAATATAAAGACAAATTGAGTGTAAACCATTCAAATATGTGAGACTGCTTACTCTCAAGTTTTACATGTTTGATATTGACTAAAATGTTCGGGCGGACTCTTCTTTTAATACACTTTGACAGAATATAATATTTTCATAAGTTCAGGAGCATTTATTAATTGTAATCGAAAACCATGTAATTTGCTTTGAGACAAATAATACTCGATTAATTAAAATACTAATTAAATAAATTCACATGATCACAATACATTTGAAACAACTGCATGAAACAATCACTAAGAATACTGTAGGTATTTAGAAAAAAATTATTAAATTGTGTAATATTGTTAACTTCAACTAAGTGCATGTTATTTTAAGATAGGCTTTAAATTTATTTAGGTCTCTTATGAATGAAAGATAACGATTAACACCAACTTAATAAAGGCGGCATGGGAAAGTATAGGCAACGCGTGTTTTATATTTACGTGAATTTCTTGACTCACTTGTTTGAAAGTTTCAGCGGCCTTTTACGAATATTATTCTATCACAGGCAACTGAAGAAAAAATATTTTGTTGTCCAGGGATTTAACATAACTTGCGTACAATATGTCAACAATTAATTAAGAAATTTATCCACTAATCCCAATTTTACCTTAAACCAAAAAAATAAATAATGAAATTCACCAGTGACGCAAATAAAAATAAAAGTGGAATTTGAATAAAATTTATAAATATATCAAGTAAAGTTCGATAATAAGAGAACTACTGTAGCATACAGAACAAATTTTGTCTATTTATTAATTTATAACTGTGACTGTCTTTTTTATAAAACTTTTTAACGCGATAGCAGCATAGAATTTGATTTTGTCTTCACATTATTGTAATAAAAGGCAGAAGTCGTATTTAAGTATAATAGTCTGATGATTTTCGAGTTTTTATGTTACAGGTGCAGCGAGGTCAAAGATATTTAAAGAAATTCAATATAAATTAACTATCAGAGTTTTTGTCAGTTAGGGAGGTGAAAGTTAACTTTATATAATAAAAAAATTAACGACTGTGGAAGTTATAACAATAAGTATGACTCTAATTTGAAAGACAAGCCTTCAAAAAATAGTGAACAAATTTAGTTATGCCGACGTTTCGATGCTAGCTATGCATATTACGTAAATGGCTCTTAATGTCATAAGATGCAAAGTTTGCATCGAGATGTCGGCATATCTAATTTTGTTAACTGACAATAAACAACCAACTAGATACTTCTGAATAAAATATTAACACACAAACTACAGAGAATATTACCAAAATTAAAGAGAAACCTACGTACATAAGTTTCACTTATGTACACACATTAACGTATAAAATTGTGAATATTTTAAAACAATTTCATGTAAATGAGTTCATTTTCACTTTAAACCTAATAATCATATTAGAAACCTATTAACGAAACTGAAAGAGAATATTGTTTGAGACAATATTACAAATTTAACATATAAAATACCATGTAAAAACTGCGATAAATCATATATTGGCTATACGAAAACTAATATTAAAACCAGAAGGTACAATCATAAACAAACATTGAAAGCCAAATCGAAAAATAGTACAGCATTATCATATAATGTAAAAACTATTAATCATGAATTCGCATTCGACAAAAGAAGTATTTTATACATGAAAAATTTTATAAGCAAACTCAGATTCGTGGAATCAATTTTTATTAATATTCTATGAGATTTAATATTTAATTTCAGAAATGGAGGAAGTGAAATAGGAAGCTATTACATGAGACCATCAATAAATTACAATAATGCTCAATATTATACGTTAATTAAATATATACAATTCATTATTCTACTACCCATGTATATATATATATATAGTGATTATATACAAAAATAAATAATCCATGACGGATAACCTCGCTTATACTGAGGTTTTCCGCCAGTTTGTAACGGACGACGTATAGAAAAACACAAATATTTTATATATTAACAACGTACGGAAAATAAGGATATTATAAAATAGTGAATAAGTACAAGGTATGTAAAAATGTTTATATCCTTTTTAAGAGTTTTTAGATTTGATATTGTATAAAGCTTTTTAATAATTAAAGTATAAACAATATATTGATTGACTTGTATAGTATTAGGATTAATATGGAAGTATAACTGCCGAAAGCTACCTCTTTTAAAATATAATAACTTGCAAAACAGTGACCATAAAGGAGTTTTTATTACCCATTACATCAACATATAAACGGTCAAAGAACGCAATGCAATGTTGTTATGTTAAAGGGGAGCTCTTCAAATTTCATCTCGCACAATTTCATTCCTATTAATATTACGAACAACTAGGAACTTTAGACGAGTAAGCATTACAGTGTTCAATTTTAATCAAGCTTAAAAATTACTGTTCTCTTATAGCCTGTTTTCAGATAGACAGTTAGATATTCAGTCAAACGTAGCTATTCAAGTAATAAATTAAAGATTTTTGGTGATTTAAATGTTTCTTTGGTAACAGAGCGGAATACTCAAAGTATCAAAGTTTTTCTTGTGAATAGGATACCCGTGAATAAAATAGCATTTCATTAAAAAATTAGAAGTCTTTACAAAAATATTGAGTCAGTTTTGTAGTTCCAAAAAAAGTTTTACTTCCTTTATTTCACATCAAATTGGGTCTGATGAAGCATTTTGTTAAGGTCTTATCAAAGGTAGGGTATGCTATAGATGTCTTTATCAGAAATTTCCTGGTTTATCCGAAGCGAAGTTAAAATAAAGAGTATTTGTTGATCCTGAGATCCGGATATTTATGAAGAATGATAACTTTGAGACAAAAATGGTCAATAAGGAAAATGCAGCATGTTGGAACCACAGCTGTCGGGAACAAATGGGATTCTGACTACAAGCTCCAAGAATTTAGGTTGCATCATGAGCCTAATTTACATTTTCTATCCACGCACCTTGATTACTTTCCAGAAAATTTTGGTGTTGTCAGCGAGGAACAAGGTGAAAGATTTCACCAAGGCATTAACGAAATACAAAAGCGCTATCAAAGAAGGTGGAATATTAACACGATGGCGAATACCAGGACGATCTCCAGCGATCCTATACCAGAAAAAGTACAAAACGAAGTTCTGATGGGAAGCGAAAATGATAGTAATTGACTTTTAAACACTAAGATCACTCAGAAATACTAATTTTATGTTGTTATTGCAAAAACTGCTTGGTTACTTATGATATTAATAAAATGTAAAATATAATATTTATTTTGGTATTCAATTATATATTTCTAAAATAAATTCGTTTATTGTGAAAAAGTCTTCGTGATAGAAAGAAACGGGTTTCGTTTTTGAGTTTACCACTGAAAAACACATAAAAGTGACTAAAGTTAAAAGAATTTCAAAAAGTATTTTTTTACAAGCTCGTGTAATTTATGAAGCAGGGATACAAGGCACCAATTAAGCAGGCTGTGGAATCCGGCTTTAGCAACCCTGAGTAACTGAACGCAGCGTTTCGGAAGTAGAGGGAGAAGCTTACCGTGACGGCTATAAATATAGGTATCTTGTTCTCGGTACACCATCGGGCAGTAGCAAAGAGCGTTTGTCTTGCAGGTAGGTTAAAGTTTGTTCATCCGTAACTCTTGTCAATGTAGGTGTCCTACAGGCAAATGTGATACATGTAAATCCCACACAAATCACAGAACTATATTCAGACGACAGAGACACGCTGGCAGCGAGTCAAAACATTAGTCAACTGATATGGAGATATTCATACGCATAGAACTCCTGGGAGTGAAAATTGATGAACAATTAGAATAATCATTATTACCCGTAGTACTGTGGACTAGAAAACGATCCTTGAAGCAATTGGAAATACCGTGAGCGTTATACATGACGTCGATAGGGGAAATATTCAATGCAATCCTTATTTGTTGCTCACATACACCTTGACACCAGCACTGGTATGAAACTGCCTAAATATGAAAAGGTCGGTCGTGGAATGTGCATGAATCGTGCGGATTTGTTCTACTCTTTACACTAATTTCAATAAACTCATCAGATTTGAGAAACGACGCATCACTTAAAACTCCTGCTGCAACAATAGATGAGTGAGAATTCTCTCGCCAAAATTAACACAGATAGATGTACTTCTTCCCCGTTCCCCCGCGGCAAAGTTGTCCCCAGATTGGCAGAAAATAATATTGTCACCGATTTTATATTAGCCTGCTACAAAATAAAATTAAGTGTGTGTGGCCCAGGTCTTTATATAAAGCATTTTTCTTCATTAATGTTAGTTGAATTTAAGCGTTATTTCACGTTTAGCAGCAATTTAGTTATCTCGTTTGACAGTTTTGACACGCTTTGAAAGTTCTAAATGTTTTTAGGGTAAGATCTCTTTTCGGGGAGAAGGAAGGAACAAAAATTTTCAAATGATGAACAGAAAATTTCTCTGGGATAGTAAGCATTGCCAAACATTCACGGCAATGGGAACATCTAATAAGCCTTATAACTCGCAGTTGGTTTTGTACAGGTCTGACTCCCACGGCAATTCAATAGATTTAAAAATATTTATATTAATATCTTCTGAACCCTGCATGATATCAAAATGAAATATACACGAAAATTTAAGTTAAAATTACTGTTTCAATCCCTCAAATTTTAATTTAACTTCGTTGAGCCGTTAGGAGACTATTTCAGACAAACTTTAAGACAGACACTTCAATTTTATTTATTGACATATTAATTAGTGCGTGGGCCAATTTCCATAAAGCTTGGTAAATACGTCAATTACGATATAGGAACAATATCTGCGGATGTGAGAAGATCCCTAAAGGACACTATGAAACTGAGCAACCCCCGTATCTATTTATTCGAATCCAATATAGTGCATTTTCGCATATTTAGAAACGAAAACGTTTGCACTCCCAGCCACAGGGGTGCTACAGTAAGTCCGCAGTGCTTGTATCCGGATCACAAGTGACACGAGCACCAAGTTTGGTTGAAAAAGTTCCACTCATTAATTAATAACCTTTATTTATTTTAAGTCGCATGAACCTTGCGCTCATTAGCGACTGCTACATTTTTACTTGACATACTTACATAGATAACATTTAATTGGTTGTCATAATTTGTTACGGAGCTTACAAACCCATTCAGCTGGATTTTTAAATCCGTTGACGTGAACAAAGGACACTTGTGTTTTCGTGTTTGTTTTCTTGTGACCTTGGGAGAGTGACTTTCCTTCATTAGTTAACTTTTTATAAACATTTAAGTGTGAAAATAGATTTATATTCAATTGAGAGCACAATGTAATTTTCCGGTATTTAAATCAGAGTTGATTGGGTTAATGATTTTTTTTTGTATGATGTATTGTTGGTATTGTTGGGTAAGACACTTAGGTTATTGTTGACTAGATTTCAATTTCTTTGGGTTATGCTGAATTGTATTCGATTATATGTTTGATTATTATAGGACAATTACAAAATTCGCAAATTGTTAGTGTCTTTTTGGATGTGTCAGTTTCGAGTGGCCTATTCGTAAACGTTTATGGATAATCTGGTCTCTTCTGCTGTCTAGTAGGATTTGTTTTTCGGTGTAAAGGCGTATTTATACTATCAGTAAGTTTAGTTCTATATCAGTATGTGTCAACTTAATTGGTTCATTTATACGTGACCAATCGTATAATTATATGCTTAAAGACTAAAGCAGAATTAATGAATAGCAACACAAGTGTAGAGTTGAGCAGAAAGGGACTGAATGGTGGAACTGAGTTGCCTACTGTGACTATGTGGACACAATAGTGACTTGTAAACCGATGCTATACACGTTCCTGTGATATTTAGCGACAATTTTGTTTAGATTTTGTAACATGTTACACTAATTTTAGAAGACAGGATAAGAAAAAACCGGGCTACGTTTATGGCATTTGTAGATTTAGAAAACGCGTCTGATAATGTGCACTGGAACACACTATTAAGGATTTTGAAGAGCACTGGAATGAAATATCGAAAAAGGAGGCTTATACACAACATGTACAGAAGAGAGGCAGCAGTAACTAGAATAGAATATCAAGAAAAGAAGGCCGTCATCAAGAAAGGAGTAAGACAATACTGTTTAACTTATATGTAGAACCTGTGATGAATAATGTTAAAACGGAATATGGAAAAGGAATAATACTGCAAGGGGAAGAAATAAAAACCTTACGCTTTGCCGACGATATTGTAGTATAAGGGGAGTCAGAAGAAGACTTGGAAACCATAATAAATGGCGTGAACGGAGTCCTGGAGAAAGAGTTCAATATGAGGATTAATAGAGAGAAAACCAGGGTAATGGAGAGTAGTTTGGGAAACAGTGGAATAACAAAAGGTCCAGAAAGGATATTTTGACGGAACTTAAGAAATTCTGCTACTTAGGAAGCGTAATAACAAGAGGTGGTTGGAGTATAGTAGACATAAAGAGTAGGATAGCACAGGCAAGGAAGCCTTTCGCGAAAAAGAGGAATTTACTTATGGGTAATATAATCATTGCTAAAAATGGGTACGACACGTGGACGATAGGAGCTGCGGAAAGGAAAATAATAGAAGCCTTTGAAATGTGGTGCTATAGGCGAATGCTGAAAATCAGATGTGTGGATAGAGTAAGAAAAGAGGAAGTTCTAAACAGCGAACAATATGGAGGACGTTGACCAAGAGAAGGGATAGATTAATTGGCTAGGTTTTAAGGCACGATGTTCTTGTACAATTAGCATTAGCGGGAAGTGTGTGGGGAGCCCAAAGATGGAATACGTTAGGCAGATTAGGGAGGATGAGGGGTGTCCTAGTTATGAGGAAATGAAAAGGCTCGCGCAATGTAGATTACCATGGAGGGTTGCATAAGACCAGTCTTAGGACTGAATACCACAATCACAACAACAACAACAGCAACATGTTACACAATTTAACATCAAGTGCGGATGCAGGATCGTTTAATTGATTGAGACAGAGTGCCTAATATGACAAGCGTTTCTTATTGGGTTGAGTGGTGGCTGCGTGTTAACACGGCCGCTGGCATGCACAGTGGTTGACAGTGTCGTGTTGGCGCCCAGCCAGCGCCGTCTGTGTCTCAGCGCTTTTCGATCGGCGTCGTCTCAGCACCATTGCCAGATGCCGCAGCACAATATTATCGCTTTGCGTAGCTAATGTACTCGTCGTTATCCGCACAATACAACACCGGCAACGCGCCAAGAATCGCATTTGGCGGCCTCATTCATTACTTCACTCACTACTTATTTGCGGAACTTATTGACGCCGCATAAACCACATATTGCGACTTAATTCAAATTATGGCCACTCTGTATTCAAACTGTAGCGATCATTAACCTCTTTCTTTATATACAGTACCGTTTACTGTGGCTTGGCTGGACCAGTTGACAATGAGAATGCTGCCAAACTTGAAGATATAATTCTGGTGCTTTTATAGACTACTAGCTGGGCACCCGGCGTTGCCCGGGTATTTATTTATATTATCCTGGTACAATATTTATAGATTGGTCAAAAATGATAAACGGGCATCGTCACTACTCCCAGTATCTCGATAGAGTAAAAAATATTCCCGGTACTTAGCAGGGTTGAAAATTTTTAACTAACTGTCTAAAAATTCTCATAAGACTTTATGAGAGCACAAAAATACTTCCGGAACATTCAAGAAAAAAAATTGCCACTAGTAATCTAAGAGTACCAAAAGTATTTCTGGTAACCGAATAGAGTATGAAATACTCACTGTTTCTTAAGAAACAAAATTGCTTCCGGTATTTTAAGATGGTAATAATTAAAATCGGCACCATAAGACAGTAAGAGATGCGCCCTAGCTATATTCCTGAAGGAGCTTGAGGTTATTTTAGCCATCAAGGGTTCCAATTGGACCTAAGTAATATAAACTAATTTCTATTGAAATAGTTCCAATTGTAACATAACTTAATTAACCCCCCACCTTGATAATCACTAAAATTGAACTTACTCAGAAATGTATTTTATCAGTGGATTACTTCAATTTAAAGAGCATGTTAAATGTCAGAACAAACTCAAAGACTCAAATAGCACCGATTTCGATACCAATCTATACTGTTTTCTCAGACTGGAAATATGCCACAAAAACGAGTTCTGCGTTCAAATTGAAGATTTAGACATTTTAGCGTGACCCAGGATGCACAACGTGGAGGTAAGTCTGCTTCGCATCCATTCCTTGCGCTAATTAAAAAAAAACACGGACAATATGTTTGAAAGTTGCTCAGCGTTCAATATTGACTTGCAGGCACAGCTCAATTCAAACATTCATGGGGTAATTGTTTCATATGTCTGTTCACTAACCGGAATTATCAAATGGAAATAAACAAAAGTTTCAGACTACTTCGAGGATTCGTTTATTCTAATCAGTGCCAATTCAACTAGAATTGAGTTAGTATCACGACACAATATATTCAACCACTGAAATTGTCAATATTTTACTCGTTTCAGGAGAGTGAATCAAGCCGGTGGCGTTGCCCTAATCACCTACTTCATCCTTCGTTTTCGAGGCATTTTTCGAGTAAGGTTAGTGGTAATAAGATGAATGATGGGGTACATGACATTAGCTCATCAAGACAAAAAAGTTTAATGGAGGCAAAAAATGAGGTTGCCATTAAAAAAATGGACTTGGTGCTTTCAATTGCAAGCATGAGATTAAAAGCTCAAAATAATGCATAAAAATTATTTTACAACATATCAGACTAAATATAAAAACAACTGTATACAAATCAAATATTATTAATAAAATAATTTTAATGCCAATATATTTTCTTATATAATTAAATTTTTAATATATGTAATCATACACTATCGACTTATCTATAGTGTTTTTACCGATGTTTTCCATTAGTTTTGACCAGACGACGAGTTGAATAACACAAACATTTTAAATTTTACAAAGAAAGTTGTACTGATAATGTTGTTATAGTAGATTTGCTTTAAGTTACAATAGGTACGTAAAGGTTTTATTTGCATCTTTAAAAAAATTATATTTCATATATTAAAAAAAATTAGAATTGAATAGTATCCGATAGGAAATTGATTGATTTGTACACTTTTTTTGTATTTAGAATTAAGGCTGTTTAAGCTGATGATTTTTTTGGGTAACATGAGGGCGATCCTGTAACAGGCTACTCCCCTTAAATAGCATAGGAAGGGAATTGAAAAGGGGGGATGTGAAAGGTAGAGCAAGGTAGCCAAGGGTTTAACTAGGTCCCCAGGTTGCAGTTTAAGGATCCTAACCGGAGTTTCACCTAAAGAGAAAACTTGCATCAGGTAGGTCGGACTATTGGTTACTATTCTCACGCCTTTCCGAATGACGGGAGATGGGTTTGCTGTGAGGTCTCCACCATTTTTAGGAGGTAGTTGGCTGACTGATCCAATGGGATCGACGGACCACTCTTACCGTATGCCCAAGGTCTTCGACCCCAGTACATTCACCTCCAAAAATAGGCGAAGGCGCCCGTTTTAATAAATTAATTCTTTAAAAGTCAACTGTGACAGTTAAAGGGTTTTTATTATGTCTCCATCATGCTTTGCAACTAAAAACCTAATTGTTCTTTATATCTATGTTTTGCTGCAAAATGTATTTACCTCTATGATTTTATATTTAAGAGACTTACTAGATATTCTCTTAGAATTGAATGAGTCTTCAGAGGAATGTTACATTTTTTCTGAATCTGTATATTTCTGAAAAAGGGTAAAGTGCCTTTTGAGTGTCAAAAATAACACTGGATGCTAAATTTGGAATTTTTGTGTTACTCTCATCTCGATGACTCAATTGTGAAAAGTTTTCGTTTGAAGTTTCTCGCCTTCCAAAAGTTTTAAAAATGGAAATATTATTTCCACAGCGCTTTTGTTTGTGGTCAATCAGCAGCTAAATTTTCCAGACTAGAGCAGCATAAGAGGAACCGCAAGAACAAGAGAAGACACTTCACCTGGAGATGGCAATGGTGACAGTTTCCGAAATGTCGTGGCGTATTAATGATATCACCCCGTGAAGATTTTATACAACTACACCGGGAGAACCTCTGATCATTAACAAAGTTTTTACTGTAGAAAAAATTGTACATTTATTTTACCCAATTCTTCACATTCCCTTGGTAACATATCATTTTCGAGATTTTTAAATGGAACACCCGAATAACATTATACCTATTTTTTTATTCTAATGTTTTAGAATTCAATTTTCTGGAACATTGTTCGATGAAATGGTGATAAATGCCTGTACGCCACAGTTAATGTAATTTTAGACCATGGGATCTTCCTTTAATTTAGCCCCATTTGTGGTACGGCGCTGAACTTGCTACTTATAACACTTCTCGTCTGTATCTCACAGGACAACGAGCAAACTTCTAATTCGCGCCTCCACATTCCGCGTGAAGCGCTCAAGCTCTCTTTGTTTGTTTTCCAACTTAATGAAGTTTTATCTGATGAGTTAAGCTTAGCTTAGGGGAACAACTTCTGCTGTTTCGGTACATAAATAAAGTCTCCAAGCGACCCCATTCCGTAAAAAGTAGATTATTTTAGAATGCGTATAATCGTATTAACTTGAAAAGTCTCGCTTCATTAGATTATGCTTTTATCTCTATTATAAGCAATGAGGGGTTGGAAATTGCTTTCCATTTAAGCCTGAAATAATGTTAATATTTCAGGATAGTTTTCAAAAGCAATAGGTTTGAAATGAAATAAAAGTCAATTGTTCGTTTGACAACCCTGTTCTGATTCAATTATTGACAGCTGCAGACTTCACAGTTGCTTTGATAAATGTAACGTGAGTGTGTATACAATTCAGTGGTAAGAGACAAATCAATAATTTTAATGCGACATAACTCACTCAGACATTGAACGAATTTCGAATATATAACGTAATGCATACACTGACCATATTCTTTGTACTTTAGAACGGCGCTTTAGAAAATACAAGTTCAGGGTTGGCGTTAATCAACATCAACATTATATTAAATATTTCAAGAACCTGCCAACTTCATTATAAATATGTAACAAGGTTTGATGATAATGGTTTTTCACTCACATGGAATTGAATTGGTATCAGTGAAGATACAACTTTATAAATAAATAATACATTTTTGGTTTATAAAGCATGCAAGATGCCAGTCATACTGAAAGAAGATAATCCAAATATTAATTTTCTTCGTATATCTACAGTATAATAAAAAGTAGATTATGCTACTTTGTCTGGGCTGATGAACTTAGGCATATATTTCTAAAGTAGCTTGTTACTTTTCTCCTAAAGCCTATTGGACTCATTCGTATTTATAAGGGCAATTTATTGTAAAATATCCTTACAATATAATTCAATACGATTTGGCTTTTCAATCTTTGATTAATCAAGTGTATGTTGTCAGGCGTTCTTGTATGTCGTATATGGATAATCCTATTGATTTGAAACTAATATCTTCTCATATTTTAATAGCAGACGGTCAAAAAAAACGCAAATTGGTATTGGTTTTAATTGTCATAATTATACGAAAATCAATTTAGTGATAGCAGGGAAATGATAAATTTCTTTATTCTAGGAATATTGGTTGTGTTAATGATTCCTTTAATCATCTGAATTATTCTTTTCTGCAAGATATATATATATATATATATATATATATATATATATATATATATATATTGTCAATGCTGGACCCATTTTAAGCTCTCTTCAATCCAAATATCGGGAAAATTAATTTATTTTGATTGTGTAATTGTGTTTCTGCCAAGTTTTATTGTTTGAAGTTGTTTGTATTGTAACGTTTTTATGTTTTTCTATATAGCTGTCATAATACTGCTGACGCAGAGTTTTATATATATATATATACAGGCGGCAAAAGAAATAAGCGCAGAAACTTAAATGGGGTCAATACAAACAATGTCTTTCTTGACATTTTTGTCTGAGACGATTTGTTACATTGTAAAGGAGACGGAGCCCAAAGAAAATTTAACAACTAGGAAGTCAAAGATTTTGTGGAAAACTTCTCAAACAACAGGAAAATGCTTATACGTATCTAGTATATAAAATTACAGTATTTCATCGTTAATACCAGTGCATTAATAGTCAAGCAGATGGAATTGAGAAGTAGTAAAAGTCTCGCTTTGTAAAAGCGTTATAGATCAATATGCCCCTCGTATAAGAAAGAAGGCTTATATATAATCTCTGCCAAAGGCATTCAGCAGTAATTGGAATAAAAGAACAAGAAAATTAAGTATAAATCAAGAAAGGAGTAAGAGAAGGATGAAGTCTGTCGCCCATGCTGTTTAACTTATATATAGAACAGGAGATGAAGAAAGTTAAAAGCGGAATATGGAAAATGAATCGTACTGCAAGGAGAAAAAATAAAACCCCTGCGCTTTGCCGATGATACTATAGTATGAGGGGAGTCAGAAGAATACTCGGAAACACTAATAAATGGCATGAACGTGGTCCTGGAGAAAGACTTCAATATGAGAATTAATGGAGGGAAAACCAAAGTAATGGAGTGTAGTATAGGAAACAATGGAATAATAAAGGGTGTTAGATTGGGAAGGGATATTTTGAATGAAGTTAAGGACTTTTGCTACTTGGGAAGCGTAATAACTAGGGATGGTAGAAGTATAGTAGACATAAGGAGTAGGATATTAAAGGGAAGTGTGTGGGGTAAGAACAGAAGAGGGAGTACAATGATGGAATACGCTAAGTAGATTAGCGAGGTTGTGGTAGTTATGCAGAAATGAAAAGGCTTATTCAAGAAAGGTTAGCAATGAGGGTTGCATTAGACCAGTCTTAAGAATGAATATCCCTACAACAGCATAATCTCAAAGAAAGAATACTAAAATGTATTATTTCCATGCTGACTCACGACACTCAATTACCAGGCTAAGGAATTTTTGTCTTTTAAATGGTGACGAATGCCAATAAATAGAAATAACATTTATGCCTTCTGATATTCATTAAGTTTATAATTAAGAATATTTTTAAAAATTTGATTAGTACTTTTCTACTATTGATTCACTGCACATTAGATGTATTCACATTCCAAAAGTAATACATACATACAGATCTTTCAATAGCTTTTGGACTTATTTAATTAACGATTTTGATTCAGGTAAGCAAGTATCCCAGAATTGAATTTTTATAAATTTTAAAGGACAAATGATGCCACTAATTTCTATTGGGTAAATATGAGTTTAAATTTAACAAATGTAACTGTTTAGATATGTTGAGAGTTTACGGGGAAAATGTAAAGGTGGACTAACTACGACCATTTTGGAAATAAACTCGAGTAAACTGTTCACATGTTTTAAGACCATGTCGTTTGTGAATAATCCTTGAAAGCTGTTTAAAATTCAGTTTGAAGTTGAACTCTATCCTGTAACTGTTATTTAGTTTTACCATGACCAGACGGCTGTTCCGCCAGCTGTTAAAATATTTAATCCATTACGTCCAGCTTGTGTTTATAATTCGACTTAATTCGGACACTGTTGTCCGAGACGATTTTCTCCGCAACGCTCAGTAGCCGCTAAAATACTGTCCAGACAAGAGTAGCGTCCCAAATGAAAGAAGAAACTCGTGACGGCCCCAGAGTATCGGATGGCAGCTCGGCGGACGCTCTTTGAATAAAAGATGGCGCCGGCTGGGCTCTCCAGCGAGGCCGTAATTCCAGTTCACTCGCAGCCAGCAATTTTCTGTAAACACTGGCAGCGTTTCTGAAAGTGAGGGACAGTCAATAAAAGCTTTTCCTCTGAACTGTCTTCTAGGAATATCAGATCAACCACCAGCAATTATGAGTATGAAATTAATATCCGATAATTAAATCTCCATTCCTGACGTGACACAAATAAAACTGAATTACTCCTAATTAAGGACCGGGGGAGAATGGTACAAGGGTTTCGCGAGAAAGAACCCTACTACTCTAATTCAAATGATTAATTCAGAGATGACAAGTGGCGTTCCCCAATCTGATATTTTATTATGGTGGCAGTCGAAGAGAACATAAATTTATCAGACACAATCTCTGTCCTGTAGAGGGCAATGTGGGAATGACGGTAATTTTTATTGTTAGTAGCAGTAGTATGACCGATGTTCTAACGTAAATCATTATCATCAGATCTTTCAACATCTTTCTTTAGAGCTGTAAGTATAGAACTATAACGTATGCATTTTTTTGAATATTTATATTCTACTGGGATTTAGTGCTATAACAAAGCGTCCCTCTTCTTTGTAAAACAGTAGAAATGTAGAAAGTCATATGTTATGACACGTAGGCATGACAGTATGCATCCTTTTTTCCCCGTTCATTTCCAAATATCTGTTTTCTGTGTTTTCCCTATTTTGTAATCGACTCTAATGTGATATGAGCCATGGAAAATTTGTCCGTTCATCACTATTCTTTCCTAATCATTTTAGAGGGAGGGTGATTATTAACATAAGCGGAAATTTCACTATTGAGCTGAGCAACCTATGGAGTTGCCGCCAATCGTAGTCCTTTTCGAATTATCTTTGTCACTCCACCTCCTCTCCCCTCACCTCGACTCTAGAGGTGCTCTTTTCCGCAGAAGTTTGAGGTTGAAATTAAACTTTAACTTCATTGAGAGCGGCAGCATAAATATCAGCAGGAACGAAAAATATTTATTAAAAACTATTGTTGGTCACTTTTATCACCAGTATCTTTAATTTTATGGTTTTCTACCCCTCACAGTGTTTTTTCCTAAGTTGTAAGAAATTTGTGTACCAAGTACGCTTGAGATTTATACGCGAGTTTAAGACTGTGACCTAAACATGCACATGCCCATTCATCTATTTGTATTTACTAAATATAGATGGCTAATGGTATTAACAAATTTAAAATTGCACTATTTATTAGTGTCCACTTCACCTTACTCAATTGATTAAGCAGATAATACCACCGGTATTCTACATTCAGTATATAAATAAACGGATGAAATAAAGTTTTATTATTATGCTTAAAGTATGCAATTATCAACTGTTTTCTATTTGTGATAAATAGTTGTTACAATGCAAGTTATGCACATTTTATCGAATACATGACAATATAAACAAAGGGATTTATGACTGTGACAATATGAAAAATAATGTGATATAGTGCTATGAATGTTTGCAGATGACAGAAGTCCATTATTTCATTGTCAATTTTATTTATATCCATATATCATACATTGAAGCCTGCGCGTATGCATGAACGTACAAATAAAGGTTTCAATCAATTCCAAAGGCTTAACTTTGCAGCTGATATATGTGTTCGCGTACATAAATCAAGCTACGTAAATGTAAAAAGAAGAATCTTCAGGTGACTGAAAATGTTAAAGGAATTTAAAATTCCGATTCGTATAATAAAAGATAACGAATCCTTTGGCAAGAGTGGCCTGAGAGAATTAAGGCCAAGATCCTTTGGTAAAAAACTACCCAGGAGGAAATTGAGAACACTATAAAGAAGAGGAAACGGAATCGGATCGGACACACGCTTCGTCGATCGCCAGATAGTATCACGAGACAGAGCTTCAATTGAAATCCAACTGACAAGAGGAGCAGAGGAAGACCTAAACTCACGCACGAGGAGACTGGAAGTCGATGAAGGCATGGTTATTGGGAAGACATTGAAGAAGCGTAGGATGATAGAAGGAAGATCATGCTCCTTTTGTACTACGTTATAATTTAATGAGGTGGTTGACACCAACAGATTCAAATCAGACGAGACTTGATAGATAATAAACAATTTAACAATAACTGCGGTTAGTGAATCTTAAAATAAGCATGCTTATTTTGAAGTTCAAACAGAAGTATTGTCTAAATACGGTTGTTAAATTCTTTGTAAACATTTTAAGAATGAAAGGTGAAAGATAAATTCTAATAATAATCATAGAATAGGTGAAAATATTTTAAAATGAAATCATGGCCTTTATGTGTGTTCAGTAATGATTAGTGAAAATATTTTAAAATGAAATCATGGCCTTTATGTGTGTTCAGTAATGATTAGTGGCCTTTTGAATAATATTAATAATAATAGACTGGGGTCTATCCCATTCGATATTTGGCCAATTGCCTCCTAAAACTGGTTGAGACACGGAGAAGGGAATACTGAGACCCCACAGCAAACTCTTTTCCGTCATTCGGAAGGGCGTGAGAATAATACCCAATAGCCCGACCTACCTGATGCAGGTTTTATAGGTTTCCCTGCATCTCTTAAGCTACAGCCCGGGAGCCCTTGGCTACCTTGCTCTACCTTCCACATCCCCCCTTTTCAATTACCTTCCTATGCTATTAAAGAGGCGTAGCCTGTTTCAGTATCACCCTCATGTAGCCTGTTAAACAAAAAAATCAACATAGAAAGTTTATGTTTCTTTGAGACTCTCGATTTAAATAAGGGTATCAGAATTAAAATTGCCGTACGTTATGAAAGGATACATTTAAAAAAAACCACCCCCAGAACTCAGGCGCTCCCACGAGCAGCAGGGAAGCAATCAATGCACTCTCACTCTCACCCAATCACGTGGCCCGGCGATGGAGCCCCTTCTAAACGGTTAATACCGAGCACATACCAGGCGAACATTGCAACCTGATATTTCTCGAGAGTTGTCGATCTTTCTACTGCCTCACGTCCACCTACGTCTGGATGGGTTCCACAGCTATATATAAATCAATAATATATTACTTGAGGAATCTAACTTCATTTCAAAGTTTATAGAGGATTTCTCTGCATCAGATATGACGTGGACCACAGTTAAGATTGACATCTGCATCCTACCTTTACTATACCTTCATCTTCTATTATAGGAAATAAACTTCATTGTGGATTACTTTTAGGTTTCCTGTACTTAAAGTAACGCAAAATCATAGGAAAAATAATAGGTATGGGAAACGAACTGTCCATCTAAGTGTCAGATCACAAAGACCTTGTGAGTGCATACAGAATATGTTTAAGAATTAGACATTAGGAATCGTGTTTAGAAGAACCATCCCTACTGTATTGAAACGTATCATAAACAGAGTGTCAGTCGGGATCGAAATTGATCTAGAACAATCGAGAATATCTCATTTAATCGTCGGTTAAATGGGCATACACGAGGGTGATCCTGAAATAAACAACTCCCCTTTAATATCATAGGAAGGGAAATGAAAAAGGGGAGTGCGGAAGGTAGCGCAAGGTAGCCAAGGCCCCCCTTCCCCCTACCCCGTTGGTACAACTGAAAGAGATGCAAGGAAAGCCCTGCATCAAGTGGGTCGGGCTATTGGGTATTATTCTCACGCCATTCAGAATCATGGGAGAGGATTTTTCTGTGGTCCTAAAAAATCTTCATTATGAAGGTCGGGTTTTACATTTTTTTGGGGGTATCATGCTACATAAGGGTAATTCTGAAACAGGTAACTCCCTTTTAATAGCATAGTAAGGAAATTAAAAATTGGAGATTTTTTTAGTAACAGACTACATTTCTGCAAAGAACTAAATTTTTTCGATTTTTATATTTTACTGAAACTATAAATTACAATTAAAAATATTGAATATTACAATTTAACAATTGGTTCATAAGTGCTAACATAATCCAATATAAACTGATTGTTCTGTTTGAAATTATGCAGACAAGTTGAATATGCGAAAAATATAATTAACTTTTCCAATATAAAACTGATTTTTGGTATTCACAACAGTGCATTTTTCAGATTTCATCCTGAATATTTAAAGATTTTAATAAAAAACAAAACAGCATTTTGTGCTTTCAAAGGAAATCTCATCAGGTGTAGTATTAAGTAAAAAAAGAATAAACCTACCGAATTTGTCAGAATTATATTTGAAGAAATTAGAACATATTAATAAAATAAAAATTAGCTGGACGGATCGTTCCTGTTTTCGAACCTCTTCATTGAAAAATATGAAAATATAAAATAAGTTAGAATTTTATTTTTTATATGTTGAATTCATCAGTTTGAAATTTGTTATTTTATACTTGTACAGGTAAACAAACTATTATTTATTTAATTGTTTATTATTTGTTGGTGATTTTATTTATGTAATTAATTTCAGATAAACAGAAATGTTATTCAAAGATTTTTGTTCTATCTATTTTAAAAACGTGACCGAAAAATATTTTCTTTATTCAATTTTATTTTGATAATATAATACCAAAATTTCTTTGTGAATTCGGAATAATAATACTTAAGATTCAAGTTATGAGGAATTTCAGCATATCGTTAAAACTAATAATTATAACTATCGAACCATTTGGCGAATAATTGGCGATGGTTGTCTTTATATTTGTTTTGTTAGTTTTACGCCATGGCATTATAATAATTTGACTCTGTGATTTTCCCATTCTCGTTGTACATTACAATAAGGATGTTATGAAAATTCTCATTGAAAGCTATCACAGCGCACCTAATAAATGAAAGGGACATTCGTTACGAAAGAACAGGGTACAGCCATTACATCCGTCTTCATTAGTTCTGTCGGAATTCCTCCAGGCCAAGGGGATAGCAACCTTTTTTCCGCGTTATTATTTGGCATTCTACTTTATCAGTGATGAATCGAATAAAAGATTTTCAAAGTGATTATTTTGATGTATTTATTGTAAATACAAAACGCTGACCCAAGTATCTTTCTCAGTTCTTTTTGAATACGACAATGGAAGTTATTACTTTTAGACAACAACTGTATATATGAGAATGTTCACTCAGTGATTAATTTAATATATTTTTATGACTAAAGCAATTTGTCATTTGAACAACGAATCAATTTAGTTATTTTTTAATGATTATTTTTAAGGTGTTACTATTTAAAAGAAAGAATTATATAAAAATTCTAAAACCCTCTTAATAAACATTTATTAAGTTACAATATTCAATCATTGAATCAATTTTAATTTATAAACCAGGCCTTTTTTACAATTATTAATAATAAATACTTCATACACCATTTACAAATATTTAATTTCTTATCACCATTTAAACACCAGATCTGTTGTGAGGTCGTCTTTGCGGGCCTTCTCACAGAACAGAGATGCAGACACAAACCCTACACGGAATTGCAGTACGAGGATAGCGGGACTAGGTTATAAAAACTAATTACGTTTTTCAGCTTATCCTGGAACTCGCTGTTGGAACTCGTCACTGGGTCATAGATGACGTAAAATCCATTATTTCGTTGTTGAACAATGAATATGTTGCTTATTTAGTTTTCTTCCCTGCCCCCACGGATAAGAGCAAGCATTCCACCCTGAATCAACAATTAAAGACTCCCCCATATCTCTCTTTCTCTCTCCCTCTCTCTATCAATCCCCATTATCCAATTCTTCATAACAAATTGCAATCTCCAATCTCTTACTTTCTCTCTTACTAACCCTTTAATGTCCACTGCTGAATGCCCACTTCAAATTAATTTTAATTCGCTTTAACGATTTTCCCCATTCTATCTTTTGATTTCCTTCTGTGGCGGGGACTCGATCCTCTCCAATTAAAAGTATTTATCTTTCATCTTTAAGAGGAGACATTCACCCCAGTCCACCGATATTTTGGGGAAAATGCCATGTCTCGCCACATTCAAGTTCCCCAGTATCTCAATGAGTTTAGAAAACCCAGACCGGGACCAACTATCCTGTATGTAACCTTCTTCAAATTCACTCAAACCACCTGTCTTTGGTTTTGTAAGGTCAAGTTCCGTATTTTGTTGTGTTTACCGTTACAGTTATTAAAAAAATTCTATAAAGATTCAGTAGAAAATAAGTATTATTCTTAATAACAACAATGCTATTTATATATTGATAAAACGTTTACATTGAGTTATTTACATATTAATATTTTAAGATGTTAATAAAAAATTTAAAGATTCTTTTTTCTGGAATATAAATTGAATAAAACTATGTTTGTAAAATGACTGAATTATTTATTGAATAAATGTAAAATATGTCTTGAAGAATTATAAAGTTAGATTGATTGATATATAATTTTAGCGCTTTTGTATTTTGTCCCTAAAGGTTTCTTATGAAAATCAATAAATAATTCAAAAGTAATTAATTAAGAATATGAGCTAAGTTAGAATTTTGTTTTCTTTTAAAATTTTCAGTAAGCTCTTTATAAAAATTTATATTTGAGTTGAAAAGTTTCCAAAGATAGGAACGATACGTTGTTCTATTTTTATTAATGCTTTTTATTTTTAAAAATTATTTCGTATTACTTCGCCTGTTGGATTTATCTAATTCCAGTCGGGTAAAATAATATTTTTTATGTTTTTATTTTATTGGCAATTAGGATTCTTTATTGTAAATTCATTTTAATATATCTGACCAACTATTTGCGGGAGAATGTTGAGTGTACTCCCTGTCTTTTATGTAGTTTGGATTTTACGTAGCTTAAGTTTTATATTATGTGGGAGGTTAGTTTGAGTTACATTCCTTGTCTCTCCCGTTATTTTTAATAGTATAAAATAAAAGTCCATGAATATCTGTTGTTTTCATAAAAGATACGGGAAAGGTCGTCAGTGAGCTCTCATGTAAGTATGTTCCGAGTTTTGCTTTGTAGTACTTTATTCATTAATTAATGTAGGAAGAAAATAATTACACCGCGAGTGTTATTTTACTCTAATTAATACATACTAGTAGGCAGATTTAATCATGTCCCTCGCTTATTATTAATCATGTATAAGGCCTCCAGGGGAAAATATAATGTACCGTTATTTGTCATTGGGCAAAGAAGAAAAACACAACTGTAGAGTTGCTGCTATCATTTCAAATTATTCATTGCAATCGAGTGGATGAAATTGTAATATGAGATAGAAGCACTCTGAAATCATAACTTGATTCTCGATGTTGCTAAGGTATAACGAGCGTTATATCGGAGCAAAGACCCTGTTATTTGTGATATCTGTTCAGGTCAGTGTTTCAAAAGCGTGTAGATAGAAGTACGATATTTAAAATCAGCGACAAAAACAAAGAGATTAATTCAGAAGTTTCCAACTAGTTTAAATAACTGTGTGCGCCCTTAAGTGCGATTTTAGCACTTTTTTATCAGATCTAAGAAGGTTTCGAGCGTAAAAATAAACCAGTGTATTTTTTATAGTAGGTCCGAGAAGTAGCGGGCTCAAGTGATGGAAAGCATGCTGTAAGAACTACTTGAAGAGAGAGAGAGACTTCCGATAGAAGTGACATCGAGACGATTGAAGTGGCGAAAGCTAATGGGACGCTTCAAAATCTGCTGCAGCTTCTCGCTTCAGTCATTATCTGGGGACGAGGGAGAGAGAAACCAAATAGCTGCGCCTGAGGTCTAAGAAACGGGATTAAAAAATTTGCTCTTATAAAATCTGTTTTAAGTGTTCACTCAGCGAATATTAGCAAGAAAGACTGACATGATATGCCAATTTTTCATGGAATTTCATGTCTGATTCGCAGCGTACCGACTGAAATTTTCTCTAGAAAGAATGGCGAATATAAGGTATTAGCGACAGATAGGATTATATAAGATTAAAAATATTTCTCCGAGTCGCTGGAAAAATATTTATTCTGCTTCAAACCACTCACCATTACATGGAAGTATTAGAAAACATAAAATCTGGATTCACGTATAACTATTCACACACTGAGTGCTAAAGTAATAACGCAGTTAATTTAGTTATATGAATCACAATTCAGTCTGATATTGAAAAAAACTCTGGAATCAATATTTCAAGTCCTACAACATAAAAATTAATCAAATTTTATTTCGTTACTTTATTCGTTACCGTAAGAATAAAATAATATTTTTGGAAATGATATCTTTCAACTTACGTAGTTGTTCAAATAGAAATATTCGAAACTTTAACATTTCCTGCCGTTGAGAAGATGGAAAACATTCGCTGATCTTTCTTGCGCAAATGCTGCGCAATTTCGTTTGTTTGTTTGAGTTTGCCATTTCTCGTAGTCGGAGGCGAAACTGTTTGATCGCGACCTGCATCAAGGACTTCGCTCGCAGTAGTCAAAGCAAACAGCGCTCAGTTCAAGATGATATTAGGTTGTCATGCCGTCTTTGAATGTGAAACAAATTCATCCAATTGAAAATTTGCGAATTTCTGTTGGTAATATAACGGTTTCTGGTTTTATAAAAACGAGAATATGTGTGACCTTCACGCCAGTGTTATTTATGGGAAAAACAGTCACCAGAGGACTCGTTTTATTCAATCATCAATTACGTTCATCAAAAGCTTTAGTTGTCTGGTTTCCTTCATTCCTCATACACTTTTTATTACATTCATACTCCGACGACTATTTGTTACTGTGACAATAGTCAGTGCGACAAAGGAAAACAATTTAATAAGGAGAGTTAAACCTAAAGAATGTAATAGAACGTCTGGAAAAACCAGCACCTTGAGTTTTCCATAATTATCACCGTCAAAAACAATCCAACTAACTTTATATATATGCACCTGTTTTGTGCATTTCCTCCTTTTCCATTTATTAATTAATTTCAAGCATCATAGCTCTACTTTATTTCCGGAGCCATGTTTATATTAAAAATTTAAACGCAGTTATTATATTTCTCCATAGCCACATTTATAATAACTAGTTTATTAGGAGATTTAAAATTATTATAATGATTTCACTTATTTTATAAAATATATTTACTTTTAATAGAAAACAATAAAATTTGTAAATACAAATTATTAAAAATTGTAATGAAAACTATTGTGGGTATAATTTTTTTATTGAAAAAAATGAACTGTTTCTTTCAAGAGAAAACTTTGGTGTATATAAAACTAATTTAAGTGACAATGTTTGTATAGAGTGAATCTGCGTCAATTTCCTCCAATTCTCAGTCTGGTTAATCAAAAACATCTCGCTGTATCGGTTCTTTCTCATTATGAAATTAACACATACATTTATACTTGGAACTTCACTATATTATATTATCTATAAAATGCACATTTTCTCTACCTTTTGAAATCGCTTCTTAACTTTTCCATATACTCATCGCACCGTAACTCTTGCCCCGTCATATCTGCTTCAAATTGAAATTTTAACTTTCAATTTTTAACTACATTTAGGACAAAATTGTCTTAACTCAAACTTTTCCGCACAATGATTTGTCTTCTATAAGGCACTGTCCCTAAATCGGAAAAATTTTTACTAGTGTGATGGATTCCCCCCCCCCCCCCGGTTCTCTCTCTCTCACACATCTCTCTCTCTCTCTCTCTCTCTCTCTCTCTCTCTCTATCCAGGACCATTAGCTCATCACTTTTTGGCCGCTCGCGTCACTCAACCCTGTCCTCAAAGCTTTGTCACCTAGTCTGAACTGTCGTCCAGGTGCTGTCCAAGAGATCAGGAAAACGCGTCGAAAACATTAAATTTTTCCAAGTATTTAAATTTTTTGAATATATTTGAGGCATTAAAAGATTAGCCTCGGTATACATGAATAATTATTTCTCAACTGTTTCGTCGCTGCGGTGAAGTTGAGATAACTTGTTTATAGAAGTCGAACACTTCTGTTTCTAACCGCAAAAAAATGACAGAAGGGGAAGAATTTTTTGTCTAAAAAGAGGAATTCTATTTATGAACATTTGGGGAAAAAATTCGAAGAGAATAAAGCAATAAAATTTGCTTGACTGAATGTAATTGTAAGAGTGGCTTCGGTTTCTTAATTAATATAATAGTTTCAATCGGACTAAACGATTTATTGACGTTTGAACATGATTGATATCAAGCTTAAAAAGTACCGCTGAAATTTCACTGGTGATATAAGAGGTACTTCCAATATTTTGAAACAGGCTGTTAAGAAATACGAACTATACCAAGAACAAAGTTAATTATAGAATTTGATATTAACCTTTACACCGACAACAGCCTAATGTGGTTTTTGTAATCAATGAGAGTATAACTTTTTGACATTGTTCAAGGGTTATTCATATAACTAATGACATAACAAACTGAAATAATGAGTTTCAAAACATGCAGTACAATTAACAGGCTGAAACGAGGGGAATCCCGTGTAATGAACTCGGCTATTTGAATGAGCAGTCATAAATGAGTCTCTCAGAATACGTAGACTGGGTTAATTTTCGAATTCATTACTGCCTAATACTAAGTAAAGATTTAAGTGAAACAATAACTTAGTTGTGAGATTTTAAACCGTATAAACAATTAGTTTATCTTACTAATCATTGGGTTATATAGGAAACATTTAACAGAATTATAGCATTTCCTATCTTTGTACTCAACGTAACGAGATTTATAATGATTTTCTATTGGGAATCGTTTGACCTTGAACTACCTCATTGTGCTGTATAATCAAATTCATGCGAAGTTGCCACTTTATTGTTCACGAAGCTGCGCTGAAGTAAGGTTTTGTTGTCATTCGGTACTGACTTATCACTTGTGGGAACGTTTATTTATTTCTATATTCTCGCTGTAATGCAGAACAGCAACCACTTGAAAGCTATTATAAACATTGCCGATGAATGTGTAGAACGTTTACTACTTCTTTTATTAAAAGTTTAATGTTGAATTATCTGCTAAGGTCATTAACGACAACATATATTCTACAAAAATTTGACTAATAAAAACATTTACAACTACAAATAATTTCAAGAATTCTTAAATATTGTTGCCAATCCATTAAATTATCAACATTTGTGTTTTCATAGAGTTTACTTTGTTGTCCATTGTAGGGTGTTTCCGATACTAGTTAAGGCTGTGTTTAATACATTGTTAAAATTTTGGTTAAAATTCGTTAGTTTTGGTCTCTTTCTTAGAAGAATAAGTTTGGTGCTAGCTACGATGAAGTCTGGGAAGTGAGGCCTTTTACATTTTCCTTTCAAAGTATTTCATATTTATTCTCTTCACATCCGTATATATAAACTAAAAATTGGTATTAATGAGAGCTTTACTATATAAAATTCAACACATTTAATTAAAAAGTATAAGTTTCTTAACTATAAAAACTTACCGTTCTTATTATTGCGAGTATCATAACTCATCTGAGTAGTAAAAAGGAAAATTATAGACGCCAGAAAAAAGAAGAAATTTGTAGGAGAAGCTTCTGGGAATGGTCTGAGGCTGCATTAGAGGATTTTACATGCTGCAATATACGCCCAGGTCACACGAAACCTATGCTAATATCCACGTTGAGCCGCCCTTAGAGCTAATTAAAGCCAGGACTCCAGCAGCATGGAACTTAACGAATAAAGTACAGACTTTGGAGCTTACCGACCGTTACTGAGATATTAAAGAATCCGAGAAAACATACTTTACAACCATGCTTTAAGAATTACCTATTTTAAGAGAACGGAAAATTTGTAAATTCAATTATTTGAAGAAGAATATATCAATATAATAAGAAAGGATCAATATTTATACATTGTATATTTTTTCGTAATCTAAAGTCGTGGAAACATTGAAACAAACCATGGTACATATTTTCTTAAATTCCGAAGGAAAACATGGTATTGAAGACGGGGGTGGGGTGGGAGGGATAAATAGAAACTCCTAGCACAAACGTAGAATTTTTTTTATTTAAATAATAGACGAATGTGTAGGTGAAAGTTTGTGATGACACCGAGCATTGGAACAGAGAATACTGAGAATTAAGCCAAATTGCATTCCGCGTAATATGGCTGTTATGTTTACTTTCTCCAACGCGATTAATTATATTCTGGAATAAAATCACCAGGAACACGTGCTGATAAAAAGAAAAACAAACTCCTTTTTTAAAAAAGTTTGTATATTTCAGTTTTATGAGTAAGGGAATTAAAGTATAGACCGGGGTCCTAGTCAACCCTTGGTTGCCTTCCTCTTTCTTCCGGAATCCGTTTCAATTCCCTTCCTATGCTATTAAGGGGAGTTATCATTTTCTTTATCACCCACATGTAGCCTGTTACCAAAAAAAGAAACATCTTTTAAATGCTTGTAACATCATTTCACAGAAACGTGGTCCACTATTATACTTGCAAACTCAACTTTCCAGCCTGGAAGATGATGGAGTTGCTATCCGTTGAAACGTCACTGTCTGCGGAGATTACCCGTTTCTTCACAGTGTAAGTCTTCGATCTTAACAACGTTTTCCCAATTATATCATTGCATACAAAGTTCAAGAAATATCCAAGAGTGATAAAACAAAATGACAGTTTTTACCATATTTTTATAGATTTGTTTTCAACTGACAGAATATTTTACACGATTTTTTAAACAGAATTCTGAGTTAAAGGATAGTTTGTTTTTACGCATCCAAGTGACTTGAATACCTGGGGGGCATCTTTGGCTCATTTAAATATAATTATCATTATTCTGAGACCCGTAAAGAAATAATTTTTCAATAGCCACTCTTAATTGCAGAGCTCAATGCAATTTAATTTTGTCAATCTGTGATGTCACGTCGCGCTGTCAGCCTGAAATCAATTTCTTTTTACCCATCAAAATTCTCCCATTGAATTGTAGGCGAAGCTAACATGCATCAATTTTACACAATTAATAAATTAATAATTTTTTAAAAATAAAACAAACTATATAAATATAGAAAACACGACAAAATGTTTGATCACAAAGTCAATAATTTAATTATTATATTTCAAGTTTTTGCAATCCTTCATGAATCTAAAAATAATAATTATTTATATTTTATATGAGTACATATAAAACTTCTTGAAATTTTACTCAAGGAATTTATGTTTGCTTTAATTCTGTAAAAGTTGTAGCCTAAACATTTTTCTCAATGCATCAACATGAATGGATCTGTAGAGAAAATATTGTAATATGACCAAGAAAATACATATATTTAGATAAATTTGTTTTAATGTAGTTTCAATATACATATAAGTATATATAAACAATAAAATATATTTTGCAGCATGTGCGTCTGACCAGACATTTTAATAAATATGATTATTTAATTTAAAACACTCGAATTGATATTTGGTATCGTATATCAATCTTTGTATAGTGTATAAATTTACTTAATATATCAAGAATATTCATGTTTTGCATACTGGAGAATTTTATTCACTTTCTTAAGATAATAGGATTAATTTTAATTTACTGTAAGGGAAAGAACTTCAATAAACTATTAGGGTTATTTCTCAATTTGTAAAAGCACCGATATTTTTTAGACTCTTTTAAATTACTATAGCTATTTAATAGTTTACGACAAAGATACCGTCCGTCATCATCCCTGTTTATTTATAAAAGCGAAAAGGTTGGTGTTTGCCAATCAAGTGGGTAATGGTCAAAAAGAAGTGACGGTCTCGATACCAGATTAATCGCGTGTTTACCATGAGGTTAGAATCGAATTCATTCCTTATCCGGGCTAATATAAATAAATACTGGGGAAATGCGGGGCACCCGGCTATATGAATATAATTATATTCAATAGTTCAAAATAGAACATTGAAAAATAATAATGATGGCTCTATGTATGTTACCTATATACTATCTTGCGAATTGAATCGCGGTATATTTAAAAATAAATTATAATAGTTTTCAGAGATAAAATGTCTCTTGTCTGTCTGCATTTTTGTTCTCAAATATAAATAGCGCACTTCCTAAAAACTTATATGAGTACCAGATTATGTCCTCAGCTGTTGTTATATGTCTGACCAGACATTTCTATAAATATGGTTATTTAATTTGAAGTGTTTGCGATGATATTTGCTGTCGTATCAATCTCTATACGAAAGAAGAGTGATAAGCGGTAGTACTTAAGAAGCAATCAGTCCAGAGCAGTTTTTCGAAATTAAATGCTCTAGTTGCAGTTGCGTACTGTCACACTCAATAGAAGCTGGTGATGCGTTAAAGCAGATCTGAATGGCTCTGATGTTGAGCACTAACAATAATGTGAATTGCAGGGAACGGACAATAAGAGCATACCGCGGCCACACAATGCGTTACATGGTTAATTACTCGTTCAAGTGGCCCATTCAACACCACTTGCTGCGTTGATTGATAGTGGCTATGCGTTATCAATTAAATTACAAAGCACTCAGTATTCAGATGGTGTGGCCGAAAAGTGCTCCGAACATCAGCTCGCTCGATTGGCAAAATGGCCGCTCACAACTTGGCCTAAGATTTATGCAACTACTAAAGCACCGGTGCAATGCTTTGCACTTAATGTTTTGCCAGTAACTCACTGTAGAGGGAAAGTAATAAATTTACCATATTTAACACAATTCATTTCTTGAGATTTGAGTTATGAAAATACCACAGAATCCATAGATTATCGAAATAAATTAAATAGATTTTATATAATCTAGAACATTTCAATAAGAGTATGAAAGTGTAGAACGAAGGGATAGACTGTAAAAACGATTGTATTTATTTTAATAGAAGCCAAATTTAATTGTAAATTTGTAATTTTTTATACTTACTTAACAATAATTCCTACTTGGGTCCTGTACTATATAATAACAACAATGTGGAATGTAGGGGAATTAAATGTGGAATTAGCTGTTTTCGTTCTTCTCTCGTTTTGGAACATTCTCGTACAGGTAACAGGGATGCTTCGTGGATTTCTACGATTGCAGACACCAAGTTGTGGTGATCTTTTCCTCACAGGTGTGATTTCGGCAAGCGGGGAACCGGAGATTTTTGCACCGTCGAGGGACGAGGAAAACCAATCTTCTGTCTCGGCGAAGATGCTTACATCTCAGCAGAGAGTTTTGCCCGGGATATCATAATTTTGCTGTGCAAATTTATGTTTTCTCTTCTTAAATACTACTTCTTACAACTTTTAATCAACACTGTTTCTTCTCTCGTCTCCATAATTCGAATTCCTTCCAACTTCAAACTTACCCTGACTGAATTTTCTTCTCCCAAAGTGCTCTTTCCTTTAACTTCCAACGTACACTGACTCTCTCCTATCCCGAGCTCCACTCCCTTCCAAACTGTCTTTTCACATTCTTGTCACCTCCCAGCCAATCTTTCCTTTTCCTTTATATTTGGAAATATTCCACCCCACGTAACGTATCTTCATTAATTGTAATTAATTTTCGATGACCGCTGTCTCCGCAACTACGGAGGAAGGGGTGGGTCATCGTACCCTGGTAAACAAACATTTTTAATCCCTGCACCTAGCTGGTTATCAGGCACGAATCTTCGTGACAGACTGGCGTCTCTGTGATCCTGGACTTTCCGCATCATCTCTGCCTGTCTTCAAATATTATCGTTTAATTTTATGAATTTAATTTGTACGAAAATACTAATTCAATTGGGGAGTGTTCATCTGCGTTACAAGACAGAGACGTGTATTCAGTTCGTGGGCAAACGGTTTGTTGTCTAACAGCTGTGTTTATAATTAGTTCAATTTTGAATTTATAAAAATATATGGATTAGTCATTAAGTTTTAATCCAAAACTTGTACGGAGGAATACTTAATGTTTCACGATCATGGAATCTCAGGCGTGAATTTCCGGTAATGTCAACGTGAGATTTTATTATGATGCTTTAACGAGAACCTTTTTGACGGTTAATATTTACTACAATTAGGAAGCAGGTGGAATTGGCTTACTGACAGATTGATGACTCAACGAAAGATATGAGGGGCAGTTGGCGGGATCCCCAGGCAGGAAATCAGCACCAGTCCGTCGGAATAGTTATTTACTTCACCTTTGAAGAAGAGATAGGGAGCCTAGCAAGCGCCATGTGTAAAACCTCAAGCAAAGAATACCTATCTAGCATATTTGATGAGAAAAGTTGTTGTTAGAATAGATTTATTAAACCTGTCATGGAAGATTCATCACTGATTCTATATGAATAATAAACAAATTTTGGAACGAATTGCTCAAATATTATATGAGTGAAATTATATACATCGTCAAAGAGAAGGGCAAATTTGACCCGAAGAAAAATTGTAATTGTAAACAGCTAGAATTAGGAGTCAAAGATTTGAAGAGTGGAATGGAACGGTCAAATCCAGCGAGGACAGAGTTTTGTAAGTTTCAGGGTAGGAACCAGCTGAATCGTTGAGAGGGAGAGTTCAGCTTTGTGGAGAGAAATTAATGTGGAGAAGGATCTTAGGGCGCAGACAACTTTTGTGCGGAATGAAGTTGATGCGTACATGTCGGGAAGGAAACCGGAGATTTGAACTTCACCTACGTGGCATCTCTGTAAAATCCATACCTGTTTTCCGAGAACAGACCCGAGAGCTCCTCTTCTACTGTTCCTCCAGTTGCAAGAGAGAAAACCACAATTGTAGATGTGAAGGGAGCGAAATTACAAATACTTCGGAAATACGACATGGCTACAGCCCCTAGGTGGAGTGGGTGGGATTAACGGAATTATTACATGTAATAAATGCTCATATGCGAATTGAAAAATATTCTTGATGTCAATAACTTTTATAGTGATTTCGATCCAGGTTTAATCATGTGTTACCAAAAATTAAATAATGTACCAGGATAATATAAAGAAATACCTGGGCAACTCTGGGTCCCCAGCTAGTTTAATATAAATAAACAATATGGAATATGTATTAAAATTGAAAATCGTTATAATGACAGACAACATTCTTGATGGCGTTGATACCGGTAATTTTACTGGAAACCGAACACAGCTGCGAATCGGGCAGTGACCATATAAATATATTTTAAGAAAATTTATTTAAAAATGTAAGTTTTTTACTAATTAATATTTTCTTGCTTTTTAATACAATTATTAAAATTAATATCATATAACCTTGATATGTTTTGACAACTTATGCGATAGATCACAGAATCTCTATCCTCGCTTTTTCACGTTTTTTGATTTTGGCACTGCCCGATTTGCAGCTTTCGCCTTCTCACAATGTACGGATTGCAGTTGAACTCCCTGTATATTACAATATTAATTTATTTACCTACTTGATTCTGAAATTCATATTTTTGTCGTCTTTATTTTTCAATTTAGATATTAATTCTATGAGTTTGGGAATCTGCTCAGCAATACCTTACAATTTGTGCAAACTTAATGACTCTTTCTGGCTGTTCCATGAAGTTCGATATTTGAGATAGGTATTGAGAACTTAGTTTCCCCTTTTATATCTACTAGCTAACTTCTAATCTACTGTGTCCACTGTTTTACGAGATAAATTTTATTCACAAAGAAAATCGATGGAACAGCCTTCAATTCCAATGGGAGGGATTATAATTTCTACAAAGTTCTCAGCACAAATTGCATTCGCATTTCATCTTCCAGTTAAGTCTGGTCCTTCCTCTCTTCTCCTTGAGACTTTCTTAGTAATAAAACTTCGCTTCGGTTTGATCTCTGCGTCCTTGTTCAAAGTTTGTTCGATAAGGCTGGAAATATATTGCATGGCAGAGGGCCGGATGGTGTAAGACACAGGGTCGCAAGTTGTAGCGAACTTTAAGCAATGAGCGTTCTTTTCGGGTGAGCTACGACCGCGGGCACTGCCCTCGCTGTACCATATTTCATTCGTTTACTAATGTGTTTCTCATTTATCTTCCTGTAAAGCACTCTTCCGTTGCATTTACACAAACCTTTAGACGCTGTCGCAGAAAATTGCTTCCTGAAAAGATACAGATTTAGACAGGACCGTCAGAATTTTTTCAGTTCAGTTTTAAATAATTGTTCGTTTCCACAATATTATAAAAATTACACAAAGAACAGAAGTTTTTGTACAAAAAAAAGTTAAAATGACCCTTCGTTTCAAGAGCGTGAACTATAGTAATTAACTGTAACAATATAAAATTTAAAATATTTGTTTTTACCATAACACAGATAAGTCGAAATAATGAAATTTTAACTCTTCCATTTTATTTTTGTACTTATTTTTTACCATTTAAAAACAAGAAATCACCACTGTATTGATACAATACTACAATTTCATATCGGTCCAATAATAACACAACCAGGCTCCACAGCCGTTAGCTGTGGGCTGTACCATATTAGGCCCAGAGTCAATCAGGACGGGATTCACACTTAACTGACAAGTTATGGAGTGTAAAAGCATGGTGCAATGTAAATTACTGAGTGTATCATTGAAACGTCGAAACATTAGCTTTCTAATTTTATAAATTAAAAATTTTACGAATATAAATAATTTACAAAAAATAAATTTAAAATTTTCAAATTATGATAAAAAAAATAATGTATGTACATTGTAATCTAGATTATAGGTCATAACTTAAAATTATATTAAAAATATATTTCTAAGCTACATACAAACCAAAATATTAGATACATCTTCAAAAGCTGTACTGCTTGTAGATGATACAAGCATTTTAATAAGTAACAAGGACACACTAAATAAAGCAGCTGATAATATATTAAATCAATTACTTCAATGGTTTCTGTGAATGGCCTATCACTTTATGATTTTCTATGCATCATTCACATGTAAGAATTAATTAGCATTTTGTAGAGACGGCTGCTAAAGTTTTCACTAGATCTTGTAATAAAGGACCCTTGAATCTCACTTCTTGATCAGACGCGAACGAGATAATCTGATTAAGCGGAAACTTGTGTCCACTTTGTCGGAGTTACGGCATTTGCGGATTAATCCCTCCACGCATTAACTCATCTCGGCTTACGCTTTGATTGCCGCTCTAGCTTCTTATCTACGTCTCAACTTCGAAACTACAACCCTGACTCTGCGACGATAGTAGCTACTGCATTTATTCTGTAATCTGTAATATGTGCATTGGCCTCTAGAATTAACTTCATCGGCAACAAATATATCATAGTTATTCATATGTTCAATTGCAATATAGTTAAATTAGACTATTATTTTACCAGAATTATTTATGACTACCTTAATGCAGCCGGAGTAAATTTCATTGCCATTAAGTACTAGGAGTATTTATGACTCCCTTAATGTACCCAGAGTAAATTTCACTCTCATTGAGTACCGGGAGTATTTTTGACTTTCTTAAAGTACCGGAAGTATACTTGATTCTCTTAAAGTACCGGGTATATTTTTATTTATGTTATTCAAGTTTGGATACCCATTTGTTCAGTCTTCATGTACTGACATAATGTAATACAATTAAATGACAGTCTTATTTTTTCAAGAGCTTTAGGCTCAATAAGTCATTTTCATTTGTAATATTTTTTATATTACAGATGAATATGGCTTACTGAACCTAAAGTTCCTGAATAAATATTACTGATATTTAATTGTTTTAAATTATGTCAATAAATTAAGACTGAAAAATTGGGTATTCAATATTTAATAACAACTTATATAAATGAAAAGTCCTTATAACATCACAACTCAGAAGAACCAATATTGTAAATGCTTGCATCGTTCTATATTAGATAATCTTGTACTTGAGAGAGATGGATACAGCAACGTGGACACAATTTATATGAAAGAGAGAACCAAAAGAGGACTGCAAACATCGTGATATGTGTGTTATGTAATTATTCTGACGTCGGAAGTGTGCCATGACAAATGGGAAAAATATAAACTTCGATTAATAAACTGAGACTAAATAAAAGAAAGTATTAAAATGATTTCTATACATTGATTCTATCTTTCAAGAAAATAAATGCAGCGTGCGCGTATAAATGATAGTGTTAGAAATAATTGACTTTCCAAAAACATTTTTATCCTTTTAATCAACAACATCAAATTGTGGGAGTAGATCTTCATGTACGGCATCTTGATTAACATTCCTATCTATTTGTCATAAAATTACCGGGGTAATCAAAGCTTCTCTATCAATATCTTCCATTAATTTATTAATGGAGAAGGATTAAAAATATGCTTGGACCTATGGTGTCGTCTGCGCATGACGTCACGCGGGACGCAAGCTGCTCGGGATTGTCGCTGTGTCGAATGCGCTGAAGTTTTTCCTTTGGGATTTTTTTTGAATTAGTGGTTTGTTGGTTGAAGGAATCTGTTTTACGTTGAATACAATGTGCACTTGTATTTAAAGAAGACAGACATTGCTGTCATGCGCAGTATTCGGTTGCACAAATTGTAACAGAAAAAGGAACAGGCAAACTATTTTCAGTTCCGAATAATGCTAATTTATGTGTAACGTGGAACAATTCTTGCCGTTGAAAAGATATGAATAATGTTAAGAGCGGTTAGCACAAACTATAATCATGTAGAAACATGCTTGTATACATATTATTAAGTATATTCGAAATTCGTTAATATCAGCCCGCATGTGTTCGCTACACTTTTCTGAGGATAGTGTCAAAAAAAATCAATTACAAGATAAAATAAAAGCACGGAGGAAAGTATTGGGACCTCTTTAGGGAGAAAGAAAATTGCAAGAGCAAGTGAACAAGTTGAAGAGAACTTCAGATGAAGATGAAAACAAAACAATGCCTTACTAACCAAGGGAATGCAATAGAAGAAATTCATCAAATTCCCGTTCTTAGAAATTGCCCAATTGAGTATCAAAATTTATAAAGTAAAATATTCTGCAAATCATTCCTTTTTTGATATAATATTACTATTTTATTCGCAGTATTCTACTGTAATAAATGAATAATCTATATTTGCCCAATATTTATTTTTTCAACAAATTATTATTATATTTGAAATTTATTTTGTGATGTGCTGGAATTGCACTCAGATGACGGGAGAAAATACTGGAACATGTTCGTTTTCTCATTAAGCGTTTATTGCTTACAGTCTCAATAATACATAACATTACAAAAATGTAAATTCGTCCCAATGTTATAATAATGGTAGCCGTACTATAAACATCAAATCAGTATGTGTTATTTTTGCATAATTTACGCCGGGGCAAATACAATTAGTTTTCTGAAACTAATATGTTTTATTTTGTAATACACGAAAAGAACGGCAGAATCCCATGCCAAGATAAGACATGAAATATTTGTGCTATGAAAGAAATGAAAGCGTCACGTCCGGAAATTATGTGGAAATGTCGTAGTTTCCAGAGTCAAAGGCTCTGGCTTGCATCCGGTGTGACGTCACGCGCGAAGGAGGCGTGGCACTGTTATACCTTTATACTTCTACCCTGCTGTGACCCACCTTAGCTCACTTAAGACAATGACGCGACGTCATTGTTTTCAGAGAATCATTGTTGTTCCCCCGGACGAACGCAGTGGCAGTTCCGGGCGACACCGTGGCCTCCGTCCGTCTTTTTCCCATCACCGGACAATGTGAAAGAGACCGTAAGTATTTTCAGTAGACTAAACTCCCGTCTTTTCCCCGGCCCGGGCGATCCGGGTGGATAACGGATAATGTGAAACCAGCCATACGTTCGCTTCTTTAATTATCTATTGTTGACCTCGTAAAAATTCCCTAATCCTATCGTTCCTACGGTCCCAGTTCTGAACTTTTTATGCAATAATATGTCAAGAAATACAAGATCAAAGGCCTTTCCAAAATCTATATTACGACATCTACTCTCCTTTTCTGTCAACCATATCAGCAACGTTCCCTCAACTCATTCAGCATTTTTAACGTGAGGATATCCCTATGCTGGAAACTCCCCTTTATAGCACAGGAAATCAATTTTAAAAGTGTGGAAGGATTCCGAAGGGGAAACAATACAGCCAAGTATTGTCTAAGGGTCTTCAGGTCAATGCTCTCAACGTAGTAGACTTGCTCTCGGTTACTGGAGAGTCTGTATCAGGATTTTCTCTTATGTTAGAGTTAGTACACTTCCTTCAGAATTTTTTTCGGCCAACATAAGCAGATGAATTAGAATTCTCAGGTACGATTTTATGATCTCTGCACCTTACCAAAATTCAATAAAACATTCATATTTGAGAGTTAATAATTTATATATGCAAATTTACGACTTAGTTTTCATAATAATGCGAATATGTGCTACAACTAGGTTATTAAACACGTCAACCAGTAGTTTACAAATAGGCATTTTTCTTTTTATGTACAAATCACATTCCTCGACAATGTCGGACATATTTCACTACGGTTCATGGAATCTAAATCTATCCCGCAGCTTTGTACGACAGAGCTTGATGCATGCAACATAATGGCTAACCACCAGTCCAGGTTTGAGGGTGCATAGTACTATTTAACATGTTGTGGGACCACACAACCGACGTAAGCACCGCGCTAATGTATGCATCGTTCGTTTCCGTTATAACTTTACTCTCTCTACCAAAGTACTTGTAGGCAACAAATTCACCAGCCTGGACTGTGAAACTATCAGGCTAATTGCTATAGAAGCAGAGCGCGCTGCAACTGCTGCTTTATATAGCCTCCGATTAGGCCCCACTAATGTGCAAACTTTTTGGTGAAACAAAAAATTTTTTATCCTCTTTGCAAGAAATTCATTATTTGACGAAATTTGTTTTATTATTAGTTTTTTTAATGGAAATGTTTAATTATTTAATTTAATCAGATTCTCTCAATACCTTTCATTACATCTTATCCGTACTTAGTACTGTATATTTTTCTTCAAATATGAATTTTCAGTTCGCTCAACATTCTTTTTTTTTAAATAAGGAACAATCTCAATGATTCAATTGCCAACCAGTCTAAATTTATTGTAAATGTGATCTATTGCAGACGGTACTGTATGATCTCATTCTGCTGGCAAAGCTGTGACCTTGGATTCGATTTCCCGTCCGGTCGAGATTTTTCCATCATGACCCTTTAATTCAATTTCATAAACTACATGACCGAGTTTGTTTGTTATCATTTCATCTGTTCTTTAATTACTTCAGTGCACTTTCGATACATTTATATGCAATATCCATTCTTCACGAAGTCCTAAAATTAGATCATAAGAATGTAATCTACTAATTTGTAGGTGAGTCTTGACTCAGGCAGTAAAAGAGATGGAGAGAGGGAGTCGACATGTGTAGCTGAGTACAAAAGCAGGTTCCTGGACCGGTTGAGATTTTTCCATCCTGTTTCTTTAATTAAATCCCATTCTGATTGAATTTAGAACCAATCTCACGTATGGATCAAAATAAAATAGATCAATGTCAATAATGACGATTTAAATAAGAATTTTTTATAAACACGCGTAAGTCAAACAGTAAATGTAAATCTCTTTAACTTTTAAAAAGATAGAAAATTAACTGATACATAATTTTTAATTTAGCAATCACTTATTTCTAAAAATTTGGCACAGTATTTACGATGATATATGTAGGAAAATGTTTTTCATAAACCAGGCAGCCATGTAAACACTGCTTTCTCTACCTTTGTAGCCATACGATTGAATCTGTTATGGACAACGGATACACATAACCGTGACCAATGTACATACAGTTTGCAACTTAATCAGTAACATCATAGTCAGTCGAATCTGGACACGGACTTCACAATACTGTCATCAGTAGTGAATGCGACTGGACGTCCATTTCTTTCCTCGTCCTTCACTTTAATATGCTGGAAGTCTTTTATGAATATAAGCTCATGGAGCACCTTGAGAACATAAAATGAGGATTACTTCCAACTTGGTAGAACGTACTGAAGTGATAACGCCGTAATCGGCCACAAATGAAGGCAGTGGTACAATATATCGGCCTTGTTAGCACAAAAAGCCGTGCAGTCAACCTACAGTAGGTTAGAAGGTGAACTTTTCACTGACTAAGTGGTCTTTAACACGGTTTCCTTTTATGTTATTTCTTTATTTTAGTCAATAGAAACATCAATGTTATATTTTATAAAATTGAATTATAGTCTATATTATTCTCTTAATTCATTTTCATGTCTTATGTCAATTTATTTGAATTTTTTTAGCGTTGCACATTTTTTTCCGTATTCCGTAAACAATACATTCAACAAATCTAGATTTTACGAAGTATTAAATTAAACAAAATAGGTCTTATCTTTAATTTCTACAGTTAACATTATTAGTATTGGAATGGTAGATATTAGGCCGTTTTTACGATAAGAAGCATATTTCGTTCAACACCCTTAAAAGGATTTCTTCTCGGGCATATATTCGATCATAGAATACTTCAAAACTACTTTGTTAGTGATAGTTTTCAAAATAGAATAAAATTGTATTTGCGCATTTAAAGCTGATCGTGGAGATTTCGTGTTCCTTATTCTGTAAGATATTTTCTCCTACACAACTTGTTTTTCTGGATAAGAAATGGAAAATGCCGTAGGAATAAAGTCTGGAGCGTGAACAATCGCCGAGTTGTTTTGCGCCGTATGTGGCGTAGCGTCGTGGTTGTGAAGAACTCGGCCATTCCTGTGCACTGCTCTGGAAGTTTCCACCTCATATTCTCTCCAGAGGCCTTAAGAACCACGACACAGTTCTCCGTTAATGGTCTGAGAAGGCGGTACGAACTCTTCGTGGATAATCACATCGTTATCGAAGAAACAGATCAATCGAGGTGCTCTTTACTCGTCGATCTTTTTTTTGACAGACGTGAAGGTGGATTCAACCCTGGGAATAATCGCTTCTTAGTTAAAGAAATTGTAATCTACAATAAATAACTGGTTGTAAGCAATCAGAAAAAATGATTGGGAAATCATGACCTAGGTGTTTTAAATAAAACGTCACTAAAAGACGCATCACTTAAAACGAAGTTTGAGAATGATTGACTGAGTTTACTGTCAGCATTTACCACTTTTTTACTGATTTAATTGGCATATTTTTATTTATTCGTTCTTTGGAGAAAAATTGACAGGTGGGTTAAATGTTCTAGTAGCTTTCATAAAAAGTCAATTATACAATTGTAATGGAGTCGATATTAGTATTATCTATCATACTTGACGTTTCTTCTTCTTAAAAATATATAACACAAATACAATTCACTATCAATCAGTAATAAAAACGAATCGCTGCCTGCCTAATCTGTTTTAATGGAAATCGCATTTTCTACGCGACCAATAAACTCTTCACTAGAGATTTTCATCAATATTGAAACGAAATCTTTTTTTTGTCGACTCGTGAAGTGGTAAGGTGATTTTTGGGTTCGGATAGCGGTGCACATTTGCCTTTAATAACGCCAAATTCTATTTCGGTGCTCCGGACTGTTTGTTGTGCTGATGCTTCACATTGGAGCGCGTGCACTTTATCAATAGCGTGGCCAGCTGTAAAATTCTCTTTTTTTGTCATATCGCGTAGCCTCGAAGGGCTATTGACACTGCGGGGGTAAATCTATTGCTTGCCAGAAATATAAGCCGACAGACAAAGCAAAAACACCATTCGTGTTTGTCAAATACAAATATTAACTTTGACTTGCTTTAATCATAAAAGCATCCATGATCTATTAAAGTTTTAATATATAAAACAATTCACAATATTTGTTGAATCAACTTTATTATTATGTAAAACAAAAACTATTTTATCACTGTAATTGTTTATTAGATTTATAAATTTTTAATATCGTGAAAATTCTGTATTATTCATAAAGTTTTCTATTATTGAGAAGGAAGACATGTTAAACGCTTCAACAGTAAAAAATCTGAAAAATTATCCACGAATAAAGTAAAATCCTTGTCATATACGATGACGTCGATAGTTAACATTATAAATTTATTTGGATTGAGCAGGTTTATTTTTGTTATGGGATGCGACAATGTGAAAATGTAATTCTCTCTCTCTCTTTAAAACAACACTGAAAAAAATTCAGCGTAGTTCTATTCCTTATTGCCATAAACGATATCAATTATGCGTTACAAACCCATACAATAATGCTGAATTACAATAAATAAAAAGACGGCCAAAAAGTCAGCATATAAATTTATCACTATTTATTCAAAGCGACGTTTCGTCTCTATTTTGAGACATACTCAATTTAGAACTACATCATATTTACTCCTTCACTCCCTCAGCCGAAAAGATAATTGAATTTACATGTGAAGTATTTAGTGTCGCGCATGGACCACCTCCAGCGACGGCTACGGCCGAAATGATAATAGGCCTGAGGAAGTCTCAAAATTGAGACGAAACGTCGCTTTGAATAAATAAAGATAAATTTATATGCTGACTATTTGGCCGTCTTTTTATTTATTGTAGATTTAAAAGTCAGAAAACCATGTTGTAATACTGAATTAGTGTGTATGATATAATGCTTCTAAAAACCTAATTGAAACTACTAACTGTATCCAATCTTCAATAAACAATCTCAACTCTTGGACAAATAAAATTGGCTTTTCCGTCTCTTCAGATAAATGAAGAACTATAATCTCCAAAAAGAAAAAAGTAACTTACTTTCCATTATTGATGAATAACAATATAATAGAACAGTGTAATCATAAAAATACTAGGTATAAGTTGGGATTCTAAACTTAAATTTAACAAAATATTAATAACATCGTCATTGAAATTAAAAAAAGAGCTTTTATCTTAAAAGCAACTTCTGCAAGAAATTGGGGAGCGACGAAAGACGTTCTCCTTCTCACATTTAAAGAAATAATCAGAAATAAAATTGATTATGGTCTCCAAATATACCACTTGGCTACCAAATATTTACTGAATAAGCTAGATGTAACATTTAATAATGCCCTATCAATTATCAATCATGTCATGATCACTAATTTTACTCGAAAATTGCAACAGAAACGAAGGAAGACGTAGGCGATTTGGGTACCGCTCTCGATATGTTCGAGCAGCGGCTTGATACACACTTCTACACTTTCCTAAAACGAGTAAAATATCGACAATTTCACATGTTGAATACTAACTCAATTCTAGTTGAATTGGCACTGATTAGAATAAACGAATCCCCGAAGTAGTCAGAAAATTTTGTTTATTTACATTGTATTGTTATAATTACTGAACAGACTTGAAAGATACCACCAAAACGCATTCTGTGGTTAAATTGAAGATTTAAACTTGTTAGCGTGATCCGGGAAGCACAATGTGGAAGTAAAGCCTGATTAATAACCCTTGCGCAAAAAAGAAAAGAAAATTGCGCCAACATGTGTGGAAAATTATCAGCGTTTTCAGATGTTGACTTTCAGGCACAACTGAATTCAAACATCAGCCTCGGTGTTGACAATTGTTCCATAGGTCTGTTCACCAACCGGAACTATCAAATGTAAATAAAGATCAAATTTTCCGACTACTTCAAAGATTCGTTTATTCTAATCAGTGCCAATTAAACTAGTAACACGACACGATGTATTCAACGAGTGAAATTGTCGACACTTGTTTAAGCCGCTGCTGGAACAGATCGAGAGTGGTACCCTATCGCCTACGTCATCGTTCGTTTTTGTGGCATTTTTCGAGTAAAATTAGTGGTATGGACATGTGAATGATGGGGTATCTGATATTAACTCGTCAAGACGAAAGTCTTGCAGCTTGCAAGTATGAGCTTAAAATCTCAAAATAATGCACGCATCGAATGTCCTCGAAACCCTACGACTTCTGTCTTGAAATTTTTTTCGTTTCCTGCCCCCCTTCAGAGACATTTGGCTGTAATGTTTCAGATGGGACACCCTGTATATTAAATAAAACGAATAGAAAATATAAAAGTGATTAGATTCAGATACAGAAAATGAGAAATAATTTGTCTTAAATGTGTATCAAATAAAAAGCGATGATAATTATTATTTACCAATAAATTATTTAGGTTGATGTATTTCGACTGAATAACAGTGGGGGCAGACCAAATGCAAATCCGAAGTTATCTCAAAAGCTTCTGTAGTGCCTCAGTCAACATAATATCAGCGCAGATTACACAGACGATTCATCATTCCGTCAAAGCTTGGCATATTTAGTATTTAGTTATTTACCGTGTGAAACGAGGTGAACATTGGAATCATGTGATTTACAACACCGGAGTTGTGCTACTCTATGTAATCTTACAAGTTACAAATTTATTAAGAAGAATAATTAAGTTTGATTTAAATATTTATTTTCAAATGACTTTTTACATAATAAAATTAAAAACAAATTAAATATTACTATGATAAAGAAATTAGTTGAGTGAAAACCACGTTGTTCAAGTTTAATAGCAGTGCAGAAATTAATGAATGGGAAGGAGCGACACAGCGTTATTTCACGATGCATATAAGTTACCATCGTCGTTTGTTTCTTTTCGTTTTTCTCTAAATTTTCAAGAGAAATTGTTTCCTGGTACAGACGCTTGTATTTCAACTTTTATTGGACTAATCTACTATAGTGAATCCAATATTAATATATATTATAAAGAAAGTCAATTAAAGAATACTACAGCCAAGTAGACCATGCTTCTTTTTACGCCAGTTGTGTTATCCATCAACAAGTTTTGTATTCCAAAGTTCTAAACTTGGAGGAGATTATGGGCATTGCAATAAAAATTGTGAATTCTATCCGTGTCCGTAGCTTGCAACGAAGGGTTTCAAATTGCTGAACATACTGATTCAGTTCTTCACACGGACATCAGGTGGTGTTGAGTCGCGGCAAATTCCTAAAAGGTTTCAAGATTTATTGTCCGAAATAATAGCTTTTCTGGACGAAAGAAGTGATGAGACAGATGCTAAAAGACGGAAAATGGCTGACTGATTTAGCATTTTTGGCAGACATCACAATGTATTTAAACACCATTAACTAGGAGCTTGAATGTAAAGAAAAATCCATATTGAGATGATTAGCGCAATAAACGCATTCAAAACTAAATTGCAAATAATGATAGATCAACTGAAAAGAAATTATCCGAGGATTCCTTAGTTAAATTTTGATATTTATGAGGGAAAATTATTAAATATTTTAGGTGAATTCGAAAGACGTTTTTATGATTTCAGTAAATTGGCAAATATCACATATTTTATGAGTTATCATTTTTTGCGTAAAACATTGAGGAATGTATTATTGAAATAGCAAGTCAGTTTAACATGGACTCATCTTCTGTTGAAAATGAGGTAGTGCAGATTATATCAGATATACATCTCAAAGCCACAGCATCTGGTCTTTTATATCTGAAGATAAATATCCGAATCGCCCTTCAGTTGACGGCAATGATTGGGTCAACTTACTTGTGAGAGTCTGCATTTTCTGAAATGAAGATAATTAAGTCAAAATATCGCAATCGACTAACTGACGAAAATATGTCATCATGCTTGAGATTAGTACTCGGTAATTACGTACCATCTTATGAAAAGTATGCTGAAGACATGCAGTGCCACGCTTCAACATCCAAAGTCATTCTTTAGTTAAGTTTAGAAACTAGAATTCGTTTGTTTTGTAAGAACCAATAAACTCGCAATTTTGAATAAGTACGAGTTTTTTCATTGAATTTTTAGTTAGAGCCTACCTTGACTAAAAAAATGTATATTCCGGAAAATTAATTTTTGTCGTTCCTACTAATTCTAGGTGAATTAATGGCCATGAAATTCTGCAACGTCCGTATATATAATATACTTAAACGTTCGCCACGATGACCGTTCCTACCTAGACGACAATCCTACATCACATATACTTGCTGACTCAGAGTCGATCGATCGGAGTCTAACAATATTGAGGTAGATCTCCAGCAGTTCAAGTTTGAGCACCCCTGCCCTAGATGGAGTCAAAACGTGCCAGAACGTCAGGGAGCTACCGTCAATGAGAAAAACTCACCCTAGCATTAACAATAATTTTTTAAAATTACTTGTGGCATGTGATTGTGACACGAATCTCTTGGTCGAAAGATATTACATTTTACTTGGAACGGACAGAGTTATTGCTGAACGGCTCTGTCGAGCAGTACGTTGTACTCAAGCGTAAAGTCAAAACACGTAAAATGAAGCTGTCGAAAAAATGCCAGCTTAATGGTTCGCTAATGGACAGGAAGTGCAGACGCGTTCGTGCATTGTTTATCGGATAATACAGCGTGAGGGGTCGTTGGGGGTAGTACCCAGGAGCTTGATTGCAATCGATTTCACTGCCTTCCAAGAAGATTGCTTCCATTACGCCTCATAAGCAGCTTTTTTTTATGTTTGACAGTGTTAAACAATAACTGGGTAGACATTTCTGCAAGCCGGCGATAAGCTATTAGAGATTCAATTACTATTGACCTTTCGCAACCATGTAACTGACGCATCGTTTGTTATTTATTTCGAGGAGAACTCTGCTGTCGAATAGACTGGCGAAGAACCATTGCTATCAGTTAGATTATCAGAAACCGGATTAGAAAATAAAGAGTTTAAGCAGACAAAATGTGATAAACCGTACTCTAGCGAAAATTATGTTAAGGCCGAAATGATAAAAATTAGAGGTGTTAATGTGTAACTATTATAATAAATAAAATGACGGCCAAAAAGTCAGCATTAAATATATCACTATTTATTCACAAAAGCGACGTTTCATCTCCATTTTGAGACTTCCTCAGGTTTACTACAAACAATATTACAATAAATTAAATATTAGTTCTATGTTACAATTGATTTAAAAACAACATCAATAAATTATTTAAATTTCGTTCAAATATTAAAGACAAAATTAACTTTCTGGAAAGACAAAGTTATCTACAAATTTAATTGCTTATATTGTAACACATTGTATATCGGGCAAACTAAAAGAGCTTTAAAACTCGCATTAAGGAACATAAAAACATCAAATTAGACATTCAAAAGTACACAGTTGTGTCCAAACACATGCATGTTAATAGTCACAATTTCGATTGTCAAAATGAGGAAATTTTAGACGAAGAAAATAATTACTTCTCGAGAATTCTGTGTGAAATGTATATCAAGTGTAACCCTCATGCAACTAATGTTAAGAATGACACGAATAATTTGAACAAAATTGACGATACTTTTAATATTCTTCTCAATGGTTAAAATTTAACTGCCGAAAGCATTCATTGTTACTACATCATTGCGTCCGTAACCGTCGCAGGAGATGGTCCATCCGAGACACCAAATTCTCCACATGTAAATATTTTCGGCTGAAGGAGTCAAGGAGTAAATATGATGTATTGCTAAATTTGTTAGTTTTTAACCATGTTTTTTTTATAAATTAAGGAATTGTAGCATAGAACTCATATTTAATTTATTGTAATATTGTTTGTAGTAAGCCTGAGAAAATCTCAAAATGGAGATGAAACGTCGCTTTTGTGAATAAATAGTGATATATTTAATGCTGACTTTTTGTATATTTTAAAGTCAGAAAACTATATTGTAACTATTATAATACATCTAACATTTTAATGCTCGTGAAAAATATCCAATAGTTAGTTATTTAATTGGTTTCTTATTTATATTTATCGAACTTGAAACAAATTACAATGTATCAATCTTTATTATGGAACTTCTTCAGATAATACATATAAATATTGAGGAATATTTCACCCACTCCAATAGCACGCTGACGAATTATTTCTCAACTTGTTAATAAAAATATTTATGTATTCCATATTAGTGCATTGCGAATACAAGCAGTCTCATGCAGCACTATACAGGGTGTTTCAAAAATAATTTCAGGCATTTATTCCCCTTTTCCTTTATTTTTGAAACAAGCTGTGTATGTAATGAAATTATTACCGTTGTTAAGCCATCCTCTTCTATCAAGTTTCTCTTATTTAATTTATGGAATTTATTTTTGTTAAAATATGTGAACTTACCTTCTTCTGATTTCACACGCTTTAAGTACCAAAAGTGGGTACGAGAGAAATAAATGAGCTTAATTATTTCGTCAAAAGTCAAACTAGTAATAAATTATGGCGCAAAAACGATTCAATAAATAAATATAGAATTATGTTTAATGAATAGGAAGTTTAGGCGTTAGGTATGTTAGGTTTTTAAAACCTTTTGTTTTTACATACCATTAAAATCAGCATGAGAAGCACTCAAACATTAACTTAACCAATATAACAGCGAAACATTTAAAAACCTGGTGAATGCGAATGAGATTAGTTGCGACATGAACTCAAGAGTGAGAAGTTAAGCGAAACAGAGCGGCAACTTGATAAAACTAATGGCTTCGTTAGCACGGACAGGGGGAAGGCATCACTTCTCCGGACGTCTCCATTACACAAGCATCCGAGGGTTAAGTATCCTCTTTTGAAACTAAATATAGTCCCAACTCACTAATCTTTGAAAATAAAAGTATTTATTGCATACATCAATTATATAAAAATTCTAAGAAAAATTATTCTATTAAAATTATAACTTAAAAATACAATTATTATTAATCGTAAACGCCGGTTATAGCGTATAGGATTTTTCAATACGGGCGGGCCAGTATTGAAATAAAATTAAACAAGCTGTCTGCGAGGTATAACGTAATTCTTTTTATATGAAAGGGCATACATATAAAAAGAAGGCAAAATTCGGCTTTGGGGGTAAAAGGCGACATGAAGGTGATCCCGAAACAGTCAGTTTGCCTTTAATAGCATAGGAAAGAAATTGAAAAGGGAGGATGCGGAAGGTAGAGCAAGGTAGCCAGGGGTTAACTACGACCCGCGAACTGTAGAGTAAGAATCCTATCCAGTGATTCACATAAAGGTGATGCAGAGAAAACCCTGGAAAACCTCCATCAGGTAGGTCAGCTACTACTCCCACGCCCTGCTAATGACCTGAGACTGGATTGTTGTGGGAACACAACTCTTGCCCTTTTCCGAAGATCAGTGACCCCCATGCATGCACCCTTTAAACTGCACAAGGTTGTTTCAGCTTGTTGGCCTTTGGCAAAGGATGGGGGAAAGAGGAAAACCCAGTAGGACGAAGTCAACCCAACATTCTTTCCAGAGCTCCTCTGGATCTTTCCATATGCAAAGCTATTTTTTGAGACACAGGCAACTCCCCTTTAATAGAATAGTAAGGTAATTGAGAAGGCGGGATGCGGTTTTTAGGGGGTTAACAGGCTACATGAGGGTGATCCAGCCTGTTCGAACAAACTGCGAATTATAATGTTTGGTATTAGTCATTCGTAAGCCATTCATCCGATTACCGTGAAAAGATGAACAGAAACCTCTGGCATGAAACATTACATTACGTCAAATTTTAATTGGAAATGGATGAATGAATGAACGCATAAGGGAAAACATGTAGGCGTGGGAGCATTCTTGGCCTGAAAGAGGGGAAGGAACTTCAAAAGATTTAAAAAACGGCTGCTTTACGTCTAATAATGTTATGCGAGTTTCGCGCCGAAACGGTTGCGCCCAAGTGGCTGCGCCGAATCGGCCGCGCCGAATGGTCCCATCCCGATAGAATGATGCGTTATTCTGTGGACGTACTTTTGTACAGTTAACTCCCTGAGGAAGATTAGATCCTGCTTCCAGCTGAGATGTTACAACAAGCGTTGCGGCCATCGTCCAGTCTGCTGGAAATCTTTGACCACCACGGTTTGTTGTCATTTAGAGAATGTGTTAACCCGAATCGCTGACAATGAGTGTAGTGTGGTGGTGTAGATTTTACCAGATATGCAGATATTACTTCTCCCATAACATTTATCCAGTTATACCTTTGCTTTCCAGTTTCCACAGCCACCGAACCTATAAGAATATGCTACTTATAGTACCACAACACATTTAAGTTATAAATAAATAATACAATTAATAAAAATTTTCTTTTTCCTATTTCAACATTAACTATTATTTCATCCCAATTTTCAGTGAGTTTTGGGCACAATTTGGTGAATGATAAATTTTTAATTGATTATTGGAATAATATTTAAATTTAATATCGTATAAATAGTACGTTTATCAATTTACGAAATAAATATTTCTATATTAGTATTCGAAAAGAATGTACCAGGAACTATTTGGTCGCCTGTGAATGGTGACAAGTTTGAACTCTCTGAGCTGTGTTCGCTGTCATTTAACGTCTTGCGTTCTCCAAAACTCTCAACAATATTATGTGAAACTTATTTTCCTGATAAAATAACTTGCTCAGTGTCTCAGAAGTACCTAAATATTACAAAAGGATTAAAGTTTGTAACAAAACAATACACAGATGAGGAAATCTGTGTTGATGAAATTCACTTTACCTCCGATTCATAAGTATCATCTACTACCCGAGCGTAGTTCTTTCATTTGACGTTGGACATTCTTTTAAATGACGTCTAGCCAGAAATAAGATTTGTTACTGGAAAGTATACTGAGAGACAAATTTTCTGTGGTCATGCCGTTTATATAATCAATAAGATTCTTTAAAAACCCTCTAAAGCAGAACGTTATATGCTTCTCCCGATTTAGTTGCTGGTTTTGAGTTAGGAACTAAAGATTCCAAAGCAAAGTGAGTATTAAATATATTTTGTTAAACTGCATTATGAATGATCTAGTAAATAGCTCTTTGGGAGAAAAATGTGAGCCGAATTTTGCAGCGAAAGTGAGGGTTCTCTCTGAGATTCATCTGGTCATATAAAATGCGCCATGAAGGTGGAAGACAGTTTTAGCAGCTCGCGGCGAGTCGGGAAACTATGAGGTGAGATATATAGGACCATAAAGTTAAACGATATAGCGTTGTTATCTGAGAAATATTGCTCTAGGATTTCGTTGAAGGTACTACATGTGTCAGCGTATCTGGCACGTCGCTCATGTTCCGAGCTCGTCAATGAGTCCGCTAAAATACAAAAATTATTATTACTCACAGCGCAATTTAAAAATAGTTTAGTATTTATTTGGAAGTAACAGTTCCGTAAATTCTAACGGTTTGCACTCCCAATATAAGCTATAAAATATCATTTCATATTATTACTATATAGCCAGCAAAACGAACGTAAAAAGAAAACAAAACTTTTCATTTATGTATCAGTTTACTTGTGAAGTATTTTTATCTTAACTATTGCAATTCCAGTAACTTAAACTATTCTATGAGTTTGGGAAACATAAATGACAAAATATGTCCTCTTATTTATATACTTAACAATTGAATGACTCTGGATATCAATTATATTTAATAATTTTATCAACCATTATTGAAAGTGAGTGACTTGTAATATTTCGTAAGACAATTCTTTCGGTTGAAATGGTAGCGTTTCTCTAAAGGTTTAGTAATACTATTGATTTTTGAATTTATGTTGTCTAAGAATTAGAAAGCTAGTAATAGTGACCAGTTGTAAAACGCAGCCCTAATAGCAATTTATATAGATTGAAATTAAAGTTTTGAGGCACCGGAAAATATATATTAATTATCTGAATATTTATTAAAAAGAATCTTCAATAAAAGGGGCATACGGGATTATCAATTTGAATATCTATTGTTATAGATTACAGTTAATTTTTAATTAAAACTTCATTTTAGTTAAACATGCGATATCTTGTTATTCATTAATAACCTTAGTGCGTACTGCCTTGGCATGACCTTTCGCTCCACTGTATACGTCAGTTTTTTGGGCTGGTTACTGCAACAGACAACCAACATTTAAACGTTTCAATTTATGATATGAAATTAATTAATCGTCATAAAAAGACCTTTATTAACCTGAAATCAGGTTATCAAAAGTTTTTTTATGAAGATTATTACCTAGTACTTGCTTTTGCTGATGTATAGAAATTATTTCACTTATGTGTCTTTAAGAAAGTTTCAAGCCTACAGTTTGTTGACCCACCTCAGATTATTTGATGTAAGCTGTAGAAGGTCCACATTTTGAGTGCCACAGGCTGCGATGTCCTCTCGTTTTGCCTGATGAGAGTGTCTCTGAGGCAGGTTATGATACAGTAAAGCTACGCTCTGAAAAAGCGCCTCAGATTTCCCAAACTTAGACTTTTGAAAAAATGGTGGTTCACAGTCAACTTTTCCACCTCTCGAACCGTTCTGATTTCCATTCAGACACGGCGCGCCACACCCTCCTGTTCACAACCATTAAAATTAACACCACTAAAATGGGCCGTTCATAACTTAGTCTGGCCAACCAGCATTGAGTTTTTGTACTCTGGCCAGTCATCAATGAGCCATTTCAGGCTTCTTAACATCTTCGGCCTAATACTATTATTCTGTTACAATGACCTAAATTTGACTGTAAAGCAACGGCTATTAATTAAAAAGAAATATTTAAAACTGCCGTATTCCTTCAGGAATAACCCGAGCTTGCCCGACTGCATCCGAATGAAAGAAATTTAATCGATTGTCTCCGTCAACGACAGCTTACTTATATTTATTTTAGTTATTACTATTTACTCTTATTCACCAACCAAGTTGGGAAACGCTGTCGGTGATGATTAATTTTGCAACCGCTTCTTCCGAAATAAAACAGTCGTCGAACTAACAGAAATCAATAAACTTAAAAGTTCTTTGTTCCACTTTTTGTAATTCAAAGCTTGTATCGCATAAACTCAGGCCTACGGAAAGAGATGTAACAAGTATTGCCACTTTATCTCTCTGACTATATTAACCTCAACACAAGATTTGTCTTAGCTCAGCGGAGGAAAAGTAATTAATGTAAATAATGAATATGTATGATTATTGGAAAGTAATTTGCAGTAACTAAGATACAAAAGAATAAATAAATTTCTGTAAGAACTAATAAACGGAAGGAATCCCAGATTTGTTACATAACTGACTCTAATTGTTAGTTATGCTTATGTATTTAGATAAACATGTTCTCTGCATGTTCACATAATCAATTACTCCTATAGAGGTCATATAGAAATGTGACTGGAAACAGGTGATGATAATGTTTGTGATACTTCTTTCGATATTATTTAAATGTTTTTATGCTGCTTGCTCGTACATTCCTATTACTGGAGTTTCTCCTTGCTACAGGTCATCTAATTGAAACCAATGCGTTGATGATGGAAAGGCAAACTCTTTAGTGCCACGAGGCATTTTACTAACAAGTAGTACAAATACGTTCAGCTTTGTCGACGTGCTTTGTCAGCTTTACACTCACGTTCCCTATCTCCCCAGTGAGTCACTTTCAATTGACAAAATGATACGTACTGCTCCTACCATGAACTTGCGTTTCAATCAGCTCTACGTGGTTGCTTGTAAAATTAAAAAATATATTCTTTACAGTATTATTTTCATGAAAAACCGAACAAATGGTTCCAATTGAAGCTCAGACTAGAAGAGCATAAAACTGAATTTATAAAATAAAAATGTAAAAACAGCGACCGAACAGCGACTTGAATCTGGAAGCATTTTTGTCTTTGAAATTAAATAATTACCCCCGTGATCAGTTCACAAAATGCCAATTTATCACTGATGTCCTATAAATTAGAACATGATTGGTAAATCTTAGGCGGGCCTGAGCTTCAAATATATAAGGGATGGAGAGATTTCTTTAATGGTTCTGGAGTTGACTCGGATTGGCTCAAATCGTAGAGTCGTGATCTTTCCATACTGTTCTTCTAAATTCAGTATTGTTTGAGCTAATGCGTAAGTATTTTATCACCGTAAGAATAATGTACACTTTTTTTGTCAATATTATTCATAGGCTTGATATTTCAATTTTTCAGTCTCAAATATAATTTACCACCGCCCTAACTTTTATGAACTAAATTAGGATTCCTGTACGTAATAATTCACAAATGAGCCTAACACATTTTGTTTTTGAGACGAACACCTTTTTCTCTATCCGACCAACCACATCAAACAAATATATGGACTGAAAATTTAGCCTCATTATCAATTAATCATTGGACCATCTGTTTAAATTATGAACGATAAAATTTCAAGCTATATGATTAATGTTAATTTTCATATAAACAGTTTATCTAATTTTAGTGAAATAAATTAATTAAGAAATCCAGAACATATTAAATATTGAACTACAACTAGATCCTACTTCAGGTAAATATATACATTTAAGTAATCGAAGAAAAACAGCTTCTATTATTCATAATACAATTTTAAGAAAACATAATTAAGAAGTTATAATGTGGAAAAATGCGTCGTGCTATTTTTAATATGTTTTATTTTTATTGGTATTTTATCTTTAACTATTGGTTTGTGTTATTTATTCACAGAAAAAGGTAATAATGCAGTCAACTAATATTGGCTGGTAAAAATGAATAATTCCATGCACTTTGAGGAATTTGGGACAACCCGATTTAATATATGCTAATAGGCTCTGAGCCCGGCGTTCGAACTCGGACTACAAAAACAATCCAAGGAGTGTATTTTTATCTTTTAGAGGAGAAACAGTGGTCAAGGAGTACCACTAAATGAATTTTTATAGGTCCAAATATTGAATATAGTAGCAACTAGTTACTACGCAAGAGATAGAAATTGAAACTAAACATTACCACGCAAATTGGTTTATCTAGATGATACCGTACTTTTTATATAGTCAGTGAATTTAACTTTATCGAAATTCTGTACCTGTTGTTTCGTTTTTTATGGGCAAAATAAAAACTATTTCGGCGCGAACGAAGTCGTGGGGATTAGCTTGTAGACAATAAGTATAATGTGTCTTAAAAAGACATCGTCGCAGTCTTCATATCCCGTTCGTTTGAATACAATTAATGTTTTTAACAATGTAGTAGCGTTTCGCCAGGTCACTTGGAGGGGTAGTTTCTCCTCAAACGACAATACTCCCCTTCTTCTTTCCCTACTTCGTATCTAAGCATGCCATGTAGAATCTCACGAACAGTAGTAAGAGTTTGTTGTATTCTATTGTTGACTTGGCAGTCCTTACAACGTTTTTATACCTCTCTGTTATCATTTGATGAAATTCAGAACGACTGTCATTTGAAAACCATTATAGTGGAATAAAGTAAGCATGGAATTGATGCACTACGAATGGCATTGCTGTGGTGTACCTCGAGCGTAACTACACTTTGGATGACTGAAGAAGAATATGGGGAATTTCTATACTTCTCCGATTGACTTTCACGCAAATATGTGTTTTTACACTTATCTTCTTATTAACATAATTTGCATTTCATGGCTTCTTTTACGAACTTCTCTGTTTGACAGTCAGATTGAAATTAGCTTTCATTGTTCTTACGTATTAATCTCTTTACTCAGCTGAAATGTTTCAAGTAGACGGCTGTCAAATTATGACTGTACTCATGTGTTGACTTGCTTCATTCTTGGCTGAACTTGACATCAAACAAACATGCAGTTACTGACTATTTAATTTATTTATAACGACATATGAAATATTTTGATGATAGTAAATGAATCCTTATCATTAATCTTACTTGTTAATTTCATGTTCAGTGTGGCTTTGACTCGTGCAAATAAATAGTAACCAGGCCTTACAATTCAGATTTATATATTAATAATTTATATTCAAAATAATATTTTGTTTATTAAGGATATATGATTTCGTTATACGACTAATTGTAAGATAAGATGACTTGATATTCGATAAGTATGCTGAATAGTTTCTGCCCACTGACGTCAAAGCTGTTGCTTGTATGAGTTTGTATGTGTGTGTGAAAGAGAGAGAGAGAGAGAGGGGGGGGGGGCAAGCTATCAGCCCAACATTTCCCTTTCTACTTATTAAATTTTGCATTCCAAAAATGTCACGAGTTTTCTGATCTCCAGCTAGGACGATTTATAGTGGTAAAACATTTCCGGATTTTCAAAACTCCCGATGGGATTTATGCTAAAAGTACGTGCCACGGCCATTAGAGAATCGTGGTCAGGCTGCCGGTGATATTTGAGTGTAGAGATTGACGTGTTGTACTCGAACACAGCTCGCAAGCGACTGCTCCAACGCTTTTGATGGATTGTCTCCTGTAATGGAAGGCTGTGAACAGGCTGCGCTGTTTCAATCAACTACATGTCATGTCCCGTGTGTTATGTGGCTCTCGTATTACAATCGTCCGTCGAGGCCTCTAATTTCGGATAAGCTTTAGCTGGATGAGAATCGCAAAGACTGATTCATTGAAAATGCGACTAAAATTGCCATGTTTGTCAGAAGCTATCAGGGCTCGCTCATATTTAGTAAATTGCGTTCTCTTCCTATCAGTCTCCACTTGTAATTTTAATTATTCAAACTTTACATGAATAGGATTCCAATAATTTCAATATGTATTTCAGTATTCATGGCCTAAGTTTGAATTGGTAACCTGGTTTTATTAACTGATTACATACTGTATTTCAATTTACTTTCAACGGATTATCTCAAACGGTAAACAAATGAATATGTTTAGTCGAAGAATTAATTTCATTACTAGGTGTTATAATAATAGAGTTAAGTATCGAACAAGATTATGAAAATTAAATTAATAAATTACAATAGGAACGTTGACGGTAATGAGATAAAATAAATTAAAAAAATTATGAATCTAGTTAATATAAAGAAAACTTACTCGATACATTTAATGTACAAAATCAAACGTTTATTTTATATCTTCATAAACAAAGTTTTAGGTAGTCTAAGAAAAGTGTGAACTACGTCTGTAGGAAATATATCTGGCTGTCTGTCACGCTTACTTTGTTCGTTTTTCAGAAGTAAGGGTGGACCGATTGAGATAAATTTTGTTGTTATTACACAGAGACACCATTAAATTCTAATCTGCCATTTTCAGGCAAACATACAGAAGATACAAAACTTATATTTTTCTCAATATTCACAAGAGAAACAGTTCTATAAAGCGGTAAGAAAATACTAAGCAATTGAGAGATAAGGCGTATTTGTTATGAGAAATATTAAAATGTGTATAAATTAAAAATTATCAATATAATAATAAAAATACAAAAATCTTAAATATTATTTTTTTGTATGCCTAATGTGAATATGTCCCCTCAAAGTTCTCTTAGTTACAAACCGTATTTTTCTGGAACATCTAAACTATCCAATTGAACGCCAATTAATACAGATTCAATGAAAGGAACATTGACGGTTTGTTTACGTTGGTTAATGTCTTCGATTAAAATGGGAGATGACATCTTCTATGAAGCTCGGGCACGTTTGCTGTCGGATGATGCACTCTTAACAACTTGGATTTAAACGAACACTCTCTGAAATTCGTACTTTAACTGCTTAATTCTATGCCGTTCACTCGACGAGTGTCGTGCAGGCTCTTCTGCCCTGAAGGGTCGCTTCTTTGGTGACAGGCTACAAGAGGTTGATCTAGTTAATTGTAATTCTCATTTAATAGGACAGGAAGAAAATTTAAAAGGAGAATGCAGAATGCAGCAAAAGGCTAACTAGAACCCCTTGGTTACCCTACCTGGTATCCACCTCAAGAAGATGCAGTGAAACCCATCAGTTAGTGGGGATAATGAGTACTTGTCTCATGACTTCGGAATGACGGGAGAGGCTTTTTCTGTGGGATCGTAGAATTCTGTCGTGGCTCGACCAGTTTAATACACATTATAAAACTGACTGGAGTGACTCGACTTATGAGAACCTTAAAATCCAGACAGAGAAGGAGGCATGTCCCGAAGATAGACCCCAACGTCTCACTACCGTCTTCAAAAACAAAACAAAAAAATGGCAGGAGAAAACTTTCTTGTCGTTTCTTATCTCCTCTCCCAGTTTTTTCTATAATATAAACCAACTATCCAAGGTTTTAGAAAATATGTGATAAATAATTTTTAAAGAAACATACAAGTCCTCCAAATTCACAAAGTATTTTTATTGTAAGAACTACATAAATATCCGGTTATTCGGATCATGGTCAGTTTCATCTAAAAATTCGTTAATGAGAGTGAAAAATCTCTATCTTGCCAATGTTAAAATAGATATATTTAACTAGACTCAAGTAAATAAATCCATGCACCTTGAAAAATATATAGTTATTGGAATAAGTTAAATATTTATTTGTAGTTCAATTATGTAAATAACATGCATTTGTAATAATGTTTAATTGATATAAAGAACTGTGCTGTTGTTAATACGAGAAGTATGTTAAAAACAATGGAAAATCTATCAGTATGAACATTAATTTAGAATAACGTACAGTTGTTACATTCGATTACATGTTTCAGATCCGTTTATTCTTTTCTCAGGTAATAGGACATGTAAAATTGGATTTATTACTGATATTAATAGAATAGCATGTACATAAGGACTATATATATTTAGGACTAAACATGAATAGTAATACAAAGAAATGGACCCAATTGTTAAATAATGAATTATACAGTGATAAGCAATTGGCCATTTGAGCGTTTGTGTGGATTAATTTCGATTTGTTTATTTATATCGCCTTCTGTTAACTCTTATGATCAACCACTATTTTCGAATAATGGTTTAATGTGATAAAAAAGTGATTTTTTATATTATTATCTTTAGCTGTTACCAACAGATACAGTATTTTTTGGGAAACCTCAAGGAACTTTATATGACATATATAAATCAAATACAGGAATGTCATTTCAGTTATGAGAGACCCAAAAAAATCTTGCCAACCAATCATATAAGTTTCTTAAATAAAAATAATCTGTATTGATCTGATGAATTGATTATCGTGTATGCCTTTATTTAATGTAACATACATGGACTGTAATTCCGGTAAGGCACGCTTTTTTCCCAATGATCCCGCTGATCAAGTAACGTCCGGAATGGTGTTGAGTGGGGCCGTTGCGGTAAGATTCGTATCAACATTAAAGTTGTGTTGGGTACAGTAAGGAAGAACTTACTTAATAAATAACTAAGTATCACAAAGAACCGTTACAGGCAAATGAAATGTGGAAATGATCTGAATCAGTTGCAAAGAATCGAAGTTCAATGTACCGTCTTGGGAAGCTACTGAACCAAATGACTTGAGTGCAGGCAAGAGTTTTGTAAAATTTGATAAATAATTGCGTTACATGTCTACATAACGGTTCACAGTCAGAAGGACCGTAATCACTTTATGCTCTCTTAAGCCCAGTTTTGGTGAATTATTATTCGTAGTTTAACTACATATTGGCGTGTTTCTCTTTGTGTCGTTGGAAATGGCGGAACAGGTAAATCGTTGTTGAGTTAAAAGTGTGGTCTGTATGAGTATCTCTGGAGTGATGGTGAATGCGTGGCGTAGGTTGCAGAGCTGCCCGGGCCTGCCGCAGCCACGCCCTCCAGCCTTCGATCTCGCCACACATTTTCTCTCGTGGAAATCGCATACAACCACTGGATGAGACCACTGATGCCGTGAATGAAGCACTCTTATATCATCTGTATATGGCCAATTAATGTGAAGCGAAGCGATTAACAGGAATTTCATATAAACGAAATTTTTCATACATGATAAAATTTATTGGCTTATCTGGTACTAATATTATAGAGTTTTTGTCCCACCTGATAAACGATAATTGGATAGCGTGATTGATTTAACTCAATATAAATTTACTCTAAGAAAATTGAATTATGTAAAAATTATTTATTAACTAATGAATAAGTAATTTATGAGACCATTTATTCCAAAAACTATTTATGTCTAAATAAAATTCTCAGGTTCCAACCCGGGTAAAAGTTTTTCCACAACGTTTCAACGGCAAGCTCCACCATCGTTGTCAGGTAGACTTTTAACTGGGGTTCAAATCCGAGAATTTTATTGGAATGAAATTCACCGGGAAAGCCTTGCTCTTTAATATTTGTTAAAATTTTTAATTTAAAATTTCCATATAATACACGTGTTATTACATTATTGTATAGTGTGTGTATACGGTATACTATGCAGCAAAAAATATTGTTCCGTAATGCAATATTATATTTTATAAATTATGTTAATTTAAATTATTTAAATTTCTAGGTTTCTTATAAAATTAATTTTAATTTCTGCAAAATTTGCTTTCAAAATCACACAAGTCGGAATAAAGTAAAAAGTACATCATATCTAGTGTACTGTATTCTTATGTACTATTGAGTCGCAGCAGGGTTTACCTTGAAAAAACTACTGAAAACCCCATATGTGTTTTTTTAATATTTTCAGCAACATTTAAAATTTTAAACAACATTTACATGTAACGACTTTAAGTTCTTTCAGGTAATTACATAATCACTTCATTGGAAAAGAAATGCATCTACTGAAAAATTGTGATCACAAAATATTTTTTTCTAAATGCAGTACAACCCTGGTTAACCAACCTAATGTAGGTGAAACCGATTCGGTCAAGCCATGAACATGTAATATATGAAAATATTATCCCAGCAGAAAAACTTGAACTGAGTGACCTTTTTACGTAAAAACATTCATATCACCTACCTTTACCTATAATTATTTATGTATTTACTATTTTCCATGTAAAAAATACATTTTATAAAATTCAATTTAAATAATTCAAAAAAAGGCAAATTCTAAAACTTTTTTCCAACAACTAGAAAAATTAAAAATAAATTACGGCCAAATATGTCAAAAAACAAATTTAATTCACATTTAATTGATTATCATTTCGACCTTAACCGTCACTTGAGGTAGTCCGCGACACCAAATTACTCACAACGTAATTAGTTTATCCATTTAACAATTTATCTGAAGAAATCCACAAAGTTGGATGAAACGTTGTATTCATATTAATTAAATGTTAATTTAATTTGTTTGTTGACATATTTGGTCGTATTTTTATTTATTTATTCACCAAATGATCCGAATTAACTTAAATTCATTAAATGTAAATGTTGTTTAGAATTTAAAAAGTTGAAGATAGTCGGCAGGTTTTCTCAAGTAGCAAGATTCAGCGCATTTAAATTTTTCCATTCCATAGACTGTCTGCAAAATTAATTTTAACAGACGTTACTTTCTATTGTTTTTCTTTAAATGGTGAGTGACCGTTTCAGGAGGTTTCAAAGTAATTGCCGATCCAGTGAAAAATTAAATCTGCTGTTTTCATGGAAATCAAACAAAATACCTGCCCAAGCGGTTTTCGAAGTTACATCACTTAGTCTTGTAGTATTTTTTATATTAATTCTGTTCTATATAACAACGAAATGAATTTTAATAGAAATTGATTTGACCTTTTTCTGAATTCTAGCTAAATCAAATTTGCTCCGTTACAAATATGGCGAATGGCAGAACAGTTCTTACAACTTTACATAACAATCGAATGGAGTTTTATCGAAATTGTCCGATTGTTTCCTTTCAAAAAGAGGACAACATTGGCGTAGCAGAAGGAAATTGATTTTATATCTATTTCAGATCATTTAAAGTATGAAACTGAAACAACATAATTTTATATGATGTGTAAGGGTCCGTGGCTTTCTACATTTAAATAACACCACTGAATTACCTTTATTAAATTGATATTGTTATGTTTGGTGTTTAATTGTTACAAACAGGAACTTGTATGTTGTTAACAGCTCGTTATGACAATTTTCACCGCTACTAAGTATGGAGTGTCAACTAGAGTAAATTGAATAAAACGTCAAGACGGAGAGAGCAAGGCTTAATTTGCGAGAGATTTTTATTCTGATGAGAAATATTATTCTGAATAGCTTACTATATGAAGAAGGTTTGTTTATAAAGCCTTCAAATTAAATTTGTTTCCTCGAATAACGCATTCAAATTATTCTTCAATTAAATCCACCGACAAACAAAACATCCCTGGAACAGAAATAGGTTACTTTATTTCCTTTATTAATACTACAGTAAACTTTATGTTAGCAATGAATAAGGGAACTACTGCTTCCATTGCTTATCCATCCCAATAAATAAAATTGAAGTGCCTGTCTGTATGTTTATCTCAAATAAACTCCGAAACGGCTCAACGGATTTCAATGAAAATTTTAGAGTTTAAAAACGGCATTTAATTTATATATTCATGTATACTTCATTGAGATATTACTATAAAACAAAAAAAATAATTCTACGGGAAGGTTTCTTGGCATACTCTCGTCGAAGTCTCAAAATTGTGAATGCTTGTTGCCTATACTCTTGATCTGTTTATACTCAGAAACGGCTTAACGGATTTAAATGAAAATTTCGGGGAATGAAACAGGAGTTTTAACTTCAATTTTAGTGTGTTTCATTTGGATATCTTGCAGAGTTCATAATATATTAATGTAAATATTTATAAGTCCATTGAATTGTCGCGTGAAAGGTGGCGTGAAAACCAACTGCGAGCTATAAGTCCTATTAGGTGTTCCTATTACCGTTCATTCCACTTTACTGAGCTATTATAAGAGTAATTTTGGCTGCATGATAGAGAGATGGAGGGTGAGTATTCTCCCTTCATCTATTGTTGCAGCAAGATTGACCTATTGTTGGCAGAGAGCTAACTCCTTGAGAAATAAGAAACTCATTTCGATCGTCGATACGATGTAGACGTAAATTGGTATTATTTGTCACGTCAGGTAAATTTTAATATTTAGTAATTGCTCTTTTTTAAGAGAAAATTAAATAAACATGTAATTGAAGTTCCTATCCGTCTGAAAGTTAGTATCAAATTGGCTCCGAAACGTGTGAAAACGGGACTTGTTCAAAACCAACTGCGAGTTATAAGGTTTGCCCTCAAGCGTTCATAAATAAATGATACCGTACTTTTTATGTATTCATTGAATTCAACCTTAACAAAATTCTGTACCTGTTGTTTCGTTTTTAGGACAACATAAAAAGAAGTTTTTTTGGGCGACGGAAGTCGCGTGCATAGCTAGTTTACAAATATAATCGTCAGTAATGTAAATTGTGTGAGATAATGTCTTAAAAGTTAATAATTATGTTAATTAAACTCAATAAATAAAATGTAATTCAATTCTTACAATTTTAGAATAAAAATGAAAAATATATTTCTTAATATAAGATTAATTTTATACTTATATTTGATTATTTAATAAAATGTAAAATCATAAAGTATAATAATTAAAATGAAATGTACGTAGTCTTATTTAATTATGTTTGTTTTGTAATTCTTCCCATGAGTTGATTTTAGCACTCTTTGAGACACAGCTTTATTAGTATTTCGTGGTTAATGTATGAAGTCGATGTGAGCAGAGCACAATAAAGATTCTCGCTTGAGAATACAATGGAATATTTACCAAACAAATAAGAAAACATTTTTATTTTAGTCTGTTGCTTGTATTGCTCTTAGAATAAAGATACGAGGGGAAGCCCAGGGGCCAACCAATCCCAATGAAGAATCTTGCAAAACAGAGGCTTTGCACCGAAGCTATTTGCCATGCAAACTCGCGCTGAATCGCTCCTTCTCTGCAGCACGGAACCAATAGGCGCCCAGTTTATTTGACTGTCGTATACAGCACACAGTAGAGCAGCTTTCAATTTTGAAACGAAATCAGGAGAATACAGATGGCCTCGATACGGGAACTTAGAACACATTTATATTTGGATAAAAGATTATTTCCAAGCAAATACTCAATTACATTTTATAAATTGTATTAAATTTAATATAATTATGTTGCAGCAATTAAAAAAGTAATTTATTTTATCAGATTTACATGAAAGTTTTAGTACTTTATGCAGCGCATATGTTTGTCTCACGAATTTTAGTGGATGAAAAATGGAATCTGAGAGAAATAGACTTCTGTCAAGCCTAAAAATATTAATAATGTATGAAGTTCATTATTTGCACACAAAAAATTAAAACTAGGGTGTGATAAATGATAAATTTGGGGAACTAACTAACAGTTAATTAAATATGCTAAGAATATTTGTACTGGATTCCGAATCGGTGTCAGTCTTACGCAGTATGAGCCTCTGTTGTTAAATAAATGTCTATAATCTCTATTTACTGTATCTCACGATCCTACAGAACGTGACAATATTTACAAAACTTGGTTGGTGTTGTAAAAATATTTGCCAGTCAGATGCCAAATACAGAGATACTGTTGAAGAAAAATAGAGTTTTTTGAACATTTAAGAAATTGATATGGAACGAAAATGTCCTTAATTCGCTCTGAAATCTGGGAGCAAGCATCTCTGTGTCTTAGACTTTTCTAATATAAAGTTTATATGTATATCTCTTTATACAGGTTTGGATGCGTGGACAAATTGCGACAAAACTTGGTACTCATCATATGAAATCCCGAGGGAAAGCACGGGAAAGGCGAGAGGGTTAAGAAAAACTTTTTAAAAACATGAAAGAATTTATTTGAGAGCAATCTTCTTTGGGACTTTGATTTTTGCCACTAATTATAATTATTTATCCCAGAGTAATTTACGAACCCACCACTCTGTACTTTGCTCTATATTTAGCTTTAGAAAAATATTTTGATTTACTTTATTGTGAGATCTTGGAATTGTCAATTTTACACTGTTATCGTACTATAATTAAAACGATTGAAATGTGTACTTAATTTTCTTAGTAATCTAATAGAGATAAGGCATATGTAAGCTATCATATAAATAAATTCTCAGTTAATATTAACATTTGGTTCATAAATTATATTTATAAATTGGTGACATAAGTTTAAACACTCAAGTCATTTAGTAATAATAAACCGTAAAATATTTAGCACAAGGCGTATTAATAAACTTACAATCATAAATCAATCTCTCTTAGACAGTTCATTTTTAATAATAGTAAGTTGTGTTAGTATTAGGCTGATTTCCAATGTGTATAATGTTGAGACTAAAAAATTTAATTACCAGTCACTAAAAGAAATATGTGTACGGAAAAGGGAAGAAATGGTAATAAAAGAATACGGAGAAGAAAGGTAGATAAGTGAAGGAATACGGGGAATATAAAATCAATTTGGATGTAGTTTTATTTGGAAGTCTTACTGAATTGTTTTGTTATAAATGTGTAAATGATAGAGTTTTTATTAGGTCTGGTCGAGTGTATTATTCGTGTTACCGCAAATGGAACACTTACGTATAAAATGTAGCTACAGTCATGTAAAGAATAACAAAAGTTCATAAGTCAATTTATTTTCTACATCAGCGCCTGAGGCGTTCATTGGATCGTATTGTAGCCTATGATGGTTGGTGTTCATGAATGTAATTATCAGCGTTTCCTGGCATTCTTGGAATCAGAGGTTAAATGTTCATCCGGACCATTTCGTGGTTCTGAGCGGTAATCATAATCGATACAAAATATTTACGGTAGTGTTGAAGTCATCCATCTGAACGTTCTGAGAGACTGTTTGATCACTGCGTGACATCCCTAGGAATGTCTGCCTATGAACTGAATTTGTCGTAGTACAACCCAAATAAACCTCATGGACCGATTTAGTATTGCTGAATCATGGTTCTGTAATGTGTTATAATGAACGGGGGAGGGAGGGGTTGGATTATAACTTAAATAAAACTGAGTTATTGGATTATATTAAATAAAAACAAATTAAATTTATTTACAGAAAACAAAAGAAAGCAACAATAATTTCTAAATTGTAGGGTCCAACTTTTAAAAAATTTCCACGGCTAGCTCAATTACATTTAGTAAGACTATCTACTTACGGATAATTTTTATGGGCTTATCGTGCAGCAACAAAATTGTCAACACGCACTTTTCGATATTGGCACTAACACACCTGAGCTTTATTGTGGGACGTAAACAGCTTCGTCCATTCCTTCTTCCGCGAATTCTGTCCACCTCTGGAGCTCGTTCGTGGGCTCTGGGAAATTACTTGGATACCTGCTTACAGTTCACCTTGTTACAGGGACATCATTTTCTCAACTAGCACGCACTTTCCTGACATCCTACTTGTTCAACTCTCCATGCCCGACTTATCGAATTTCTCCTCCACGACTGGCGTGCCGTGGATCAAACACAACGCCTAAATTTCTCTCATCCATCCTCGCATCCTTCATTCACCCCAGCATGAGATGCATGGCGGATCACCTGACCCTAAGCCTCCAATCAAAATTAAACTTGTTCCGCGGTTTCTCTCCCTAATTTCTGGCCTTCCAAAATTCCCGACGTCAATAAACTGGATTCAGGTACCAGATTTTTAAGTCCGCAAACGTTGTTTGTTGTCTACAATATTCACCCAGTGGGGAAATAAAATGGCTATTTCCAGATACAGTGCGTATGGTGAAACCGAAGGGTGATGGAACAACGACGATATTTTTAGCATCCACAGCCAACGTGTATGTTTTCATATCATCTTTTGGTTCACCAGTAGTATATCATATCTTTATATATGATATATGTTATATTAAATTGTGAACATTTATGAGTCATGCTTCGTGGGCGTCGGACCTCTAAAATTTCTGCACAATTCAAATTGACGAGTCATCATAATAGTTTTGGCTGACGTGATAGGAGGCGCCATCATTCTCACAGCGAAACAGTGTTCACAATCACGTTTTAATAAGCAGGAATAAACTTACTGGGGTTATCAATTTTATGCATTCAATTCCTATCGCTTCATTAAACTCATTTTTCTTCAGATGATATTAAGTGATCAAACAATGAAAACATAAACACATTTCAAATTCATATTTGGAGTTGCATCGGCAGCATATTATTTACATCTATTGACAAGTGGAAAGCTAGTGAAACTAGAATCCGACTAACTATGGTGGTTTTCATCAGAAATTAGAGTTGAATGGTGTCTGGTTTCGTACCCATCATGCCAAGGAATTTAAAATTCCAAGGCTTTAAAAACCAGTGTCGGTGATGGCTGCCTCGTCTCCAGTGCTTCGCTCGTGCACTAATTTGTGATGTGCAAGGTTATTCCTCCGGGGATGTGCTGTGCATCTGCGAGTAAAAGACTGCACACTCGCGGCCGCTCATCAACGTCGTGAGAGAAGTTGCAAACTCGTCTCACCGGATGTGATGCGGCGGTCGCAACTTTGAGTGACCGTCACATGTTTTATTCACGAGGTCGGAGCAAACAGCCGCATCCGACAGGCTATATGAGAATTCGACAACAGCAGACCCTGCATGTCTGAATAATGTAACGGAGCTCCGTGTCACTTCGCAAGCCAGGCAACCTTTTGTTTAGACGACGTTTTCCTCGCTCATCTGTACGGAGAGCTAATCAATTTATCACTGACATTCAGTATTATATTCCTACTCTGCCAGTATTCATGAAAGTACGAGCACGATTTTTCAGTTGACTGATTAGTACCACATTTTACACTATACGGGAAAGGGAAAGATGTAATGAAAAAATCCTACATTTACTACATATACATATAGGACTATACAGTATGTTACACTTACTGTCGCGCTCCATACTTTATTTATTGCGTGTAAATAATGGATAATTCAATGTTGTTTTGTGAATGAGAAAAGACAAAGATTATTTTTTAAAAGGTAAATAAGTCTGTGACTAGTGCGGTAAGTCAACTGATGAAAGAAAAAGCATTGTTGTTTTAATTTTTTGTCAGCAACAATAAAGATAACGGAAAAGGCGCTCGGGGAAGTTGCGCGGAGTTTGATGTTCATGTGGAGATCACGTGAACTTGTTCTAGAATTTTCTGTAACAGTTCTGAGAGTGGAAGCGCATTAATCTGACCCAGACATGGCAGTGATACCAGTACATGCTGATTGGTGAATTTTGTTTTAGTGAGCGGGAAACGAAGAAGGGTGAAGAAATCGCTCCGAGTCAGAAGGTGGTTGGAGAAATCGGTGGAAGGTTTTGGCAGAGGGTTGCTACATTTTGTCTTAGAACATGGTACAGCGTGCTAGAATATTGACGGTAGAAGAACAGCGTCATGTGCGGGCGAGTAATCCGCATATAGCCATCAGAGAAAATCAGCGGGCGAAATCGTAAATATGAAAGTGAAATTCTGAGGTGGAAGCTCTTTAAGTAATGTTATAAGTGTATAACTGTAGTTTTCTATTTGCAATAAACTTTAGAGATTGTGGAATCAGTTAATAAAAGCATAGGTTTGGTCCTCTAAAGTGTTAAATATGAAGTTAGTAGAAAAGGGACAATTTTAGTATGCTGAGCCCTAATTTTATAGTAACATTTCAGCCCAGTGTTTTTGAACTGACCGCACAGACGGAGCCGGCAGCATTACTGGTGGAATGACAGCCTAACTTATGGGCCTGTAGCCAATCAGAGTCAGACAGCTGATTACATTTATTATTTCATTCTCGAAGGGATTCAGTAGGTTCCCCTGTGATTAAGACTAATGTTCTAATGTATTAATCTGCTTAAATTTGTGGGTATAGATTTAATTATGTAATTTGTTAGATTCTCTTGCTAAATATTGTGTCATGAATACTATTTAGAACAGAAAGTATTGTTAAATCAAATGTTATTATTTAAGACACCACATATTAGGTTATTACATTATGTAAAGTTAAATAATATAAGTGAAATATTGAACATTCCCAAAAAAGTTCAAATATATAAACTGGAGGAAATTAAAACACAACATAGATAACTGATTTGCCATTCGTCATTCATTTGTCATTCTTGAAGTGGTAGTTAGAGGAAGATTGCAGTTGTACAAGATGAACTTTATATCATTTTATAGTGTCACATAGCGTTAGAAAATACTTTCGCCGTGTATTGCTTCATTACATTGCGGGTCATATTGATATTAATATAGTGCATAATTGTTTAAAGCGAATCGAGGAGCTGCAGCAGAGACGTGTGGGTGTGCGTTATCTACTGATTGGCGTATTTATCATGTTCTCCAGATAGAGTTGTCATTCGTCATAAAACCAAATATATTTAATATTAATGTATGTAAGCGATAAATGATTTATTTAAATCAGAGGTATGGTGGACGATCCTTCATATATTAGAAAAATTGACTTACGTTTTCAAGAAATTTAAATCCAAGGGAGAAGAAATGCTTCTTTTAAAGCTCAGATAACGAGCGTAAATTTAGGGGAATAGAACGGAAAAATGTCGACCGGACCATGCAGCTTTGATCAATTTACACAGTGCCTATTTTTCATAAGCTGTGTAGAGTGTGATTAGTAAATTATAAGTGAGCCGAGCTCAGGTTTACAAGAATGGAGAGATGCCAAATCGGTCCTCGGGGCGTCAACTCGTCCGGTAAGCGGTAGGTCCTGGCTTCGAGCCCCGGGACCGGTCGATATTTTTCTATTATGATCCTCTATGCTTAAGTGAATATAAATAAATTAATTAATTTCAAAAGTAACTTTAAAGTTCAGAAAAACGTTTTAATTGATAATATTTTCAGCTAATTAAAAATTAAGCATAGTTAACCTCAGATATAAGTTTATTTATTACGAAAATTTAATCAAATTGGTGTACTTGTATTACTGGATTCATTACATGTAGGGTTACTGAAAGTATACACACTTCCCGTCCAAACATTTGAGCCCCCCTATGTGATTGCAACAAGAAATGCATTTTTGGCACGGAGAGAACATTTATGGTACTGAATTTGAATGGAAAAAAATTTTCTTAGGAAGGAATAAAACAAGCACTTTACTTCACTCACAGATTTCCAATTAGTGATTACCATTACTCGTTACTTATCCTGTCATGAGAGTTGAATATGTTTTATACTCCAGGGTAAGTAAAAATTATGGACGCGATTTGGTAAATTTATTATATGAAATCTAATTAACGTATCGTAATGTGAGGAATGCGGAAAGAAAGGGAAACTCTCAAAGTTTAGTTTCCCTCCCGCGTAGTTTCATTTTATACCACTACAAGTACGCAGGAAGTAGTTAAAAATGGCGGTGACTGTAGAGCAGAAGTCGTTCAGTGTGCTTGATTACCAACTTTATGATTAGTGTTCTACGGCATTTCCGTACAATGCATGGAAAACTGTATGTTTAATTCTTCGGAAACTTTTACAAATGAAACCCGCATCACAGCAGCCATTGCCATCTTAAGAAACACAAAATTAGTAAAAATACCGTTGACTCTCGAGAAATGAGAACTGCGTTTCTCTCTTATGCCGGTCACGCAACTGTGAAGATTAGCAGGATGCCATTAAAATACAATTATAAGACATTATTCAGCACTTACGGAAAAATCAGCGACCTACTGCGCCCCATCAAAGATGACTTAGGCCTAAAGACTAAGGGCATACAAAATGGCCTGTAAGTGCGGACAAACAATCAGGACAATTGAGGAAACACAGAACACCAGAGACACATAAGATTCAAAAAATACACCAAGTCTGCAAATCGTCAACCACATCCTTTCCACAGGTCATAAAATACAATTCCAAAACACGAAAGTTCTCCATAAATGTTATAAAGGTATAAAGGAGAGACTCAGATCCCCGGGCAAACAGTAAACACTTGACAACGATGGCAGTGACCGCCATCGAAACGTGACGTTAGGAAATCGTTACGTAATATAATAATACTTTTAATACTTTTTTGTAGAATTTATCCTTGATCAAGGTTGCTAGAAGCAAATTACTACAGTAGATAGGATAATATGTTTAAAAACAGGGGAGAGCTGCTTTAAACTGGTCTTGGAAAATATTTATTTTTAAACCTGATTATATTCTTAAGTTATTGAAATATTTCCTCGTAACCTTTAAGTTTACCGGGAATATAAGAAAGTTTACGTGTTTGCCTAGTGAAATTGTGGTGCGACAACAAACTAAATAAGCAATGGATATTTTAATTGTATTTTCCGGAACTCGTTTACTAATATTATGGTATTATTTGTACTTTTATTCATATTTGTTAACATTATGTTTATTGATGTAACAGCCACCGAGGGTAACTTTTGCAGTATCAATAAATTCATACATTCATGTTATCCCTTCACTGATGGAGTTAATTTTATAAAGCAACGTTTTAATATTATTTTTAAAAAATCGTGTTATTACAAAACACTAAAATGTGTGTTCAGTGTCTGTTTCAAATAATGAGTTGCAATTTTGTGTACCTTTTGTAATTATCTACTTGTATCAAGTGAGACTACGTAGAGGGCTTTACGTAAGTTACGAACAACTCCTGATTAAAACAACCTACGTGCCCTTTGCACGTGACTCCCTTCCCAAAATCAGAGGCAACTTGTTGGAGGCTACTAAGCCAATATCGCACTCGCACTGGAAGCTACAGATCAGGTAGAGGTTCTTTTAATCCTCTTTCCATATTGAACGCCTTGTTGGATTTAATAATGGCTTCAACCTGTAGACACCTGAATAGATAAGACGGGTTTATCTATTAATTTTATGTAATACGTAACAAAAAACAGCTTGCAGACAGTTAACAGTCTTGAACAGAATAAACGATTTGGACATTTCATATTCCGTTCCGTTAAATGGAGTTTGAATTTATTGGATCATCCTCATCTAAGAGTCCTGACTCTCAAAACAACGTGTTTTAGTCGTTTGAAGTGCTCCTTATCTAAGGGATTCTTTAAATTTTTAAGCAACAAATAATCATCAAGATAACTGAGACTGACTAGTTTATTTTAATGATATACGTCACTGAAAATAGTTAAACTGATTTTAAAGTCCCATTACTAAAATAGTGCATCATTATATGTAAACGATTGGCAAAACCATTTGTTTAATATTTTAACTCTTTACACTTAGAGTGAAAAGCGGTGGTATTTCAAAAAAGAAATTTATTTAAACATCTTGATTTACATCAATTAAACGTAGACGCAATTTTTATAAGCTCTGTATTGATTTAACAAATATAACATATAACACGGTTACAACCGGCGTCCAAATGGTTTCGAGACTGAAGAACATCCCAAACAAAGCCTTTATTGATAGTTTCAATTTTTTGTTTAAACGTTCTGTGCGTTGTACTCAAGTATGAGGAGACTAAGTAGAACACCTAACCCATAAAAACTTCATATTGCATTTAATCTATTTTCATTAATGCAGTGTCAAAACTTTTCTGACGCACGGTGCACATACTAAATTTATAATTATTATAATTTGTTTTGTGTAAGGTATATAGTGACTTCAAATACTTCAGCCAGAAAAATAGAAAATCAACAATAATACTTATATACAAGAATACTGATATACTTGATCATATATACAATCTATTTCTGGTGTATATAATGCCGTGTTCTATGAACTTAGATAAAACGAATACTATAGCAAATTGACTTTAGTTATGATAATATAAAGACTACACCTTCTGTATTTGCGTATAGTATCTTCGTTTTATTTAAATTGGAAACTATTTTTATTTTTACATAAAATCTAAAATTAAATTAAAGGACAATTTTGAGTTTGTCATCCTTGCAGGTGCAAAATTACACCGTTAACAATATAGTAGAGAAAATGAAATCCAATATTGTGATGGCGTAACTTCGTAGAATATTTAGGAAAAGATTTGTGACTCGTCAGTTTCGGTACTAAAAAGAGATATTTCATCATACTTCTATTGATGCCTATTGTATACGTTAATCTTTTGTCAATTTATCAAAGAGAATACTAGGAAAGAGTTCTCCATATGCTACCCATTTTTGTTTTTGGTGCAATGTGGAAAACCTTTCAGCGATCAGAATAGATTTAGGTAATATTCTGATGCGCCATGATATGGAGCCGTGCGGAAGGTACATCAAAGAATCGCCTCAATGAGGAGGACTGATATTTATTCAATAAACCCCTCTGGTAGTGACGTGGGCGATATCAGCAAAGGCTCCCAATCTGAATAAAGCCTGCCATCAATTTCAGACCGCCATGTCTGGCGCCCTAACACAATGGGTGGGCTCTTTGTTCAAGGGAAAAGACGGTGTATTGCTTCCCAGTTCCTCAGAAAATACGATCTCTAATTTAAGAAACCTTTTAAAAATTCTTTGGAAACACGTTTTCCTCCATTTTTAACATCTGAACATGTCGTGTTTTTACGGAATCATAAACTTTGATTTGATCGGTATTCACTTAAAGCGAGCTGCAAAATTATAAAAATGATTGTTTTATTTTCAGTTTTTTCTTGGAGAACGTTTTAGTTTACATTCAGATTAAGTTAACGGTTCAAGTACTAAATAGAGAATTCAATGTTTAAGTATTATAATAATATACTTGAAACTTAAAATAAATCCACCTAGAAACCAGATAAAAAGTAGAACACTCCATCGGTCAAATACCAATCCGTCACTTGGCTGATCAAAAATCGCCAATCAAAAAGCGCCTCGTAAATTGTTAATTTAAATATTTCCTAAACTATAAATTTAAAATACTTTAAAGTCGAAACTCAAAAGACCAGATTTCTAGGAATACAGTATCACATTATATATACATGTATGAAAATATAATTCTAACATTTACGTTATAGGTCAGTTTTCTACGAGTTGTTATATTCTTATTTTTCGTTTATAAAAGTACAACAGAGAATAGACCGTTACCCGAAGTTTAAATCAAGAGTGAATTAAGAAATAAAGTTAAAAGACATCTGACATGTTAGCCATGAATCACCAGTTACAATTTTTACAATCATTATTAAATAAATAAAAATATTACATATCATTAATGTTTCTATTACTCTTTGATGTATTAGAATGTATTGGAACGGATTAGAAAGCCCTTTTGTCTTCTTTTGCGTTATTGTGCCTCAGCTAGCTGCAGAAACGTAAGTTCTCGTAAATTCAATATTGGATTGTTAGGGCGCCAGGTACCTTTGCCACAAGAAAAATACCAAAAGGTTTAAGAAACAATAACACTCCATTTATTCGCAAGAGCCCTGGAAAAAAGTAATCTAAAACAGGACATGGTCATTACTCAATCAAACACAAATTAAACACACTTCGGCCAAATCGCTAGAAACACCACAACAATATTCGTCTTCGTAAATAAAATCAATTCAACTCCCTAGATTTTTGTCTTAGCTTCGGAATATCACCATTTAGGTTTGTGGCGTTTTCAATATCTGCAATAATCTACGCTGTCCCGAATTATCGCGAGTTCGCCATAGGTCGTCCGTCGTTTACCGCATCTCGCCGGCTACTACTAACACACTAAAACTTTATTTTTCGCCATCTTACAAGTATTAGATCACATGACCCTTCCAACCAATCACATTTCTCCTCTTAGCTGTCAACTCATCTTCGAACCAAGGCAAGAACATGTGAATAAACTTTACGCGCGTTACTGCTGGCGGCTCCAGTCTCGCGATACGTCAAACAATATGCAACAATGTAGTCTGCCGTTTGAAGGCTGACTTTGTCGCTATCTGGGACGGTGCTGTAACTTACATCTTACAGTATATATATGTATGAAACAATACCAGTAAAATGTATTTTCTGTCAATTGAAAGACTTTCTTAAGCACAACTTTAAATTAAAATGTAATACAAAAAATTTGGGAAGCACTGACATTTAAATTTTTTCTTTATTTGTTTTCTTTACTTTACACGCAACAGTGGGAGACAAATTTAAATTAAATGACCACAGTTCACCTGCTTTTTTTACTTCTATAATTCTTGCAAAAATATAGTAATCTTAATGATTAAAAGAAAATTTATTTCTGAATATGTTTACCAATCGAGTTCAGTTCCTTTGCTCCAGTGAGATCCAAAGTTATTATGTCCTCAGTTGAAAAAATGTTTGAACCGTGCATAATAAGAGTTAAATCTCAGATAAATCTGTTTTTCGGCAATACTTCTCTTTCCTCTGCCCAATGTTTGATCTAAGTTTCTTTTAAAGTGATCTACAGAGGTCCTTCGGATTAACTTTCAACTATTTCTTTTTTAAATGTCTTTCCTCACATTTATTTGAGCGGGTATCAACAGACACGGAACACATCGAGAACTTCATACATAAACTGACCTTTATTTTTTTTAAATTAGTTAATCCTGTAATTGATGGGTTTTGGTGCTGATGAAAATCCTCCGAAAACTGTCTTGAACTCAGTTTGGACCGAGGCCGTTGTCCACTATTTTGAACAAACACTTGACATTATATCCATTTTCACGAAACATTTAAGTCAATTAGTAGATTATGCCAACCAATTACATTTGATGGTGTGTATGTGCAATTCGGAATCACGTTCGCTTGACAACATTTTTCTGCCCTTTCATGGAAACTGACAATAATTTTTCCAAATATTGTTTTTGCTAATGATGGTGTACACGGTTGATTAATTGAAAATATTTTTTATATGAAACTGTAATGAAAAGTAAAATGTTCCATACATGTGTGCTAAACTCGTCGACCATTGCTTATTATTTTGCTGAAGTGTTGCCCCGGGCGCGCGTTATTGCGACATTGAGGTGCAGCAGGCTGTGAGATTGAGATGAAGCCGTACGTGTTTGCGCAGCTATTGACGTGGAAATATCGGTTCTTTGTTGTCTTCGTCTGGGCCTGAGATTTGTTCGCAGAAGGAAGGCAGTGTACGCAGCAGAAAGTCAATTCATGTCAACTTCCCACGTTACTACGCGGCCTCAGGGAGCGTGTACCGACACACACCTTTTCATTGATGCTATAGAGACCAGTATAACGATAAGTTTTATCTTCTCCTTTCTTTTATGTCTCTATATCAAACTTGGTTTCAGTGCGAAACTTTACAAATATCATGCGCCAGTGATATTAGTAAACTGCAGGTGATTTAATTTTGTCTGTGACGAGCTACACGAAAAATAACATGGGAAGGATTTGAAAGTGGCAAGGTAGCTAATAGTTTAAAAAATAACACATCAACACTGAGTAACATTGTAAATAGACGGTCATTACACACTGTACAGTAGATCTTTAATCCCATCTAAATTAAATTATTAAAAAGAAAATTGAATATTTCTTTGTTTATAAGCTATTTTGTTTTTAGAAATAACTAAAAAATAACTTCAAACATATTTACAAAAAATTCATTCTGGGGCACGAATACGGAAACGACACTAATTGGAATAAATAGAAAATTGTGGCTAGGAAAAGCAAAGATTAACATTTTATCAACACAATATTTAAATGCTTTGTCATTTTTAACACACAAATAATTGTAAATACCAAAAACAGAAACTTGATAAGTGCCCGTTGTAATTAATAGTTTATCGCAAAATTGTACATAGAAATATGTACATGACTTACGCCTACTGATTCCAAATGGAGTCATTACATTTTGGCCACAATATTATAGTTTGGGGCGTACATTAAGAAAGTGTAATATATGCATATTATTCTCTAATTCAATATGAAATACAACCAATAGCGGCAAAATTATATATATATATATAATACATAACTAGAAGTAATGTATAAATTTTCTAGTACAGTTGAAAGTTGGACCGCCGCACGCATGTCAATTAACAGAAAAAGATAGTAACTTAACAATAACATATAATAGAGAATCAACTGCAATAAACGGAATTACAACACATGATAACAATTAGAATCAGTGTCCGCATACTATGAGCTTCAAAATTCCTATTGGAATCACGGGTAGAAAGGATTAAAAAATTGGCTAATTGATGTTAATTCACTTTGCGATCTCTTCGCCTTACCCGTTTTTCGCCAATATAGAGAAAGGGAGAGCAAGGTAGCGATGCAGGGAAAACCCGAGAAACAAACATGATGGGCTTTGCTGTGAGGACGCTGCATTCCCTTCTCCGTGCCTTTACAAGGTTTGGTGGCAGCTGGCTGACTGTTCTAATGGAAACAGTGAATAACTCTTGTCGTATTCTGAAGATCTGTTACCTCGTAACATACACTGCTTAGCTAAAAACGAGCGGGAGAACTAGATATTTAAATGTAACCCACTGTTATAAAAGTTTTTTTTTGCATCACAGGCTACAGGAGGATGATTATGACACAGGAAACTCGCCTTTAATAACATTGGAAGGGAATTGAAAAGGGGGAATGTGGAAGTTAGAGCAAGATAGTTAAGGGTTGACTAGGGCCCCCGGGCTACAGTTATAGATTCTACCAGGTGTCAACTAAAGAGATGCAGAAAAAATACTAGAAAACCTGCATCAGGTGTGACGAAACGAGTTTTTTTTACATTTTTACTGCGAGATACAAAATCTCTTCCGTGACGTAAATGATTGGCCTGACTAATCGACGCACCTCGGGTACGTCACTGCTTACCACGCCAAAGCTCATCAGAAGCCACAACTTGAACTGTAGTTAAAGCTGTGAACAAGCAGCTAGCTTTAAACTTGAATTACTCTTTCAGTCGAGGATGATAGAGATTGCGATAGAAACAATTTAATTGATAATTGTATGAAGATCACAAAATAAAAACAATATTTTAAATATTTCTATGCTAAATAGTGAATGAAAAATAAAATTGAAATGATATCTATCTGTTTAATAATATTTTCTGACGAAAACCAGAAAGTTTTTCAATACAAAAAGTTTTATTTCAATCATCCATAATTTTATACATGCAATCCTTTCTGTATTTTAGAAACACACTCATCTGTCAAAAAAACATAACTAAGAAAAACATTTCTGTAGATAATTAAAACAAATGTTTGATTAATAAATTACATAGGGAGTAAAGAGTCATGAAATGTTTATTAATTAATTAATAAAATGATTACTCCAGCGAGTACAATATAGTCTCTAGTTTTGGAATAATAAGATAAGGCCTTAATTAATATTATAGTATAAAGTTACAGCCAAAATTTATTATATTTTCTGATTATATTTTATATTTCTAAGATATGTATTGATTAGGTTCCAAAAATTTATAAAAATAAATTTGAAATTTTTCTTAAACTTTGGCCATACTTAAACGCCTGTTGTAACCAAAATGGCAAAATGTATCGGTTTAATAGTATTTATTTTATTAATGACAATCTTAATCAATAAAAAATCTTAAATATAAAGTATAAACTTATTAACTAGATTAGTAGTTATGGTATTTGTGCTATTTTTAAATCGTGTAATAATTTAACTTACTCAAAAATACTAAATTTAATATCAACATTTAAGCTAAACATATAGATGTATATAAAATTAGTTGTTTAGATTGAAGACCTTGCACGTCGGCTAAACCAAATGCTCTTTAATATTTCCTATTAATGAACATAAAATTAATTTAAAATACAGTACATGTACATGCTTATTTAAATAATAATAAATTTGACTTTGTGCTTTAAGCACAATCAAAAATTTATTCGCTGGTATATTATGAACTTGTAAGTAAAATTCCATAATTTTTATATAATTGTATTATATTTTTAGACTGTGGTTTTCATTTTTCTTGGTATTTTTAGATTTATAATTCCCCTGGAGAAGTTCCAATGATAGTCGTGCTATTGTCATTCTTATGCGCTAAATTTTTCTTATTAAATTTTATTTCTGACTTTTTGGCTGTTGTATTAATTTGTTACAAAGTACGTTTGTTATGGGAAACCTATTTTTAGTATTATCTGATTGAATAAAAATATACAACTAAAAGTTTTAAACTCAGTATATTTTTATTAATTCGTAGTAATTTGTGAGAACATTTCATTGATTAGGATGTTCCCAAGAAATGTCTCAGCCTTCATTTACAATTAAAAGCGTTCATCCTAATATGGTTCTCTTGTTACAAATGCAGTGAAATGAATAAAACATTTCACGCGGATAATAACAAACGCGTTGTCTGAAACTGAAGCATATTTCTCACAAAATTACACAATGCCCGAGAGATTCACGAGCAGCACTAACTGCAATGTTTGTGTGGTTTCCATTAACTTGAGTTGACACATTCAAGGTATAATGCCATCTACCCTTAAAAGCCATGCGTCTCATGAGCATCGTAAACGTTTAGCTTCACTGTGTTGATGGAAGGACATATTTTAAATGTTGACTCTGTGAACGGTGGATGGAACATCCGTGAATTATTAATACGTAATATTTTGGATACTAAAAATGTTTGTATACTCTTATAAAAATAAATGACTACGGGAATTTTGGATTGTACTTGGGATTGTATTGCATAGTAATTCAGAGAGATTCCTTGAGCATCACCATGAACTTAGTCTCATAAACTCCACTAGTCTGTTAGACTACAGATTTAAAATAGATATTCCTTCTAATTATGTGCTTTTAATGCATATTCTAACCGAAACATAACATATTTTTAAAAAATATAATGAAGGAGGATTGACTATAAATCATGTATTGTACAATATCTTTTAATTAAATTAACACAACATTCTATGTTTATTTATTGACCATACGAATTAAAAAAGTATTTATACTGCTTAGATTGCTCAATCCGTTATGTTCGTTAGTAGAAGATCACGGGGCACTCCTCAATTTGTAGAGGAAAACGTGAACAAGAATCAGGCGGCAAACGCAGCAATATTGTTGACATTCGATGCTGGAACGGATAACACGGTGGCAATCTACGGTTGTGTGCTTTCTTGTCATACTACTTGAGACAACCTCAATTCCGAAAGAAGATTATTGCTTCTTTTGAATCATATTACGGTAGACGATAGGTAAATAATTATAATATAATTTAATTTCAAAGAGGAAAGACAAGAATAGAGAATGTCGACCGGACCCAGGACTTGAACACAGGGCCTTTCAAGCTTTCCGACCACTGAGCTAGTCCATAGGGCCCCAAGGGCGGTGCCCCCTGAAAGCACGCATCGCCTGCATGGGGGTCTACCATTTTCTACAACCCCTCTGTACATGGTGTTAGTACACTAACTGGAACACAAGGATCGGGATTTTGTGTTTGATCCGTACCTGAGGGCATAATACCCTTTAATACGGTCGTTCGCGGAGGTAGATTGTGAGATAAACAGAATGACGAGCATAGGGCTGACGGAAAAAAGTGCCGATAATTTAACCAGAAGGGTCTCCTTACCGGGAAAAAAACCTCAGCGATAGTAAGAGGGGTTGAAGGGCACAAGGAGCTAGAATACCGCTCTTGTGCGACAGCAACATGCGTTTGGAAATTTTTGGTTGGATATTGTTAGTATTAGGGCTTGGGTATCATGCGCGTCCACGTCCGGATCGCCGAGCATGTCCTGTAACAATCCGTTAGCAAGCGTGGTCAATAAAGTCGACATTTTTACATTCTTGTCTTTCTTATACATTTAGCTATACGCTCTTCACTTGAACTTCAATTGAAGCATTTCTACTTCCTTTGAACATAATTTGACTTTTTGCAGTCATCTATTTGATAGAGAGATAAAATTCCAAACAAGTGGTAAATTTCCCACAGTTCAAACCGACTTTTCTGCTTTCTTGTGAATTTAAATTAAATCCCATCAGGTTTCAATAGTTTAACAAACCAAGATTCTACATGTCAGGATGGGGTGTATTCGAACGTTTAACTGATATTGAGAGTGACATCGCACAGCCTTTCGTATATAATTTTTAGTTTTTCATCACCGTGGGCGTTAACAAAATGTTTATGCCAATGGTGGTCTCCCGTTTTATTACTTCCTACGAATTTTGGATCAAGTCCGTCGTCTTGATATTATGCGGTGGTAGCGGCCAAGATTACCTGTGACGTATAAAGGTGGGGGGGCGGGGCGGTATGTGAGCCCGTGGACGACAACATCTTTCTTCTGGTTTTGGACGTCGGCTTGCACGGCCGAAGGCAGCTCTGGGTCCAGAGCTGCCCTCGGAAGCGAGCGGCGATGCGAGCCTGAAATTTTACTCCGACTTTGTACTAGGTTCCATGAACTTTTAAATGATTATTTTTTTTATTTTATTCACGTGAAGAAACCTTTGTTTGTGCTTTGGTTTTCGCTTATTCCTCCCTACCTGCCATGTGGCAACCCGATAAGTCTGAACTGAACTATGATGACAAAAAGGAGGGATTCGTTACTATATATATATATATATATATATATATTGTATATATATATATATATATATTATATATATATTGTATATATACATAAACTAATACCTTTTAGTTTATATAACCTAACATAAATAGAAGGCAGAATTGCACTTATGCTCCTTGCATGAAATTATCACTCATCATTCATTCCTGGATATTATTTTACATGTGTGTGTTGTTTTCGATATTATGTCAATCATGCTGTGTATGAAGACTACATTCGAATATATTAGTACACATTATTAAGAATTATTTAAATACCAGGAATAGACTATAAAATATTTACAAAAACATAAAACTAAAGAAAACATCAGGTTTTTATTAGCCAAATTATCTCGTTTCATGACTGAATGTGTAAAATAACGACGCATAATAAAACCCACTTATCGAATATGTAGATAATTTCACGTGACTGCTGAAACAAAATACCCTTCCGACTTTGTGAGTACATAATTATATTTGTTCTTCACCCATCTTCCGAAATGTTTTCCAGATTATTGATGTAAAATTTAAACCAACTTTACATACGATATTAAAGTAGTTATTGCTTAGAAGAAACTTTATTAGATTATATTTTAGATTTGGTAATGACTATCTTACTTATTTCCTACTTCGGTAATTATTTCTAAGTTGTTCTAATTTTTAACCACAATTTTTATATAATATGCTATTATACAAGGGAACCAAAAACTGAAAGACCATTTGAGTTTATGTTAATAAGTGATGGTATTCTGTTTATCTATTGAAACAGCTTTTAAGAACATCAAAATCTACTCACAGGATGCGTTTTAGTAAAACATAATACTAGATTGTTAATTTGATATTTAATGTCCTCATTTGGAAAAAAATTACATACAAATTAAAGAGCTAGTTATTTCCATTTTTCCCTCTCTTTTATTGATTTGTCGTATAACTAACTACCTATACAGAAAGCTTGCCGCACAAATTGCTTCTTGTAGGTAACAGCAAGCCGTGGCGCAACAGACAGGCTGTCGATACGAGCAGTCTGGGCCTCCGATTGGATCAATGTCACAAGACCTGCTTCTTCTTCCACATTATTACTTTACTAGAAACGTCACGTGACGATCGGATAATTACTTCAACTATTGAGATCAATTGTTACACTGCAGAATTGTCATGTTCTTCACCTACACATACCACTGAAGACCTTGATCCTAGCGGCCAGAACACGATAATAGATTAATACCCATAGGCAGAGAAAAAACTGCGACTATAGCCTTTTCCAAATGGGAACCGTTCTGGAAGAAAAAGGACAAACGTTGCCACATCGCGTTACTTCCCATTCGCAAGCTTTTAATTTCTACATAACATATCCCATTTCCGCCCTAATTTACTTAGCCCATTCCACCCTCGGTCTTCCTCTTCTGTTCTTACCACACACAATTCCCTCTAATGTTAATTATATAAACGTGGCCCGTTAATCATTTAAAATTACCTACTTTAAAGGATACGACGAGGAATTGAGGATCTATTATCTGTTAAGCCCGGGCTTCCTCACTGTTCCGCGCTCCCTGAATAGGTGTTCCGCAAAGAAATTAGAGTGATTTTTTCTAAACTATGAATTATAATATCCTGTTATAATGCCACTTAATCAGTTCGTAAGACGAAAATTCCGTATGAATTTAACGGGAGAAAGTGGAAACATTTCTCACACCTTTCTTTGTTTCTAGCTTGCTTTGGAACCGATTCAGCAACGTTGCGTATCAAAGAAACCCTATTTGTTGTTTTACGCTACAATAGGAAACATGAGTAACAATGAACAAATGTGGCCTTGTTCAGTTAATTAGAATCCTGTACGAGTGAGATAGAGATTTCCATAGTCCAGAGTTATACATATAATATTTATTTTAAAGTTAGACTCAGAAAATTATATTTGAATATTTTATTTAATTTGACAAAGAGCAGCTATGGCCAACAAATAAACTAACCTTAGCACATTTGTTTCTGGAATGAAATTCTACAGCGCATAATTGCAATCTCTCAGTGCAGCGATTATGAATCGGAGGTCCACAGAAAAATTTTAGTGGTGCGCTTTAGATAATGAAATTTTTTTTTGCTGGCAAACAAAATACATATAGTCACAAACGTATCTATTAATTTACGTATTTCAGAAGATTTCTACATATTGTCATAATGATCCATTTAAAAAATATCTCCTTATTTAAGGTGTTAAATTTTACTGTTGTTTCGACATTAATAATGTCTTGTTAGGTAAGGTAACAAATCAGCAAAACAAAGGAAGGGGGCGAATGAGAATCAGAAATTCGTTTTAAAAGAAATACTGCTAACAAAAAATTTCCACAAATTTCAAAAAAATGTTATGAATGAAGCCGTAAAAATGATAAACTATGTAATTTCCAGATTAAATGAAATGAAATGGGTAGTGAACATAAAGGAAAAAAATAATTCAGGAAAATATTTTGTTGAATTTTTAATAAATCCTTCACTATTGATCATATATGACGGATATTTTTACGAATTGTAATTAATTTATCATTACAAGGAACAAGCGAATATTAAAATTTTAATAGAAGAGATAAAATTGCATGTTTTGGTTAAAAATACAATTTTGGATTTCATCAGTGAATCTAATGATTTTAATTGTTTTCCTACCTTATATGAATGTTTTAATGAATTTAATTTTGAAGTAGGTCATGATGTTTTAGAATATCAAAATAGGTTGAAATCAACTGTTTTGCAATATTTTCTGAAAAATAGGAAGGACGATTCCTGGGTTCAGAATCCATTTTCCGCGACAGTTAAACCGGTAACTTCAATGCAAGTGACTTATAAAATCTAATTGATTTAATCAGTGACTCTCATTTGAAACAAATATTTCTGAGTGAGTTTGTCAGAAGAGTATCCCAATATTTCGAATCAAGCTATTATTGTTTTACTTCAGATTTCTATAACCCATTTATGCGAAGGCTGATTTTGTTATTATGCTGTAATGAAATCAAAGTGTAGAAACAGGTTCGACGCCACACCAGATATTAGAATTCAACATACAAATATTTTGTCTGATATCAGAAAGATATGTAATTCAAGGATATAAAATCATCAGAGCCATTAAATGCTTTATTTATTAATATTTTGTTTATATTATAGTTTTATGTTTAAAAATAATTAATTAATAATAATTTTTGTTTAAATTTACAAGTAGGAATTACCCAACCTATAAAATAAACCAAGGGTTCGATAATATTGTCTGATTATGTGAAGTGTTCCATTGCAGAAAAGTTTTGGGAAACCCTGTGCTAAACTTACAGTCAATTGGAGTTATAATTACTAAAAAATGGTTGACAATCCTATCGAATTCAAGTTTTTTTTAAAAACAATGTTGTGACTAATAAATACACAATCTTATACTTGGAATTATTTCATGACAACTAAGAGGGCATTATTAAGTAGTCATATTTTTGGGATGATAATTATTACTGTAAAACACAAGTAAAAATGCTGTATTAGCAAACATGGATTAATTTATTTTTTACAGATCAATTTTTTTTAGATTTGTCATGCGTGGGTCATTGACTGTGGGGGAGGATGGCGGATGATTGCATTCTCTTTAAAAATCAAACGAAAATTGAAATACATATGTGTCACAAATAATTTCAAGTCTAATTGTGCAATGGCTTTTCCGTTCTTTCATTGCGGCGTATCGACCTGTCAATTGCTTCACTGTCAACATCAATTCATAAATCAAAGTATCTGCTTTCAAAGCTTATACACATTTCGACTCTATTAATCAGCTTTTCATCCGGGGAAATCGTACAGAATTTATTCTTCATCAGCGATAGAGCTTGCCGACACAGCTGCTAGGCTGCCAATCCGTTTGATATTCTGAAACCAGATTTACGCGACGCGAGCGAGACTAATTCCCACAGCTGAATTTATATGGCAGGATGTTGATGGCTCCCATTGGTTTCGCCAGCCACTCCTTTCATGGGGTTGTTTGTCAATTATTGTCCGCAGCACTCGACATGTCGGAGGTTTGATTCTGGCCGTGCTCGACTATTTATGGAGTGGCGAAAATGAACAACCAAATAGTTTTGTCCGAAGCAAGAAGTGCGTCGCAGTTTTATATAGAAGAAAAAAACATTTATATTCTCAATTTCATTTTACATAAATTTTTTACTTTGTGGTTGTTTTTTTCGTTTTATAATATTGTAAATGTTTCTTGAAACATACGCTTGAAACAAAAAGGAAACTATACAGTGCTTTCATAACTTATATCCCTAACACACAAGGTTAAAATGAACTTTTCGGCTCAATGTTTGTGCGTTGGGCTCATTTTAAAATTCATCCGTTTATATCTTACGTGCTGGGTGGCCGGCTATGTCCAGGAATTCATCTAGCCATACTGAATACAGAAATGTACATATTTTTGACCTGGAATCTGGGATTTCTATACCTCTTTCCCATTTACCTTAGGGTATCAATGTATAACTGTGAGCGTCTTACCTCAAAATATAGTTAAGTAACAACAGAGAAAAATGTAGTATTCCTTAGATTACTCGTGCCATTTTTTAATTTAGAATAGCTCGTGAATTATTTTAGAAGTATGTTTGTTGATGAAGCCCATAGGATACGAATTACTAATTAAAATATCGCTAACCATCTTATATTTTTATTATAGAATTTTGAATTTGATAAAAGTATGACTTTGTCAATAAGGTTGTACACCATAACTTTTTTCATAAATGTTGGGTGATTGGAGCGTCCTGAATAGTTTGGTTTTGGAGTAGGTCAGTTTCAATTGTGTTATTGTTGTTGATGACGACACAGGCATGAAGAGAACTATTTTTTTTGTCGTTTTCCAAATCAAACCTAAACTGTTATGTTTCGTAACAATTGTTGAAAACGTCAATGATGGTGTTAACTTAGTTTTTATTAATGATGCAAATAATGTTATCGACAAAACGGTAATATTTTGTCGGTTTAACATTTAATTTGTTTAAACAATGAGTTCTAGATCCCTCATTACAATTTCAGCGAATATTCCCTGTTTTAATGTCCCACCATTCATTTCTTTGTAGAACACTATACAAGGAATAGTTTACGGATAAGGATGAAACTCATAATATAAAAATCATTTTAGTATATATCAATAAAACTAATGAATTATTAAAAAGTTAATTTATCTATATGCAACCTGGAGCAACAACAAAATAAATACTTTTATATATTGTAACATAGAAATTAACGCCTGCTCAAGTTAATATGAAAAAGTTTATCGAGAAAAAATTACAAAGGGAATTCAAAACTTTTGAAGACAATTACTGTTGTTAACTAACGGCGATTATATGTGGACTGGAAATTAAGACAAATATCTAATTCTATCGTTAAAATAGAGCCTTGGAAAATGGAAACTATGATTAAATTTATTAATACAATGCTGAGAAATGGGCTCGTGTTTACAGCTTAAAATTAGTCATATGTTCTTTAATTATGGTATCAAAAGAATTTTTTGTTGGGCCTATTTAAGAAAACCACAATTAATTTTATAAATTTGCAGTGTGAAACATCTTTGTAGAATTTTTATGTCCTCTGATGAAACTATAAAAAGAGGGGTTGGACTTAAAATTCGCAGAATAATGAAGTATTTTAGATAAATTATCACCAGATTTTTGGGCTAGCTGTGTGTTCATATTTATTTCCGGATGTTGCAGGGAAAGTAATGAGAGGCTGAGGTAAGTATCGTCCTGGAAAGTAACACTATTAACTTCATAATTTAAAAAAATTAATATCGGAAATGCTGTACATTAAAAATAAACCTGTATTATCACATTAATATTAACCCTGACACTGAAAATATAAAAATACACTCTTTTTTATGTAGTCTATTGACTATGTTTTGTGTTTCACTTAAGGTTTAGATGCTTGCTAATTTACTGTCCATATGTAATTACCGTTAGATAAAAAAGCTAATTGGCACCTAAACGTCCAGACTTTTTAAATTTACTTTGTAATTGTTTCTCATAGTTGTCTTCTTATAAGGTCGAATTTTTATTACTTTTACATATTTCTAAGAATACCATAATGTGATGAACGCAATAATTAATATTCATATAGACTTTCTATTTCTATTTAGATGCAAGAGTATGTATTCATTTGTGGACTGAATCGGTATTTGCCGTTTTGAATATAGCAGGTAGTCTCCCTGCCACGTATCGGGAACCTGCGAATCTCATTTAATGAATGCCTCTCTTAGCTGCACGTGAATTCGTTGCTAATTAGTTCATAATGCGCCAAATACTACGAAATACGGTTTGCCTTGACGGAGATCTACACCAAGCAGGGGTGGGGGCAATTAGTGAAGCATCACTGAAGTGCTACTTGAGACATAATGTGAAAAGCTAACAAGTACAATTGTGCGGTGAAATGCGTAACTCCTTTTCATTGGAATGTATAGTTTCCAGTCCCACAATTACAGTGTTTGAGGCAGAGTCTGTTCATACGAAGTACTTGACTGATATGAAATGGTTATTCGGGAATGATGCTACTTTCTGTAACAAACTCTTTAAAAATACTGATGTTTGTAAAAATGCTTCAAAAAGATTTATTTAAAAATATATATTGTTTTATACATTATTATAAAAAAACTATGCAGTGGTAAAGGACTTAATAAATTGACGAAGAAAATTATGACAAATTACGAATTATTTAATTGTTTTGTAAGAAATATTTTGTTAAATTTCCAAATAATGTACTCACCACAGAATGGTTTATAATTATATTTGTGGAACGAAATTGCATCTCCCGAGTGCTTTATAATTGTAGATTGTATTTATTCATAATTCTCTTTATGTCTATATATCAATCACGCATCAAATAGCTGCTAACAATTATTTGTTGGTATGTAAGGAAAATTGCAAAAGTATCATTGAACTACTTTTTTCAAAAATAACTTATATACTAAAATGGTAGTGAACATTCGAAGATTAATAATGAACAAACAAAACATATGGATCAAGGGAAACTTATCATTGATTAAAAATACTGTAAAATGATTGAAATATCTAGTATCTGTACAGTTATCAATTTTGAAACGTAATATTGACATCTAATTATTTGTACCAGTATTTTACGTAAGTGCTCCTTTAAAATCATTAAAATTATTTTATATTATAGTTTGGCTAAAACTTACGTTGTTATTACACATTACGCATTTATCAAAGTAAAAATGCAATGCAACTAATAGATTTGCTGCTGAAATTCTCGTTAACAGTTTAAGATTTGACTTTCGGGGTTTAAATTATCGAGTAGTGGACACTTCCATTAAGACTCTTAATGATCATGAACTGGTTCCCAAACAGCAAAGATATGTTGCACTTAATTAATGTTGGAAATTCGTCAGATATTTCTGATAATAAAACCAGATCCGTGCTAATATTGTGACGAAGTAGTTTCTATGGCGCGGAAATAGTGGATGGTACAGATCATTGGTCAAACCAGTTCAGGTGAGTTTGGTTCGAATTCAAAGTAATTTACTCAGGGTACGTCGAACAAGATAAAATAAAAAAAAACTAAAAAAGAAAATGGGCTAGGGTAAATTTAAATTTTATAGCAAATTATGATAGAATCTTGAGTGATAGGCTCATGCAACGTAATATGATTTTAAACAAAACATTACAAATAAATATGAGTAAAGTTTTGATATAATATAATTGTCGGTTAGGAACTTTTATGTAAGGTTGCATCTGATTTCGTATAATGTACTACTAACTGTAAGCGAACTATTTCTAGTACATGTTCCAATACTTTCTTTGCGATAAATAGTGTGTTGCTTTATAGCGATTTTTTTAGCGTCTGAAATTATTTTTATAGGACGCTAGACCAACGCACGTAGTTTTTGGGATTTTTTTCCGTTTAAGCTGCAATTTTATAGAGCATATAGGAATCTATTTGTGATGGAGTATGACGAACGGCAATGCTAAAATTAGAGACACTTCGACGATGAGATTTACAGACAGTAAATCGGTATCATTCCGTCGAAGAAGATGACATATACTAATGAATCAAGATTCTGATTCGTCATTATAAAATTAGCAGTCACTACCGAAAACATAAAACGTTTTGTGAACTAGATTCGTCGGATATCTTTATAGAAGGAAAAGGACTCGAAGGAGTTGTAACTGGAGGAGGATGGAAGGAGCAGTTAAAGGTTTGAAGGGTGACATATACTGGCCGAATTTTTAAAAAGGACTGCAAAGAAACAGATTCTCAGTTTATAGACAGTGATAGTTTGGTAGGCACAGGTTTTTAACTTATTTTTTGATATTTTGGTGGGGGCGGATACAGAAAAAGCGGAGATGAGGAGGAACGGTTTTGTTGGAGGGAAGATAATGTGGGGATAGAAATTTATGTATGGAGGTCTTCAAGCCCTCTTTATTCATGTATCTTCTTGCTTGGCTCTACGCCCATTGAGGGCCTTGGCCTACCGAGTCGACTGTGGACTGTCATCTTAAATGACATATACAGTCAGAGTATCGATTCTCCAGGAGCATTACGGCACAAACATCCAAGCCCTGCCAGGATTCGACCCCTGGACCAAGGTGTTGTGATGTAGCGACCCCTGACTTTTTTTTAGGTTAACAGGCTACATGCATAATAATTTATTTTTCATTATTTTCAAATGAACTGCGACTAGATTTATAATATATGCCTGTAAAATGACTTGAGTCAATAAAAAAAGTCTGAAGATCGCTCGGACAAGGTCTGGACTTGAGACTTGACATAATATGATACATCTCTGTTAGTTCAGTGACATCAAGTACGGTCTGGGAAGAGAAAACCTGGATACTTACATGTTTCCCATCCGAAGTCGACTGATATTCAGATAATTTAGTTGCTTGTCTCAGGCGCTCACATCCTTCGAATTAAAGTCTCAACACCAGGTCCACGAAGAAGAAGAAGAAGACGTGGTATACTCAGCTTTTTGATCCCACACCCTTCTGACAGTTCTGCAGATCTGTCTGCGTAGTCCAGGTCTGCAGGCAATTGTCTGACGTGTCAGGAAACGTCGTGTTTTAATCGCGGTTAGGAAAGTTATTCTTTGCTCTGAAACTTTTTGCTACAATAATAATTGTTCCACATGAATTTTATTTCAGAGAGAGTATTGATAATTATGATTATTAATTCCTTATATGTATATGAAAAGACGGATCCATATCGACCTTCGATAACAAGTTTGAATTTCCTTGTCATGCAGTTACGGCAAGCAAGTATTATTTTTCCACGATCCACCAAAGAAATTTTCCTCGACCCCGTTATCGCAGCTGTTCTCATTAGAACTACAGGGAACCGGGTAGATATTTTCGGCAAACGTTTGAGGTTTGTGATATCTAGTTTAGTTAACTGAACCTTTATCTGGAGCAGACTTAGGGTGCAGCATAACGAATCTAGCACTGGCTCAGAGACCAATATTTCGTGTAATGGGCGGAACAGGGGAGCACATGTGTAGTCCCGAGGGCAGATTTATACGTAATGCCGGCTGTCGATAAAGCTATAAATAATCTGGGCGAGGGTCCCAAGCCTCCTGCTCCAAGGCATGATAAGTCAAACTCGCAAAACCCAGTCGTAAATATCCTGCGAAAAGCGGAACCAAGGCAATTGGGCGGCGAGTGGGGGCTTGGCCCGTATATAACAAGTAGGAACACTCTGACTTGCCTTGCCTTGCCTTCCCTTCCTCTGCCTAGCTTCATTCTGAACGCCATAGGCCGTAGTTATAGTTAAAATAATAGCGTACTTTAATACTAACCACGTAATCATAATGGAGAAATAATTTGATTCTTGAAACCGGAGCAGTTTTTAATGGATCTGAATATATGCTGACCCATAAAGGATTATGCCGATGCAATAATATTTAAATCTTAAATTCGATCAAATTTAGTTTAGGAATTGGATGAGAAAATGCCTGTCAGAGAAAAGGTTAGACGAGGAAAATGAGCATTTGCCTCGAGAAGGAACTATAACTTGAAATAGAACATTTCAACATGTTATAACAATTATCCTCATGCGAGGAGAAACTGTCTGATTTGATTCCTAAAATTGCGTCCGCCCGGCTAGCTCAGTCGGCAGAGCATGAGACTCTTTATCTCAGGGTCGTGAGTCCGAGCCCCACGTTGGGCGCAATATTTTTAAATAATTTACTTTAATGATATGACGTAGGATTTTCTATTGCATAATTAAAGGAAAACTGGTGTAGTTGCGAAATAGAGCGCGAAACCCATAACTTACAGGTTTGAAAGTGACTTTTATCTTAGAAGTATCGCTCTGATGCGCCATCGCCCATATTAATTCTCAGATGTTAGATGTTCACAGTTTATAATATTTGTAGAAACGAATCTTGCCGATCTGATATGAACTGAATAGATCAATTTGAGCTTATGCTGACAACCGGTGGTCCTTATTCTCTTAAGACGATACGAGTAGCTAACTTCTACAAACGTCTGTCTCTTACTTCCTTCTCGTCACATTCAATAAAATTGTTATGCTCTCAGTAAATTATTCTTTGTTATTTCGTAGATACAATTTTGTACCACTCTCAGTGAACACACTTCATCTCTATCTACCACTCTCAATTAACATACTTCATCTTCAGATTGAACAGTTAAAGAAATTTCAGAATTCATCTACTTGTCTTTACCGGGGTTAAGTGTGAATAAATATGGTAAATTGGCAGTAGTCCGTGTTATATAATAACAGCAGGCTTTCACACTTTCAGTGTCTGTGAAGTAATCATATTGTGTGTTGTACAGTATTTTGAATTCTCTTTAGTATTTGCTTTCGTGGGAGTGTATTCCACAGTATATTTTGTTATTTAGTGTTGAGTGATGTTGAATGGCATTCAAGTAAAATGTGCAAATTAGAACCATTGAAGCATAATTATATATATTATATTTTTTAATTTTTTAACTTATGAAAGTAAACTTCTTTTGTTTATTAACTATAAAACTGTAATATAATTGTGGGACATATGTACCTCCGATACTGAATACTTTTCACATGAAACATTGCTTTCATGCATAGACCATCAAATATAATTACTGCAACATAACAAGAATATGCTCATGACCTACCTTTTAACAAATTGCAGCGTCTACATTATTATTATTACTACTTACTTAGCTGCTATTGGGTATTTGCCCGCTGGCTGCTATATACAAAGAAAACACAAATACAACTACAAAAAGAAAATACATATCACACTGAGGAACAATTTTGAAGTATAGGTTTGATCTGAAAAAGAAATGAGAAGTCAGGAGTCACACAGAAATCACTTCACTGCACTTCACTATAAGCACTTCACTGATTCTATAAAAAAGAAATTAAAAAATACCTGTTCACTTAAGGTTTCTTAGCCTATTCCTAAATTGGTTTACGCTACCCGGAAAAGTCGTCAGAGTTTCTGCAGACAAGGAATTCCAATCGCGTATAGATCTATTAACAAATGAAAATTTTCCTACGTCAGTGCGTTGCCCTTTTTCTTTAATTTTGCACGTATGATCATTTTTAGAAATATAATTCGGCGCCGTAAGGCGGTTTTCTTATTTCTTTCCAGGCCGTATCTCCCTTATAAGCTTGTCACCAGACAAGAAATGATGTTCTGGTAATTGGCAGGGAAAATGGGACCTCTACATTACGGCATTGTATTTAATTTTTCAAGACTCAAAACTGTAATTTTAGATACTTTTCCTATAAGGGAAGTACTACTTAAGAATGTAATGAATAGCCATGAGTTTGAAATATCCGACAAGAATGATCAGAATGTCTTTGACGCATGACTTGTGACAGGAGCTATTGGCCATCTAACCGAAAAGCAAAGTAACGTGCTCAGAATAGATCTCTTTTAGTGTGGTTAGTCAGTCGTACGGTTGAGGAAGCAATATATCGCCGCGTGTAACACGTCAGAGAGCAAATGAATTGCTTTGCAGCGTGCGCAGTGTCCGACGGCTCAGTGCCTCTGACGCAGACGGAGATTCATTGCGATCCGCAAACCACACTCACGCTCGCCGCACTCCAATTAAACAAAGAAATATTGACAGCCTTCGGGAACATGTGTACAACAAATATCTACATTAAAGAACTGTGTCTGCTTCCAGTAACAGCTTTTAGGAAGAGTAAAAGAAATTCGCTTCTGTATCTATTAAGAATAAATCAATAAAAGACCTTAAATATTACATTAAAATATGTAAAATTATATTCCATAAATATTTAGATATATAGGACACAGACTGAGAATCTGGATCTGTTCTTATTGAAGTGTAAAGGTTATAAATTGGGGAGGGTTCAGGTTTAATTAATGAAGATTAATTAATTAACTTAAAAGGGTTCGACTTATTACAATAAAGATACAATTACTGTTGCATGGTCATGAAAATAGGTTGGTTAGCTCAGTTTAGAATTTGCAAGAGATTCTTATTTAATTATTTACTCAAATCTTCATGAAAATTGGGCTGTGTCGTGCAGCAGGAATTCCGTCACACGCATTTGGATGCAAAAATATTTACACACCTGATTGTTATTTTAGTAGACAGCAGCATCCTCATGGACAAAGATGCCTGAGTTCTCCGTCCCTTCGTTGTCGCTCCTTCCTTCATGTCTTGCAGCTCGCAATTACCAGGGCGAGCAGTGACCCCGTATCCTCGATTAACAATCTCCTCCGATCTACCGGGTAAATTGGACTGCTACTTTTTCTCACGGCAATCCGCTATTTTATCATGCATTGTTCTTGCACGGTTTTTCATTTTGAGCCGATTTTTAGAATTGTGCTTGCAACATACACAATCCCTTCACTTCTATGTTGAACTTAACTGGCTCACGTCCGGATGCTATTTACAAGTCTTCTTCTCAGTGTATCCAATCAACGACTGCCTTCTCTGAGGTCCGACCCACTACTGATCTCTCTCGCCTCCCGTCTCCTCCGAGCTTAACTTTCTGTTTACCCCACCTGTGTAGATTCATAGTCTCCTGACCACTACTCTCCAACCAAATTGAAATTTTTCCTTCCCGGTGGTCAGTTTTGAACCGGACTGGGACCCGTCCTTCTGCATTTCCCTGGGTGAATGTCCATTCAGATATTCTTTCCCGACGGATGTTATTACGACTTGGATTTCTCACGTCCCCAGCCTTTTGCTCGTTCTGGCCGACGCCGTTTGTTTCTCATAAGAGATTCTACTGTCCATAAACTTTAATTTTTAATTGAAAGTTTAATTGTTGGGCTACTCCATAATTCACCACCCAATCACTGCTTAATATTGTTCACTGAGTGAAGTGTATTTTTACATAAGGCCAAAGTTTTATTATAAATGGTTAAGGAAATTTGTGTGTCCAGTAATTTCTTATTGTAAGTTTTGAGTGGACGAGTAATTGTATTTGTAAAGAAAAAATTAAGAGTCCAAATCAGGTTTATGCAACGATAATGAATTCTGAATGGTTGAAGACAAACCTCTGGGTGATGCGGTTGACCAGTTTAGGGATACGTAATTGCCTTGAGATATCGGCGCTCATATTTCCAGCACCAGTAGGGGCATGTTATAAGTAATCCTTATTAATAGCCAGGAAATTAGAATAAGTTAATGTGGAAATGATATTTTACTGTCCTTTATGGAGCTTTATTTATTTTCAGGATTATATCGACTTAGATGTTGTAAGCCTATAATTGGCTCGTTTATGAACTTTGTATCGTTTTCTCTGCCTTCGAACTGACTCACCTAAATAGGTAAAGCCTTACGTAATACTTTAATTGGAAATAAACTTTCTACCCAAGAGGTTGTGTGCCACAGTTTCCACGGTCGCAAAAATTACAACTGGAATCAAGTGAATGTACCACATCAATATGCAATTTTAAATTAATAATCATATATTTAATAAGCTCTTAATTTGTACATAGTGAATTATGTACGCATTTGCATATGAAATCACAATTTCAATTATGAAGGATCCCATTTATTGTAAAAGAACTAATTACGAAATATGCTAATTTAAATCATGAAATTCAATGTAACATCATGTGTGATATAAAAAGTAGAAAGCAGAATGTATAAATGGAAAACGTTAGTAATACTAGTATTTTGCAAGTTGTTATCAGGAAGTATGGTAAAAGTGTGTATTCGTGTGACGTACAATAAGCGGTATTGTAGTTGGATTCACAAGAATTCGACTATGATTGTGTAGATACTCGTAGAACAGAAAAGAGTAGCTGGGGAAAGTAACTATAATTGGGAATAAAGGAGAATGAAGTTGTTAAGTACTTAATTATGGGATATGCCCTGAATAATTGACCAAAGTGGCAGTTGTCAATAAATGTCTTCTGTCAATAAATGTACTTATACAACATGCCTACTTGAACAAAAATCCAATTGCAGTCTAGTGCTTACAGGGATGTTAATATCTTTCCCAACTGCAGACTGTTTTATGCTGAAATTTAAATTATTTCCAATTTGTAAGTACTTCAGACGATATTGAAATATTAAATAACAGTTAGCTCGCTGTTCCGGCAAGAGGAAACCCAATTACATTAAACATGGAGGCTATAAATTTCTAAAGAACGAAAGTAAGGACGTGTAAAGTGGTTCAGGAAATAGAATCGGAGCACGTAGACAATACTCGCAAGATTTACGGCCCCACGAGATATGGAAGATTAATGGACTCTGAGAAGCACACGAATTAGTACGTTAAAGAAGTTCAAGATCGAGATTTCGATGCAAAATTAACCGCCAGCGGAAAAACATTAATTTTATCACTGAGTAAATAAAATGTGGTGAACCGAAAGTAAACTAATAAAATAGTGTTCAGTGAAACATTAGGTAACGTGCCGATTAAAGCAAGTTGAGTTATTATTATCGTTTTATAGATAAGAATTAGAAAATAGTTTTCTACTCTTATTGGAAGCGATAATGTCTTTATTTGATTTCAAAACACGTTCATTGTTAGTGTCAGGGGTTCAAAGTACGATTTGCATTGAATCAACATTTTCCACGTCGACTGTTCCACAATTTTGTGTGAATAAATCAGTGACATTCAAATTAAAATGTACGTACGAATCACCGATGCTCTTTGTAATGAGTTTTGCCAATTGAAGCTTGACTTTATAATTGTGCGCTGGACACGAGATTAAAATTGTTATCGTGAATAATAAACGACAGCATATCTGAAGTATTCGTAATTATTGAAAATTAATTTCACTACACAGTATTCATTCACTTACTAACTTTCGATATAATTAATTACTTCTCTGGAACTTAACGGGAATAAATGATCATGTCTGATCCTCGACGTTTTGCATTTCGCTACAGGAAATGTGTAAGAGTAAAATTTCCAAAGCAATTTGGTTGAAATATACACCAAGTTGTTTTCACAGACGTTGATGATAATTGTATTTCAATCATTGCGATCAACACGGGGCGATAAATGATTTCACCTCAAAGACTGACACACCATGTAATTGGTTATAAATAATATTTTACTTAATATCTGTTTTAGAATTGTATAAAGATGATCAATTTACAAGTTTAAAAGTTTTATTTAGCCGTAATGAAGTTTTGTCCACAAATTTGGAAATTCATTAAGGCAAAAGTAGACATGAATATGCTTTTTCTGGTCTTAACCTCAGACAAACGATTAGAATATAAGGGAAAAATATTTCGTTTAAATAAATATTACCAAATTTTAAGTCTTGAATTAATTTCATTGAAATATATAAGTGATTCGAACTGCAAGTTTTCAGTAAATGTAATTATTCAAACCGACCTATCCTAATCTCGCCGACCTATAACGAAATGGACTGCATCCATTGAGAATTACAACCTAAATGTGATTTAGGAATACAGAGTAATATTTATGTGGAACGTTGAACTTGATAATGTGAAATTATGGAAATTAAAAAAATAAGGGTACATAAAATTAAATAATTATAACAATTGCTTATTGATCAAAGTATAATGTAATATAATAACAATATTTTATCAATTTAAAAATTAATTTTATCAATCATAAAGTAAATACTTAATATTATAATTACAAATTATATTGAAAATTCTCAAATAGTTTTAGAAAATTATATCAAACGATAAAAAAGAATGGATTATAAATATAGCATTACTCACTTATGAGGTGGTATTTAACGTGTTAATGGTTGTTGTTGTTGAGACAACAGTTCAAAGACTGGTGTGATGAAACCCTCCATGATAGTCTATCCTTTTCAAGCCTTTTCATTTCTACATAGCTACGACATCCCACATCCTTATTAATCTGTTTAGCGTATACCATCCTTGGCCTCCCTCTTCTTTTCTTACCCCACAGACGTCACTCTAATTTTACAAGACCCTCATGTCTTTTTTATCTGTTCCTTCTCTTCGTCAAAGTCCTCCAAATTGTTCTCTCTTCGCTTATTCTGCTTAGAACTTCTTGGTTAGTTATTCCACCCATTCTTTTTCTATTTGTATGGAATGTAACATCGTTCAAATGTCCGCCGTGGCTTCTCACAGTGGCACGGACTCGAGTGGTCCAATTTTCAATGACTCTGTCACATAGATCCAGCTGAATTTAAGTGATGATCTGGATTAGGTTGATTTCGGCTTATTGGCACAGACCTGCGGTTATTGGAAATCCTACAAGAAAAAGTCTAGCGGGGTCAAAAGCGCACGACGTTGGTGGGCAATTAACGTAACACATGCGAGATGTTTCATTCAGAATGCCCATCGTGGTGTCCGCTGTGTGGCACGTAGCGCCGTCCTACTGGAACCATATGTCGTCTACGTCCAAATCGTTCCATTTGGACCTAAAGAAATCGGTGATCATCGTTCTGCTCTCGCCGTTGACTATGATGGCCTCACCAACGTCGATTTTTTTAAAAAAAGTATGGATCAATGACGCCACCGGCCCGAAATTCGCACCACTTAGTAACTTTTTGTGGATGTGTTTCCACCTGGTAAACCCCGTGTGCTTGTTAATATAACATTACATCCAAAAATTCACCTCATCGCTAAAGACGATTTTTCGTCAAAAATTAGGCTCCTCTTTTAAACTCTCCAGTCAGCGAAAAAACGGCGTTACCTTCGAGGTCCAGGTTCAGTTTGATATTTTACGAGTGTAGGCCCAAATTCCAACGCAAAATTCGAAGTTGAAGTCTGTGATAGGCAGAGTTCTTGTGCACGCCGAGGATTAACTGCTTCGGTCTCTCCTCCATTTTCACCACGGCGATGTTCTCTGATGATCTGGCGTACCTGTGACGTACGAGTGTTGGCTGATCATTTACCGAACCGGTTATCTCGAATTTGGCTACGAAACTTTGGAGAGTCGACTTTTAAGGGCCACTGCGGTCCGCCGTAAATTGAGCGCAACGCGCGCAACATTAACACTAACGAGCACTCATTTTCATAATAAAGTTTTATCACTTGGATGTGCTGCTCAATCGTGTAACTTGTCATGGTGATTTGGCATCAGTGACTGAATAATAAACAAAAGAGTAGACAGACGCCACCAAAACAACATGGCCGCCAGAGACTGCCAACATTGATCCACCCCAATTGATAATACGTATATTTGGTGCTCTAATGTGGTAAAAGATTAATGTATACGGATGAAATCTTCACGGTTAACCAACCGGGTCAGGAATTTAAAAGAACACAACGTTTCTGAAGACGGCGGCAGAAGATGGCCGCAGAAACGTTGTGTTCTTTTAAATACCTGACCCGGTTGGTTAACCGTGAAGATTTCATCCGAATTATTCACCGGGAAAGTCTACGTTCATTAATGATAAATGTATAATTTCATACATTCAGAAATATGTTTGTGTAGTTTTATGTTTTAACCAATTTAATTAAAAACTGGTAATTCGAATACTTTATATTTATAGTTTTTTGAGTAAAGTTAAAACCTGAAGAAATTCGTTTATATCTCCTCTTTACCTGATTATGTCTCAAATTCTGGAAAATGTGCCTCTGAGAGTGTCTCTCGCAGGCATTTCCCCCCAGAGTGACTGTGGGGCTCACCTGGTTATGTCGGGAATGCCTTGTACTCTCTGATTTTTTTATCAACGTTTTCACATGCCGAGCCACCTTGACGTATTTTAGGAGGTATATGCACTGGGGTCGAAGACCCTGGGCATATGGTCATCATTAGATCAGTCGGCCAACTGCCTCCTAAAACTGGTGGAGACATGGAGAAGGGAATGCTGCGACCCCACAGCAAACTCGTCTCCCGTCATTCGGAAGGGCGTGAGAATAGTACCCAATGCCCGCTCTACCTTATGCATCTCCTTAGGTGAAACACCGAGTAGGATCCTTAAGTCATAACCCGGGGGCCCTAGTCAACCCTTGGCTACCTTTCTCTACCTTCCGCACCCCCCTTTTTCAATTCCCTTTCTATGCTATTAAAGGGGAATCACTCTCATGTAGCTTGTTACTCAAACAAACAAAAAATATGTCTCAAGATTTAAGGCAAAACGAAGTTTGAGTTGTATAAAAACTTCTTAATTGCCTGTAAAATAGATTTTTAATTTATTTTTATAATTCGTTATAATTTTGATGTTGTTCTTGTGAAATTTTATAATACTTCGCATTATTTATTAATGATATTATTTTTCTAAATTGTGACGTGCCATAGGACTCAATTATCCCTTAATAAATTAAAATTGATGCCCTACAAGAAATGCAAGGATTAAGGAAGGAAATAATTTAATAAAGTCATCGAGACATTGCAGCTGACATATAAAGAAATAGGGGTTTGGGTTCGAATTAATGTTTTCGGAAGTCCTCATTACTGTTTCTCGGGTTTCACCAGATCAATCTAGAGTTGAAGTCGTAGTGAAAGGACAAGGAAACTCTTTTACATATTACTTGCAGATATTAAAGACTTTCAAATAATTTTTGAAACTACCTAAGGTTAAGACAACCATGCAAGGTTATGAAAATGTGATATATTGCTGTGTGTAATATTGATTTTGTAATATTTTAATATCTTTTTAAAAAAATTAGATAATTAACGTTGACTATAATTAACTGGCCCTCAGATTATTTCACACATTCTGTTCACAACATTTCTGTAGAGTAAATGAACCGCACTGGCCTACTGTATTTTCTCTAAAAGGGCCCTTACTGTGTGGTAAGGAATTCAATTACTCATCTGAAGAAGATGTAACTCATGCCCCTGTCGAGCCTGGAAACGAAACGAAATGAACAGGCGTCGATCAGACAGTGCTCGTAATAGATTTAAAGAAATCGGGTTAGGCTAACACAATACAGGCTTTCTGAGACTACGACGGTCGTATTCGACGTGTATCTTTTATACCAGTCATGTTCTTCGCTTCTACTAATGCGGAGTCTCACATAAGAATGAAAGGTTGTCACGTTCAGAATGGATTATTTAGTTTTTATATGCATAGAATTCATGGATCTCGGATGACGTTTGTGGTTTTCTTGACTCTGTTTACCAAACAAAGAGTTCCGGAGAGCTCAAATGTAATTGGGTACAGGCTAGGGTGGGTAAATTATGGCATAGAACTTTGGAAAATGGACAGCAAAATTGGGGATCACTCACTGAAAAGAGAAAGAAGGGCAGGATGTACGCTCTGTTTAAAATTTACACTAATGGCTAAAACTTTACATATTCGTTCGCAAGCGGAAACAAAACAATGACTCGGTGGCGGCCTTAGAGAATAACGGCTACAGGGTAACATCGTATAGGAAAAAAGCAAATTTACTAAATTCATACTTCATTTCAGTATTTAATGCTAGTGCTTACCAGGAAAATGATGGAAGTTCGGAACTTTTTGAGATTAAGGCGAAAACAATCAGACAAAGATTACGTAAATTATAAAACAAGTCACAGGATCGAGGTGGTATATCCGCAGAATTATTAAAATTTGAAGGGAAACAATAATAATTTTCAAAGTATCAATTAATAATTCGGCTCTTTCGGCTTATTGGAAAACTGCTATTATTATACGAATTTATAAGTCTGGTAAAAGAACAGACGTCATAAACTATAGACCCATCAGTCTTACTTCAGTACTGTGTAAGATTATGGAGCACTTATTAGCAGTCTACGTTAGATCTGAACTTGATAGAAAAAGGTGGTATTGTAATGGTCTGCATGGTTTTCAGGAAGGGTTCTCGTGCCAAAGCCATCTATTTCAGGAGTTAGCAGCTGAAGTAGCTAATGGGGGTAGAATGGATGGGGTTATCATAGACTCCGCTAAAACCTTTGACGTAGTGCCTTATGATATCCCTTTGGATAAATTAAATAAAACAGGTATAGATAAAAGAGTGGTACTGTGGGTAGAAAAATTTTAAGCGACAGATCGCAAAAAGTCAAAATCGGAGAACAATTTTCGGATTCAGGCATTGTAACGTTGGGAGTTCCTTAAGGCTCTGTAATCGGACCATTTCTATTTATTAATGACTTACCAAATTATTTAAAGTCAGGGGTTAGACTTTTCGCTGACGACTGCTTCATCTACAGAAGGATAACGAATCAGCAAGACGCGATAGTATTACAAGAAGATCTAGATAGTCAATAGCTGGGCTTAGGAAAATAAAATGAAAATTAATGGAAAGAAAAGCAGCTCAATATAGTTTACAAAATGGACCTAGTTAAATAAGACAAATAGAATAGGCGGGGAACTAATTCCTCGGTCTGTCCTCAAGTCTGGAATCAAGCAAATGAAAGGCCATGCAACCGATGACACGATTGTAATTCGGATGTAATGAATTTATAAATAAAAATATATTATTTTGTGCACTTTTATTAGAATCGAGTGATTTCGAATTATTTTTACATTTCACGTAAACTGATGTCCACCTGCCACTCTGATTTTGTTTGCTTTTAACGAGATAACAGTTGGACCGATTTTAATGAAAAGTATTAAGTTCTTATATATAAAAAGTTACAAGAGCTATAGCAATATCGAATTGCCATCCGCCATCTGAAAACTAAATAGCGCACATTCAAAGACATTTATTTTGCTCGATGTTCACAGAAAACGATTGGACCTAATGTAATACAAATTTATTCGGCCCGAAAGCTGATGTTTTAGCAATACACAACTACCAGTATCCACTTACTATCTAAATGTCACTATTAAAAATATTTTTAGGCTAAGTAGCGGAATTTAAATAACCTGACTGTTGGAACAGGTATTTCGTTACAGCAGAACGATTTTATCGCGACACGGTTAATAAGTGTATGTAATTTATTTTTATTCTTGCATTTGTAAAACGCAGAAATTGTTTGGTGATTCCAGGATTTCACATTTGTAGACGTTTTTTTCCTTTCTTCCTGTTTGTAAGGTATTATATTTAATTATTGGGCAACGTCCTAATTAGTTAAAATAATAAAACCGAGGCTTGTATACAGAATTACTTCACGAGTCTACAATTTGCAGCTATAAGTGATCAAAAAGCTTAGTAGTGTTAATCTTAATTCTATTATGAAGATGGAAAATCAATTTACAATTGTTTTATGAATATAAGTAATTTATAAGCTCTACAAAAGCTAAACTCAACCCGTGAAATAAGACGACCAAACTTAAGTATCTATTTGCGTGGACCATTAAAATAAAGGAACAATATAACAATTGTTTTATATTTGAATTTAATTTTTAAGTTTTCCATTACGATTGAGTTTAACAAAAAAGTATGGCGGAAAAACATTTTTTTATATATTTTTTTATCCTTTTCGCTATTAATAAACGATATTCACAGTTTAGTAATAGCGTCATGTATATATTTTTTTTCAGATATGAGATATCTGAGGTGTAAACATATAGTGTTGGTTCTGGTTTAGTTTTGCAGAAATATCTTTTACACAATACCACGGATATTTACAGATGTATAAGTAATATTTTTAAAAATGCTTTTCCAATGTGAGTTTGTATATAACGAAAAATAAAATGTAGTAACGGACATCATTATTGGAGTTTCTTATATATGAAACGGCAGAACTTCTTAATCTAACTCTGAAGCGCTCCGGCTGGCTCCAAACCACCGTTTCGATGAAAGTTAAGTACGGAGAAAGGTAAATAAACACAACGTCATCGACTGGTTCTCCGCAGACTTTATTCTCGTTTCCTTGCAGTATGGCGACGACGTGACTGTTGCAGACTAACGGAGCGCCAACGTCTCCGCTGCAAGGGATGACGCCACTGACGGAGTTAGAGCACAGGAGTCGATCTATCTGCTGTGATCTGTTGATGGACGCGCAGAATTGCGGGTGCTTCACCTGTAATGTAGCCGCCTTCAGCGTCCAAGTGTTGTCGCCGTCGAAACCCTCACCGTAGCTCGCCACCTCGCAGGATTTCGTCTCGCCCAAGAACCACCTAAACAATTACAAAAGGCACAGAAGTTTTCTCTTACTCTCCCCCCCCCCCGGAGTATTAGCGTGCCATTGCGGAAAAATTGTTTAATATTCTATTTAAATAAAAGCCAATGTAAGCAGCGAACCCCAGAGTTTATATATCGAGTCTGTTGAAACGCACCGCGAAGGTTTGGCGTTCCTATACCATTTATCCGTTTTCCGTGATTTTTTTTTTAAATTTAGCGCTGATCACACCAAGAAAGTTTGTGTCGATCTTCATTCCTCCCTTTCATGCCAAAAAAGGTAAATCATCTGCTCTGCGACTTCAACTTTGTCTCTTATGATTTCATGTACCATATATCCAATTGCCATGAAATTTTGGTGTACTGTAGCGTAATGCCATATGAATGTTTCTGTTGGTCTTTTGATGATTTAGGTTATTTTCTCCCCCACTTAAGGCCAAACAGAAGTCCTACCATAAAAACATAAAGAACTTCCAAATTGATAAAGAGATAATTAAATTGCTGTTTATTATGAAATAATGCTAAAGTTTAATTAACATCTTATTTAAGTAATAATACTTTAATTAGTTAATAAAAATGAAAAATGTTTTATGACTCGCAATGCAAATGATTCAGAATTGCGACGTATTTTCTGTTTTTAAAAGTCATTATTCGATGCGACATTTACAAAAAACATTCAGAAAGTATCATTACTTAAAGTAAAAATTATATTACGCTATACAATTGTAACGAATTCCTGTTACTTCCGCTAAATCGTCGGTCATTGCCTTGATGGACGGACTCATTCCCAAAGCAATCGCGATACAGGTGAACGAACACGGCAACGTTGCGGAATTACTGACGATCAAAGTGACATATCAGCGGACCTACTTACTCGGACAATGACAACCACAACATATCTTTAAAAGCCTTCCACTCCCAGAGTGAAGCAAGGTCGATTACGTACAGCTTGCCCGCAGGCTATCGTTGGCTTTCCTGTTAGAGTCGATTCTAACAGCCTCCCTATTTTCCTTCATTCTTACAGCGTGTAATATTGACTGTAATTATACACATATCTAAAACTGCATATTTGTTTTAACTGGTAAACGCCCCAATCTTCCGATTCTTACCTGATCAGACTCGGGCAAACCTATTCACAGTACCAAAACAGTCCTGACGTTCCTTTATTTACTTTCCACGTTCCGAACCAGAATCGAAAGAAGAGTCAAGGCCAGACTCTGCTACATCGAAAATCTACAAAGAATCCCTAATTTTATGGTTTACGGCACCCTGAGAACCTACAATCTCAGGCGAACACGTGACACAATAATATATAATGATACATTTTATTAGTTTATAAATATAAAAAATGTTTTATGTGTCGTAACATCAATGCAGATTGATTATATATGAAGAACGGGTCAATACCCAATTTTATTTTTCGTGTATATGTATAAGTATCTATACACATTATTTCACGGTTATCAGACCGAAGAGACGGTTCAAGTATCTTTTCTTTATAAATATATTTGACTCTTATTTTTGTGTTTCTGTATGTGGAGCCATTTCGTCCAAATTTTGTACACGTTTTCCCTTAGAGCCGGAAGCAGGGAAGGACTATAGGTGTCAGACACTACCAGAAGGGAAATTTAAAACGTGCATAAACGACAGACATTAACTTGCGAATAAATATTTTTCGCGGTTAATGAGATTGATAGTGCCTCTCTCCGTATTGTACATTCAGACTTTTTTAAAGTTACTATGTTTATTTAATGTTCTTGGAGATTAATTAACTCGATTAAGATACTGAATATTTGTGGTGGTTATGACTGAATTCAGTATTCATAAAGTAGGGGGGCGCGAAATGGTAATTCTTTAAAAAACATAACGTTTTAATCATGTGTTGATAAAGAGAATTACTGTAACGGGCTAATATAAATAAATTCCAGAGAATGAACGGGAACCATGATGGCACTATATATAAATAAGCAGATAAATGACCGGAACTTTGGATTTTAATTACATGTAAGGAAGGTAGACTGAAGTGACCAATTTTAAACAGTGGCAAACCTTGTTGGCCTTCATAGATAAATTAAGAAAGGAAATGCAGATCAAGATTCCTCGTTTCTACACTTTTGATCATGAGATTGTGCATACAATAGTTATAGCACATAACACATATATAAAAAATAGAATATAAGTAAAACGTACTCTGATTTTGGTGTTAACCTTGCCCGAGCCACAGTCGACGTCCACATAAAACGGGGGAAAACTTTCAGTAGACATAAATCATCACGCAGCTGGTTTTTCTTATTGTCCTCCGCATAGCAGTACGCCGATATAATTCTTACTTTTTGAAAATCATCATTTACAACATGCGACGACTTCACACTTTTGATGCCTGCATAAATCTTAGCATCGTTTGATTGAGATTTCACATTATGGTAATCTGAAATAACATTAACGTGTAAGTTGATAAGAGTAATATTGATTATTTGTAATTAGAATTGTTGTAAACATAAATATTCTATTTTATACGTTCTAGTGCAAAATTGGCGCGGTTATTATAGTATAACGATCGAAGGCTTTCTCGGTGAATTATATGAAGAAAAGCTTCTCAGGTTTCCACCCGGGTAATATCGAAAAACATCGACGTTTCGACGGTTTTCACTGCCATCGTCTTCCAGGCTGAAGTGCTCTGCTGCAGCCAAGTACCCGTATATATACACCCCATCGGGTCCCAATCTGCTACCCGGATACTTGACCGTAGCAGAGCACTATGTCTGGAAGGCGATGACAGTGAAAGCCGTCGAAACGTCGCTGTTTTTTAATATTACCCGGGTGGAAACCAGAGAAGCTTTTCTTCATTATTAATATATATATTAAATATCAAATCTTTAATATAAATGATCGAAAATTTTCAATTACTTTTGTTGATCTCGAACGTTTAAAATTTATAAAAAGTGTATATATATATATATATATATATGAAAGAATATATCACTCATGATGCAACAGGACGTGGAATAATAATTTATTTTTTAAAGTAACTGATGTTATTAATAGACAGGAGATCACGTCTATTGCTAAATGTGTGTTAAAAATTACAAATACACACACACGTACACACTTTAGTTCGAAAGAAAATTAATACGAAGAATATTGTGTAAGTTATAGGAAGTCGCTAATAACCCAGCTGTCGAAACGACTTTAAATAATTACGTTTGTAGTTCCGTGGCATGCAATGTAAAGGTCAATTAAGTCATGAAGTGACGCAAGGATCAAAACAAGAATAGAGGGGCTAGCTACGTCAGCGTTAATGTGCCCGAGGCCTTACTTTTACAATAAATTCGGTAATAATATAATAAATATGATCTCTAAGAAGGCTTAGAAATTACAATATATTAAAGAGTGCAGTAGACTTCATATGAAATAATGATTAATTCGGTAATATGCCATCCAGGTGAAGTGCAATTGGCCCAAAAATTAAACTGGATTACTAAATTTAAAAATTATGGTATATTTCTTCAAGGAATTTTTTTAATTATTAAATGAATGATCCTTAAGGACTCATTGAAAGTTTTTTCAATGTAAATTTCGACAACTCGTGGATTTGTTGTCGATTGTGTTTGATTAGGATAGGAGCGAAATATTGGTTGAACTTCTGGAACTCCGAAGCTCGATAACTTCCCTGTGTATGAATCATGTACATTTCACGAGAAAAAGGAGAAATTATGTATACAAAATTATTGGGCAACTGAGGGTATATATAATAGATTTAATATTGAAATAATGTTAAAACCATATTAGTTTTTGTATTGTAAAAATTCCATAAAACTTTTTTGTAATGTTTCAAATAATTGTTTTTATAAATGACTATGACAATGCCAATAGCTCCTGCAAAATTTATTAAATTTGAAATCAAAATTAACCTATAGTTTTGGTTCATAAAATGGTGGAAATTATAAAACCTAGGGATTTCATCATTATCATATAAATTATGGTAATTTTTTATCAACATAATTGATGCTCATTTTAGTTATAAATTATGACATAAGTTTGAAAGATTTCATATATAACTGGAGGCTGTTTATAATTGTTTTGAATTTTATTAATCATCAAATCCAGCCCAATTAAAATCAAGTACTAGGGAAACATTGATTGTAAAACGGTCTATTCGTTAGTCGTGATGTCAGAAATACATTTATTTAATTACAAATATTAAATAGTAATGTGTACGCTATGGAATTTTGTGTAGAGTTATTAGTGGAGTAGTAGTTAGGTAAATACAATGTTATTATTGATATATTGTTTAGTCGTTAAGTTCTGTAAATATTAATTCTCTTGATCATTAAACTAATCGAAAGTTTGGAACCAATAATTTTAACAGATTTCTTAAAGTGTGCTGGAAATTATGAATATAAATCGCAACATTTTGGTTAATTTTTGTTCTTAATTGTGAAAGTACTGCGAATAATATTTATTGAGTTTATTTGAACGGATCTATTTCCCGATTGTTTAATTCTGATATTGTAAAAGTACTATTTATTGATTTCAGTTACTCGTAAAAGCGGACGCGTAATCTGTGTTTATGAATTTTGCAATTTTCCATTCAGTAGAAAAAACTGTACGTTCACAATGTGGTATAATTAGGACAGATAAATACTGGAGTAAATACTCCCGTTATTCATTCCTTAAGCAAATTCAATCAACAGTAACGTTACTGGACTGAACGTTTTGTTTTCAATAAACAACTGAATAAAGGGTTCTTTCACAATTCAGAGAGAACCATAACCAAAAATTGTGTACATTACAACATTGTAACATTATAACATTGTAATTGTAATATTATATTTTTAAAAATGGGATGAAACTATTTGGCACTATTTTATATAGATTAACGTTCGAATGTAAAATATTTATCTTTATACTGGTGACGGAATTAATTGAATTTTTCAAGCGTCAGTTCTGAAAGAGGCATTTCTGCTACCATACATAAATAATAACTTTTGTTCTGTTTAACTACTCCACGAGTTCCCATTTGTATGATAACTGATTTTTGTGATTAGTGAAATCAATGTATGATTGGCGTGGCTCACATATGACGTCCTCTTTTATCTATGAATCTGTATGTATATATTTATTAAATCTACAAATGGGCAGATGCCCGGTGGCTGATACATAAGCAATAATTAATAATCTGGTCGTAAGGACCATATTCAAGCTATAATTATATGTATAATTATATTCAATATAAATAAAAACTGCATTCCGATTAGTTACTCAATTTCTAAATAGGATTAGAGTAGGGTAATTACTGATCTCGAACGAGATCGTGCTCTAGGAAATAGCACTGGTCGATGCGTTTACTCACAAGAACCTATTAGATGTAAGCAGTAATTATGTATAATTTGTAGCCAGATATACAATAAGATTTAGTTACCACCGATGCATTGTCTTCCTGTTGCCACGAATCTTTTGTCTATTATGAATCCAGTGCAATTTACTTCATTAATAGTCACTTTCACCACGAAGGGAAATTGTTCAATAGTAACATGCGATCCGTTAGTTATCCTTTTATGGCGAAGATCTGCTGAAATCGAGGGAAGACTTCTAAGCGTCCATAGAAGAACGGTTAGGGCACTCCAGTAGATATCCATATTTATAAGCACTAGAATGAATTGTTAAGCATATGCAATAACGTGTTAGGTGGTTAAATAGTTACAAACGAGGAATTATACAAAAAAAGGATTAAATGATATATAAAAATGTCTAGTTCTTTTTAAACAGGATCAGTTTTGACCGTTAAGGTATTCATTGTGCCCCAGAATCAAATTCATGGGAAGTTGTCACATTTTATTGTCAATGGAACTGCGTTGCAGTAAAGATTCTTTGTCAGTCATTAGTGACTTGTTACTTGTAAGAACATTTGATATTTCTTTGTTCTATTTCAAACATGATAATACTGTTAGATAAGTAAATTAGTATGAAATAATATGGATCTCAACTTATTTGCTTTATTGTACGGAGGAAGATTGAAATTACCTACAACATTATCACGAAATTCGATAAAATCAGTATGTAGGTATGTAAGTATGAAGGATACGAGATTTATATATTGATATCGAAACATATTTACAGATCAACCATTTTAAATAATATGAAAGAAAACATGTCAAACTACAGTTGTGTCAACGTTTCCCTCGTATAGTGTATGCTATTCATTATTGTCAGAAAATTAATGTATTAAAAGGTTAGTTAACAGGAATAAAATGTTTAAACGCTACAATATATTGTCACTTCATAAACTTCCAATTTGTTACATAAACCACGTATTCAGATTTACAGTAACGAACGATGCTTATTGTTTCAAAAATATTCCATAAGAATGTTGTTGACCTATAAATTTTTAATTCGGAAATTAAAACAAATTAATAAGGCCAGTATAAATAACCGACTGTAAAATATTAATATATCAATTATTCTTCCCTGTTGTGTTACTTTGTGTTTCGAATAATTATCAAAAACGAAAACACTAGTGAAATTCAAGTGTATTTTCTATGTATTACACGAGGAAAAGAAACTATTTATGTTTTAGTATTAATGATTTAAATGTTGTATTAATAAAACTGGTATGTTCTAATTTATTGATATTTATTATGATAGTTTGCAAAATAGGTTTGTGGATAACTAAACACAAAGATGTTTGATATGGTGTAGGAAGGCTCACGAAGAGCTGGAGGTACTAAACTCGTCTTTAGACGTAAGGAAAATTATAAATAATTTTTCTTGTTATCCTTCAGTTAGTCTCTGTGTAATGTATTAAATTTTAGTATGATATAATGAGCTTTATGCCGTCAAAAAAATTCTCGTTTACTCAGCCAACCAAATGAGGTTCAATTACAAAATAATGCCAATAATAGAGTTGAAAACACTATACATGCTAAGAAATTAACAGTGAATATTACAATTATGACGTATGGTGTTTAGAGGTATGTATTAAAAGTTTATTCATTGAACATAATTTATACTTTTATAATCATGAAAGACGTACCTCAGACAAATTAAACACTGAAATTTATCGATGGAATTTTTTTCGCATTGTACATAAAATATTGGTTGTATACAAACTCTTTGAAAATTTAATTTATTCCAACGATGACTTTTTATACAAATTCTCAACATTTGATCTTTGATATCAACCAAAAATAACTTTCACAAAGGAACTTGATAACCTGTGTCTGTACACTATTTTACGTAATTTTAATCTATTTTCTACGATTTAAAATCTACTAAATGGTATTACAACGAAAATTGTATAGAATGTCAAGTATTTCAGGTGGTCAAATAATTCTTGATATTGAAATTTGTACGAATAGTTCAAAAATATATTTCAATTTCTTGATCATAAAGCAGAAATGATGTATTACTAAATTTTACAATGATGTTTTGATTAACAACATATAATAAGAAAAATAGGTTTTCTACAGATTATAGTCTGAATCTGTAGAAAACCTAATTTTGATAAAACATGTATTCTGATAAACTGTTTCAAACTCTTCGTGGAATTAAAAGTTTGAAAGCCTTTGTTTATTTTAAAAGAAACAGTCCGAGAAAATAAGTAGTTTAATATCTATTTAATGTCATATATTTATATGCAACAGAAAATGACATTGTCAGTTAATTAGATTATTAAGTAGGACAGGAAATTGGTGGCCTACCAGGAGTGGCAGGCGCCATGTACGGTTTGAGATTCTTGAATTTTCGGAGGCACCGCCTCCCTCATCAGAAGGTTAGGAAACCATTTCCAGTGATTGTCAGCCGTAGACGTCTGGCCTACCTCTATTGATGCTATCAAAAATTTAATTAATATATTGTTTACCAGTAATGAAGCCATTTTATAGCTTATACAAGTTTTTATTCATGATATTTAATGTGATTTTTAGTTTTAGACTAAAGACAATCTTTTCTTGCCTAACAGCATTTTCCGGTTGCTGCTAACTTTTTGATGATTGATTACTTCAGACGTGTTTGTAGGAAATGAGTCTATTCTGACATTATTGGGCTACTGAATACACTTTGAGCTGCTTAATATTAAATATATTTTTAAAACAATCTTTTAGTAAATTAGTTAAATACAGTAGGTATGTAAATTTTTAATTTAATACCGCAGTAATTGTAATAAATGAGTTAAATTTAATTAATCATTAGAACAGGAAGTTCAATCATCGATAAATTGATTTTTATTATCATTATTATAAAAGTTATCAATAAATCACATAATCACTCAAATAATAACGTTTAATGATAGAAATACTGATGCTATTATAGATATTTCTTTGTAAGTTTCATGTCTGAGCGGCGCATACGTTTCCTGGTTTAAGAATATTTAGTATAATTAGTAGGCTAGGAGTTAAAATATTCGTTCAATTTATTTTCAAAAATTTTTATTTCTTGACTAGCTTCACAACATTCATGTTGTGTGCCATAGCCTGTTGTGCTAAGATCTAATTGTATCACTGAAATTGGTAGCTATTAATGTGTTTAGCCACAAAGGATTCGCTGAAAACCAGTAGATCGTTACCTGCAATTCATTTCCGCAGCCAGCAATGCATAATACGCTTTCGACAGCCTAAACCAACATGAGTTATTGAATCGCAGTAGGGAATGTAATTTAGGAAATGGAGCAGTGTGGTTGATCGTTGTGTGTGATGATTTGTTCAATGGTCGGGTCCATTCAACACGAAAATGTGAATGTATTACTCGTACTCCAATTTGCGGTGCTGCTGGACTTGCATAAGTATTCGGCAGTGCGTAAATATTAATAGCTTTGATCTGGAACTAATGCACCGAGAACTAAGTTGAAGTAACATCAAAGAGAAAAATACATTTACGAAATCAATATCGTGCCTTGTATTATACGAATTTACAAAACATTCCATCCTCACGTATTGAAATGCATTGTATACCAGACGTACAGTCAACCCACCTACAAAGTTTTTGAAAAACAATCTTTTTTTACCTTAAATCTCTTTTTCACTAGTCCAAAGAATCTACATAACTCATATATACGCATTATAGAAATGAACAACTTCTGTTTTTAAAGATCATTAATATAGGAATTAATGTCCAGAAACAAAATGGAAAATTTACTTTTTATTAATATCATGTTTCCAAGAAGCATATTTTACTTTATGTTACTAAATTACATGCAACTTTGAAACTTTGAAGTTAACACATTTTGGATATAAAGTTATTATGGCTTAAAACAAAGTAGCTTATTTGAACCATATTATTGAATAAGAATATAAAAATCAGTTAAATGACCATTACAAACAATTCATAAAGTTTTCTTCTACTTGGCCAACGTTTCATCCACAAATTTGGGACTTCATCAGATAAGACGGAGACATAAACAAATTTTCTTAAGTTTTTAATTTTTTCAATGTATGCAATTATCTTATTTAAAAGTAGAGATCCACATATAAAGTTTTACGTCATGACCTGCACCCACTGACGATTGCAACAAAAAAATCAGACGTGCATACATTCAAAAATTTAAAATATTAATAAGTTTTTCTGCATCTACTAAACGTGACATGTCTCAAAGCTGTGAATAAAACTTCGGTATAGTTGAATAAAAAATTTTAAATTGTCTATAAAATATCATTTTATTTATCTTTATAAACATTTAACAGAACTATACAACGAATGTTTAAGGCAAGGGAACATCCCAAATAAGTGGAGGCTAGCAACAATGAAAGTACTGTATAAAGGTAAAGAAGATACGAGAGATCCAAACTCGTATAGAGGGATAGCCCTTGAGTGCACAGCACTAAAAATACTGACGAGCTTACTAACCGAAAGATTGCGAAAGATGACAAACCACGCAATCCCAGAACAACAATTTGGCTTCACCAAAGGAAAATCCACAATCCACGCAGTGAAATGCCTGCAGGAAGATATCGCGACTGCACTGATGCAACCAAAAGGAAAATTACACGCCATATTCATAGATTACACGAAGGCATTCTATTTATTAAACAGGAGATTAATAATACAGAAAATAGAAGAAATCACCGGCAGAAACCAAATTACAAGACTCATACAAAATATTCTTGCAAAGAATCAAATAGAAATAGACAATAATGTTTCGAAAACGGGTCCGATAGAACAGTCAAACGGAGTGCTTCAGGGGGATCCACTGAGTCCTCTGTTATTCATAATAGTCACAGCTGAAATGCCGAAACAAATTGCCACAGAAAACGTCAAAATATACGCATACGCCGACGATATGGTAATTGTATCGCAGACCCTAGAAAGCGCCCAGGCCGCTTTTAACAAACTTGCAAAATGGGCCAACGAAAATGACCTAGAGCTAAACGAGAAAAAAACTGTAAAAATGACTTTCAGGAGAGGAGGCAAGCTAGCAGCAAATGACGTCATCATATATAAAAACAAACCACTGCAATCAGTATCGAACTTTAAATACTTGGGTATCACGCTGCAAAGCAAAGGAAACGTATATGACCTTCACCTAAAAGAAAGAATAATAGCGGCAAAAACGATTACAAACAGCATCAAAAACTTAAGAAATTTATCAATAAACACAGCCATCACCTTATTCCGACTCAAAATTGCTCCAATTATAACTTATGGAATAGAGATAATATGGGAGCAACTAAAAATGAAAAATTTAGAAGACATAGAAAAAACGAAATCGAACTTCCTAAAAAAGGCTCTAAGCGTATCTAAGTATACTCCCTCGAGACTCACGTATGAACTCACTAAGGAACAATTCTTCGTGGAAGAACTCCGTCAAGACCTGCTCCTACCGAATACCGAAGCATATAAAGAACTAATGCAAGAACTAAACAAGAAGAAACGACAGATACAAATAGACTTCTACTCCACCGATGCAATGATATGCAGAGACTGGACGAAAGCCGGATACAGCCTACGACACACAGTGACGAGATTCGCGGTGCACGGGTTCCACCACCGTATATGCCAGAGAGAGACGTTTCACGAACCAGAAGAAAAATGCAGGTGCAAGATCTGCGGTAAAACATGCGACAGATATCATCTCATGTGGTGTAAAAACAGGACAATATCCATGACAGAAATCTGTAAATAGGACACAAAAAATATGCACATTGTGCGCTATTCTTAACTTAATTAATAAACATTTAAAAAAGCTTACAAACATATTACGAAAAAAATCATCGTTAATGGTAAATAGAAAAGAATAGATTTTTGTCAGCGGCATTATTATTAAACAATAAGTTGTACAGCGTTTAAAGAATGAAGTATGAAATGTAATTTAGAACTATAAGGTTTTGGGACATTTTAGATTGTGATTCAAATGAAAACTATTATTGTTTTATAGCTACCATCACTAATTGGTGAATATAAAATTTATGTCAATATTCTTTCCGAATTTGCAATACAATTAAATATTGAACATAAAATATAAAATTTTGAAGCAATATATTCAAAACACATTTTTAAGATTTTCTTGCCATGTGATTTAGAACGTTTGATTAGGAAAAAATAAATTATGGTGCTTGAAACCATGATAAAAAATAATTAATTTATATAATGTTTGTTTGTTAATAAATATTTTTAACACCCGTTTTACATACTTATTGTAATTAAAAAACCTTTTTTCAACAACGTTCACGTACATATTTGTTCTCTCCAGAAAGGTCCGGAACCATTGTTGATAAAAAAATTTCAATTATAATGAAGTCTGTTAAAATTGTCCTTAATATATAAGCAATTTGTTTTATATGGTATTGGGAATTAATTTTTAAATTAATAAATTTTGATGACAGAATTTCTTTACATGACAGTGTATAAATTTGATAATTTTATATATACATTTTTAACATACATTAATCTTTTTAATTTACCGTAATAATTGATTATAGCACACAAATAATTCTAGTGGGATGGAGTGGATTTTGTATATTTCATATTTATTCTATAAATGACTAAATAATTTTTCATAAGCTAGAATACACAGTATTACGCAATAAATAATTTTATTGATGATAAATATCAGCACTAAACCATCTCTTCAAACATAAGTCTTGATAACTTTGGAAACTGTTGTATGGTTATGCATATTCTGTTGTCTTGTATACGGTGACTAAGTTAGTCCTGGCAGTGTCTATTTATGCAGAACCTGAATGCTAGTACACTAAGCACTAAACACTAAGTTGGAATAACATGTTACAAATCATTATTGTTAACAATTGAATGTGACTTTAAAATTCTACTTAAATACAAATAATACTATATCCTTGAATTTTAAAAGAATCGCTGTACTATATTTTGTCTTGTTTACCAGGAAGTTCATATTTAAGGGATCGGTTTGATAGAATTTCATTTAATTTTTCACTAAAAGTCTTTGCATTCCTTTAAATACAACATGTTTTACAAATCATTATCATCAGCCTACGAGGTTGATATATTTAGAAATAGATAGGCCCTTTTTCTGTCATGAGAACATTGTTCTCGGTACACAACATTAGGAGAAACTTTGGAACAAAAATTATTATTCGTAGGCATACATTTGGAAAATTTTTGATGACGTTCTAAGATTTGTTTTAGAATTTTGAAATTGACCAGACTGTAATTTTTCACATTTTAAAATGGTGGAAGACAGTTTAAGACAGCCTTAAATATTTTTAGGCCTCAAACATGGACCTCTAAGCTGCTTTCCTGAAGGGATCAAATTTATTGGGCTAGTAGTAAAAAAACATATTTAATAGATAATAATGGTTTTTGAATAAAGATTTATTTGGCAATAATTATTACATAATAAGAATCAACATCGCGTACACATTCACAACATTTTATGAATAATAACTTGATATTTATTAGGATGATTTAGTCAAATTAATGGCGGATAAAGGTTTTTGTTTCACACGGTTCTTAATAACAACGGAAAAAATTAATTACAATAGGTCCCATAGTTACATTTACTGATAGGAAACAGACAAAGATTTGCATGCTACGCTTTTGGGTTCCCAAATGTGTAGAGCATAAATAAGTAGGCTTACAGGAGTGGAGGGATAATGAACCGCTACGACGACTCGTACTAACTTAGTTGTGGTAGAGTACCCACCCGGAATGTGAGGTTCCACTACTGGGTCCGGTCTTTTTTATCATTTGTGTCATCTTCAAAATTTAAGAAACTTCTTCAGTTACACACGTAATAGAATTTATTGTAGTTTAAACTATAGATAATTTATTTTCAATTATAAATTTAAATTGACAATAATTTCGTTAGAACATAAATTCTTCAGATTTAATTAATTTTGTTAAAGATACCATAGTTTAAAGCTGAATTATTTATATTTAAAAAATTACTGTCAATTAAAATTTTTAAACTGTGGCGCTTTTTGGTAACACCAGACGAAACTTGGTCGCGTATCTATCTACTTACGTGAAGTAGTTTTGGACGAAAAGTTGTAACGAATCGATGTAATGTGAATGTGTTGAATAATATGGTGATCTTCTGACTTATTTACTGTATTCATGTTTGTTTTTAATTATATTTGCTTCTTACCCAGAATAGATTTGAGATTCCAAATATCACTAAATTTACTACACATATTTTTATTCAAGTCAAACCTGAAGAAAGTACAAATAAATACCTAAACCTTGTTATTTGAAACAGAATTATTTTAATAAATTCTGTGGTATTATGTTGTTTTATTATGTAAACTGAAATAACTCAATTATAATCAATATAAAGATATATATAAATTGTAAGTATTCCAAAGAGAATTGCATTTTTAATAGACGTCTGATTGAAATTGTAGAAAAAACTGTTTTTGAAAAATATTATTAAATTAACTTTTTCAGTAAATTAAAGGGAATAATATTATAAACCCTACCACAGCCACAGAAGCAGGTGTTATGTTGCAGAAAAGGAGCCACAAAGACGAGTTCTTTGTCAAGAGGGAAGAATATAGGAGCTGGCTCGAATCTCATCTTAAACTAATCTGATGTGTGAACGAGGCCCTTGGGAAACACAGTGTTATATATCTACTCGGGAGAAAGCCTGTGTCCACAGATGCTCGAATCTGAGTCTCGTTTATCAGTTTTGGTCTTCGTATACACAGTATGGATTATATGTCTAAGGTAATGTAGAAAATATAATATATATATATATATATAATATTATATATGTGTGTATGTCGGTAAAAAATGGAATATAATAATTGAAGCTACATCTACAATTTATTTACACAGGTAGATAAATAATAGTAGTAATATTTTAACAGACTAGAATATGTATATAGGTATAGAATAAAATAAGTCATAGCAAAAAGGACAAACGAGTTGTAATTCCATGCACGATGAATAGGCGAATAGTGTCAAAACTGGTATTTTGTTGTTTCAAAACAAAAGCTAAGGGAAGGCGTTAGCAACACTTAACAGTATTCATTTAAATTAAAAATTTATAATATTACTTGTTGTATAGCCATTGCCGTTTAGTAAACTTCTTTCACACATTTTTGTACGCTCTAGACATTTTTTACGCGCGAACTCCAGGCTTAGTAGAATTCTCATCCCCTTCCGTTTTACAGCTTACAACGTACTTTGCGAATTTAAGGAGATTAATTTGCCAAAAAATTAAAGCAGCTTTTCCTAAACGATGCTCTGAACTAAACAGATTTCTGGCCATTGTAATTTTAGTTTATAATTGGAGAGCGCCCTTTACCCTCAGAAATAGGGAACTAATTATTTTATCTATGTGAATAAATCAAATTTAAGTGTCTGTCTGTCTAGCTGTCCGTATGTTTGTTTCTAATAGGCTCCGAAACGGTTCAACAGATTTCAATGAAAATTTGATGTTTTTTTTTAAAAAAAGATTTAATTTAAATATTTGTGCAAATTTAATTTCCAATAATTGCAAAAGGTATTAATATAATATAAATAAAAAGTATTAATTCTATGAGAACATTTCTTGGAATAGCCGCGTGACAACGGCGTGTAAACCAGTTGCGAGTTATAATTCCTATTACGCGCTTCTATATCATTCATCCCACTTACTATCTATTGTTGCAGCAGGCTCAGAAAAAATTAACTTCTTTGGATCGTCGATACGATTTTAACATGAATTGGTTTCATTTCTCGCGTCAGGTCAATTTTAAAGTTTATTAATTGCTAATATGAAAATAAAAAGGAAACTATCGAGTTTGGTGTAATTAGTGTAGCTGTGTTACATTATGACCTTTAAGTAAAAATTTAACCATTAAGTGGGGGAAATTTTTTTATTGTTAGAATAATGAAAATATATTTATTCCTGCTATTGTGCCGTGGGTAGTTTGGACTCTCTCGAGATCCTGGGAGTATATTTGAGGTTCATATTGTGACGTTTTCGATGTCAGTTTAGTTATGTGTTGATTAAGAATTAAATAATGTGCCGGGATAATATAAATAAATACCGGGTAACGCCGGTTTCCCAGCTACTTATAAATATAGTCCTACATTAAATTCACCTATGTATCAAAATAATAAATTCAATTGGGTTACTATTTGATGACGATTACTTCTGAGTAAAAATAAATGAATAATATGGAAAAAGGAGCGAAAAAAATTTAACACAGAAAAAAAAACTTTTTGAATAGTGAGAAATATATAACAGCTGTACTGTATGATTGCGAACCCTTCACTTAATTCGAACTATCTGTACATGATATGAAGGCAATGAATCAATATGTCGTCAGTATTACTGGGTTTGGCTATATCATTATATTCGGTAATAGTGAAATAAAGTAATAAAGACATACTAATTTATAAATGATAATCAACAGATGAAGTGGACGTAATACGTTCTAATTTATCCTCTGGGGAGGGTGAATTTGGCACTTTATCTTACAGCGGAACTACAATCTTTAAAAATCACAATTACCTCTTCAATTTGAGTAATGAAGGCAGGGTTGAATGAGATATTACGGCAATTATAATTTTTGATATATTATGAACAAATTATCTTCCTGCTCTAAGAAAATAAATTAAATAATAATAAATGTAAAACAAAGCTATTGCGTGCTCAAAATAGTGTGGTCATAAATATTTATAAATGTGGGCTACTGTAACTCGTAATACTTTGACTATTTCACAGAAATATTAACTCAATATTTTGCCGGTGTCGTCCGGGTTCTGTTTGGTAAATCAGCTGCTCAGGTAACTCAAGAGGCGCTGCAGTGCTTTCCACTCGTCTTTGAACTTATTATCGTGCTCCGTAATCACGGGGCTCGTTCATACAGTTATTACTCTGCCACTATCAACTCAACTGTAATATCCTTCTGCTTTATATTCACTGAATTTCTCTCCCTTCCATTTGAACATTCTACACTAATGGGTAACTGAGATACTCCGCAACTGCATTATTGTTGAACATCTCTCTACACTAAACGATTACTGCCATCACTAAAGTTTTCTAATACATTACTGTACTTTTCCTTCTGCCCCGCTGAAACATTACCGAACCTCTCTGTTTCCTGCAGATCAATGACCCGCCCATCGAATTTTGAAATCTGAAAGAGACAGGCCAATGATAATTTAACCCGTGTCACCACAAATCTGAATATCGCCTTTAAAAATTTCTCTCTCGAGGCAACATAGCTGATTCAACGTTGATGGGAACTGGCGTTCTTGAATGCACCAGATTTTTGTTGGAACTTTGGCGTACATGCTAAAATCTGGAAACAGAGACTTGTTTTAGGAAAAATTTATACCTCCTGGGCGCTTCATTATTCATTATTAATCATTTTTAGGAAGCCCACTGTTAACGGTTTGTTCAATTTTCCTACCTGAACTCGGAATAACGACGTGGATAGTACAGACGCGAGAATAATAAATCATTACCCAAAATTATTACATTAAATAAAATAAAGGATTAAATTAACAGGTAACGTCCAATTTATTAATTTTACTGAAGTACAGGAAAACGTATTTCACGTATCAAAAATATGGTTACTTTTCAAGGGTTCTAGTGAACTCGTGTTGGGGTTGTACTGAATTGAACTCAACAGTAGTTAATTGTATATATTGTAGCAGAAATAATTTTATATATTTAAAATAAATAAAAAAGGCCAAAAAAGTCAGCATTAAATATGTAACTATTCATTAACAAAATTTCCATTTTGAGACTTCTTCAGGCTTACTACAAAAATTATATTACAACAAATTAATTATGAGTTTTATGTTACAATATGAAATGTATATATAAAAAACAGTGAAAATTTAGCCAAACATCCTAATTACTCCTTGACTCTCTCAGTCGAAAAGATTATTAAATTTACATGTGAAGAGTTTATTGCGGCGCTGGACCTTTTCCAGCGACGGTTATTACAGCGGAAATGATGTGTAACAATGAGTACTTTCGGCAGTTAAATTTTAACAATTGAGAAGAATATTAAAGCGTTAAAGTACTACAACAAAAGAGAAACGTATTTTTTTTAAATTATTCGTGTCATTTTTAACCTTTGATTTCTTGAGGGTTACACCTGAAATACAATATTTCACTCATAATTCTCGAGAAGTAATTATTTACCTCGTCTAAAACTTCCACATTTTGCGAATCGAAATTGTGACTATTAACATGTATGTATTTGGACACAAATGTGTACTTTTGAATGTTTTTAAATCTCTTTTAGTTTGTCCGATATACAATGCGTTACAACAATTAATTTTGTAGATAACATTGTCTTTCCAGAAAGTTAATTTTGTCTTTTATATTTTGAATCCAATTTAAATTATTTATTGATTTAAAAACAACATCTACTCCGTATTTATTTATAGTTTATATAGTTGCAGTCAGAACGAATAATATATGTATACACATAGACATAAAGTCGGGGATTTGACAAGCAGGGAGTTTTCTCTCGCATGCGTTTCCTTCCAGAGTGACTGCGGGGCTCACCTGACTATGTCGGGAATGCCTCATACTCTGTTTTTTTTTTAAAGTTCTCACATGCCGAGACACGTTCACCTATTTTGGGAAGTTTACGTACTGGGGTCGAAGATCTTGGGCATAAGGCAAGAGTTGTCCGCTGATACCATTGGATCAGTCGGCTGTCTCCTAAAAGTTGTTGAGACACGGAGAAGGGAATGCTACGACCCCACAGCAGACTCGTCTCCCGTCATTCGGAAGGGCGTGACAATAGTACCCAATGACCGACCTTCCGTATGCAGGTTTTCTAGGGTTTTCCCTGCACCTCTTTAGGTGAAACACTGGGTAGGATCCTTAAACTATAGCCCGGGGGCTTTTCAATTCCCTTCCTATACTATTAAAGGGGGGGTTGCCGGTTTCAGGATCACCCTCATGTAGGCTGTTAACCTGAACTATTAAGGAATGGGTTTTTAAAGTATGCCATCTGAAGGTGTTTCCTATGAGATAACGTTATAACTCCCTGGCATTTGAAATATTCTGTAATTAAGTATAATAGAATTTGCATTGTAGATAGAAGAGTTTTAAGTGGAAAAAAGATACTACATTATAAAATACATTTTATGCAGTTTTTTTGATTAAATGTCTCTAGAGAGACACATACTTTATTTGTACAGCAACGAAAATACATAGTAAGCTATTAAATGTATAGGAGACGAATTGTTCAGGAAAGAATAAATTTAAAGATTTAGAACTCCGAACTCCGGGTACCTATAAAAGTTTGAAGCTGGGAAGGATATGAGAGGGATCATGTCATGTTCCACCCTAGAACGATCTTCGCATATGGCGCCACATATGTAGGTGATAATCGTAAAAACGTACGCGGAATACGATGGAAAATTCTTTCAAATCCTTTGAGGAACTTATGCTGCTTTATCGTTTGATCTGTGAAAGAAAAGTTGCATCTGTCCTGTGTTAGATTTGATATTTTAAATTCATACTGACTATGAAGCACTTTTATTTAAGGCTCATGCGATTATATACTGGATATTCCCGATCGCTTTATAAAACAGTGATGTTACACGAGTCGTCTCTTTGCTATTAAAATCAAATAAAAATATTTTGTTTGAGATGAATCGTGTTCTATCCAAAACTCTGCAAATTTCGTTTTGCAAGGATCGCAGAGTTCCGCTTTGTATTCAAGCAGTGTTTCGCGCTGAGTCAGGTAGGAAAGAAATGAATATTTATTTTTTGAGTGTGTTGTGGTGTATTAGGCACGTCTGCTCGTTGGTTATCTGGCGAGATGACGCCCTCGAGTGAGGAGTGTGTATTCGCCAGCCTAGGCGCGAGGGCAATTTATTAGGGCAGCTGCTCAGATTCCAGATAACGTAAGCAAGAAAAATGCCAGCTTACAACGAGTAGGAGGTAATGGTGATAAGTGTTCCGCGACAGGGAATGGGAAGGTGCACTTTATATAAGTAATAGCGCCAATACATGAAAAATTCCTGAGGAGGAAATTTATGACTGTCTCTTTTTTTCTTTCTTCACACATCTGTAACTTATCATAAGAATAAGACGGCATTTGAATTCGAATACTACAGACCTTTATCTGCGATACAGTTTTAAATAAGAATAGTTTCCAATATTTTTCGGATTGAACGAGTACAGGACAACGTTGCTGCCTCGCATCCCAGAGGTCCAGGGTTCGAATCCTGGCATGGGCATGGATGTTGTGTGTGTGTCTTTTCAAGTTGAGAATCTAAAGTGAAACGAGTTCCCCCTACCTAATAACCATAACAGTTGATGCGACTCTAAATAAAATGATAAAAAAAATGCATTTGCAAAACTTAGCGTGGATTGCAGAAACGTTGTATGCTATTTATTTTATCATATAGTTTTGTCTATAACAGTGTTTAATACTATTGTTTTTAATTGAATATTGAAGACAAAATATACTTGGGTAATTATGAAAAAATATTACGATTACATTACATAAAATTAACAAATTTTAAGTTTAAATAAGGCCAAAAACAGTCAAAAATTAATGAAACATGAAATAGGATTGAAGAATTGAAATGCACCTACATGTTTCGCTCCTGATATGGACCCTCTTCAGGTTGAACTGAATTACAAACCACGAAATTTTAACATATAAAGATATTGCAGTAGAGACAAAGAATACAGTAATTAAAGAAGCCAAAAGACAAAAATATTAAAAAAACAAAGATAATAATTATACATTTGATAAATTACAATTCATAAATTAAGATATATATATACTGCTGAGCAATCAGTGTCAGTTTTTACATTCAGAGTATTAATCGGGATTGGTCTAAAATTTGGAAATTGTCCCAGTAAATAGTGTGGTTTGAATCTAAACTGTGTTTTTTTCGATAATTTGTCTTGTTACAGCTTAATTAGATGTAAGTTCTTTGATTCTGGTACTGATGACTCTTAGTGTGGCTTATGTAAACACTAGGACAGTCATTACAATTTAATTTTTAAACAATATTATGAATTTTGTTTTTATGGACTGGGTCTTTCAAATGTTTTATAATGGTGGATAAATTATTGGATGATTTAGTTGTGGGCTGGATGTTGTAGGAGTGGAAAAGGTTATTCGGAGAATTGAGTAAAGGTTGGTGGAATGGCATAGTAATATAATTTGCTAAGGGTTTCATGGGATTGGTGTTGGATATTTGGCCTCTGTGTGTAAGTAATCTTTTTTCAAGATCTTTTTGTTGAAACTTTGTTTATACGAATTAGTTATTAATATATCTTTGACTATTTCAATGTTGGTATAGTGAAATTTGTGATGAGACAGTAAAATGGCTGTATCTGTCAGGTTATATATAACGCTAAATCCAATATTAACACAAAGATGGTATAAAATCAAAGAAATGAGGGTAATGATGTTGAGTCTTGGCAATTGTAGTTCTCAATACTGGTCTGTACGTTAATTGCACAGATTATAGATTTAATATGAAGCACTACCCATATAATTCGTGAATATCACGAAGTTTCAACATCTAAAAGCAATTAAGATACAGCTTGATAGTGTGAAGCTCAACAATGCTGGTAATCCATTATTGTGAAGTTAACATCTTTTCTTTTATACCATCTTTGTTTTTGAGTTCGTCATCTGGTGTATGTATGTCTTGCGACTCTTGCGTTATTCAATTACCTGATGAAAGTAACAAGAGTTCCAGAAACGTATTTATTTTATCATTTAATTTTGTCTATAATTTGACTACTTCGTCTAGTTTTTATAATTTATACTCAAACTTAATTAATCAGAAACGTGTAGGAATACTGAAAGTAAATACTGAGGATAATATATAAAATATTTTTATATTGTAAAAATTCAGATTTTATATGTACACTAATGGATTGATGTGATAAGTAAGAGTAAATATAAGTGAAAATTACGAATGAACGTATGGGATAAAATTGTCTTATGAATTTTTTATATATTTTATGAGATGAATATGGCATAATAAATCCGAAAGCTTTTAATATTGTTTTTTGAATAAAGACAGTGGGTTTTCTTCTTTGAAACGTAGATTTATACTCACGTTTTCGTTCAAGGCAGTATTTATAAACGTGAAAAAATTCTTTTTAAAAGAAAGAATTCCAATCCTAATTAGTGTTTCGTTAAGTCTAAAACATTGGAGCATGAATATATTCCATTTCATATTTGGATAAAACCAATCACATAACGAAAAATTCACGTAAATAAAGTATAGTATACTGTGACTAAATACCTATCACTAAAACTTTACCATACAAGAAAACATATCTACGTAAATAGTTACTAGTTTTATCTGCAAATGACGGAAAATTTATAATTTATAATTTCATATGACGTTTACAATAACCCTGTCGAATCTTCCTGCGTAAGTTACATTACAACAATTGAAATTGCATTACAATAATTTTCCGCGAAACGTAACTGCCTCGCCAATTATTTATTTATTAGTAATTTTTATTGTTAATTAAAATTCTTCTTATCAATCTATTTTAAGTTTCATTAATTTAATAGAAATTTTCTTCATTTCAATAATTTTTACTCCATTATAATAATGATACAAAAGGTTAATGTAGTTACATTTTTATTCTGCTAGAGTTTACATTGTAATCACGATATATATTACGAATACAACTACAGAAGAAGACATCAGATTTAAAAGTTGAAATATGTAATTAAATTTGGATAATATTTCGAGCTGCCTAGATTTGGTAATTTTCTTTATTAAGTTATTAAACAATAATTTGGTTAGTTGTTCATAAAGAGAATCACGTAGACAATAAGCACATAATAAATCTAAATGTAACTGTTTATTCAACTAATAAGTAAGGGGTCTCATAATTATATAATATGCTGGTACATGTCCTTAACAAGGCATAAAGCAAAGAAACGCATGGCAGCCAAGCTGTAACAAGTACAAAATAAGCTCGAAAATTCGTAGTATTTGCATATTCTGTAGATAAAGTTTACATCATTCAATGTGGAATTGTTTTATTAAAGAGTAGTGCTGTAGGTTAAATGTTTTTATTATGCTTCATTCAATAATATTCTATTCCTCATAAGCGATAACGCAGAAATTTCATTAATATTCTTTGTGTAAGGAGAAAGACTGATTTCATATACAGAGCACCCGTAGGTAAATTGAATTTATAATTAAATCGAAGAAAAATCAATTTAAAGGTTATCGAATATTTTCACACATTTTTATAATGAGAAAAGAGTCTTCAACATTGATAAAATATCTGTTGTTTTTTTCATTTAGTCAATGGGCCGAAACTATGTCAACAAATGTATTTCTCAGAAATGTCACGTTTCTAATGTCTTTTCAGGTCCTAGAGTTAAACTTGCTTATTCAGTTTTTTGGAACACAAGAAGACTGGGTATATATGTATTTGTAAATTGATAATATTTAAACTTTAGGAGATACTGTTTTTATATGTTATCATTTACCTGATATATATGTGCACTGTAAACCGATAAGAATAGATACGATACACGGAGAAAAGAACAGATTTGTTTGCTAAGTATATTTATCAAAAATTTGTGTTAAAATATTTATGAGTACAGTGACAGTTACGAGACAATGGATCGGCGTGGGTTTTGGACTGAAGCTTGCCCTTCTAAAGTCCCCCATTCTCGTGCAGTCCACTGTTTTTACTTCAGGTACGAGTCGTTTTATCCAGGGGAGAATGTAAGGAACGAATAGGAACTCGTATCTGTCGGCGAGGGGGCAGTCGCGTCTGCCGTCGTGAACCAGGAGGATGCCAGTGACACAGTTCCCACACACAGCCGGAGCTCCATAGTCGCCAGAACACGGCACTCCATGGATGCCGAAGGGTGAGCACAGTTGATCCACCCCAAAAGAGGTCTGGCAGCGTTGCACAGGCCAATCGTTACCCACCAGCAAGGCGTAACTTTCGTTTCCCTCTCCTCCGTAGCCAACAACGAAGCACGTATCTTTCTCGGGAATCCTGTGGTCCACAAATACATCAAAGCCATATTACTCAGTATCGGTTAATATAATGCACATTTTAAATATTTTAATTAGTATTTTTAATTGACTGCTTGATAGATCTGCAATATAATAAGATAGAAGATTGCAGTAACAAAAATAAAATGGAAATTACCTGATATAAGAATAATATAAATTAAGATTATGTTCTCTACAACTATCAACAATTTTTTTATATTGAACACAACAACTTTCTAAAATACGGAAAATCATAAGACATTACTTGGCGCAATTTCTCTACCTACAGTATTACCAGTGATTGCGGTTGGGGTGTACCAATCATATGTAACAGGGAAGTTTGGGCCATAGCTTAACGAAATACCGTATTCACACATCTTTTCTCGCCTAGTGGACTTTTGTAGATCAAAATGAATTTTTTTTATATATTATTACAAGGAAAATGACTACAAAAAGTCGGACATATTAGGTATATTTGGTGCTAGGATACTGAATGTAAGATTGACTCATAAGGTCTTCAAAATGTACTAAAAATTTCAGTAACAGGCATATTTTCATAACTGATGAGTTGGACGTGACAATATAAGCTACGTAGTGGAAGAAGCCACAGAAGGTGTGGAAGAAATGAGATCATATCATGTACGAAATAATCTCATTGTAGTTCTGCACATGTCAAACAAAATCTTATATGGAAAAGGAACGTTTGGTCAGGTTTTTTTTTTGGTTAACAGGCTACATGAGGGCGATCCTGAAACAGGCAACTCCCCTTTAATAGCATAGGAAGGGAATTGAAAAGGGGGGATGCGGAAGGTAGAGCAAGGTAGCCAAGGGTTAACTAGGGCCCCCGGGCTATGTTTAAGGATCCTACCCGGTGTTTCACCTAAAGAGATGCAGGGAAAACCCTAGAAAACCTGCATCAGGTAGGTCGGGCATTGGGTACTATTCTCACGCCCTTCCGTATGACGGGAGACGAGTCTGCTGTGGGGACGCAGCATTCGTGAAAGTGTAATTTCTTATAAATGTTGAGTCGTAGTATTAAATCGCTTTTGTTGGTAAGGGAGTTACCACGAAAAAATAAACAGTGCAGTGTTTCAGAAGTGATTTTCCATCGATTAAGCTGACATGTTTGGTCTTTTTCCGATATTGACTATTTTGTTATATATTGTAGCGGATCCGCGTTCCTCCGTATTCGAGGATTTCTTAATTCCTTCAGGGCGCCAGGTATTTTTCATAAAAAATACCAAAAGATGATTTTAATAGTTTTAATTCCAATCAGAGCATGAGAAATAATTATATCTGCAGGGCGTGGCCATTCTCTCGTCGTCCCGCCGGCACAACCTGCTCCTTCCACTACCCCATGACGACTCCCAACCTCTCGCCAGACTACATTGTTGAACCAAGTTGCGTCAGTTCCTCAACAATTGCAACTCGCAAGCTGGCCTGCATTGTTAAGTGTAATTTTTCATGTTACAATATACATATACGATATTGTTTAGAATTAATATGCATTAAATACTTTAAAATAAAATAAACCGAAGTTACATCTACAAAAATTCACTAGGTCAGCAAAGAGATCATTGCTGGGCCACACGTCCCACTTTCAGCCACAGAAGCTAGTTGATTACACTACAGTATTATTTTCCCGGAATTATGTAATTGCTTTTTATTTGAGGAAAAACAAACACTTCATTCTTGACCTCCTTTAAAATATTAAGTGAAATATCGAATATGTCAATTTATCTCGAATAATGACAAGGATTTCATACGTTCGTGATATGATTTTTGGATAATCTTGAAATTTTCAGCTTGGTAAAATTTGTAAGTCGTCCAAAATAAGTACAAGTTTTCAGTTGATATACACTAATTTATTTATTGTCAACACTATATTATTTAGTATTCCCGGTTATTTCTTACACTTATGTGTCACCAAACATCAGAGTCGCCGTCGTACTCTTCTAATGTGCAATCATGTCCAGAACTCTAAACTGTATTTTATTAGATAAATTTAACATAAATTTCTTATACACATACAAACAGTACAATATCGTCAAAGCGTGACAGCGAAATAACCACGATGTAAAAATTAAATACAGGCACCTGATGCTCTGTTGTAGCAGTTCACCTTGAGTCTTATAGGCGATGGCGGCTGGTGCATATGTGCTCATGTACTACAGCACATGAATTAATTTAGGAGGAATTATTTTAAAAACTCTAAAATAATAGTATTTTAAGTGTGTGAATTTCTGCTTCGGTTTCGAGGACTTTAAACCATCCGCCTTCCAGCGCTCTCCCTCCAGTATATATCTTGGCTACATTCTTTATTGCACGAGAATCTTGTCTGAAATAAGAAATGCGCATGCGCAGTATTCAACCCCCCTGCGTGCTGACACACACAGCTGTGGGCAACCTCATCAGGATAGTTTTAAATGTTTTTGACGAATTAATAAAAATATATCTGTCTATGCACTTGTTGTGGTTTATTTCGAAGGCTTTCATAATTATGAGAAAATTACCGTACGCTCCGCATACAATATTCCCATAATACTTTTCCTAAAATTAACTTTCTTTATTTAAAATATGTAATAAGTAAAAATACTGTCGTGTTAGGATTTTGAGCCAATATGGTTATACATTTTTACAATTTAAAAATTTCGTTTCTATTACACGTGATTGAGACGAAATTAAAAATGTAGTATTTTACGGGTCGTGGAGTATTAAGAAACCTGTAGATGTAGTATTATTAATATCTTTATCCTCCGAAAATTTGTCTTGGGGTGATGTAGCACATAACTTAAATACTGCTTATAGGGATTGCGTCGGCGCACACTGGAGTACCATCTGCACTCTACAGATGTCTCTTAACGCTGGTGTGGCATATAAAATTTTTCTAGTTGACGCTAGGGAACAAATATATTCATGTTAGCAATATCATCATCTAGGCGGAAAATCTAAGGACAATTTCACCATATTTCTTCACTTTCTGCAAATACTATTATTCTCATCATTCAGTTGAAAAACTGGGATGAATGTCTTTCTAGGTCTGATTAGATTTTGTATTACAACACAGGTCAGGTCTTGCTATTGATCATTCTATGAAGACCGTCAAAGTTTCTTACTTATTTTAAAACTCTATTATTGTATTCGAATCATGTCTCTTCATCTTCCAATTCTGTCAAGCATGCAATAGAAAATCCGAATAATAGTAATAATATTCAGTGTATGTCCACATCATAATCAAATTTTAAATATAAGTTTAAACCATTATGGTTATTTTATCCCATCACTACTTCAAACTTATGATGGCTAACCGCGAATTATTACGAATACATGGAAAATATTTTAGATGAAAAATATAGTATAATCATAAATTTAAAAGACGATGTACTGTGACGATAATTTATATGTATATATAATGGCACGGTAACATATTAGGTTATGAATGTAACTATAAATACTGAACTCTTATTAAGTTGCGTAGAAGTCGTGGAAAAAATGGCCGCCCAGATACGGCCAGATTCTATGACTGGAACATAATTACTTAATATAATGAAGGATTCATGTGTTACGAGACTTACAGAACAGTGAAACATTTTCATCATTTTCAATATCCTTTCTATTAGATCATGAATGAGGGCTGAATTAAAAAACCAGAACAATGAAATGTTTTTCTCAACTATGTGTGGGAGAAAGAATAACGTAAGAATGTGGCAGCGTAATTTGAGGAAGTGTAGTTTAAATATTTATATTCAAATTTTTTCGTTCAAAATTACTTTATTTTTCCAGGCAGCTGCATTTATTTTTGTTCTGTTTAAATTGATATAATATTACAGCTCTGTTTGGCACAGAATTAAATACACTATTATTTATTCATATACTTGCATCTCGATAATATTTTAATTCAGTACTTGGTAACTCCAGTTTCCATGGCGTGTGATAAATTTATTTTGTTATAATACGCCGCAACAATGCATTTTTTGTAGGAGTGGTCATTTATTCTGGGTTCGTTTAAATCTTTATAATCACTTGGTTTATTAATGTAGTACAAAATACACTTCAGTGATATATTCATGACGGAGCGTTGCAATAGGTCGCGCTGCAATTATAGCTGGACGTAGCTTTAAGGGACTTTAAATTATAAATCAGCTAGGATATATTTATTCCTAAAATCTGTCACAATGTAGTTTAGAAAAATTAATAAGCACATTTATTCGAAGCCAAATTATTATTGGACATTTTATCTAACTTTCGATTCCGTGTGTATTTAACTATATTTAAATTCCAAAATTATTATTTAATTTTTACAAATAGGCACAATCTCAATATTTTATCTTCTTAGATATACGAGATAAGGCTAAGAGTCTTAGATTTGTATGTTGTTCGGGTTTTATATTGCCTTGGCGGATTTAAGTAGGAAACTTTGAATACATAGTGGAGTTGGGCACGGAAGTGTAAGGGAGGTTAATAAATTACCAAGAATGAGAAATGGTATAGGTATAAAAGAGAAGAGACTTTAAACCGGAGAGAGAGAAAAATGTTGGCCGACGTCTTGAAGAGTAGAGTAGAATTAAGTGAGTAAGTTTGAATATTTGAACTACCTAATTAAAGTTAATCATAGCAGAGACCAGAATCTGTAATTACGTCTATGACAAAGATAATTTACTATTTTCATCATTTCAGCATATATATATTCTGAAAATCGTAAATTACCTTATATATATATAATATATATATATATATATATATATATATGCAAGAAAGGAAAAACAGAAATAATAAATATAATTTTCAACTGTAGAAATGGTAAAAGAAGAAACGGTTTAAAATTATGTAACTATAGCTAGTATTAAAAAAAACTACTATAATTCTTTTTACAAGTAAAATGCACTGAATAGCCAAAAGTAGAAATAAAAGGATTTAAATTTATATTAAGACGTTTCGTCCCCAACAATATAAATATATTTCTGTATTTAGGTTCACCTATTTATATGTAATTCTATTAAACTTGTTTGGAGAATGAACTGAAGGGGTCCTGAAAAGCATGGACGAAAAGTATTAATTTAATTAGGATCCTTCTATTTCTGACTTTAGGCCATTCGTTGTATTTTATTTCTAATATTAAGTAAGATTGACTGCTTCATTTATAATTGTTTTCTTATAAAATACCTGACACGTGGAATTACTGATCATCTGACTTAGAAATTTTTTGAGCAATTAATTTACGTTGACTACTTACCAACGATTTCTGTTAAATACGGCTGCTTCAACTGTTTTATCAAATATGAAAGGTTTCTCTAATAAAAGGAGAAGAGCAGAACCGAGTAACTCATCGTAAGGCGAATTGTATACCTTTGTAACATTTATAATTTGTGTATAACTTTCTTTTTCTTCCACTGACGTGGAGAGAAATCTATTTCCAGCTTTAACTAATCCACGAACTGTAAAAGGAGCAAACGTTTTGATTAATAAACAAAATTACCAATCTTTGTTGTCAACTTCAATACTACAGGGAAGTTAAATATAGTACAATTCACGCATTTACATTTTATTCGAGCAAAAATCGTGATATTGTTTACTACGTAATATCGTTAACAAGTGAATTATGAGAATGTTTAATGACAACTCTATGTAATGTTGTATGCGCACGTAAAGTTTCTATAAGAACAAGACAAAATCAGTACCTTTTAATTCATTACCTCGCCATTCATTTATAGTGAGAACCCATTTTCGTGCCACAATGGTTCCTGTAGATGCAATTCCATCCATGAGAACCAGAGCAGCGAATGGATACAAGTCTTGAGAAACGTCACTGCCTCCAAGCATTCTTTTTGCTGTAGAGTTGCCAGTGACGACAACACAAAAATGTAATATGTAAGGCCAAATGTTACAGAACTTCATGGTCGTAATCGAAAAAAAATAATCATGTTTTATTTTTCACATTACTAAAATATTTATTGGTTGCACCAAAAAATGTCCCTCAGAATATAAGAAGATATAATAAAATAGCCTATATCGTAATGCTTTTTCGTTGTTAATCTTTGATTCAATGATCTAATTATTATAATGAACTGTAATAATATTTCATCACTTAAGAAAACGACAATGAGATGCTGTGTTAATTGGAGCATTCCATCTGCGGATTAAGCCGATTGACTGTTGAGTAATGTTTTCATTCATTTATTTTCTTTTTTAATCATATTAATATATTTAACAACATTATATTATTTTTCATAATTAAACATCTACTAAATTTATATGCTTTTAAGATACCTATTTTAATTCATTCGTTAATATCTAACAATAAACAAATTTAGTAAATAAAATTCAGATTTCAAACTTCAATTTTAGTTTCTAAATGTTTGATGTTAATATTAAAACTGAAGTGGGAATGAGGTAGTATTTAAAATATTTAAAATTTATTTTTACATTAACAATGAAATTTGTTGATAATAGCGATTAAAAGTAGCCAAAAATTAGAAGTTATCACTACCGGTGACGTCATATGAACGATGACGTCACATCATAAGTACTGACATCTGTCGAGAATAGGCACTGAAGGACAATTACATATAAAGGGTTAACGACCCGTATAACAAACTTAAACACTATATTTTGAATTTCTTTTTAACAAAGTAGACATTTTGACCAGCCATTTTGATCATTGTCAATAAACTAAATCAACTAAAGATATAAACACAAAGAGTATAGCCAAAAGGTAAAATTAACCAAGTTAATTTAATAAACTATCATATATTTTATTGAGTTGCAAAGTGTCATGATTTATATTGACAGTAAATTTGTTGCTTTTAATATACATTTCTGAAATTAGTCTTTTCTTAAGGAACAATAGTATTATCGGAATTAAAGAATGATTCAAAACAGTGTTTAGTAATTGAAGATTGTTTTTATATAGGAAATGTAGCCTGTTAACAAAAATAAAGTAAGATTCTTAAACTACAGCCCGTGGCCCTATTAAACCCTTGGCTACCTTGCTCTACCTTCCACATCTCCCCTTTTCAATTCCCTTCCTATGCTATAAATGGGGTGTTGCCTGTTACAGGATCACCCTCATTAAGCCTGGTAACCAAAAAAGGTACTGAGTAATTCTTTTTTAACTTTTTTTAACAAAGAAATATAAATAATTGACAGATTTGTAGATTACCGAAATATTATTATTCTTAAATAACTTTTTAATCTAGTAGACAAATGATCAAAAAAGGGTAAAAATATACAATTATTAGAGATACACTTTGGAACACAATTAATAGCATCCTTAATATAAAATTTAATTCAGAGTGCACTAAATTTAGAAATAAAATCTACAGGATAATAGTTGGCAGACTAAATTTTGAATACATATTTTAGATTCTTTGAATGACAATGAGAAGCTTTGTCCAAAAGATTAAAAAACAGTTATTTTCTGATTTATTATTAGATGATTATAATAGTTTAGCACTATACCAGAATAAGTGGATTTATAGTACCAATTGAAACGTAAATTTTTAATCGACCAACAGAAACTTCAAGAAAATAATAGAACAATCTTTTTCTAATTAAAACGTTAATTTAATATGAGAACAATAATTATTAAACACTAAGTAAATCATCAAATTTATCAGAAGGAATTATACAAAAAATATCTAGCTTCCTATAATAAGAAAATTAAAAGCATGATTAATTTCCAATCAGTTTTTAGTAATTGGAGACAGTTTATTTGAAGGAAATTTTAAATTGGCTTTATGGTCCTAAATTATAATTGACAGAGATTTATTAGTATGGCCAATGGAGCAAAACGAACAGTTATTCTGTGAAATTTTATAAGCAACATTATGACAGTATAACTTATTTTACCAGTCATATTCAGTGCACAAAAACTATGTATTACTTAGTTTTTATTATTTATTTTTAAACTTGATGCTGAAATGAAGGAAATTTTCAATCCTAAATTATAAATGTTTGAGTTAATAAAAACGGAAAATGATGTGATGTAATCTTGGTGGCATGGCGTCACTGCAGTAATTAAACTAGACCCTAGCAGAAAAAGTAATTAATACATGTTTTTTATTACATTGAATATTTTCCATCAATGGATTACAATGAATTTTTAGAATTTATGTAATAAACAAAAATTATTATTTACTGATTGCCTGGCGTTGCCCTGATATATATATATATATTACCCGGAGGAGGAATTATATAAATATTAATCTCTCAGTCACATGTTATTCAAAGGAACTGGCACTTTTTTGACTATTATTTTCTTCATGGACTCACACCAGTCTGTTCTGACTGCGTATTAGCTTAAATTAACGGGAATGATGACTGACCGATCCTTAACCGCACCAAGACTTCTCCTGGAACATATTAGACGAAGAGTGCATAAAATATCCCGGTGCTATAACAGAGTGAATAATATTCATGTATAATGTATTTGTTTACCTTAAAATGGTCCAGAATAAACCTTACTATGTAAATAATTATTCCGGTACAATAAGGGATGCATGAATATTCCCGGTGTCATATGGGGGTGAATTATGTATAAAATCAAATACTTTCCCTTAAGTATATGAGTTTAAGATTTTGTGAGTTAAATATTAGAATCACAGTGTTATATATATATAAATCATAACTGTTTTATTTTGCATGATGGAGAGAAGCCACAGTATAATAATTTTAAGAATTTATGCCCTGTTTGTGTGTTTTTAATCATTTGATCGTATATACTTATTTATACTAATTGTCTTAACATAATGAAAATATTCAATTATTAATAATGAAAAGTAAATGTACATCAGTTTGGTCTACAATGCAATCTGAGAATTTTACTAATTTAAATAAATAATGATGGAAAATGGATGTGTGATATTATGGTAGCTGTCTATAATAAAATTTATATGATTTGCAGTCAAATCACTGAGATGGACAATGTAACCTCTAACCTAACAATTTGGGTTTAAAATCGATCAATTATTCCATAAGTCTATATTAAATTATGTTTAAAGTCGAAAAATATTGTTGTTTACCAGGATTCTAATTTCTGAATATTGTGCCCCTAGCTTAAATTATGAATGACAATTAACTGTATGAATCGAATGTAATGAAAAATAACGATTTTCGCCAGCAACTAAGTAGAGAACATTTATACTGTTAATTATTTTATATATTCACTTAGAATATTTTGTTAGGTTTTGGACCACTGGGATTGGTCCAATGTGGTGTTTTAAATGGTAATAAGTGGGCATTGGTTCCATGAAAAAAAGGGGCCTAAATAAAACGGAAATATACAGACTTACATGACTTAAAAACTATTTCGTTTTGGTTTCTATCGTCATTCTTCCATGTGTTCGTATTTTGGAGAATATAAATTTTTATAAATAATTGCAATCAAATAAATTTCCAAAAAAATGTACACATAAACATACATCCTATTTTATTATACACATTACAAAAATTTTCTATATTTTTTTTTATAAAATCGCACGTAGGTTTTAACACTGTTTTCCTGTTAAACAAATGATACATCGATTTACGTCACAAATATTACACACAGTTAAAATTATATTCGTTATTATTTACATTTCTGTAATATACATTGAAAATTAATAATATATAAAAGTCAAGTAGTCAGTTAAGAATTTATTAATACCGTGTTAAAACTCTTTATTAATATGCCAATGTATAAGTACTTTTAGTTTAAATAACGAAGTTATCGTGAAATAATTCAGTTAATTAATATCTCTGCACTTACACCAGAAAAATCTTTTAAATGATTGATTATAATAATAACAAATCTATAGCCTAATATTTTTCTTTATATTGAACGCTTCAGTAGTGTTGGACTGTTTAAAAGTGATGGAGATCTTTTTATTTAGTCTCCAGTAAAATATATTCATTTAAGTAGAATGATTCCAAAATAGCCACAAATAAGTTTTAAATTTCAATTACTTATAAAAACATAAATTATAATAGTATAATACAATAAATATTTTTGTAATGTAATAATTTCTACGTACCTTTGTTAGGTGACAACAATGTACGTAAATAATAATGAGTAAAATTTTAACTGGGTGTTGATGATACAGCTTATGACGGAATATCCATCTATTTTGCTTAATTTTAAAATACGGTATAACGTGCATGAATTTGAGTAAATTGTCATTTAGAACATACAAAATAAAATAACTTTAAAATAGTATTAATCTGTTAATATCGGTATTGTTTGTGGCTTTGAAATGCTTAACTATATGACTCTTAAAACTCGAATTTTCAAATTTGTGACGATGTCTAAGAAAACGTAAAAAAGAGATTATTTCAAAATTTGTGTAAATCTGAGCTGTATTTTTGGACTTTTACAAACATAAATTGAATAGGCATGAATTTTCAAAAACGACATCTAAAACTGCATGTGTGGTAATCAATCATTTATTCATTCTATGGAAATTTATTTAAAATTTTTACTGTTTTATAATTTTCTGTTTTGCAGCGCGTTGTAGTCATTCATATTAATGTACCCAGTGACTTGTGGCTTTTGAATTCATTGGGAAATTCATTTTTATATTTAACGCATTCATCTGAATGATTTGTGTGAAGTCACTTGAGCGTAGACGCAATCAATCCTTATATAATATATTTTATTGAAATTTAAACGTTTTGTTGCTGTAAAATTAAAAAATATGCTAAGCTTTTTTGTTATTTAAAAGAATTATTATTACGGGGAAACGTTATGCGTTTAACCTGGTCATTGAACTTCTAAAAATTATTGATGATTATGAATTATTTTTAAAAATTTCTACAACTATAATTAAAGTTATAATTTTCAAGTGATATATATATATATATATATAACGGGAGATTTGTAATTAATTTATAATACTGGTCCGTTAATTTATTATGCGTAAATTAATACCCAAAGGTGGCAGTTTAAAATTTATTTAGATTAGTAATTGTAAAGAAAAATTCTCAATAACCATCAAGTAAATTAATCTGAATTATGAATAAGGAAATTAATAAACTCATAATTTCTATACAATATAGTGAGTATATGTTTCACAAAATTTATTATGGTTCTTTGTCATACTTTTACTGTTGAATCTGGGTTTGGTTTTAAATGATGGATAACATTTCGTTATGTTACCAAAGTAATAAATTTACTTGTATTTTGCAATTTTTTAAATTACTGCGCTTATTTTCCTGACTTCATTTACGTTTTGTAAGTCCTTATGCCGGTAATGGTGTCGTTATAGGTAGGTGTGTTAAGGTAAATTCTCAAAAAATGACGCTCCGGCTGCCTGTTAAACCACGCGAGACCCAGAGAATAGAGTCGAATTACTTATTTTCCTGGTAAATATAAGTAAATATGAAGGCAACGCTGCGAATTCAATTAGTTACATATAAAATCAACTTTTAACAAATTTATTTTGGTCTCTATGCGATTAAAATTTCATAGAATTTTGTAAGTTTATGATTTAATTGGAAGGTGAACTTATTGAAAGTAATGGCTTTTTATATAACAAAGCATATTGGATATAGAATATTCTACACAACAAAACAATTTGACTAAAATTAACCATACTTTCAATAAGATATTTCGCCTTCATTATCTAAACAATGTAACTTCCAATTCTGTAGATCTTTCTTGATACTGTCTTCGCGTGTGCGGAATTAGTTAATTTGTTACTGATATCGAAAGAAAATAAAGACGTATGTGTTTTCAACTGATAGTAAATAGGCAAATGAAATACGTGGCTAGTGAGACGATCATCTCTGGCAGCCATTTATCAGCTCCGCTTCTATAGACCAATCGTTGTCCTGTAAGAGGGATTTGGTGAACGGCCCTCGTACGCTTCTGGACTTGCTGGTCGATAAAATTTGCAAGGGGCCCGATGTAGGTGAAAAGGTTCGAGTAGACCATGTGGCCACATGATGTTTCGTTCTTGAGTACGTATACAGTAGAGTGAGCGATTCCGACCAGGACGTTGTTACAGACCAAACCTCCGCCATAATCCCCTGGGCACAAGCCGAAGTTATCTCCCACCTCTGGCTTCGTGCAAATCATGGACTCCGTGCTACTGAACAGTCCGGATACGAGAACCTCGCAATCATCCCCGGTGAACACTTGGAACTCCTGCGTGCTGAGTTGACCTGGCAAGTCGTATTGTACTCTCTTCCCGAAGCCAGCGAACAGGCAGGAGAGATTTTTCGAATTCTCGAACCTGCAAAATTTAAATGTATTTTATATGACTTTCAAACTCAGTTCTTGGAGGACTACATTGTCACATTCGAGTAACAACCAGGCTCCACTCTCTATAATTATACATCTATTTCAAGTCATGTTATTAAATTAACACAGAATATTTTCCTATCGTCCGTATAGTAATATGCAATAGTTTTGTCATATTCAAGAATATTAAATAATCAAGTACAGTTAACATCGCAAAAGGAAATAATAAGCAATAGCATTATTGTATACTTTATTATTCTTTGAAGACTTTTGGCATTAAATTCTATAAAATTGCCGGGGTCAGTTCTCGTATAAAACTACTAAACGGTATTACGAGTTGGAAAGGTTGTAGAGGTATTGGACACATGTTTCATCCTCCAGTTTTGTGCGTTATACCTTCTCAATCACCAGTGTGTCGCAATATTAGGGGCGAAATACATTCGGAAATAAATGTAGCATAGTCTTCTTATATATATACATGTATGTTGTTGCGCGACGGTTAATATTTTATTTCTCTGTATAAAGTTAGCGAGGATTGGGAACTTGGAATTGGCGTCAGCATGTTGGGCCTGGTGCCGCCTGTGCAATGGTTTTTGGGCTCATAGGATTATGACCTGGTAATTCTGTAAACATGGTCCCGCGGGAATCGAGACCCAAGAAGGCAACGAAATATTTAAATAACATGTGGTTGCCTCAACCAATGGTATTTCGTGGTCTAAAGAAAATAGATTATCAAACATCGATTTTGATGCTTCTGCACACGGCGGTGAGGCTTTGTGAATTCTCATTCCGCTCTTGGACGTTGACGAGGACGGATGGGGACCGACGTTTGGTCTCGGACGTATATGAAGGAGGTCCACAGTCGACGCTGAAGAAGGCGCCCTTTCAGGAAAATTGACGGATTAGGCGGCGCCACACTACAAAGGAGGCACACTGTCAGTTTTCCAATCATTGATGCGTAGGAAGGATATCGCCGACGGTTTTTGTCCTGAGATTAGTAAGAGATCAAATTGCTTCGCCAAACCTCCAAAATGTGTAAATATTTCCTTAATAAATATTTTACTATTTAAATTTCTTAGAAAATAAATTTTCCATAACTTTAAATTTTATTATCCTACAACCCGTCATAAAATGTATTATATATTGATGCGTTTTTTACTTGTATGTTTCTCCTTTATGCGTTCTTATATCATTAATCTGCTAGGTGAGCTGTAGTGATTACTACCGACAAGATTTCTGTCAATCCTTCCAACATTTTCAGGATAAAAACGACCAAAACAGTTCCAAAAAGTTCTCAACTGATCTCACCCAATTTTAAGAAAGTTTTCTATTAATTTTTATCACCTTCCACTACGTTATAAACAAGTCGATTCAACGACTGAATGTTTTCACAATGTTTTCGGTGTATGCATACGCATTATTGACCGAATTGAAGTAAATAAAACGTGAACAAGGACAATTCAGTTCGCGTGTGCTGTTGATTGTAATATAACAATAAATATTGGATATCACACGCGTCATCTTCAATTTTTTAACTTAAATTTTAAATAGTCGTCACAGCTGCTAAATCATTTATGCCAAACTAATGATAAGTGATTTGTTTATATACATCTACGTATATAAATTTTAAAATATGGTATTTAGTATATTACAATTATTTAAAAATTTCCAAAATCAAGAGAAATGTAACTAAGTATTTTCATAGATGTAACAAAGGGTAATAAATCAAATATTCCCGCGTGAAAGTAGGCGCAAGATTTTAATTCCCTAATAATATCAAATATTTCTGTCATATTTAATAAAATGTATACTTCATATCCTAAATTTTGTATAACCAAGCAGTAATACATTTTACTCATTTAGGTATCTGAACTATTTTTAACTCCTTCAAAAGGAAGGAAAGATTTCTGGACTGCTCGACATTTTTCCATTCTTGTCTTTCCTTCTAAATTTAGCAATATGGTCTTTACCTGAGCTTCATCCTTTGGCTTAAATAATTTTCAATGCACTGACTTTTTTCGGTATTCACTAAAAGTGAATGAGAATTACTCAAAATAGCAAATTGCAAGCAACCATTCATTAAGTGGTTAATAGAAAAAAATTCAATATAATTTTTAAATTATATTTCAGTAAGTAGAGTATCCTAAATGCAAGAACAAATCAGTCACTGTAAAAGCCAAATGTGAAACTCACCGTATCCCATCGTTTACAGTCACACTGTTGACACTTTGAATAAATTTGAATTTCGTCTCCGACTCGACTAGCATTAATTTACCAAGGTCATCCGAAGTGATTAAAAGTTGGATTCTGTGTATCTGAACACCAGGGGAATATAAATCGGAAATATATATATATCGACGGCCGCCTAAGTAAATTGAGGATTGGTATTCATCTGTAAAAAAGAGAGGTGATAGTAACCGAGACTATATTTCGATATCAATGTCCTATGACTATTGAGACTGTTTTCAATTTGGAGGCGAGTGAGTTTCGCAAACATCAATTAGAAGTTGTGAATACTGTACGTAAATTATTATTATAGTATATATTTATTGTTATAGAATATTAAATAACTTATAAATTAAATACAATTTAAAAGATTTTATGGAAATTTATTCTGACAGTTAAAAGTAAGTACTTCATTAATTACGGTAGCTATTCATTTAAACATTTGAAGGGACAAAAACCGCATCACACTTTTCAGATGGGGTGAAAACTTAATTAACGAGTATTTAATTGCATACTCTAAATTCTCTATGAGTAATGGAAGGAGAATATGTATGTGCAATGCATCCAGTTTAATCATAAAAAAATTAATCACGTCTCCAAGGTACGTTACGTTTGAATTTTTATATTTACTTAAATTATTTACATTCAGTGGAAATAAAAATCTTAGGCGACGTAATTATAATTATTATAATCGCTTGTTTAATAGCTTCGCTTATGTAAGTTTACAAAAGTTAATTCACGTAATTAATTCGTAATAAAAAATGGTATCATATTCTTTGTTTGTGGTCTACATTCAGAAAATTGAATATGACAAAGATATTTTGATTAAATACAAGTTGACACAGTAATCTTATTCAACTAATTACTGTCCGATCTACAAAGTTGGTGGTTTATAATATTTTAATTTGGCCACAATTAGCAAAGCGTTAGGGATGTATAGTATTTCGCCAGAAAATATGATCTATTGAATACATATCGGTTTCAATGTTTAAATTCAGAAAACACTCATTAAATACAATTTGTACAAAAATATTGTAACTAATCATCTAAGTACTTACAATTATTATTATAGCAACGCTTGGAACTGACGACAAAATACGTAGTTAGAACGACTCCGGAACAATAATTCCCTTTGACATTTATGAGACAGGCCCATCCTGTATTCCTCTCGTTGTCAGATGTGATTTTCAATTCAGTAGATTTTGAAAGCTCATCGTCTGTTCGTACAGCGTTTGTTATAAACAGCAATAGTATTATTTGTGAACAAAAATATTCCATTCCTTAATTTTTAAACGTATTTGCTGTAAATATTTCCCTAGTGACATAATTTGACCGCCTTTCTCGTTTCTATAGTTACAATATTTGTATTCAAGCGAAGATAAATTTTAATAAAGAATTAATAACGCTTGCATTTTTAGACATTGGGTTTATTAGCTTTGTTGTCGGATCATTTTATATTTAGAAAAACTATTAGTAATTTACTGTTATAATAGATGTTTTAGAAAACTGAATATATATTAATATTTCACGTAACAAAAATAATAAATAACGATAAAACAAATAACAAACGATTCAGAAGTTTTATAAAATTACGACGTTTCGTCTTCAAATTTCGTTACAAAGGAAATATAAATCAATTTACGGAAGTTTTAACTACAAACAAAAACGTTTCTAAACTTCAAAATTTAATGTGACAATGTTTGGGTTAAAAATAAACAGATATAGAGAATAAGAGTTAACAACCGTAAATGTAATACTGAATTTATGAAAAGGAAAACTATTGACAGTAAAAAGTCAAGCTAAAAGTAAATTAATAATGGTAACATTTCGTAATATACTAAAATAATTTACAAAACCATATATTAATTTAATTATAAATTTGAAATTATTAAACAAATTAATATTATAGTAGAAGACGAAATTTAAAAAAACAGTACAATAATATTTATAAAATAATTGTGGTCAATATATTGTTTAAAATCTTTTATAGGGCGGACTAAACGTTTTCTTGAAACCATATTAAAGGAACACAAAAAAATGTTGTCATATACAAAAATTAGAAATAATCATGTTAAGCTTTTAGATTTTGAACAAAATTTATTTACGACACGTATACTATACAAACTTTAAAATTGTATAACACAACCGACCAAATACACCCATAGTGAAATGATAATTATACAGAATTTACAAAGCATTTCCATCTGTATCTTCGGCTAAAGGGGAATACTAATACCCAAACGCAAACGTCACCTCTCCCCGCCCTGAACAAGCCACGCCCATTAATAACAGTAACGTCGCAGATATTAATAGCTTCATTTGCCGCAACTATTATGTGATAATATTTAATTATTTATAATAGATTTTCCTTATTTCTACACAACTATGAAATTAATTTAAAGACTTTGTCATTGAAATATTTGTAAGTTGGTAAAGGATTTTCCTTCATTCCAATCACAGTTTTGCAATTAATCTTTAACATTTAATCCTTCAAATATTTTTAATTATATTTATGAAATGATTCGCCTAATTATTTGTTATAATGTAATATAAGAACAAATGAATTAAATTCGATTATTTTTTGTATTTGTGTTGGGTAATTGTGCGCTTTTTTGAGGAATTTTCGGAAAACGATGATATTTATGGGGTACAAAAGCGAAGTTAATAGGAGAGTAATGAGATGCTTAAATAATAATTAAATATGCTCATTTTCTGTTCCACTCGGGTTATTTTAAAAAGGCTTCCAAATGTGATACGTAACTGCGTTAAGGACTTGAGTCATGACATGGCCATTTTTTGTGAGATGATTTCGGGCCACGTATTCTTCCACAAGTGCACCAGCACAATTTTTCCGAAACTGTTGAATCATTTTTATGTAGGTGTTCTTTTTTAGTCTGACGTCGCTAGTTACGCACCAATCACATGTAAGAGGCGGGGCTTCATCGTTTCGACGTGACTGTGTGGGTTTAAAACTCCACCAGTTCCATATATAGTTGGGAGTAGCTTTTCTCCTGATATTTTTATTTCAATCAGAAAACTTTGTTACCATATCAGCCACCTGATCTTCCCGTCAAAGACAGCATTGCTTCTTTCAATTTTCCCAAGGATATTATTCATTTATAGAATCATAAAACATAAGGAAAGCTTCAAACGTGATTAATAATAATAAACAAACAAGTGTAAAAAATATAATCAAGATTTGGATAAATTTACTTACCTTTAGTTTTATAAGTTTTGTTTTTATTACGCAGTTCATAGTTACATTACCTTTCTAAAACGTTAATTTATGCATGGGAGAATTTAATAAAATAATAATAAATCTGTTACTGTTGTCTCCGATTACGGCTTCTTTCTGCGGAGGATTGCGGCTTCCGTTCCGCTCGTGTGACCCAACGCAGTCTCAGTTGTTCCCTCTAGATCGTTTATTTATCAAGCGTGCCGCGCAGAGATAGACGCAGAGTTCGCCTAATTTGGTTAGGCGGATGTGCAAACAACACGCACCTGCCTGCTTCGTGCTTCTGTTCCCTTGCTGACGGTATGATTATCGCTGCTGGAAATTCTCTGTATTCCGACACACTCGAATTCTCCAGAAAAAGGTCGACATAAACTGGGATGATTTGTACAAAGGTAATCAAAAGAATCCGTTTTTCCCACTGTGGCAAAAGCTTTACAATTACAAAAAAGCATAATTAATAATATATTCTTAATCAACGAATCCTCAATTCCAATTATAGAGAAATGTATAATAATGGCGTTGAAGAATTTGCACAAAGAAAGTTATATAAGTTACATTCGTTGGATGATTGCTTGCAAAATAGATAGGGAACATGTTCGGTAGAAGATGGCGAGTGTAAATAACCTCTCGAAGCCAATAAGTGAAGCAACTGCAATTAAGAAATGGTTCATATTCCTCTCTTCGAAAATTATAATATATCTCCTAAACCAGGGTTTCCCAAATTTTTTCTACAATGGAACTCTTTGCAAAATCAGACATTTTAACGGAACCCTTGGCTTACTTTTTAGATTGCGTAATTCATACTAGTAATTTTTTTAAAAAAAATAATTACTATTTAGCAATTATATGTACATATAAAACTGTTATATAATATAAACATAACAATATGATTAAATAAAGCACTTAATTACTTCGATGATTTTGGATCCTTGAATTGCATATCTTGTTGATGTCGGGCAAAATATTTGTATGTCGAGTCGGTTCCTGCACTTTGACTTCATTGTAACATAATAAGAATATCCTGCTTCGCATAAATAGATTATAGAAAACTGAAGTAAAACAATAATAGCTTGTTTTGAAATATTAGTATATTCTTCTAAAAAAACTCGCCCATAATGTTTGTATATTTGTTTCCAATAAGAGTCGCTGATTCTATTAATTAGATTTTCAAAGTCAGTTGCATTAAAGCTACTGGTTTAGCTGTCGCGCTAAATGGATTTTGAAACTATTGCAAAACACTTGATTTCAAATTATGTACGTGCTCTAAAAACATTTTTTTAACTTTAAAATTTAATTAATTCAAACATTCATGTAGGTAGGAAAATAATTAAAATCATTAGATTCAACTCACGTAATCAAAAATTGTATATTTTTATCAAAAGATGCAATTTTATCTCTTGTATTAAAAATTGTAATACTTGTTCCTTGTTAAAACTTTAACAAATTATTGCCCTGAATTATTTTGTGCCTTCAAGAATACCAAGAACTCACTTAGAAGTTCACTTCCCCTTTAATGGCACAAAATTTTATTTAATCGAGATTGAAGTGGTTTTGATTTTACATAGTTTATCCCATTCACGGATTCACCAATAACATTTGTGGAAATTTTTTCCGCCAGTATTTCTTCTAAATACAATTTCAGATCCTTTGTGAACTTACCTAACAAGACATAATATACCTTATAAACAGCGACATTTTTTAAATTGATCATTACGACAATATGTCGAAAGCTTCCGAAATACGTAAATTAATAGATACTTTTGGGACCATATGTTTATGGTTTGTTAGCAAAAAAACTATTTATAATCTTTCGCGGACCACTAAAACTTCAAAATAAAGTATTATCTCTATAACTCTGGGCTACGACAATCTCTATCTCACACGTACAGGATTCTAGTTTACTGAACACGCCCACACTTGTCCATTGTTACGCATGTTTCCAATTGTTGCAGGTAGCAAGGAATAGGGAGGGTTTCTTTGTTTCGCAACATTGTTGAATCGGTTCGGAAACAAGCTAGAAACAAAGAAAGGCGTGAGAAATGATTCAACTTTATGCTGTTAGTTTCAAACAGAATACCGTCTTATGAACTGAGTAAGTGCTATTATAACAAGTTATAGATACTATAGATTGAATCACATGAATTTTTTTACGGAACACCTATTCACGTCCCGCGGAACACAGTTTCGGAAACCCGGTCCTAAACAAATACGTATATGTCTAATTGTCGCGAAAGACCTAACCAACATTTTAGATAGAAGCGGCTTCATTTTGGCTAGCGGATTTGGGATTTCTTTTATGGGTAACAGGCGACATGAGAGTAGGAAGGAATTTGTAAGGTAGAGCAAGGCAGCCAAGGACTATAGTTTAAAGATATTACTCGGTGTTTCTCACCTTAAAGAGATGCAGAGAAAACTCTAGAAAACATGCATCAGGTAGGTCGGGCATTTGGGTCATATTCTCACGCCCTTCCGAATAACGCGAGATGAGTTTGTTATGGGGTCGCAGCATTTCCGTATCTGCAACAGTTGTAGGAGGCAGTTGCCCGACTGATCCAATGGGATCAGAGAACAACACTTACCGTATGCCCACGGTCTTCGACCCCAGTACATACACCTAAAGTAGATAGTGCCGCGGCATGTGAGAATCTTCCAAAAACCAGTGTGTACGAGGCATCCCCAAAGATAAGCCCCGGAACAATCAAATACCTACGAAAGAAAGCTCCCACAAGCAATTCTTCCCAGCGGATTGGGATCTTGAATTAAGATCGCGTTTCTTCACTTATGCGATTACAATACATCTCAAATGTTATGCTAATATTTATTTCTTCAACTAGAAAACTTTGACATATTTATAATCTTTCTGCAAATTTAAATAAATATGAAAGCACCAATTATATGCAACTAATTGTTAGGCAAATAACTGTTTATATGTACAATATTAATAATGTAAATTATTATTTTTTTACAGTCATGTAAACTATTTCAATTTACATGAAGTTTTATAAATAAAATACAGCAGTATATAGTTTTTATCATATTAATTAACTTGTAATTCTGAATTATATCAAAACGATGTTTTTTACCAGAATATGTAGTAAAGAAATTTTTATAGGGCATCCATCAGCCAATAAGAAACCAGAATATATAATCATAACAATAACAAAGCCAAAAACGAAAACTACATAGTCCTATTAATGCATAAAAACAATATTAAGTTTGAGAATATAAAAGTTTACATATTTTTCAATATTTTACCTATGATTTTGTTAAAATCGATGCTGTTTTGTGCTACTATTTCTTATATATTCATTAAATGTATTAATAACGTTATTCCTGAATATTTTGGTTATCTGATCTTTTGTTTATCAATATTATAATGATTTGATAACGGTTTATTAATTTCGATTCATTATAGCGCCTTTATTTTTTATTTTTTCTTCTTCGTCTTCTTTATCTTTTTATTTACATATCTTAAAACATTCATTGAAGCATAAATTGTAATTTTTAAAATTTGGAATCTGAGTTTAACAGGAAATACAAGTTGGATTGCCTAGGTGAATATTTAGGAATAAAATAGACATGTACTATATAGTAAGCCTCACTGGCAGGCATTGTTAACGATTAGTAATTGATGTATTAAATTGTCGACGAATATGATGAAAACTACCAAAAGCTTCTGTATTTTATTTATGAAGGTTTTAATGGAAATTAACAATAATATAAATTATGTGAGTGTAAAAATATTAATTTAAATTAAAAACAGAAATTACTTAGTATAGTAAAATAAATATTTATTTACAGTTATTAACTACGTACATGTGTACATTATCTTTATTGACATCGATTAAAAGTACGCGTGTAGCAATACTCGAGTTTACAGAAACGCTTTATATTTTTATTAGAACTAAAATAATTTGTTACAAAAATGAAGACTGAGAAATAGAAACTCAATATTCTACAGTAATTAATAAACGAAAAAATATTATTGTTTTTGATATAAGTTAATATATTCCGCTGGTTACTATCGTACGAGGTTACTGTCTTATTTTTTCGATTAAGATCGACTGATTGTGTAAAGCTTCCACGCTAACACAGTTGAAGTATAATGACATATCAGCACCATCTAGTTTTTATCAATTTTTAGTTTTTTATTTTGATTGACAAGTGATTAATATTTTTATTTTTATAATCCAGCAATGTACAAATAATAGTTGCACCAAATTATCTATGTATATTGTGTCTTTATATGTAATTAAATTTACAGAATGGTTACGACTATGTCGAATGCTTTCTAGATGAATAAATAAATATTACTGGAGCTTGTGTAATATGTTTACATCACTACTGAACGACCAATATTAATCAAAACCTTTTTTTATTTCCAAGTATTTTTCCATTCTCCGTATTTGTACTACGTTTCATATCGAACTGACTAATAGTTCAAGCCTATCACGTTTACATAAATCTTTTTTTTTTGCCGAACGAGAAAATTACATTTCTTTCCGTTTTGTGGAAAATAACGTGATAGGCATTCTGGCGTATCTCTCTGTCTACGTTCCGGCGCTCCGACAGTCGGATTTGGGCCCTGCGAGAAACTCGACCGTATAACACTACTGGACGACGAACTTGTTAACAGCTGACAGCAGACTAAACATCCAATACACTTTTCATACGGGTTTTCGTACACAGAAAAGAAAACAATACAACAGGCAAAATGATTTGTAATTTTACGATAAATATCGAAACACAATTTCAAATCCTTTGTGTTTTACGGAATTAAGAAATTTTATTTTTTTCTTGCTACTTTCCATTGTCAGTCTTCCTTTATAAATATTTCAACTACTATTTTCTTCATTTGCCAGTAATTCCGAACTGGGCTAATGTTGATGAGGAAAAAATAATAAAGTGCCTGATGGTGGAGCTTCTTAAAAAGGCTTGGAATGTGTGCAGCGTAATGTAGTCGTATTTAAACGAGAGAGCTATTTGTGAGGCAGCGAATCGTCGAGCTTGTCGCAAGACGGGCTTCGTTGTCTAATGAGAGTGGTTATTCACTAAACTGCTGTTCAGCTAAAGCTCATTTATGCTACAAATTGCAGTAATTACTCAGTTCTGAGAGTATTCTCGTGGGGACGCTTATGTCGCGTCTTCAAAAGAGCCTTTCTCTGGCGATAACGATTTGACCAAAAAAATGTTCGTGACCCGCAAGAACTTCTGAAATGATTCCTTTCCCGAATAGGTTCTGATAAAAGCCATGAAAAGAAAGGGTTTCTTTATAAATACGAAGACTTCACACAAATTTGATACGTGAATTATTATTCACTTTATACAAATTATTACGTATTGAAATTTTAAGAATCTTTAAAGTGAGATATTCAGGTTCACGACAGATGAAATTTGGATTGAAGTTTACAGAAACTGTATAGATTTCTTGTTACCCATGTGGGCTAATCTTGCCCTTTGTTTTCGTCTCCAAGCTTGATGTACTTTCTATGGTAACAATTTTATAACTTACACACTACTGAAAATAATAAAAATATTTAATGCCTTCTTACATAGATACTAGCACATTCAAAAACCAACGATCGTTCATTAGAGAGTTTATTCCCGTGATTAAATGCTGTTTAGTTGAAATTATTAAAAGAATAAGTTTCCATTCTCTTTGGTGAGGAAGCGGTTAAATTATCAAACGGCATTTAGGAATAGAAATTAGCCTTTATTTGGCGTGATAAAATATTTTATACTTAAAGAGAGAAGAATTGCTTCAATTAAACGAATAATTGCTAAGTTTTGAATTCTATTCTGTATATTTTTACGTTGACGTTGGTTCCTTGGTAGTTGTAACGGGATCGTTTCTTATATATAGGGTGTTCCATCTGAAACAGTACGGCCAATTATCTCTGAACAGACTCGAAAAATGCCAAAAAACGAGTTCTGTGGTCAAATTAAGATTCAAACTTCTTAGCGTTATCCAGGATGCACAACGTGTAGGTAAAGTCTACTTAGATAAAACAAAAACAAAAAAAATAGCTCTAACATGCGTGGAAGTTGTTTAGCATTTACAGGAGATGTTCAATGATCCTACCGTTGACTTTCAGGCACAACTCAATTCAAACATTCCTGTGGTGCCTTACTGTTAATAATTGTTCCATAGATCTGTTAACAAAGCGGAATTATCAAATGTAAATAAACATAAATTTTTCTGCCTACTTCCAGGATTAGTTTATCCTAATCCGTGCCAATTCAACTAGAATTGAGTTAGTATCAAGATACGATGTATTCAACCAGTGAAATTGTCGATATTTTACTCTAATCGCCTGCGTCATCCTTCGGTTTTTTGTGGCATTTTTCGAGAAAAGTTAGTGGTAATGACATGAATGATGGTGTATATGACATTAACTCATCCAGACGAAAACGTTTCATGGGAGTGAAAAATTTGGATTCCATTTTGAAAAATTGATTTTTTGTGCTTGCAGCTTGCATCATGATCTCAAAATCTCAAAATAATACATGCATCGAATTTCCCCTCGAAAAACTTCTACTTATGTACCGTACGTTTTTTCGTTACCTGCCCTCCTTCAGAGATTTTTGTCCGTACAGATTCAGATGGGACACCCTGTAACGAACAAATACATCTGCTCGGGTTTTGGCGGCGCAGAAACAAAACATAGGAGACGGAAGTTGAAACTTGGGCCATAAAACCTAGACTCAGCGTCTCGGCTCGGGAATCACAATCCTCACGTCCCAATTCTAGGAAATACGTGAAGACGGACATTGCGTAAATTGTTCATAGGTGCATTGAATTCTAAACTAAGTTAGTGGGAATGCTCAATTTAAGCCCAGAATTGGTAGGTGAGCCTAGCTTAGGTTTACGGAATGGAGAGGTGTTAAGTCGGTCTTGGGTCGTCGACTCGGATTAGCTTAGTTGGTGGAGCATGCGGCTGGATATCGCAAGGTCCTGGATTGGATTCCCTGGTCCGGTTGACATTTTTCCATTCTTGTCTTTCTTCTAAAAAAATTAACTATTTACTGGGCTTAAATTGTGCATTCCCACTAACTTAGTTTAGACCTCCCTTATTTGGGGGGGGGGGGGGGCGGAGGTTACAATTGTAATCACATGTTGAATGTTAGAGGAAAATTGAAAAACTTCCAAAAGTCCGGTATATTCCCAAATGGCAGTAATTTACTGTAATTTTTGCGTTATTTTTATGAAACCCCCCTCAACCCCTAAGTGTTTTCTTCTCCCATTATGAAAGCGGTTGAAGATATTCTTCCATCTCTTTGACCCCAAAACATTTCAACGTAATTATCGGTCGTTTATGCATTTTTTATTTTTTTACAAAACTTGGGAAAAATTGCTCTGCGCATTTAGATATGTGTGCTGAACTTACATACATCAAACTGGTTTTTTACTATAGAGATTTTTTAAATAGTTGATATAAATTGAAAATTATTAGAAAATCAGCAAGCAGTTATCTTTGACGTGGCTCTACCAAATAATTGTATCAATTGTGTAATGTTAGCAGCTGAAATCTTACAAAATATAAATTTTAAGCATATATTTGATTATTTACTTACAACAATATTAAATATCAGACGTTTTTAAAGATATTTTATGAGACCAGGACATATACTCAATTTTTTTATGTTCGTCAACATGTTGGGCCCTTATTGCTGACACGATATGCATTTAGCACAGGAAGTTGGAAACAAGCACCAACAATATTTTCGGTAAGAGCTGCACCTCACTTTTCTATGCGCAGTTTCGTCGCTGACAGAAATTTCTGTTTGTGGAGGACACGACAACGCCATTTCCATCTCCACATTGAGATTGTTTACCATTTGGTCATGGTAGCGCATGTAGTCGTTCAAAAGTTTCGGGTCTTCGGCATCATTCACCTATCAGAAATTAATTTTGCGATAAGTCAACGACTGAAACTAAAGAAAAAGGATCGAAATATGAATTATTTATACTCTATTTATGTGTACATAAGATAGTATGTAGCAGGAAAAAGTTATGATAATTGTCTGAATCTATTACATCGTTTTAGACTTTTATAACTAGTATATTTATTGAGACTTAGAAACAGAAGATGATGTAGCAAATTCTTTTTCTTCATTTGTACTCTTTTGGAGTAAATCTAGTAGGTAATGAAGTAAATTACAGACTATATAGGATTTAAAGGTTTGCATTGAAATATTGTATTATAGTACAGTCAATATCCAACATCTAAAATGCTAAACAAATTCAAAAAGGAATAAGAATGTTGGTGATGACGTGTTAAAATGCAACATTTAAATGGAGATAAGTTACATACCTTCGTAATTATATTTATAAATTGAAATATTTTCACAAAATGGGAAATTAAATAAAGCGACGTAATTTTGAAGAGATGATTTGTCAGCAAATGTACCTGCGACTGTCATTCAGAATATTAAAATCTGATTTTCAGGAATAGTGAATTAAATATAGCTGACTAATTGTGGTGTAGCGGTCAGCGTGGGGCACTTGACAGATATCCCAGGTTTGAATCTCGGAATGGGATTGGGTGTTTGTGTTCGTCATGGCCACGAAAACGCGTTAAGAATGAAACGGAGCAGACACGATGATCATGTACCTCTACAAATTCGGAAAGTGTCATAGAAGATTACAGCCCGTAGTTGCTAGCCTCTTCTCCAAGCCTACTGGTGGCGCCCGTGTTATACCACCTTAGGGTGGTGAAATATATTTCCTGGTACGCGGAGGAGACGTTGTGTGGTTCTCTGAGGGTTAGTCTGAGAATTGTTTTCCGATCCTGCCGCTGAGACTGACTCAAGGTGGTCATATAGTCGTCTTGTACGGCTAAGGTGTCGAAATTACGGGGGCCTTGTGCGTTACCGGGGGATCTGTACGTGATGGCTGCAAACGCCGTAGTCGGACTCCGGACCTCCTGTGGGGTGCAGGTTTTTAGTAATTTAGTTATCCGAGGATAAAACCACCTGGCCATAATTATCCGTTATTATTGCGCACGCTGTGTGAAGGATGTATATCTAGCTTGGGAGTTCATAATGGTCCGCTCGAATGGATTGGAAAGTTTCAAGCCCGTTTTATGGCAACTCGAGGTGACCCTCAACACTTCAGTGATGAAAGGAGCTATGAGCGCGGCCGACTAACTCCATCGTTTGTGTTAATTGCTACCTCAGGGCGCGTCCACGCCTCAGAATAACTGGAACTTACTGGAGTGGACTTGAGGTGGCATGGTTTCACGGTCGATATTTTTTTTTTCCATTCCACGGGTGTGGGAGTCTTCTCGCAGGGATAAACATATCAGTTCCTAATACTTCAATTTATTTTCATTATAAATAAATCTAACAGGAAACAGGACGACCGAGTGAGGATAAAACTGGTTAATCCACATTGTACAAATACCACTTTATGAAACCAATTTAAATGTGCATGCATATAAATAATATATAAAATTTTCTAATGGAGAAATTGAAACTGTAAGGATTATTTAAAATATACTCTAGAAAGCGTTAGTTTGTAGCAGAATAATAGATGAGTTTTGAGTGATTGTCAGTACACAATTAAGACGATCCCAGATACGTGATGGATCAATTGATGCTTTTAGACTATATGTACAAGGTATTTTTCTTAAAGAGACTCTATAGATGTAGAATGAATTTTAATTATAGGTATAATTAATATTTTTGGTGGAATAATACAGTTCACTTATTTAGAATGTGTAACAGTCAGAATACATTATTGTGATGCACCATCGGGTTCTAACAGGATATTAATTAAGTAAAACAAAATATGGAATAGAACAATTGCCTGGGCTTACTTGTAGGTGATTCTCCTGCACATCACCGTCGTCATGCTCTGACGTTTGCAACCTAGAGACGAGGAATTGGTCCATATAGCTGTGATGTAGGGACTGCAGACGGAATATTGCGAGGGTGAGCGCCATCACGTCGTTGCGTCTCGCTGGAGGAACGTAGGGTGGGTTTTGGTAGGCCTTGTAAGGTCTGTCATTGCGGAAGACCCGAGAGCTCTTCATTTCCCGAGGCCCTCTTCAATACTCGACAATTTTAGTAATTATCACGATGAAATACGGTTGCTAAGCAACAGTTTTGAAGTGAGAAGACGGAAAGTAAACCTCGACGCAGTTTATCATTAGCAATGATATTGACATAAGCTTTTGTACTTAATACAATGCCTAATTAATAAATGTGTTAGAGTTGGCAATTAGAAGTGTGATACAACATCTTTCTTTAAAGCTCAATAAACAAATTTTTATTTTCTGCTTGAATTGAAATTCGCTTTCTTTCACACTAAGAAATTAGCACCTTATGAATGTTGATATTCAGTCTTATAGCAATCAAACCTTAAAACAAAAGCTGACATACAAGTGTAATGTAAAATCGGTTGAATTACAATGCTGATGAAATAATGCTTATTCGAAAACACCATTGCTTATCCACTTATATTATTAGTAATTTTTCTAGTACACAGTAAAATACGACACCTATTGGTTAAATTATTTTTGGCCAACACCAAAAACTAACTAAGGTAGAGGACGAAATATAAATAATTTCACCAAATTGTTATAATATGGTTCATAATTGAAAGAAGATTTTGTTAAATCTGTTGATAATGCAAAAGCTGTTTCCTCTTTATATTTAATGTGTGTACTCATAGTGTATTGGATATTAATTGTTTTTAATTGAATAATTAACTTTAATATTTTATTATAGGGTGCCAAGGAATGCTTTCATTTAACCTTTTACGTACTCACAAAAACCAAAATAAATTAATATTTTTGAATTGATATACAATTAATTTTCCTTTGCTAATTTTGCTTTTAATAGTTAATGAATTTATGACATGAGAAAAACGAAAATACAATCTGCTGTTTCAGGGGCACCCCCCGTATTGTCGAGTACCAGATAGTTTTTTAAGCTGAGGAAATTACATAATTTTTGTTGCTGCTTTTAGATATACCAATTTCCCCGTTGTCTAAAATCCCGCAGGGATACTATCGGCGTGTGTGTTCAACAAAAATTGAACCTAAGTTTCTCATTTGTTTCTTCCTTGCATGTGTAAGGACTCTGTATGGCATTTGCAAGATGCTTGCGACCGGTGTATCACCAATAAGTCCAAAAACAGAATAATTTGTACTTTTCTGGGAAACATAGGATATAAGTTTCAAGCGCCAAACTAGAATTAACGGTCCTCATTGGAGATTGACCGTCGATGTCGTGCCATTGGTTTGTGACCAATTTTCCTAGTAACTTCTCTCGCCCATATCCAGAAAGTTTCGGTATTGTATGGAACTTAGTTGCCCTTCTTTGTTCAAAAACCGATGCCAACGCCTAATCTCATTAGTTACACCCCGATAACTGAATCCACACACTGCTTTCCGTTTTACATTCTTTCTACTCCGGACGTGGTGTTTTATGTTTGGGTTACCGTCGGAAGCTGTCTACCCTACGACTGCATCACTTCTCGTCCACCATTGCTCTTCGTCCTACTTCACATCCTTACCCGTTCAGAAAATCATATTTTCTTTCGGTTGAATGGCTTCATTATTTTAGGGTAATCCACGATTCAATAACCAACCTCTTCTACGAGAATTGAGAACGAACCATAATTTAAAACATATGTTTGTCAACTTCGTCAGATTATGTTATCATACTGGAATAAAATTTAAACTAACTGTGCTAAAATGATACCTTATAATAAATATAATATAATAAATACTATCTGGAATCTAGTAGTATTATTGGAGACTAGTAGACTTTCATTGGAAACCTTCTCTTCGTAATAAATAAAGCAGCAACGGGGGAAATAATTATGACATTCTGTCTTATGGTTTGGTTTGCATTATAATAATACAAGTCTTGTATTGCAATGTATTTCATATCTATGAAAGTGATTGTTAGGAGCTGCATTGATTTCAGATTGTGTGATTGGTTCTTATTTTAAGGAATCCGTCTAAATCTTTCATTCTCATTTACGGTTTAAGCGTAATGAGACGTAGCGCCGAGATGCTATGTTCCTGTTACGTTGTAGCTTCTAAAAAGAGAAACACTGAACCTAAGTGGATAAAAGTCATTTTGCCGAGGATGTCCCATGTCTCTTGGGAAATAAGGGAGCTGGAGAGGCCGCGATGCAGCTTAGTTTATTGTCGGGCCAACGTTTTCTAGTTCAGTGGACATCGGGAGTAAAAGGAGACAGGTATAAGCTACGTATGCATTTCTTGGTTACGTCCTCCAAACTCGAAAAGAAGTGCTGTCTCACTAAAATAATGATTCAAGGCAAGGACAAACCCCTTTAAAAACTGATCTAATATCATATTTGTCATTTCGTGTACTTATAAAACTGTATGGTGTATAAAAGAAAGATCAAATATATAGTTAAAAAGACAACAATACTTTTGGGAAGATGATAATTTGTAATTCATTAAATATATTTTGTTCTCTTTCAGATGATCATTATGGAACTTTCTAACATTAGACATGTTTTTAGGTAACCTCAGTACCTTTAATAATTTAAAATATACCGGAACAGAAAGCAAAACCTACGGGTATTCTGAAAGGGAATAATGTGAATAATTAGAGAAAATATTGGCTTTTAAGAAATCTAAACAATTCTACTGCAATCAATTTTTGCAGACGTGAATCATAACTTGAATTAGAAACAGGAAACAAGCAACATAAAAGAAGGGGACTGAATATAACGTCGAGATTTGTGAATCAGATATGGGTGCTATGTCCGTATTACGCCTAATACATATTTCGTAACTAGCATTTTGCAGTTAACAGATGAAGCAGTGAAGTGTTGAATGCATCGTTAAAACGGAATATATGAACACAGAAATATATTTCCTTGTATTTTAATACGATAAGTGTGCTTCTCGGAATTGACGACTCAACAACATAGATATTCTGGGTAAATGTTATACTTATCTGACTTCATGAATAACACAGCTAAAGTGTCAGAAATATTTTAATTTCTGCACCTGTTGAGGTTCCAAAAAATAGGAACGATACTTGGTGCTATTTTTTATTTTATTGTAATATTTATATCAAGTTGACTGGATTATTCATTTATTTATTCTGGGTAATATTGGAAGGTGTTTGGTATGTAGGAAGAATATAATATATGAATTAAACTTATAGCGTTGTGTAACAGGCAAGTTTTCATATATTAAACGAGCCAATTTACTCAGTCATCCTAATCGTAGAAGTTTTTTTATTTAGATATGTTTATGTAATTGTTAGAGACCATTAATTGTTTATTGTCTATAATTTCATACTAAAAGAATTATTCAGTTAGGAAGTACGTTTGATATTTCTGATATATAGTACATATTTTTCTATTCTTTTTAAATATTTTCTTATTTACGAGATTTGAGTTTTCTTTGTGGATTGTAAGAAATACATTATATATTATTAAAATTGTTTTGCTTAATATTTTTTTGTTTCACGTTCCATTACTATATTACAGCACCACTAAGATAGTTCCTCCTGTTTTAGCATGTCAAAAATTACAAATTCCTTTTCAACTTTGGTCTCAAAGGAGATTACTTGAACTTGAATCCGTTTACACGGTTCCGTCTCATTCTACCCATTCTATGCTGCATGCCTAATAGGGTTAATTTTCTTATTTAGCAGAGTGGACCGTTGGGTAGGGTCCGAGTTTGTCAGCTGGAAGTGTGTCGATCGATAGGCGAGCCGCAGCGGGGCTGGCCGGGCTCTGAGCCACTACTTCGCCACTTCGAGGTGTGACACACTGCTTCGTCAAACAAAAACCCAAGATTTATCAGAAATTTAAACGCAAAAGAATCGTCATAAACTTGGCATTTTGGTAATGTAGCACTAGTAGGAAAATGTCGGTGCTATAGTGAAGTCCTTCTTTGACTAATTTATTCACGTTTCACCAGCAGTAGTCGGGCATTCTCGAGCACAAGGGGTTGCAATAGATTTATCTGCCTCTGGAAAATTCTCACTCTATCGAACAGCGGATTGGACTTTTCTTAATAAAAAATGGAAGTACTTTTTTTTAAAATTTGAGTAATAGGAGTTAAATAATACAGACATTGAAATTAGTATTTTATTATCAAAATATTACCTAATAAGAAATGACGCTGCCAACTATATACATATAAAACAAAACACTTTACAACTTTCTCTGAGGGGATTTCTGGCTCAAAATTCTGTGGCCATAAATAATTGTAAATGAATGCTACTGCGGCTCTAGAAGATTTTGCCGGCCATAGTATCTGGTCCTTCCGGGATGTGTTAGGTCAGCACCACATTCTCTCGTCTGCTAGGTTATCACCACGTTAGAGGACTGCTTGTCGGAATTCTTTGAACCTATTCTCGTAGTTGGGAATCACGGGGCTCGTTCAACTAGAAATTCCTTCAACCATTATGATCTACGCCATTATCCACCAGGAGAGGTTTCCTTATATACAGTTTTCCTTATTGACAAATTGCAACCAGTGAACTTCTACCAATATCTGCACTCCTCTCCACCATTCAACAAACTTCCTTCAAAACTAATCTCTAACTATATTGCTGTCCAATTTCAACTGTTCTCAAACATTATCCTTCGTCATGTCTTGTTACAACAACACTAACCTTCTCTCCTTTCTTCAGTTCATCTAGAAATCTTCGTGAGACAATGTTCCGCCCACCAGATTTTGAACTCTGGATGATACTGACCAATGCGAATCGAATCATGCTCCAACAAGTGTCAATGTTCTGTTAGAAACACCCACATACGGACTGATTTCACGATCTTAGGAGCTCATATTCTTCTTGGCGTTACATTTCCATGGAAAATTTAGCACATGTGCTAAACCCTGTGAACAGAGATTTGTTTAGCCTTCTTTACCGTATTTAATACTCGTAAAGGAAAAATTGTGATAGCTGTTGGATTTCATTATGTGCCTTGGTTCCGACGTACAATAACATAGCTAGTTTGGGCTCGATAATATTAAGTGCACAAAATTTTTGCATAAAATAAACTTCACTCAATTAATTAACGTCACCTGTGTAAACTACAAGTTAGTACTCAAAGATACAGGAATTATCCTCCCTAATTTAATTAACGTATTCCATCCTTGACATCCCTCTTCTGTTCTTACCCCACACACTTCCCTCTAATACTAATTTTACAAGACCCTCGTGTATTAAAACTATTCTGTTTGGAACTTCCTCGTTAGTTACTCTATCCCCCCATCTGATTTTCAGCATTCGCCTATAGCATTTCAAAGGCTTCTATTCTCTTCCTTTTCCAAACTCCTATCGTCTACGTTTCGGACCCATATAACGCCACGCTCCAAACAAACATTTTTAGCAACGATTTCCTAATATTCACACTTATATTACCCGTAAGTAAATCCCTCTTTTTCGCGAAAGCCTTCCTTGTCTGTGCTATCCTACTCTTTATGTCTACTATACTTCTACCATCCCTAGTTATTACGCTTCGCAAGTAGCAGAATTCCTTAAATTCCGTCAAACTATCCCTTCCCAATCTAACACCCTTTGTTATTCCATTGTTTCCCATACTACACTTCATTACCTTGGTTTTCCCTCTATTAATCCTGATATTGAAATCATTCTCCAGGACTACGTTCATGCCATTTATTATGGTTTCCAAGTATTATTCTGATTCTCCTAATACTACAATATCGTCGCCAAAGCGTAAGGTTTTATTTCTTCTCCTTGCAGTATGATTTCTTTTCCATATTCCGTTTTAACTTTCTTCATAGCCTGTTCTATATATAAGTTAAACAGCATGGACGACAAACTGCATCCTTGTCTGACTCCTTTCTTGATTTTTGCTTTCTTTTCTTGGTCTTCTATTCTCATTACTGCTGCCTCTCTTCTGTAGAGGTTATGTATTAGCCACCTTTCTCGATATTTTATTCTAGTTGTCTTCAAAATACTTAATAGCGTATTCCAGTACACATTATCAAACTCTTTTTCTAAATCTACAAATGCCATGAACGTAGGCCGGTTTTTTCGTATCCTGTCTTCTAATATTAATTGAAAAGTCAATGTAGCTTCTCTTGTCCCGATATTCTTCCTAAAACTAAACTGATCTTCTCCTAACTCGCATTATATTTGACTTTAAATTCTACTATATACTATTTTATTACTATATTTTATACTATATATTATATAGCAATGCATATTTATTGATTGTTAAATTACTACCAAAGAAATCACCTACTAGATTCACAGATGGAAAGATTTGTATGTACAGCTTCATCGAAGTACCCTCAAGCCCTTTAGTCATGCATAGTACTGAAAAATACTGAATTATTTATTGTTGTTTTTTGATAAACTTAAAGTCGGGAAAACGCTCCTGTGAATTAGAAGTTAAATTTAATGTAAGTGATTTAAAATAACCCCGTAACGCCTGTAATGCTCTTTACCATTTTCATCTCTCACGTTTTTTTATTTACGACTTTCATAAATCACTAATATATATCCATGCTTTCCTGAGCTATTCTTCCTATTTTTTTTCGGCTGCTCAAGTCATTTCTTCCTGCAAGAGTGCCCATTTCTCTTTTATATTGATTCTTTCTCCTTCCTCTGTTAATCTACTCTTGATGTCTTCCTTGAAACTCTAAAGAACCTTCTGTTATTTCAGTTTTTCTAATTCTGATCTTTTTGTTTTAATTCTATTCTTTAGTATCTTCATTTTCATCGTCGGAGTTTACACCTGCCCCTGGGTACATTTTTCAGACCAGCGCCTTATTCTTATCTCTGTCTCACCATTATAGTGTCTAATTGGTACCATCCCGTGTCCCCCGGCTTCTTCCTTGTGTAGTCTTCTTTTTCTAAACACTAAACAAATTATTTTAGAGAGGAGAAACACCACGGTTACTTTCTCATAAAAACATAATTATGCTATTACATATCATAAAATATGGGGTTTAAATATAGGACTAACGAAAAATTTCAAATATGAGTCATATTAAAATTTGTTACCTCTTATTGACAAATACGTGATATTAATGATTCTATTAGTTCACACTTACTTTTCTTGTGATAAAAGTATGACAGTAGTATCATCTTAGATGTTCAACTTTTTCCTTTTTTCTTTCAGATATTTCATGGAAGGAAGCAAAGTCTTACATTTTTGTTCTTCTTTTGTCGGAGGAAATCTATGAATTAATTTAGCGCTCTTCCACGAAACAAATAGACGAAGAAAGAGATGGAAAAAACGCGATTCCAGCATACGGTAGACAGATGTTGCAGTGTCTGCTAGAGCCCCTGATATATAGGGCCATAAATTCAGAGGCTTCAGCTTCATATTCAAAGTGTTGGAGTTGCTGGCAAAGCAAAACCACAGGCGGCGGTAACAAATATGTTTGCGCTAAAGAGCGGCTCTACGGCCGTGTGAAGGGAACGGAAGTGGAATAAAGCGGGGGTGGAGGTCGGATGCTGGGAGGATCTCGTGGTTAAGTGGCTTGCGCGCTCTCCACACATACTTCAAGATCCGCTCTGCTCGCATCACATGGATCCTGCTCAAGCAAGCTGGAATAATCTCAACTAATATATTTTGTAAGAGAACACTGAAATATGACATATTTTAATGCAAATTGTGTTTATCAGTATTGCTAAAACACTGGAACTACGATACGTTATCTGTTTGAAGAATAATCAATATAAATTTCACCGCTCGAAACGATTCTCCAGTGGTCAGAAAAACTAAAGCAGTCGTTTGAAATACGAGAAATTCGTTAGTCATTTTCACAAATTTGTTTAAACAAAATCATATCAAAGTTTTTGCGACTAGAATAAACTCTTTCATTTATTCAGCGCCATTTCGTAGATGCAATACGTTTTTTTATATTGTGTTTGATATTGAAAATGAATAGCAATTTCCATTCACTGTCGTTCAATATAATTATTCTATTATTATATATACTAACGTTTCTAGTTACAAACACCCTCCTTACTTTATTATTTTGGATATATATAGTCGCACTAACTCCTGAAGGTCTGCCATTAGGAGAAATTAACTCTATGTAGTAGCTAAGAATCACAGTATGGGAATTCAAACAACACAACATATTTCATAAAGCCTTAGCCAGAATTAGAACCCAGGACCTCAAGTATACTTTATCAGTAAACCATTTTGAATTCTACTTATTTTTCGATTCGTTATCATCCAATTTTATAATTTTAGGATTCCCGCTGTAACTGCCGGATGAACGAGTTTCAACCGAATAACGATTCTTTCCCACAATGTTTTAATGGCTAGCACCATCTTTTTCTGTTTATAATAAATAAAATGATGAAGAATCACGTTTAGAAAAATAAATAAGTATGTTTGTTCTGTGGAAGGAGTTAATCGTAGCAGAGCTGGAATTACTGCTGGGAACACTCCTCGTAGAAACAAACATACTCCCAAGACAATTGATACTATTAGCTATATATTCCATATATATAGAAAGGTTTATATTATCAGAGATGGCATTTAATAACACGAGCCTCCAATTTCGTAATTGATTCCTAAGTATTCTAATTTTAAATAGAGAAGTAATGCTTCAATACAAGCTAAGCCCTGAAATTTAATATAGAAATGAATTATATGATTTTTAGTGACGAGTCCAAAAATTTTCATTTCTTTCCATCGCGTCCGGATTATTCACTAATTATTAAAATGAAGATTTGTAAACAGTCAAAAAAATTTCTGAAATGTGAGACATCAAAATAGACTCAAAATTGTTTCTTTTTATCACATTCTTACTTAATCTTGCTTAGTTTCTACATTAATTCATTTATTTTTATTATTTCAACTTCGGAAAGCAATCCCCCATTTTCCCACTCTTAATGCGAAGTAATTAAAATACTATTATCACGTGTGTCGATTGGTCTTCTTCGCGCTCTTTTTATTTTGTTTATGGGCTACATCACGGTGTACCATTCATTAAAATAGTCTGCCATCAACGAAGCAATTCATTTTCCTAGTTATTTCCTTTCGATTTCTTTGATGCCCTTATGATTGAAATATCTCTGTAGTACAAATGATTTCAGGAGAATAATGCAATGTTAATTTAGGAAATTAACTTTCAAGATCACGAAACATCCTAAATTATTGTACTTATGCAGCATATTCTCAACTACTTTTAGTTTCAGATCCTTGATATTCCGCAGAAACGTAATGAGTCTTTTTTCTGCAACTTCTATGTCATCGAATTTTCCATATTTTAGATTTCTAAACGTTTGGTGTTTAAAGAGGCTAAAAACTTGTAACATATATTTAAAACATTTACTTCCTTCTGGCGAGAATGACTAATTGATGTAGAAGCGGAAGAAGAATTTTTTTCGGAATTAGGAAACCATTTCCGTGCAGATGTTTTGTTCCAGATATTTTATCAAACGTATCTTTATCCAATAATTTCCTTTATCTCTTCTATCCCATTGACAAAAAACGAGGAAACCTACCACTTTTGCTGTTCTTTTAACATTGATATTTTCTGATCGCTGCTCGTAATCCACTTACGATAATGGTCGCAAAATAGATTCCTTCAAATGTCTTACGAAGAGAAGAATAGCTTTTCAATTTTTAACGCTGAAGTGTCACCGAACAGGTCTAAGTCGGGACTAGAGGTCGGCTGTGTCCAAATATGAACTCGTGGTAGAGCCACAATTCAATGTTGGCTGCTGTAATTTTTACGGATATTACAAAGGGAGGCTACGTGCCCCAGACCACCCCCACCCCTACCACAACCACAACCCCTCTTGACCACGGTACTATACAACTATCTAAAGACGGTGACACTATAAATTAACTAATCAAGTAACAAAAGGAATTGTGCGGACCAAACTTATATACGTGCAAGATTTACACACTGCATGATAGACATTATTGATTTATTTTCTCACAAAGTATACAAATATAAACTTAAGTATTTTATAATCGATAAGTATAAAATCCAACAATATCTGTCGATATTCTTCTTGATTAATCTGTTGATTTCTGTATATCATTAGACGAAAATGCACAGCGCCTGAAAATTAAGAAAAATTATCTGTCAACTTCCTTTCACATTTATGATAAAAAAATAATTTTTAATTTAAAAAGTTAATAGGAACTTATATAGGTTACAAGTAAGATAGTTTTTAATGAATTTATAAAAAATACGAAATTGTTAAAAATTGATTATGCATGCATCATACAAAAGTTATTATCTTTACATTAATTTAAGTTATGATATTTGCGTTATAACAAGCAGTTCATAGCAAAAACTACATTCATGTCAAGATAGGAATAATATTTATCAAAGTTTGACTCCACAGTCCAGAACACAATTCAGCCATATACACGGTACAAAAAAATTAACTTTAAAGTAAATTTCGTGCAGTAGGAAACAAATATAGAGAAAAGTTCGTGGGGAAGGAGACATAGAAATAAAAATATACTAAAAAGTTAAATAAGAATAATTAATGTGGTAGCAATACACAAATAAATGACATATCCTATTACAGACTTCTTCCTCTTATCGTAGAGGCAAATACAATAAGGTAAAATTACGTATATGATATTGAAGAA